>OV656737.1:2557500-5057500 GCA_927399415.1 Macaria notata
ATCAGGGATGTTCATTAGAATTAGGAAAGGCGTTGCAACGTGACGTGACACATATACATAAAAGTACTTAATTAAATTGAGATTTATAGGACAAGTTGTCTTGATCGACATTCAAGTATTTCTAGATGTTTATTAGTAAGAACCAAGTTCTTTTTATGCATATGTCAACCCAGTCCTTGAAACGCCAGCCTTAAAATTCTGTCTCCTAATAAAGCTTGTCTACGACAGACATCCATCTAACACACATCAATCGCTGTCAAGGCCCATAAACTTGTAACAGCGCCATCTATTGACAGTAAATGGTAGTTGGGAAGCAGGACAAATCACTTAGAGCACCTTACAATATTCTTACGATAGAGGTTCTAGTTTATTGGTTTAGGAAGATTTCAGAGCTTCGTAGGTATTAATATATACTTAGATACATATGTGATAAGTGCGTAGAGAGCTTTTATCAATTTGTTATACTTGATTTATTTCCTTCATTATCGTAACATGTAACACTTAATAAATGAAGACTGATAAGTAGTATATTGGATGAATAAATCAAATTTATCTGTAATATTTAATATAATAAGGCACTTAGAGATAGTCCTTAATATCTCTAAGTACCTCATTATATTAAATATCCGATTATTTAATAGGAGTGTTTGTGTGTTTATGGTCACATAATAATATGATTCTTTATGGAATGTATATGAAAGAAATTAATACCTTTTTTCGTCTCTGTGGAATATAAATTGATATAAATATTTTCAACATAAAAATACATATATTATACCAATTAAAATATAAAAAATTAAATTGATATATAAGTGTGGCCAGAACTTCTACTCAAATTTTCAAACCGCACTAGGGGCCTCTGACACAGCTAAGTAATTTCCTTATCTACTAAGTATGACTAACAGACCCTACAATTCAACCTTTAAATGTTATCTCGTTTGAATACAGCTATTAACCTTTCACAGCATTGATTACAGAGAACATTTCGTTTCTATGTATAATAAGTATGTATTTACAAAAGAAAAGTATATAAGTATTATATCCGTTATCTAGTACCCACGACACAAGCGTTTGCTTAGTGTGGGGCTAGGTGGCGCTGTGTGCAATGTCCCAGGATATTTATTATTATTATTATTATTATTATTATTTAGAAATCTAGACAACTAGCACTAACTGCTGCAATCTAACCAATTCTAGCTATTAGTGGTTTTGTTGCTAGCCACTCACTAACTGGCTACTTTTCTTTGTTACTTGGTCAATAAAATGAGTTTAGGAACGTATACTGCTCAGGGTAATTGGTAAAACAATACGTAATTAATAACTTATTTTGGGCAAATAGACAGAAATGCGTGTATATATTATTATTAACACACTGTATTGCAGACAGCAACAAAAAAAATTGCTTACTCCGCTGGCGCAGCGACCCAAAGTGAGTCTTGGCCTCCGATACAAGAGATCGCCACAAAAAAATGCTTATCACAAAATAAAACATACAAATAGCTAAAAAAAGCGTACTTGTTTTTGTAAACTAATCGAACCTCTAAATTAAGACACCATATTCGTGACAAATCAATTTCAATATCGGCCAATTAAAGCACCTACTCGTGTAACACCGTCCGGTTCACGACAGCGCCAATCACCGAGTGCAAAGATAAAGTAAACCACAGACATCTATGTATTTATTCACCGTACAACGCGTCCGCCAACCATTTTTTTTTTTTTTCAATCTGATTCATCGCATGATATTAAGGAAGATTTAATTCAAGTGGTTTACAAGTACGAGTATGTCTGTAAAACCAGTAAAGTAAATGTATGTCAGAAATAAATTCGACCTTATAAATTGCATTCATAATACTGATTCTTAGGATATAATGTTACAAGGCAATTTTTTTTTACTTAAATCCATAATAATGTAGCTGTAATGTAATCGACTATAAAAATAGCCCGATTTTACTTTTTAACCGAACTTAACAAAGAGGTTCTCAATTCGACCAAATGTTTTTTTATTACATTCATTTTGCAACTCAGTTTACTCCACGGGGCCAGCGTGCCCGGAGCCCTGTCCCTCAAAGGAAATTTCATTTCGAAGAGGTCCTACCAGTCCCACTTAGGGGCTGCTAGAAGTCCACGAGCTAACTCAGTTTAAAACTTACAGCATTATAACAATATGTTACCACCATAAAGTGGTGTCTCTGAGTCATGACATCGTTGAGTGAATCCAAGCAGAAATATTGTAATTTAGTGGCTGAAGGAATATCAGTTCTTCGACCCGCGCGGCCTTGCCGCTCCGTTGGACGCTTGCCTCTTACCCGCTTGCAGAGCTCTTGTATTGTTCATGTTGTTACCTAGGTGAGGCAAGAATAGATAAGCGTACCTATGAAAAAAGCTTTAGAGCTAATTCAGTGAGTAATTAAATAAATCTGTCTTTGACGTGTATTCTGTGCTTTGACTCATAATTCTTTGTGACTAAGGTTCGTAACTCCCCCATATAATTCGTCAGGGGAGTTCTCTTAGGCAGATACATCGTAGAGAGCGCCAAGCCCTTTCACGGTAGACACGTTACATGTCTTCGGATTAAATATATGAATCAATATTTTAATGGCAGTCATTAAGCCATGTCAGAGCCCCTTAGGGCGGCATGAAAATTTCTGACATCAGAGTTGGCTACTCACATACGAACTTACTTTTTAGTAACTACATCTTAATCAACTTTTTTTTTAAAAAGACTATCTTTGATTTAATAAGGAACTGTTTAGAATTGCCTTAATTGGTTTCTAGCTCTATTGACTGCTCAGGGTCAATCACCTTATTGTATGGAATAGCTGATTCACTTTCGCATCATTATTATACCTAAATTTGCTTATTATGGTACCTATTCAGTAGATACTAAGGAATTTGCTGGGCCGACCCCACATAGAGGGATAAAGTAAAAAAATAAAATACAGTAGATACTAATTAAAACTTTTGATACTAAGTAATAAACTTTTACGAAATGTATGCAATATAATAAAATGTGAACCTACTAAATGGTGATTTTTCCTATCTAATATACAAATTCCAGGTTGCAGGTGTAACGTTGCTCTAAACTTGCCTCGCGTCATTCCCAAGTGTGTTATTTATTTCGATTTTCCCAAGCAGGTCGCATGCCCACAGGAAATCCCGCCTAAAGTGAAATGGCGACTTAACCGAAACCACAGATTAAAAAGCAGGTTCTATTACGATGCCACAGAGTAAATAATACTTCGGCATCGTTCCGTTCATCCCGTAAACTGCTTCATGATTTATCAACATCTTTGTGTTATTTTTTGTTTCGAGTAAATATTTTGCCAGCAGTTATTTTTACTTTTTGTTTTTCGCATGCGCAGTTATGTGTTCGTACGCAAATTATATATATAATAGATACCTATCTAGTTATCAGGCACGAGTGTGGGCACAGAATAAGGGACAGTTGCTAATGTTTTGAAGTGGTTTAATAAAGTTTCATTGTAGTGGTTGTAAAACTACGCATCACTTTGTTTTTAGTATTCGCGATCGTTCTCCACGATATTTTTACAAAAAATGAAAATAACATTATTTACGCAGCTAGACTTTTTGACGAAAACAACTCTGAAAAATGTAGAGTTTTTCTGGTAGTATTTTATTTTTATGTCTACTTCTTTCTGTTCTGTTCAATTGAAAGCTGATATTTCCACCGTCGAGTGCTTTGTCTTTGAAAGCGATACCGGTTCGTGTCTGTTTCAAGAGCGTTTTGCCCGGTTCGGTTTCATTTGTCTCGGCTATAAAGGATTTTAAAAGGAAAAAAAATGTCTTTCACTATGGCATCGGTTTTCATTTAAGATCTGGGCCGTTTTGGTTTCAGATAGTTTAATCACAACTTTTATGCTCTGCAAAAGTTTTGTAGCATCTTTTCTCTTTTTTTTAATTTTAAGCAAGGAAAGAAATCCACAACATAATGAATTATTTAAAGTTCTGTTAGTACGTGTTTTACAGTTTATTCATTTTCAGACATCTTCTATTCGTTTATTCTTGATCTACCTCAGACAAGAAACGTGTTCAATTTCGAGAACGTAAAACTTTAATCGCGTCGTCCAGAAGTTTATACCGTGCATTAATGTTTCAGACGTGTAAAACGGTTTAGAAACTACCCTCCAACAACTGGGTACGTTCGGAAACTTCAAATTTACAACCAAGAAGTACCTAAACCTGTGTTTGAATGTAAACGGAGATACTTATTACGCGTGTCATAGATTTTATAGGATTGACCGACGAAGTAATGATAATGATCATAAGGATAATTTAAAAGGCGTTATCACTCGCAAAACTTAATAATTTAGAAATGCCTCAACTACCTAGTATATTAGAAACATGTTTTTATTTAGCCTCGTATATTATCTCAAAGTCGGTGTGGTGAATGGTAGGTGAACACTCGTACTAAAGTAATTCACCCGGGTGAAACTTGTACGTTTTCAAACTACTCCCTATAAATGAATTATTGAATAATACGTGGTTCGTGGAAGGTTCATTTTGATAATGACTAAAGAGCTGTGCTTGAACCTTAATTCCATTTAGCCCGAGTATGGTTTTAGTCTGAGAAACTAAGCTTGCGGCATCCCTCTGACCTAATTTAAATCTAGATTACTAAGTTTAATTTCGAAAAAGCCTATGTTTTCTCGTAAGATTTTTTTTATATATATACCTACAATATTTTTTATTTATCTCTTATTAAGAAACGGCACATTAAAGAAACACGTTTTTTTTTCAATAAAGATAGAGTTGATATAAAAGAACTCAAGGGTGGTCCTTAAACTTCAAATACTGCAATTACTCACACAAAGTTATTAAAGTTCGTTCGTTAAAAGAAATTAAATTAAAAGATATTAAAAAGCTAGTGCTCTCACATTGCAAGTTCATAAAACTGAAGTAGGTATACAAGGATAATAAAAAAAAATTAAAAATTCATACAGTGTTCTGGACAAACTTGCGAGATTGGAAAAGCTGTCGCCAACAGAATTACATCATACTAACTAGAAAAAGATTAGTTTTGGAATGAAAAAAGCTTGCATAAAGAATGAATCAGCTAAGAGGAGGCGAAATCACAGAAATCTAAATCTGTGGGGGAAATCAAAAAAATGATTAATAAAAAAATATACAATTCAATAACATACTTAGTATCTTAGGCAAATTTTATACATTGATAATGTTGCTATAAGCTTTGGCAATGAGTATAATAACTACTCGTACATAAGTAATGTGCTGTGTGAATTATTATTATTATTTGATTGCATTAAGTAAATCTCTTTGGACGAAATTTAGAAAATGCATTCAGCAAACATTAAATAAACATGCTCGTCATATAATCAATTAGTACGATTAAAAAGTCTTAAAAATTACACGACGCTCATCAATTTCCGATTTAGCCAGCTAACGATGATAATGATATTATAGGCGGTTACGGATCATTTGTGGAGATAACTTCTATAAGACTGTCTGAGAAAAACTCTTCGCACGGACAAATATAGAACTAAAAACTACCCAGTTATACTTGCCTTTAAAAAATTGTTTGTGCTGCCAAAAGCCGTTTCTTGTACGGACTCAAACTTCGATGTCGTAACTTAATATTGGACCATAGAATAATGGGTATAATGGGTTCGGATACAGATTGATTGATTGAACAAAAAGCGGTGTATAAAATGTGTACAGGTAATTGAACGATCGTAGCAAATTCTGTAAGTTTATTGACTTCAGAGTTTATAATGTTATTTTTTTTTATTATATTTTGACTATATAAGAAATATGTATAGGGTCGAGTAGATTACGCCAAATGATTACGTACTTTTGTGATTGTAGTTGCCACAGAACTTATTTTTTCATCTGTATAATAAACTGACTGAAAATTATACATAGACTATATCATAGGTATATAAATAATACTATTTGGTTGTAGTAAGTCGACAAATCTTATCAAGAATTGCATTGCAATTCATCGTGCCAGTGCTAAAGCGTGGTGAGTACGCCGGCTGCATTACATTTAAATTTAACGACCATTGACCTTATTCTGTAGCTAAATGGCCATTGGCTGGTGTTTATTCACCTCCACCATCATTATCTGTTATCTGTATTGAAATAGCACGATTTATAGACTACCACTTGGCCAATTTAATTAAAAAAATATTCCATAACTCCAAAAGAAATATAAAATAAATATAAAGCCGCGGGGTTCTGGTTTGTTAACGTATGAAT
Source organism: Macaria notata (assembly GCA_927399415.1). Lineage (NCBI taxonomy): Eukaryota > Metazoa > Arthropoda > Insecta > Lepidoptera > Geometridae > Macaria > Macaria notata. The sequence continues at coordinate 2,563,741 of OV656737.1, forward strand.
CATTGCTTAACATTAGGCGGGCTGTAGTCAAACACAGAAAAGAACCTCCTTCCATTAGTAAATTAATGTAAGACATGTTCATATTAAAATTTAAACATACGTAAAAATCTATACCTAAGCATTTTTTTACAACTCGCCTGATGTTAAGCGACGTTATATTCTACGACCTAGCGCGCTTGCCTAGAAGACACCGATTCACTGTCGACTTGAAGACCGATAAATTAAAGTTCGAGGAATAGAGATTCCGGAAGGAGTTCCACAGTTTGACAGTACGCACAATGAAAGTCGAAGCAAAACGCTGGGTGCGAGTCTTCGGTCCCTCAACTGTAACTCGGTTATGTGTTCTGTGATATCGGTGCCTTCTTGCAGTTCCGTTCGTTGCATTTACACAAATGATTCATCATTGGTCTGTAAAGTATTCCCGAACCGACCACAGGCTATGTATGTGTAATTATATGTTCATTAATGTAATTCCTATTGTTCTTTTACATAATGTATGTGTAAGGTAAAGGTCAAGTCAAGTTGGTAAATAATTGGGTCATTCCTATTTTCAAGTATGGAGTCATTACAATTTATATTCTAGTACTTTATTTTACCGTTACAGGTGTTGTTTGCTCCTTTAGTTTAATTTATTTAACTACGAAAATGAATTTTATAGTCACTACATTACATATGTAGCCTGTAAAAAAAAAAGTGTTTTACGCGGAAGATATAACTGCACCCTGATCCTAGGGGTTGAAAAGCTATTTGAAGTAAATGCTGCTTCAAATACATTTTTAACAGTAAATGAAATTTGAGTTCAATCTTCAATTTAAAAAGTGTAAAAGTTAAGACAGGACAAAAACTACAACACAGCCTATATACAGACCAAATTTATCAAAGCTAAGTACCTATTTCTGTGTTAAAATGACTAATTCTAACATATCCAGCAAATAGCGTAATAGGTCACGTCTGTTTGCCCCAGTTCTATTTAGAAGGGCGTATAAAGTTACGAAATATAGCACAGAATAGGTAATAGTGCGGTAATGCACGTGCGACCTGCGCACACGCAGGTTACGACACAGCTGTCATTTTTGTATGACTTTAAGCTGGCTTCAAAAATAGGAGGCTAGAAGATTTGGTTTGATACATATGTAAGTAGTTTCGCATTTATAGATTTGTTGAAAGTTCATAATTGTATAAAAAAAATAAGAAGTAATATATCAATAAGTACAACAATTAAAATCCATACATATCATATACATCTACGTATTGTATATTACATATATCATCACTCTATAATGTATCAGTTTTACAGAAATCTAAATAAATAGGTACTATTTAGATTTCTGTGATCAGTTTCTTTAAAACGAATCCCAACCAATTCACCCAACCCAATTCCCATACATCATCCGATAACGTCGGCTACTGAGCATAGGCCTCTATTCTACAAACGAACATATATTTTTTGCAATATCCACGTGAAGCTTCATGGCCGTGGCCATTTTGCAAGGCCTTGGCAAGTGGCGATGGCTCAGTTAGTCACAGGCTGGGTTCATTCACCGACGGACCCTTGCTCTGCAGTAGACGACATACAGGGTGCTTTTTAGCAGGCCAGATTTTGAGCATTACTGCAGCCTACGGTACTTATTGTGTTTTTTATGAGAATGCGTATCAAACTTTCTACTACTTTATATACAAAATCAAAAAAAAGTCTGTTATTTTTTTTTATCGGTTTTATACTCTTGTATAGTAATAAATCGTTTTCCATGCATTTGGAAAACAAAAAAATGCAGAGGGCATATTTTTACATTATACATAGGCTTGCGGTTGACTACACCACGCCCGATGGGAAGCGACGGTGAAGTCGAATATGTAGCTCGCTTGCCCAGAAGAAACCTATTCACTCTTGCTTGCTTATTACATTATTGACTTACGTCGATCACGGTTTAACTGTACATTTCAATTGAATGAACCTGAACTATAAAAACTGTTGTTCATTATATACTCGTAACTAAATGTGCGCAAGTCTCATTTCGCTGAAAATGTTTACTGAGTAGAATGGCTGTTTTTCATAAATTCAGTTCTAAGATGTCCACCCACGGTTATGACCAAAAGGCACCCTGTATAGTTTGCTCATATTGGTACCACTCGGTGCCAATTTGTTATGATCCACTGCACTGTGTGAGTCACTTGATTAAGACTTCAAGTCAAGTCTCAATTCATATTTATGAGCTCCACAGTCTTTTGTGTATTTTTTACAAAGAATTTAGCATCCTGTATACTTGTTTCAACTAGTTTAGTTTAAATAGTTTTTGTTTTGTTTTACCTGTTTTTTTGCTATACTGTAGACCATAGATCATGTAATTTGTACTAAGTTTGGACTACCTAAAAGCAAGGAAAGCTAAGCCTATATTCTAATTATACATATATATCCCATACATTCCCTACCTTTACAAACTCTATGGCATATTGCCACCAAATATTTATAAGAGAATCAGTTTAGAGAGATTAGCATAAAATACCATTGTTATAAACGAAAAATAGGAAAACTTTGTTCCATACTTTGGCAGTTATATATATATATATTATATATATTTATGTTACGTAAATATTTACTCAGAGCCCAGTGCTCGGCGCTGTCGGATGGGTTTCAATAAAACCGATTGTTGACTGTATCGGGATTTCACGAACAATGCTTCTGAAATGTTTGTTTGCCCAATTTTGAGGAATGCTTTCAGTGGAGATAGGGAAAGTTTTATATGTACTACTGGATAGCTAATAGATTCATCCACGAAGTACCCAATCTCTGTAATTCTAGAAACCCTATATTACCTCCATACAAAAAATCAAGAAAACCCGTCACTTCGTTGCGTCGTAAAGAAGGATCAACCATCTAACCAGCCATCAATCTCACTTTTCGCGTAAAATAATGTTTAAAATACATTATTTTAAAGATAACTTTGAAGTTTAGAACGACAAAATCTAACCTCTCCTTTTATCAGCTACCTAAATAAGTTACGTAAGAGATGTGCTGCTATTATTTACTTTGTACCAAATGTTACAATATTGGTTCACTTGCCGATTGCCGGGCTCGGTCCGGTCGGTTGCACAACGTGGATGCATACGTCGACATAATACAGTAATAGGCAGGCTATTCAAATACTTTTCCATAAAAAATATAGTAGTAGGATATCTATAGAAAGAAGTCAACATACTTATATTATACTAGCGGTGCTCGTGACTTCGTCCGCGTGGAATAGTTATTTTGGGCATCATAATTATTTTTGCAAACAAACTCCTCAGCTTTATAAATTATAGCTGTTACCCACGGATTGTTACCGCAACTCACGCAAGGGAAGCCCTCAAAGATGAATAATTTCCCTCGTTTTTCCCACATTATCCATTGTTTCTTCGCTCCTATTAGTTGCAGCGTGATGTTATATGTTAAGCCTTCCTCGATAAATGGTCTATTCAACACAAAAATATTTTTTCAATTCGGACCAGTAGTTCCTGAGATTAGCGCGTTCAATCAAACAAACAATTTCGTCAGCTTTATAATATTAGTATAGATTTCACCACAATTAAAAGCTGCATTCGATATTCGCCATAGTGGGATAGGACTAGGACAAGATTATCAAAACTAATACCAAAAGGGAGTAAAAGTTCGATACACACACTTTATGGTTGTTTGAAACTAAGATTGCTCCGCGCGCGTGCTATAATATGGTAAATTTAGGCCAATCTAATTCTACATGGCGGCAATAAGTAGCTACTGCTCGGAGAGTCCGCTTTTGGCGTTTCGTGTATTTCCTCCGTCCCAGCCTAACCAAGCCACCAAGTTCCTTGAAATATCGGAGTATAGCTGTGGGGTGCTTGGTTAGACCAGTCTATGAGTGTCATATGTGGGTGCATATAGCAGGTCAATGCCGTGTCCCGACGCACCCTGCTTGCAATGTGTATTGTCCTATTGTGCTTGGGAAATGGACGCAGGGTTGCCAGCTCGTAGTTGTTACATCGGGTAATATTACGGGGAAATTACAGCTGAAAAAAAAATAAGGTCCAATGATAAATTTTAAAATGTCATCATTATCATTTTTTTTTAGTTGACGGAATGGTGTTTTGTCGTTGAAGTTGCCTTGAACTGAACTTTATCCATAGACCTTACATTCTTTGTAAGAAACAAAGAAACTATCCACCTGATTCTATTTGTAATTACTTTCATTAACGACTCATAATTTCTTGAATGAAGTTATCAAAATATAAAACTTACTTTTAAAAGTCAGTTAAACTATCACCTGCAAGCCCTAAGCGACATGCATTGCAATATGAGTAGTTATGAAATGCATATCGTTTAGCTAATTAATCGAATGGAGGTAACAACATAATGCTCTTTGTTAGAGGGCGTTGGCGTCGACTTACTTTGTTCAAAGAATGGGAGTGTCTTTTAAAATAATTAATTTGATGAACATATTGTGTATGAGTTTTTTTGTTGCCTACAGATTAGTACTAAAGTGGGTGTCATGCTGAAATTATTTTTAAAACATAATTTCGCCATGACATTAAGCCACTTTAAGTAAACCTCACAAGTAGAATTAAATACGATTTCAAATATTCCAGGAAATGTTTTTATAAATGCATTTTGTACCTACTATTGGTTTGGTAAAAAAAACAGGTGTATTTCTTCCGGGAGGAAGGCTAGGGATAGCCTGTTTTCAAGAAGTTCTTGCTGACAGAACAAACTTCACAATGGACAAAAAAATGTTCCAATTATTGTGAAAATAATGATGACCGATAAAAAATCTTATCTTTGTCAATTTCATCGTTATATTATTTACGATCTTAGACTGGGTGACATATTTTTTTATCGCTTTAATTGCTTCGACTGATAACACATTGTTTTTGTATTTTATATTTGTAAACAAAGAAATTTATATTTCCCTAATTCCTTTTTTTATACCTATTTTGTAAATTTTATTGTGGTTTGTATTGAGATAGTAAAATTTAACAGTCGGTAGCGTTCTTTTGCGTCTTGGATTTAATAAAGCAAACCAAAACAAACACATCGACTTCCCTAAGCCGTTATCAAGGAGTCTGTCCTAAAAATAGCTTCGGTCACAACTCCATACAGAGCTTCAGAGACATTTACCACAGATTGTCTACAGTTACCCCGAAATTTGATATAGATTCATCAGTAGTTACTGTGAACTAGCCACAGTTTCATCAACATTTACAACGGAGTTTGCCACAGATTCAGTCAATAGTTACAGCAAAACTTGTCACAGATTCATAAAGAGTTTGTAGGAATTTTGACACAGTTTCATAAGGAGTTAGTGGGGAAACTGTCACAGAATATTATCAAGTTAGTATAGGGCGTGCTTCAGTACTTCAGGACGGTCGATATTTCCCTGACCCATATTCGGAGGAAAAATGTTTGTTTTGTTTCGTCAGTTTCAATTTTTCGGGATGTGCGTAGATGTGTTGTATCAACAAGTAGATTTGGGATGGTATTATTGATTGCGATATTGTTTTTCTAGGTTATGACGATAGGATAGAATATGGATTTTGTGGGATTTTCCTGTGGTATCTTAGGGTTTCTATTTTCTATATTGCGACTGGCAAGCTATGTGATATTTGATTTATGCGCTTATAAAGAACTAACTTTTATCACCTTAGTTGCTTTTTGACAAAAAAAAATGTGAATTCATAGTAAATATCTTATTCAAACTTCAATGAAATACTTAACGTTTTTAACGCATCTTCGTTTACGAAATATTTAATCTTACGAAAATATTCTCAATTTTCGAGCAAGATACGTAGCATTTTCACTAACATTTTCCAGTTTACATTCTGCGATATCTATATGCGCAAGAAGGAAAAACTCACTGAAAATGTACAACGAACTGATATAATTTGTCCACCTAGTATCTCCTCAAATCTATTATATGAGTCAATTTGAATGTCAAATTTTGAATATCCTTGTAAAGTCCTTCACGGTCCAACCTTACGGACGGCTTATTTCATCTAAAAATACATCATAGCAAAAACTGACCGTAATCTCGTTGGTTTTGTTGTTACCAAGAAGGTAGGTACTATACCTACTTGCCTAGACGTGACTAAGTAAAAACTATTTGATGTTTTTGTTGTAAATTGTATCTTAAGTCCATTAAATAGGGTTTAAAGTGTATTTGATAAGTTTTAAAATAGTTAGGTATGGGTTGCACGTATAGAGATCCCATTGGTGCCCTGATCATGTCTTGGAGGCTTTAAAACGCGAATACAGATCCAGCCGGAGGTATATACCCGGAACTATAGTTGCAAAACTTGAGATGATTAAGTTGATAAAGTATTCAAGGTTGGAAATGTTTACTTAAGACTTGTTTAACTTTAGTTCCTATTTCTTACTACATTTTACATATACTTTCATATCAGAGGTCCTTAGGGAGGCTTGATAAACTCTCGAACCTGAGTTGGCCACTCTTATTCGATAAGAAGAACTAAAGACTATATTCTTCAATAAATTATTCGAATTTTTAGTTATTTTTATGTCCGCCAAAAGATCGGACAGCTCACCACGATGGACCAGATATTGAATAGGTATTAGGTACTCACTCAAGGGAATTCACTAAAGAACAATATTCTGCGGTGAGACACGACCCTCAATAATGAGGAATACGACTCAAGAAGGAGGACAAAAATGACTGTATTATTTGTTTACCAGTATGATACAATGTAGACTATCTTGGTCTATCATATTGTGGCAGAGTTCAGCGACATACCTGAAACAAACAAATATTTTGTTAGATTAAAGTAATCATTTAATTAAGAACGAGTAGCTTTAAAGATAGCACCAAGAATGTAGATATAACAAACTGGAAGCTGTATCAATCAAACATTTGAAATCTGTGTGTCAAACACATATTTCAAATGTTTTCCAATCCGATATTTTTATAATTTGTTTATTTATGCATATTCAAATAAAAAATACAAATAAATATTTCAGGACTTATCACACAACGCCGTCTAGCCCCATACTAGATTATTCTACCGGGAGTCACGACCCTCAGTGATGAGGAATACAACTCGAGGATTAAAAAAAAATGTTTCTACACTTTCTACAATCTATACTATATATATAATATATAATTATATAATATATATATGTCGGAGCAAGGAAGCTGTAGTATCGATTGCTGCTTAGTCATAATTTATAACCATGTCTAAAATGAGATCTTACTACCTAGATAGTTATTATAAATCAGTTAGCGAATTTACGAAACTATTTTGACATGATTGTAATGATAATGAGAACTTTTTTTTTTTTTTTTTTTTTTTTAATAATGGACTCTGCGGCACCGCCGCAATTTCGCCAATGTCACGTCACAAGGGAGACAACTGCTGATTAGCCAGTTAAAATAATTAACATTTGATCGGTGCGGAATTACTATTAACTTATTTGAAATTTATGAGAACATTTTATCATAGCACATAACGGCACGGAAATGTCAGAGGAAGTTGTTGAGTTGACTGTCACTTGTCATAGTTTATTACTAATTCTTACGTTATTGTTTATAGTCCAATTTGATTCGTAAATTCATAAAGGGATTAGAATAGGATTTATTTGATTTGTCCTAATTGTTTTTTACAAGTTAATTGAAGTTGCTAATGTAAAAAGTCACTAATATTATTTGTTACAACCAATTGGAGCAGAGCAGAGTCTCGTGTGGGGTCGTGGCGCCATTTTGATGTAAAGCCAGTTTAATCGATGTGGACGGTGGCTCCGGGAAGTAGTCGAGGTCGGTGCCTCGAACCCACTGCTCATTTTAAAATTTAAAGCCAGTTAACCATAGTTGATATCATAAGTCAAGTTTGTGAAAAGTGTAATAAACGTTTGTGAATACTTCTTATCAGTGTTTTAAACTAGTAATTTACCCAGAATACGCTTAAGCTAGAGTAGGCCCTAATTCTGATGTCGTCACTGAGCGACTCCCCGGTGGTGGTCGCTCCGACATCAGAAGTGGGATAGGACATCGCGCCTGCAAAGAGTGATTAAATTTCCTGACAATTTGCAAAACTGTGTGCTTCGATTACGGCGAGCCTGGTAAATCGCTGTCCGCCATATAAGCGGCGGCGAGCTGGGCTACATCGCTGTCCGCTTACGAGTGGTGGCAGCGCCCGGGCATTTGTCCGGTGTACGTGAGACGGCGGCGGGCCGGGCTACGGCGCGGCGCCGGCGCAGCATACAACCTCCAGAAGGCACACTTGCACAGGTGAGTTCGTTCTGAGCTACAGTTCTAGTGCTGCATACTCGTTACTTACTTTCTTTAAAGTTTTATTGTCAGTTTAGTAGTCGCTGATTAAGGGTTTTGTTTAGTTTCTCAAATAATTTTTTGATCAGCACTTAAGATTCGTTTGTGGTAATAATTTAAAAAGTCTGTAATGATTTTGCTATGACTGGTTTTGGTCAGATACGAGTATTCAGTACAGTACTGCACTGATTTTGTGTTTATTACGATTAACAACCCCTGTCTCAAAATTTTGATACAAGTTTTAACCGATAAGTACTAGCAAAGTAAAGCCTTTTAATGTCACGGGATTTTACTGCGACTTTTCTTGATGATTACGGCAACTAACGTTTCGTTTTGTAATATTATTCGTGTGAATCTGGACTAAATTAAGTTTGCCTGGCGTTTTGACTGATATAACCGATTGTAATGAACGTTTTTAATTTAATTTTTTAATTTTAAATGTCTTTATTGATTCATAACTTATAAAACTAGTACAACACAAGTGTAAATTTTAATCCTAGTGGTACAATAAACTTGATTTACTTACTGGTTTTTCGTACACTGGGCACTTTTAAAACAAAAAATACTTGACAATAACATAATAAACTTATAGATAAAATACACTTAGAAACATAAATATCAAATTACGTAGGCTTTAGTATAGGCACTGCGTTTTTAAATACTAAATAGGTGAATGATATAACCCAAACTCCTGGGGTAGTTCGATAAAATTATTAAATTCGCGCCGGCCGAACAGTCACAAGAAGTCGGAATCCACCGCATCACGGCTTAGTCACGCACACAAGCGAGCGCGCCGGATCGGCGTCCGCCCACGCCACTCCAGCCTCTATACTCGCGGTAATAAGACTGAAAGTGGCGCGGGCGACCACACGCATCACGCACACACGCCTACGCTAGTGACGCGGGATGTTCATGTACACAGCAGTCTAAGAACAAGTGGTGAGGGAGCTTATATCGATTATAACTATCGATAAAAGTTAAGTTTTTGCGCCTTGTTTTGCAAATGTTTTGGATGAGTTTATTTGAATTACGAAAGTTGGTAAATAGATAAAATTTTTCCGAAAGTTTGTAAATATAGACATCTATTTTTGGGAGACCAATTTTTAGATGCAGTTTTTGCAAGTTGGTACGGAATGGAGTAGAGTAAGCGTATTTAAGAGCTTTATTTTGGACAGTTTGTAGTTTTTTTATGTTAGTCTGGCATGTGCTGCTCCAGACAGGACTAGCGTAAGTAAAGCATGGCCGTACTAGCGTGCAGTAAGTGCGCAGCTTGGTGCGGCTAGACAGGCAGGATTGCCTGTTTAAGATTGGATGTAGGGCATTTAATGCTCTTATTCCCTTGAGGTGAAATTGTTTTGTGTTTTCAGTCCAGTTCAGTTTTTTATCTAATGTTAGACCTAGGTATTTCACTGAATTTTTCCAGGGTATGGAATAGCCATCCAGGTGTAGTGTTCTGATTGGAGCTTTTCGTTTTCTACTGAACATTATAGCCTCTGTTTTTGTGGCGTTAATTTTAAGTCTCCATTTTTTGAACATCCATTTAATGAACGTTTAGTTCTTTTCATAACCGGTATTTCAATGACTCGATAAGACCGTTATTACTTTGATGTGTAGTAGTGACGTTGCGATTGACATTGTTATTGGCGAGATATAAAGTAGGTAACAATGAAGTGCGCATATGTTGGATTTCTGTATTGATGTGATAATAGCAAAATTGACTACCAATAGGTCAAGTATCACTAAATTTTTTTGCAATTACTAATTTAGAGTGTATGTTGATGTTCATAGTGCTGAGGTAAATGACGCCCTAACGGTCATGTGTTAGTGTGTGGCCACAGGGATGGTTCAAAACAAAAATGTTTTCCATCGCAAAAAGCCATGCAATTTGTTGGGTTCCCATTACGCGCGGTCGAAAATCATTTTCTTTCTTCGGAATATGGGATAATCGCCTGAGGCTTTAGAAGACTGGTAAAGCTATCAAATAATATACATACAACTTACTTAGTTTATGTTTAATATGTATACATTATTTCAAGCTTTAAAATTTCTCAGTATGTTACCTAGTTAAGTGAAAAGCTCATTAGGTTTTCACTTTTTTAGGCCAATCTGTAGTTTTTCTTATTTAGAATTAAAAAAAAATCATAACATGGTAGAAGTAATGCGCGATTCAATACTGTAAATACAATTTTGCGTAAAAGACATTAATTCATATTATTAAATAATTTTTCTTTCTCTTTAATTCCAATTAGCACTATTTATTTCTATAGCACTTAAATCCGCACAAAGAAGGAAGTTCTACACCGCAATCCATGCAAACACTAAGCCATTAATTATGCAATTCAAACTGCACAGCTGCGCATGACTCGCTTCACAATTACTCATCTATTTGTATTGTAAACATAATAAATTGTAAACAAACATTTTGCATAGATACTGTACTATAGATGGTTATATAACGCGACCTAGAATACTCAAGTTCAAGGTCTGAGACGAAATGTATTGAGATGCGGTAATGTCTGTGATTTCTTTTAGTATAATTTTTTTCAAAGCTGCTATTCTAGTCGCGATCGTTAGTTTATTCGATCGTTAATTTTGCTTAGGACTAAGTACCAAACTAAGGTTTAATTTAGTATAAAGGTTTTTAGAGCGTTTGCCTGGAAAAAACAATCCACATCAAAAAGGAAATTGAATGTAGTAGTTGAAAGGGAATATTAGATTATTTATCAGATTAGTTATGGATTTGTAGCCAAAATCGTAGCACCTGAAAAGCGTAGCACGCTACGCAACGATTTTTGCTAAGACCCAATGCTACGCGACGTACCCGTAGACGTAATCATGATTATAATAAAATATTACTTTACATGAATTGAAAGAATGTCTAATCTTCTAGGCGACTGACATGTGTAGTTTTAGTCCATTCAAATTGAGTTCCATTATCACAAATAAACATAGTTATTCTTATATTTTAGCAAAATTTGTTTAGTTGGTTTCACAATAAGCTCTCGCTAAGCATTGTACATTTCAACCACGTCGTTTTCACCGTTTGCAAATCTTTCCACAGATAATTCGTAGAAACTCGACAATACGTCATGTGTGATAATGTACGTTATTGTGCATCTTACGGTTTAACTCCCGCCTCACGTGCGTTCTAAGAACCGTATTGTATGTTTAGCAACAGCTGATTGGCGAACGGTATTTTTCATTCTTCTTGAATATCTTAGCATTTTTAATCTAAAACACATAAAGCTAAGAATATGTTACTTAAAGGGGCAACAAGGTTATCAACAGGCTATTTATTTCAAAGAGCATTATTTATAGCTAAATATCCCTATGTAACCATATTAATGTATTTACTTAATTACATACATTGTATTAGACATTCTAATAGTAATCTAGCATCTTAGCCCTAGCCAAGAACTGCATTACAGTCTATTTGAATTAGAAATTTTATTATCGCGGAAGTTTAAAAGTCATCCGTTCCATTTGCACTAAATCACATGCATTTGAAATTGAACCTTTTATGTATGTGTTATGATTGATTTTCCAATGTATCGGTTACACGAGATTATGTAAATGGCACACAGCTGTTATCCCGCGTGTTTTAGAGCTAGTATATTGTGCTTTATTAACTGTTGGTTAGAGTTGGAAGTTGAATGTGGTTGTTAAATGCGCAGGCTCGGTTATCTGGTTGCATAAGTGCAAGGGCTATTGTGACTTTATCAGCGTGTTGTTTACTGACGCAATCGAGTCGGCCACGCTCGATACTATTCGATTTATTTGTTTACTTTGCGAGTTGGATTTAGACTCGTGCGCCGTTTGCTTTGGGATGTGAATGTGGCTCGTGGAAGGGTAGGAATGGGTTTCGAATCGAATTTGAATGATTTTAAAGCTTTTATAGTTTACTGAGTCGAATTTGTTATATAGTAATCTCGTGGTCTTTAAATCTTTAGTAAAAAGGATTATTTTGAGTACGCGTATATCGTTCTAGCCTGCAACGATGCTTACTATTAAGCGGGTTGTAGTCATAAACCAATCTATATTACAAAACCTCTGATAGATAATAGAAATATTATCAGAAAATGTTTCCTCAGTATAATAAATTTGATATAAAACATGCTCGTTAGATTCGCAACCATAGCAACATTATTTTCTTAATAACTTAAATCAAAAAGAGTTAAACTTTCTATATAAATTCCGTTGTTTGTCCCTCGAGGTTTGTAAATTCCCATAGTGATTAATATAATATAATATCTACAGAGAAATGACAAAGGACTTTAGCGCTTACTTATTTATGATTTAGGTATATTTTACATTGATATTGTGTGGTAGGTAAGTTAATTGTTTTGTTGGGTTTAAAATTACTGAAAGCGGCGCGAACACGCGACGGTGTAGTATTCAGTGACTTGGTAAATAGTACCTATTATTATGGCCATTATGAAAGTATTTGTTTGGTGTTTACAGTGAAACTTTGATGAAGTATCATATATACCTATACCTGTATAAATGATTTTAAAACATTTCACTTGCTTCTATTTTCGTCAGTCGTGTAAAAAGTATCGTAATTACTACTGAAACGCTGATACGGAATACACGGAACAATGATTTTGTAATAGGCATATGATAAAGTGAATATCCTCTAGGTGAGCGTTCTATATAGTGACAGGCGTTAGGTACCAGCTTTTATGGTATTGAATGTTTCTTCACAAATATGTATCTACAAATATTTATTATAATTTAACTTTTTTACTAGAGAATATATACTTAACTTTTTTAAGCCACATTAACTATATTGCAACATAACATATTATGTACAAAGCAGCTATTTGAGAGTATAGAACTAAATTAGCTTCTTTTTATTCAGACTATAAAGAAATAGTTGCGCTAAGAACATCTTCCACATTAGCATCGTATTATTTGCATAGCATATAATATGTACTAGTATATACCTATATGCTTATACTTTAATAAAATAAATACTGCAGCAGAATATGTCAATGAACGTAAGTCGGATGTCTGTGCCAAGAATATACTAATTAAATAACACATGTACGTTAAACGATATAAAAGTACGTAAGTATATAATGTATATATAGGAGAACTTTAATTCAAGCCTTGGTGTTTTTTTATAGGTCTAATTCTGTTATCTGTACATTTATTTTTACAAAGCTACATCTTGCTTATTTCTACGAGAGTTTATAAAGGTAATATATTTCGCTGATTTAGATTTTATTTTATTTTTGTACGCTTTTATTTAGTTTCAAAAGGGCAGCTAGAATATTATATATTAAACTGTAATCAAATCATCTTATTTGAAATATACCAATGAAAACGAGTTAACATTGAATTGATAGGAGAATTCAACTTATTACTATAATATCATTGCTCTAGAAACCGGGGGTAACACAGTTTCAATAAAAAAAACGTTATAGGAGAATAAATAATTAAGTACGCTTATTTCTATACTTTCTCCTTTAAAATAACCACAATTATACATGTTCAGATAATATGTTTGTACATACTTATTTCTGTTATCGAATACATATTGATTGTTGCCAAAAGCCCAAGTTTCAAGTGCGATGACGCAACGTCGGAAGCTATTTTGGCAACGTTATGATCTGCTACAATAAACAACTTTTACATAATGTTCTTTACAGTAAAAATAGCACTGCTATTTTGTGCTAGTATGGAAACAGAGTAGGTACATATATCTGTATGAAAAAGCACTGAACATCTATACATATAGAGCTGAAAATAGTAGAGCATGAACATTGAAGATAAAGTAACTATTAAAAAAGAAACGTTTGGTTGGAGATACTTAGAATTGTCTGCTTATGTGTTTGTCTGTTTATTTAAACACTCATCACGCAAAAACGGCAGAACGGATCTTTGTGTTTTTTGGTATGTAGGTAGTATGCGGTCTCGTGTCATAGGCTACTTTAAATCCCGAAATAACGCGAGCGAAACCGCGGACGTCCACTAGTAATTTCACTAGTCTTTTTTTTGGTAACGGTTATGTTGTTTTTTTTAATTCCCCATGATTAATGCACAATTGTCCACAACTCACCTTGTGTTAAAATAACTTGCAGTTTTCGATCTAACACAAAGACTTGATAAATTGATTAAAGAAGATACGACGACCAATACAAATGAACTAGTTATTATGAAATTTATGAAGAGAGTTAATAGTTCGAGCGCAAACCTACACAATATTAATTAAAAATACAATATAATGCACAAATTAAATTAAGTAAACAATACTTATAAACTGAATTATTATTCAGATAACTGATAGCATGACATTGAATAATTGTTTTTTTAATTGCTGCAATGGCAATGAATTCGCCTATTTTGCGTTGCATTGTAGAAGAACAGTTTTTTATTGGAATAACTCTAGAGAATTAATTAAATAAGAACTCAACAGTTTAAACTGTAATGACTATAAAATAAAGTTCAATATGAACTTTATTCACATACATACATACATTTTATTCACTAAAATAATACATATCTAACTTAGTTCGTGCCCTTTACTGCTATACATTTTCACTTAATCTAAAACTTACACATCAAAATTTCTTTTAAATCTTGAACTCACCTTACTAGAGATCTCTTTGTTTTATATAGCTAAGGCTCCAGTCACTCCTTAGCAACATAGAACAAAGAGCTTCAATCGTGAACTGGTTGAAGCCTCTCAGCCAATTTGGTTCTAATGGGCCGTGAATAAAGATTAGCCAAGCAGAATGCTACTTTTTCTGACATCCAGGCTACTTGCTGGAAAATCAACACTGGCAGTGTGGGCGTTGAGAATATTTTAGGTTCAATTTGTCGAAAATCTTAGCTATTTTATTAGTAAACTTACTATTTATTTACAAAAGGTACAGACACAAAATGCAGGCAGACTAAACCTACAGTTCAATTAAGTCCGTACTCAACAATCATGTTGGATTCTGAGAGTTTTACATATTTTTTTATGAAAAAAATATCAAATTGATACAAATAAAAAAAACAACACATAAGTAGATAATTAAAGTAATAATGACAGCATATAACTTACAGTTCATAAGTACTATGAAAAACTATTCACTTGACAAGAAGCTGGTAACAGCGTACTAAAAAACCTAAATCAGCAAATTGAGCCAAACCTTTAGTTGAGATGTGTTGGTTTTTTCGCACGTTAATTTATCATACACTCAAAAAAGAGACAAAATTGCTGACTATTCGACTTGTTGATCCCAGCTTAAGTAAGATAATTTTTGATATACTCAGAGCATGTGACGATCAAAAACTGGTGAATTGAACATGGTTATTTTGGTCATCAAATAGTGTAACCAGGGATTAGCTAGCAATTGTCAAATAATAAAGTTTTCGTATAGATACACAATTGTTTCTTTCAAGGCATTGTTTGTGAAATCGTAATTTACACAAACGCACGTCATAAACACCCGATTAAAAGCCATTAAACTTGTGAATATATATGACAAATAATGATCACGCTAATCGTATGTTTCGTCCGAACCTCAGATACTCAAAGCCGAATGAAGTGCCTAAAACTTACATAGGTCAATACACTCATTAGAAATGTTGTCCTACTTACAATTGTTGATAAAGTTGGTAGAAACCGCTATCAGGGAGCACGCTCGCCTCGCATCCTGATAAGGTCAAAAGAAAGACTTTCACATACAACGTCAGAGATAGTGGAAACATAAACAGATACTGCGCATTTATCTTCAATCGTGTGTTGACGGAAACGATGCAAAATCAACAAAGCAAACAGAGAAGGTTTTTGCGAAACATCAAGTTTTAGATTATAAGAAATTATAGGATTTTAAAATAAGAATTCTTTAATAGATAGCCAGAATAAATACATTTAGCACTTTGATTTATGTATATTGGTAGTATATTAAAACTTGACTGAAGATTTGCAATACGGTGAATTATTTCATTTATTAGCAAAATGATTGATTTGTTGCATGATTTCATTTCATTAAATGTCAATCTTGGCAAAACGAAATTATGTAGTCTGACAACCATACAATGCAAATAGGTATGTATCTATTTGAAAAAGTTAGAAAAGAAAGTGTTCCATTAAGATAGTGTTTTGTACTGAATGGGTAAATGAAGCCGATGTGTGGTCTTCCAAGCGATTGGACGTTATTAATAGCTTTCAAGGAGGTGACAGCCGACCTCCCTGAGAGACGCCGTTACTCAAGAGATTCTTTTGTTTTCTTGCGTCAAAGGTGGCGGGTAGGGGAGAAAAAGAAGACATTATTATGTGCCTTGTTGGCATTCTTGACACATTTTGAATAGCCATTATACTCGGAAAAAGACTATAGAAACAGAAAGTAAAATGATAAGTAGGAATGTCACTTCATATTTTGTGAATAGATTACTTTTGTTTCAAACTCGAACCTAGTATAAACTAAACATACAATGTATCTAAAATGACGAAGTGTATTTGCTCCACTCCAGTAACAAATAATGTAGTAGGTAAGTAAATACGTAATTCTACTAAAATTAGAACAGGAAGGTGTATGTCAAACTCAGAGCCAGAGCAGATAAGCTAAAAGGCTCATGTCTATTTATCTGACAATCCTAATACCCACTTCTGACACAAATGAAGCAGAAGTTTATGATTCAGTTAGCTTCATGTATCTAACCTGTATGAAGTTGATCATATTCCTAGGCCAGTTAAAGCCCATAAATTATCTCTAGAATGTCTCAATGACAAGCAATGGACAGAACAATTAACAGCCAATTCAAGAAGAATTGATAATTGTATTGCTATACCCAGCAACTAGTACATACTTAGTAGCAATGACGATTGACGACAATGGACTTGTAATTATCTACTCAAAGTCTATAATCAGAAGATTGAAAATGGCACAGCAGATGATGACAATATCAGCTGTTGATGACGTGAACCATTATACGACCTTGAACTTGATTGTAGCAAAGTTATAAAAGATTGAAAAGCCGCCATTATTACTTCATAATGTTATTGTTTTCTACAAATTCCTTTCCTTGCATGTCGTTAAACTCTTTGTGTTCGTAATAAAGATTTGATTCGTGTTTACATATTCGTGAGCATTGGCTTTTCCGTAGCTATTGAAAAGAAACGAAATAATAATTCTAACTACAACCAGCTGGTAGGTACCGAGTCAAGAACATACAAGGTCGAATCTAGAACTAGCGCTACCTTTAGATAATCAAAATCAACGAAATATGCTAGATTGAGATGTAGATATTAGGTATGCTAAGGTTTTCTTGGACATGTTGAGAAAATTAAATTACATACTATTAGGCATTTAAGGATACAGAAAATGAATGAAAAAAATTACGCAGATTTTTACTTTAACCGACCTAATTACATTTTACATACATCACAAGTCTTATAGTCATGCGCTCCCAGAGTTGTATAGCCTAGCAAGTATTACAAAATGGCAATATAGTACCGTCTCGTCTACTCTACAACCAGTCAGACCGGTTCCTCTCGACATCAACATCTTCCGGGTGAACCGACTAATATTTGTATTAGTTAACACAATTTAGCTAATGTAGGTTACATAACTGGATTTTGCTAATAAAAGGTCGAAAACTATAAATTTGTGGTTACGGCGAGACTCTTACGTCAACGTGTTGAATTTTATTTTTGTGGCTTTTTGATTAATGAGTGCCAACTTTGACCTTTTATGAATCAGGTTTGTATTTGGTTAATGCTTTTATATTTTTTTGGTATAATAAAAATACTTATGTAATGCAAAAGTTTATTTATAAGTATAGTTAGGTATATTGCTTCGCGATTCTTTTTACTTCGACTTCCTTTTTGCAAGATTTTTGAACAAAACTATGCAATGTAATCTAGTAAAACCCATAACAATTTTTCATTTAGAAAAACGCAAGCTAGAATGGTAATATTTTTGCAAAAATGTGAATTTATGCGTCCGCTAGAGAATTCAGTGAACCACAAAATTGGATCAACAGGTGTTTTTCGCGACTTAGTAGGCAAGCAATTAAAAATATTTTACAAGCTAAATAAAAAAATCTTTATGATAGAACCAATATAACAAAATATAGAGCTTAAATGCTCTATATTGTTTTATACTCGCATTTCATTTTTATAAAAAGAAAAGAGTACAAAAAATTAAAACGTGTATAAAAAAAATGTAAAACTGTTTTATTTTAGTGAATCATTGAAAGAACTAGGAAAGCAATTCATTACATTATTAGTGTGCGTGCGCTGATTCAAGGATCGCAAAAATAAATAAAAGTGTTAATGAACCCGAAGCCCAATTGATATTATTCGCCTGCCGTCTATTTAGAGACGCCAAACACCGAGTTATTTTCGTAGTTTTTGGGTCAAACTAGTAAAATAAATCAATGGGGAAATGTAGCTGCAAGGTGTTATTATAGTATGTTCTTGAAACATTGTAATGATATATTTATTGCCTCGTAAAGTATTGTGTTCTAAGAATAATTTGTGTATCCACATACCTTTACAAATTACGCATTATTGATAGAAACAAGTCCAACAAGTTTTCTTCCTATTGAGAACTTGTGGATGTTACTTTCAAGTAATAAAAACAATTAGAATCCAAAGAACCTACACATTACATAGTCATAATAACATAAGAAACAGTAAAACTAATAATATAACCAAACCGTATATCATAGAATACTAAATTACTTAAGTATTTAATTTAAAATAACAGTTTTCGTAAAAATAAAATACAAACAGTAGTAAAATTTAGTACTTTTCAGAATTTATCTTGTTCACGGGAAGCCGAGCAAATGTCCTCTATAATACACATTGATAACAATATTATTTCAATACATATTTGGAAATGGGAAGAATACTGGACATCAATATTTAGATCACATCAACACAAACCTATTATTTTATGGACCTTAGAATTTTATATACCATTTCTAATATTCAATGTCATTAGTATACCTAATTATAAGACTTATCACCTAATAAAAACAATATGAAAATCATCACTTACCTTATGTTGACGGCCACTGACGAGAAACTCAAGTTCGCATAACTTTGGTGATTGGTAGCGACAATATCAAGGATGTGCCACAATCGCTCAAACTAATTTTTTTTTTTAGTGTACGGTTTTTGTGTAGACATTTTTTTAAAGTCGATGTCCGGTATACTTCACAAATCTAAATTAAGGGTTAAATTATTATAATTCAATCAATCAACTTAAATAATTTATTTCAAGCAATACTCGGACAATTTCTCAAGAGTATCAGTTTTTAATACGTTTATACAGATTATCAACACTAGTGCCGTCCCACGGGTGCTAATGTGGTTTTAAAAGCAAGCATTATCGAGACCTCACATAGTGGTGTATACCATACAGGGTTAGTAGACGTAGAACCTTTTATTTATCCCCGTTCCAATAAATTCGAAACAGATTTCCCAACTAACAAGTACTGACTGCGAAAAAATATTGTTATAAATATTTACTTACAGTATATATTTTTTATCAAAATATTGTAATTAATTCTTTTATTTATTCAACAAAGAAATCTTACATCTACATCTTTATCAAAATTAATTTAATATATTAAAAGTTTGACTAGAGTTTCATCGAGTGTGTTGCGCTCAGGACCACTGTCAATTTGGTCCGTGCGCATAATTTATTAATAAATTCATCATCATCATATCAACTTGCGTCCACACACTGCACGGTCTCCAGCGCACCCCCACAGTACGGTCTCTTAAGCCCCTACCAACGAATTATCAACTAATAACTGTTTATTCATAAATGTAAGCTCTACGCTAATCTCGGAATAATTAAACAAAGATTAACATGAAAATACAGATATGTTTCTAATTTTCCATTTCTTTTATATCACAGTACAATTCTTTTTCAGTCGGTTATTTCAATGGCAACGATAATAATAATCTAAAACTGTCAATCTTGCAACTGTCATTGGTTTTACTTTTTTAAAGTCTCTCGTTACCAAAGAGTTTTACATTATCAGGTTTGACTCCTTTATTCATTAATAAGGTTTGCTTACATAATTGTATCTTTGTTTTCAAGTAACCATGAACTCCTTGGGTATATTCTACACGTAGGTGTGGAACCGTATGTAAACACTTCTCCGAACGATGACGGTGACTTGTTACTTTACTGGGAATCTTTCTCACGCTCTATTCGCTACAAAATCAATCTCTAATAAGAAAGAGATTATACGATTTCAATAGATATATAGGCAAGCTTCCACTTTTATTTCGAGTAAATCTAAATATAAGTCGGGGCGTGCGTGCTGTGCGTTGATAGATCACTACCTATATAGGTAGTGATTAATCAACGCACAGCCCAAACTGTTCAATTTAAACTATAATGTTATATTTATTGAAACCGTTATTAGATGCTTTTTTCAGTAAATGGTGATTTCATAATCGAACGCCAGAAACTAAACTGTACGGCTTAGAAGCACAAATCTAATTTTATTAAAAAACCTATGTTAGATATAAACAAAACTGCAAAAACTTTAACTGATTTCATTATACACATACTTGACTAATCGGTATTTTTCTAGTAAATTAAATAATAGGCGAACCAGATAGTATGCAATTTGAAAGTGGTTCTAGCTAGATAAACCTGATAGTCAAATACCTACTTCGATACAATGCATAGAAAGTATGTCAACGATTTTCTACATTAAAACTATACACTATACAGTCAACTGCTTTGTTCTGGATTTCAATAAATTTATGTACAACATTACTAGTGGTTGCTCGCGGCTTCGCTCGCATTAAGAAGTAAAACTTGCATCTCCTATTTCACCCCCCAAAAATCCTTTCTTAGCGGATGCCTACGTCATAACATCTACCTGCATGCTAAATTTCAGCCCGATCCGTCCAGTGGTTTGGGTTGTGCGTTGATAGATCACTATATCAGTCAGTCACCTTTGAGTATTATATATATAGAAGATAGAAGAATAGAAGTTGTTAGGTTTTTTTACAAGTTCTAAGTTTTTTGATAAAGTTGAAACTTTTCTAAATCAGACACATACATATAATGATATGATCAAAACTAGGCTGATGACTAACGGACAGCAGAGTCTAACGTAATAGAATCCCATTCTTTATTTGTTTTCTCATAGAATATCCTTTTTAGTCTTTTTCTTTATTTTATTTATTGTTGGTTCGCATTTTTAACTCGCGATAGGCTTGCGTTTGACTACAGCCTGCCTGATGTTAAGCACCACTGTAGTCTAAGATGTAGCACGCTTGCCTAGAAGAAACCTATTACTCTAGATTTGAACACAGTCCGTCTGATGTTAAGCATTACTGCAGCCTACGGTCAAACACATTTATCTCTTCACTCCAGATTTTAAGATGCCCAGGATCGTAGCTCGCAGAAAACTAGCTTTTTAGAAGTTTTTAACAAATTAACATTAAATAACTTATTGTGTCTCACTCTACAAGTTCCTTCACTTCCGATAATACTGGATAAATATATACAATATCTATTATCCGACAATTATATACCTGTATGTATATATATTATGTATGATTAGGTACCTACTAGTGGCGAGGGTGAACGAATTCGCGATCGATTCGTCACATCGAGTCGGGTCAACGAATCGACTTCAATCGACTCGACGACGGCTCGCTAAATAGGCATCACTATCGAGATAGCTGCTATACATTTCTTTAATAGACTTTATATCTGTATAATGCTGTGTGATACGGATTATTATATTAAAATATTAATTTTCTTCTTCTTATCGAATTAGAGTGGCCAACTCTGGTATCGAGGGTTTATGAAGCGCCCTAAGTGCCACTAACATAGAAAGGGAAATAATAATTTGTACGCATGTCAAGTGTAGCCTGTAGATCAGCACAATGAAACTTATTTTTCCAAAAAGCTACCGTTGATTTTGGTCCAGTAAAATGTTAAAAGTTTATTTGGTTCCGGAAATTTTCCTGAACTTTACTTAATCATACATTAGATACAATATGTACCTATTTCATTGCTATGTACATATGTATATTTTTGAAAATGTATTTAAGTTTAATTTTTTTTATTGTTTTCCCGTGATTGGCTGTGCATTAATATGTAATATGCCATTGTTTTGTTTACCTTTAACGTGTATTGTAACCAAAGCAAAAGTAGCCTTTAAACTAAGCGTTGCATTCATTTAGCATAATTTGTTTTAATTACAAAGTGCCTACTTGCATTAACTACGGGTCAAATGTTAATTAATACAAATTTGATAATTTCCGACATTAAAATACAAAACAACGTTATCATTATACAAAATACTATAATAAGCATATAAGCAATAATATCTACTCACCAATTGGCTTGTGATTATTGTATTAGGTAGTTATAAATGTATTTATAACCTATTGTTCCTTCTTGTATAGCTATTTTTATCTTGAATTCTCCGAAATGTCAAATGTTCCTAAATACTCTAAACTACTTGTCCACCAAATATGCTTATGTCGCAAAAGGTGTAATATCCAAATATATATAAAAACGGCCTCCTTATAGCCTTATTAAAATTTAATAACTAAATTGGTTACTTAGTTGTAAAATAGTCGAAAGAAAGGAAACTTATGTACAATGTACAGTTATAATAAGTGCAAAAACGTTAATGACCACACAGCCAACGGGTTTACATGTCAGGTAAATACTTTCTCTACAAAATAAGCAGTTAGTAAAATATATACATATATATATATAATTAAAAGGTAATGCTATCCTTTCTATTGGTGCTTTAGATGGAAAAACTCACCGACTACATATTATTTTAAATCGTTATGAGTCAAGCAATTTCATTTTCACTAGTAAGTATTTAATGAAAATTCCAAATATTTATGTAATTAAATTTCAGCTTCATAAAGACTACACTGTATTAAAGCAAACAAGATTATCTAGTTATCGATTGTAGTTTGTGTCTAAACGAAAGTTATGTAAGTGTAAATTGGATTGAGAGTCTAGCTTCTATCTACATATTGACTACATCATAACGAACCAATTTATTTTGGATTAAAAGATTTCAGCATTTCAGAAAAAAAAAAATTAATATACACTGCCGCGGCTCGATCGCAGCGACCAAATTCTTGGCAAAAATACGTTAGCATTGTCTGTACATTTCCGTCCGCGTACCAGATTCTTTTGGCTGTACCTTTCTAAATTCAATAACTTCATATTTTTTATATAAAATCACTTCTCTTTCAAACTGCAATCAAGAACCACCACTTGTAACAAACATCTATTCAATACAGAAGAAATTCATCAAGAGTAATTTATTTCCCAACACCAGTAGCGGCAGGAATACACTCATCACGTCTCATTGTAGAAATTCAGGACAGAATACTACATCCACTTAGTAAGATGTATGTAACTACTTACTTTAATTGAATAAACGTTAAATACGCTATAAAGTACTCCTAAATTGGTGAAAAGTTGTAAACTCTTTAGTTTATGACACCAATTCGATTAAATCGAACAAGAAACTTGTAAAAAGAGAAAGTAAAAAGGCAAATTACTACCATTAGCTATTAGTACAAAGTTCGCAGACATAGAGGCTCGCAAATCCATAACATTTGAATTGAACGGGACAGAAACAATGTAGATAAACTTTACAAGGGACAAGAGGTCTGTGTTAGTCGACATTGTTATTCAGAGACCGGTCTAGATGGCATACAATGGGCCAGACGTTTAAAAACATAAGCTATTCATTTTATAGCGACGGAGGCAATGCTCCAAGACTGGTAGTAAAAATTGAATTTTAAACTACCAGACTCCATAATACAGTCTAGAGACGGAACTCCCGAGGCAATAACGTTCCAGACAGAAGTTAAAAGGTAAATCGAGGAGAACTTACAGACACATGCATAGGTAAGTGTATATAGACAGCTCTATGAAGACACGAAGTCTCAAACGTATTGCACCACGTCTAGACTTAAAGATAACAACATCAAACTTACTCGGTCTCAGAACCGTTACCGTTCTCAGAATTCACAAATTGGATTTGCAAAGAGCTCTCGCGAAATTAAAGCAATATTTTTAACCTGTTTCAAGTTATTTAGTGGATTTACTGAAGCGAGTATGAGTCAATGCACCGACTCAGTCGAAATCCTGAGAATACGAGCTGAGACAACAAAGAGAATCGATACGGATCTCATTTAATGCTGAAACTATGCAATTGGATTGTTTAGATCGAAAAAACTATTGCTTTTGATGTTCAAATTGGTTTGCGTTGAGAAGGTTTATTTTAACCTATGCTGTCCTACTTACGAACAAGAGTAAGAAAAGTAAAAAACCTAATTCCATCATGATGAGTATCATCATCATTCCAGTATTATGCACATTTAGTCTTTTACGTAAACAAAGGATTTTTAAACAAATATTTATTTCACGACAAAGAAACTGTTAAGCATTTTATAATGCGTAAAATATTAATTTAAGAATTCGCAACGCAAAACGAGCATCGTAGAATGATCACGGAGCGTCTAACAAAGGGTTCGTAAAGATTGGTCCTGTAAATATTTTCCTTTACAACTCTTGGAAGCGTGCCAAAGTGGCGAGCGAGGGCCGTTTGCTTGAAACCTCTCGAGATTCCGAATAATCCTTTATTTCATTGCTGGCGTTTAAACAACCGTTATTGTAATGAAGGTAAACACACGCACGGACGGATTAATTGGGATTTTATTTTAATCTAATGTTTGGAACTAGAGGAACGGAAAAGTAGAGCTGATAGAAACTAAGTACTTAATAAAAAAAAAAGAAACAATAGTAAATGGCCCCTATTTATAACATATCTGTGAACTTTAAATATGCCTTTCTTGAGCTATTTGAATCCGCCCTCATAACACCTACAAGTTTTCGTCACTAAGTAGATACATGCACGTTAGGTTTCATGGGACAACCTTGTTTTGTATCGATCGTAATCTACGACGTGGTAAGCTTAAAGGAACCTAAATTTAGTTAAAAACAATGTTAACAATCGTCATTTAATTTTATGACATAAATGTTTTTCAACAACTTTAATCAATAAGGTCATTTTGTCAACAAACAGTCTCTTATCACGGCACAGAAACTTGTAACTTCCTACTTATTGTACGTAAATTGTTTCAATCAATCCCTATGGTGTAGGTTTTAATTACATCAAAGTATAATGGAGCTGTTTAATCAATACAATCATATTAATAGCCTCTTGTGGATTGTCTGTACTACTATACTTATATCTATGTATATTACATACAAACAATATAAGACATGTGTATATCATGTACATATGTATAGTATATTGACAATGCATTGTCGGTATTGACCGACTATTATGTACAATTATGTGGTGTTTCATTGTAGAGTTTAGATACATAGTATCAAATTGCATATTGTATACTTGATGACTAAGATTACATAACTCTTGCGCTAGTCTTCAGCTTTTTATGGTTGTTTTTCAGTCTCAACGAGTGCGAGAACACCTAAAATAAAAATTATATTCAAAGAAAATCTATTTCTTTATTTCTAGCAAGTTAACTGACTGTTTTTCGACTCATTAAATATCTGTTCTACTTAAACATAACAAAACGTAACCCTTTTTTAAACCATGACCATCAGCAACAACGGTACTCTACGTTCAAATTATATGTTACTGAACATGGATATAAAAAGTCACAAGACGTAACATTTTCAGATTCCTCACGTGAGCTCCCAAGCCTCACGTAGACAAATCTCGTTACATGCGCGTTGGACAATCGCCAGCAAATAATGTACCCAAATACGAACTTTCAGGCGATGAATCATGCCATTTGAACCTCACAAACAAAACTAAAGGGAAGGACGCTCTAAAACAAGTTTTTGATCCATGGCCTGATTGGCCTCGTTAGATAATACTCGACGTCTCCGAACCAAACAGACCTACGGCATTTATTTACGTTCACAGACTTTCACTTGATTGTTTTCTTTCTTTTACTATCGTGATCTTAGCTAATAAATGGTATTAAAACAATTTGGATTAATAGGTATGAGATCAGCTCGGATTTTATAGCGTTACGTATGTTGTTTTTGAACAATGAACCAAACCAAGTACATATAAGAAAACTAACTATCTCACTATGTTTATGTGCTGTGCGTTTAAAGCCCGGTAAACATAGAAAAACATCAAAATTGTTAAAGAAGTCCTTAGCCCATCAATGGCTACGACTACGGCTCAGCAAATAAATATTTTGTGAAATGTTTGTGGAGTTGAAAGACTTGTGTTGCAAGTTAAACTAAATTGTCTAGTCTAGAGGCTGTTGACTCGAAGGTTTCACTTAAACTTTACCAAGTTTAGAGGATAGAGCAATGAATGAACTTGACGAACAATGCATTTAACAAAAGCTGTCGAGAAATTCTTTTGAAATAATAAAATGTACTGTGAAATGCGTATTGTGAAATGTAAATACTTTCGGAGAAATCGGTTCTTAGAATTAGAGATTTTGTATAGTTTTTTTAAGAATAGATAAATCTGGTGCTTCTACGTATCCCATGCAGAAGATCCTCAGTTTTATTCACTTTAACAAAAGGGATTCACTGAAAGTGAGTGAATATTTTATGCGCGCTTAGAATTAATAAGAACGAAGATAGTGCAAGTTCTTACAAAATAGCAAACTCATGCAGAGCAAGGATTATAGGATAGACGACGCAATTTCGAGAAGTGTTTTCAATTTTAGATACTATAATGTTATTGTTGTAGCGTCCTTATCTATATTCGATAATGTTCACTAAATTAATACTACTAAATGAATACTGGTTTTACAGGTTAATTAATTTATTACACGTGTTTCTATTTCAAGTCTGTAAATCATTACGCGTAATAATTCGTGTCCAAACCATCGCTTCCATTACTTACTATTAAATTATTGCTTGTTAATTTTTCGCAAAATCTGTGTTCTGTTGTCATTACTTTAATATATGAGAGAATACCAAATGTTGTATTGTAAATAATGCTCGTGAATGTAAGCAAGTGGCGCTGGTAGGCACAGACGAGACGTGAATACTGAGAATATCGCCACAAGTTTAGTGCTGCGGTGCATTATAGATCCCGTTACCGGCGAGATGTCTTACCGAGTTACCAGGCCACCATAACATACAACAGTACCGCTATTCCCCTTCTGCGGCAACCGGCCAAATTATAACTGTATCTACAACGAGCCTCGGAACCGAGACGTTTGTCTTTTCAACGTCTGCGGCATCTCATTAGCGGTGAAATCGACGGCGACACTTTTAATGACCATTCCGGTTTCCACTTTCCAAACCTTCGTGTTTTTATTGCGAAACACACGAATCCTTTCCGATGTTATCGCGAATGCATTCGACTTCAAGTGCGATAACAAAAACCGATCGGTCTGAATGCCCCAATCGAGATTTAAATACCAGAGAGAAAGACCCGAAGCGTATTTTCCAACATTATATAAACATCGAAAGAAAAACAAAAGTATTTACCTACCTTCTGGCACGGAGGCGAACACGTAATTTTAGACGTTGTAAAAAACAGGATCGAACTTTGGCGTAGCACCGCTTCACAAAACAGCACAGTACACTCGAAATTATACGCAGAAAGGGGCAAAAACAATATAACTGCACTAAATTTAGCAGGAGTACGCGATATCGCGAGATCTCTAGACAAAGTAGAGGCGGGAGGCGACGCACGTGTGACTCGGACGGCGTCCGCTCGACGAGTGGCGAAACAACAGCTTGTTGAGTTCACCGTCTCTCGGCTTGTCAACAAACAAAGAGGGCTTGGTCGCGGCGTTCTGCGCAGGCGCACAGACGCCGCGCACACACGCACACCGACCGCGTGTGAATGAACACGTAAACATGCGCGTATACGATTATACATAGACTCTCCTTTTCCAAGCGAAATTTCTTCAAAACATTAACTACTAACCTCGGAATGATTCACACCCAATTATTCTCTATCAGTATTTGTCGGTTTTCGTACCTGAAAAAGAATGAGAACTGCGTAAATTCAAGTGCGCGGTTGGAACGTCGCGCAAGCATGGCTCGGCACGAGCGTAGATGTGGAGCATCCAAACAATAACAAGTGATATCGCGCTGATAAGGCCGCGGAAGAAACTAGACGGTTCGACAGCTGATTGACTTGTATTAGCGGATTATGACGTAACTTGACAGTCGTGTTTTTGTGGAATCTAGAGGAAGACTTAAAAGAATTGAGATTTTTTATTAACGTAAACACAGTTTTATGGTTAGCTCATGGATGTAGTATCATCATAGAGATATCAATTATTTAAATATTTGATAAGCTAATTTTATGTCTACTAATAATTCTTATTCATCCGAACCCTTCTAACAATTCTTTTTGTAAAAATTCAAGTTTCAAATTGCAAGTTCCATTACAGGTTCTACTATAATCCCCACATACCAAATTCTAACCCTTTTCACTTTGTAAAAGTTAGTATTTCACGTACCTAGGTTTGCTGGGAGCTATGTCTGGGAATCTAATCCCGCTCCAGACATTTGCAAGTGAACGAACCTTGCATTTACATATTGTAAGCCTAAATACAATTTAGGGTGTCGCGCGCAGGCCTTCACTACATTCTGTGAAGAGACATTTTATTTGTAGGAGGGGCGATGGGATGAGATATTTGTAAAGATGTAGAACTTATAGAAACTAGAAACTAATGCTGATGTAGAAAATGATACATATAGGTATATGTACGCTGAAACTCTATGTATCACTATGCTGCATTATGTATTGTATTTTGGTTATCATATGCAGTAAATCAATTTTTTTTAATAAGAGCCCGTAGATGGCACGCAAAAAAATGGTTTAAAAATATAGCGTTAAAAGAAACAAAATCCAGTTAACGACTTTTTTTCAGGTGTTGTAACACCAGCAATTCATATAGAACAGAATCATGAAGATCAAAATCTTGGAACAAAGCTGGCAAAGTAGTTAGCGACATCACGGCACAATTTGTCATCAAAATCAGACGCAGTTCTTCCGAAGGCCCCCACAGTGATTAACGACAAAGAAACACCGGTCGGAAGGGCACTATATTGTGTTATGTATAGTTTAGTAACCTTGTCACAATATTTTTTTGTTTGAAGTTTTTTCCTGAAACTCTGGAGAAATATGTAGTGTTTTTTCCGCTGCGACTGAAGTTTTTTTGGAAGACTGACCGAATTTTAACAATCATAGTTCAAACCGAGACAAGATAATCTCTAGTCAACATGTCTTAGGTAAAATATAGAAAGTAGCTTGTATAAAATAAATATTCAGGAAATCAAAAAATTGTTCTAAATCATATGCAATAAACAGGTACTGTTTATTTAGATTTCTGTGGCAATAGGTAATCTCAGTTTTCACATGAAGAACAGCAACTTAGCAACAGATATTTTTTCATTCAAGATATCCGTAAAATAACAGGGAGAATCGAAATAAGCACAAAACAACCGGTACTGAGGAAAGGGTATAACAGAAGAGAGATTGGTGCAACCAATAGGCGTTATCGAGCTGATGATGATGTATATTAATGCGATGTTATATGACAAAGTACTTCAAACTAAAGTACGTGTCAGTAATGAGTGTTGGCACGCGACACGAATAGCTCAGCGCCGTAAACCTGAAGATATGTGTATGAAAGAATTTCGCTTCGCTCCAAATGGCGCGGGCGGGGTCGTGAGACTCACAGACACAAGAACGTACTGTCAACCTTAAATTAAAGGTTTGTTTTCATCATCATCCGCAGCCTTTTCCCACTGCTGGGTATAGGCGTAATCTATCAGTCTAGGTCCTATTCACTAGTAGTGGTAGAGCAGTACATAATAAACTATTTAAATAGCATTCGTTCATTTTTAGGGTTCCGTACCTCAAAAGGAAAAAACGGAACCCTTATAGGATCACTTTGTTGTCCGTCTGTCCGTCCGTCCGTCCGTCTGTCAAGACCCTTTTTCTCAGGAACGCGTAGAGGTATGAAGCTGAAATTTATATCAATTACTCAGGTCTACTGTCCCTTGAAGCTGTGAAAAAATCAAACTTCTAAGCCAACGCAATCAAAAGATACAGCCATTTATGCCGCAAATTTTCGACACTTGCAAGGGAATCAAAACCTACAGGGTGCTTCCCGTGAACTCAGAATCTTGAAATTTGGTACGAAGCAACGTCTTATAGCATAGATAAAGGAAAAATTACGAAAACCATAAATTTTTAGTTACATCACAAAATATTTAACCTTGCAGGTTTGTACGGAACCCTCGGTGCGCGAGTCCGACTCGCACTTGGCCGGTTTTTTTTTTAATAAATCCGTGTGAAAATTTTAACCACTAATCACTTGTGGAATTATAGTAGTTTATGCAACTGTCATATAATGAAGGGTATTAAAACACGAGTGTGAGTTTATGAAACGAGCGCAGCGAGTTTCATAATAGTAACGAGTGTTTTAATACCCTTCGATGTTATAATGAGCTATTACGATATCGATGTGGATATTATAACATCATGTGAAATTGCTTAAATTGAGTGTTTTGTTGTCTGTGCTATAACAGTAGTAATTATAAGTCAAATATTGGAAACATAAGTAAAATGTTACAACATTAGTGTAGATAAAAACTGTTAATGAGCGTGTATTCAGATTAAATCAATCGGTACAAAATAATATCCTTAATTTCCCAGAATGGTAGGAAATTCCAATAAATTTAATTACAATCTCAAAACCTCACTCTGTTTGTAGTTACAAGAAATGGTAGCGTGTTAACTCGAGTTAAGTTTGATCAGTCCTGCAATCAGCTGAACAATCACAAACCATTTCAAGGCTGTTGTACGAACAGGTTGATTGACTATATCAATATTCATGCATAAGTTTACAATAAACGTCAATGTTACATTTATCAAAATAACGTTGTCATATATCTGAATTTTAAATATTTTGGCTATTATACCTAAAAAGTACCAGAATATCGAAACACAATTATTATGTATACAGAACCAGAAGCCAAAGGTGAAAATATTCATTATATTTTATTTTAGTGGTTTGAAAACTTTAAACACCAGAGTTGGCCACTCTTATACGATATAAAGAAAAAACAAAAAAATGCAAGTAAGTATACAGAATAGATTAGTCTTTGACATCGTCTGAATTAATGACTGTTGATAATAAAGATAAATATTAACGTTTTCAGACAGTTTTCAAGTTTGCATCCACCATTATGGGAGATAATAGCGACTATAAAGAGACTCAAAATCAACATGAGATCAAAAATCCATCAGCAAACAGAAACATTGTGAGTTGTTGTTCATAAATCAAGGTGGCATTGTTTCAACCACCTTACCTACACAAATAGATAACTTGGTGTTCAAAGTCATTATCACTTTACCTTATCATCTAAGTACGACTATAATGTTTTTCCACTTAGAAATAGTATTCTTAACCGACTTAAAAAAAAGGACGTTGTTTGATTCACTGGTTCCAAGGACTATAATATCTACATTTTTAAAATACATTCAGTCCACAATTATGCCCCACAATTTAATTTCTTAGGCATAATACAGTCTGGAAACAGTTGTAAAAGGAATAAAATATATATGTATCTAGCAGATTTTATCAATTTCCTGCTTTTGTCACAATTGATTTTTGCGTTGCTCGATTAGATTAGATAAAATCAATTGAGATTCAATTAATTGTTAGTAAATTAAAATTTAGGTAATGTATATTTTATGAATGATTTTATAGCACGAAACTTTGATTAAGTACTTATTTATTACCTATAAATTGAAATAACGTTATTACTTCTTTATGTCGGTATACTTGTAAAGTAAGACAGTTTCCATGTTTACCAAGATTCCTCCTCCTTGAATCGTATCCCTCATGTCTGAGGATCGTGACCACCACTAGACCACATTTACATAGATATGTCGTTCAGCACTATCTAGAAATTGAAGCATCACAAGAATTTTGTTTGCAGAGGCTTTATTTGTGAAATCGGTTTAATTATCGCGTATCATCTGAAGAAATGGCGAAGAAAAGTAAGAAGGAAATAAATAAAAAATATCAGAAGTAACTAGAAGGTAGAGACAGAAACAAGAAATCAGATTATTATCTGCTCTACAGCGTCATCCAATTTTTACGAGGCAATGAATTTGACGTAAATATCCGGATCAGAATGTTATCGGACAACACTTCAAATCTTGACGAGGGCCGTGTTTGGGATATGTTGATTTTGATTCCAGTTTGATAGTAGACAAAGTGGCATTCCATTTTGGGCGCTTCCGTGGGTCGGATGACACGTTAAATTGTAGGTCCCGACTGTTTGTCTAGTACGGCAGTCGTTAAGCCATGTCAGAGGCCCTTAGGGCGGCTTGATAAACTCTCGACAACAGAGTTGGCCACTTTTATTCGATAAGAAGAAGTAGATAGAAGACTATACAGGTATGTACTATGTATATATTTGGGTAGAGAAAACAGGATTTGGAGAGTCCGATTGAAATTGAAATACGAAGAATTTTCAATGAACGATGATTTGGTGACGTTCCAATCCTTTCCGTTCCGCAAACTGACTTTACATGAGCTTGATATTTTTTTTTTAATATCAGGGCGATATATAACATAAATTAAGACATATCTTTCCGGAAAATGATTTTGAGTATATTTTTTTTATTTTATTTATCGTGACAGCATAATATTTTAAAGGTTTTTTCCGTTCTGTGCATCAAACACATGCGTGCACAACATGATTATAGACAAATTCAATGTTCAGTAAATTAAACTAAAGTAAAACAATTAATATAATAAGTACATACAATACGATACTTATGGAAATTGCAAAATCATAAAAAATACACGACTAAGGTACAAATATAAAAAAAAGTAATTTGTGTAGCAAGCAAAACAAGGTAAAGAACAAACTGACAAAAACAAAATAATATGCTAACAATTTCAATTTATTTCACTTTTATAAGTGTCTATATATAGGTATGAATGTGATGTAGCTATTGACATATAATTATAATTTACAATGCTTTGATATCGAACCACTCGCGTCCGTCAGTAATTTAAAAATCAATATGACACCGAGGTTGTACATTTGTCCAACCATCACGGTCAACTCTACACATAGATATGAACACACACACACACACAACATACGACAATATCAACACACATGTAGTCAATTCTCGCAATTCTAGTAAACACAATTTCCAAACCATTGGGCCTTGATTTCGGTACAGTCAAGCCAACGAATCAAGTTTATTTAGGGCCGTAAAATGTCCGAGAGTTTGTAAAAGGGTTTCGATGTGAAAGTGCTTAAACGTTGAATAACCTGCAGATTCATTGACCTCAGTTTCAAAGACCTTTAAATAAATTATAATAGAAAAATAAAAAAGTTGTCCGCCTGTACAGTAGTGGACTCTGGAGTCTACAGATTTCTAGAAACCTTTGAAATATTTTGACAACTGTAGAAACGGGCAGGTCCTAAAATGTGAGGAGTTATCTCACAGTTTCACAAATCCACGGACTGTTAAAAAGGTCAGTTCTTTAACTTTAGTGATAGCGTACTAATACTTCATTCTGTTTCTGTTGAGCGGGTATGTCAATCTAGTCTAGCTATAAAAGTCAAACAACCAATACAATCATTGACCTCAACTTCGGAGATTCAAAGACCTCTATATGACGTAAACATTATACGTCTACAGAGAATTGATCCAAATTATTTCATAACGTCGCTTCAACAATAATATTATCATAGGAAGCGGGCCATTACGACTATTTGAATGCCTTGACCTGGTGCCACTGGTGCTCAGGATCGCAGTAGGCGAATCCAGACTATCGAGAACATAGTTTTCTGGCTTTAGGAACGAGTTTTATCAGGATTAGATCAAAACAGCACGCTTTAGGCAATACGTAGTACCTACCTCATAAAACTGAGTTCTATCTGGCTTGGTGAAAGAGATATGGAATAGAAAGAAAGAAAAAAAACACTTATTGTAACAGATTTAACAGAAAAACGAACACGAGTAAAAACATAATAAACAAACATAAAATCTGCCACAACACAGCCCCAACTCAGCTGCTGGTTGTGAATAAATTGCAGAGTAATAATTGGAGACCTGCTTCCTTCTATATGTAGGCAGAAGTTCTCTTTACAGTTTTATAGTTTGTACAGTGGCGAAAATCATGTATACCGTACTTAGTTTTGGCTCTAATAAGTGAATTAAGCATAGATAGGTACATTATAGATATTTTATTACATTTCACAGTCAGGAATTCGATTGTGTTCTTTATAAAATAGAGATGGTCGATATTTTTTTCTTAAAAACACTCCAACACACACAGAATTTGACACCTGGCTTCAAGTTTATTTAGTTGTGTTCATTATTCGAGCGTTCAAAGGCTGCACCTTGACACGTTAGCGGCAATGTAGCAAACCGAGCTGGTCCTTGACATAAACTGCAATCTAACTCCCGCTGTGGTTAAAATTAGCTTCAAGCAAACTTAATAGGCGAACTAAACCAGCAAATCTAGCAATAAAACTAACTTGTATTTAGAACCTGCGGTTTGCGGTAAGGGATATCTCTAGATTTTCATTAATTTTGTGGCCGGTATCTGTAATTACTTTTGTAATGTAGAAACATGGTTTCTTACTATGGTTTGTAAATATACTTTTTGTACACAACATTATTGATAGTGTACATCCACATTTTTGCAATTTTCGAAGTCTACAAAGAAGGAGTTTCTTTTGGAACAAAATTGTATTACATGCATACAGGCTTGTATACATATAGCGGTGTTTGATATGTTTGTCAATGTTTAGTCTACATCTTTTTATAGCAAGCCTGATGATGGATAACGGGAGTTCAGAAATTAAAAGCAAACATCATTAGGTAAAATAGTTAAACTGCCATTACTATAGTTGTTCCTCTCAGATAAAGGAACCAATAGATATAACCGTAGCGTGGCCGCCTATGAAACAGCACTATATTGTTTCGGTGTGACCATGTTGGGAAAATTACCAGTTTTCGGTGGCAAAATTTAATAATATTATCTTTGAGACAATTCAACTTTAAATATGATCTATTAGTACAATAAATACAACTTTGCATTTACTGAAGGCAAACGAGCGATAATTAGAAGTGGAAATATTGTTCTCATCATTATATATAATATTTAAAATGGCCACTTTATGCATACCTACAGCAGCCGTATCAACTACCAGCATATTGCTGCCCTGACTGCTTGGAAGAGCCTAAAAAGAGGTGCTGCTTCACCTCCCTGAAGTCTTTTCGAACAAATTTCAAGGCGGCATTTAAATAAAACTTCACACATAATTTTTATATTTTTTTATTGTCCTTTAAATAAAACTAATTTTGTATGAAAGTTCCTAATTCTCTCATCTCTTCTAGATGTTTTCTTTAGTAAGAAATGGATTCTTACTACTAAAAATCTGAGCGTAATGGCTCTGATTAAAAGAATCAAATGATTTTCAAGAGGATCTTGTTCCAATATATGCTCACTTAATTCCTCAAAAATTTTTGAAAAAATAAACTTTTTCGAAATTTCAACTATCAGCTTTGGTAGGTTATTTTTATTATTAAAATATGCAATACCATTGCCTGTGAGGATATGCCTTAGAACTTTTTCAGCATATAAACATATTTCGATCACGTCCTTAGATGGATAATGCAATCCGCCAAA
The DNA here is from genome assembly GCA_927399415.1 of Macaria notata. Taxonomy (NCBI): domain Eukaryota; kingdom Metazoa; phylum Arthropoda; class Insecta; order Lepidoptera; family Geometridae; genus Macaria; species Macaria notata. The sequence goes on from OV656737.1 coordinate 2,599,708, forward strand.
ATCTCTTTTTCTTATGAACCCTGGATATTTTTCGTGGGAAACAATTGCTGCCAGACACTCACTACATTTAATATTTTTTTTCAAATTTGTCGTAATGTAGCCAGCTATATAAATGGTGACATCTTTTGAAAATTCTGTCAATCCTGCGTTAATGTAGTCATGACAGTCTGGTATCTCAATAAATTTGTCTTTTGCATCTAAATCTTCCGTCATTTGCATAAGTTTCGATCTTCGACTATTTATTTTTTTACAAAGCGATGTTGTGCTACATGTTAAAATATTAATAGATTCGAGAGGTATACAATTTCCCGTTGTAATATTTTTTAATTCACCGTGAATTAATAATCGTTTGTAGGCAGACATGAACTGGAGCGCCGTAGGATTGTTATTAAATCCTCCTTTAGAGCGTATGGCACTAAAGAATATTTCTAGATGATCTTGGCTCATCTTGTAAGTAGACAGATATTTAAGCGGCGCATTTTCGACATTAATGAGGTCATTATAAATTACTCTGATGGAGCTAGCTAAAATTAAAAAACCAAGAAACCCGGTTTTTCTTTGAGATTTAACTACACTTTGACCATCTGAAAATTTTAAATTTTTTACATACATTTCAAAATCAATATTTTTTTTATTAATAATTAAAAAAATTTGTTTTGTTATGGGTTTTTTAAGGCCATATGCGCTCAATCGACGGCTGTTCAAAATATCAAATATATCATTGAAATATCTAATAAATTCTATTGTTGCACCCGAATCCGAAAAATCATCTATATTAAGCTCGTCTTTACAATATTCTAGAGCCACCGCAACTGATCTACTGAGAGTTTGAGCAGCGAGATGAACTTTCATAATTTGTTTTTTGAAATTAATGTGCGCCGTCGTTATTTTATTAGCTAAGCGTAACCCCTCATTTTCTTGGAGGTTATGCAAATTTTCAATGAACTTCCATGAAATCAATTTATTTTCCGCATTAAACATTTCTTTTTTGTCTGCAAGCGTATTTCTTACTAGTTTTAGCATGTGACAGGCATCTGGACAAATGACGATATCTACGCCTTCAACATTTATTTTAGGACGAATATCGTCAGCACTATCAAATTTCGCACCTAAATTTCTCGCCATAGCTAAATTGGAAGGGCACCCATCGAAGGTAATGGACACAACTTGAAGTCCACATTCCTTTAATAAATGGACGCAATTTTGCAACAGTGTGCTTCGTTGCTCCCCATTGACACCATTTGTAAGGAAATAACCCACAGGAATTTTCCAGCTGCCGTTTAAAGATGTTACCATAAATACTAAAACGTCTTTGGCTAATGGTACATTGTCTGCATCTAAATGTTGTCCAATGTTAACATAACCAACAGTTTGTTTACCATTCCACTGGAGATGCTGGCGAATGGACATCTCATCAAGACTAACAGAACAAAGTATTTTATTCGTAGATTTCTTTACTAATAGTTTTAGCGCATCAAAAGCTTCACGCGTGAACCCTGGATCGCAATCGATGCAAGTATACCATTTGTATAATGTCTTAGGGTGTGGTAAACATGTATTAAATTGTTTGCGAATAAACATATAAGCCTTTGGGCTAATGAAATGCAAACAAATTGCAAATTTTCTTAAGGATGCCGAATATTTTCTTGGACTATTTTCGTTGTCTAAATATCTTTTAAGAAAGTCTGCATTTGTTGTATCTATATTTGACAATAAATCAATATCCTCAGAACTAGCTAGCATCTTGCATTTTAGTGCCGCTATAATATTTTCCAAACGAGCCGATTTTTTTTCTAGTCTTCTTTTACGTTCACGCACAGCACGTAATTTTTTTAGGCGACTGGCTGATTTTTTCTTCTCAAGCTCGAACAATTTTTGTATGCTTTTATGTTTTATAGGAGTTGATGACTGCTCCAAAACAGGTTGTGACATCTGAAAAAAGACAATAATTGTATGTTAAGACAATAGTATGCATTTGCATTTCAGTCATATGTACAATATGTATTACTTAAAAAAACTGAACATGTCTGAGATATATTATACAGATTACACTTACCAAATGCTGCCTCTTATTTTGAATATTTTGGACTTCTTGCAAAACATTAGTTCGTTTGGTTCCAGACATTTGTACATGGTCATGACTAGTGCTGGTACCTGGCTGTAAATGGAAAAAAAATAAGGCATTAAATGTAATTTTATGACAAAAATAATGCAAACTTCTATCACTGACTTAAATAAAACCAATCAAAATTAAATATTATATGCAATAGTCTGACAGATATGTCATATAATTATTACTGTTAAATATTTTATTTAAAAATCATCTATAAAATATTTAACAGCAATAAATTGTATGTAGATGATTTATGAAGTATGGGTATGTAGGTACATACCATAACACTGACTGCATCATGAAAACTTTTAGCCCCTTCATCTCTGCCACACTGCGTTGGATTCTTAGACTGAAAACATTTGAACACAATTAATAAAATGTACATAATATATTTGCTTACAGCATTTAAACGGATGTCTTTAACACCATTCAGGTTAAAATTTTGTGCTTATTCAGGGATATTGGCCTACTAAACTCGTATGCCCAATAATTTCACTGACTACATTGCCCTTTAATCCAGCTATATTTGCTGCTCACATTACTGATTGGGATTGCAGAATACAGAAACAGTCCTTAAACAGAAGTTTATTAGTCTCTCCGGCAAAGTATTAGATCACAACATGTTGCAATAAACTGCTAAAATAATTAAAAAAGGATAATGAATTTTACTTACAAATATATGTTTCACTGGAGCTGAATTTGGTTTTAATATGACGTTCTTCTTTTTATATTCAAAGGAATTCACATCAAAGTGAATTGAACAAATTTTTGAATATTTAGTAGGCTGCCAATTTTGACGTCCAGTAACATCCACCCATAAAGTTTTCAGTGTGTCATCACTAGCAGGAAACCTAAAATGTAAAATAAATATGTTATTTTTTCTGATGTGAATCTGGGTAGGTAAATAAGTTTCTTAACAGTGCAACACTGAACTTCTAAGAATTAAAGGTTATGTTTTGTTTATTTGTAAATATTCCGTATTTAATCGATATTTCTGATTAAGAAATGGTTTGAATATACATTATAATACGAAATTATTCACAAATAAACATCAATATCATCATATTTTTACTTAAATAATGAACTTACGAGTGAAATGTAATTCCTTCAATTTTCCGCTCACTACGGCTTTTGCAGCCTTAAAATACTACAACCCACCATTGCACATAAACACCACAACACTATATTAATTATCACATCACCTACAAAACTCCAAAATACAGTAAAATCTCAAAATCACCACTAAGACGTTGGTATGTTTGGCAAACTTGCTTTTTGACAAACAAACTAAAACGGCCACGGTGACAAGGACAAAAAAATAATATCGTGCATTTCATTACACTTGTGAAAACTGTAGCGCGCTATCTCATTCTTACCATTACGTTACGTCATCAGGGTTATATCTATTGGTTCCTTTATCTGAGTTGTTCCTCAAGTGTTTTATAAAACTACCCTCATTTGAAGGCGGAAGGCAATTGCAGCTATCTACCACCTTGACCCGGCCTAGCAAGGGTATAATCTGATGGAATACCAGAATGCTAATGATGATAAATGCTATGTTTTAATACTGGACACTAAAGACGAAGATCGAGCAATTTGACTAGAAGATCTTTGCTTATCAGTGGAAGTAGTTTAACTTCTCTATTAAAACCAAAAATAAATAAGCAGTTAAGATAAACAAATAGAAAATAAAAAAAAAAACTCTTCCTGCAAGGGTACTACAAGTATGTTCTTTCTTTCAAACATGTCTACATTCTCTACGTGCGACCGAGTCACTTTGGAACAGGGCTGGTCCAATATCACTAATAATGCTTCGATCAAATCCATTTTGCTTACATGTATGTATACATCATATATTTATTTACATTGTATGCCCAGTTCGGTATATTGGAGTAATCACATCGATCTACCTGTCATAGTCTGTACTAATGGCTGTAAGGGCCCGATGTGGCCCAGATTAGATAAACAGGACGGACATGTATGACGCGCTTCTATAGAGCCATATGAATGACGGAAAATTCCACGATGGAAGGATGAAAAATGAACGCAAATGCAATGTATGGTGCGAATTTGATTGGTTCTTGATAAATAGCTTTTCAATGAATAGAACCTATACATAGAAAATAAACAAAACTGGGAAGGAATTACCTGTGTACCTGTTACATACATATTGCTGGAATTAAGAGAGATCGAAATGTCTAGAGCACACCATACTTATTATTTTAGGGATTAATTACCTAGGTTAAGTAGGTAATGCCAGAGTTATCAAACAACAATAGCATATTATAAGCTGATTTGCGCAGATAGAGCCTTAGCCTATTTATTCATGAGTACTCCAATTAAAAATGTAACGCTGAAATGTCAGACCCTGGATCGATGAATTGATATTTACAGCCACACAGAAATAGACGGATAATAAATTTGTAGCCAAAAATACTACACACTTTATAATATCGTTAAACATTTGATCCAAATACCTGGTACGAGATCCTGATTAAAGTCTTCTAAATAATTGTATTTTTACCATAATGATGATACACTTTCAGTGTTCGCTTTTGCTATTAAAATTTGTTGTGTAGTATGTTAACATGAGTAGAATTACTAGGTCAAACTATCCATTGTTTTTAAAGATAAAGATATATATATATATATTATTTGCCAAAACACACTGGTACAATCACAAAAATATTAACGTATTACTAAATATTACGTATTACAATAGAGAAAGGATAAGATATTTATGTTAATTACTTAATGTTAATGTGAGTTTCTAGTGAACCCCGAACTAGGCCTGAGCCTGTATCTCGGTGGATTTTGCTTAGTAACTAAATTCTCATGATAATGTAGGCCGCTTATGTTATGTACATATTATTATGAGGCTAAACTGACTCAACGTAAGTTCAAAAGCCAGACAGATCGCCGCAAATCCTTTGTTGCGGCTGAGTGAGACAATCAGCAAATTAATAAACCAATTTAATGTTTAACTTCTGTCTGCTTTATTTTGGTTGATATTTTTAGGAAACAAAATATATGAGCAGTTTCATCTTTTAGAATAAGACTGCGTGATATTTCAAACGTATTTACAAATAACACTGTCTAACGTAAAAATTGAAATGAAATATGTCGATGAAGACAACCAATTAACCAAAGCCATTACCTGCATAAATTCATTCAATTCCAGAAAATATTATATAGCGGATTAAAGTAATATAAAAGGGGATGAATATTCAAATGTCTAATACAGGACTACTGTCAACTAACGCGCGCGTTTTTTGAAAAGTAACAAAATATTATATTATCACATTTACTGCTAAAGATTTTACAAACAGATCCATTGTACACACACACACACACACTCACACACACCCACATACACACACACTCTTGCATTTACATTCATTCATTTTGATTTAATTCAAACACATCGTAATAAGTTGATGCATGAAGAAGATGTATGAGAATATTAAAGAAATTACAACGAGAGTAACGCTTTATTCTTTACTAGTGGACGCCCGCGGCTTCGCTCGCATTATTTTGAGATGGTTTAGAATGATAACAACTTTTTTATTTACGAACCGATTGAAATGAAATAAACACTAAATGTTAAGTTAAAAATGCACCAAACACAAACAAAGACAAATCCGTTTAGCCGTTGTCGAGTCTATAACGAACAAACATACCGACAGACACACAGACATGCAGATTTTTTTTGAAACATGATTTTCAATTATCTTCAATGTACAAATACCTGTTACAGCTTTATTATACATAATATATGTATAGATTCTATTAAACGACGAGAGAATCTTAGAGTTTTTAGATTTCAGACTTTATAAGACACTTCGACCGTTTTATTTGCACGTCTATGGCTAGCAGTTAACATTCCTTTGAAAGAGCTGAATTGAACAGACAATAAAGAGAATTTTAAATCGTTTTTAATTGAAGAAAATAAAATAACTTATTTACTTTCTTTTATTAAACTAAGCGTCTTTCAAACATGCTTGAAATAATAATGAAAAGTCTCTCACAATTATTTAAAACATACAATTAGAGAATTTGTTCGTTTATTTATTACTTTTTGTGCCTTAGTAGAACGACGTAACGTGAATTTTGATATATTTTATGGAAGGTTTTCAGAATCAGTCAGATATTACATTGATTGAAATTTAAATTATTTATAAACCTACCTAGGAATATATACGCATTATAGTGAGTAGCATATTCAGGCAATTTGAAACGTATACTACCTACCTATGATAGAGTAACCAAGTCTTCATATCGGAGGAACATTGCCGTTCTCGAGGGAAATGGTGCGAGTGGCCGCGTGCGCCCAAGGATGACACCTTGAGTTACGACACGTTATACACACACTAGCTGTGCCCTGTGGGTTTCCTTGCATCTAGTATTTTTTTAACAAGGAACGGGTTTGCACTTATCCGTAATTTGCCTGATGGTAAAGCTTAGATTTCCTAGGAAAGCGGTGCCTTCATATAGCGGCCGTAATACAGCGGTGTATGACGTCACTAAAACGTTGTCTATGTAAACGAAATGGCGCGGTTTCCTGGAGAGCGGTAACTTGCACCGTAATATTTAAAATAATTATTTGTGCGTCCGTAATATCACGGCCGCTATATATATGTTTTTATATGCACGGGCACCGCTTTCCTAGGAAACCAAAGCATTAGCGATCATTACGGTCTAGGAGGGCTTACCCAGTAAGAAGTCGCTTTGAAGATCAATAATAGAACTGTAAGAAAAAATCAAAGTTAGTTTATCGGACTCTCGGATCTAAGAGTTTTTTTTCCACAACGGGTTTGTACTTTACCACACTCTTCTCCTGATTGTAAGCGTATTGTATTGACCGAATCGAAAGAAGTTCCTTGTCTTTTTCCTAAATAAAGCAAATACTTTTATTATTAAAATTAGCCTTCTAAGGTACTTATTAACACACAGACAAAAAAACGTTTCTTTAGATATCTATCTACTTGAAGTTAATACCTTAGTAAGTAATAGAGGATAAGTGGAATTGAGAAATACATACTTGAATATAATAAAGGTTTGTAATAACAGCTATAGATACTGTTGGTATACCATTGTCGTAGAAAAGTTATTGTTTTTGACGTACTAAAGATGCACTTAATTATGCATTATAATTTTTGAATCACAAGAACTCCAAACAACAACCCTAGTCATAAAGTATACAAAGCTGTAATTCTGCCTGGCAACCAAGTGGCCGTCCATTCAACGTTCTGAACATCCAGCAAACACCGAAGCATGCAAAATATGTTCGGAACTACTACCGGCCTCAAACAATCACTTGACCGAGGAAAAACTGGGCCATGTCGAGTGATTTCGAGCACCGCGAAACTACAATCAGGGATTGGGAGGTACTCAGGACGGGGGTTGTGGGGGTAGGTATTTTTTTAAATGACGTCATGTAGCTAAGTATTTAATAAAAAAGTATCTAATGTTATTATTTAAATAAATGTGTACTCGTATTTTTAAGAAGATATGTACATAGATAAAAAGTTTGCTGCTAGAATAAAGAAAACTGTATTGTTTAAGCCCCCCACGCTAACAGTTTTTGTAAGTCTACTTACTGAGAAACTGAAATGTTTTTACTTTTAAAAGAGCTTAAAATTTCTAAATAAAATAGAAGGTAAGGCTCTATTGCATGCTCGGTTTATTTAAGTTGCATTTTACACCGAACTAACGTTTGACAACTAGACAACTATTGCACAAATACCCTGCTGTTTACGGTATTGCAAATTGCAGTCCTAAGTCCATCCCACCACCCATGGTCTCATATCAGTCACCAACGGCGTTGTTGGCGCTCGGCCTTATTCCATATCGGGTTTTCAGTTTCGTTTTACTTGTACCGTCAACACGAACCCGCGATAATAACACTAGAGTTTATTTATAAAGCTTCTGTGGGGTCAGAACACGCACACTGCTTGTTTTCACTATTATAATGCGATGTAGCTGACTGGCTACCTTTTTGTTGCTTATTTGTGTACAGATATTAAAAAGTCCAAAGCCTCCTAACTATGCTTATTATGATTGACAGCCAAGCGGCTTTGTGGACGAACGTTTGAGTATGCTTGTAAAAAATGGCTGCTGTAAAATGCCTACTATTCGATGCTGGGTGATATACCTACATATAGTAAATAGATAGACACTGCTTTAAGGCCACCATGTTTCACCCGAAAACGCTTTGCGCTTGGAAAAATGCCTACAGTTGCTTTATCGCATTCCATTCCACGCCGTATTAACATGAAAGCAAGGGCGAGCATCGCGCGCATAGCTCCGGCCGACGAGTCTTGTCCACACGCAAACAATTTTGCACAATTTGAGCAGTTTTACAGACGTTTTTGACGAAATAATTTCATATAAAATCAGCAATTCAGAATATTCTATTTACGGCTCTTTACTCCTCTAAATAATAACATTATTTTTTAGATATAATTAAATTGGTTTAAATTTCTGTACTACTTTTGGAAAAAAAGGTGAAATATATTTCAAAACAACTATTTTTCAAAAAATAAAACTATCGAGCAAAGTATACGTAATCGTATTTTGGCGTCTTTTATTGTCTTGTTACTGAATCAAAATTATATAAACTGAAAAAAAATTAGCTCTATTTTATATATTTCTATTTTATTAGATTTTTATGTAAGGTCGATTTCACATAGCACCCCGCGTTAAACAATTAAAGTTATTTTCAAATGTTTCCAAATAAACACTTATTGGTATTAGTGTATACTGTTAACTAAAGGCACACAGAAAAGGTTGTGTAACTGAGCAAAAACTCAGTAGATGAATAGGTGTCTATTAAATTGTCAGTAAAATATCATTTCAGATACTTAGTGTTATTAGAGGTTAGTATAGAATATTAGAACGTAAATCTGCCTGTATATTTTCAGCTTTACAAAAGTGAAAGTTCAAACATGAGCTTTCGTACATACAATGTACGTACAAAAGCTCGCGTTTGAATGTTTCAGTCATGACTTTGTAAACGACTGTCTCTAACATTAAATACTTACGTATATGCAAACTATACAAGTAATGCATTTTGTTTGTCTTTCTATGTATTGTAAGTCATTTTACACGTTGCAACAATCACAAATAAACCCATACTAAAATTCTACCAAAACCAAGTCAATGACCATTTAGTTCAGCAAATTAACTCTTGAATTATCAAGTTCATAATAAGACGTTCCCTTTCATCAGCCCCAGTAGCCAGACAAGGGCGCGCAATGTTATCGCGGCGGCTTCTACGATTATACTAATTCGTAGAGGATAGTGTTACTTTGAGAACCCTTATATAAGTAAGTGCATGTGTGTTAAAGTCTAGTTAGAGTTTGAGAGAGATTAATAATGTAATCTAAATATATAAAACTCAAAGGTGACTGACTGATTGACTGACTGATATAGTGATCTATCAACGCACAGCCCAAACCACTGGACGGATTGGGCTGAAATTTGGAATAAAGGTAGATGTTATGACGTAGGCATCCGAAAGAAAGGCTAAGGCTAAGAGGCTAAGAAAGGATTTTTGGAAATGCCACTTCAAAAGGGGTGAAATAGGGGATGCAAGTTTTACTTCTTAATGCGAGCGAAGCCGCGAGTAGTATGAGTGTCATAGGCTACTTTTTATCCCAAAATAATACTACTAGTAATAAATAATCGTTAATTAAAAATATTAGGTATATATCTACCCTTAGTGTTTATCTAACACATTATATTCTCATTGTTTCTAACCCTAGCCATCTGATAAGGTTGGCTAAACCCTTATGGCATCTACCTACATTGTATGTCGATAGAAGCAGTCTAATGTTATCACTATCACGTCTTTGTCTCGTCCCTTTGTGTGGAAGCACTTAGAACCTTTTACAAGGTAATAAAATAAAAATATGGATACCTGCGAGGTAATGGTCTTTATGCTAGTATTGATTTCAAGGAAAAGAATAAAATATACACTAATTTACTTTGATAGAGATACTTTTAGATTAGCTTAAAAATAGGCAAGTCGTTACAGTAGGTACTTGAGGAGACTTAATTTTATTAACTCCCTGAGTTTACCACTTTCATATGATTTTTAGGGTTCCGTACCTCAAAAGGAAAAAACGGAACCCTTATAGGATCACTTTGTTGTCCGTCTGTCCGTCCGTCCGTCCGTCTGTCAAGACCCTTTTTCTCAGGAACGCGTAGAGGTATGAAGCTGAAATTTATATCAATTACTCAGGTCTACTGTCCCTTGAAGCTGTGAAAAAATCAAACTTCTAAGCCAACGCAATCAAAAGATACAGCCATTTATGCCGCAAATTTTCGACACTTGCAAGGGAATCAAAACCTACAGGGTGCTTCCCGTGAACTCAGAATCTTGAAAATTGGTACGAAGCAACGTCTTATAGCATAGATAAAGGAAAAATTACGAAAACCATAAATTTTTAGTTACATCACAAAATATTTACCCTTGCAGGTTTGTACGGAACCCTCGGTGCGCGAGTCCGACTCGCACTTGGCCGGTTTTTTTTTGTCTATACGTTTATTAAGTTACTTAGTCATGTTACAGGCCCTAGAGGCCATTTAAAACAAAACAAAATATCAAAAAAAATTACGTCCACTATTCTACTTTCTGTTACTGATAGATTATACTTATATTGTTATTTCCTGGCTTAATTCTTTCGTAATCATATAACCAGATGAATAGTTCAGGCTTTCCAAAACCATTCCCCTAAACAAAATTTTCCGAAGCCATAAAAAGTGGTCCGCAAATAACTATGTATTGTTTCGCCAAACGTTATTTTTGTGACGTTTGTTTGTCACTCTCACACCCCCACGTCGCACTGATTGTGGCCTTCGTTTGTTTGTCACTCTCACACCCCCACGTCGCACTGATTGTGGCCTTCGTTTGTTTGTCACTCTCACACCCCCACGTCGCACTGATTGTGGCCTTCGTTTGTTTGTCACTCTCACACCCCCACGTCGCACTGATTGTGGCCTTCGTTTGTTTGTCACTCTCACACCCCCACGTCGCACTGATTGTGGCCTTTTTAGACCTTCCACACGACTTATATTTAGCCATTGTTAATAAGAAATTAACGGCAAACTGGTTTGAGTACAAACATGGAATAAATAGACAGCTAGACTGGAGAGGAAATGGCAAGTGTGCGTGACCAGGCTGGCGAAGATATGTCGGTTAGATTTAATTTCAATATAGGACTTATATGATAAAAGCTTACAATAACTATCAGTTTTATTACAATACAATATACTCGTAACTTTATCGTACAACTAGTGGACACCCGCGGCTTCGCTTGCATTATTTATAGTTAAAAAGCCTATAACACTTCTAAGACCTCATACTACCTACATACATGCGTTATGAGCGTTTAAATAAACAGATAAACAGACAAAAAATCTAAAAACTGCTGAAACGTAATATTTTATGGATTTCAAATTAACCCAAAAAATGTTTTTCTAATATCTTCTATGTTCAGTATTTTGACCCTTGATTTTGACATAATTATGCTATTTCTCTTTACTTCAATTTTCTATGTACATTGAAAATTGTTTGTATGAGAAAACATAACGCATTTCTTTAGGTCAAGTGAGTACGAATTCCTTCTGATACATTGAATTTTTGGTTGTGTTATTGTTAGGTTTTTGGCAGAGCACGATGAGATTACTCACGCGATGATTTGGTGCATTCAGTCAGGAAATGCGAGCATTTTATAGTGATGAGTCGTGGAGGGAACTGACCTTGCCTTATAAACGTATTTATACCGTTACTTTACCTTTGTTATCTCTTTAAGTAAGGTTATTAACATTTAGATTTTAAAACCCTTTCAGAACATTCTTTATTTCATTTTTTTTAATAATTACCTTGTACCATACTTGGTTCAGTATAATTCTTAGATAGGAACGGTAAACCGTACTTTTAATTGTAAATAAAATAAATGTGTTCATTTTTATCTTGATGATAAGAAACAAAACATTTATTATGTTTCACAATAAAGAGTACCTAAATATTTTGCTAAAAATTATTGAAATAAGTATCATATTTCATATAAAGAAAATTTAACATCCAAAGAATTTCTACAAGGTCAAAGAATTTGTAAGTATTCGCAAAATTTAATTGATTTTGAATATTTTGTGAGCTTTTGGTTAGAAGTTGTATTAAATTAGGCTCAAAGCTTGAGAGTTTATTGGAGCGATAAAACGAAGCTTTTTGGAATACTATAGAGAACAATACTGATTGAATGAATTATTTATTTTTATTCAAAGCTTTGATACTTTAAAGCTGCCATAAATAGAGCTTACATTATTCAGTGAACTGCTCAATGGCTTTATGTCAATGAACTTTTGAAACTGTTTGAACCTAAAATGGAATCAATACAATACAAAAACAATAACTAAACCGATTGGTGTTGAAGAAACCATGGTAGTTTTAGCTTTTTATTTCTATTGCAATAGAAAAATATGTATTACAATAATAATTATATATTGAGGAACAAATACAAATTGTTTATTATGCAAGAGCAAATACAGTTGGTACTTCGAAAAGAAAAAAGAACAACAACCTTATTCCCCTTCGATGGCCATATTGTCTTGTTTTAAGTTCTAAAAAATCTGTTCAAATACTGCTACATACCATTATTTTTTGTAAAGGTTTTTTTTACATGAAATAGGCTCACGCTTGACTACAATTTGCCTGATGTTAAGCAACGTTATAATCTACGATCTAGCGCGCTTGCCTAGAAGAAACCGGTTTACTCTCGACTTGAAGACCATAAGTAAGGTAAGTATACATACAAATCTCCATGGTTCTATCCACCACTTAGGATATTTTCCTTATATTCAAGTAGTAGAGTAGATCATGGGATCGTATAGAAATGATTCCAAGGGTTGGTTGATATTATACAAATCTTCAAAGAATCGACCTTGCGGCCATCTTACCTGCTGGTCAAGAGGGCGGTGCAATCCAACAGGAAAGTAATCACAGAACTATGAACGCACTAGCTATGGATACGCTAATTTAAACTAGCTACTTGTAGTTATAAGAATGATTGGTACCTGTATCAAGCTATCGAAGCTTCGAGGACTTGTTAGTTGTTCTCGCGAAATATTTAACAAGTAGACCAGCGTGGTCGGTAGAAGCGACCAGCTAGTCGACGGTCGGGTCTCAATCTGACTACAGACTGCAACCTTTGGACGAAGAAGCATTCTATACTCTATAGGTGCAATGTGCAATAAAAGCACATGGCCGTCGTATAGAGGAGGCACCCAGACACATAAAACTTAACAATATCCCGCGCTGGTGGCTGTAAAATTATGGAAATACAAACCTCGGTTTCGCTTTCCAGCGCGTTTTCATGTTGGAATATGTCTGGATTGTAAAATATTGCCTGTCTGTGACAGGTAGGTTGGAGTAGCATGCAGAATAGGATTAGGTAAGAAGTTGATTTAATATGTGTAAATTGGAACCAGAATGAGTTAATTGTTACAACAATATTGATATCGAATTGACTTAATAAACAAAGAAAACGCCAATATTCATAACGACATCTAATGTGCCTACTAACTTTTGTAACTTTTAATTGTAAGTTGGATTGCAATAAATAATTATATCTATTCGTCTATCAACATAACATAGAAAAGTGGTGGAAATGTAACACATTGATAACCAAAGCCATAAAAGCAACATTAGAAACCTGATGCACTATCTAATTAAATCTACAAGCACACAACAACCTATTTGACAAAACAAATCACATTAGCCAAAATCCCTGTCCAAACTGCCACATCCACGCAAGCGTGCTCAATGCTTCCCGACTGCATGTTTCGATCGGCGAAGACAAAGCGATGTCAACGCACGGGCGACAGGCGAGCGATGACCGCTCCCAGACCGCACTATGAAGTCCAACACTCGGACAAGGAAAAACAATTGATTATCATTATGTTAGTATTGCACAATGTCCCCAAAACTTATGTAGGTAAATTACATACCCACATATATCCGACGCATATATAAATACATATTTCAGGACATATAACACAGCGCCATCTAGCCCCATACTAAGCTTACGCTTGTATCATGGGTAGGTACTAGGTAACGGATATAATACATTTATATTTTTTTTTCGTAAATACATACTTATTATACATAGAAACGACCAGACTCATAGCATGCATATGTAGTTTAAAAAAGTCTTCATTCAGTCATTTTAATAATTCTCTCTCTTCCTACTTTAGAACTCATAAAACCTGGTTCTTCTTTATCCATCAATACTTGTAAATATGTTCTCTCTGTTTAGGCGAGTGAGTGCGGTCTCCATATAATATCTTACCACATTTTCTAACATATGTAGGTACTTAATTGATAAATAAATTTAATCGTGTTCTCTCTTGCTAGCAACACTCCAGAAAGGTGCAAGAAAACTGTACCATTTGATTAATATAAACAACCTCATTATAATTTAACCTGTTTTAAAAAAAAATTGCTAAAGTTATGGTCAGAGATTTAAAAAACCAAGTGATAACGTTTTATGAATACAAAAATAGGCACCAAGCGAATAATATTAGATAATCACAAGATGTGATACTAAAATTTGTGATACAGAAACCTAACATTAGTACATTATGATTTTTTAGTATAGATATACATGTATAATTATATGAACCGAGGCTAACAACTTGTATCAAAATGAAACTCTGGAAAAATATATAGTGTTTTTCCGGTGCGGAGTTTAATTTACAATGGATTTTCGCAAAGAAACGCCTGATTTAATATCTTAACTTGTATCTCCTATAGGGGCTGTGTACATTTGTACAACCCCAGCCCCTGCCAGCGATGCTGAAAGCCATTCTGCTACTTCCTGGTACCTACCTGCTGTGTGGTCATCGACTGGCGAGACGGGGAGACTTGTACATAAGTAACTATGTACTTGTATTCTGGGTTATTTAAGAGTTTTACCATGACTTACACGTATTTCAAAACTTTTACTGAATTCGTAGTTTATCTATATAACTAAATATGGGTGTGGATTATTTTCCTTAATTTTACTACAGGTCTCAGCGTGTGTTTATATTCCATGAAACCGGCATAAAACCATGTCACGAGTAAACCGCTATATTATTATATGATTTTAACCCCATACTAAGACCTATTCTTAGGTGACTGACTAAATTGAGTTAATAAATATTTAAGGTCATATCACACAGCGCCATCTAGCCCCAAACTAAGCTACGCGTTTAGTTGTTGCTTTATCCTAAAGCGGTTATATATCTGGCATGGTACAATGCACATTACTTATTAATATTATATATGTATATTATATGTAAGTAAATGTAGAATAGGTAGGTAAGTTGTAGATGCGGTAAGAAGAACTGCCTACAATACAGGACCCGACTGGATACCTAGTGTAGGTTTTGCAAATTCTAAAACTGTACATAGATTACAATAGATTTCCCCCAACCCTGTATATATGTCTAGCCTAGACCAGTTACAGTCTAGACTGTAGACGTAGTAAAAAGCAGCAGCAGGAAGAACAAATAGAGTTAACTTTGTTCAGGAACAAAATTAAACTACGGCGTGTTTATCCGGATGAAGAGGTTTTAATTTAAATGATTATTCAATACCTAACTTTAAAACCCACAACCTTTAAGCGAGTGTGGCTCAGCGGTTCCAGTGTCTGCTTTTCATCCAGACGTACCCTGGTTCGAATCCGCCCTACACCAATGACTTGTATTTTTCAAGTTATGTGTAGATTTGCACTCGCTCAGCGGTGAAGGAAAACATCGTGAGGAAACCGACATGTTTGAGGACCACAATATCCGAGGACATGCGTTTCCGTGGAAGGACCTGGGCGCCCACCACGATGTATCTGCCCAAGAAAACTCCCCTAACGAATTAATTCTGCGGGGGAGTCACGACCCTCAGTCATGAACTTTAAAACTGTTTTTTACAAATCACAGTAAGGCATTTTAATGGTACTGGCATATTTACACATCAAGATGGTTGACCATATATTTTAAATATAGATTCAACAAAAATTTGAAATTACATAATGTGCATATGTGATATATATTTTTATTGAAATTTATCGGTATAGATCTCGGTTTCCCACGTGATATAGAAGGGCGCCGCTAGTGCTAAACAAACCTTTATTTTCACTTCCCATACTTACAAAGTGTCTAGACACATAGATGAAGAGTCTGGGATACATAATACATTCAACATACATATGTAAATGCAGCAAATGTCTCGACACGTCTAGTCGTTAACTACCTACTTGAATTGGTATATGTACTTCTTAGAAATAACAGTATGTTCTTATGATAAAACCTGCAAGTAGATTGAAATACTTGATGGAAATAATCATAACCATGCGCTCTTTATGTAAATACTTTTGTGAGACGTTCTTATCAATATGTAACCATTACGGTTTATATAAAAAAAACCATTACGGTTTTCGCTCACGTATAATTTTCCGTATGTTGTTTACGCGTTTCGGGTGACACCCATCATCAGAACAAAACCGTAATAGTTACATATCGATGCGCTCTTGAATCGGATCGGATATAAAGTAATAGAAATGAAACATACGAATTAGATTCACCACACTCGAGGTAAGGCAATATAATACAAAAGCATCGCAATACAAACATAGTTGCTCTAAAATTTATTACTATTCAATGTTCAGTTTACTAGAATTGAATAAAGATAAATAAAGATAAGAGATAAAGAATCTTTATTGATACTGTAAAGTTGTAACATACATAGGTATAGGTATAAGTACTAATATCATAGAATATGCTACACAAATTACAATATCTCGAAAAATTGAATTTATAACATTCAGTTTTTATAAAATGTAGAAGTTACAATCTGTAGGTATTATTAATAAAACAATGAAAGTTTTTGTTCTTAAAATCATGTCAAACATAATAATAGGTATGTAATCATACAATATGTCGACTTAAATAAATCTAGGTACTGTCACTTTAGCTGTATATATATAATATCATTTAAGTTGTCACATTACCTATTGGTATATATTGCGTAGGTATATGGCACCATATACCTACGCAAACCAATATTTTTACCCACGTTACCTCTAGCACAGGCAACTCTAATAAACCCTACAATTTATTGCCAGTAACACAATACGTTGCTCAGTAGCGGGGAAATATTGCCAAGTTGCCATACTCGTTGCTCAACGCTAATTGTGGTGGGTTGTGCTACTGACTGTGACGTATACTGTGGTTACATGTTACTGTGGAAATTTTAGGTGTTTTTTTAGGCTAGATGGTTGACTATTTATATTGTTTCACTCCAGAGGAGCAAGTATTAATATTTATTTCTTACAAGCAGTAGATGTGCCTACCAAACGTGAGCTAAGAGTTTTGCTTATGCAAAAACTAACGAACAAAGCACAAAATGTTAAAAATTGTTAAAAATAATAATAAGAGAAAACTATTACCCATTTGAAACACAAAAAAAATCTATCATTAAAAAAATACTCGCAAGGTTTCTTAGTTTCCTCTCACACAAGGTTCCTTCCTTCAAAGAACTACCGGTGTCTGCTATCCAAGTGTGACGTTTTAAATTAACAAGTTAAATTCAAGTAATTGATATTTAACTTGCGAGTTTCTTAACATCCCTTTCCCTTCATGTCTTTGCGCGATCTTTCATAATATGGACGGATTCGCGTTTTTACCGCGACCTCTTTGCAAGTAGATTTGGGCATGGTCCTTCGACAAACTGACGGAAACGTGTTTGCAACATATACTTCGATATATATGTACTTGTGTATGTAGGTAGTCTGGAGTAGTTGGAAACATAATGAAAAGGTAAGTTTATCACTGGACACGAGTATATGCTAGCGGCTAATTGTGAAAAATTTGCTACCGCTCAGCATGTAACTTGCACACTTTGTGTAGGTATCGTTTCAGCGGTCGTCTATACCAAAATATTTATTAACTAGCTGTGCCAGCGACTTTTGCAAACAGCCTTGAACCGTTTTCGCAGCGCACGCAACGGAAGCCCTCAAAGATGAATAATTTTCCCCGTTTTTTTTTTTTACATTTTCCATTGTTTCTTCGCTCCTATTAGTTGCAGCGTGATGTTATATAGCCTAAAGCCTTCCTCGATAAATGGTCTATTCAACACAAAAAGATTTTTTCAATTAGCACCAGTAGTTCCTGAGATTAGCCAGTTCAAACAAACTCTTCAGCTTTATGATATTAAGTATAGATTTTAACTAAGATATACAAACAAAACAATAAATACATACTTACTTGTATTTTATGAACACATTCATAATAGGTCTGCATTACAAACAGCCACTAAAATTCTTAGTATAAATTCCAGCAACAAAATATGACAAAATCATACCAATATAAATCTAGTTTCTCACACATATATGCAGTCTAGTTCATAAAATCCTAAAACCTAGTATTTCTAGTATTCAAGTAATGCCTAGGCCCTGACACGAGTGTAAAGTATCTCGGCCGGCATCGAACCAGTTCGCTTGCACAACTGCTCCGTTACAGCTGAATACATAATACATTGTTTGAGATGCCGATTCTATACATCAATCGGTTACCGCATACTTTACTTTACTTACATATACAAATGCACAATGGTTGGTGACTGAATTCTTTTGGGTTTTTTCGAAGATTTATTCGTTATTTAGTACATTTTTATATAGAAAAAAAAAGCATGAAAGACTGAAGCGAATTTTGTAATTTGTATAAGACTGAGCCATGACATGGGTAGGTATATTTTAAAATATACCTACTGTTGGTTTTTTCAGTTTCTAATCTCAGAGATGTTTCTAAATGAAGAGAATTATTTTATTAGCGAGATAACGTTGCTTAAGAATTTCAGTATTTTGATTAAATTATTTAATTGAGCTAAGTAATCGTTTATCCATAGAAGAATGAAACAGCTATCATTTATCAAGTCACTATTTATCAAGGTAGATTGGCGAGCAAAATATTTACTGTCAAATGTTATGACTCATTTATTTGACAGTGCGTTGCTCTAAACTGATAACAAATTTAAAGTCTTGACCTTGGCACATGAAATTCACAGAAACGTTTTTCAGGATATAATGCATTTGCATATTCGGAGCTCAGACGTAAACAAGGTAAAATGTAAGGTATTACTGACAGGTATAGTTTAAATATAGCATGTAAGTGTGTAAGAAAGATATTTTCTTAAAACTCTTCCTTAATATACAATTTTTTATTAAAATAATAAGAAACAATATTTACACATATTAACACTAATAGAACTAAAAAAGAGTATTTACATCTAAACTAAATTTAAACAATCTACATGTGGTATGGAGCCAAGAACGCTGGCTGCATTCCCACGCTGGATTGCTATAGAAATCCTTTGCGCAAGGAACCAGCCAGCGTTCTTGTCTCTAGTGATGTCAATCAACATTTTAATTAATTACCTAATTCAATCAAAGTGTAGATGGTAATACACGTGGCCCTAATAAGCTATATTTATTTTTATTTTAATACTATGTAGGGGTGACACGACCCTTTATAATATAAAACATAAATAAGAGATTCATTTCATTTATAAATCTATTTCATTAAGTATGTCATGAAAATAGTACACAAATGGAATGTAGCATTTAGAGTTACATATCACTATTAAAATACCACAACGAAGCCATTTCAGTGTCCATTTGGAATTTTCATAAACTCGCGCCATTATTTTGCCGGAAAAAATGAACTGTAAAGTTTGCAGACCTCTCCTGAAACTGACTACGCTTGGATTTAAAAGGATTTGCATTTAAATGATTTATTTTCTTTTCATAGTACTTTTTTCTGAATATTTTTTGGCTAGACGGGAGTTTTTACGATGCAAACACAGAGGTAAGTCAAATATGTAGCTTACTAACAATTATTCGAAACAACTTTTCTTAGTTATGTATTCAGGTTATTTAAAGTTAAGGTATATTCATAGCTCTGTATAAAGACCTATGGGGATGTTTTATTAACTTAATGATAATGATAATGAAGAAATTGTATTTATTAATTAACTAACTAATAATATCTAAGCAATGCCTAAGATATGTAATCAAATTTAAATGTAAATTTAAATCTGTAATTAATTTTTAATTTTAATAATGAAAACACTGGAAGAACCTTGTATACTGCAGCACAGGGAATCTTAAAGCAGTAGACAGGACCCCAATTTGAATTTGAATAATTTAGACACTTTTATACCTTGTAATGTGAAATAGACATCATGTTTTCGAGCAAATAAATGATTTTTATCTTCTTTATCTTTTTAAATATACTATTAAATCTATATCTTTATCCTATTTAATCATAGTTCGATCGGTTTTTGGTAAGGTGACAAAAAAGAAGCATTACATTTGAGCGTTCCTGTATCTAAAACGACATGTTAAATTTTAGAGCTACAATAATGGTCTACGATAAAAAGTTTTTTTCATAGTACCTCTGAGACTCCTTGTAAAGTCATGTCAAGTCAGAGGCGCCTAGTGCGGTTGAAGACAATCAACGCCAGTAGCCAGTTAAGCTTTGGTTTCCTAGGAAAGCGGTGCCATCGTATAGCGGCCGTGATATTACGGACGCAAAAATAATTAAAGTAAATTACGGTGCAAGTTACCGCTCTCCAGGAAACTGCGCCATTTCGTTTACATACACAACGTTTTAGTGACGTCATTCACCGCTGTATTACGGTCGCTATATAAAGGCACCGCTTTCCTAGGAAATCAAAGCTTTAGGCAGTTTAGGCAATCCCATGCGTATGCGTTCTTACTACGTTCGAGTACCTACATACAGCCGGATCTACACCCACGCTACTTCAATTATCTGTATATTAGCAGCCATACATTACTGTGATTGATGCAAGCTGTTTGCAGGCCGACGACCGGAGCTGCGACCGAATTGTGACTTAGATAGAATATATAACCTTTATTGGACAACACGTAGTATAGAAAAAAATGAATGAACGCATTTATTGTCCGAAAACTAGGTATAGTACAGATCTTAAATAATGCTAATAGAATAGACATTTTACATTTAGCACGCTAGTTTTTACCTTGTTAGGTTTACAGACAAAAGACGATCAGAAACAAAAACACTTAAAAAATAGTGCCACAACTGGCGGCCTAGCATCTTATCATTATTTTTATATCACATCGTAAACATCTTGATTTTTGATAAAGTAGCGGTATAGTTTTCTATAGTAAGAAAGGCGTTTTTCATCCAGTAACAGTGCAGGCGAAGTCACGGTTACCTCTGGTTCTTGCATATTAATGCAATATCCATGTTTTAAAGACTATGTTCTTATAAACATCTATCTATTAGTATTTTATTTCATGAAAATAAGTAACAGTATTGAGAATTACTTCGGATTTTTTAAAGAAATCTAAATAAAAGCTTGTAACTGAACCACAAGTACCACATAGTTTAACTCAAGGAGCTATATACATATGTATAGTAAGTACCAAGTTTGTGGGTCCACAAATATCCTGCAGCGAGTCTAGACTGCTTTGTAGTGTGTGGTGCAGCAGGAGGCAGCAGGATGCAATATCTCTCGAGCGGGGGTTTATGGGATGTGTGTGTTTATGGTAATGTAAGATGAAATATAACAAGTAGATCAATGGAGTAATGAAACTTACAAATTCATATCTATCAATATATATAAAACTCAAAGGTGACTGACTGATATGGTGATCTATCAACGCACAGCCCAAACCACTCGACGGATCGGGCTGAAATTTGGCATGAAGGTAGATGTTATGACGTAGGCATCCGCTAAGAAAGGATTTTTGGAAATGTTACTTCTAAAGGGGTGAAATAGGGGATGCAAGTTTAACTTTCTAATGCGAGCGAAGCCGCGAGCACCCCCTAGTTTATAAATAAACCGTGTAAAGACCGTATTTCAATAAGTTAATAATTGATTCAAGACTTGAAATACGGGTCGAATTTAGAACCTGCTTCTTTATGCAGTCGGTTCCGAGGCAAGAAACAAATCACAAATTGACTAACTATAACTTTGAAAATCATACGATACAGTTGCAATACCACGAAACTTAGGTAGCGATCTAGGTTGGTAGTCAGGAGCTAAGCTATTAAAAATACTCAATCTACCTTACACCAATTAAGACAGAACAAGATACAAACCATTTAACTCCAGTTCCTAGTATTCAAGTAAACCCTAGACTTTAGCTAGTCTTGTGTTTACATAGTCCATCTTCTAGCAACAACAGTCCTCGTTCTATGAAACACTAGAGAATAATACATCCTTTGTTGTCTGCCGTACTGGGGCGTCTGTGTTGTGTCTAGGAACCCTAGGCTATTTAGGTATCCTAGACAGGTTTTTGTATCCTAGGTATAGTGAAAGTGTCAGTGTTAATGGGCTCATCTTTTCACAGTAGTGTTAAAGAAGGGTAACTGTGTATTTATATGTTTGGGCATCTTTTACGTTGTAATGTAATTGAAATGTATATATGTAAGTATTATTATATATCCGTTATCCGTTACCCACGACACAAGCGTTTGATAAGTGTGGGGCTAGATGGCGCTGTGTGTAATGTTCCGGAATATTTATTTATTTTTTATTTTATTTAAATGATAAGACCTAATTTGATGGAATAATGTATTTTAGAGATTCTAATATTTTTCATATTCGATGATGTTATTTATTTATTTTTTCTTTCAGATCTGACTCTCAAATGAAGTTACAAATAGTTACTGGTTCAGATATTTAGTCTGGCTTATAAAAGTAAAACAAATTCACTCCAAATCCAACTATGAAGATGTATACGTGTTATAGAAAGTTGAAGGTAAATAACTAATCAAATACTATCCAAGTTTGAAGAATTGAACATTACGAAGTTGAATACTTTATCAGTACCTACCCCAGACTTGCCATTCATTTTATTGGTCTAGGAAACTACCAACAGTCTAAATCTACAGAATATAAAATAGTTACTGAAACATGTTACAGAGTTTCCAGACATCAAACCATACAGGGTTATATAGAAAGAACAATTAAGTTAGTTCGAATAGTTCGAATGTCAGTGATTTGGGGCCTCTAATACAGCATTAGAAAAACAAGCTGTGATATTTTGAATAATTAATATTATGATGGACCAAAAGGAGAAAGTTTGTGAGTGACAGTATGTAAGTTTATTCCTCGTTCACGCCCTACCAAACTGAACTAATTTTGATGAAATTTGGTATGTACACAGATAAAACCCAGGACTAACAAATACCATGCAACTGTCATACAAGAACATATTTGGAAGATTTGACTATACTATATAAAACTATATTAAATTTTAAAATATTGTTCAAGATGAAATGAAACGGGCTTTTGACCAAATCAAGTCAAAAGTACCTGCATTTTTCTTATTAAATAGCCCTGTATAGTTCCAATAGGTATCATAGCTGCCAGTTTCCCGACCCAGACAACAAAGGGCCGGGTGAGTGTGCAGTGTGCAGTAACTGCAGTAAGGGAGTACATTACTTCTACCCACACAGCGGTGCCGGAATAATGTGACCATATTGGATGATTCAACTAAAACCTATCACATATAGTATCGCATTGATACACATACTGTAGCAAAGTCAAACTAAAAAACCTTTTTTAATATAAAATGGGCTTGACCATAGTTTGCCTGATAGTAAGCAAAGGCTTTAACCTAAGATGAAGCGTGCTTACCCGATACGAACAAAATCACTCTCGATTTGAAGATAGCTGGATTATAGCGCGTGGGGAACAGGAACCTCTGAATCTTTGTTCCTCTCTATTTATTTTTCAAGTCTTTGTTTTTGTTTATACCCTAAATATGGTCAAAAATAATCATTGATTAATAAATAGAGGTATTCTAACTTACTGTATACGTTTTTGTTTACATGTACTAGAAAATAGTTCGCCCCATACACATGACGTAACTGTGTTTACATTAATTATTCTTCTTCTATTTAATATACATAACAGAATCTAAATAATTACCTTAAAACCATTTCATCTTCAATTTAATAGAAAGCACGTAACATACCTGAAAATAAATAAATAAAAGATTAAAACCACGTAAGCTCGTTAAAGGCAGCGTTTTACAGCTCTCTAGGGAATCCAAACTGTTACCAAAGTAAAGTAAATAGTTCAAACGTATACTTGTAATTAAAGTGGTGCTTTCACTTTAATCGTGTTTGTGTTTGGTGACTTGTCAGAGTGTAGATTTATTTAGACATGACTTTATAGTATACTTTGAGTAGTTTTAATTTGATAAGTAGTTACGGAAATTTGAAATAATGTATAGTATACTTATTGTAAAAACTCTTAACTTAACTGCGGATGGAGAAAATTAGGCAAATATACGCAGTAACGATTTAAAACGTAGTTGTGTCTCATAATGTTATGTGTGTAGTAGTAGTCTACTAGTATACCGTTTGCTCTTTCTGCAAATTTAAAAAGTATATAATAAATGCTTTGATATAATTAGTAAAAATTTGACTAAATATTATAAGATATCGAATCAGGCGTTACTTTGGGGAAATCCATTGTGAATGAACTCTGGAGAAAAAATAATGTAAAACACGAAATAAAACAATAATTTTATTAATCTAATATCTACTGACTGCCACATCTCTCAGCTTTACTACATATTTCAACATAAATACCTATAAAACACTGAAGTAAGTAAAGAGGTAGCAATGTTTACCGAGGCCTGCCCTTGGGCCACCTGATGAATTCATTTGCATATTTTTAATTAGAGCAAACTGGCGAGGAAGCGCTTTATTTAATTAGACCTTAGTTTAGAGGCTGCTCGAATTGGAGTAAACTGATGTTTTACTTGCAAAGGGCACTCGGGAGACCTTACATTTTAATATCTATACTAATATTATAAAGCTGAAGAGTTTGTTTGTTTGAACGCGCTAATCTCAGGAACTACTGGTGCAGATTGAAAAATACTTTTTGTGTTGAATAGACCATTTATCGAGAAAGGCTTTAAGGTATATAACATTACGCTGCAACTAATAGGAGCGAAGTAACAATGGAAAATGTGGAAAAAACGGGGAAAATTATTCATCTTTGAGGGCTTCCGTTGCGTGCGCTGCGAAAATAAGATATAAAAAATAATATGTATGATAGTATTAATGCCCAAAATAACTATTCCACGCGGACGAAGTCGCGGGCACAGCTAGTTTACGTATATTATAGTAAAACAAGTATATGGTAAACTTTATGTCCGTTCGATGGTAAATGTTTCTTTTGGTTATTTAGTAGTTAAAAAGTAGCACAGCTAGAGTTTTTTTGATGCTCTAAATGCCCATGCTTACCTCTTATCGCCTGATGGTGGTGGTGGTGTGTGTCATGGCATGTAGGAGTCAAGTTATTCGTTATTTTTTTTATTTTACATAAACTTACAGGTACGATATGTTTACAGTGTTACATAATCAAGATCCATTTCTTGTGTTGATGAAAAAATGCACAGCTCATCGATGGCATACCTTTGAAGGCTCTTGAAAGTTCTTAACATTCTAAGATAACATTAGAATAGTCTCTTTGAGTGAACATCAGCCGTATCTCAAGCAAAGGATTCCACTTTATTGCGAAGGATTCCGCATTAAACCAACAAAGGAATCGTGAAGAAGGTCAATGATTCATACAACAAGGTGTTGAAATGCTCTGAATTAAATGTTATTGTCTACTAGCTGAAACCGCGGCGGTGCTCGCATTTGGCGAATTGTATACAAACATTTTATTGGAAAATGAGCGAAAATAATCACGACCGGCAGTAGTCGAACCTGCTTATTTCTGATTACCAGCCGCTGGGCTTCTGCCTACTAAATCCCAGGCGCAAAAATCCACACTCATTCCCAAAGTCTTCAGACTAAGCGGCTTGATGCATTTTAAATTGTAATTTAAAGCTAAGATACAAAGAAAAATCTTTCAACACAGCATATTTTAGTTACTTTCAAAATATTATCTTGACAACTCATTCATACGCCTAATAAGGTTAAAGGCAAACGTTTTATAACAAAAATATCACTTTACAAATCAATATTTTTACAAGCACTTTAGAAAAACAACAATTGTAAGTAACTTTTGATAAATATCTTGTTGGCAAAAAAATAAATGAAATAATAGCTGAAAAACTGAAACTCTGGAGAAATATGTAGTGTTTTTCCGCTGCGACTGTTCCTTAACCGAAAGTCGGACCGACGTTCGAGGAGTCAACACGTCCTGAGGATGCCTCGTGGAGAGGCGAAACACGTGTCGATGAGAATATCTTGCCGAAGAAGAACAACAAAGCTTAAAGACACAAGGTGCGGTGTTGATAAGATCTTGAAATCCACTGAGGCCACGTTGGTTAGGAGGTGAGGTGTGGCGGTGGTATATGGAGGAACACACCTAAAAACCATTAAGTTTGTTGTTTGATGTCGGTTAAGGAGCAGTCGCAGCGGAAAAATACTACATATTTCTCCAGAGTTTCAGTTACAATGGATTTCCGCAAATTAAGACCTGATTCAATATCTTTTTGAAATAAAAGTTGTTTTTTTTTAATTGAATGTTAATTTTTAGAAAAGAATATTATTCTCAATTCATAGTTGAAACCACCACTCGGTTAGATTAGAACAAGAACTACAAAAAAGATTACAAAATCATTAGCTGCCTTAGTTTTTAAAAAACTGCATTTAAGTGTAAAACGGCACTAAATTCGTTCATAAAATTCCTTCACAATATTAAAAGCAGCAAAGTGGTGAAAATTTCCGGGTAAGTTCTGCGCTTATCACGGAAAGGTACAAAAATGTTAATGAGTGTGCATGTACCAACATGTACCTACTCTAAGTATTTTAAGTTGTATCACGCTAACTTACGGAAGTCATTTCATGAATATTGCCAGAGTAAAAAAGTACTACTTGTTATAATTAAAACTTGGTTTTTTTCACAGGAGTATCTAGTTATTGAATTATTATTATGGAAGACATTATAGTGGTTAGTATATTTGCTGCTGTAACTGGTGACTGGAAGAGAGAGCTTCCAGCGCTAAGGCCACCCAGGCCTTCTGTGTCAGATTTCAAATCTCTTTTCTTGTTTTGTATTGAGTTTAGTGTTCAATAGACCGTTAAATTTTCTATCTGTTAAAACTTTTGTATAGTACTGTTCGTTTCAGATTTTGATATCTTAGGGGGCTATTTTTTTCTAACCTTTATTAAGTCATTTACATATACATATTTTATACCATTAAATTGTCATCAGAAAACGTTAAGGGAAACTGCGTAAAAAGAAAAACTTGTAGAATATACTATTACCTTTACTGTGACATACTAAAGCAGCTGCGTAGAAAGTTTCGTCGTAGCGTCTCTACGGCGTAGTATATTTACTACAATCTACCGAGACGAACCAAACTTCAATAGATCTACGACTTGTTGTGAAAAATAGAATATATATATATTTTTCCGGGACATTGCACACAGCGCCATCTAGCCCCACACTAAGCAAACACTTGTGTCGTGGGTACTAGATAACGGATATAAAATTTATATACTTTTCTTTTGTAAATACATACTTATTATACATACAAACGACCAGACTCAACAGAAGTAAATTGTAGAATTTTAACATTCATAAATACTTGTGTCACGCAGGAAAGGTTATATTGTTAGTAGTAATAACACAAGCGTTCGTTTGGTATGGAGCTAGATGGCGTTGTGAGGTCACAAAGAAAATTACTTTGTTTATTGAAGACAGCCGTCTATATGCTAAAGACCGAATGGTAAAATATACTGATCTTGACACCAGTGTCAGTAAATTCTAATGAACTTTACGAGTAAATTAAGGTTCAAACAAAACTTGTAAACTCTTATGACAAGCTTAACATAATCTCAAATGCTTCTAACTTGGCTTGATAACTACTGGTATAATATAAAATAACACAAGAAAAAATGATAAAACGGAAAAAAACTAACATTGCTACGTGACCATATCCTAGTATAGTAATATTATACCTTAGAAAAATGATTAACTTAAACATTCTTACACTACTGTGGCGTTAGGTCAAGCGTTAAAATAATATTAGAAATACTTTTTAAACGATTCCTGAAGAAAATGCAAAACTTTTAAATCTTAATATAAACAAACATAAGATAATTTACGATGGTCGGTTTTTCCGCTACGCAAAGGTCGAGGGACGCGGACAGAATAACAAATGTTTTGTGCTAATTCTTGCCGAGAAATTACCAGGATTTATTAGAGCAGGAGTCAGAGGGTTGGACCTCAAACGGTACACGTAAAATTAGTCGGAAGAAATAAACAAATATGTACATATTGGCTTGATCATAGTTGAGAAATAGTATGGACATTTCTGATATAACGGTACTTTTTTACAGTTTATAAGTTTACGTTTGAGTTGTCAACCTTGAGCCTAACAACGTTGCTTGCCTGATGTTAAGTTAACGTAGTACATAGTATACGATTGAGCGCGCTTTTTAGAGGAAAAACTATAAAACTCTAATTTCCACCGTATAATAGAATGGAAATGACAAAATTCAGTATAAATAATTATACCTATTTATCTTATATAATTGTTTAAATAACTAATACATGTTTAACAAAACAGCTTGTATGTAAATTATAAACAGGCTATAAATAAAAATAAAATCGGATGAGAAAACATCGCGCTCAATAATTTTCCCATCATCGTAATGCTTTTCAATCCATCAAAACAATAGGTATAATCTCGAGCCAAGTAATCCTATTCACACTCCAATTTGCAAAAACAAAACGCTTTGCAAATCATATTGTGGAGTAAAACAAGGCACTTCGTTGTAAAATAATATATTACTTATGATTAAAATCATGTAAGTATGTTTGATGGTTTGTTTCTTCATTATTCTTTAGATGACCGATAAATAATTGGTAGGTAACACATGTTTTTTTTAAAACACTAAATAGGTTTACGTTTGACTATAGCCTGCCTGATGTTAAGCACCACTATAGTCTAAGATGTAGCACGCTTGCCTAGAAGAAACCTATTTACTCTAGATTTGAAGACCCCTGGGTTATAATTAAAATTCATATTATTAGTCAAAAAAAAAAATTAAGGAAAATTGATGATTATCGTAATATTTAGCATGAATCCTGTATCAGGTGACGCAACTCATTTAAGCTACATTTAATTAATTTATTTATTGATACTTATAATACATGCCTCTACAAATTTTCGAATAAAATATGCTAGCTAACATATAGCTCGGTAGTAGCTCATTACAATTTTTTCTCATCCCGAGATGACGCGAGACAAGCCGCGGACGTCCACTAGTAATCTATACTAATATTATAAAGCTGAAGAGTTTGTTTGTTTGTTTGAACGCGCTAATCTCAGGAACTACTGGTCGTTTTTGAAAAAACGACCAGTAGTTCCTGAAAGTGTTTTTTGTGTTGTTTTTTTTTTTTGTTGAAGAGACCATTTATCGAGGAAGGCTTTAGGCTATATAAAATCACACTGCAACTAATAGGAGCGAAGAAACAATAGAAAATGTAGAAAAAACGGGGAAAATTATTCATCTTTGAGGGCTTCCGTTGCGTGCGCTGCGAAAACGGTTCAAGATATCAAAAAAATATGTATGAATGAATGATTCCTCTTGAAATGATCTAACAAAATGTCCGCAACAGTATATGTCTATCTTTTAAGGTTAACTCACTAGAACCGTTTTTATGGTAATAACTATTCCACGCGGACGAAGTCGCGCGCACCAGCTAGTCACATATAATCAAAAAAATGTGTAAATAAAGCAATTTTGGCTCGAAAGGCTCTCACACTCAGAAATAAATAGTCCATTCAAATATTTTAGGTATTCTGTACGCTTATCAAAGCGCTGGTAAATTGGCAATAAGGTGAGAGCGCACTAGAATAATATCAAACTATGTTAATTTATTTTTATATTAATGCCTATTGGTATTAATAAATAGAAAACATGTTATATAACAAAAAAGTGTTTTTTTTTGTTTAATACATAGGTATGTATGTATATTGATCTCTACATAATAACTAAACACATCAAATATCTTTCAATTTTAGGTACTATTTTGTACAAATAAGTATAAGCGTACTAAATATACCGGTTTTAATTAGGTGTTATTTTTCGTTGGTAGGTCAAACAGATAATATCATTTTTTTTATTATTTTTTTGTTTCAAAATATATAGTTGAACGTTTAGCTTTCAATTCTAACTAAATCTAGTGAACATTCACGAAATAAATACCAGACAGGGGTCAACGACCGGCAACACCCTTGGCCCTCGGTCATATTACTGCAGTCTACACCACAGTATTAAATCGCATTAAAAATTACTCCAGCAATTAAATTTTGATTAAAAATAAAGTGGAAAATTTGCCAAGAAATTTCAACACATTTTTCATTTTGTGAGACAATTTGAGAGCTTGGAAATGTTTGTCTAATGTTAAATTTAAGTAACCAAAATTTTTTGGTAATACTAACATATGTTCAAAATAATTACTGGGATATAAATTAGGCATACAATTTCATTTGTATTTATGTAGACAAAGTGTGACAAAAAAGACGTCAGAATCATTAAATAAATTAACTGGTTTATATATTTTTGGGGGTGAATGCACTTTTGTGTAAAAGAAACAAAGTATTATTATATTGTAAACCTCAAAAGTCTAATAACGAAGGGTAGGTAATGTATTTTTTTTTACTATAGCCTGCCTGATGTTAAGCACCATTATAGTCTAAGACTTAGCACGCTTGCCTAGAAGAAACCTATTTACTCTAGATTAGGAATTTGTAGGTATGACTAATTTTGTTACTCTTGAACGAATACTTTGAACGCTCGCTTGATTTCATTACTTACTTTGGCACAATAACGACTCCTTTTTGAGATATTTGTAATGTAAATAAATAAAAACGGTATTACATCTGGGCAAGAACAATGCAATATAGGGAGTATTGGCGTATACTCTGCTGTGCAGTGGGTCCTATTAGGCTGCTGATGATGATGATTACGGCAAGTTTTGTACAACATATGTGATTAATAATTTTGGTTCACCCAATTTCTGAAAATACAAGGGCACTGGTGGTATTTAACGCTAAAATCGTAGTGGTATTTTTTTAAACTTGCATATTATCAGCCTTTTTATAGAAATAGGTTATTCGATACTACACCAAAAAGTCTTTGCAAAAGTCACTAGTAGCCTATTTGTAACTTTTATATTTTATTCCAGTAGCGGTAGATGAATGAGATGATACGTCTCCCATTTTATTTTTTACAAAAAATTGCAAAAAATACAATACAGATTCAACCAACAGAACAGAAATTTAAAGGAAACGTTTTCGATCCTTTCAGTCAGCATTACCTTTATAATAGATATGCACACACAGTTGTTACATCTATTTAGGGTAAAGACAATGACAATGTAATCTTCCCCACACATTTGTAGTGAAGCTCCCTACACGAGTGAGCTCCCGGACATCCTGCCGAGGCGGCTCCGAGGGCGCCCCGGATACCAGCCCTTGCAGGAACAGATTACCAAATATAGATTCTACACAATAAAAATACTATGTTTATTTTATTATTATTTATTTTTACAGGGGATAGATAGATAGATAAATTAACTGTTTATTGTTGACACATATTAAAAAACAGTACATAAAACAAATTGCATCTTAACTAGTGCCACAAGCGATACCTTTACAATAGCGATAGGGATACGTTCGCGTTTGACTACAGCCTGCTTGTTGTTAAGCATTGCTGCACCCTAGAGGGTAACACGCTTACTATACCACTATTGTTTTGAAGATCTCTGGATTAATAATCAATAAATACATAAATAAGTACCAACATGAACAATCTGACTAGTATTATATAGGAAAAGTTTGTGAGTGAGACAGCTAAACCAATGAAATTTGATATGGAGATAGATTAAAATGCTAAAATGCAGATAACACCGTCAATAATTTTCTAAATAATATTACACAGTTACTAAAGTTTGAAATGGGCGCCCAACACGATTTATTGTATTGTCCAAGATAACTTCTTAAAGAATAAGAATATTTAATGTTAATTACGACAGTTGAAATCCGTTTGTTTGAAGCAGTAAGTTTTAATTAATAAGATAATCCTCTGTAACAAATCTTCGCATGTCTTGTAGGCGGAATGTGGTGCACTTTTTAAATTCATTTTATATTTAAGATATTGTACATACCTACCCATGTTCGCAAAGGAATAAATGAATTACGAATAAATTCTGCAGAGTAATCACGATCTTCAGTGCAGCCACTAATAAACCCTATACGATATGTAATTGGATCGACTCAGGTTTATGAGTAATCTGTGGTTTGACCTAAATAGAGATGAGACAGCACTTGACCCGGCACCGAGCACCTGCATTATACACACCACATCCACATCTATGCAACCCTGGTACTTTAGCCAGGGAAATGAATAGATAACATTCAAATACTGGAATAAATTACGATATTTATTTTACGAAAACTTGGTATTTAGGTAGGTAGTTGTTGAAACTAATCCAAATTAATCATTATTTACCACATCGACATTTATGCAACCCTGGTACTTTGGTTGAAGAAATGAAAAGATAACACTCAAATACTAGGAGATTTCAGTGGAATAAAGATAAAAAAGAAAGAGGACTTAACATACATCGTTTGTTGAACTTAATTTACATTAATTTAGGAATAATCTCAAGTAATTTCTCCAAAATGTTATACGAGTATGTCGATGCTACACGATTGAAACAATGAATAGAAATTACAGTTCTCAAATATTGTTTCTTATTATTTTAACAGAAAAGTTCAGGATAAGTAATGGAAATTACAACTATTAATATTAAATTTGTTCTCAAGCAACACACAATTTTAATCAGGCAGTATTGATTTCCTTTGTCTCTCTGCTCCAGATCTAGCAAACGATCTTTTATAAAATGTTAATAGCGTTTCAACAACAAATTACATTTATTTAAATAGCATAATTGCATTATAACTGATTGTCAAAACATACATGTGACTACCCTGTTAGCTCAGTCGGTAGTGGCTCTGCCTTCTAATCTAAAGCTGTTGGCTCGACTCCTGCATAACACAAGTAATGACTTGTGTAACGACCAGACTAAACAACCAAATTTAAAAAAAAATAATGATTTTTTTTAAAATTTGGTTGTTTAGTCTGGTCGTTTCTATTTATTATAAGTATGTTTATACAAAAGAAAAGTATATAGGTTTACACCCACGACACAAGCGTTTGCTTAGTGTGGGGCTGGATGGCGCTAGTGTGTAATGTCTCGGAAAAAATTACATACTGGACCTAATTTCAATCAATTTCTCACCTGCGAAATACCATACCCTACCCCATAGAGTAATATAATATACCCTCTACCCTATACCTATACAACCACATTAACCATAACAAACCCATTCCACGAACACCATCTTACATCCCATCTCGCACATCCGTAATAGAGCCGTTTATTTTGGTATCGGGTGAAGCAACCTGCGACCTAGTTAGCTGACACGCGCCTGACCCAACCTAGGTCATGTACGGTGACACACCGGGTAGACGAGCCATTGTGATGTGGAAGTTCCGACACACATATGCCGAATAAAACACATGAGCTACTTGTAGTATCTACTGGTAATAAACTTAATATCAATTATGTAATCATGTGAAAAAGCATATGAAGTACTATTTTAAATATTATATTACAAATTTAGAAATAATACATAAGGTATCTAATCTACATATATCATGTGATTTATGATGCAATCTGCATATAAAATTGATCCATCACCAAGGATATGGTAATAGGACTGAATGCTGATTAGTTAACAGGGCATTGTTGGCGGTCGATACGATCATAATTAGTATAGACACTATCAAAATAAAAAAAAATCATAAAAGTTTAGTGTCAGCACTGCTACTGCATACTATTGTTATCCTCCTTGAATCATATCCCTCATGCTACTATTACTATATTTCACTACACTATTATTAGTACTATTGTTATATTTCAGGTCATATTAATGTCACATCTCTTTGTTTCCCAATTATCTCACTCGAGCGTTAGTTGTCTCTGTATTATCTTGTCTACGGCCCTGCATCCCCGCGTCCCGCTATCTCTGCCGTCTCATGCCACCCTGGTACTTGTTGACTGCGGGAGCCTTTTGTTGACAAGCTTTTGAAAATCTTTTGTTGTGGCGGAATTTGCGGATGACAAGTTTGTAGTGGTAGCTTTACAATGCAGGAGACAGCCTTGTTCAGTTAAATTTTAAAATAGAAATTGATTTGAACTGCTAGGGTACTCTGTCTCATTATTAGAAGTCAATCTTTTCCAATTCATGATAGCCTGGTAATTGTTCAACCTTCATTGCACACAATCAAGCATTTTTGTTAATTTTATTTATTTTTATAAATGTGACAAAATAATGTTTGCTTACGACATTTTCAGAAACCTGTTGGTTGTTTAGTTTAGATAATATTAAGACTAACCGCTGCTGTTAGTAGCTAAGCTCCTAGTTATTCACTAAACACTAAACAGAAGTGGAATTCCAGAAATCTTTTCAAACAAAACGCGTAAATAGCCACTGTGAATCTGGGTCCCACCTCAGTCAAACTAAACAGAAAATAGGAGTAACGTAAATGCAGAAGTGAAAAGAAAAAAATACAAGGTTGTTGAACGAGTTTCATTTCTAGCAAGTAATTAAATATTATTATCTAGGTCTAGTGGTATAATATATTGTAACGGAATAGTGTAATATTTGACAATTCTGCGACAGTATTTCCATAAATACAAAAATTACTTAAACATACTTACAGAAAAAAAAACATACAAGAAACACATAGGTATTTACAAAAAATTCAGCACACCGTCAATACTGTCGCTGTGCGAGTTGCCGGCAGTATTTCCTCTTTGAATGAAAAGACTGAACGTTGAGAGAAATAGCTGCCAGTCCTGAGATCTCCGTTTGGTCCGTGCCACAGCAAGGACCAAACATTTCCTAATCTTTTTAACTAGTAGTAGGCAATGTGTGTTAACTTTATCCTCAGAATAGAAATAGCTGAACAAGATTAACAAGTACATGACTATGTATTGCAAACCTGAAAAGCAATCATTATGTAACGAACAACACGTGTACACTTGAGTCAATTGAAATTACGCCGCTAACTGGAGGAAAACCAACACATAAACGCACACACTCACACACAGTGTAAGAAGACGCATATACTGTGTAAACAATGTAAGCAGTTCCTTATTGCTGAAGAAACAGTGTATTTATGGGTACGTAAATAGATGCTCAATATGAAGATTCAATATGCAAGAAGATTATAACCGTTGCTATAATTTTATTAGCTTGTAAAATTTTGTACTATTTTGTACATATGGACGTTCGCAGCCTCACTTGCATTATTTCAGGATAAAAAGTATCATATGACACTCCTAAGACTTTATACTACCTTCATACCAAAACATGACGATCCGTTCAGCCGTTTTTGCGTGATGAGCGTTTAAATAAACAGACAAACACAGGCACAGATAACCAGACAAAATTTATAGAAATTCCTGGAACGTGTTCTGCTATTAATTCGAAGTATCTCCAAACCATTTTTTTTAAATATCTTCTTTGTTCAGATTTTGGACCCTCTTCAGCTTTATTACCTATATGTTTAGTAGATACGAAGATTTCAAACCATTAAACTACTCTTATGGCAACTGTAGCGAGCAATCACAGCTGTTTTGATTTGAAAGGTTATGTTTTGGTTGTAATTAGTAGGCATTTAAACCAAAATTAATTAATGTTTTGCCATAACATGTGTGGGGACACGCCTGATATTTAACCTACAAAATAAGTTGGTGAGGGTGGCAAACTCTGGTAACAGAGTTTTCAAGCCGCCCTAAGTGACTCTGAAATGGCTTAACGACTACTGTACCGTGACAAACAGCACAGCGCTTCATCACTGTTAACCTATAACTCATGAATTTACTAGTTATATATACCTATATATAATACTTACTAACAAAAAATTAAACCATTTTTTTTCAATTAGGTTTTTCTTACTAATAATAAAAATATATTCCGGGACATAGTGCCATCTAGCCCCACACTATGCAATATGCATACACTGTATTCAGAAAAGAAAAATATATAAAAAAATATCAATTATATCCGTTATAAGTATAGTTGTCTTACTAATCTTATCAATAGTATTCTTGCCATCACAATAAAAAAAAACTAATTCTATTTCTCTATCGTACAAGATAAATGTACATACATAGATTGCTTGATTACGTTTATGAGTGGCCTGCAATCTCGGGGCCGTAAATCAGACCGCTTCATTGGTCCAATATAGGACGCGGTTTGTACCAGATTGCAGGAGTGGAGTTAGATATAACTGGACGACATCTGGATTTACCTACATATACATATGAATGATCTGTTTGAATATGGAGTACAATAGCTATGGTTTTGACAGGAAATTCTGTATGTAAGTACATAGATAGATAGATAGACACACTTTACTAAAAACACCAGCGCTATACAGAAATTTACATAAAATATGAAAACTTAAGGCTAGTGTTTTAACTGGTGACCTTATTTCTAAAAGCGATATCTTCCAGGTAACCAATCTGGCAGGGATAAGACGCAAGTAATGTGTATGTATTTTTTCTATCTTTTATACATACATTTTGTTCGTAGGTAACTAATTTCGTGTAATAAAATAAATAATTTCATTTTTAATTTCTTTGTGGGAAAATAGCAGCTATGGATGCTTTAGCGTGTATTTTTGTATGAACTACAAAACTTTGAGTTAATCAATTACCTATGTAGTATTCAAACTAAGCACTCTTGTGGATTTGGCGTTTGCTAAAAAAAAATATTTCTAAAAAAAAAACACCTCGGTGTTAAGATGAGTTTTTTGTTTTACTACCTAGCTAATTAATAATTCCGAGTGCACAATTTCCCATGTAAAATGTATGTGAAATACTCTAAGGACACTGCAAGTAAATTATCTACACTGGAAACAGTTTGCATAAGTATATCAATCAAACTTCTAGGTCAAACTTCAAACTGACCTGCCCCACTTTGGAACCTAGATGCACTATATCCTTACGACTCACTGACGTCACAGCACTTTTCTTTTGGCATAACTCTCGAAACTGAGAGTTTGAGAATTGGCAGAGCATGCGGAAAGCACTCGGAAATAAATCATAACTTGTGGTCCGCTGACGTGAATGAATAAAATATGCGCTGGGAAAATTCTCGGTTTAGTTTACTACAATAATCTCTTGAGAAGTTCCAAACTTTTGTATTTGAGTGAGAACCCATAAAATATGTTTGTGATATTTCAAACTTGGTTGTTGCTTAGCTTCCAAGGTTTCAATAAACAAATTCGTGTAAGTATGTATATTTACAAAAAAAAGTATATAGGTATGTATTATATCCGTTATCTAGTACCCGCAATACAAGCGTTTGCTTAGTGCGGGGCTAGATGGCGCTGTGTGCAATGTCCCGGAATATTTAAATATATTAAAATATTTTAAAAAAATATTTAAAAGTTCTGGACTAATAGTTAAGCCACGTTTTATATAAGACCCATTAAGAACCATGTATACCTTTTTCATTGTCTTTGCGGAGCCATATAATTTGGTAGCATAATTCCCACAGCTCTGAGAAGTTGAATCATAGTCACAGTCGACTTGTACGGTTCTTTGTCCCCTTTATATAGAAGTTAGTCATAGAGTCTGAGAACTAACTGTCATGGAGCTATAGAATTATATTATTAAGAAACAGGTGCGTAGAAAACATTGTAATTAATACTTACCCAGTACTGTTAGCTGCGCTTTAGTATTAAAGACACGTAGAATGATTCACAAAGATGTGAAAAGCATTTGTAACTATTTTTAAGTTTTCTCTTATTTTGGTATCATACATACATATGTATGTACATAGATGTTTGGTGTAACTATGGTCAAGTGCAAACCCATTTTAGTATAAAAAAAAGATGTACACAGATGGTAAAATATGGATCCCCGAAAACATATTTAGATGAGGTTAACTAAACAAAACTACAAAATTAACTAGATGGCGCTGTGCGATATGTCCTGAAATATTTATTTTATGAAGTTTACTAGCTGTGCCAGCGACTTCGTCCGCGTAGAATAGTTATTTTGAACATCATATTTATATTTGCAAACCGCATCTTCAGCTTCATAAAGTATACCTGTTACCCATGACTTGGACCGTTTTCGCAGCGCACGCAACAGAAGCCCTGAAAGATAATTTTCCCCGTTTTTTCCACTTTTTCCATTGTTTCTTCGCTCCTATTAGTTGCAGCGTGATGTTATATAGCCTAAAGCCTTCCTCGATAAATGTTCTATTCAACACAAAAGGAATTTTTCAATTCGCACCAGTAGTTCCTGAGATTAGCGCGTTCAAACAAACAAACTCTTTAGCTTTATAATATTAGTAGGTATAGATTTGAAGTGACCAAACCAAATAATACCAGAACGAAAGGTGTAATGTAAAAAAAAGTGTAATGGACATTACCTTTTATACCGCCTAAAACTCATATCAAAACGTCAATAGTCATTAAGAACAAACCAAACAAAAATCCATTAAACGGACAAAGGATTTCAACCCGGCAGTGATACACATGTGTATAACGATACAGGTAGGTATATAGCACTCGTGAAATTAGGTCAGCTGCAGCGCATTCAACTGTCCATATTGATTGCAAGCTTGCACTTGTAAGACAGTTGTACACTCTTCTAACCACAGGAGGCATTCAAAACCTTACACTAACACTTACACGTACAGACTAATAACACATAAAAAGTATGAAACGTCTAAATGCGCCTGAAATTTGCACTAACTAACAATAAATAAACAACTAATCGTGGTGTTTGCAGCTTACCGTTTTTTGTTTATCTCAAAGTGTAACCTTTTTATTAATCCATATATTATATTACCACACCATTTTTATTCCTAATTGTCCTATTGTAATAGTATTCCAAATGGAATAAACCTAAAATTTCAACTTGTTCTCATTTAGTTACGGCTGTCTTCAACGCTGGTCAACAATATTATAGTCCGTACGTCTCTTTGTCAACTTGTTCTCATTTAGTTATGGCTGTCTTCAACGCTGGTCAACAATATTATAGTCCGTACATCTCTTTGTCAACTTGTTCTCATTTAGTTACGGCTGTCTTCAACGCTGGTCAACAATATTATAGTCCGTACGTCTCTTTGTCAACTTGTTCTCATTTAGTTATGGCTGTCTTCAACGCTGGTCAACAATATTATAGTCCGTACATCTCTTTGTCAACTTGTTCTCATTTAGTTATGGCTGTCTTCAACGCTGGTCAACAATATTATAGTCCGTACGTCTCTTTGTCAACTTGTTCTCATTTAGTTATGGCTGTCTTCAACGCTGGTCAACAATATTATAGTCCGTACGTCTCTTTGTCAACTTGTTCTCATTTAGTTATGGCTGTCTTCAACGCTGGTCAACAATATTATAGTCCGTACGTCTCTTTGTCAACTTGTTCTCATTTAGTTATGGCTGGCTTCAACGCTGGTCAACAATATTATAGTCCGTACGTCTCTTTGTCAACTTGTTCTCATTTAGTTATGGCTGGCTTCAACGCCGGTCAACAATTAGTCCGTCTAACTCTTTGTCTAGATAACAGTGTCCATATTTGCGCAGAAACTTGTGGAAATGCTCATCGTACTAGAACAAATATCTCAGTAAATAGCTCTGTCATTGCATTGTGTAAGTATATAACGGAGTAAGTAAATAACAAGACGGAATAATGTAGTCGTAAGTAAGAAAATGAAATAGACGGCTTGTCTACTGGTAAATGCGTCGTTTCAATAGTTACCTAATAGAATATACTGTTTAAGAAAGAAAGAAAGAAAATCATTTATTGAGACCGACTACAAGACATACACACACCTATATATACCTATACAATAAATATAGTTTACTAGTGAAGTAGTCAAGATGTATGAAAATTCTAGTAGAGATTATCTAACTAGTGGACGCCCGCGGTGTCGCTCGCATTTTGTGATAAAAAGTAGCCTATAACACTTCTAATACCTCATACTACCTACATACGAAAAATCATGATGATTCGATCAGCCGTTTTTGCGTGTATTTTTAGTTTAAATAACCAGCCAACAGAGACACAGATAAACAGACAAAAATTTTTGAAATTGTTGGAGCGTGTTCTGCCCGCCCATTCGAAGTATCTCCAAAAATATCTTCAATGTCTCAAATAACAAACATGATACTTACTTTCAACTCTCTTTAGCTTTATTATATGCATAGATAATCTTATTTGCTGATATCTGCCAACTATTTTTGAACTCTTGTCCCACTGTCAATCAACCCACATTCACGACGATTATTAAAGCTTCATTCAGCTACTCTTAACTTTTATCCGACTGCGCAACGAAACGAAGACTAATTCACAAAAACTTCTAACATTGGACAATATCACAAAAAGCAATCTAAAAATCAATTTCCCGTGTAATTTAGTACTTTGTGAGAGGAAAGTTATGTTTTCATCACACGAGCTGAGAGAATCGTAAAGATTAGATATAAAGTAGGTACATACATAATATGTATGAATATGAATTATATTATATAGGATGGAACAATAAAATTTAATAGAAAAGTAACTTAGCAAGTTTTAGATCTGACAAAGTACATAAATTCCAGTATATAACAAGCTACCTCGAGATTTGTTTGTAGTATTTACTATAATCTTAATATATAAAACTCAAAGGTGACTGACTGACTAATTGACTGACTGACTGATATAGTGATCTATCAACGCACAGCCCAAACCACTGGACGGATCGGACTGAAATTTGGAATGAAGGTAGATGTTATGACGTAGGCATCCGTTAAGAAAGGATTTTTGGAAATTTCACATTTAAAGGGGTGAAA
The DNA here is from genome assembly GCA_927399415.1 of Macaria notata. Lineage (NCBI taxonomy): Eukaryota > Metazoa > Arthropoda > Insecta > Lepidoptera > Geometridae > Macaria > Macaria notata. The sequence continues at coordinate 2,640,827 of OV656737.1, forward strand.
TAGGGGATGCAAGTTTTACTTCTTAATGCAAGCGAAGCCGCGAGCACCCACTAGTCTTTTATAATTGCTATTGATTTTAGTTACGTTAGTGTTTGTCAGTTGAAATATAGGTACTTATGTATATTTTGTATCTGTGCATGTTAAGTATGTATGTAATAACATATAACATTGTTTTCATTCATCTTGAACAGCTCTAAAAACGTCCCAAAGAAATTGGCCTCAAATTTTTTTATATGCATTTGTGTTCAACCTTCAAGTTCACTGCTCTAAGTTTGAAGTGAGCAGAGCGCTCACCACATTGCTTAAGTCGGCGCTATAAGGTACGGATATTACAGATTGTCTAGCTCAGATTACACGAATTGAACCATGTAATAGACCAAAACTAACTCATGAAAAGTAACGAGAATAATAAAGATGGCGTCTGGAGCGTAAGCAGAAAACCACAAGTAAATTTCTTATCGATGCTGACATGGAGTACGAGTATGTGAGCGCTACTTTCATAGCGTAGAAAGAACTTTGCATCAAAACTTGATCAAAACATCTATCTCTCTCCCTCCCTTGAGTCGTATTTCCTCATGACTGAGGGTCGTGACTCCCCCGCAGAATTAATTCGTTGGGGATGTTTTCTTAGCCACATCGTGGTAGGTGCATAGGTCCTTCCATGGAAAAAATGAACAAATCACAAAAATCCATGTAATAGGAATTCAAATTCATTAATTAAATCTTTGGTGTGGGTTTCATCCCAATTTTCTTTGTTTTTAAGTCTTTCTGTAAAACATATTTAAAAACACGCACTCTTTAGATATAGTAGATATTAAAATAGATTAAAATTACAAGTAAATCCAAGTCGAAAAGCCAGTACATCTATTTAATACAATCTTAAAGATTAAGCAGATAAGTCGTCCCATATTGGATAATACCGGCTATAAACGTAAACCCAGACTGAGCGGCGTCTGTCAAAATATACAAGCTTACTAATAAGGTAGAAATAAATCTATTTAATTACTTATCTTTATCTAAATGTTAAAATATAACATCATAGAAGTAGTTTAAGTTTTTATTCTATTGTTATTATTTAGTTTTTTAAATTGGTTTTTAACAAAACGTACATAAGTTTTTTGAATAAAAATAATATCAATAAAAATTATCAACATCATAGAATAACAGAAAATTTGGTTGCGCGAGTGTTGTCCTTTTACGTTCAAATGGGTCAATCGATTCATACAATATTTTCTATGCAGATAGATAAAACTCTAAGAACTCAACGAAGGCTCATTAAAAGCAGGGAAAACTCATTGTAATAAAGTAAGACTTGAAATTAATAAAAAAAACCCTAGGTCTTAATCATGTAGCCCTGTACATATTTACTTAGAACTAACACAAAAAGATAACGTTTTATTATCATCACTGCTGATTAAGGGGATATATTGTTAGCAGTGTGTACTTCCGCCTTTAATTTATCTTTCAACACTAACCCATTTTGCTTTATCAAGCTGATGATAACATAGTTTTTCTAGCTTGTATTGTTAGATAAAGTATGAATAAGTAGGGATTTTTGTGTCATGTTCTTATCTTGTCATAAAAAGGATAAGTTGGTCAGTTGTGTTATAACTTAATTCTGTCTTTTCTGTTACTACACAACTACATCATTTATGCTTTGTCAATTATATGTAGGTATAGCATGATATTTAATGACAGCTGTCATCTACGAGTACATACATTATCACTAAATTTTACGTAAAATGTATGGGTGTGATATAATCCTAAAATGAACAAAGCTTACCAGCAATGTGTTGTTAGATTCTCTTCTTATCCTATCTTAAAAGAGATATTTTATCAAACAGAGCTACTTATATGAAAAATTCACATGGAAACAGAGGCCACATGTTTCCCGCCAGTGCTCGACTCAGCTTGCTACCGAGCGGCATAGCTCAGCTGCCTTCAAGGGTAGCTTCCGCTATGCTGCGACGAAGTGCTGGAATAATACCCCTCCACCCATCAGGAACTTGCATTATTTGTTTTCATTCAAAAATAAACTTAGATTATTTATTTTTGATCATCAAAAAGCTGAGGCATCACTCCGTAATGATACAAGCGCAATTTAATTTAAAATAATTTTATGTAATTTATTATTAATTCTATATTGTTTAATCTGTCGTCTTTTTTAATTTGTCATTGTTTGTTTGTTTGTTTATGTTCTTAGTTGTATATTCGTGTGTTATATATGTCGGCGCGTTTGATTCGAAGAGTGTTTAAGTTGATCTTAATGTTTGATTCGGAGAGTAGGCGAGTTGGTTTCAATGTCACTGTCAGCTGTCACAATGTTCGAAATGTGTTATAATGTTTGTGTCACTGTCAATAACGGCTGACATTGACTTGAGACTAACTTCGGGGTCCTGCTCTGACGCAACAACCAGCGCTAGTGCCGTGCGAGAGACCGCCATTCTTACTTGGGACGGCAATCGGTTCGCATCGCGTGGTGGCGTTACGTGTTGGTTGGAGTGTCGACCGAATTAGTGTAATTAGTTATCAGACAATCTTCCTACAGTTGTATTTCATAGTTTAACCTCGAACAAATTGTAATATACCATCAATAAGTTGAAGTGCTACGTTTTATTTCTCCATGCCCAAATACCCATGCCCAGCCGGTAGAATTACTATTATGGATAATGAAGATGCTCCGCCGTCCCCACATCAGAAGTGGGATGATGGCAAAATGGAGAAATATTTGATCGCCGAGAAACACAATGGGAACCATGCATGTTCTGCCTACGTGAAAATCAGACCCACAAACATTATCAATTCTTCGTGTCAATGAACAAAAACGTGTGAAAGATAAAAAGCAGTTGGGATTTGTGTTTTACTGAAACTTATCAATGCGGCAACGATAATCCTCGGACCAGAGAAGACCATAAAGCGATTTCATAATTGCGTTCAAATTTACGAATACGTGTGCTGTGAATTGAAAGACAAGATTTGCTGTTCGGGTTTGGTAGGAATTTCATATCTTCTAATTTAAAATGTCGTAGAAGAAAGACTACGAAAGAAACGACGAAAATAATTGACAAGCAAGAAAATTACAAGATATAGACCGCATCGTGAGGGAGTACATAAGCAGCGCCTGCAGCAGACTCATGCCACGTGGCAGTGACACGCGATGCCGATGCGGTGGAGTGCGCTCCGGGCGGCACATGGAGCAGCGGTGGTGGCACGCGGCCGGGCGGCCGCGGCACATGCAGCTGCAGTGGTGGCATGCGGCCGGGCGGCCACGGCACATGGAGCAGCAGTGGTGGCACGCGGCCGGGCGGCCACGGCACATGAAGCAGCAGTGGTGGCACGCGGACGAGCTGCCGCGGCCCATGGAGCAGCAGTGGTGGCATGCAGCCGGGCGACCACGGCACATGGAGCAGCAGTGGTGTCACGCGGCCGGGCGGCCACGGCACATGAAGCAGCAGTGGTAGCACGCGGCCGGGCGAGCGCAGCCAGGGTCGAGTGGTGACTAAGTGCAGCGTGCAACTCCATCGGATATCAAAGGTGATATTGTTTAAATTCATTACGTTTCTGGTGTTGAATGCTCTTTTGTCGAAGTAAGATTTGCTTGCAATTTGTTATAAATGATTAAAAGGCGTTATTGAGAAGAACCATACCGGTTAATACGAGCATACAGCACTATAAATGTTGCGTAACGATTAAGTAATGGTTTTTTTTTGTAGAAAATTTATTGTCAATCTGCTGATAACTTTTAATGCGTAGCTATTTCATGATTGTACAGTGCTAAATAAGTGTGAGTTCATTTTATGCCACATAAGAGGTCAGCTGTGCACTGTGATATTTAATTGAAATTCAAGATTCAATCAAAATTAACATTGTCATAGTTTTAACTTAGTAGTCTTGTCCTATTTTACGCAAGATATTTCAGTGAAATCAAGTCTTGACAGGATTCGTTGAGATTTTTCTGTTAACAGTCCAGCTTTTCTGGGAGTCGTGTCCGTTAGAGATTGAATTTCAAGATATATACTGTGCAAATAAAATGAAACTGAATCTGAAATCATCCCTGTTTAAATGGCCCATATTAGATGCCTCAGTACTGGCGCGTATCCGTTTCTGTTTTCAGGATGCTGTTGTCACTCCTCGCACCCAGCCAGTAGCAAGTGGTGCCGCCTTCTTGCTGATCAGCACCGCCAGAGCAGGGATGCTGTCGGCGTGGTTTGGAGCGTACATAGTCTGCCCGAGACACTTTGACCATACTCCCGGTGAGCTCGTTTCCTTTTAGTTACTCATTAGTGAATAGTAAAACAGTCAATCAATTTCTGGGTACTGCGAAAGGATTAGAATAGAAGGCATAGTAATACAGCACAGGTACCCACGTTTTGAAAAAATAGATAGTTAAAATCAGATTCATAAAGATGTTCACGAAAATCTGGGCATAGTGCCTAGGAGTCTTGACGGCTTAATAGAAGTAGGTAGATACCTTTTGATTAATTATGTTGACGATGAGGAGGAGGAGGCCGAGACGGCGGGTCAAAGTTAAAGTAATGAGGAAGTTTCATCAGACGATGATACGATTTGGTTGCTAGTTCGCACACAATGAGCGCCACCTCGGCGACCCTCTCAGCATTGGGAAGTGAATTAGAGATTTAATTTTGAGATGTGACTTTGTTACGTATCATTCAACACCATTGCTTAAGAGTTAGTTGGTTTCACGTCAGATGAGATAACGTCACGTCGTATGAGATGCCGTCGGGTAGAAGCTAGAGATTTGGCGATATTTGCATGATGTCAAATATTGTCGTAGAGAGGTGCTCCGACTGCAGGGCTGTCCGGTGCTCCCTTGTCGTTACCTGAGAGTGGCGATCTTGGTGGTGGGGGCACCCTGCAGCGTTATGATAATATTCGCACGATGTCGAATAGTGTCTTGGGGTGGAGCTGCAGCTGCAGGGCTGTCCGGTGCTTCCTTGTCGTTGCCGGTGAGTGGCGATCTTGGTGGTGGGGGCACCCTGCAGCGGTACGGTCATATTCGCACGAGGTCGAATAGTGAAGTTTTGTGTGATAATTAACTTAGTTGAAACAACATCTTGACGTGATCTCAATTTCTCGAAGCCAAATGTAGATACTGATAATATGTGCGTGTACTGAATGATATCTTTCGAAATTGTCAGGATAGACGAGCGAAATGACATTTGTGATCCCAGTTGTGTCTTTTCTTTAATTCCAGGTCATCTGCTGCTAGAGAAAACGGATCGCACGAGGACGTGCGAATGTCAGTCTGGCCGTGTCGGCGCGTTTGATTCGAAGAGTGTTTAAGTTGATCTTAATGTTTGATTCGGAGAGTAGGCGAGTTGGTTTCAATGTCACTGTCAGCTGTCACAATGTTCGAAATGTGTTATAATGTTTGTGTCACTGTCAATAACGGCTGACATTGACTTGAGACTAACTTCGGGGTCCTGCTCTGACGCAACAACCAGCGCTAGTGCCGTGCGAGAGACCGCCATTCTTACTTGGGACGGCAATCGGTTCGCATCGCGTGGTGGCGTTACGTGTTGGTTGGAGTGTCGACCGAATTAGTGTAATTAGTTATCAGACAATCTTCCTACAGTTGTATTTCATAGTTTAACCTCGAACAAATTGTAATATACCATCAATAAGTTGAAGTGCTACGTTTTATTTCTCCATGCCCAAATACCCATGCCCAGCCGGTAGAATTACTATTATGGATAATGAAGATGCTCCGCCGTCCCCACATATATGTTTATTGTGTTGTTGTCTCGTTTGTTGTACGTAGTTCGAGTCGTCACCCGTCGGTCTCAACGGAAGACCAGCGCTGACTGTTCGCAGTCAGCACATGCTGAGTTGAGGCCGGCTTGTGACAGGAAATTGTGTATGTGCAAAATGTGTTTGTCTTACTTTCTTGAATGTGTTCGTATGTAATTTCTCGTCACAAAATAAATAATTTTCATTTTCAATTTTCAAACATGGTATTTCGTTCAAATAATCTCACCTTTTTATTGAAATCCATAATATTATGTTTTTATCTCACGCCCCTTTTTCCCAACAATACGTGTTTTCTCGATTAGCTCACTAGATAGCAGCACAATGGGGCGTTAATTGATTTTAGTAAAAAAGCTTTAATCACCGCGTCAGAGATCATTGTATTTGGATTAAGTATGGGAAAGGTCAATTGCTTTATTTACCGTTATTTTAATTCCATAATTAGCAGTAACAGTGTGTTTTATAGCGACCAACAACTGTTGGAATTGAGAACCTTCTTTCGTAGCCAAAAATATATTGGTAGAAGATTACAAGAAGTTACACATTATTTTACTAGAATTAATTAAAAACATATTTTTAGTGAAATTGTATGTAGTTTATACTAAACTTAGTGCGGCTTTAGCACTTGTCAAATAACTCACGTAGTTGTAAATATAAGGAAAACATTTAAAATACTCATGCGCAATCCGTCTATTGTACATTCACCATCATTACTAGAGGACAACCATGTTTACACAATTCAAAGTGAAACACACAGTTATTCGGATACATTAAATGTAGGTACGTATTGATATTTCAGTGGCACCGTTAACCCGTTCACAAGATTCAGACCGTGAAGTATCGTTTAGTGTTATTTTCACGCTGAAAGCCGCTGAAAATTGCCAAAATAAACACAACACGACACACATTATTTCCTCTTTATGTGACTCATTAACGAGTAGTTGTTAACTTGTTGAATTGCGCAGATGCAGCTCTTTTGGAGTTTAATGTTGAAAAGATTGAAATAAAAAAAAGATACGTTGGCAAAATATTGTTATTTTTTTTAATCTGTTTCTGTATTCAAACTTCATCCAGCTGCTGATACTAATTCAACAACAAAATAATACAAAAACACTCCGTTTTTTTTATATAGGTAACTTACTCTACAACATTTACAAATCTACATATTTCTGTGGTGATAATCGATGTATGAAGTGGACTTCCATGGAAGGACCACGGCGCCCACTTCCACAATCCCGCTACCAACATAACGGCGGGACAGGTCGACCAACGTGAGAGGTTCCCGCCAACGACGACAGGGGGCAGCCCGCGCGCCAACAGAACGACAATACCCGTCTATCGCACCGCACGCGCAACCAATGAAAATATACAGTCCACTCGCATCAAGACATACCCAACTCGTTGTTATCTCATCCAACAAAGCATCCCAATAGGACCGAGGAAGGTAGCAACACCCACCACGATGTATCTGCTCAAGAGAAACTCCTTTACGAATTAATTCTGCGGGGGAGTCATGACTCTCTGCCATGAGGAAATAAGACTCGAGAAAGATAGAGAGAAATTATTACACATTACTAAATTTCACCTACACAATATTACTGTGATGATAAGTAGTATTCGTTGCTACCACGAAGTCCGAACATGTTATACCTACGTATATCAGCTAAGCTGCTTTAGTTTTAAATACATACCTATATAGCACTAAACTCACGACTAGCCGAGGTTTGGTCGATAATAAAATTGAGATAGAGAAGTCACTGGTACATCGGTAAATCAAATTAGGCTTGACTTTTTGGCTTCTCTTCTATCCACGAACAAGTTGAAGCCTTGCGTTAGCTGTGATTACTTAGCTATGTTTTCACTAGATATATGCGAAAAGTGTGGACGTCCCTATTTTTTTTTTTCATTTCAAAAAAGCATTACGGTCGTCTGAATGAATGGAAAGTGATCACTGACACACATTCAACTGTTGCTATTATTTATGGCTTTTGTGTTAACAAATACATAATCAAATTTAACGATTGTGTTCATGTACCAAAGCTGTGTAAATGTTCGCAACATACATACATGTAGAAGTAACAAATGATGGTGATATACATATGTATAAATATTATTACAGGTTGTATTATTTGGTAAAAATTAAAAGTTTTACAGATCACACTATTAAGTTTGATAATTATAACTCATCTTCAAATCTAGAGTAAATAGGTTTCTTCTAGGCAAGCCTGCTACATGTTATTCTATATAGTGGTGCAAAACATCAGGCAGGCTATAGTCAAACGTAAGCTTATTTAGTGTAAAAAAAAGTGTCTCGTCTTTATCCAGATCCATCCATATAGGCCAACTTGTATGTACATGTACGAGAATTATCTAAATATATAAACTCAAAGGTGACTGACTGACTAATTGACTGACTGATATAGTGAACTATCAACGCACAGCCCAAACCACTGGACGAATCGGGCTGGAATTTGGCATGAAGGTAGATGTTATGACGTAGGCATCCCCTAAGAAAGGATTTTTGGTAAAGCCACTTTTAAAGGGGTGAAATAGGGGATGCAAATTTTACTTCTTAATGCGAGCGAAGCCGCGAGCATCCACTAGTATTACATAAGTTAGTACGAAAATACAACCAGGTAATCTTAAAAAAAGAAAACACAAACCACATACCGGCGTTTCCTACAATACCAGGGATTGTACGGTTCTGAAATACATTCAACATTGGGCACCCGCGGCTTTGTCCGTATCTGGCGGGATCTAGTAATGCAGAAAGATTTGTGCTTGTGTTTAGGTTGGGGATGGATTTGCATACTGGACACTGGACATGTTGAGATTGTATGTGTGGACTGTAGATAGGGCATAGAAGTCGTTTAGATATATCAATTTTCTTGTAAGTTTTCGACCATAGATTCCAAACTTCCAAACCCATAGAAAAGCATTTTCCTGATACACATTCGTTTAAGCTAATTGCCGCAATGCTTCAGTCAGCCATGCTGAAATCTTACGTAAACGTACCTATTGAACTTTTAAGCAAATACATACATACATTAAAATAAATTAAAGGTAGGTATTCCAAATCTTATATAGTAGAAAGCCCAAAAAACTGAAGCAGCTTAGCTTATGTACATACATATATTATGTTCGGACTTCTTACCATCAGGCAAGTTGTAGTCAAGCGTAAGCCTACATCATGTAAAAAAAAGAGGTTAAGTTACAAGCAACATATGCATGCAAAATTTAATTAAAAACTTCCAACCCATACACATGACAATCTTCTACCTCATACAAACTTAAATCCACCAAGATGCACTGCAACTTTAAGCTTCCATCTAAGCTCCACCAGCTGTTACTTCGAAAGCTTATAAAGCACTTTGAATTTGAGCTCCTCTGATTACATGACTCATTTTACAAGGGGGGATTTTCTGCTGATTACAGCACCCCTATTTTACAGAAGGGGTAGTTTACCCCCTCTTTTTACAAGGAAGGGAGGGGTACCCGGGGGTGGGGGTTATACCCCCCTTTTCCCAATATAAAGAGGTTGCAATCTGCTGCGTCAGGACTGCACGGAGATGCACAATTAAACTCCTGGTTAAAGTTACGAGCTCGGTTAACTGATGTGGCTTTTCTGAGCAACCGGCCCTTCGTAACGTTGGAAATGAGTTTTTTCAGGGTCTGAAGGTATTTTAAAAGAATAGCGAAAGGCGCGTGAAATAATTATTATACATATATGCGTTTTAAAATAGATCATGAATTTATGATCACTTTCTTTAAAAAAATATTTACTCATAAAAAACTACATGAATCGAATTGGAGCTGGAACTTGTTTTAATTGTAGCCTACAATTAAAACAAGCTTAATAAATAAGATAGATAGATAAACTCTTTATTGTAACACACATTGACAAAAAAAAATCAAACAGAAACACAAAAGACTTAAAAAAAATAGTGCCACAACTGGCGGCCTTATTGCTAATAGCGATTTCTTCCAGGCAACCGTAAATAAGCTCCGGTCTCAAAAGCTGACTTATTAAATTACTTAGCAGATTACTATTACTAATTTGCAATAAATACCAGTGTCATGAAAGAAAGTTAAATTCTTACGTAACAAATCACAAAGTAAACAAAACAAACTACAAGGCAAGCTGTTTCAGAGGAGCTCGATGTATGGTTAGTTAACAGGACCTGAGCTGCAGGCAAGCGTTGACGAATCACGAACACGACACGTGAGACCATTGTATACAGTGTCAGTCCTCCTCCACAAATAAATAAATAAATAAATATTCCGGGACATTGCACACGGCGCCATCTAGCCCCACACTAAGCAAATATTAATCCCCCTTTCTTGTAACTAACACACCTAACTTTACCTTGCAAGGATGGCTTTAATACGTCAAAAACCACAATTTTTGTTAAAATTATTGAAAATTCTAAAAAAAAAAACAACTGTTTAATACTTAAATTTCATCGTCCTCTGACGAACATATGAAGGAGCAATTTCCAGAATCAAAATCTAAATATATAAAACTCAAAGGTGACTGACTGACTGATATAGTGATCTATCTACGCACAGCCCAAACCACTAGACGGATCGGGCTGATTATTTGACACGCAGATGCAGGCAGATGTTAAAATTAAAATGTGATATTTAAGTTTTTTTTCTTAGTGGTTTATGTTTAAGTCACCAGTTACCCTGTATAAACGTTTAATCCGGATTTAATCCGTTCGTCGATAACCAGCACTTGATCCAGACTTCATCCGATTTCGGCGTAATTGACAATCTAGCCTGGATGTGGATATCCTAAACTGAGTAAGTACTAGATTCATTAAAATCTCACTTTTCTTGTTGTAGCAAGTTTCAGATTGCTACTATTTTTTTCATCATCATCCTGTCATTAAATCCAATGTCATATCATTACATAAAATAGAGGATAAATTCTATCAGTGTATGGTAATCTTTTACGCCACACAGCGGAGTGTGATGGATTATTGGAACCACAAAGTTCCAAGAGTATCATTATAGTCATTCTATCTTGCAACATGCGAGTGGAGCCACAGGCATCAGGAGTGTATAAGTTCACACGTAGGCACAGTGTAAAATATAAGTAATTCTGATAAGGAGGATTCGCCGAGTATCCATCACGTTACACGTGTACCTACTTCGAACTTTAAAAACCGCGGCTACAAACTTAGCTCGGCTACTTGTTATGAATACTAAAGTGTTCATGATAAATAGGCGTAACACCCCAATTATACGTTCAATCAAGTACCAGCCATTCCTAGCTAGAATCTCCTACAAGTCGTTAAGTTTTCAAACAGAGCACTGAAAAAGGTCGGTCGGTGTTCTACATCGACATAGAGAAAGAATAGACTGTGCTAAAAGCACCATTAAAGAATGCAAAGCACGGATCTTCAACGCAGCCCACCTAATGTTAACATGTTTACTGTATACTAATTTAATCAAACTTTGTGAGTAAGTGTCATAGTTAATGCTTCAAAGTTCTTTGAGATAGACCGAAAGCCTGAAAAGTTCACATTCGCAACAACACTGCTTAGGGCCTTGTTGATTACAGCAAGCCAATAAGTAAAAAAAAACCTTGCTTCCTTCGATACTCGTCTTTCTATCCTGTGTTCTCATATAAATTTTTGAGGAAAATTTATTTATTAACCTATTATGGTTAGCACAGACTTGTCAGAAATATTCGCATTCGCGTTGTCGGATAAAAATTTTGACAACAAGTGCTTTTTCGCTCTTTCGCGATAGAACTAATTGCGACAGTCGTGTTGCGACAACGCATTTTGTCATATTGTCGCGATAATGTAACCATAGCATTAGAGTACTATGTCGGTCGGTGTCCGTTTAAATGTCAGAGTACACGTGGCGACTGACATTTGAGGGGGTCGTGGAATTTTAACGGCGCCTGTAGAATGTAGACGTGATAAGGCTGCGTTCAAGTAGGCGGTGTGTACTATAGATGTACGATATACTATGTTGGAAATTCTAGCTAGAAATAACACTTTAGACGACTCATCTTTTCGGTTCTATGATTTAGGTCATACCTATCCTAATATCCTACCTTTTTTTTACATGAAATAGGCTCACGCTTGACTACAACTTGATGTTAAGCAACGTTATAATCTACGATCTAGTGCGCTTGCCTAGAAGAAACCGGTTTACTCTCGACTTGAAGTCCGATAAATTATAGTTCAATGGGAATAGAGATTCGGGCAAGGAGTTATATTATTCTAAATATATTTGTTACACCATAAGCTGCAGGGCAATGTTTGACAGCAGGCAAGCTATAGTCAAACGCAGACCTATCCCACGTAAAAAAATACCATTTATTCGCATTGGTCCAAAGAATGTTAGGATGTGCAGTATTAGATTTTGTAAGTACAGAATTCATTGAGACAAGCTTTACGGTGTAGTTTAATTGAACATTTGAATGTGTACAATTAGTAATAAGAGATCGATAACAAAGGAACTAGGTGTGGTATTATACATCTCAAAATAACATAATCAACCACTTTAAATCCCAATATGTACTACTCATTCTAAGTAATTAAACATTTAAATACTACTATGCTGCATTTATATATTACTAGCTGTGCCAGCGACTTCATCCGCGTGGAATAGTTATTACCATAAAAACGGTTCTAGTGGTGATAGACGTATACTGTTGTGGACATTTTGTTAGATCATTTCAAGAGGAATAATTCTTTCATACATATTTTTTGATTTATTGAACCGTTTTCGCAGCGCACGCAACGGAAGCCCTCAAAGATGAAAAATTTTCCCAGATTTTTCCAGATTTTCCATTGTTTCTTCGCTCCTATTACTTGTAGCGTGATGTTATATAGCCGAACTAAAGCCTTCCTCGATAAATGGTCTATTCAACACAAAAATAAATCAATTCGCACCACTAGTTCCTGAGATTAGCGAGTTTAAACAAACAACAAACGAACAAACTCTTCAGCTTTATAATATTAGTATAGATGTATACTATCTATAAATTCATTTTCCCCGGCCTCAGCAGAGTTGCTAGCTGTACTCACAACGTCTAACTACAAGTATAGAATGCTTTTTCCTTTGAAATGTAAATTCGAGACGTAATGCAATTTCCAGAAGTAATAGAGACGGATTTTTTATTCAAACTGCTGGGAGGTTAATCCGTCTGGGTCTAAGTTAACTTTAAATGTTATGGTGTATGGATATGGTGTACTTATTATAGAGGAGGGAGTATTAACTATAGATACTTACATACGTAAGTATATTTATTCTTGAAATAGCAGTTTTTTAACATTAATTGAACTTGCACTTTTGATATACGTCTTTTCAAAATTACGAGTCAAATATGTAAATAGATGGAAGACAGAACGGGGTAAACATTTTTCAATATTTTGCTAAACATCTAAAAAATATACATGTTAGCAAAGTATTGAAAAATAACAAAACCATTTACTTATATTACGTTAAGCTAATGGATGGACTTAAATTAATCATCTAAAAACAATCTATAACAAATAACAATAAAAACAATATCTACAAAACTTACTACACCGAGTTTGAATCATATAAATATGTAGAACACTGGAAGAACCCTGTCTGCTGCAACTCAGCAGTAGTCATCCCCAAAGGCAAAATTGTTTTTAATTGTTATTAAAAAAAACTAGCTCCTATTTAATAATAGATCCTAATTATAATTTAGATATGTACTTTTGTAACTGTAGAAATGACAACATATTTTAGTTCAAATTATCTTTTATCTTTATTCATAAAAAAATACTTTCTGGAGACTTGATAACCTCCTTTTTTTGAAGTCGCTTAAAAACGAGAGACATTGCACAAATTCAATCAATCTAAATATCATTAGATTCAATTGCTTTGCAACTTCGTCCATTAGTTGATCAGATGCAATCTTTATGCAATTTCGTTGGATCTCTCAAACTCGTGTGGGTGTGAAATTGACAGTGCATTTATTTGTAAAGGAGGTCAAGGTAACCTTTGTTACAAACACTGAGTAAATACTTAACTATGTTAGGTATATATGTATAATAGTGCATCTTGATGTGTTACTCGAGGTTAGCGCGATAAACATTATTAGGAAAGAATAATCCTAAAAAATACCGTGTAATGTCGGTAGTGAAGGTATACTATTGTACTATTTTCCTTTTCGTTGTACACCACATTCTTCTTTTTTCTTATTTCTCTCCAGCTGAAGGTTGCCTGAAAGAGATCGCTTTCAGCGATAAGGCCGCCGCTTGTGGCACTAGTTAAGATGCAATTTGTTTTTTGTACTGTTTTTTAATATGTGTCAACAATAAAGAGTTAATCTATCTATCTATCTATTGTAGTAAATAAAAAAATAAGATATTAAAGTAAAAAAAAAACAGTAAAGATTGCTTGACCAATGTACCTACTGCAAATTAGCTGATTACAAAGAAGAAAATAAAAACGTTACTACATATACTAGACCTCTCTACTACGAATATGTACCTATCTCTCCCTGATTACATACATTGACTTGAATATTTGTACGCCTATAGGTAGAATATTTCATTCGATATAACATCTACTTTTTTTTTCATTTTAAAGATATGTTTCATATTGACTGGCCTGTTAGCTTAGTTGGTAGTGGCTCTGCCTTCTAATCTTGGGGTAGCGGGTTCGATTCCCGCGTGACACAAGTATTTATGTATTTTAAAATGTATAATCACTTGTATCGAGTCTGGTCGCTTGTATATGTATAATAAGTATGTATTTACAAAAGAAAAGTATATAAGTATTATATCCGTTATCTATGTAGTACCCACGACACACCCGTTTGCTTAGTGTGGGGCTAGATGGCGCTGTGTGCAATGTCCCGGAATATTTATATTTATATTGATCACAGCAAACGTTACATGACTTACTCTCAATATTTTTATGTAATCAGTTGTTTATTTTATCCCATAGGGATAAGAAAGGCTTCCATGTTTTGTCCGTCTTTCCATAAGCAAATCTGATGATTTACCTGTAAAGAAGAAAATTTTGTTTTGTATTAGTGTACATAATATATCTAAAAGAAAAAGATATTTATATAGGTGCAAACCATTCGTTTTACATTTGAACACTATCGAGGTTTTGTAGAAATGACCCAATCATAGATAATTAATTTAATTCTTTAATCAAATAAATGTTTATGCGGTGACATACATAGATAGATATAAAACGATTAGCTAATTTTATAACGTAGAAATTGTTTTGTTGGAGAAAAAAAGTGTTCTTCTAAAAATCGGGTGTCTCATTACATTTGTCTTGCTTCAAACTTCTAGTCCGAATATTCCCACCTTTGTTCCGTCGCTGTTGGTGTTGCCATGTAGCAGCAGATATTGTTCCATTTATGGCAAATTGGAGCCAATTGCCGCCATTGATTCCAGCCACGATAGCCAGATGGCAACTGGCAATTGCGGTTCGCACCTACGCCAATATTATAAAATCTACGTTTCTATCGTAAGAAATGTGCATTTTATTAACTGAGAACACCGAAGGTCTTGGGATTCTACATATTTGTTAAGCTACTTTAAATAGTGTTTGTATGAATGTTTATTTCGTCGATAATAACTTCAGTACCATATTGTGTTATTGTCATAGTTAGTGGACACAAAATCACAATAAATATATTCGTCTTATACTTTTATGAAATGTGACACAAAGAAGGAACTGTTTCATTGCAGTAAAGGCACCACTTCCACTATCGGTTGCGTACAGTCGTACATAATATATGCAATTATCTCATCAGGTATGCCCGACTGTCATATGAATAAAATAAATATTTTTTGTCCAATCTAGGACACTCTCCTATGTACCTACCTACAGTTAGTCATAGATTTCATATCCACAGATCAATCGTAGTCGTCTACTTTCACACACACATAAAACAAAGCAAACAAAACAAGATCTGCGGTTTGCACAAGATCGACGCAGAAGGCACATACAAAGGGAGGCCTATACCCAGCAGTGGGATCCCAAGGGCTGTGGATGATGATGATGAACAAAACCATCCTTGAAAGGTTTATTCTAATTTCTATGCCAAAGGACATTGGCCAGAACGACTCAAATTGCAAGCTTACGTATAACGTAACCAACGATACAAGTACAGCATTACCTCTTTAACTATTGTTCAGTGAAACTTATATTACCTGCAGAGATTGTTTTAAAAATAAACGTAAATCGTCTATATTATTCAGCGTTGCTGAGCTTAGAAATGTGAATGCATTTTAATAGCAGTAGGTTGTGTTTGCTACGTACCTACTGAAGATTAAAGTTTAAAATGAACAACATAACTTTTTTAAATGTTAATAGCTTTCCAGATTTTGATAGCTTTTGTATGCTTTTAACAAGATATATATATGAGATCTGTATATGAACTACAATATTATTTTATTCCTTTATTATGAAAATGTACATCGTGAACAAACAGTAACATAAGTTTCCGATCTAGGCTTCCTTCATTATGGATGTAGGTATCTGCCCAAGAAACCTTCTCAGAAGCTGTCTAGCCACCATCGCTCTGTCAACTTAGAAGAAATTACAACAAAACCTAGCTATTTCATTCGTTGGCTATTAGCAAAAATGCTAGCGGAGGCAATCGCAAGCGATTATCAATATTAAGCAAAAGTGGACGCGGTCAGTACTTGGATGGATGACCGAGTGGCATTCCATTTTGGGCGCTTCCGTGGGTCAATGATACGTTAAATTGTAGGTCCCGGCTAACCGTCATAGTACGACAGTCGGTAAGCCATACCAGACGCCCTTAAGGCGGCTTGATTAACCCTCGACACCAGAGTTGCCCACTGTCATTCGATAAGAAGAAGAAGAAGCAGAAAATGGTCAATTCATTTCATGACTACCTGAAAAACATCTGTTATTCTGCAGTATAATAATAATAATTAACATAGATGACAAGCCAAGGCCTGAGAGCTCTATTTCACTGAAAGCCTCTGTGACCTGATTGTGAAACCGGCGGTCATTTAGCCAATCAGATAAATTAGCGGACTAATAGAACGGAAGTTGCAATTAAAACCGTGGTTGAGACTGATTTGATAATGCAGCTGCGGCGATATTGCTCCGTGGATTGTTACTGGAACTGGTACGCTTTGTATTCTGAAATGTGGCTGAAAATCCGGACACATATTTTAGTTTTAAACTTACAATAATAATTATTTTATGCTCTAGCGTTTGAAAAGAGTTTGACAACAATAAAATCATTTTTAGAAGATTTTTTAAACACGTTTTTAAAATTAAACTTTTATTGGAAAATGAGCGAAAATAATCACGACCGGCAGGATTCGAACCTGCTTTGTTAGACATATTCTGACAGCACAAGTGGCGCCATCAGCCGCTCAGTCTGAAGTGTATGGAAATGAGTGTGGATTTTCGCGCCTGGCAGATAGTAGACCGTAGCCTAGTGGTCAAGGCGTTCTGACGGTAGCAGAAATACGCAGGTTCGAATCCTGCCGGTCGTGATTATTTTCGCTCATTTTCCAAGAAAAGTTTAATGTAAAACAACCATAGTGCAGGTTAGCACTTAATAAATTAACTCATAAGTTTTTAAAAATTCACAAAAACACTGTTTTTTTGAAAATATTACTGAAATTTCAGATGCCATTGAGACTTTTATTAGAATTTGCTGAATTTTCACAAACATTTTTCTTATTGTTTTCAGAATTACTAACGAAAAATTTCAATCACATTTCGCAAAATGGCGACTACGTGACTACATAGTGAGAAATTCTTTGCACAACTTTCCAGTCCCGATAATAAAATCGGATTAGATAAGAATCTAAGATAATAATAGTCTGTCTGAGAAACTCGAATAACTGTGATTAGCTGGGGATCAAAGTTTCGCCAAATTACAGATTAATCTGAATATTTTGGTAATCAAAAAACTAGATTCGGCTAAAGTTGGGCGAAATAATTAATGGACCGTGAAAGTTTGAGCGTTTTTTGAAAGTTACGTCAAGTTTTTGTTAAATAATTGATGTTGCATACTTCGATAAATGATAGGTTTTTATATCATTTCATTTCAAATATTACATAATCCTAGTATCAAATGACTTAAAAATACTTTCTTCTTGTATAACAATGACAAATGAAGTCCATAATCTGTATTATACACTTACCTAAAATTATTTTAAGAAAACTTATTCAAATGTATTAATGAACGATGTTATTTTTACATAAACAAGCGTCATTTCTATAACACCTTGTCTTACTATGCACCATCATAAGAGAATAAAAAAAACCTAAAATTATGCACAAGATTTTTAATGCCTGCGCAAAATTCCAATACCTGCCACGGTCTATATTTTTCCAGAACCATGTCAGGGTCTGTTTACCCTGAGAAGCTAGAAGCTCATCGCAATATGAAAGTTGCCCTAAAAATATCTGCAGCCGCCCTAGTTGCAGCTCTAGGGCGGAATGTAGGGCGGCGTGACGTCACCGCCCGACAGTTTGTCGATTGCATGATAAACATAGGAAGATAAGCAACATTTATGGCAAACACAATGTGTGCGCAATTACAACTTACATTGTTTTACTTCCTTTCCTACTAATATTATGCGAATAAGTTCGTAAGTGTCTTAATATGTTTGGTGAGGTGTCTCGTTCAAACAGCTGCACTGATTAGGATTAAATTTGACATGGGGATACGAGTAGATTAGATTAAGTATATGATAGTCTAAAAAAAGTCAGTATTCAAATGTCAATAAGCATGTCTAATATAAGTAATAGTTATTGATACCATTGTTAGATTCTAGTGTAAACGTAAAATAACTGGTGAATTTATTTCTATAAGCTCTCACAACAGTTGCCCATATGAGCTTTTATTTACAAATAGACTCTATTTTTGCTCGGGATAAAAATCAAAGCTTTGAAATTTACCATTTCACGAAGAAGTTCACAAATTGAATAAACAAGTAAATCTTATTTAGTAAATAAACAAAGTTTCAACAACATCGCGCTTGCAAGCTAACGCATGAAAGTTCACTCGAGACGTGAAATTTTATTATGATTTGAGTGGTACGAAGAATGATTGCATCATAGACAAAATAAATACAAAGACAACTAATAATTTTCATTTACTCTAACAATAATTTACATTAAATTTACTCGCTTACTAATAAAAATTTACCAAGAAATTAGTGGACCGGTGTTTTGTACAGCCGTTTGTTTTGAAAACTATAAATAAAAAGAAAAACAATCAAATTTTATAAAATGCTTACCTTTTGATTCTGATTAATGAATAACACGCTTATACTTTCTTTCTTTCTTCTTAAAAAAGCATTTCTATTTTGCGTATGTTTTTTATAAACATTTTATTAATCCTCTCCGTGCAATGTTTACATATTGTGTTTTTGTGAGTTTTGATAAATGCATTTAATTCTATGTAAGCCGTTCTGCTAACCACGGTCGAGATTCATTCGTTTGATTATCCAACGTTAAAATATCTAGTTTACTGAAATATCAGTGAAAGTTCAGTGTATATTTTTTATAATTATTTGGTATACCTACCTAAATTTAGAAAAAAAAATCTATACTAATATTATAAAGCTGATGAGTTTGTTTGTTTGATTGTTTGAACGCGCTAATCTCAGGAAGTACTGGAGCGAATTGAAAAATTATTTTTGTATTGAATAGACCATTTATCGAGGAAGGCTTTAGACTATATTACATGACGCTGCAACTAATAGGAGCGGAGAAACAACGGAAAATGTGGAAAAAACGGGGAAAATTATTCATCTCTGAGGGTTTCCGTTGCATGCGCTGCGAAAACAGTTCAAGTCTTAGGTAACAGCTATAATTTATAAAGCTGAAGAGGTTGTTTGCAAAAATAAATATGAAGCCAAAAACAACTATTCCACGCGGACGAAGTCGCAGGCACAGCTAGTAGTTTATAAGTATATTAGTTTTGGTATTTATCTTCATTATGACCTGTCTCGCTCTTATACGGTTGTCAAACTTGGGCGTTAAACAAAAAGCTCATACAGAAAATCACCACCTTTCAGCGAGCTGCGGAGAGATCGATGTTGGGTCTAAAACTTATGGATAAGATTAAAAACGTAGATATCAGAAAAAAGACTAAGGTTCTAGATGCCGCATCGATGCTCTGCAAATTAAAATGGAAATGGGCAGGTCACATTGCCCGAGCGACTGATGGCCGGTGGAGTGAGCGCATCCTCCACTGGCACCCCCGAGACACGACCCGCAGCAGAGGACGGCCCCGCTCCAGATGGAGCGACGACATCGAACAGGTGGTAGGCGCTATCTGGACACGAGCGGCACAACACCGAGCGAGATGGCAATACGAGGAGGAGGCCTATACCCGTGTTTGGGTGCCTAGTTAATATATTATTTTTAATTATTAGAATTGTGTAAACCTACTAAATAACAGGCAAATAAAGGCTTTTTTATTTATTATTTATTATGACCTGTCTACTGATGTCATGTCGTTGTAGTGTACTAAACTTGCAGACGCGAGACGAATTGCAGCGGAGTACCTACTGAAGTACTGCACTCAGGGTACTTTAGATAGAGACGCATTCAGAC
The DNA here is from genome assembly GCA_927399415.1 of Macaria notata. Taxonomy (NCBI): domain Eukaryota; kingdom Metazoa; phylum Arthropoda; class Insecta; order Lepidoptera; family Geometridae; genus Macaria; species Macaria notata. Next base: position 2,661,182 of record OV656737.1, read on the forward strand.
AAATCAGAGGGGCCTGTAAAAATATTAATGAATGGCAGCGGTTTCGCTTGCGTTATTTCGGAATTAAAAGTATCCTTAGTCACTCTCAGTATACCTAAAATCATGACGATTCGTCAATCAGTTCCAGTTTGAAAGAGAAAATAAAACAAACCCACAAACACGCTTTTGTTTATTTCGAATGGTATGCTGATAGGATGATGATGTCTAGTTGGTTGTTCGAGGCTTGTCAGATGCCGCTATTCAGAACACTTTAAACATAACTATTGAAAATGTTTTTTTTTTAGTTGCCATTCAGAAAAGAACTTTTACCCATTCCTAGATCCGATCCTGTATAATGATGTCTGGAACGAAAGCGAAATGAGGTTGGCATTTTTATTTTTTTATGTCCGTTTCACTCGACTCTCGAATAACATAAGGAACAAGGTACTTGTAGTACTTAAGTAGTAATTACACACAAGGTTGTAAAAGAAAATAGAAATGACAGAATATTACAGCTATGGAGTTGAAAATAAATTTGTAATGAGTTATGGCGGCTGCCGCGTGTTAGTTGGTTTCTAAACAAGCTATTAAATTGTGTTTAAAAATAAATTAAATACCCATCAAAAATAGTAGTTTTAAATTAGTATGTGCCCGTGATTAATAAGTCGACAATAAATCAAAGAATGCCTGACTCCCTGTTCCCGCTGAATATAATCTTGCCATTTTCAAAGCGAGAGTGAATCCGCAGGGCTATTACCTATCTTGCAGACGGTTAGCAGCAGCCGAAAATCGTGCAATAGCTGCTGTCAAATGCCAGTTTCGTATTATGTAACAGCAGCCAGTCAGCAATCAACAGTGCTGCCTCTGTCGAGCAACTGATAAACTAAAAATGCATTCATCGCCATTGTAATTGCTACGCTTGTCTTGAAAATGGTATTACGTAAGACTTTTGATAGCCACACGACAGCAGCGGCCAAGCGATCGATCTGTCAAATTGGCGACAGCTATTTTACTAGTTGTAAAGTGATTGCTTATGTACTTGTTTTTATTAGAGTATTTCTACGTTTAGGGATTTTGCCCTGTTAACGGGTGAAAATTATCATCTTGGATATGGCTTACAGATGCTTTTATTATAATTTAGAGATTTAGGTTAATTCAATCATTCGTACAAATAGCATAAAATCTTATTTACGCCCATTTAGGATTTTTTTAGAAACAATTCAGGGTATTTTTAGGGGAAAATAATATTGAATGTGTCACAACTCTGTTATTGTTATGAACTTCATCAATTATAAATACTTATTTAGAAAACAAATAAAAAAAGTTATATTATTTTATAAAAAAAACTCAAAAATCATTATCATCATCATCTCCATTTTCTTCTAAAAATTCACAATATGGATCTCGTGGATAAACAAATAAATATTTCACGTATTTACTGATTATATGTATCTCTAAAAACTTATACCTACTTGTTTCAAAACAATAAAGATTCACACTGAGTAATGAAAAATATTCTCTTAAAATGCAGATTGATGTGTGAAGGACTGAAGGAAAATAGACGCTTGATTGTTGTTTACAAGCTTACGTAGTACCACCAGTTACCGTTCGATCGTTAGTGGCGCTGCTTTCCATACAAAACCAAGTGCATCACGACAACAGAGCAGACGATGAGCAACGACCACGAAAAGGCTTACGTAATACGGTTTTATTTTGTCGTTTGCCGACCGGTCGCCCGACTACTGCTATGCTATCGCTGTCTGCTATTTTTTACGTAATAGCCCTGCGGTTCTTTTTGGGTAAACAGCCTAGACCGTAATGATCGCTTACCTTAAATGGTCAAAACACTTTTCATGTTAAAGATTGTTGTACTTAACAATAGCACTTTTAATTTTTCAGACCACAGACCACAATGTCGCGTATTGTGCGTGTGTCGTCTCAGATAACTTAGGCCTGACACAGAGTGAAAAAAAGTTTCTTTCTTCCATGTTTCACTACGACATTTCAGAAGCTAATACAATATTGCGAGCGGATAGGTTTTCCCCAGCTAAGCCAAAATACATACAAGTACTCAGTACGTGTTTCGAATACAAACAATCAAGTAAACCGTTTCTATGTGGTCTCGCCTTAAAAATAAGTCGAGCCGTTCATACACCCCAGTTCATCGCTCTTGTTACTTATTTACTTAGTAACTTAGGTGCTTATACAGGGTTATTAGTGACTAAAATGTTTTAAAGTAGATTGCCTCAAAAATGTGATGTGTCAAGATATTGAATCAGGCGTTGCCCTGCGGAAATCCATTGTAACTGAAACTTTGGAGAAATATGTAGTATTTTTCCGCTGCGACTGCTCCTTTACCGACTTCAAACAACAAACACACCTAAAAACCATCAAGTTTGTTGTTTGAAGTCGGTTAAGGAGCAGTCGCAGCGGAAAAACACTACGAGTTTATGTGACGTGTCTTCCATATACATAGGTGTGATAAATAAAGCACTAACACCTATTTATGGAAAGTTTATTTTTTACATTACTGTTCAGACATCAAGAGTCTTAGCCAGGATTCAGTGTAGTGTAGGTACCAGCTAACTATGCAGATGGTTTAAGTATTTTTGTCATCTGAGTTTCATTTTATTCAATTCCAAAAAACAATCTTACAGAGTAATAATTCTTCTGCCTTCTCAAACCTAAATATCTTCCCTTCTCGAAATCAAAAATCTTCTCAATTCAAAGTTAACATAAGTAGTTACTAGATACCCTGTATATGAATAAGTTAATCAAGTGAATTAACTTAGTATTCAGATGCTATCTAGAAGACTAGAGGATGATGAGAGGGTACTGTATTATGTAGTCATACATATGTATCTATATGTATATGCTTTGTGACTTTGTATCAAGAATTATTTACATGAGATTATGTTTGCCTTAGTTGACATTCGAGGGCAAATCTATCTCTTACAAAATTACTGAATACGAAAGTAATAATGTAGGACATTTTGTAAGATAATGAACAACTATGAATGAACTTTTATGGGCTCAGAATTCATTAATAAGCCTATCTATTGCAGATCAGATGATTTGAGAAGCTGCGATACAGGGGTACCTAGTGCAGTAGCCACTGGTAACTCTACATTAAGGTCAATTGAAATAAAATTTAAAACTCTGTTAATTAAGTTATCTTCAAGGTAAGAAATAAATAAATTCTAATTCTTTTTGGTCCTGTTGAGTGTGCTTATTTTAATAGCTGTAGAGGTTAAGAATTTGCAGATACGACTGCAACCAGTGTCTGAATTAACTTTATAAAATGCAACATAGTTACTGTGAAATGATAACAATGGAAATTGCAATACTAATTAGAGTAAGTAAGTACTATAATATATAAGAGTGATAAATAAATTGAACATAAGTACGAAATTTTGATTGTTTTTACGAGCTTTGTCTGTTTTATTTTTCAAAATTTCTAACCACATTTCCCTATTCTCCTTGCAACCAGACTCTTCCCGCTAGTTTTATATACTGTGAACAGTACACCACCGTCACGCTCTGTGACCATCAACCGCAGGCCACGGGATGACGCCTCGTGGCTTCGCACCATAACATCAGGGGGTTTATTTCCTCTACATTGTAGGCGTAGATTACATACGCTTTCTAGTGTGGATATCGCTTTAAGTAGGTATATGTATACACGCAAGGTTTTTTTTAACGAGTTGTACTTATGCTTTTTTCAGATGCTAGTACGGAAAAGTTATGAACTACGCAAATAAACAATGAATAACTATACATAGCAATTGGAGATATACAGACCACGCACGACTTTTCTAAACGAAAATAATTAGAATATGTATTTTGATTTTAGGCATAGTCTACGTTCGTAAATTTTGTTATGTAAGTAATATATTTTTTAACATTGAATGGTTAAGAAAATTTGTTTTGGCGTTAGCAGAACCAAGACAGAATAATTAATTGAATTCGCTTTGATAAAGTTTTGATCAGTAGGTACTGAAATTAGCGTTTGAGCTGACGTTATCGTACAGCCTACGTAGTTTTGGCTCGGATCCTAACATACTAATTCGCAATCTATACGCGTAAATCTGTGGTCCAAAGGCCTTTGTTCTAGCAAAGCTTGCGTGCATTGCACCGACTTTCTAATAACATCCCAGCAACAATAGGCAGTAAGTAACACGACACCGAGCCGATAACAAAGGGGTTAGAGTTACGAACACACCGATATTACTATTGCGAAGAGAGCAGAGGAAACACACGCATGGAGAAATGAGTTTCCTCAATTACTCGACAAAAAATATATATAAATGAACCGGGACATAACACGCAGCGCCTTCTAGCCCCACACTTAACAAACGCTTGTAATGCAAAAGGTTTCTTAGTATCAAATTGAAATAGATATGTCTTCACAGTGCGGGCAAAGTACTATCCTCAAAAAACTATTGTAGCAAAGCGGATATCACTACATAGCTTTGTGATAGCTGGGCAAGGTGAATTCACACCAGTGCTTTTGAAAAAGTATCATTTCCTACTGCACATAACATTCGCGATGCCAAATACCAACCAATATTAGAACGGAAATAACTGAAAAGAAAAAAAATGTTACCGATTTAAAATATGTATAGCCATTTTTACGGGAAATGCATTTAAAATATCCAATTTTAGATGCACTGAAATAACGCTTTCATCTCCCGTTCCTCATTGCGCATCCAACAAATTTTACATTTCCTTTGATTTATGGCTAATGGAACGCATTTTTCATACTTGCAATGTTCTTATTCGCGACTTCCATTTTGTTTTGGTCGTGCCAAGTCGTTGGGTTTGGAATCGGACCAAGATTACTCGTGTTACGTATGTAGATCCAGTTTTCTGCTTCGTTTATCCGAAGTGGAAAACTGAATACGTTTTAGTTAAAAAGACGTAAGGAGGTACATATATATGGAGCTAATATGGATAAGTTGTAGGTATAGGTAAGCTGCAGTTCTATATCTAATCTATAGAAGTTAAAATAATACTACCTGAAACCTGTCCAAAATGGCCTAAACAGTTCAAATACTTTCATAACTTCGGATTAACTTAATGTTATTTACTTCCTTTGGACAACTTCTTAATTACATATATATCCTTTAATTATTATATGACATTGTGTGTTTAGTGATTGTAAATATTGTAATGGTAGAGTATTTGAATATTTGTAATTAAAATAATATGTAATTGATTGCGACCGTGTTAATTATCATTAATTAAATAAATAACAGTGGTATGGCAATGCGTGGCGATAACGCTGCATTAGAAAACTAAATTTAATCGTGTAAGTAAATTAACTATACATACAACTAAGTACAAAAAAAAGGTTGACTGATCCAGTTTCTTAAATAAAATCAATACCCATATAAATTTGGGTAGGTACCTACAGAAAAAATATTTTGTAAGTGACATTTAAAAATAATGCTATTTTCTAATAAAACACATAGAAACAGCTGTTTTTTTTTGTACGCAAGCAAGTTTGCTCTTAATTCCAAAGCAGCTTGGCCTAGTGAATTGAAGCATTAGTTAGTACACTTCCCCGTTGAATGTGTGCTGCACTGCAACTGCTGCAGGCTTATCCTGTATTACGGACTAGGAAGTGACATCATGGCTTCATTGCAGGCACGGAACGGAACTAGGACTGGAATAGGTATGTGTATAAGTTCCTTTCCTACCTAGGCTGCATACTGTCACTTATTTTTAAATACGGTTTGGTAAGACAATTAAGACATAACATTCCCAATTGCTCATTCCTGATGGACACCATCACGCTTATTTATTCTAGCTTTACGCTTGAATTAGTTACTACTTAGCCCCAAACGAGTTTGGTCAAGGGTGAGCCCTGTGTACTTAATGTAAACCAGTCTGAATAATCTTAACTATTTCGCATGCGATTAACAAAAAGCAGGTCGACGCGGTCAGTCCGTGGATGGGTGACCGAAAAGTGGCATTCCATTGTGAGCGCTTCCATGGGTCGGATGACACGATAAATTGTAGGTCCCGGCTGTTGTTTAGTACGGCAGTCGTTAAGACATGTCAGAGCCCCTTAGGGCGGCTTGATAAACCCTCGACACCAGAGTTCGCCACACTCATTTTGTTACAAAAACTTTTTCCCTACTTAGACCTATGTGGCATGACCCAAATAAAACGAAGAGAGACACATTAAATGGTAGTTTTATTTTAAAATAGCGGGTAATGCACAAGTAAGTTTTACAAATTCAGGTAGATGGGAAATAGTTGTATACAATTGAAATTCAATAAATTAATTATTACAAAATACACTGCCACACCAAATATGAATGTTACAATTTGATAAGAAGAAGCAGTGAATGAACTGTTGAATGAGATTCTGTTTGAATATGCCTCTTGATGATTTCATTCTTAAAATCGTTGATCTACGACGCGCATCTAATATCTAAAGTATTAAAATACAAAGTAGGTGTCGCTGTCAGCCCAAGGAAGTTATAACGATAGCCTTCATAGTCACGATAAATGGCAATGGAAAACCTTTATGTCAGTCTCGAGAAGGTTCAGGCTTACGTCATGTAGGCATTACACTATTCTATAAGATATAAGTAGGTAGGTAATACTACATACCTATGTAATATATAGTTCATAGTAATATAGTTCCTTGTGTTGTGAGAAGCCCGGTGTATGTCGATGTGGCATAAGCGATTATACCACAATGATGATATGTAAAGGATTTTATGATAGGTGTAACTTTTGTGTTCATACTTTGAATGGTTAAATATAACATCTTACTCTTATAGGTAGATATAGATAGGTTTAAGAACATTTTATTTATTGTTTAATGTTCTGCCAGGTATATGATCACCAGCTTATTTGAAACGACACTAGCGCTAGCGACATTATGGTCTATGGTCATGGCAAAGAATACCTGAGAGCGCTCCAAAGAGGTTGCCGGCACACACAGATTGGCGCTTGCATACTTTATGGTTATTATTATATAACTTATTATATATTTACATGCTCCAAATAGCTTTATTAAAATATACAGCCTACTCAAGTTAACTCATGTTTTTCGCCTAATCTCAGTATTTCGCAGCTCTCAAAACAAAGCCTAACAAAGCGGGATGTTGCGAGAATGTTGGCGACGCGAACTTTCAATAAGACGTCTTCAGAAATTATTATTGGAAAGAAATCCAATCAATCGTAGCTTGGAGACCGACTGAGAGGGTTTACGTCAGTAACACGTTAGAGATTTTGATAAAAAACTGAGGTCTAATATTGCAGACATTGCAGTCTTTTTTTGGTTGGCAATCAGCATTCAAATATAGTAATAACTCTATGGCAATCAGTCATTTATTTTGGTAGGTATAGAGTATTTAACAATCTGAGCTTGAAATAAACGACGCCGAGGTTGAAGATGGATCATGTCTGTGCAGTAAGAGAATGTTACTGGCTCTGAAACAGTGACTGGAATGAACAAAACCAACAATATATTATAATTATTACTGAGGTCTAATATTGCAGACATTGCAGTCTTTTTTTGGTTGGCAATCAGCATTCAAATATAGTAATAACTCTATGGCAATCAGTCATTTATTTTGGTAGGTATAGAGTATTTAACAATCTGAGCTTGAAATAAACGACGCCGAGGTTGAAGATGGATCATGTCTGTGCAGTAAGAGAATGTTACTGGCTCTGAAACAGTGACTGGAATGAACAAAACCAACAATATATTAAGAGAGGCTTGTGCCCAGCATTGGGACAACACAGGCGTATATTATGACAAAGATGTGTGCAATCAACTACTTAAGTAACTATTCTTGGAAATAAATCCAATCAATCGTAGCTTGGTTACTGAGAACGAGGTTTGTATCGAACAAGCTCGTCTCTTGGGATTGAAATGGTGAGAACTAAGTGCTGATTAGTTTTGAGAACCTATCGCACTAACATTGATGGTTAAAGTTGTCAATGCACAGGTATATTTGTGCATGGTATTGCGAATATTTTATCCATATTTTACACTCAAATGGTCATACATTTTAATGTGCTTTTTTCTTGGAATGAGTTTGCACTTGGCCAAAATTCGTCTGATGATAAGCAATCATTGCGGTCTAAGATGCAGCGTGCCATAGGTTTACCCAGTAACAACGGATTCACTCTTGCTTTGATGATGTTTTTTTTGATAACGCTTACGATTTATATACTCGTACTTTCTAAGATAAAATAATTGCTTAATATTGGTAAGCATTTGCTTCCTCAATAATTAACGTTATTGTATGGAGAGCATCATACTACAGTTTTAGTGCGCATTGCGATGGCCTGGCCGGGAGCCAGCGATACTCGCCCGATACGATCTATGGAATAATGAAGACTACCATTTACTAAATTAAACCTTTACCTTATGTGTATTATTATCTAGCTTCCGGTTTTTGTACTAACAGGAATATGTAGTCTTGTTGCAAGAATGATTTTTTCGTAAAATTCGAAAGATTGTTATCTACTGGTAGGTAAAACTTAGTTATATTTATTGCTTTTATATGAACAACCCTTATGATTGGAATAATAAGAAAAAAATCAAAATTCGACTAAGAGTTTCAGGAACTTCTTTTTATTGAAGACTACGCTTTTAATTTTATCGTAATATTGCAAGGCGTCATGTACCTATATGTCCTATTCATTCTCCTAATAGGGTATTCCTCCATTTAAATTGTACTTTTGTATTCTGTGCCCTTACTTATGTAGGTAGGTACCTAACAAGGACAACAACAAGCTCAAGTAACGTTGTTACTTGATAATACCGTATTAAATAGGGTAGGTAGGGTAGGTATAGGGTAAAGCAACAGTATTGAATTCATATTTAAAAAAAAATATGAATTCAAAACTGTGGCGTGTCCATCGACCCCAATCGACCCAACCCTTTGACATACCTACCTATTTTTATTGAGTCTATACATATTACATACAGTAGCTCCAATAAATTCTATAGATAACAAAGGGCCTGCACAAAGCGCAGCGCGCGCCGTGAGACTAGTTGCGTCCCTCCCCTCAATCAGCTGACAGACCCAACAAAGAACACCTCGTCCATACCCACCTACTACTACATATTCTGTAGCCATCATAACACGATTATGGATCACAATTAAACTACCACGCGTCTGCATATCGATTGAACAAGGCCTTGGAACTTGCATTGTGAACGAAACATCGATGAGCTACCTTAATGATCTAGTGAAGGCAATTTATGAGAATTGAGACTACTATATACTTGCCTATTTGCTAATATTTTGTGCCTATGAGCTGTGACCATGAATATTTGAGAAAGGTGATGACACGACCTATGGTAAAGGGCATACTTGCCTTTCTGTTCATCCAATACGCGAAGGCCCACGACGAGGCTCTTCGAAAAACTTCAGTCCATCCGTCGACTGTAAAGTCTCACACAGCCCTATATCACGGAATCATTGTAGAAAACCTCCACGATCACTTTGTGTCGTAGTTTCTCTCACTGACCCGTTGCTATGGCATAGGACACGAATAAAACACTGTTCCTAGCAAATTTTGGAATCGACCGATTGTTGGGGAAGCATAGTAAAGTGTTTGTTTACAAGTTTTTGCGTTTTATGCGTTATTTACATCACTATTTGGCCTGCGAACGTGATAATCGTTGCACTGCCTGCGCACTTCGCTTGATGCGCCTTTGCGTCAACAAAACAGTTTGGTTTGGTTGGAGTCGGTGAAACTCGTTTGTTGGTTCGATAGGTCGGCTGTCTCGTTTCCTAGCCTAGATTTGTCTCGCTGCGTCCCGCTCGCGCATTGACGTTAGTCAGCTGGGTTGCTACGCGCAGTCAAAATAAAACAGTTTTCTTTTGGTCGGAGTTCGAAGGCCGACTCAAAAGGTTATAGTATTCTATGTAGGTAGTAAGTTGAAAGAGAGATTAAGCCGATTAGATACTATTATCATTTTATTGAATCCCTCCTACTACAACAATGGTTCAATTAAACAAGCGCCTGTTGAAAATGTTATAGCAATGGCACTTAAAGTCAGAAAAATATATTCACTTAGGCACCTAAAGTACATGACAGAAGCACAGAATACAAACAGAAGGTAGAATAGAATTATGCAGGCATTACAATATGATTTACCCAATATAGTTGTATTATTAACTAACTCCCTATATTAGAGTTATTTCTCAGAATCTGGCAACTTTTATATTATTTGATTTAGCGGCGGCGTATTTAAATACTAACCTCAAATTAAGCTTGGCTTTGGAACATCCTACTTTTTCACTGATGGTTTTGTTTCTTACAAACAAAAGCTACCTACATGGTTCTAATCCAAACACATCATTTCTGTGGTTGTTAAAGATCAGGCGGTTGGTAATTATCTCTAAGAATAATAAATAAAAAAATAATGTAAGTTAAAATAAAAAAAACCTAACTAGAGCCTGTGCTAGAGCTGGCCCCACATACCCGAAATAAAAAAGTATGCTCAAATTCCTAAGTAAGCTAAAAACCTAACCTAACCTCTATTGAATAAATTATTTTCTAATAAAAAAGGGATTGTTATTCACTTTTGAAATAAAACACAAGTCAGTCCAAGGACAAGACCAAATTGTCAGCCGACTCCATCTATTGCAAAGATTTAAATTGAAATCTACTGACAAAATAAGCTTGCCATATCACAAAATAATATGAATTTCATACATATTTTAATCCCAAAGTTATCACATTATATACAGACAGCTTAGCCTATATTCTATGTATTCTTCTGCCAGAACTTGGGTGCCGTACGAGGAGTCTTGCCTTTGCCAGAATTCTTCTTGGGGGCTGAATGTGTTTCTGTGTTGCCTCCAGTGGCAGAATCTTCGCTCTCTGCTTGGGTCTTCAGTGTCTTTTTGATGTAGGATATCTGGAAGAGAGAAATACAGTTAGACATGTTACCAGATTTAAAATCAAATCAAATAATAATACATTTCAGTGTTCATTCAGTAAAAATAGATATGAAATAAAAAATAATAGTTAAAAATAGTAGTTCTAGTATGTTTTTTTTATGCTGGATAGACTGACACTTAACTACAACTTGTCTTATGTTAAGCAATGTAACATTCTATGTTCTTGTATGCTTGCTTAGAAAGAACCATGAAACAAACAAATTAGGTAAATAGGTACTTACTTAAATATTTTTTTAGTTTCATTAGGTAATCTTCATTATTTTATGCTTTACTTGTGGATGGATGCCCATGAATATGTTTACATTGTTTCAATCATCATGTCAGCCAGTGATCATATACTGCTGAGTATAGGCCTCCTCTCCAATGTGCCACATGGTACGGACTCTAGCCTCTCTGATCTGACATTGTTTCAGATTCAGTAAATTTAAGGCTAATTCTTTCACATAAAATCTTTTGTCATGGTTGCAGATTTAATGAGAAGAACAACAGAAACACAAACTTACAAACCACACTTGATTTTTATGTTTAGTCTGATTTTTACATTATTTACCTGCTGTTCAATGATCTGCTGGTGAAGAATATCTTTTTGCTTGTGTTGGTTGGCTCTCTGAATATGCTGGTCCACGGAGCTCAGCACTTGCTCGCAGGCATTGCACCAGTCTGCCAGCACATCTGCAATGGATGCTGCGTCTTCTAGGCGCGCGTCGCGGCCGAGAGCCACGTCGACCTCCACACGCTTGCATTCTTGGTCCAACTTGCCGTGGATTATGTCTGTAATAGCAAAAGTAGGGTATCTTAAAAACATTTTTGACCAATTTCACATGTAGAAATCATTTTTTTTACGTGTGATAGGTTTTCGTTTGACTACTGCCTGTCTGATGTTAAGCATTGCTGCAGCCTAGGATGCAACACACTTACCTAGAAGATACCTATTAATAATCACAGCAATTTTTTAAAAATAATTAATGGTTAATTACTAGCCTGCAACATCTGGACATGACTCTACCCTGAAAATGATATTTGGAATGTAATAATGTACTCAAATAAAACATTCAAGGTGACTTTCTTTTTAAATCTCACAAGTTGATGCTTGCACGTTCCACCCATTTTATTTCAATTTATAAGAAACTGCAGATTATTAAAAATATCAGAACATAATGGGTCAATCAGTTAAGGACCTATAATGCCACACATATAAATACACATGAGTTTTGCTCAGAACAGAGTCAAAGATACACATCTTTGACTCTGGTCTGAGCAAAATATAGGAATCTGTTCTAAATATTGGATATTTTGTTGAAATTGTTGTAGTAACAAGGTGGATGGGTGACCAATAAGTGGCATTCCATTTTGGGTGCTTTCATGGGTCGGATGACACGTTCAATTGTAGGTCCCGGCTGTTTGTCTAGTATGGCAGTTGTAAAATCATGTCAGAGGCCATTAGGGTGGTTTGAAAAACTCTCGACTCCATAGCTGGCCATTCTCATTCGATAAGAAGAAGAAGAAGTAACAGAGTGTATAATATGTTTTACCCAAAGCTTAAGCATTATTGTAGTAGTTGGCTTAATGTACACATTGGCTAGCTAAATACACATACATAGATAAACAGATAGATCAAATTATGATATTCTTTTTTATTGTTGTGTTGTAGGTTAATATAATAACAATTTCCATACCTGCATAAATAGCTTCAATGATCAGATCCTCCAAATCCCTCACATTCTTAATATCAAGCTCTTCAAGCAGCACACTGTATGGAATACATTTCTCCTGCGTTGCCAGGGTAGCTATAGTCAAATGCTGTAGTTTTTTACACTGTGCTGAAGTCAGTTCCAAATAGTCTGACTTGTTTTCTAAGTAGTCCTTGTAGGTGCCGTAAGCAAAGAGGTTGAGTGTTTTGAGGTGCTTTTCATAGGGCCCAGTTTCAAGCTGGAATTAACAGTTACATATTAGAATACTGTACTTATAAAGGTTGCAAGAATTGTATTAATGCAACTCATCCTAACAATGACCAGTATTAGAGGGCAGAAAATTCAATTATTCTTTTATCTAGACGATAAAAGTACAAGTTGTTTACAATATTTACTTCAAAAGGAAGACTGAATACGGACTAACCTCTTTGATGTTGGGCATTTCTAGAAGTTCTCCAAATACGTGCACCCCCGGTGCCTCGAGGACCTGTTTGATGAGTTCAGCGCAAGCAGAACCCTTGGCACCCTTTGCAAGAAGCACAAACTGCTCCAGAGGATGGTTGGTTGAAAACGATAACAAAGATGATGGTTCATCACCCTCCATTGACATAGGATTCATGATGATTTCTGTGTGATATTAAATCGTGTAATAGAAATATTCTTCTTGTTGAATCTTAATCTGAAGTAAAAATGGATGTGATTTTTACGTTGTATTTCCTGAAAAATGAAATAAAATCCATTTACTAAATACTTTAACTTTACCGACAAAACAATCTTCTATCTTCTATCACCGTTTGACACTGACATTACATCAATAGAATTGGAAGATGTGATAGATCGTTTGATATATTGCTAGGTTAGAAAAATTTGAATTAGTCTATGAAAAAAATCATTAGGGTTCGTATATAAGCCATGGTGCCTAAGTTAGCTAGCATTTCTTTGGACCAGTTACAGATACCATTTCACAAGATAAAATAAACAATCAAATTACACATGAAACGATGTTTCCTTAAACTCGAAGAACAAAGAATTTAGATGTATATATTTAACTTGGCAATACCATGTACAAATAAAAATTCATTGAAAAATTAAATTACCATAAACAATAAAATGGCGGTGGGTTTTTTGTGTGTGCGATAAAATTAATGTTTTCATGAAATCTTGCTAATTTGCTTGATTTAGACTCCATTTGGGCGTATATCACTTTCATTATGATATTTAAAACATTTAGAACACTTAAAAGTGCATAAACAGCTGGTCAAAGTCTGCAAATCAAGTGCGTGACAATGCTACTCGTAGCGTCGTTGTCCTGTGCCGCCTTTTGATTTAGCACGATTTGATAAATTTACGTAGGTTTCTCTTCGAATATTTTCGATGATACAGTGAATTCAACGCCAAAAACATGTATTTTCAGTATTGTTTTGCGTGAAAACGCCGGTGATTCGCTGCGCCGTCGATGAGTGCGTTGTGCGTTTGTGGGTGTGAAAGCGTACATACATGTTCGTATTCGTAATGATAAAACTGTCATGAGGTGTGTTTACTATCAAATAGTGGATTTGTGTTAGTGGGTTTATTTTGTTGTTGTTGTGTTGAGTTTTTGTTTGGGAAAATGTGTATGCCAACGCCGAACAATGTATCGGGCTTCGGCGGCTATTCGTGGGGCTTCACGAGTTCCGCAGATCCCACCAAGGGCGAGGTGGACACTCCTAACAGCCTCAGCTATACCCTGGGGAACTCAGTAAGTTTGAATTTTGTTGTTTGAATGGATAAATTATGTAAATATACACAACTTCAAAAGATTCTTGCTGAAATAAGTAGTATCTTTTTAAACTAATTAACTGTCATTAGTTTGTAAAGATAACAACTTTAGTGCTTGGCTTCTTATCAGAATCTACCTATATACCTAGATGCTACAAAAATCAGGCCAGATATATTGAAAATCATTCTCAATCTACTAATTATATTAGGTATCGCCAGAAACCACCCTAACAGTGATGTCCCACAAGACCCCTCAGGTGCAAGACAAGATTGGCACAGTGTCTGTTGCTGTGTCCAACACCGGAGCACAAGTGACCCGGGTGGTGACTACAGGGACCCCTGTGACGGCCCGGAGAGCTATGTTTGTGTTGAATGAAGCTCCCACACAGACTATAAATAGGCAGCAGAATCAGACAGCTACTATTCACAGTGAGTATTGTTATAAGCCTGTGTTTAAAATCAACTTGATCAATCACTTAGTTTTGTTAAGTTGTGTGTGATTTTTATCATAAAGTTTACAGATTTGGTATAATTTTGATATCAGAAGTGGAACTTATATTTCTCTGAATTTCTGCTTAGATTTGTTTGCATTTCAATTACAAATAGGTATGTAATAGAATATTGTTTTAACTGATTTTGAGACTACTTAATGCATTATTATCATAGAGATAGGTTCTAAAGTAATTAAATTGAATTGTTCTTTAGAACTTAAGTGGTTAATTTTGCAACCTAAATTACTCATCAATACTTTTTATTGTTTTACCTCAGTAGTGACATAGTTAGGCTTTCTTATTCATCATTCATATTTAATTGCTGCTTAAGATGGTTAATTAAGAGAAATTTATTAAGTAGTTGTGTTAAATTAATATATACTATTGATTATTTTGTATGATCTAATAATGTTTTGTCGACTAGTGATCATATATACAGATGTTTTGTGGACATTTTTAAAAATTCATATATTCTAATTACAAAGACACAATTTTACAAAATATGTTGACCCTGAAAAGAAGTCTTATCTAAGTGTATCTAAACTTCCAGCTGCAAACCTCACCAGCAAGCCATTCATGACTCCAATTGGACCTATTCAGTTGACAGCAGAAGAATGCAATGAGATTCTCATGAAGAGAGCCTTACAAGCCCAGGGCATAGCTACACCAGTCATAGATGCTTCTCAACTGAACCACACAATACTGAATGGCAGTCTGAAAAGCCTAACCGAGGTCCAAGCACAACAGAATCAACAAGACCCGCTATCAACAACAACAGTCCAACAACATCACTTGTTGCATACAAAACAGGAGCCAGGAACTGCCAACAATTCACCAAAAGTAAGTTTATCATGCTTTCATTAAATTTTTTGTGTTATCTGATATCTATGGGTTTTAAGCTTGAATATATTTTGTAATGCGGATAAAGTACAATTGGATATTACTATCATTTAATTGTTTTGATTTATTCATATCATATCTTCATTTGTTTTCTTCATCAATGTATGTACATATTTATTTTATCTTATTGATTTGATTACTTATGTATTGTTAATATTGCTATCCTATTTTATTCATAATGTAGTCTCTATATCTGGTTATGATAATTATTTTTTAAGTCAATATAAGCAATGTTTTTCTATATAGAGACTACATATTTAAATATCTCTACTCTTTTGTTTGATTGTTATCTATGTATCATACCTACCAGTATGTTTACCATAAACTATTATAGTTATCATCATAGTTTACCACATTCTCATCAAAATTTCCATGATATTCATTGACCATCCTAGCTCTGTGTGTGTATAGTCAATGAATGAAGCTCTTGGTATCCCCTTAGTACCTGGTGATCAGTGAGCAAGCAACCGGCTCAATAACGATGTCCCCTAAGACGCCCAGCAGTCCATTGAATCTACATAATGAAACTATAGTAAGTATTTGATAGTGAATGATCGGTTATTTACTTAACACTTATCTTACTATGTTATGACTGAAAACTCACGACAGAAACAAAAGGTGATTCTGATGAGGAAAACAAATATTTAAAAACAGAGATAAAATAATATTACATTAACTACAGCACTGCAATATACAATTGTACATATTAGAGCTGATATGACCTACTCATTCTACTAACAATATAAAAAAAATGTTTCATAATAAATCAGTGACATTCAAAATAGACAATGTAGGTGATAGATAGCTATATTAGAATTGTATAGCAAATTTTGTTACCATTACCATATTTACTGACTTATGTTACTACTTACTAACAGCAAGTCAGTGTTATATTATGTTTATACACCAACTTGTTGTATACCACCAAAGGATAGGTCTAAACTAAATATGTTTACTCTGTAGTCAGGCTTTCAACCTCAAGTTCAACTGAAGAGTGTTCTTGTTCTGGAATGAGACTAACTCAGTCTAGCACACATACTGTTAGGCATTTAGTGGCAGTACATAGATAGATATTATGTAATAACATATAGAATTACAACAGTCTTATTACATTAATCATAAGAGTTGGTATCAATCATGTCTTCTCAACCATTGATATAGAATTAAGTCAATATTTGACGAGACATTGATGATTTAGATGACTAAGTATGAGATGATTAAGTAAAAATTTCTGATTACCTACTTATTAAATTTATATTATATATTAAAATAAATGTAAATTATTATCATTAGTAGGTATATGTAGAACATAGACACATTGCACAAATTAGATTATGTACAAATAAAAGAAAACTCATACTCAGGGTACTATTTCCGAAAATAATAACTGCCTTGTGTACGGGGATTAGTTTACGAAAATAACTTAAATATATGTCTACCTCGGAAATAAGTGGCTGTGAAATCCACTGGAAGTAAAGCATATGAGTATGTTACTAACGGCATGTCAGACGGTGTATTCGCAGACGGAGCTGCTGAACACCAGCAGCGTGATGGCGGCGGAGCCCGCGCCGGCCGCCGTCAAGGAGCGCCCCTACTCCTGCGACGAGTGCGGCAAGTCGTTCCTGCTGAAACACCATCTCACCACGCATGCGAGGGTACACACTGGTGAGAAGATTTAATTATTTTTTTATTAAAGAAAAATTCTGTGACCGAAAAGTGGCACACCAATTTGGCCGCTTTCGTGGGTCGGATGATACGTTAAATTGTAGGTCCCGGCTGTTTGTCTAGTATGGCAGTCGTTAAACCATGTCAGGGCCCTTAGGGTTTGAAAACTCGACACCAGAGTTGGCCACTCATGCGATAAGAAGAAGAAAAACCATTTCTGTTATTCTGTGAAAATTAATCTGACCTGCACTGTCTTTTTGATACAATTGAATAATATTGAATAAAACCTCAGTATGATGATTTTTTCAAGCAAGCTAAACACTGTGAGTGTGTGGTTGGTAACAGGATTTTTTGAAAACTAAAAGCTATATTCATGTTCTTCTTATATCAGATTAGATATGTTTCAACCCCGGGAACAGTGCAAGTTTCATCAAAATTAATTTCAGCAATTTCTCAGATATACATATGTATAATTAAAGGCTATGTTAATACATGCAGTGATTTATTGGCAGGGCAATCACTTGCGAAAAAGTGATACTACGCCAGATATTTCATAAATATGAGGTGTTATTTAAACATTTTGATTCTTTAAAATTAAATCAATAAAACAAAGCTTTAAAATGGTCATGATAATGACTACAATTTTACAGAGCCGTGATCGTCTAGGGAGCGAATGACCTAATTAGTGTTATTGCTTGAATGTTCCGCGTTCCGACGCGCTTGGATGCACTTGAAATTATTTAGAGGGAACTTTTTAAAGTAGTGATTTATCACACCCACTGTTTGAGTATCAGTTTATAAGATTACAAGCAAAGGTGATTGGAATGATGTGCTGTTTGCTTTTGATCACCTAGGTTTAACAATGGTTATTGGGATTTAGATGGCTGATAAATTTTACGTATACTTGGGAAGAAGAAAACATATTTTATACTAAGTAGATCTAATATTATTAAATATAATAGGTATATTAATTGTAGTGCCCGTCCATTTATTATAGCATATTAGTAGTTAAACCATAAATTTAGATCCAAGGGTGGTCGTTACTCAAGGTGTAAAGAGTGTGATAACCTTATATATTCTAGCGATCAACCAAACGAGAATTACAAAGAATACAAAAGAACAATACCCGTTTTTTTCGTGTAGGTTTTTTTTAACTAGAACGGGTTTGCACTTGGTCATAGTTTACCTGATAGCAAGCAAAGGCTATGGCCTAAGATGGAGCGTGCTTACCCGTTAAGAACCGATTCACTCTCGCTTTGAAGATCGCTGGATTATAGTGCGTGGGGAACAGAGAGTCAGGCAGGGAGTGTAAAAAATGCATTTACTCGTGCAGCAACGCGGTATGTCGGGCTCGGAGCTAATTAAACTCCTACCGACTATTAACCTACTACGATGTCTCTTCACCTCGGCAAGGACGGGTTTCGCGGGCAAGCGAGCAATACTCCTCTGCATTTCACAACTACTACCCTACAAAGTTGTCATACACTAGTACCATGTACATCTATCTTGTACCCCCCCGCAGGCGAGAGACCTCACGTGTGCGCGCACTGCGGCAAGGCTTTCGCTCGCAAGCACTGCCTCAACACGCACCTGCTGCTGCACTCCGCCGAGCGCCCCTACAAGTGCCACGAGTGCAAGATGGCGTTCACGCTCAAACACCACCTCGTCACGCATTCTAGGGTAAGTTCATATACCTTAGACTAAGACCCTCAGTAATGAGGTATACGACTAAAAAGACGGCCTGTTTCCGTTAAAATGAGCAATGAGCTACCAGAATGATTCTATGACTCTGTGAACTAAGAAGGGAAGAAGGACCACATGATGAGTCTACCCAAGAGAGTTACTGTTCTCTCCCTTCTTTCCAAGTTTTGCTTAACATGACCTACTAAGAACAGCCACTAAAAGTTAGCTAAAATCTTGAGGTAAATTTTATCTAAGAGGAATGCTTTAAATAATTATATTTTTTGTTCAATGTGACATGAGTTGCACGTGATTTTAGAGATGTTGAAGTTCCCGAATTCGGGAAACGGTCTATCTTAAATAAATAAATCAATAAATAAAATAAAATTTGTTTATTTTGCATTATACGAGTATGTACTTACGAGTATGACGTAACATTGTATGGAAATCCAAATCTTGGCCTGGTATTGTAGTATGATCTGTAATAACATGATGTGTGTGTTACATGGCAGGTGCACAGCCGCGACCGTCCGTACGTGTGCCAGGAGTGCGGGCGCGGGTTCCCGCTCAACCGGCACCTCGTCACGCACCGCAAGTACCACGCCGGCGAGCGGCCCTACGTCTGCAACGACTGCGGGGAGAGCTTCGCGCAGAAGGTATGTGTATACATACACACTTGCCATCGCAAGATATATACAAGTCTGCAGGGCAAGCACAGCACGAGAACCAATAGTCTTTCCACCATTTTATCCACCTATCACCAAAAACCAAGTGGATAAAAATAGTGGAGAGACTATTAGTCCTCGTGCCACTTCCCTTCCAACTTTGAACAAGAAACTACAAAATTGTAACTAAACTTTATTTCAATGAAGAACAAATCTAAATCAAACAAAAGTATTTTTATTCAACAAGATCACCAGCAGCAGGATCATCCTCATCACGTCTCATTGTAGAAAATGCGCCATGTTTGCCCTGCTGATAAGGCTCTAGGCCCCTTAATTTCAGCGCAGATTGGCTTTGCACAAGTATACCATTAAAATTGTGTTCATTCACAATTTAAAAAGTCAAGACTTTGTCTGGGGAGTAAACGCCAGTCTTCCCGGTTTTCGGCTAGATCATTGATCACCTTACATAACAAGACAATTCAAACCATTTCATATACACCTACCTTCTCTTTAACTATGTGCATATGTTGGAATTGCCCTCCCTCTTGTTCTTTTGCGCTTTTCCTTAATCATATGTCTCATAAAACTTAATATCTGTTCTGATTTCTAGTGTTTTTTTTAAACTATTGTATATTGTGTAATATAATTAAACAATCGTGCCCCCACCCCGCAGGAGCACCTGGTGATGCACAGCCGCTTCCACGGCTCGCTGTCCCCGTTTGTGTGCGCGGACTGCGGCGCCGCGTTCGCGCGCAAGTTCCAGCTGGTGAACCACGGGCGCGTGCACGGCCGCGTGCCGCACGCCTGCCCCGTCTGCGGGAAGGAGTTCCTGCAGAAGCGCACGCTCGTCGCGCACATGAAGTCAGTACTCACACACACATAAATATAATAAAATAGCCTTTATCTACACTAATGTTGTAACATTCTACTTATGTTTCCAATACTTGACTTATAATTACTACTGTTATAGCACAGACAACAAAACACTCAATTTAAACAATTTCACATGATGTTATAATATCCACATCGATATCGTAATAGCTCATTATAACATCGAAAAAGCGTGACTAACCTGATTGCAGGGCCAATCAGGTTGGTCGCGCTGCGTTCTCTTTGGTTAGATTTTAATGGCGGCAAAATCACTGTGACAATACACGTACGCGTGAATTTAATGTTTCGCAATGTGTTTTGTTTTTTAAATACAAATTAAAAGTTAAAAATGGATAGCGACGATGATATTTGTACGCCTCCGGATATTCTAGAATTGGCAACAAAAGTAACTTACAATCTTTTGCCAGAAAAATCTAGAAAATTATATGAAAAATTAACTATTGTCAGCTTTTACTCTTGTTGTTTGATTAATTGCATTAGTGAAGATAAAGTAGTGTATGCAACTGCATATAACACGGGTATTAAAACACTCGTTACTATTATGAAACTCGCTGCGCTCGTTTCATAAACTCACAGTCGTGTTTTAATACCCCTCATTATATGACAGTTGCATAAACTACTATTATTCTACTGCCACAAAATTAGTATGTTAGTTATAAATTTCACACTTCACTCAGAGTTTCTATTTTTGTCAGCAGAAGTTGCCTGCTTGGTAAAGGCCTCCTCTATTGTTTTCCACTCTTCTCTCTCTCTCTCGCCTACCACATCCGATCAGGACCTCAGACTTCGTGGAACACATACCTTCCACCTCTTCCTTGGTCTCCTCCACACACACACATACACGTATCAGAGGCCCTAGAGTGGATTGAAGTCTGACACCAGAGTTGGCCACTCTCATACGAACTCACTTGTGCAAGTTCCATCTAACTGGTGAACCACGAGTGTGCTTACTAACTGAAATGACACCTCGAGTGTAGGATTTGATAAAGCGGAGTGCTATTGCCTTTATGTATTCGATTACACAGTCATTCACTAAAAACAACTACCTAAAATTCAGAACCAAAAATTGCTCGCCCAGCTTGTGAACATCATAAGATATAGGTTTAAAATTAATACCATGTCAATAATAATATAATGCTCGTCAAAGAACTGCAGTTGTAAAATTACGGCCGAGGCTCTTTGAGCATCTTGTAAACTCGACACCTGAGTTGGACACAATCTTATGAACTCACCATTCATGTATAATTTGGTCTGTTTCAGGATCCACACGGGCGACAACGTGGTGGCGTGCTTGGAGTGCGGCGAGGCGTTCAAAAGCAAGTCCGAACTGCAGCAACACTGCAAACTCACGAGGCACTGCTTCAATAACACACAGGTACTGTTTGTTAAACAAAAAATATCATTTTGACCTGGTTTAAAAAAAAAACATTGAATGAAATAAAATACATTACATTATCGTTCAACTTTTTTTTGTATTTTTAAACCTCCTATTAAAATGTTATGGACTTACCTAGAAACCTATTTATTTTTAGTTTGGTGATGATGATTGTAGTTCGCAGGAAACATTGTTTTTGGTAAACTGTTTCAAAGGCTTGCCGTTCTTGCCACTGCAGAAACAAAACGCTTGGTCTCCACTAAATAATTGACTTATTTGTTTGTCTTACAGTAATCTATCAAACTTACTGAGATTTACTGATTTTCTATGCTTCAGGTTCAACAAGCGCAACAGGTCCAACAACAGTCGCAGCAGCAGGTGCAGCAACAACAGCAGCAACAGCAACAGCAGCAGCATCAACAGCAACAACAGCAAACTGTCATCAAGACTGATGAATTCAAACCTCAGATAGTTCAGGTATGGAATCACATATAATATGATCACCTTTGCCTCCAGCAGATTGCAGTATCTTATCCCATCTCACTGAACCCACGAATATTATAAAGACGTCATTTTGTGTGAGTGTGCGTATGTTTGTTACTTCTTCAAGGTCAATAGACTGAGCCTATTCAGGTCAAATTTATAGTTAGATAGATAGATAGATAAACTCTTTATTGTAACACACATTGAAAGAAAAAAAAGACAAAAAGAAACACAAAAGACTTAAAAAATAGTGCCACAACTGGCGGCCTTATCGCTAATAGCGATTTCTTCCAGGCAACCGAGAGATCCGAT
The DNA here is from genome assembly GCA_927399415.1 of Macaria notata. Taxonomy (NCBI): domain Eukaryota; kingdom Metazoa; phylum Arthropoda; class Insecta; order Lepidoptera; family Geometridae; genus Macaria; species Macaria notata. The sequence continues at coordinate 2,684,021 of OV656737.1, forward strand.
ATTAGTTCAAAGAGATCAGATATTCCAGCAAGGAATTCCACAGATTAGATTCAGATTCTTTATTTACCAGTTTATAACAATCGTCATTTATGGTAAGTCACGAATCGATTAGATCGAACGATAAAAGTTGAAGCTTAAAGTTTAGTGTGGGAAGTTTTTTGACGTTGTCTCTTCTCAGGTGTTCTGCAAGCCGCAAGTACAGCAACAGTTGCAGCAGCTGGCGCAGCAACAGGCACAGCAACAACAGCAGCAACAGCAACAACAGCAGCAGCAGCAGACTGTCATCAAGACTGACGACTTCAAACCGCAAATTGTACAGGTTCTTTTGTAGTTTGTATTTAAATCTACTGTAAGTTAGCTTTTAGTTAGATATACTCGTAGTTAGTTACAAGGAGTACTATCGGATGCCGATATAAAAAATAGCCTATATATACCTACATGGACTGTTTTTATTGTAAATTATTTGCTATGCTATTGTTTGCTAAATTCTTCTTCTTCTTATGGTTCCTCTCCAACTAGTGAAGGCTGGCAGTCAGCTCTGCATACTTTATTTTGTTCATTGCCAAGCGAAACAATTCTGCGGCACTTCTGATCCCGGTCCATTCTCGAATGTTCCGCAACCAGGACTTCTTTCTGCGACCGACTCGTCTTCTCCCCGCAATTTTTCCCATCATTATAAGTTGCATAGTTTGCTAAATTGCTGACAATCATTTCTTATTATTTATGAATAATATTAGCTACATCACGTACCATTTTTTTTTTTCGTTTTTTGCGTTATTATTAGAACAATGTATAAAAATGATTAATTATTGAATTTGGTGTAGTACGAGTATAAATGTATCACACGACGCGTCGTTATGAAATATTTATTATATGTAAACTACTTGAAATATAATATGACGGAACTGACAATTAACGTATCTGAGTCTGAATCATATTATGAAAAAAGTGACACTTATCACTATCATACACTATTTACCATACCAAAAATAACGACGATCATTCCGTCTATCAGCTTAACTGACTCAGAATGTTACTGAAATCAAATATCTCCTTTTCCAGGTATCAATAGGAGCGGACGGTCAAATAGTGTCCGAGAAATCGACGCCGGCCTACGCGTGTCCGGAGTGTGGCTCGTGTTTTAATACTAAGGTATGCACACTTTCAATTGAATACTTTTTATAACAAATAAAAACCGGCCAAGTGCGAGTCGGACTCGCGCACCGAGGGTTCCGTACAAACCTGCAAGGTTTACAAAGTTAACTAAAAATTTATGGTTTTCGTAATTTTTCCTTTATCTATGCTATAAGACGTTGCTTCGTACCAAATTTCAAGATTCTGAGTTCACGGGAAGCACCCTGTAGGTTTTGATTCCCTTGCAAGTGTCGAAAATTTGCGGCATAAATGGCTGTATCTTTTGATTGCGTTGGCTTAGAAGTTTGATTTTTTCACAGCTTCAAGGGAAAGTAGACCTGAGTAATTGATATAAATTTCAGCTTCATACCTCTACGCGTTCCTGAGAAAAAGGGTCTTGACAGACGGACGGACGGACGGACAGACGGACAACAAAGTGATCCTATAAGGGTTCCGTTTTTTCCTTTTGAGGTACGGAACCCTAAAAATGGTAAAGAGGCTGTTTGGCCGTTTGAAAGTAAGCAGACGTCGCCAATGGACGCTTGTATCAGCCGCTTTTTCAGCAAATTAGGTTTAATATTTTATGGATATAAAGAATAGAATTCACCGTTTGCTTATTACATTATGAACTACATAACCGATTTGAGACAAACATGCTAACTATGAACCCCACACTTGGTTGCCCTGTGTCGTGTGTCTCGTGTTCTTTTGGGAGTCTAAACTTGTGATAAGAGAGTGTGAAAAAAATCTGCGAACTACATGAAGTAATGAAAACTAACATGATAGTATAGAGTTTTGTTTTAATTTCCATGTTACAATATTAACAAGTAATTACTTATGCATATTAAAATTTGTAATTACTTGTGTTGAGTCTGGTCGTTTCCATTTATAATATATGTGTAGGTATTTACAAAATAAAGTATATAAGTATTATATCCGTTATCTATTACCCGCGACAAGCGTTTGCTTAGTGTGGGGCTAGATGGCGCTGTGTGATATGACCTGAAATGTTTTTTACATGAGATACGCTCACGCTTTACTACAACTTGCCTGATGTTTAGCAACGTTATAATCTACGATCTAGTGCGCTTGTCCAGAAGAAACCGGTTAACTCTCGACTTGAAGACCAACAAATTATAATTTAAGGGGCGATAATACGATGAAAGTCGAAGCAAAACGCTTGGTGTGAGTCTTGTATTTATTTATATATATTAATTTCCGTGTTACAATATTAACAGATTAGTTTAATTTTTCCCCTGTAGGAGGCGCTGTCCCTGCACGTGCGCATCCACGCGGGCGACCGCACGTGCGTGACGGACCTGTGCGCGCTCACGGCGGCGCTGCAGCCCGAGCTGGTGGCCGCGCACCAGCAGAACACGCACAGTGAGTCGCTAGCTTTATAAAAAAAAATTAGGAAGCGTTTCGAGATAAGTTCAACTTTAACTTTTTTGAAATGGTATTTTGCAAGCGTCACTGTCGTAACAAAGATACTAATAAATCAATTAAAATTGAAATTTTGATTTATCTTTTTATTTATAACGGTACACTAATCAGAATGAGTTTTTTTTTATCAAAAAATAACTGAACTGAAAAGGTCTGTGTACACCTCCATTACGAACGATTGCAATATCGAAGTACATAGATCAATTACCTTCGCCATGAATATGTGACAGTTGCAAAAAGCAAAAGTGGCATCTGTATGATATCGTAGGCACCGTAATTTAGTAAAACTTGTAGCAAAGCGAAGTGGGCGCCTGCGATACAAGTGTAAACTTAGTGCAGGGCTTACAAGAACTCTAACAAACCTTCCTAGGTAAAAATCATAACGAAGTATGTAAATATTAGTTTTTAAGGTTTTATGTAATACCTTCAGTCAATAAATAATTTTGTATTTTTGTATTGTAAGGTCACTCTCAGGACTATAACACATCCTTACAAAAAAAAAAAAAAAACCGTTATACTATTGAGATAAGAAGAAAGATAAAAAAAACTGTTCAAAAAATGTTAATCCATTTTTGTTTCGTTACAGATCCGATTCAAATCATATCGTCAGGGCCTAACAATAATGTAGTGCACACGCAAGTCATAGCTACTACGGTGAGTTTAACTGATGTTATTTGCTACATTTACCCTGCATGAAAATATTATGTCAATTGCTCTAATTATTATTTTTTTACCGTTCTATTAATTAAGTTTAGAATTTAAATAAATACATGAAATTTAGCCTCTTCTCTTCGTATGACGCTTTCAGCGAAATTAATCAACTCTTGGATTAGCTCATTCCGCATAGATCTTAGTGGTCGGTTACTATGAGGCTGTGAAGTCTTGGTAAATAGGGGTCCCATTTTTCTATTTGTGTACACAACGCTTATAAGATGGATCCGTTGTTGATAACAATTCATGTATTGTTTGCAGAACCACCACACAGCGCCGCGACCTAAAATGCATTTCTGCGGTGAATGCGGGAAGGGATTCGCAGCGAAACATGGCCTGTTGGCGCATCAGAGGAGGTGAGAATAAGAATATATCGATTTTGTAAAGAAACCCGTTATAAATAATTACGACTCGTTTGGAATCTATTGGAATTATTTAGGTTTCAAAGATAATGTAGTGACTAGTGGCTTAATTTATGCTGTAAGAATAACGCCTTTTTTAAGCTTAGAAATATTCATAAAGAACTCAGCAAACAACTGAATGAAACATACTTTTGGATTAATCTGAGGCATATGGGACAGAAAAGGCTAGTTATTTCCTTTATTGGATTAAAAAAAATATGGAACAGCTGCTTCTTTCAAAGTATTTGATTTAAAAAAAAGTTAAAAATTACAGCTGTTATTAGCATTGATATTCTTAAGTCACCCTTAGATTATTTTGCGTTAGTTACCAGCAGCCCTACATAAATATGTCATATACCTACAGGCACCCTGACGGCAGCTGCACGCTGCGCACGCACGTGTGCGAGTGCGGGAAGGCGTTCTTCCAGAAGAATCACCTCATGCTGCACCAGCGCCAGCACATGGACCTGCCCAACAGGAATGTGAGTACACCATGCACTTGACTGGCCTGCCCCCTTAGACAAGAGGCGTATTTTAGTAAGCGTACTGACACTCACTTATAAAATAGAAATAGATAGACCAATGTATTTTTTTATTTATTTTGCATTATACTTATTGCATAACATTGTATGAAAATCCAACGGCATCCGAACTAGTTTATAACTGTGTTTCGGTTGCCGATGGCTTCTCCCCGTTTGGCTTGACATAAAAATAAGTAATTAATTCTAGTAACTTAATTAAATTAAACAGAGTATTAAAAATTATTTTGGATTAGAAGTTACAATTTTGAAAAACAATTTCAATATACATGTAAGATGTGTTCGTCTTATAATTTAATATAATCCAAGTAGAATTCCAATTTAAAACAACAAGAAACCTATCTGTCTGGATGTAAAACATTATTTGTGTGTTTTGTTGTAAGTCTGTGGTTTGGTGTATGTTGTTATCTGTGTTTAAATAGGTCTGAATACCGCCAAACATTTAAGATGGGATGACAGACCTATTGTAAATGTAAGGTGTGTGTGTGTGGTGTGTGTGTGACAAGCCCAGTGCATGTACATAATTATTATGTAACTGTGTATGTTTTTACCTGTACCTAATTGTGAGTGTACACCATTATCAACAAGTGTAGTTATTGTAGAGATCGAATGAGTTTTGGAACGAATACCTACTCAAATTTTAAAAATAAAAGCTTTCAAGCAACTTTTCTATATCATTGTAATCTAACGGTCTTATTTATAAAAATGCCTATAGTTTGCTATAAGCATACTATAGTTAAAGTGTTCAATAAGCATTTAAAGTGTTCTATAAAGTTTACTATTTATAAACGTTCTATAAGCCTTCTATAACTATAGTACCCACGTGGTACCGACAATAAGCCAAATCATTGCCAGTATAAAGAAAAAATCAAAGAAGAACGAAATTTACCACAGATAATACATATCTTAGTGCCAAATATATGCTAACTTTGTCATAAAACACAAAATTTTGTCTATACTCAGACACAAAGAAACGTCAAAGTTGTTGATATTCAGACGCGCAAATATCAAAAGTTCAAATAAAAATAAGTAAATAGCATCACTCCTGCTGCCCAGAGGATTTGCGATGCTGAAATAGCCTGCCGACGGGAGCTACATGATGCCCAAATGGCCAACGAGCAACAAAAATTGAAAAATTAAAAGAAGAGCTTTTGAAATTAAAATAATTTATTATAAACTCCTGCTGCCCAGAGGATTTGCGATGCTGGAATAGCCTGCCAACGAGAGCTACATGAGGCCCAGATGGCCAACGAGCAATAAAAATTGAAAAATTAAGAGCTTTTGAAATTAAAAATAATTTATTATAAACTCCTGCTGCCCAGAGGATTTGCGATGCTGAAATAGCCTGCCGACGAGAGCTACATGAGGCCCAAATGGCCAACGAGCAACAGAAATTGAAAAATTAAAAGAGCTTTAAAATTAAAAATAATTTATTATAAAAGTAAAACAGAATGAAATACATAGAAAGACTTTTATTAACATGTTTATCACTAATCACACATACTAAGATACTTTCATTTAGCATTATCACATGTCTGTATCTACTATTATTAATTATTACAAGAGCAACAGTGTCATTGTGTACAATAAGGGCTAATCTTTTTATATATAATTTTCTTTTTATATATTCTTTTATATATAATAATGTCACCGGATCTGGTTTTACAATTCCACATTTTTCCTTGTTTTAGTTTTGGCTTAACAGTAAAATCATAGTAACCTACATGCTCCAAAGCATAACTTTCTTTCATGTTATGTTCATAAAGATTATCACTTCTATGTACATATATGTAAATGTGTCACCAAGCACCTAGCAGTATGTTCTTGCAGCCTCCTCTGAGAGCCAGTTCCATTACAGTACAGTTATATGCCAACTTCAACCACAGTATCACAAATATTAACTACTTACTCACTAAAATGTGACCTAATAAATAAATGATTGCAAGATGGTGTTTGAGCGTCCACTTGCAACTTCTCCTGGCTCCTCTTGTACTACTGGATTTGCCTGGTGAGCATCTGAGTTACTTGTAAGCACAGCATCCCCCTGGTCAATGGCAATATTATGTAATACTGCAAGTGCTATTATTGTAGGCTTTACATTCTCCAATTTGCAAGTCATACCAAACAAAAGGCACTGAAAACGCTGTTATAAAACCCCAAATCATCAAAAAATTAATTTATATTACAAAATTTGATTGTTTGTTTTTACTTCAAAGACAGCAAATCAGCTGACAGATGACAGGATGGTCGGCCATCTTAGATCTTATAGCACCGCTATAGTAAGGTTATAGTAGGGTCCTCGCTACTATAACTTTATAATAGACTTATAGAACTGTTTAGCGCTATAGTGCGTTTATAAATACCGATTATGGTCATTTTTCTTATAGTGATGTTATAGAACACTTTAACTCTTCTATAACTTTTTATAAATAAGACCGTTAATCTTTAGGATTGTATCGTATGGGATTGACATCGCGACGATTGACATGTTACGTCACTCCCATACATTGGTACAGGCCGCGAGGTCTAAGCTGAGCATTGCATTTGTGTGAGTGATCACCAAAAGTACAGTCAGACAATAAAATCCTAAAACAAATTTTATTTATATTTTTTGATATAAAATTACAAATTCTTTTACAGCGGACATTGCACCGTCATAATTTTCCTTGTCACTCTCGTTTTAATTTTCACTCTCGTTTTATGTGTCGTTTGTTTTAATAATGAATCGTTCCATTATTATTATCAACAGCGGCGTCGTATCCATGAAACTTTTTTTCCTTTTATTGCGTGGTCACATACATATTTCCATTCTACAGTGATAGTTTCATTTTTTTCTTTCGCTAACCTCATTATTTTACCCATATTCATGGATACGTTTTTTTCGCTACGTATTGAATTTATATTTTTTAGAGTTTTTTTTTTTAATATTCAAATTGAAACACGTAACGCTGCTTTCAGTGCAAGAGGTGGAGTGTGGCAGGTGGGCGGGGGAGTAAAACGGCGCCGCGCCGTAAGCCGGTTGACAAAAAACAGTAAAAACCGGTTTAAACCAAACTAAGGTGGCGCCGCGACGTAAGCCGGGCATCACACCTACACTATCTATGTACACCCACAAAAAGGCAAAGCTCAGCTTACGCCTTCTTGACTGTACTTCTATTCCATAAGCGAGCGACAGTACGCTCACTAATATACGCCTCTTGTCTAAGGGGGCTGTTAGCTTAGTTGCTAGTGCCTCTGCCTTTTAACCTTCTGGGTTGCGGGCTCGATTCCCGCGTGATACAAGTATTTATGATTTTTAAAAATTATGATTACTTGTGATGAGTCTGGTCGTTTGTGTGTATAATAAGTATGTATTTACTAAAGAAAAGTATATAAAATGTATTATATCCCACGACACAAGCGTTTGCTTAGTGTGGGGCTAGATGGCGCTGCGTGCATGTCCTTTTTTCCTCCTTCTTGACTCGTATTCCTCATTACTGAGGGTTCTCCTAATCCAGCAACGCAATTCTCACGGTGGAATGATTACACTCGAAAACGAAACTGCTATGATACTATTGTCGATGTCATCTTGACCTTCCATAATTTTCCGCTATGGGAATCGATTCCTCTATGATCGGAGTGTCGTTTTCTATTGAAAACTATCCGCATTTGTGAAACACTTTTCTAAACTTCATTGCGAAATCCTCTAGTGCGTATACATTATGGTGGGAGCCCAAATTCTTACACATATCGTATTACATACATATTATATTAAATTACATACAACAAAAACTATGACCATCGTGCAGTGATCTACATACAAATAAGCAAACAATACTATAACTTTTTGTTGCTCAATTAATAATTCTATTTTATTGGTTACATTTCAGCCGGAATTTACAAGTGTGTTTATCCCTACGAGTTTTTAAAATTGATCAGACTTGGCAGCAACGCAAACAGACAAATCAACGTTAGGTTAGCGCATCAGGGTGGTACACAGCGTTGATATCATATTTTAAAGTAATGCAATACCTATATAGTTACATATTACATAATATCTTGTTTCGTCGTAATCAATTTGTTGTTTTTCATGTAGTTAAAAAGTAATTCATATTTTTTGAAGTTTAGTACTCATAAATACAGTTATTGGCATATGAATTGAATAGTCTTTGTAAACATCCATCCATATCAACATCCTTAAAATAAAGTTGACTTTTCTTAGCTAGTAGCATAGACTAAGTATACTCAAGTAGACCAGAATTTCCAATACATTAGAGCGTACGCCGATTGTTAGTTCCAATATAGATCACTAGCTGTCACTACTAGTATGCAATGGAGACATATATAAAATTAATTTGGTAAGTGTTGGTTAAAGAGAGAATCTTGCCTCGTTGCATTACAGTGCAAAATTGTTAGATGGCGCTATTAAACAATATTCGGGACTGAACAATAGCTGTATATAATGACATAATGACACGTTGCCAGCTCGTGCACCTATATTCTTTGTGAGACGTTGCCGCTCTTACCTATTCGTTCTTCGTTCGTGTCGTGGACTGATGTCTTGGCGATGTGCGTTTTATTTGATTGAAATATACAGTGCTGCCATTTTAGCGCTTTCCGCTAAATCTGGTTCTTTTTGGGATAGTTTAGAGCGCAAAACACATTCCGAACTTTTTTTTTTCATAGTAGTTATTTATGCTAATTACGACATGCTAAAACGAAAATTTGTAGTTGGTTGAAAATTATGTTTTCGTTAAAATGTTGCGATATCAGAGCACAAACAGAAAATCAACAAGAAATACCTACAAAATAAAGTTCGCTTTTCTTGTCGTTTTGCTTTTAGCACATTAGTGCGTTATCTACCTAACATTTTTAAATATAATAATTATACAAATCTAGCGCTTTTTTGAGGTCAGTTAGCGCGGAATGAGCTTTTCTTTCTGGCAACACTGGCTGGATATCAAATTGTGTTGCGTGTGAGATCGTCGTAGTTTTGTGGTGATTTTAAGTGATTTCGGTTGTTGTTTGGTTTCATTGCTTTCGTTCTTTTGATACGATTCCTGCTCTCTTACCGGACCTTGATTATCCTGCCTAAACGATTGACCCCTGCATCTTTATTGGAAAAGAAATCTTTACTAAAAAATGTAAAGCTTAAGATGCCAAGCGATGACTTGCTAAAACTTATTCAAATGGCTGTTGATTGCTTCAATTCAATATTTTTTGATATTGTCCACACAAATAAAATCAAAAGCTGTGTAAATAAATGTATATTAGATTTATTATGGTCAGAAGCTCCGCAATTATTAAATATAAGTTGCAAGGAACATTTAAGATACATAATCCATCAGATGATTTTGGTAAAGATCCACTTTTACTGTAAAGTTAAAACAAAAATGTCCGAAAACAAAATAGGCCACCCTAAATTGAAGATTTTAAAAAATAAATGATAATTCTATAATGTTGTGTTATTGTATTACCCCGCTTTTACAGTTTCCTGTAAACTGTACCTACATCTAAGTGTCTTTCCTACCCTATACCTAATAACCAAGTTATTTGGTACCCACCCATCAATCTCTGGTTGCCTATTATTTTTACAAACAGCAATGCCCAATTTTTTGCTAACATAGTAAATGGAAAACCATTTCGAGGAAAAGGACTAACCGTGATCATTTAGATGCTAAAAAGATGTAGACTTATTTTAGGCTGTTAAGAAAATATAATTTTCTTTTTATATTTAGGTCTAGCTAATTTCCCCTCTCATGATTATCATGTAAGTAGCTAAAATAGTGTTACGGGATAGGGGGCTGTTTTTAAGGAAAAACAGAATGCCTTAATTTATTGCCTTTAATTCGACGATGTTTTCACACACAAGTACGTAGAGTACTACGAAAAACACTAAGCACACACGTTCACTACACAGTACTTCACTTAGCACTTTCACACTCGTAATATCGCTTCGGTATCGCTTGACTGTTCGCTTCGATCGCTTGATTGAAACTGTCCTCTGGCCCGAGCTGCGCCCGTTTATATATCGGTAAGAAACTTCTCGAATGCTTTTGTATTACTTGGATCAAAACACAACCATAAATCCTTTGTTATGCAAATTAGTTTCTTTTGTGTTACATTTAACAATGATGAATGTCGAACAATCTGGAACGCAATTAAAATGAGGTAAACATCTTGTTTACGTGTACGCGCAGGTAGGCCGGTGGTAACGGTAAACTTCCAGAAAGGTCGCGGCGCAACAATAGGTTTAGGCATATTTTTTTAACAAGTTTTTTTTAGGTACATACACTATGATAAATTACATATGGTCTAAAAAAATTATACCTTTTCTTGTTAAAAAGTTTGAACCAAACTTGGTATTATTTCATTCAGATTTCATTAAGTCAAGCATTTATTTATTTACTTACATTCCTCTCGTGTTTTAATTTTCAAAGCCAACGAATAAAAAAATAATAGTATAAGCTGTCAATGTCATCAAAAATATTTATTATTAACGGTAATTTTGTTTTATGCGTCATCTAGCGTATTATGGATGCGATAATTCGAATGCTATCTTTCATTCGACAGCAACGCCATCTCTCAATAGCCTGTGATAATTTTACTAAACTTGAAATTAATTATCCAAAAAAATACAATCGATTTAGACCAATATTACATATAAAAAAAATACTATAGGACTTTTAGGCTTAGATAACACAATAACTTTTTTTTTGTTGGTGTTCTAGTCCGGAATATATATTCCCGGGCTATTTAGCAGCGCCATCTACGAATAATACGTAATTCCAAGCTTTTTGCGTTGTACGCTCTAATGTATTGGAATTGCTGGTCTACTTGAGTATACTTAGTCTATGCTAGTAGTTAATTGTAAAACAATTAATTTATCATTGAGCGGAATTTCAATTAAATGTCAGAGCAAACAATTCCAGAACCAGCAACAACAACAACAGCAGCAGCAGGCGCAACAAGCGGCGCAACAGGCGGCCCAACAAGCAGCCCAGCAAGTCGAGCAACAAGTCCAACAACAAGTGCAACAACAGGTCCAGCAAGTGCAACAACACCATCAGAATAGTCTGGAGATAGACCAGGATCATCAGCAACCTACGCATATACAAGTGGTGAGTGTGTTTCTTTATTAGGTACTAGTAGTGCATTGGCTGCTCAAAGTGCAAAAAAAAATAGGTAAGAATAAACAAATAGTATGTCTGTTGCTACTATGTTCTTGTAGAGCAGTAGCAATAACTTTGGTTTACTGCCATAATCAGAATGGATTGCGTTTGTGAATTAACTTGGTTGGCAGTGTATTAACAATTCAGAGTTCTTTCATCTAGTCAAATTTACACAATTTGTCCCTCGTATTTGAAGTATAATGGAACACAAGCTTTGTTCAGAAGAACCGGAATAAAAAAAGTTTGATTTAGGAATGAAATATTTGTCGTAATGTTGTTTATGTTAATTTCCAGGTGAACCGGTCGGGTCAAGTGATCGGCAACCAGATCGTGGTCGGCGGCGTGGCGCGCCGCCTCATGGGGCCGCACGTGCACATCCTGCCGCGAGACACCAAGCTGCACGGGAAGCACCACGCGCACCGACACCACAACGCCAGGTAACACACACTGTTAATAATAATAATCTTTATTTATGAAGTACTTAAGTGTATGTTTTTAAAATTTGCAGAACCTACACTAGATCGGATCCTGAAATTGTAGGCTTGCAGTCCCTCTTACCGCATCTACTACAATATAACTTACTTCATTATCAGGAGAAATGCATGACGCCGAGCATAGAAAAAGATCGCGGAAAACGATCAGAGATAAACTCAAAGCCTAACTAAAGCCTCAGATATGGGGAGTTCGATGCAAAGAAGATGATGAAATAAATTTAAAATAACTTCAAATTTTGTAGTTCAATAATTAAACCTTTTGTTCCACAGTGGTGAAGTGAAGGAGGTTGGCGGGCTGGTCCTCTCGGCAGGCCGCGGGCCGAGCCTCATCAAGTACGAGATCTCCATACCGCCGCAGAACTCCGTCGTGCAGGTGCAACAGCTGGATTGACCTGTGTAACTACTCGGTTAATCAGTGGAACAACTCGGTTGATCAGTGTAACAACTAGGTTGATCAGTGGTACAACTCGGTTGATCAGTGTTACAACTCTGTTGGTCAGTGTTACTACTCGGTTGATCAGTGGAACAACTCGGTTGACCAGTGTTACAACTCTGTTGGTCAGTGTTACAGCTCGGTTAATATGTGCTGCAAGCTGGTTAGTGTCACAACCTAATTGAATAGGAAGAAAGTGAAAATGTCAAAGATCTCGGACTGAATTAAGTATTGAATCTTGAAAGGTTAAGCATGGTATTGGATGATAAAGGTTGTAAATAATAAAGAGAGCTATTGCACAAAATATCACGCGATATAAGATGTGTTCCTTCATAATTAATCTCTTAGATGTAGAATGTAAATATTGTATAGACTTTTTTAACATGTGACTGAATGGATTGGATTTCAATTGTATGAGAATCGCATTTTTGTGTACAGAAAAAATAGAGGTAACAATGTGAATTGATTAAAGAAAAAGTTCTTTATAATCTGTATCCTAAAGTAATGTGTTTGATGGCTGATTTTTAATAACTGTGAAACACATTATGTTAGGCCATAGATTAAAAATTACTTATCATGATTTTTTTTCATAATGTTATATGTATTATGAGAAACGCAATACATCTTGGAACAGTTCACTTTAGTTTGTAAAATCTGTAACTAAAATGAATTAGTGAATAGCATGCTATGATACGATTTCTGTACATTCTTATGTTGTTCTCCCTCCAAAGGTTTAGAAAAGCATTTGATATGTTTTAAATATCTTGTTGTTGTCTCGGCAAATCACTGTGATTAGAAACTTAATTAAAATTTAGGAATGCACTTTTTGTTTTTCTATTGAAGTCGCAAGAGTGGTAATATTACTGACTCAATTCTAATTTTATTTAGGATTCTAGTCAAAGGTGATTTACAAAGACAAAGAAATTATTACGCCTAAATTATAAATTGATGCCAATAGATTGGAAGCTTTATTTATCTAATAGAAGTCTGTTGGGAGCCTTAAAATAGAGCCTTAATTTTAGAAATTGTTTTGGTATATAGTTTTTAATTGGAGCTACTTAATTTTTTACAGCAATAATTGGTGCAATGTCTGCCAAAACACATAGCATATTATTAGGCAAGATTTGAATCATTTTGTTTGTATGTGCTATATATTTTGGCAGGCATTATATAGGCGTGAAGAGCAGATGTTTTAAAATTTAGAGCATACAATATGTAAAAGACATGACTTCGATTTAAAGTAGTGATACATAGGGGAAATAGCTAAATGTAGTCATGTACATATCAAAACGAGTTTTCTAAGCGGTATTTTGTATCAAATGTACAATAAAGGTGTACCGCATTTAATTTTAAGTTGGTTTAATCGCCTGTCGAATATAAGCTTCTAAGTACATTACTAAAGTATTTTTGAGTTTCCTATTATTAATTTTAAACGTAATGGCAGTTATTTTTATGACCATGAATTGTATTCAATTGCAATCAATATTCATGAAATAATATTAGATCTGATATTTCTAAAATTTTATGTGTGTGCAAGAATGCAAATGAAATTTAAATCACAATAATTTATTGTAGTTTTTTAATATTTTTGGATAGTTTCCATGGAAATCGGGTTCCATTAGTTCCCCTGTTGCTTTACCCACTGCTTTGCCGATTGTCCAAGAGACATATTCAAATAAAACAATGGTGTCTGGGACTTACACCAAGTTGAGGAAACGTCTAATATATGTCAAATGTATACAGTATACAGATAAACATTATCGACAATGTTGCTTTTCCAGTTAATTTCAACACCATCGTGTTGGATTGCACTGGCATAGTCATTGTATATCTTATGGACAATCTAATATAAATAAATATATATTCCAGGACATTGCACACAGCGCCATCTAGCTCCAGACTAAGCAAACGCTTGTGTCGTGGGCACACACAAAAAACACCACATAATTTGTATATGACACCATAAAATTTTAAGTTGCTAATAAAATTGGTTTTATATTATAATTTACTAAAATATGGCAGTGAAATGGTTCAATTATTATCTAAATTTATTTTGATCTAGTCTGTGATATACTGAAATGCAGTCGGTCTATCGATTTATTTGATAATTTAAAATGAAATGATTTTTTTTACAAAAATATATTTTTATTCTTCCAAAATTGTATATAAATATCTAACTAATTTGTATGTATGATTTGAGTACATAATTTTACACAAATATTATTTGACTATTTAATTCAGTAAAATTGTGATTGAAATAATTGACTTGGATAAATAAAAACAAATATTGGATTTGACACTGCATGTGGTCGCTCAGTTTATCGAATCACTAGAATCAATCCCTAACGTTGGTATTTTGATGATTAAATAATGCGGTTTCAATAATTACAATGTTGATTCAGATACATACAGGGTTTACTGGTAAATTATGCAAAAAGATCGTGTGCTGTAAGAATATGATGTGGTTTATATTATGTACTGAAGCCAGCCTTGATAAAATAACCAGCACATGTGATTAAATTTGATAAACCAAGTGACAAATATAAAACTAGATATGTAGTTAGTTTTTATTGAATGCTGTTAAATCTCTGGATTTAGATTATTGTTTAAAAACAGTATTATAAATATCACACATATTGTTTAGGCCAACCATACATACAGTTATCAGATTTTACTTCCGATAGAAATTTATATTTTGTCTCGTGTCGACAAGTTGTTTGCCATTTACTTTGTGTAAATATTATAGTTTATATCTATAATTTTTATATTAAATGAAAATATACATACTATAATCCCTATTCTCTTGTTTTTGTTTTTATTAATTATATCTGGTAACATTAATTTATAAAGCAGCTTTATCTAAGACATCAAAGAGGAGCGAAATACTTTTCTACGAGATTTTATCCTCAACCTAACAATAGCTGAGGTTTCTTGCAAATTAACCTAAGATTTTGCCAGACCGAATTACATTAGGCCAATTTGCCATACGCAATAAGTGGATTCCCGCGGGGCTCGAGAGAAAATCGCGACTTATTTTAGCAAGAAGTTAGCCGAGGCACTATACCGGTCTGCGGGGAGTGGGGTTATACAAGGGTAGCTCATGTGAACGAGGGCAAAGACTTGATGGTAAAAGTGTCTAGAAATTTCAACTAATTTCGTAAAGGATTATACGTAAAATAAATTAATTTCAGGCTTAACCCATTGTTACTAAAACTAATTTGGACACTGTAAAGGCCATGTTAAGTAAAATTACAAATCAAAACAATCATAAAGTTGCAATTATAAAGAAACGGTCGAATAAACAATGTACTATTATAAGTGGCGCCCCTATTGCTTCTATTGCGTATACACTTTTTTGTCAATCTGTAAATATGATATCTAGACATTTATACCAGCAGTGAATCTATACTAATATTATAATAATAATAATCTATATATATATAGACCAGTTTAATTAAGTCAATGAACAACTCAACACAATAGCCTGTAATATTAATACCATGTCTGCAATAGTTACTTTATATACCTAACATCCTCTATCTGTATTTTTTACTTAATTTTAAGTATAATATTGTAAAAGGCCTCTCAGTGTTGGCTACGGCCCCACTGATGCCTTAAAAATACCGGGCGTAAGGCCCGAGAATCTGTGAAGTGAAATAAAGATAATAATCTATACCAATATTATAAAGCTGAAGAGTTTGTTTGAACGCGCTAATCTCAGGAACTACTGGTGCGAATTGAAAAAATATTTTTGTGTTGAATAGACCATTTATCGAGGAAGGCTTAAGGCTATATAAAATCACGCTGCAACCAAGAGGAGCGAAGAAACAAAGGAAAATGTGGAAAAAACGGGGAAATGTATTCATCTTTGAGGGCTTCCGTTGCATGCGCTGCGAAAACGGTTCAAGTCGTAGGTAACAGCACAGAATACAAATGTAACAGCTATAATTTATAAAGCTGAAGAGGTTGTTTGCAAAAATAAGTATGATGCCCAAAATAACTATTCTACGCGGACGAAGTCGCTATCACAGCTAGTACCTAAATCATAAATTTAAAAAATATTTCGAATTCGAAGATGATGTAGGTACCTATGAAATAAAATCAAACTAAAATTGTCAACTTCCGCAAACATGAAATCCTTTAGGCGCATTCCTCATCACTGAGGGTCGTCCCCCCGTAGAACGAAAAAAAGAAATTTATTTACCTCGTACCCGTTTTACCATAAATCTGGCTGTTCCGTCGAAAGGTACGGCGTATAAATAGTTGAGTTAGCGCTCCGTCAAACCATGGCTCTCTAGAGAGTTGTAAATGTGGCTGTTAGGTTGGGCTCTGAAATTGTTTCTCCCAACGGCTTTGTAGTGTAGGATTATTGGTGGCGGTTTTATTACAGATGTTCGTGGTAGGTAAAGTAGCAAGTTGGTTATAACAATTAAAAGGGAAGGAAATATCTATGGTTATCGTTTGTTGTATCTTATCACAGATCTTATTCTAATAGGTAAGTTTTTGAATTCTATCTAATTATCTTGATAGTTACGAGCAGAGATTAAAATAGTACTTACCTACATATTAAAGTAAGTAAGTAAATAAGCAGTAATATATGTGACGTCTAAATTTAATTTTATACATATCTACTTATTTTGCTGATACATTTTAGCTCCTATCAATATGTCTAGTAAATTTATATACCTATACTTAGGAAGTTTTATCGTGCCGACAATACTTAGATGTGAATTCGTGCTCAAAAATATTGACGCATCTCATCATCGGATTTAGGCTAATTGGTTTGATAGACTAAAATAATTAGGCTCCAAAATATTATTTACCTACGTAATCATATTTTTGTTCTTAGATGTATTTTCTTGTAGTTTTTAAGCATTTTGTGTACATATCTAAGTTAAGTTAGTTGAATAAATTCATAATAGTTATTTAAAGAGAGAACAGTCTACATTAGTAGATAGGTACATAAAATACATAAGTTTACTACTTATAGTTACTACAGAATAACTGTAAGGAGTAGTAGGAACCTGAAAAGAGATACGATTCAACGGGAAATTATATTGAAGACAATTTGCACAATTTCCCATTTCACCAATCCACTGAGTCTTCAAAACAAGAGTCTTAGCTATGTCCTTCATCACATCTCCTTTTCGTCCTGGACCTTATCTCAGTACCCTGACCCAGAGGTCACAGATAGACAAGCAATCTCAACGATACAACAGCTTTACGAGATATTGCCACTTGCACAGCGGGTGAATAACAGATTATGTTCCGGCGATTTATTTTACGCGAAACCCCGTGGTTATGTCCGGGTGAATTTGCACTCTTGTTATCTAGTAGGTAAATAGGTTTTTGGGCAAGGGAACTGGAATAAAATTTAGTAACAAGAACATATACCTAATACTGAAATAAAAAATGAAAATAAATCTCATATTTCTATACACATTGAAAACTAATGTGAGTCATCTTTCTATGAGTTTTTTTTAGCTTGAACGGGTTTGCACTTGGCCATAGTTTACCTGATAGCAAGCAAAGGCTATGGCCTAAGATGGAGCGTGCTTACCCGATAAGAACCGATTTACTTTCGCCTAACCGGCTGAGTTCACATAGGTACTTACCTTAAATCGCCGTAAGCACAGAATACATAATACAACCGTAACGACCAACGAACTCTATCCGTTAATTGTTATTGTTTTATTCCCATAGTAGCAACGCCCCTTGTTAATCCAAGGTAAGAAGCCTATGTGACAATTCAGGGCCTAACCTACCTCCATACAAAATTTCAATCACATCGATTCAGCGTGAAGGAATACAAACAATATATATGCACAGGTAGGTATAGTTCGCGCAAAACTTTATGAGCTCTCGGAACACGCACGCTAGTGGCTGCGCAGTACGCATATTATAGGTATCCGAGGGACGGGACAGGGCGTCGGGGAGGGCACCGGCCCCCGCGCCCTGCGCCGTATCGACGCTCGCGTCCCGTTGCGCCGTGCCTTAGTGTGAGTGCTACGTTCGTACACAACATTTGCGCACGTTGTAGACGAAAGTACAGTCGAGTGCAACAATTAATTTTCATTCCTATTGTAATTTTTTTACTGTTATTTGTTTTCGTTATTTTTATTTGTTTCTGTTATTGTTGTTGTTAAGTTTTGTCACCGTTATATTGTATTTGTTATTTGTTTGTTCTATTACTGTGGTTTCTTACTGTTATCGAACTTTTTGGTTTAATTAGATATGCCTCGCGGACGCTTTAATGTGCTACGTCGCCAAACATAAATAAATAAATGCACAAGTTTTACAGTGAGAGTTTTTATACAGTAAAGGAGTTTCTGGACAAAACAGCTTGTAGATTTCATGATTACCACGAAAAATAATAAAATTATAAGTAAAATTAGTATATTTAATGAATTTTAATCAAGTACCTTCTATATGAATTTAAGAAAAAATATTATATTTGCGTACCTTATGTAAGGTTGTAATGGTGAAACTTTATATTAATTAAGATCTACTGTACCCATTTTACATGCGAATAAATGACACCTGAATCTGAATCTGAATTAAAGTTTTTAACTTACTTATATAAACACCTACCTGTTTGTTCTAATATCTTACTGCACGTAAAAATACCTAAAATCTAAATACTTTGTGATAGGCATAAATGTACTATGTTTTTTTAAAATCTTACAATAATGATTGTGCGCTCAACTGTACCATGCGCGGTTACGTACTCGGGCCTAACTTCAGAGAGCTCATAAAGTTTTGCGCGAACGTACAAACTTTTGTTTCCTTTGTTATATATTGTTACCTAGCGTCATATTGGAATGATTTATAGTGACACTGCACAGAAACCCATCTTAATCATGAATTCTGCTGCATCATCTAAAAAGACATCAGGGACTTAAAATAGCCATTAGCTTTTAACCCCCAAGGTTCTAAAAATAGCTCGTAATCCCTCTTACAGCCACGTCGTGAGCAAAACGATGACTCAACGTTTCTTTAGATTTCGTCTCTTAGACATTATAAAATGCAACAAAAATTTGCTATACAAATTTCTTAAAAATTTAAAGAAACTAATGTACGTACATAATGTTTAGGTACCTAAGTATAACTTTTTGTGACTTCAAAATACAGGATTCTTAGTGAACTTTTTCAAATCCTGTAAATTATTTGTACATAATTCTATGTATATATTCGTTAAATTTGGTAAATAATTATAGTTTGAGCCACTGTGTCTTTTGCGAAAAAGTCATTTTACGTGGAATCCTAGGAAGAGTAAGTACCTATCTAAGTGAAAAAGAAACAAAAAAAAAAAGTAAAAATAAGTAGTAAGTATATGTAAAGCTAGTATAATATTATATTATGTACCTGTAAAACTTGGCGTAAAACCTCACGTCAGGCTGAAAATTAGTTCACAACTTTGGTCCAACTTAGACAATGTTATTGTGAGACGCCTGAAATTTATTATAATATTTGGTTGATTTCAAGAATCGTGATAAGTTAATCTAATTTGCAGTACCTAGGTAGTACATATTTTCATTTTACTTTTGTAGGATAACTTAATTTATATGGATGTGGAAATGTGCGGTAATCGCTGAATATTTTTTCAGATTTATTTGTTTAATTATAAGTAAGTAACATTTTTAACACCTATTATTTTATTTTCTCAAGTTAATAGAATTTTCTCTGCGAATCAATCTAGTCTTATGAGTAGGTAACTTTGTACCTAATATTAAGCCTCCGTTTACATTAGGTTTATCTTATTCAGCGACAAGGTGAGAATGCATCGAGTTTTCAATAAATTCCTACACTTTCTTATTTTTTTAAGATCGACAAAATACTTTATATATACATATATACTATATCAGTAAACTAACCGTAATTGTAAACTAGATAAGCAATCTAAATATCTCATTTTATGTAAAAAGTAATATTCTTAGAAAATGTGCACCGAAAAAAATCATCGCAATAATAAGCCAACCTTTAGCCATCGCAGCAACAGAGTAAAGACTCCATTATCTATACAAAGCCAGTTTCTTGGAGTGAGTGATGCTGATGAAGCTAATCCTTCAACGTCGGCTCTCGGGACAACAAGAGGCAAGCGAATTAATTGAGTTGTAATAACGCCTTTGTTTCATATACTTACATACTTTGTACCTATATTTTATACTCGTATAAAGGTAAATCGTTTTGTTCGTTCGTTTAGAAATGATCTTTTATTGATTTTGAGTGATTTTAGGTAAAGTAATATGGATTTTACATTGAATGAATGAATGTATTGTCCGGAAAATAGACATAAATAGTAGGAAATATAAATTAATATGTCAACGTAGTTGTTGTTGTGTGGTTAATGTGTGTGTGTGTGTTTTTTATTTAAACACTTCAAAGGCTAAAGGACAAAAACACACACACATTAAATGACAATCAATTACGTTTACTTGTTAATTTATATAATACAAAACCTTTGCATATGCAAAGGTTTGGTACTTACGTAAATCATGACTACCTACTATATAATAATTTATCATAATAGCGAGTAACACCGCAGGACAATACAAGTTGTACGTGAATTAATTGTCGGATAATAACGCCTTAATGTGAGTAATAAAATCATAGCTTTTGACCCGACCCTTTGTGTAAACTATGTAAGTAGATTAGATATGTTAATCTTGCATGATGTTGGGTGACAAGTTGAATACTCTGTGTGTTATCTTATAAATAATAATAATCACTCGATCAAATGTTGTGTGCAATGTCCCGAAATATTTATTATTATTATCCAATTACTAAATCTGTCCAAAGCTCTGTTTATTACAATGCAAAAGGCCGCGATTTTAAACACGTGTCGCATTGTAAGAACATTCCTTCAAGATGACACTAGTCAAGAGTACCTAGGATCAACAACACGAAACTCACTTGACCGTGGCCCGTGATGTTTCGTTAGCCTACCGGAATTCGTCAAATTCCGAAAAAAAATACCATCTGATAAAAATAATATATACGTTTGAAATAAAAAGGATAACTTCGTTAGACAAATAAATAAAATATAATAATATTTCAGGACATCACACAGCGCCATCTCGCCCCATACTTACGCTCGTATCATGGATACTAGATACCTGACTAGACAATTTTTCGAAGGTTCAATGAGTCCTTTAGCAGATTTAATTCATAGCCTTAGTAAATAATGTATCTACTATTACTATATCCATATTGCACAAGAATCGTGTATTTATATTAATTTGTGGTAAATTTTGTTCTATGTTTACCTGGAAATGTTGTACAATTGTAGCTGAAGTGTGAATAGGTAGTGTAAAGTTATTATAACTTTGGATTATTAAATGAAAGAATCATATTTACGTATTTTAGTTTTAATGATGCGTTTTCAAGACATAAAGTAATCGAAGCTACGAGCATAGATAAACAATCAGAGTAGTTCACAAAAGTGACACTAGATGTCACTTTACAGGTAGAGAATCAAATTATATACCTATGGGGTCTAAAGATGTTAACTAGGTACAAAAATTTCACATCACAATTTGGAAGCAGATACCTACTTTAAGTTTAAACAGAAACTATAAATGAAATAAATCATATATTTTCAGATATAATTTGTATCTGCATTTCAGTAAATTCATTTGTATTTCAGCATATACTTAGAACAAAAAACAGCCCACCTAGTCGATGAAGCCTGGAAAATTTCTAGCTAAGTTTCAGATTTCCTTCGACTCCAGATAATCTTTTATTTTTTTACCGTTTGTTTATAAATATGATGAGATTGGATAACTGTCTGTTTGCTCCCAGGGCACCGTGAATGAAGTAATAAAGACTACTCGTGTTAAGTTACCCAGAGGCTACCATCGATTACTAATATAATTAAAGTTAAGTTGTGTAAGTTTCCAGTTGCTTAGCTTAGTGAAAGAAAACATCGTTAGGAAACCGACATGTTTGGGAAGCACTAAATCTGGGGAAATATTGTGTCTTCAGTGGAAGGCCACCTCCTACTCCTCTCTCTTAAATTTATTATCAAAGTCATATGAAAACAGTTTTCAAACTGCAGGTGCAGGATAGTCCTTTTGGGATGAAACTATTTCCATAAAAATCACGCTGTTGATTGTGGAAGAAGAAAAGCCAATTAAAAAAAATAATTAAAAACAAAACTATCAACTAGTTACTTTCTTATTCATGTAATGGGTGGAATAACGATTATGATTTCTTAAAATGATTCTGTCGAAGGGTTTTTGGTAGAGCCTCTTAGACTATTTTCTTTTCCTCAAGGTTAACAGTGTTTTGGTTTACGTAAAGTTTGTTGTTGTTTTGATCTGCGAAGGCTTGAATTATGTTTTTGTTAGATAAGATTAATATAATGAAGGATAAATTGGTAACTAAACAAAACAAAAAAGAAAGAAAAATAATAGTAATGTTGAAATAAAAGCCTGGACTATGCAAAGATATTTTTATTTGACTTTTTATCGTTAACATGCATATTGGATATATTTATATAACATTACTAAACTAACTATTCGTGTAATAACATTAAAAGTAACTTAACCAAGGCACTTACATAAGAGGCGGTTACAATTCACAATCAAGTACATAAAATCATATAAGTAAGTATGTGTGATTAGAATTCGCAACATTAAATTAATTATTGAAATCTAATTCTATGCACCACTTTTAATCAGCAAAGTTTTATGGAATTATATTGCGTATTACTTTCATTCATTTTTCTTTTTAAAAGAAAAGTTATGTTAAAACATACCACAGAAAATTACCTCTATAGAATTAATAGTAGTCAACAAATCAACATTTGAGGCACATTAGCACAACACATCTTAAAAACAATTGGCCAATTTTAACGCAATCTTGTAACTAAGCGCGTTTATAGACCGTAGATTAATTAAACAAAAATATTATCACAATCAATGCGCATTCTGCAGCACAAAGTAGAACGGTCCTTGCAACTTATTGACTCCGCCTGTAACCACACTGGGCGGAGGTCCATGCCACTCCAACCTGTATTTATCAACTACCCTCATTATTAAACTCTCGACCATCTTGCTGGCGATGCCTGACGCTGGACAGCTCTCTCCAAAAGGCATGGAAGCTACTGGATTTGCCCTGGACGCTCGTAGAGGGTCCTGTCGTTCTGCGCACCAACGCTCTGGCACGAAGGCCTTGGCTCGACCCCATTGCTTTTCGGATTTGCTGGTCACGCTGTGTGCTAGTACTATGTCGACCTGGAAAGATGGAATGATATGGTTAGATTGGTTAGTGATTTATTAAGTAGAAACGGTTAAACCTAAAGCTAAATTGTTGATCTATCATAAGAACTGCAATTACTTCACCAGGACGTCCCAAAGTTCAATATAGTCCCTTATAATTGACCTAAGTAACACAGGATGTGAAAGTTGGGCTTTATCGGTAGGGTCGTTTTTAGCAACAGACCGCGCTATATCTGTTCATCTATTCATATAGGAAATAAAACTAACCCCCGCAGGTACTTCATATCCTCCAACAACGATATCATCATAGCTCCTCCTGACCACTCCTCCAGTCACTGGATGCAGTCTCATGGTCTCTCTCACACAGGCAGCTATGTATGGCAGCTCTTGGTTCCCAGCGCCAGCGTCCTTGGAGGCGACAGACCAGGCCACTTCATCGTGAGCTCGTTGTTGTCGCGCGGCGTGGAGAGATAGCTGGTGGAAGGTAGAGAGGGCTGTTTGGGCCAGCTGTGGGAGAAAGAGATGAGACATGGTTATAACAATCAAACATGAGACAATATGGGAAATTACTTGGACTTTTTTCGCTTTGGCGAATTGACAAAAATGTCTCAAATTTGCGGAAGAACGTGCATTGTGGAGAACATTGGGAGAGGCCTAAGTCTAACAGCAGACAGATTTAAGATAGGCGTATGATGATGATGATATGATATATGAAAAATTATTTCAATGTAATTTGTTAACTGATCTGGATCTGAGAATATGTGTCTTCCGTTGAAGGCTCATGAATACTCATAATTATTTATCTACAGTTCGATGTGACTGTTGCTCCTAGAGTAGGTATACTCATATGTATATCGAAGCACTAAAACAATAAGTGTGAAACAGCTGTAGTAAAATATATCGAGGTCACACAGAATTAATATGGTTATTAATATCCGCAAATGTAATATGACATCATATTTTTTTCCGTAACGCGTTATTCTTCATTTGTGATTTAAAGTAATCTTAGATCATTGCCACGTTGCTTAGCATCAGGCAAGTTGTAGTCAACCGTGAGCCTATCTTGCATAAGAAAATGATTAGATTTCATAAACATGTAACAGTTTCTGTGCTACAAGAAAGTCATAATCGCACGTGTTAGATAATTTATCGTATGAAATGGCAAAGGGCACCATCGTAATTTGCTATAACGTGCTATAACTAAGTTAACGACATCTGTTGATAAGAAGCTGTTTATAGGCATTTGGCACTTTATATTTACGGGTTTAGTTGGTTTTAGTTCTGTAATCTGTATTACATTATTAGACTTTTCATCAAAATAGGTAAGTATGGATTGAGCCATAGAACTTTTCAATCATAATTCATCTACGGGTATTGTTAGATCTATGAGCGGTCTTTATCACTAGGAACATTTCTATATCCAGATCAAAAATATTACCTGAAATACTGACTGAGTCTAGATATTTTTATAAGTCTAGTCTCTTTTCTTTATTTTTAACGTCGTCAGTGACTGCTTTATTCTGGGGACCCCCGCGTTATGAGATAGATATTAGAGAGGAGAACTTTACTCAACAACAGTTTCAGGTATCCCACTGAGCAATTACACAATGAAACCAACACACTGTCAGTACGCCAAATCTATATTCGTTCAGTAGTACTGAGATTTCATCGATCAGCCAGGGCCACCCAAGCAGGACCATTAAAGTCGGACTCAATCCGCCGTAAACTACTATGGAAAAAGAATAGGTGTAAGATTTTGATAGGATATAGAAGTTTCAACTTTAAAGGTAGCTACTTATATAGCCAAGTAAACAAAAAAATTAATATAGTAAATGACAATTATTATGGTTGTAAGAAGAAACTCACTAGCTTCTTACTGTCTCTAAATTATCACGACACAGAGGAACTGATTAGCCATTGTATATGAAGGTAGACAGAATTAGTTAACAACAATCCTTACCTTAAAATATTGTTTAACAAAACAAGTCAAATGTAAGTCAAATACCTTATCTGAAATATGCTTGTTGTATATCGGTCTAAATATTTATTATGTACACCTACAATAGATACCCATAAATTTAAATTAAGTACCTACCTTAATTTTATATAATTTTGAAATTTACTCACTTATTACTTATAAATAATTGTATTAATTAATTAACTAACTAATAATATTTAACCAATGCCTAACATATGTATTCAAACTCAAATGCAAATTTTAATCTGTAATTAATTTGTAATTTTAATTCTAATTTTAATTTCAATAATTGACACATTGGAAGAACCCCGGATACTGCAACACAGGGAATCCTAAAGCAGTAGACAGGACCCCAATTTCAATTTCAATTTGAACTGGAATTATTTAAATACTTTTATATAATGTAAAAATGATTTTAAGAATTTGTGTGTCCAATAAACATTTTTTATTTATTTATTTATTTTATTTAGTTTTGACCAGTAATAAAAATACTTGACAAAACAATGATTCTAATCTGTAACTAATTTTTTAAGAAGGTTTTCATGCATGTTGTTTGTACACAAATGATTCTCACCGGGTCAACCCCAGCCAGCAGTATGTCAGCAGCCAGCGGCAGTATCCTGCCCCGCAGCGGCCGCAGCTTGTCCAGCAGAGTCTGCTCCGGCTTCAGGTCGTCGGTGTTCAGCGCTCCCAAGGCTTTGAATAAGAACTGCTCGGTTAAACTGTGGAGATAAAAAAACAGATTAGATAAGCAGTTTCATATATATGAAATGTATGCACCTATATGAATTTGTCCCACCATCTTTTAAATTCATAGAACAACACTGTTCAGTTGCCTCCGTCTTCTTGTTATCGAATGAGAGTGGCCAGCTCTGGTGTCGAGATAAAGTGTCTGGTGGCTTCACATGGCTTCACGACTGCCGTACTAGACAAACAGCCTCAGTACGAGGAGTTTATTTTACAACCGATCTTGTTGATTACATTCCAATGACTAATATGATTCTAGGGCTTGGGGTTACTGTGTTTCTCCGTTTCTACTCGAAAGATAGATAAATAATTTTTTAGGAGAAGTTATTCTTCTTCTTTTAATCCAATGCGCTGTCTGCCAATACTATTTTATCGGTTTTCAAATCAAGAGCGATTGAGATTGTGAATTAGTTACAATGATTAACATCGAAGGAATTATCGGGTATTATATAATTTACTAGTGGGTGCTCGCGGCTTCGCTCGCATTAAGAAGTAAAACTTGCATCCCCTATTTCACCCCTTTAAAAGTGGCATTTTTAAAAATCCTTTCTTAGCGGATGCCTACGTCATAACATCTACATTCATTCCAAATTTCAGCCCAATCCGTCCAGTGGTTTGTGATGTGCGTTGATAGATCACTATATCAGTCAGTCAGTATATATATAGATTTAGTATAAAAAAATTCACCTAAAATGTCTATCGAAGGCTTTGAGCGCACTGTTGAAGGTCTTCCCATCGGTCTTGAGAGTCCCCTCGCTCCGGACGAGATAGTCTCCCTGCGCGATGTCCCGCGCGGTCCTCACGAGCCGCTCTGCGGGGCTGAGGGTCTCCAGGCAACGCTTGGAGAGGGAGCAGAGGTCTGGGATCTCGTCATCTAGGGAGGTTTTTTCTGGAGACCTGGAAAAGTAAAGGCGTAAGCTACATTTACTTGTGGCCTCTGGGAGGTTCTGAAAATTCTATATAATAAAGATCGCCACCCTCAAACCAAATTACTTGTATCTCCTTATGTGTATGAGGAATATTTCCTACTTTTTTATGCAACGCTAATTTGGATATTCAACGATTTTTACGATAAAGAGTAAAATAAATTAGGATAACCTAGGTGCCATATTTTTGTGAGTTGAGTTATTCTTATTTTATACATGAAGGAAGTTTTGACTCACGTCAAGAGTAAATAGATGTGCATGTTTTCCTTTAGAAGAAAATAATTATGTAAGTTTTATATATTATGATCAAGAGATGCACGGATGAATAAACACATTTACCTAGTCAAATAATTTGTGTTATGGTAGAAATTCTTACTTATTTTCCGGTGTAGGGATATGCACAGGTCCATCCAGGCATCCGAGTCGGATGCCGAATATCATCATCCCCAGGGTCTCCAGCGCCCAGCGATATATCTCCGTCTCCAGCTCTTCATTCAAAGCATTCTCAGTGTGACGCAGATCACCCAACCTGCGCAAATTACGTAAGAATGTAATTATTGTATTGTAAAAAAGTTATTATTGTATTGTAGGTATGAGATCTTATCTCAATTAAAACGTTATGTGATTATGCTTTTGTGTTTTATTGTGGGAAAGGTTTTTGGTGGTTAAGTTCGGTTCCTTGTTCCTAATAGGTAGGTACTTAAATTTGTTTTGCTGCTGAAGGCAAAGACTGAGTTCATACGAGAGTGGCTAACTCTGCTGTCGAAGGTTTTCAAACCGCCCGTTATTTCTTATCAGTGTAAAACTGCATTTAATTTGTGTCCGTTAATAAATGTTTATAATTAGCTTTATGTTGTATCTTTTAGTTAGTTTATTATTCTTTGTCATGTATTCATGTAACATAATAAATTTACTAAATGTACCTAGTATTATATTGGGAGATGACTCTGGCCTCGTAACACAGTGTAACGGCTACCACGAGGTCAGAGGATTCACACGTCATTGTACATTATATGCATTATAGGTATATGTACAGTATATTTAGGTCAAATAAACGAATTTTGTTTTTTTTGTATTTTGAAGCTGTGTTAAATGGTCTATGTAGTTTTAGCCTTAAAATTAGTTTTAATGCTGTGTGACAAAATTTTCTATTTCATAATACTTAGGAAATAGGAATGTAGGTACTATTTAAATGTACCTAGCATATAATTTGTATATTTTGTACATCTCACATACCTACACTGTATTTCACAATAAATATCATCATGAACAAAGCAACATATCTCAACATACTTACAACACTTGTATTTCGTCTACGTACTATTTACTTACCGCCTAGTGACGTCAGCTGCGATATCATCGAATGCCTGGTCGTAGCTGCTGAGGAGTGTCCCGTCATGCAGCAGGGTGCGGATAGCAGCCCAGATGGCTTTCGTCTCTTCGCTGAGGGAAAACAAAATATGTTTAAAAGACTTCAAAATATACACCCATAATCTATCATAATATTGTGCCTTTTCCCCTCCTATTATAAGTACATAAATAAATAATATGTTATTTATGGGTAGGAGGGGAAACAGGTATAATATGATAGATTTTGTGAATGTTTAAAATAAATAATATATTATATTATTTTATTTTATGGATGAAATTACGTAGTGACCTAGTGAGTGGATAGCCGTAGTTTCCCTACGTTGCTCCGGATGAAAAAAATGGACGTATAAAATATAATTATTTAATGAAATGAGAGACAGAGGACTTTACTCCTCTTTTACACTTCAATTACTACAGAAATGAACCAATTAACCATCATATAACATGTTACCAATGATAGTTTAAGCTAATGTTTTACTAAGTAAATGAACAATAAAAAAAGAATAAATTGAATAGTTAATACTAAATATTCTATTAACTACGACCTCTTAATATAGTATTTGTTGACAAACAAATAATTTTG
Source organism: Macaria notata (assembly GCA_927399415.1). Taxonomy (NCBI): domain Eukaryota; kingdom Metazoa; phylum Arthropoda; class Insecta; order Lepidoptera; family Geometridae; genus Macaria; species Macaria notata. The sequence continues at coordinate 2,713,154 of OV656737.1, forward strand.
CATCATTTTTCCCTGGTTTTAAAATGACGGAGTATTGCGATAACATGAACATACTGACACACACAAGTAAACATGTGTGCCATTTATTTTAATTTGTTTATCATTAGTGCGGCATATCAAAAATAGAACCATTCATGAGTTATGACTTAAAATCCAGTGGTCTCATGACCTAATCTTCTAGATAGTGCTATCGTTTAACGCTACCAAAATGCATTTACCTACTATCTCTTATGACAGTTTGATCCCATAAGTTTGTTATCCAGAGTTTATCTGAATGCAATAAAAACCATGATACGGCCAATTTCACGTGAATGCATAGTGATTTGTTGACAATGTTAGCGATACTGGGTTACTGGGCTCTTGCTGCAAAACTCTTTTAATAATAATAATAATAATAATAATAGGTCTTTATTTCAGACAGCAGGGTCCATAGAAAGGTTCACACACAAAGGTACAATATAAAAGCATAAATTGAATTATGTAGAAATACAGATTACGTGACAATATCCAACCATTGCCGGTATGTTGCAGTCATGTGCATGCGGTCAGACAGACTCTTAATAATACTGTTTTTACAAATGTCAACTCTGGACATAAAAGAAGCAATCCTCTTGCGCTGTATAGCATTAAAGCTGTCAATGCGTGCGTCAAAAAACATACCGGATGCACTACAGCTCCGCGACAGGCCCATGAGCTGCCTGTAGATGTTGTTGTATGCAACTCTGATGGAGTTGTGCGATTTTTTCGTGTAATTAGTCCAGAGTTGACATGTGTAAAACGTTTGGCAAAATGACTTAAATAGGGTAACTTTCACGTCAGGCGCAGCATTATAAAATTTTCTGGCTATCATGTTTCCGACCACGCATAAAGCTCGTCTTTGTCTCTCAATGTCATCATTATCTTTCATATCAGACGTCACAATGTGGCCAAGGTACTTGAAACTCTCGACGATTTTGACAGGCTGCCCATTTAATTTCAGTGGTGGTATATTTAGAGGACCACTACCCGCCCGGAAGACTACCATTTCAGTCTTCTTTTCGTTGTATGTGAGATTATGCTCTCGAGCATACTGCTCACAGACACCGAGAAGATTCCGCAGACCTTTGATTGTGGGACTCAGCAGCACCATATCATCAGCGTAACTCAGATTGTTGACATATCTGCCATCCAATCTGAGCCCGACAGGCGTGCTGCTCAGTTCCACAATCAGGTTATTCACATAATAGTTAAAGAGGTCTGGCGAGGTGATCCCACCTTGCCTCACACCACAAGACAGTCTGTAGCTGTCTGAAACTTCCGTATCCCATCTGACGCTGTTGGTCTGATTGTTGTACCAGTACTCCATCAGGCCAACAACCTCAGGGGGGACATTCGTAATTGTATTCATAATGCCTGATGTACGTATGGAACAATCTCTCTTGGGTCGTATTTCCTCATGACTGAGGGTCGTGACTCCCCCGCAGAATTAATTCGTTAAAGGAGTTTTCTTAGGCAGATACATCGTGGTGGGCACCCAGGTCCTTCCACGGAAGCATTACAAAGCAATACAGTAGAACAAATTGTTGTAAATATTGATGTGATTTTTGCACGGTGGTACGATATTATCTGATATTCGCCTGGCTAACTACCTCCCTCGAATGTAAAATTCTTAAGCCAAGCAACTAACGGTGTGTTCAGACAGCCACGTTTAGGAGCCAGTTTAGGCCATAGTGTCGCTTCGGGTGATCTAGCTGTCAAATTTATTACTGTTCAGTGTAAAAAGCTAGTCAGAGGCCCTTAGGGCAGCTTAATAAACACTCGACACCAGAGTTGGCCACTCTCATTCGATAAGGAGGAGGAGGAGTATAAAAAGAAAAATAAATAGTAAAGCTCTATATATTTTTTGCCTTATTTACTAGTAGTCATGTATTTGTATCACTTTGTATTCGAATGATGGACGGACGTCAACCATAGACGATGTAACCTTTTCGTGTACGCCAGATAAACGATAAACCATAATAATGTATGATAAAAAGATTCACAAATATTGTGCTAATGGAGTGCCGATAAAAGACGAATATTTTTGCTTTAGATAAATAAGTGCAGGGATTCAAAATTATTTTCAAAATTATTTATTTTCATAAAAATGCACACATACAAAATGTCACTAAAGCACCGTACTAGACGCCGGTGCGTCTGTGTCACGGAGATTAGCTCCTTCCGGGGTCTTATTTTTGGAAAGTATACATTTTAAAAATTTACTTTTACAAAATAGAATTTAAATTACATTACATTAAATTTATGTCGGATTACCGACATGTTTTGTTTGTGGAAGGAAATTGAGGTTTTTAGATTTATCTAACTACTACTAAACTACTTTGCAACTACTTTTAAGTAGTTGCTTTGTTTACCTAAATGAAAGTTATGTTAGCAGTATCTTTTAACATATTTGGCTAGACTTTTTAGTGGGTGAGTGGAGCCATTTAATATTCTAATGTTATGTTTAAAGTACATAAAGTTTCCAACCGCGTTTCTCTTAATCGTTTATACTGCATACGTGTTTGAAATTATTTTGATTTATTTCCTTATCTTTTCTTGGTATACAATGCACCAAAAAAGAAACACGTAAATCTATTCTAATATTATAAAGCTGAAGAGTTTGTTTGAACGCGCTTATCTCAGGAACTACTGGTGCGAATTGAAAAATTATTTTTGTGTTGGATAGACCATTTATCGAGGAAGGTTTTAGGCTAAATAACATCACTCTGTAACTAATATGAGCGAAGAAACAATGGAAAATGTGAAAAAAAAAACGGGAAAAATTATTCATCTTTGAGGGCTTCCGTTGCGTGTGCTGCGAAAACGGTTCAAGATATCAAAAAAATAATGTGTGAAAGAATTATTCCTCTTGAAATGACCTAACAAAATGTCTGCAACAGTATATGTCTATCTTTTAAGATTAACTCACTAGAACCGTTTTATGGTAATAACTATTTCATGCGGACGAAGTTGCTGGCACAACTAGTTCGATAATACTTTGCTATCTGTGATATGTTTACTAATCACTCAATATTCGTAGTTTCTTTATTCGATTACTAACATTTGGTACTTTAGTAACCTATCTCTAATAAGACCTAGTTAGGTCTAACAACTTCTTACTGAATTTGAATGCATTTTTTATAGTATGCCTTTGGCATCATTTATTATGTACTAGATTTTGACATTCATAAGTGTGCAAAACTAAGTTTAGTTTTAACCACAGAACAACGATCGGGCCACATCGCCCCCGCGCAGGGCGACAAGCATGGACTTCAAAGCTCTGTGGTTTTAACCCAATTGAAAAAATATTAAAAAAAAACACTGATAGATCCTACAGGCTGAGTTGTACCAATCCAAATATAACACGTTGACCGGATTTTCTAGTTCTAGCATCTAGATTGCGGTGTCTGGAACCTAGATCCTATTTCTAAGTAATTTGGTTTGCTTGTACAGAACTTTCACTAGTAGGATAAATGTATTTTAATCTAGAGAATTGGTGACACCTAATCAATGTAACTAGATCTAGTTTTGTAGAATGATATTAGAAAGCTCGTACTACTATCAGGGTAAGAGAATTTCTGCAATTAAATATTTTTGGAGTGGAAAAGTGAGTTGGTAAGAAATATGACCTAAGGAGGACATAATTATGGTATGACACAGGGTCGATTTAATCGACATACCTAATGATAATTTTGGTATTTTTTACTGTAAGTGACTAACGAAAGTCTGTTTGATTTTTATATTTTTTAATTGCTTTTGTGTGTAGCAGTGCCGGAAAAGAGGTAAAATATAACATAGTTCACCGGTAAAAAATCAGTCTTATTATAAATGGCTTGCAAAAGTGATATGTTTTGCATCGAGCTAGAATTATAATAATCCTAGCTCGATGCAAACATATCATTATAGAACGTATGTTTCACGTTTTTTTAGTGGTCTAATGCTAGATTGACAAGTGCAAGTGTTACCTGTGAGCCGGGCACTGAGCCCCGATAGTCTTCCTGTGGTGAGCCAGCGGGGACTTGTCAAACTTGGGCGGCTCCGTCGCGTAGCTCTCGTACACCTGGAGACAATATGCATATGTTTACATACACATTTTGTATTTAACTTAGTAAATACTGAAGATCTTGTCTTTCTTAGCCATGAAACCAATTAATGGCCAAATTCATTTGACAGAACACGTAGTTGTGTAAAAATCGGAAAAATTAAAAACAGAAATACTGTTTGTGAAATATTTTACACAGAGCGTCTATTATAAGGTTTAGGCAACCCCGATGAGATGTAGATAACCGTAGCATGGAGACATTTCAGACCGCCCTTAGCTTATATTACGGAGCATTAACACAAACAATATCTAGAGAGTAGGTATATCTCAACCATTATGCTACTCGAGAAGTTTCTTGCTTTGATTATTAAAACTCAGATCCCAAGACCTGATATGAATACTTCTAACTGAAAATGAGAAGCCAGTATTTCAAGAATGAAGGCCAATATTCGACTTCCTACATCCATATACTGCACGCTACGTAGGCATGCTCTCTAATAATTTTATGATCCAACATAGAACGATCACGTAGCGAGAAAAAACTTTCAAGTTTTAGCTGTAGGCACTGAATTTTGTACCATAATTCTTTAAGTCAAGGTCTATATTTGCGTTTAAAGTTTTATATCAGTTGGGCCGTACCTATAGATGTTCAGTGCTAGATTTTGCACGCTTCGGAAGCGTGTGAATTAAGCATTTGGCACAACCAAACTTGTACCTACTAACTACATTGGCACGTGTATAACTGTGATTTTTGTTTGTTTGTCTGTGTTACCTCATTGACACGATTATCTGTTTCTTTATTATTTTGTCAAGTATTTTGTTTTCCTATATAACTGTCAGTGTTTTTGAGAGCACCACTGAAAGATAAGACCATTGCAACCATTGATGGTACAAATGAGTGTAGCAGGTTTCGTTTTTAATTGATAACATTATCTACTTCAAATAAGTGATTGTTTTTTTTGTGAAATATATATGATATATTTTTACATTTAGCTTATGAGTTGAGAGGTAAATTTTTAAACGACATCTGTACAAGTGAGTGGCACATTTGTCTATAAATGTGGGGCATATGTCTAAATTGGATCAGAAGTGCCCCTCAAACACTTTTACATTCTGTGCAGAGGCGGCTCGTGAAATTTTTTGATGGGGGTTCACAAAAAAAGAATTGAAAAACTAGAGCTTACCATCATTCATCAACGCATTCATTGAACTCTCGATTGCCATTTGCACTTCACATAACATATGAAATCGAGATTGCGAATGTTTTTCACTTTTATTGAAATGTGAGGTAGGTACAGTTCACGCAAAACTTTATGAGCTCTCTGAAGTTAGGCCCGAGTACGTAACCGCTCAACTGTACCATACAGTTGAGCGCACAATCATTATTGTAAGATTTAAAAAAAAAACGTAGTACATTTATGCGTAGGTATCAAAAAGTATTTAGATTTTAGGTATTTTTTACGTGCAGCAAGATATTAGAACAAACAGGTAGGTATTTATTTAAGTAAATTAAAAACTTTAATATAAAACTTGTGCATTTATTTATTTATGTTTGGCGACGTAGCACATTAAAGCATCCGCGAGGCATATTTAATTAAATCAAAAAGTTCGATAACAGTAAGAAACCACAGTAATAGAAATAACAAATACAATATAACGGTGACAAAACTTAACAACAACAATAACAGAAACAAATAAAAATTGGTAACGAAAAAAATAACAGTAACAAAAATTTACAATAGCAATGAAAATGAATTGTTGCAGTCGACTGTACTTTCGTCTACAACGCGCGCATGTATTGTGTACGAACGTAGCACTCACACTAAGGCACGGCGCAACGGGACGCGGCGCGGGGCGCGGGGGCCGGTGCCCTCCCCGACGCCCTGTCCCGTCCCTCGGATACCTATAATATGCGTACTGCGCAGCCACTAGCGTGCGTGTTCCGAGAGCTCATAAAGTTTTGCGCGAACTGTACCTACTTAAATCATCAACACCCGTTACCGTCCATGCAGATTCACCACGCTAGTTCCAAACATCAAACATGGAAAACAAAATAATTTATTACTTTCTTCACATCCACACAAACAAGGTGTTTTGAAATAGTTATTGCTCAGATTTAAAAACACGCATAAAAGATTCAGTTTTCGAACTGCGTTTTTGAGTACGTAAACAGTGCAGTGTCAGGCGTCAGGTCGTGGTGGCACCTTGGCTTTCAGTTTGAGCCGCATTTCGAAAGTCTTTTCACACTGTTTAATAAAAAGGTACATTGTATTGTTCCATTTAAACACAAAATATCGCGAACAAACTATTTTTTAATACCTTTTTACAAAAAAGAAACTGCGAATTTAACTGACGCGTCGATCGCTTCCTTGAAGTGGTTTGTATACATAAGAGAGGCAACTGCGCAATAATCGATATATATCCCCGTGGCGCGCTCACGCACGGCACGGCTGGCTGAACCACGGTTTGGCAACGCCGCGCAGGAGCGGCGCTCCAGATTACGCTATCTTCTCATACTACTATAATATTTTCTGTTTCACGCGCAGCCCCAGTCGATTTCTCTCTATCGCACTCATTGAATACAGAAACTAAGAGACACGGTATAGTTCGCCCAAAACTTTATGAGCTCTCGGACCACGCACGCTAGTGGCTGCGCAGTACGACGCATATTATTGGTATCCGAGGGACGGGACAGGGCGTCGGGGAGGGCACCCACCGGCCCCCGCGCCTTAGTGTGAGAGCTACGTTCGCACACAACATTTGCGCACGTTGTAGACGAAAGTACAGTCGAGTGCAACAATTAATTTTCATTCCTATTGTAATTTTTTTACTGTTATTTGTTTTCGTTATTTTTATTTGTTTCTGTTATTGTTGTTGTTAAGTTTTGTCACCGTTATATTGTATTTGTTATTTGTTTGTTCTATTACTGTGGTTTCTTACTGTTATCGAACTTTTTGGTTTAATTAGATATGCCTCGCGGACGCTTTAATGTGCTACGTCGCCAAACATAAATAAATAAATGCACAAGTTTTATATTAAAGTTTTTAATTTACTTAAATAAATACCTACCTGTTTGTTCTAATATCTTACTGCACGTAAAAATACCTAAATTCTAAATACTTTGTGATAGGCATATATGTACTATGTTTTTTTTAAATCTTACAATAATGATTGTGCGCTCAACTGTACCATGCGTGGTTACGTACTCGGGCCTAACTTCAGAGAGCTCATAAAGTTTTGCGCGAACTGTACTAAACTTCGTTTCATAGGAGCGCAATCGCTGGCGCTCCACTCGTTACAAATTGATGTTACATGAACATATATAGGTATTATAATAGACTTTTTATAGGCATAGTTAAATATAAAGATTGTAATGGAAGGATCGTATGTATTATAAATATAAATTATTAAATTAGCTAAGTACCTATGTACTTTTTATGGGAGTGCACTGCACCAGCGCTCTTTAGGACGAGCCGCCTCTGATTCTGTGCTCAAATGAGAAAGATAGGTAGGTATATAAGTGAAACCGCGGAGTAAAGCTAGCTAGACTTATGAACATGTTTTATAGTAGTTCGATAACTACAAGCCGAATGTATATAAACAAAGACGACCTTTTACGTCAAAGTGATAACCATATTGTTTTTGTTTTGGTTCCTTTTTTACTACCTTTATGCAATATCATTGCCTTTATGATAATTTAAATGTATTGATAAACGTTCAACAGCATTTTTGTAATATGTCGTTAAGCCACAGATGCAAGATGCATTTTATTTTTGAGCAAAATATGATTAAAAACATAATATGTTTTAAACTATTTGCAAATATGTATGTTTAATCATAATCATTATATTATCTTTATAATAGTTTTTTTATTATTCTTTTGACATGGAATACTTGCTGACAGCTTGGTTTTGTTCTCCTCTGGCATTAATGTCTTTTTGTTTTAAATATTACGAGTACTTATGTTTTTAAGTTCTGGTATTAGCACAGAATACCTAGATAACAAATTTCAATTTATTTTGCAATTGTTACCTAATTTATCAAATAACTGGTTACAATGTTTTAAAACAAGTTGACCTTTATCTTTGGCATCCTGATATTTATAAAAAAAACTCGTTGATAGATTACTATGTCGAATTAAGCAATAAAACATAACATCAGTTGATTGTAAAATCTTACTTGATTCTTCACAATAGATGCTCTTTTGTTTATAATGATGATATTTGACTCAAATTATGGAACAAACTAAATTAAATTCTGAACACTCTGATGTTATTTTATTTCGATTCTTTTGTTTTTCTAGTTAATTTCTTCTTCTTTTATTATCACCACGTTTTATTTTATGATCACGTGACAGTGTTTATGTACTTACTGTTTGAGTATTCATAGAAGGTATAGACACGTGACTTCTCGTCCCACCTATCCGTTTGTTTTGGTTCTATGCAAATTTAATGCTAATTCGCAACGGTTTGATCAGTGAGCCGTAAAAAGATTCGAAGTAATTTATAGCTGGTTTTGTTTTCATCGTAAATGCAAAGGTGTGCCTGGCGAAGAGTCTAGTAGTTTGTACTTTATTTTTATTTATTTTTTTACATGAGATAGGCTCACGCTTGACTACAACTTGCCTGATGCTGATGTAATCTACGATCTAGCGCGCTTGCCTATAAGAAACCGGAGGTATTATTTATTTATTTTATTTAGTTACAATATGGATAGACTATTTTGTGTATCAATACTTACGAATCAGTAACGATACGTATAAATTTATATTGAAACTGAAGTCGTAGCTCATTTACTTTTTATGTTTTAGCATGTATGATATACTCGCGGGCGCCCGCAGCTTCGCTTTCATCAAGAAGTAATAATATAAATTAAAATTAAGTTGGCAACTGACAAGCTATACGTACGAACTTCTGTGATATTCTGTTTTGTTTCGTACGTACGTATTTACGCTCATGTAAAATTTTAGATGTCAACAGGTAAAAAAGTTTTTTATACTTGTTTCTTGTTGTTTTGAAGGTCTATTTTTAGGCAAATATTTTTATAAATTGGCTGAATGTATAGGTATATTGAAGATGTGTGTACATTTGAGCCGTGTTTGTATCAGTAGGCGGCAGTGAGCATCTATTCCGGAGATGGCAAATCAAACAATCAAGGGAATTGACTCAACTAGGTAACTATGCCAGATCAATCCACTCTACAAAGTTAAGTACGCATATATACCCGGCGTGTTATTGCTAGTTTGGACTTATAATTTTTTGTATAAGAAATATAATTAGTATAAGTATTGCATTAAAAAAAATTGGCGCTAGTAAAACGGTAATGAGATAAAATGAAGAAATTTTTGAAAATTTAATGAAGACTTTTTTTGTATGAAAGCCAAAATTTTTTTGTATGATTAGTAACATGCAAGCAGTTCTCATCAAATTTTGTTCAAACACCAACCCGCTATCTCTTATAGTTTTCGAGATCCCCTGGGGTACTCCAGGGTCTGATCGGTCTGAAGGTCGGTCTCCCACCTCGCATCACCTTAACTTAGACGTCGCAAGTACATTTCAGTATCATACTTGCTCCGTCGTTTTGTACATCCCTAGAAAAATGTATGGAATTTGTATGAAGAATTTTTTTTTTGTATGAAAGCCAAAATTTTTTTGTATGATTAGTAACATGCAAGCAGTTCTCATCAAATTTAGTTCAAACACCAACCCGCTATTTCTTATAGTTTTCGAGATCCCCTGGGGTACTCCAGGGTCTGATCGGTCTGAAGGTCGGTCTCCAACCTCGCATCACCTTCACTGAGACGTCGCAAGTACTGCAGTTCGGCCTTCGGCCTCACCGCAGTACTTGCTCCGTCGTTTTGTACATCCCTAGAAAAATGTATGGAATTTGTATGAAGAAAAATTTTTTTTGTATGAAAGCCAAAAATTTTTTGTATGATTCAAAACATGCATGCAGTTCTCTCAAATATTAGTTCAAACACCACCTCCCTATCTCTTATAGTTTCCGAGAACCCTTCGGTACTCCAAGGTCTGATGGTCAAAGTGGTGGTGATGCTCGGCCTGCGGCCTCGCATCCCCCTCACTTTGACGTCGCAAGTACTGCAGTTCGGCCTTCGGCCTCACTGCAGTACTTGCTCCGTCGTTTTGTTCATCCCTAGGGAAATGTATGGGATTTGTATGAAGGCAAAAATTTTTTGTATGAAAGCCAAAAATTTTTTGTATGATTGAAAACATGCAGGCAGTTCTCTCCAACATTAGTTCAAGCACCACCTCCCTATCTCTTATAGTTGCCGAGATCCCTTCGGTACTCCAAGGTCAGTTCCACCTATCACCAACTTTTCATTTATTCTGTAAATTCTGGACCCAAACGTATACAATGGCACCAAAAACGTCAATCCTGCACCCCAGCAACATGGAGATCTACTCACCACCCCCTCGAAATTTTCACATGTATGGCGGCCATCTTTATTTTTTGACATTTTGAAAATTTGATTTCAGTTATGGAATCTGCACCCCAAAATACCCCCGGATGCAAAAAATCAGCCCCCTGCGGCCATTTTGAAAATCGGCCGCCATTTTGACGACGCCATCTTGGATTTTTGCAACCATTTCCAAACGTCCCCCACGGCCCTCTATGACATTTGGTCGAACACCCCCCACCTATCTCCAACCGTTCCAGAGTTACGAGCATTTGAAATTTGTATGGCGGCCATGTTTTTTTGTATGGCGGCCATCTTGTTTTTTGGTTTTCTGGAACCTACAAGCAGTTCCTACCAAAATTAGTTCAAGCACCCCACCTCCAAGTCTCATAGGTTCCGAGATCCCCTACCCTACTCCATGACCAGTTCCACTTTCTCCAAGTTTCAGATTTTTCTCGTGGTCCCATGAACCATACCTATACGATGACATGTGACACTTGCACCCCACGAAACTCCTTCCCGGAGAACTACTATGTCGGGTATTTTATAATAGATGTAAACTGTAAAGTATTAAATTGTACAAATGTATTGCAAACTTTTGTAAGTGGGAATTTATTCTAAATTTCCTTCGGTCAACAAGTAATTGACCATATTTAAAATCTAAAATTATTCTATATCATCATTAAATATTCTGCAATTGAAACGAGTATCAAAGGGTAATGGCATGTATGAAGGAACTTGTCACGAATGTATGTAGTAACTTCGACAAAGGTGACGTTCTTGATACACCTAGGTATGTAGAAGAGTCTAAGGTATGCTTTAAATATATTTTTTTGTAATTGTTACCCTGTATATACTTTTTGCACGCATCTAGCAATGTCGGCTACACTAATAACATTAAATGATATCTCTTTAACACTTTCTAGAATACAATTTCAATGATCGATATGTTGCAAGACTTCTAATTAATTATTATACTGACGGTGTGACAAGATTGGCAATACCGAATGTCAAATATTAATCACCTTTCTAATCCATTTTAAATACATTTTTTTTTATAAAAAATATGCTAATATCAGAGGCCTTTGCGGCGTTAAGAAAACTTTAATCCAAACTTCAACATTAGCGGTAATCTCTCTCCTATGTCATTTGCAATTCCGTAAAGGTGGGGTTGAGTGCCACGGATTATATTTTTTTTCAGGTTTTTATGCCAGTCCTAACACTTAACATTCTTGGTATACAAAACAACCAAGAACCAACTAACCTCTCTTAACATCTGAGGGTCAAATACGAAGATCACAAGCCTGCTCGCGCGGACTAGCCTTGGCCAAACGAACCAAAATGTTGTACTTTAACTGCCATCTATTTAGCAATAGTCTATCTTCGTCACGAGAGTCTCTTGTGTGTGGGTATTTTATAATATTTAATATTTTGATAGATAGTTGGAAATGATGGTAGATGAATAAAATCAGTCTTTGCATGGCACTTGCTTGTTTCAATTATTGCTCCTCGTCTAAATTAATTTACATTGTGCACGGTTGCTTCAGTATTTCCGAGGAGCACTGCTCACTTGTCCGCGAAACCTGTTCTTGCCAGGACGAAGGGACATCGTGGAAATTTTTAGTCGGTAGTGGAGCCTCATTAGCTCCGAGCCCGATTTAACCCGGTGCGGGATGAGTGCAGAGATGAGTACGGGTAAATGCATATCCTTCACGTAAAAAGGGTTGCTTCAGTAGTCTGATGTTCAAATAAATAACTTACTTCTTTCATCATCTCCGGGTCAAACACAAAGAGCACCGGTCTGCTCCGACTGGCCTTGGCGAAGCGCACCAAACTGCCGTACTTGTCTCGTAGGCCTTCTAGCAGGCCCAGCCCGACTGTGTGGTGGAAACTGCCTGGAAAAGAACATATTAAAAGTAAGAAGGCCTCGAGTGCACTAGAATAGAACATTTACGAAAATCCGACGCCACGCGTAGGTACATACATATGTATGCTTCCTAGTGCTCTCGTAGTGTTACCCACGCGGCCACGTTAATTTGCAACAAAAAGCAGGTTATGTTGATACAGGGTTTATTCTATCTTGTAAAAAAACATCCAATACACAGACATTTACCTGAATAAATGTAGTGGCGTTTTCGAAGAGAAGTTTGGTGACATTTGATTTGATGATTTGTTTATTGATTCTGATCTCAACATAACAAATACTAAAAATAAATAAAGTTTCGTGCCTATTGATGCAAATCTTCACGTGTTTTGGAAATTATTTTTGCACATACATATAATGTCTTATAAAAAATGCAACCATTATGAAACCAAGCGACGCCGGCCCTAATATAAACTTATTTCATACTAGACAATTAAGTTTTTGCGCACTGCAAATTCCCAGGGATAAGGTCTCATTAATGCCAACGACCTAACTGGACCAGCAATAAACCGGCAGTGTATACACGCCTTTATTGATTGAAAACATGGACGCGTCGCTTTACACTCGAATGGAGTTTGTGGGAAGCAACGTGGTGTAGGTTATAAGTTTACAATTATTAGCTTCAAAACTCTGGAAAAAAAGAGGAGAGACGAAACACGTGTCAACGAGAATACCTTGCCGAAGGAGAACTACAAAACTTGAAGACACAAGGTGCGGTGTTAGTAAGATTTTAAGAGCCACGGAGGCCACGTTAGGAGGAGAGGTGTGGCGGTGGTAGGTATATGGAGGAACACACCCAGGTTTTGTGGTTTGAAGTCGGTTAAGGAGCAGTCGCAGCGGACAAACACATATTTTTTCCCGAGTATCATTTACAATGGATTTCCGCAAAGTAACGCCTGGTTCAATATATTAATTATTAGCTTGTAAAAGATATATGTATGTATGTAGATACTTCACCATTTGCTGTAAATTTATTATAGCTGATAAAAACAAACGAAAATTAGATACCTACATTTAAAGAAAATATTATCTTTGCTCTGTTCCATTGTTATACGAACTAGCTTTAGCTTTATATTTCGTGGCGGCATTTCTAAAAATACATTTTCTCATCAATTCTTTTCATAACAGTGAAGTAAATTAGGTTAATAAAATGAGAAGTAAAAGTACGGTACCTATTGTTAAAAAAAGACAATAACAGCTGTCTTGGAAATTTGTACAAGTGGTCCCAAATTGTTTGATATTGGCTGTCGTAAAAATGTAAAGTTTAGTGCAAGTGAGTTTGCAGCTGGAGCGAGCAAACCGAATAAAATCGACTTAATTTATTTACCTATACTGCTGCAATGAGGTTTTACAAATAGAGACGTTACACCCATTAAAAATCGCCCTAGCGCGTGGCAAAATTATGCTATAGCTATTTAGGTAGTATATACGCAGCGTTGTTTACATCATTCAGTAAAGTAAAAGTGGTCAGAGATATAATATAAAGCCCCGTTGTGAGAAAGAGATAAACGTATGTTTACAGCTACGTCAGCCGTCAATCGTGAATTCGAGTCGCTATTTGTCTCTTTCGTGGAGATGGCTAAGTGGCAACGCGTCACTGGTTGATTTATAGTAATATGAAATATTTGTATTTTCATTTCAAAAGGATAAACAATAATTACAAATGAAACGACACATCCTTCTTGCTTTTGGCACTCGTCCCAGTGTAATTATTGCACTTTCTAAACACATACGATGGCATTGTAAATATTTTTTACTGATAAAAAGTCGCGCCGTCAACGTGCGTCGCCGCGGGTTGCTTCGAGGCGACTGAGCCGAATCATGCTACGTAGCCTGATTTGAGTTCGCTACACAGAACGGGGTATAAACGCATCTACCTCAGTTTATATATAATATCATTGTACTGCTGCCTTCATGTAGCTGAGGTAAAAACTTCACGAAACTACTTCTTGAAGTAAACCAAATATGTACGCTAACATCTTCGGTTTGCTGATAGCAGTTTTCTGTATCATTCGTATACATATATACTTAAGTATGTCATTAACTTTTGAGTCAGTTTGGTATGTCACATTGGAGCTGAAATTATTTGTGCTTTTACTCACATATGTGATCTTATACTACCTCAATAATAAAAATCGTGAAAGCCCGTTGCAGTCCTTCAAGCAAATATTATATAGCGCAGTAAATTTAATATTTAGCAATGTCCGGTAATAGCATCACAGCTGTCGATAATAAACTTACACCCGCATCGAATACTCTTTTAATGGTTTTAATTAATATATACTTAGTCCATATCTTAAAATCATTTAAACGCGAAAAGTCTTACATAAATCGACGCATGTCTTTCAACGTGAGCTAAAATAACTTCATAATCATGTTTATTTTTTTTTTACTATCAAAAGTTTTTCTAAGTTGGCTATATATTTTATAAGCATAATTTAAATAATTATGATTTTTAACTATGCCAGAATGTTACAAATTAAGCTGCTAGTTTGCTTGAATGCCACATTGGGGAGTTATGTTTTTTTAAAATAACAGGTATCCCGGAAGAGTCATGCTTCCTTTTACAAATAGAAGTTGGCGATCATTCGTTGTAAGTAAACCAGTTTTGTTTGTTATTTATGGTATAAAACAGTTCTTTATTGGATACAGTTATAAAATCATCTATTGCAGTTAAGTAATGTTACCTATTCTCGGCAACACATGTGCTGAATGCCTCAACATCGGCAAGGCCATGGGTCCCGGTATATCATTGAAGGGGCGGACTGCGGCAGACACGGCTGGGGCTGCGAGCCCCTTCCTCTGAGGAGAGGTGGAGGTCCGCCGTGGTGACGTCACTGACAGGTGACGACGAGATGGTTGGTGGAATCTGGAAAGAGAGATATTGTTCTTGTAAATCATTTATGATTTGCCACTTGACCGAAAAGTGGCATTCCTTTTTGGGCGCTTCCGTGGGTCAGATGACACTTTAAATTGTAGGTCCCGGTTGTTTGTCTAGTGCTCATTTATGATTTGCTACTTGACCGAAAAGTGTCATTCCATTTTAGGCGTTTTCGTGCATGACACGTTAAGTTATAGGTCCTCGCTGTTTGTCTAGTACGGCAGTCGCCGCTTGAAAACTCTTAACACCAGAGTTGGCCACTCTCATTCGATAAAAAGAAGAAGATTACGATTTTTTTACACACATACTGATTACTAGGACGATGATCCGATGATTTAGTTCTGCCATCAAAACAATCAATCAAACTTTCGTGAGACATTTTATTGATTGGTAACAAATTTATTTGTTGGAAGAATTGGACATCGTCGTTTTAGGAACCAAAAAGAAATAAACTTGCGATTCCTGATTACTGTTTGTAGTTACTAGTATACATTCCCCCTATAAACTTGATTTGTGTCAAAAAATTGACTGATCGTCGTTTTAGAAACCAAAAAAAAAACCTTTTTGTAAATAAATATGTACCTAGACATTTCAATATAATATCTACACAATTAATTAATGAGCCATCGATACATTAAGTACCTATACAAATTAATTCAAAACAGTCATCGCAAGATAACACTACATAGTTGTCAAACAAGATGATAAACGTTATAAGCACGTGCTTAGACTATACTTAGTAAGTAAACCTCATTTATCTTGCTGGGAGCTTTATCTCGCTGTTTACTTTACAGCAATAGCGATTTGCGGTACAATAATGTTTTTTAAAAATTTACTTTGTATAAATTTGAAGTTCGAACTTTGAACCATGGTCACATTGCTACTTGTATTCAACTGGCTATTTTATCTAAGGCTTTAAATACTTTAACTGGGAACTTCTTACAGGTCACATAAATACTTTATCAAAATTATTTTTCTTGCTTAGAAAATTATTTTTGAAAACCGACTGTTTAAAGTTTAGCTACTCTGAAATTCTCAAAAATATCATGTATAATATTACAAGTAAAAATACTAATTTCCGATTCCACTTGACCAGGTAAGTATACACTGCAGTTGCACACGAACTTCAGTATTTATTTCTTATCTGGAGCACGTGCGGCATGCCCAGTTAGCTCCACGAATATGCAGGTGTATGAGTACCTACACATTATATAAAGGCCAAGGACAAGAATACTTGCATGAAATACTTTACTCGTTTTATATTATATGTATTTATATGAATTTGCGATTAAGGGGTTTTAGAAACACGCTCAGATTACAGTTTTGACGATGTAATTTTAAAATATCCTCCAACAATACAATGCAGAGGTCTTATTACAAAATGTGGCTTAACTATTAATCCAGGACTTTGAAAATACCAAGTCCGTTTTTGTTGTTCGAAGTTTGACTGTTTACTGTCCACTATTCTATTCTAATCTTGGTTGTGGCCTCTGCGGTATGGCCGCAATTTTGCCAATGTCGCGTGATGTAATAAACAAACTTTCAAAATGTCACCAAATGAAAATCAACGTTTGAATTTGAAGTTGACATTTTGTATATGATGTTTGAACAACAAGAACAGACTTTTTTCTAAAAAAGAAAGTTCTAGACTAATATTATAAACCACGTTTTGTAATAACATGGATTGTGTGAAGTTCTCTCAAGTTTCTATCACGAATAAATTAAGTTTAGAAAATGTTTATATCGCGAAATATACCAAACTACTAGAAATAAATGTTCGTTACGAATCTATATGACAAACAAGTAAGAATATTCTAATTGGGTCGCAGCGCAGTGTTGCACTCGGCCAAAATATGAATCTGAATTGGGGTCAACACGAATTTACATCTGAAAGTCAAAATACACAAATGATTATATTTGTTTATCAAATATATCAAAAAACCTGCTTCAAGTTCTGGGTCATTTCCTATTTTGGGTAAAAAAAATTGACACTTTTGAAAAATATATCTTAGTAAAAATATGTGTATGTATGTACTCAAAATTATCAGTTTGTTTTGCAAATGTAGGTATAGACTTACATTCTTCCTACTGTTGCTATTTTTTATAATGTAACCATTACTTATATGATTGTATTTTTATCCTGTGTGTTTACTGTTTACCTCAAAAATTAAACACGCAAAATGACTATGTTATAGATTTACAGACACAAAAATATTTTTTAAAGACATGTGATCAATGATATTCTATATAATTGCAAGTGATATATTTGGCGTTGGTTTAAAGTACCTAATACTATGTACGTAGTTTGAGAGTTCATGTATATAGGTATGGCAAAATGCTTCTTTAACTTAAGAAACTTTTTCGAAATAAATAATCATGTACCTAAATACAATCCAATGCGAAGGTGGGGAACTCACCATAATAAGGTTGTTATTGACTCTATCGAAAGAACCTTGAAACCACACATTCCTGGTACATCCATATTTTATATTCTCAGTACTTATAGGAATAGGCATCAAACCAGTTTATTTTATGACCTGGGAGTCTGCAAGCGTAGGTCATAAGAGCATAATTTATGCTTTAAATCTAAAGTTTAAGGTCTATTATCGTGTGTGTTTAAAGAATTAAAGTTAATACGCAGTTCAGCGTCCAGTTTATGTACCTAGATAGCTATATATGCATGTATATGTAGTTGTATACTTGAAGTTCAAGGGCTTGTTATGTAAAGCGTAGGTATCAATTACATAGAACCATCTAGTCTAGACGACAGATATTACTCAATCAACAATGATACCTAGTGGTAAGAAGATTATCTAGCTTTCAGACTAAGTTAAAAAAGGAATCAGTTTTATCATAAAACTCATTATTTATTATACTGTAAAAAAATATACAGGACATATCACACAGCGCCATCTAGCCCCATACTAAGCTTACGCTTTTATCATAGGTAGGTACTAGATAACGGATATGATACCTACATATATTTTTCTTTCTTAGTGGTGTGAGTTGTAGTATCACACATTAAAACAATAACGAATAAACACTAACTTTCGGGCGCTGACCCAAATGTCCCTGTACTGATGACATTTAATTTAGTAACTGAACCAACAAAAAAAATGGTATTTTTATTTTATATCACGTATTATTATAGAAATTAAAAAAAAACACTGACAATTACAATTATTAATTTACTTTTAACGCAGAAAAGTCTAGCCATGCTCAAATTAAATTTGGTACAGATATAAATAACTCATAAACTATAAAATAATGTATCATAATATGAATTTCGGGGCAATGTAGCATTTTGGTACTCTGCCTTTAGATAAAGTAGGATAGGTTGTAAATATTACGCGTTTTAATTTATTTTTTATTTGAAGTGTATCATGTAATTTTGTTGTGTAGGAAAGAATATTTTGAATATCTTATATATATATTTTAATTTATATTACATATGTTGAGTGTTTTCACTAGGTTGATTGTGAGTTGTGATGTGATATCGAGGTTGAATTTTGATTTGTGTCTTTTGGTTTGATTTGCATACAAGCTTGAAATTGACAAACAACAAAGATGAACTTGTGGGCTGGACACAAAATTCAAAATAACAAAATACTTACCTAGGTTTTTTTTAAAAAACACAAATAGAAGTAACTAGGTATTGTAAAATTTAATTACTAATACACTATTTCGGTACCTAAATTTATTAAACTTTAAAGTTAGTAGGTAATGTAGAAATTTTATAAACATTTTTTATGAAGTCGGTAACCCACTGCCGACAGGAAATATAAAATAAATATTAAAGTATAAACTAAATTGACGATAATAAAACCAAATAAATCAATTATCAAATGATACGTCTTAATAAAAGAACTTACAAGGATTGCCGTATTAAAATCGTCGACTTTGCCATTTTAGTTCACTTTCACTCAAACAAAAACAATAAAAACTAAAACTGATAACGAAAGAAAGAACAGCTTTCGCAAGATTTAAAATTTACACATCCATTTTGTTTTTATTTATATTTTCAAAGAGGTCCAATATGTTTTTAGCTGTCAAACTCTTATACAAAAATGTTTCAATATGACTTTTAAATTAGCTTTCAAACTTTCCCGCTGGTTTATTTTGTTCAATTCGCAGATTGGCAATGATATGTGTTACCGTAGTGCCGCGTAGCGCGTCAATGCATGCACGTTGATCGTGTCTCGCATGCTCCCACCACCAATTATTGTGATTAAGGATGGCTTTATACTCGATATTTTTATTCCGCTGCTCTATAATTTTAAAGCTAATGTTGTATTGTTTGTTATGTAATTTATTTTTCATGTTTTGACTTGGCGTATTGTTTGCGTAATAGCCTTACTATATCAGGTTATTTAATTTAATGTTACCTAACTACAAACATACATAACATAATTTATGTAACATTATGCACACAATATTGCTATAATTTATGCACTTGGTTACATGACGAGCTATTTTTCTTTTATCGACGTGATTATTATACAATAAGATTACATTTTTAGCTATATTTTGTAATCTCTCTTCTTTTCGAACAATATCTTCCGTTAAATTAAAAAAGAAACAAATAAATTTACAAATCTTTATAAAACTTTGCTTATATTTCGATAAAATCTCCAATCACATTCCAAAATATCGATAGTAAACAAACCCTGACGCGCGAGCACGGCACTAGTGGATGGACTTTGTCCGCCATTTTTGTTTACATCGCTTATTACCACAGACTACACAGCAGTTGGTACCGGTGATAAGCACAGGGCATGAAGTTAGAGGTAGTAACTTCATGGCACAGGGTAAGGGTAAAGCAATGATATTCTATGTATTACAATTTTTAGTCAGAACATATCCTAACCCGTTGCGTCTTTGAAGGCCTGACATAGGTATAAGAAGACAGATAGTAAGGCAGTTTTATGCTATGTACTAATGTAATGGCAGAGAGATTGAAAGCCCGCCTGATGGTAAGCGGTCACCCTCGCCAGAGGTGTATGACATGCTACACATATGTGTACCGTAGAAAGACCTGGGCGTCCACCACGCTGTATCTGCCCTAGAGAGCTCCCCTAACGAATCAATTCTGCGGAGGAGTCACGACCGTCAGTCATGAGGAACTACGACTCAAAGAGATCGGGTATTGTTTTGGGTGGCAGGGCTGCGACGGTGAAGGGCGGCGGCAGCCAGGAGGCGGAGGGCGCGCGCGACTCGCCGTGCGACACGCCGGGCTCCGGCTCGGGCTGGTCGGGGCGCGACGCGCTGTCGCCCGGGCCCGCGCCCGACGACGACACCGACGACAGCACGCAGGACCACTACGTGCTCGTGCGCGACACGCACAACGGTAACACCATCTGTTATACACTTTCATATTCAAACTGGCCTGTTAGCTTAGTTGGTAGTGGCTCTGCCTTCTAATCTAGGGGTTGCGGGTTCGATTCCCGCGTGACACAAGTATTTATGCATTTTAAAAATGTATAACTACGTGTGTTGAGTCTGGTCGTATGTATGTATGTATTTATAATAAGTATGTATTTAGTATTTGGTGTGGGGTTAGATGGCGCTGTGTGCGATATCTCGGAATATTTATTTTATTAATTTTATTTAACTTTCGTGAGACATTCTATCAATATGTTAACTAAACGTTCGGCGTTTAGTTAACATATTATTACACACTTGCCACTTGTAAATATGGCTGAAGGAAGGGAAGGGGAATCTGTCGTGCGGAGCGTCAACATTTTCGTATTGGTACGCATTTTGTAGCCGTGAGTACAGTTCCAAAATTATGGACTATTCACCTTATTTAATCTATATATACATATAATAAAGCTAAAGGAAGTTAAAAATCTGAACAGAGAAGATATTAGAAAAAATAAGCGTTTGGGTAAACTTTAAATCGATACTAAAACACGTTTTAGCAGTTTTGATTTTATGTGTGTTTATCTGTTTGCCAATTTAAACGCTCATCACGCAAAATCGGCTGAACGGATCATATTGATTTTTGGTTTGTAGGTAGTATGAGGTCTTACGTGTCATAGGCTACTACGTTATGTTCTCCTTAACTTTCAAATATATAAAAATGTATACGGTTAGTTTTTTAGAGGCGAGATTTTTGTTTGAATTCCTACGATTTGAGGTATAATTCGGCACAATATCTCTCTTACAGTACATCACGTTGTACATACTACATATATGATTTACGCACGAGCACTGCACCTTAAATAGCGCTTGTTTAAGGTGCTGTCGCCTGTGCGCAATTTCCATACAAACTGTTGTATAAAATTGGACTCAAGACTAATAAAGATAGACTAAAAGTGAATAATCTCAAATTATTGATATCTAAACAAAGGTCTTGTTTTTGAATCGAACTATTGGCTCTGTGCACGAGTTCAGCGCCACCTAGCGTCCACAACTATATTGGAATTAAAGGCGGCTATATCACAAAATATTACAACAATAATACCCACAAAAATATTTAATTAATTTATGTAATCCAGTCTAAACAGATTACTATGAAATATGGCACATGGCAGCGCCAACATTGTTTTTACTTTTGGCCACATGAGCGCTGCGATCGATGTCATTACCCCCACCTAGTACTTCGCACACAGCCAATACCTGTGGTGGTGTGGTTGCAGAGAAGGTGATGTCCCGGCAGCCGTCCACCACGGAGTACCTGCCCGGCATGCTGCACGAGGCCAGCCCGGCGGAGCTGCCGCCCGCGCACGCGCACTGGGCGCTGCTGTGCCTGGGCGCGTCCTCGCTGTACAGCCACGCGCTGGGGCTGCCCGAGCACCTGCAGCCCGGCTTCCTGCCGCACACCAACTACCTGCTGTCCTGGGAATGCGCGCCCAGGTCCACTTCATCTCCTATCCAAATGACTCTTAACTAAATTACTCGAAGAATTTTATCAACTCTACTCTACGCCACAGATAACAAAAACATTAGTTTCTAGCTGTTCTCGTCAGCGACGGCCGACTACATTACGATGCGCATGCTAGCAAAAAAAAACATCTCGATATTTTGTCGACGAAGCCTTGAGAAACCTCTCTAACCTCATCTTGCGTCATAAGCCTGCTTCACTGTTTATTCCTCGTAACAAAGAAATATATTGTTTATTGAATTTTTTCACTATTAATTGTGACAACATCCTTTGTTATTTATAGGGTAGAAAAAATAAGATGGATCTACATTTTAGGACAACTTGGTACCACAGTAAAGTGAAAAGCCGAAAAGCCTTTGCCTAAACAAGTAATGTATTGTAGACATCGCGTGTTGCAGAGTGGAGCAGATCTCGCTGTTCCGGGCGGCGGGGCGCGGGCGCGGCAAGGCCAGCGCGCCGCACATCACTGTCAAGATATTCATCGGGTTCGAGTACGAGTGCCCCAGGGGACACAGGTCAACTACACTCTAACTCTAGCTCTAATTCTATCTCTAACTCTAGCTCTAATTCTATCTCTAACTCTAGTTCTATCTCTAACTCTAGTTCTATCTCTAACACTAGTTCTATCTCTGACTCTATTTCTAACACTAGTTCTATCTCTGACTATCTCTAACACTAGTTCTATCTCTGACTCTTATCTCTAACTGTGACTCTATCTGTATCATTGTTTTTTTCAATTCTATTATTTTTACTTGCGTATAACGAGTGAGAACGTATAATGATCTCACCAAGTTTGACTTACGGCACAATGTACGCACACAGTTGTACACAATAACAATGATATATTTAAATAACATTTCGGTAATTTACTCGCCAAAAACATTAAGGCTACTGGTTCTTATACCTTCGTTTTTATTATTATCTCTAAGAAAGCGAGTACTATTTGGGCGGGACGTGACGAATTAGAATTAAAATACGAATTAATTCGGTATTGGACACAAGCGTTAGTGTGGGGCTAGATGGCGATGTTTGCAATGTCCTGGATATTTATCGGAATGTTTCGTGGTGTGTGTGTCAGGTTCATGATGTCGTCCCCGGAGAGCGTGACGGCGGGCGGCGGGTCGGCGGCGGCGGGCGCGGCGTTGGCGCACGCCGACATGCCGGTGTACGCGGCGTGCGTGTGTCGCGCCGCCGCCGACGCGCCCGTGGCGCACCTCGCGCGCCTGCACGTCGTCACGCCCAAGGCGCCGCTGCACGTCACCATACAACCCAGGGTAAATCTCCGTCTTTCCTTTATCGTTAACCGACTGCAAATCCACACGTCATTTGAAAATCAGTCTCGATTTGAACCGGGGCGCGTTACAATGTAAAGCAGACGCATACGCCACCAAGGCACGCTCGCTTAACTCAGTGGACGCCCGCGGCTTCGCTCGCATTATTTGAGGATAAAAAGTGGCCTATGACACTCCCTGGACTTCATACTACCTAGGTACATCATGATAATCCGTTCACCCGTTTTAGCGTGAAGTGCGTTCAAAACATTTACCATAAACATTTACCCAAACATTTTGTTTTCGAATGTCTTCTCTGTACTGATTATTGACCCTTAAGCTTTATTATAATATGTATTGACTAGGGTGCTCGCGGCTTCGCTCGCATTAAGAAGTAAAACTTGCACCCCTTTAAAAGTGGCATTTCCAAAAATCCTTTCTTAGCAGATGCCTACGTCGTAACATCTACCTGCATGCCAAATTTCACCTCGATCCGTCCAGTAGTTTGGGCTGTGTGTTGATAGATCACTATATCAGTCAGTCACCTTTGAGTTTTTTGTCCGCAGGTGCAGCCGGTGGCGGGCGGGCCGGTGTTCGTGCCTGCTCCGGCGGGCAGCGCGCCCGTCAAACTGAGCGCCTCCGCGTACTGGGTGCTGCGCCTGCCCTGGGTGTACGCGGACGAGCGCGGCGCGGTGCCCCGCCCGCGCGCGCCCCCGCCCCCGCACGCCGCCGCCGCCGGACGCATCCTGGCGCCTATCTTCGGACTCGTCGAGTGAACCCAGAACGTCTTCAGATCTATGATCTTCATTTGCAAACATTTATGCTATAACTTCACAATACGACTCGGATAAACACCTATCAGACTGGGATACCATAGCACTGGATAGAAATAAATGTCCCTACCTTTACCCAACAATGGGACAACACAGGCTCTTAATAATATAACTTCACTACATAGTATAAAGCAAAGTCACTTTCCGCATCTGTCTGTTTGTAATATGTATGTATGCTTAAATCTTTAAGACTACACAACGGATTTTGATGCGTTTTTAATGGTTATTTATTAGAAAAATGATTCAAGAGGAAGGTTTATTTGTTTAATTAAGCGTGCGATGCCGCGGGAAACAGCTAGTGAGGTTGCCTTACTAGCTGTTGCCCGTGGCTTCGTTTGTCTTAGCTTGGACAACATAAACAGACGATGGGTTCTTCTTCGTATGGGAGTGACCAACCCTGTTGTAGAGAGTTTTTAGACCGCCTTAAAGGCCTTTAACATGAATGACATGGCTTAACGACTGTTAAGCTTGTCTTATCCTTTACTTATTTAATTGACTGTTATATTGAATGTGTGTCTAGTTCCAACGGACACGGGATCGACTCCTGCACAACACAAATAATTGACCATTTTAAATTTGCAATCAGTTGTGTTGAGTCTGGGTGTTTCTTTATTCATATGTATATAAGAAAAATGATATCATCGCTACTTAATAACGGATATAATACTTAAATACTCTTGTAAATAAAATACGTAGGTACATATATTATGCATAGAAACACCCAGACTCAGCTCAAATAATGGTTAATTGAAAATGGACAATTAAGTACTTGTGTTGTGTGGGAGTTGAACCTGCGACCCCTAGCACCAAAGGCATACAATCTAGTGACTGAGCTAATAGGTCAGTCTTGGTTTAGTGGTATTTATGCTAGTGAAGTGTATGTTCGTATTGAGCACGAACGGACGAATTTACCTACTTTTTAACAACAATGAGTTCAGTTTTGTTGTAAAAGTACGATAAAAACCAGTCATAATTTATTGTTAGTTTGTTTATTCCCTGATTTTGATGCGCTCGTATTAATTATTAGGGAAATTTATCTTTTAAAATCGGGAAAAAATGTGGCATGATCGAGCAGCGTACAGACGCGTTAAAAGTAAAAGCATTTAGTATTTATTTATAATATTTAGGTACTATGGCACAAAAAACAGAATATGACCTTAAATGAACTCATTTTAAGCTAGTTTCGACCCAGAACAGACTCCATGGCCAGCGGATGTCCCAAGTACTGCTGGATAGATGTGGTGGAAGAGGATCTGCAAACACTCTGAGTGGCAGGAGATGCGTAAAACCGCGCGGAGTAAACACTAGACCAGCTAGTTATAAAGCTGGTGTATTTTTCTTGATATTAGTGTCTTCTCAGTAAAAAAAGATTTAAACAATACTTGCCAAAAACACCAAGTCTCGCAAAACGTTGTGAGATACATGTAGTACCTACCAATTAATAAAAAATATTGTCAATAGATCGACTCCATTGAATCTGCAGATAGATTTGAAATATAAAGTTGTTTAGGAAAGCACATCTTGTTCGGGTTCAAAATTGTACCTATTTATGTCGAACAAGATTATTAAATGAAATAAAAAAGTACTGATATTTGTATATTAAATTAAAAAGATAGTTGTATTTATTAAAATAATAAGAAACAATATTTACACATATTAACACTAATAGAACTAAAAAAGAGTATTTACATCTAAACTAAATTTAAACAATCTACATGTGGTATGGAGCCAAGAACGCTGGCTGCATTCCCACGCTGGATTGCTATAGAAATCCTTTGCGCAAGGAACCAGCCAGCGTTCTTTTCTCTAGTGATGTCAATCAACATTTTATTTAATTTTTTTATAAAAGACTTCGTGCTTTTACCACACGGACCAAAAGTTTCGAAGCCAAGCGGTACGAAAATATAATCAGTCGATAATGATGTATATTTTCGCCGCTTGGCTTCGATATATGTATTAGTACTGATTATATGCATGTGTTTTATTAATCTACATACTAGCTGCGCACCGCGGTGTTACCCACACTAATACAGGGTCAAAGTTAACATATGTGTCAGAGTCTAAACTAATTCCATACCAAATTACTTTCAAGTCGGTTTAGTCATTTGAATGTGAAAAAGAAACGAACATAAACACATTAACGTACAAACTTACAAATTTATAATAATAATGTGATGTGGTTTAGTTGTATTATTACTTAACTAATATGCCTCTCAAGGTTTACGTGATAACTCTAGGTATAAAATAAAAAAACTAGGCTAAAATAATGTGTTTGTTTAAGTGTCGAGTTCTATCAACAGTGTTTTTACATTTGTCTTTTAATCGATTTTAATAGTTATTTTCTGTTAGGTAGGGCCAACCAATCCAAAGGATCTTTTGCCGTAACACCTGGCTTAAAAAAGCGAGCAACGCCTGATAAAAAACTAAAAGGGGAGGAATAATTATTAAAAAAAATAACGCATGAAGTATTTTTTATAATGAAATTAAAAATGTTTTAGAATCTACATAAATAAAATTATTAACACTTTGTTTGTGGACTTCCTGTTAATAGTTTTAAAGAATCATAGCGTTGTAAGTCAATAAATTGAGCGTCTGATTTGAGCATTCGCCATCAAACCGCCACTTGTAGCTTACATTATATCAAGTTTTAAATAAACTTTTTAACACACTCGGTAGTACTTTTCTATTTATTGCCATAATAGTTCTGTTTCACCTTCGTATTATATTAAATCAGATTGGATTTGAATTTACCTGCAAGATTATTTCCGGTCTTATACCGTAACCGGAAATCAACTCATAAATTCAAATCAAATTCAATTATTGTTTTTGGTGTTTAATATGATACCTAAAACATTAAAGATAAGAGAAACAAATTTGATTAATCTTTTATATATTATTAACATATTTGTTATGTTTTAAATAACTTTAAAAGGGTATCTGACTAAATTCTGTAGTGGCACAAGGTGAGCGGCAAGTGCGCGGAGCGTATTCTAGCTCAGTGATTGGTCCGCCGCCACATTTTCTGCGACTAATGCGGAAGGCATGCGATATCTCCCTGCTTCACGGCGCGCGATCAATACTCAGCTCAGTCGTTCGAGCACCGCCCGCGCCGACGCGAATATATTTCGGCAGGGAACTCTGCCCAATTTTCCTTCGACAGTTTGAAACTTCCGAAAGTTTTTGCGGCATGCACGTGCCTCAGCAGCCCTACCGGTCCATCGCAGAAATACTGGACTCCATGCGCCCGGAGTCGCCAGAAATGTGAGTACCTACAATTTTACAAGATTTTAGTTTTATTCAATTTGATCGTTAATTCGTTTCGATTTCAAGACATTTTATTTCCTAATAATTACGTAGTTTCCGCGAGAGTTATTAAATATTTTACTTCGCTGTTGTTTTTCACGTGAAATAACTAAGCGTTCGTTATATTGTAAGTACGTAGTTCGCCGAAATGACCCGCTGCTCCCACGTTGGGCGCCAACACGCCGAATATCTATGTTTGTATTGCGATCCGGAGCCAACGCTGCACTTAAATCAAATTTTAAGCACAATGCTGTAGGTTTTATTGTCTGTTCATAATGTAGCGTACGACATCCGGTTTGATGGCAGTTAATGTGCAGCAAGATGTGCCAGCGCGGTATAACGCCGCGCGCGTGCCAAGTGGCCGCCAGCTCGCCGCACTTGCATTAGCGCAATTATACAAAAAAATACAAAATAATTTATTTGCCAAAGAAAATTTGTCGCCAAATGTTTGGAATCCTCTGACCTCGTGGTAGCCGTTAGGCTGTGTTACGAGGCCAGAGTCGTCTCCCAGTATGTTTCTAATTTAATTATTATTACGTCTTATGAGCTAGGTTACAAACAATGTTTTTATTTTATTTTAATATCTAACTACCCTCAATTTGTGTACAAGTTCAAGTGGTATGACAACAAACAGTGTAGGCATGCAATGTAGGCAGTCACTCACACACGCACAATCGTACAACTCGCTCGCACCATCGACTTCATAATCAACTGACGCATAGTGTGAACACTACTTTGAAATCTATTATGTCAGCCAACAGTATCTTTCGATACATATATGAAGATGCAATTTTGTTTATTAGAAAATTGTGATTTCGATATTGCAGTGAGCGGATTTATTTAACTGCAATGAACATACAAAGTCTATATTGAGTATTTAGAGGATCTAGAGAGTTAGGCGTCTTTTGACTATGTTGTCCACGGTAGATAGCGAGTCGGCGCGCGAGCAGGTATCGTACGTGAATACAGACGGTGTGTGTGTGTGCGTGAGCTGCCAGCTACAGATCAGATATCAACAGATACTAATTGACGGATTACACATTAATAGTTAAAAGTTTAGGAACAGGATGTCTTTTAGTGTATCTGTGAATATTTTAAAGTTTTCATTAATGTTTCTTGTTTCCAGGCTGAGCAATTTAGGCCAGTCTAGAGATTTTAAATTATTTTTGAATGTTTCTATGTTTTGTTTATTATATAATCGTTTTTCTATTTTCCAATATATTTGTGGTTTTCGTTTTAGGGCCTTCAATATTCGAATATGTACTGCATAGTGGTCCGAGAAGTCGTAGTCACGCACGGTCTCTATCAATCTACTTTTATTGAAGTTAGCAAATAGTAGGTCTAGACATGAAGCTTTTGTTTTACATACTCGCGTTGGTTCGGTTACAAATTGGTGAAAGTTATATTCGAGTAACAAATTTTTGAATTCTATCGACTCTTTTTTCGTGTTTGTCATATCCAAATTTAGATCTCCGCATATTATTACATCCATGCTACTATATTTATGTGATAGCAATCTGAGTAGTTTTTTAATTTGTTTGTCAAATAGATCGGCTCGGTTTTTATTCCAATAGATAACAATCAAAAGTATCTTAATGTTTGTTATTACAATGGCGCATATTTCGATACAATATTAGATTGATAGGTTTGCTATTTCTTGTTCCACGGTGTATTCAAAGTCGTCTCGAAGTAGAATAATAATATAAATATTAAAACTTTCCAAACCAAACTAAAACTATATTTTATACAGAAATGCTACTACACAATAGAAGACTATTTTAATGACGAAAATAAGGAATAGGATATAATAATAATGATCTCAATGTAAAGTAGATTAATAATAGATAATATAAGAAAATATTGTACACATTCATACTAGTTTACGTTTAAGATTTGAAATTTTATATTAAGTTTTTGATTTTAGAATATTTAGTTTTAATCTTAGCAACGCCCTTATTCCCCTCTGAACAGGGTAAATGTAAATAGGTCACTGACCTCCATCAGTACCTACAGCGTACTTGTACTGATGGAGATCAGTGAAATAGGTACATTTAATGCTAATAAAGAAATTGAAATTGAAATAGCCCCGCCACCGGACTGACGTTGCCTGCAGAACGATGCAGCGATATTGTAGCCGGCGCAACTGCGCAAGATTAGCTCGAGCTTCATTGTTGATAGCCATGTTTCGGTCGCGCAGAATGAATGCAGTGTTTTAAAGTGTTCTTCTAGAAACGCCTTAACTTCTTTCCGTTTTTTGAAGAGACTTTGCATATTTTGGTGTATGAATACAAAATCTGTTTGGTTAGTGGCGAAAATTGTGGTTTTGTGATAGTTCGGTTATTTGTGCGTAAGGGATGTTTTGGTTGTTTGTGCTATCTCTGTGGCTAAGTGAGGTAGGAGAGATAATGTGTGGCGTCTGGATTGAGCTATGCCGAGAATGGTGTTGGTGTTGTGGTGCTGCTGAAGTGGAAGGCTGCTGATGCGGGTACGTCTCTGTTATATTTCCGTTTATTATAAGTTTGTTATTTCTTATGAAGGCTTGATGACCGTCAAGTCGCGCAGCGCGAACTTGTGATTGTAGGGACTTTCTTTGAAGTAATGTGTTTTTATCTAGGTATTCTGAAATAGATAAGCCCGAGTTTCTGAATAAGTAGCTATTTTTCAAAACATATTTTACCATTCGCTTGCTCAGTAGCTCAACTACTATTGGCCTACGTTTGGAGGTAGTTTTCGCAATTCTACGCAGATCTTCTATGTAGCCAGTGAGGTCTACATTCATTATGTTTTGGCCGATGGATATAACTTGATGGTGTAGTTGAGGTTCGGTTTCATAATCAGGTTCATTAAGTCCAAAAATAACAAATTTCCTGCTGTAGTCTATCTATGGTTGAATATTGAAGTCTTTGATAATCTTATTTTGTAGTTGATGTATTTCATTTTTGAGTTTATTGTTTTCATTTTCTAGATTTTCTATTCTCTTATTAGTTTTTAAGATTTCTGTTTTGATGTCAGTCTGTTGTTTTTCTAAATAATCGGTTTTTGTCGTCATTTCTATGCGTAATTTGTCAGTCATTAATTCTATTTTTAGATCTTTTGTGTTAGTTAGGTCATGTAGTATTGATCTTCTATTTTCTTCTAATTTGGACTCGAGTAGCTGATTAGTGCTAACATGTCAGTATTATTGGGGGCTGGACAGGACAAGTTAGGGGGAGTCTTGTACTGGTCATTGTTGTGAGATATTTGTGCCGTATTTAGTGTATAATCAGTGGTCGATTCGTCCAACATCATAAAGGAGTCATTCATGCATGATTGTTGCTGACTTACAGGCGTCGCGCACTCCTGGTGCGCTGCTGCGCGCACTCCTGGCGTGGTTGGCGTACGACGCTGCCTGGCAACCTGACGCGGATGAAGGGTGAGTTAGTTTATTATTTTATTGGAAACATTTTTATTATATGTTGTACCTCAAAGAGGTCTGAGCAAGTCGATGTACCGTCCTTCGTTCCTGGTGCGCTACTGCGCGTGCTCCTCGTGTGCTGTTGCGTGCACTCCTGGTGCGCTGATGCGCGCACTCCTGGTGCGCTGATGCGCGCACTCCTGGTGCGCTGATGCGCGCACTCCTGGTGCGCTACTGCGCGTGCTCCTCGTGTGTTACTGCGCGTGCTCCTCGTGTGCTGTTGCGTGCACTCCTGGTGCGCTGATGCGCGCACTCCTGGTGCGCTGATGCGCGCACTCCTGGTGCGCTGATGCGCGCACTCCTGGTGCGCTGATGCGCGCACTCCTGGTGCGCTGATGCGCGCACTCCTGGTGCGCTGATGCGCGCACTCCTGGTGCGCTGATGCGCGCACTCCTGGTGCGCTGATGCGCGCACTCTTGGTGCGCTGCTGCGCGCACTCCTGGTGCGCTGCTGCGCGCACTCCTGGTGCGCTGCTGCGCACACTCCTGGTGCGCTGCTGCGCGCACTCCTGGTGCGCTGCTGCGCGCACTCCTGGTGCGCTGCTGCGCGCACTCCTGGTGCGCTGCTGCGCGCACTCCTGGTGCGCTGCTGCGCGCACTCCTGGTGCGCTGCTGCGCGCACTCCTGGCGTGGTTGGCGCACTACGCTGCCTGGCAACCTGACGCGGATGAAGGGTGAGTTAGTTTATTATTTTATATTATATGTTGTACCTCAAAGAGGTCTGAGCAAGTCGATGTACCGTCCTTCGTTGCGTGCACTCCTGGTGCGCTGATGCGCGCACTCCTGGTGCGCTACTGCGCGTGCTCCTCGTGTGCTGTTGCGTGCACTCCTGGGGCGCTGATGCGCGCACTCCTGGTGCGCTACTGCGCGTGCTCCTCGTGTGCTGATGCGCGCACTCCTGGTGCGCTGATGCGCGCACTCCTGGTGCGCTACTGCGCGTGCTCCTCGTGTGCTACTGCGCGTGCTCCTCGTGTGCTACTGCGCGTGCTCCTCGTGTGCTACTGCGCGTGCTCCTCGTGTGCTACTGCGCGTGCTCCTCGTGTGCTGTTGCGTGCACTCCTCGTGTGCTGTTGCGTGCACTCCTGGTGCGCTGCTGCGCGCACTCCTGGCGTGGTTGGCGCTCGACGCTGCCTGGCAACCTGACGCGGATGAAGGGTGAGTTAGTTTATTATTTTATTAAAAACATTTTTATTATATATTGTACCTTAAAGAGGTCTGAGCAAGTCGATGTACCGTCCATCGTTGTGTGCACTCCTGGAGCGCTGATGCGCGCAATCCTGGTGCGCTACTGCGCGTGCTCCTCGTGTGCTGTTGCGTGCACTCCTGGTGCGCTGATGCGCGCACTCCTGGTGCGCTACTGCGCGTGCTTCTCGTGTGCTACTGCGCGTGCTCCTCGTGTGCTGTTGCGTGCACTCCTGGTGCGCTGTTGCATGCACTCCTGGTGCGCTGATGCGCGCACTCCTGGTGCGCTACTGCGCGTGCTCCTCGTGTGCTACTGCGCGTGCTCCTCGTGTGCTACTGCGCGTGCTCCTCGTGTGCTACTGCGCGTGCTCCTCGTGTGCTACTGCGCGTGCTCCTCGTGTGCTGTTGCGTGCACTCCTCGTGTGCTGTTGCGTGCACTCCTGGTGCGCTGCTGCGCGCACTCCTGGCGTGGTTGGCGCTCGACGCTGCCTGGCAACCTGACGCGGATGAAGGGTGAGTTAGTTTATTATTTTATTAAAAACATTTTTATTATATATTGTACCTTAAAGAGGTCTGAGCAAGTCGATGTACCGTCCATCGTTGTGTGCACTCCTGGTGCGCTGATGCGCGCAATCCTGGTGCGCTACTGCGCGTGCTCCTCGTGTGCTGTTGCGTGCACTCCTGGTGCGCTGATGCGCGCACTCCTGGTGCGCTGATGCGCGCACTCCTGGTGCGCTACTGCGCGTGCTTCTCGTGTGCTACTGCGCGTGCTCCTCGTGTGCTGTTGCGTGCACTCCTGGTGCGCTGTTGCATGCACTCCTGGTGCGCTGATGCGCGCACTCCTGGTGCGCTGCTGCGCGCACTCCTGACGTGGTTGGCGCACGACGCTGCCTGGCAACCAGACGCGGATGAAGGGTGAATTAGTTTATTATTTTATTGGAAACATTTTTATTACATGTTGTACCACAAAGAGGTCTGAGCAAGTTGATGTACCGTCCTTCGTTGCGTGCACTCCTGGTGCGCTGCTGCGCGCGCACTCCGTGTGCTGTTGCGCGCACTCAAAACGCGAAGGAGAACAACAAAGCTTCAAGACACAAGGTGCGGTGTTGGTAAGATCTTGAGATCCACGAACGCCACGTTGGTTAGGAGGTGAGGTGTGGCGGTGGTATATGGAGGAACACACCTATAAACCATCAAGTTTGTTGTTTGATGTCGGTTAAGGAGTAGTCGCAGCGGAGAGCACTACATATTTCTCCAGAGTTTCAGTTTCATTTAAAATGCTTTTAAAATACTTTAATTTAGCAGCCTAATTACCTTTCAACGTCGATAATTTTCATCATTTCTCTGTCTCTTTGATGCCCTTTTTAAGAAAAATATTTAAAAAAACCGTATTGTTTCCAGATCTAGACGACATAGAGCGCGGCACGGAAATCACGCCGGAGCTGGCTAGGCTACTTGTGAGCTACTACTATAATGCGAGCGAATCCAAAGGCGTCCACTAGTATTACATATATGAAACTGTAAGTAAAGTAAAGTTATTGTCATGTCACTTTCTTTTATTTTTTCAGCCATAAGAAACCGGGTAGGTTCACTTGTTACCAGTTAACATAATTCTTTGAATGAACCAGATTTTCTTGGCTTCGTCACAGAATACAATAATAGTTCAAAGGCTTTCACAACACGACAATGCTTTCATGATTATTAAAGAACTTTGAATAGAATGCACAAATAAAAGTAACCATTTAATTTTATTTGCACTCGTATCCAGTTTGAAGTTTTAGGAGAAAAATGTTTATTGCATTTATTAAATTGCACGTTAGGAAGCTAAATCTGATTTTACTTTGCCAAATTGAATTCGATATTACTAATATTATATGTATTGGTATTTGGATAAATTATGTTATGTTGTTAATAAACGGTACGCATGTAGCCTGTTTGCTAGTTGTAAAATCTTTGTTTATTAAGTAGCAAAATGGAATTCGTCTACAGAGAAAGAACATTTTTTTTTTTTTTTTTTTAACTTGAACGGGTTTGCACTTGACCATAGTTTACCTGATAGCAAGTAAGGCTATGGCCTAAGATGGAGCGTGCTTACCCGATAAGAACCGATTCACTCTCGCTTTGAAGAT
Organism: Macaria notata; assembly: GCA_927399415.1. Lineage (NCBI taxonomy): Eukaryota > Metazoa > Arthropoda > Insecta > Lepidoptera > Geometridae > Macaria > Macaria notata. The sequence continues at coordinate 2,747,494 of OV656737.1, forward strand.
CGCTGGATTATAGTGCGTGGGGAACAGAGAGCCAGGCAGGGAGTTCCACAACCTAGCGGTACGAACAATAAAGGTGGAAGCGTACCGATTCGTGCGGGTCTTAGGAACTTCCACCATAAACCGGTGTCGTCCTGCCGTACCTCTACTCGTCCGGTGAAAGAAGGGCGCGGGCGGAATTAGTCCGTGCAATTCCGCGGCACATTCTCCGAAATGCAACCGATAGAAAACCGACAAACTGGCGACTTTGCGACGGTGTTCAAGACTTTGAAGTTTCGCTCGGCACAGTTTATTATTATCAATGATCTTCTTGGCTCGACTCTCAATGGCCTCTAGTGCCTCAAGTTGGTACTTGGCTGATCCATCCCAAAGATGCGAACAGTACTCCATGCACGACCGAACTTGTGCTTGATACAAAGTAAGCAGCTGTTCCGGCTTGAAGTACTTTCGCACCTTCGAGAGGATACCCAACTTTTTGGCTGCAACTTCGGCTTTAGACTCAATGTGAGAGCCAAAATTAAGAGTAGGGGACAATGTAATACCAAGAAGATCAAGGTGGTCAGTTATCGGCACAGTCGAATTTCGGAAAGTGGGGGCCAGCTCGAATGGCCTCTTTTTAGCGGTGAAAAGACACGCCTGGGTCTTCGCAGCATTAAACCTGACTAGATTGGCATCACCCCAATCGGAGACTGCCTTGAGAGCCAGGTTTATACGCTCGACCATCGCCTCCCTGAGCCACTGGATCTCGGCCGCACTGGCCCGCGCTGTGGATGTATAGCTCTCTACAACGGTGCTGTCGTCTGCGTACCCAAAGGTTCCGGGTTTCAGCAGATCGTTAATATGCAGCAGGAAAAGAGTTGCAGAGAGCACCGACCCTTGAGGGACTCCGGCATTGATAGCCATTAGATCTGAGGAGCAGCCATCAACGACTACTCGAATAGACCTATCCCTCAAAAAGTCCGAAATCCAAGCACGAAGCCCAGCGGGCAGGCCGTAAGAGGAAAGCTTGCTAATAAGGCCATCGTGCCAAACCCTGTCAAAAGCCTTAGAAATATCCAGGGAAACCGCCAGGGCTTCCCCGTATTTCTCAATGGCTTCACTCCATATGTGAGTGGCGTACACTAGAATGTCTCCAGTGGACCGATTCTGGCGAAAGCCATATTGTCGGTCACTGAATAGGTCATGCGATTCAAGGTACGCCAGGAGCCTGCGGTTCAGGACACGTTCCATACTCTTGCAGAGCACGGACGTGACTGAAATGGGCCGGTAGTTAGAAGGGTCAGCACGACTACCTTTTTTGGGCACGGGCTGCACGTTAGCAAGTTTCCATGAAATCGGCACTTTGCCAGTCTCAAGAGAAAGCTGAAAGAGGCGCGTCAACACAGGAGCCAGCTCAGGCGCACATGTCCTCAGTACTATAGCTGGAATACCGTCAGGACCACTGGCCTTGTTCACGTCCAGATCGCGTAGCACTTTACGGACCTCCGTTTGGCGAATCTTGAAATCCGACATGGCAGTCGGACATTCAAGAGGAGGAGGAGGCGAAGCACCACAAGCATCAAGACGCGAATTTTCCGCAAATAGAGAAGCAAATAAATTTGCTTTCTCATCTGCAGAGTGAGCCAGAGATCCGTCAGGTTTCAGCAGTGGAGGCAATGAGGGGCGGCAGAAGTTCCCTTCGATCAACTTTGCCAGGGACCAAAAGGCTTTACTACCCGCGGGGTACGAAGCTAATTTGTTCCCTACTCGGCCAATGTGATCGAAGCGTGCCTTCTGAAGAACCTTTTTGCAGGACTTGGCGGCTTTGTTGTATGTCATCTTCTTCTTGCTAGTATTCCTAGCCTTGCGGTGGCGAGCATCAACCCATGCAAGGTATGCCTCATGTTTCAGCGCTTCTGCACGTCTACATTCTGGTCCAAACCATGGGCGAGCTTTGCCGGACTGGGATACATCCGAGTAAGGAATGAAATATTCCATACCTAGGCGAATAGTATCCATCACGGCATCCGCACAGACTGAAGGGTCTTTAGAAGAGAAGCAGACAGCCTGCCAAGGATACGATGCATAAAAAGACCGCATCTCATCCCAATCCGCTGACCTGTATCTCCACAACCGCCGACTACCGCTAGGGCTCGGAACGGATGGGTAATATACGGACACAGACTTCACCAGACAATGGTCGGACTTACCCAAGGGTGACGATATTGTCACTGAGTACCGGTCTGGATCTGTTGTCAGCAGAAGGTCTAAGCAGTTAGGTGTATGAGACTCAACGTCAGGCACCCTAGTAGCGCCTTGGACCAGCTGAGTGAGATTTAACGCCAAAGCGAGCTTACGCGTCTCTCTCCCAGCATGGTCAGTGATCTGGTATGGGTATAGCCACTCTTGGTGGCGTCCATTGAAATCCCCCAGAAACACTAATTGGGCTGTAGGGTACTTCTGAAGAGCCTTATCCGCCGCCTCATTGAGGTATTCAGTAAGCCTGGTTGTCTCCTGATCGCCGCTGTAATAATTTAATTTTGATAAATTATATTTTCTTTCTTTATTATATTTTCTTTAATTTTGTAATAATAATCTGACATGTAATTTGAACAAATTATTAATCTGTTTATTTACAATAGGTACATTTTTTTTCATATTCATTTACATACCTGTTATGTACAAAGTAAATTAGTCTTATTCTCAAAATTCTCATATCATCTTCGGGTGAATAACGTTTCAATTTATAAATTCTGTGGTAACACACAACCCAACACCCTTTTACCGAAAACATAAAACATTTCACAATTTAGCACCTTCTTTCATAACCGCAGTAAAACTCACATATTATGTTCGTAAACGTTGTCTTTTTACAACACGGCCGCCATGTTTGAATTTACGTGCCAATCAACACGGTAAATATCACGCGGAACCTTAAATATAAATATTTTCGCCACAACGAACAGTATGTTGGGAAATGCTATATTGCATTATGTCAGCTATAGACGACGCGCTTACAGTTAGCCAATATTTATATTTTTTGCGTATTTTTGTTTAGATTATTTTGCAGTATTCTGCCATATATAGCCGGAAAAATATCCATTGGCTTTCGGTAGATATACATAAGTAGGTGCATAATGCATGGAAAAAAGAGAAAGCTTTGTAAATAATGACTTTAATCTCATTTGATATTGGTAGGACCTTTATGGAGTTGGGTTTAGGACACACCATTACTAATATTTAGTTCATTAACTAATAAATGTTGAAAAATAACCATCATCAAATAAATCACTAATAAGATTGAACGAATCCAGAAGCTCCGATAACTTGGAAAAGTTTGTGAATTTTCGCGTCCTTATAAAAGCCTTTTAAAGAAACTATAAAAAAAGTGTAAATTTGTGTTTTGTTTGTCAATATACTATGTATAAAAAGAAAATACAAAGTCAATGTCTCAATTATGCAATAAACTGTGTCATAAGACTCAAGTGCGAAATAAACCATTATGTTACATCGTTGAGGAACTTTAGGACCTATAAAACATGATTCTGCAAAATAAAGAATGCTCTATTTAACAGCGCGCAGCGGCTCGTAAAATGAAATAAAGTGTTAGCCACAAATCCAGATGGCTTGAGTTTTTGTTTTATCATATGTTTTAATCAGAGTACTTCGAGATAGATAGAAATGGAACAGACATTGAATAGACTGCTCCCTTGGACAAGAGGCGTATTTTAGTGACCGTACTTACGCATACTTATGGAATAGACAGACCAACGTATGGGATGACATCACGATGCGCTCCGCGGAGAATTATTGCGTCACTCTCATGTACTTTAACTTATATGCTGATATGCTGTCATTATTACTTTACTTGTCGACTTATATGTTGTTCATTATTTTTATCAATTTGGTCTTTTTCACAAAAAAAAAGTTAAACTCTCAGAATCCAACATGAGTCTTAATTGAACTGTATGTAACTTATGCGTCGCAGTGATATTTTATTTGTAATCTTTTAGCCTGCTTTTTGGGTCTGTACCTTTTGTAAATAAATAAATACATTGTTTTTTTTCTTCTATTCCATAAGTATGCGCCAGTACGCGCACTTAAAATACGCCTCTTGTCTACGGGGCTGTTCATTTAATATATATAGGTAGTGTATGTTTTGGTATAGGGTGAGTAAGTTCGTATAAATTTAATAAAGGAAGTGACTATCACATTATCTGGTACTCAAGTAGTATTTTTCAAGGCAAAAGAAGCCTAAGTTTGTCTTCAAACTAAGCTTGGTCCTTTGTTTTTCTGGTGTTGAGCACTACTCAATTTGACAAGTAAAAAAAGGTCAATTTTATTATAGTTTTGAATATTCTAGGATAGACAAAAAACAGATTTCCAAAGTGTCACCATCTTAACTACTAGTATAACGAAAGAAGCAAAAATTTCAAGCAAATTCTTAGTAGGTACTTGTATTGTAACCTTTCTATTCTGGTACAATGTTGGTAAATTAAATCCTGAGCAAAGTTATTTGTTTATCTTTCTTTCACATCCAGTATCAAATATTTCTAGACGACTTTATCGCGAATAAAAAAAGTAATCTACGCATTTTCGTAAGGCTAGCCATTAATTACGAGTTACAAGCGTTTCGCCCGGGACCTTCGGACCTTAGGAATTTAAACGATACGGCTGAAGCGGTTACCATATGTTACATGTTTGTGTTTACTTTTTTGTCCATTTTGCTTTCATACTGACAGACATTGTTCACCAAGGAGCTCCTAAAGCGACACTCGTATTAGCAATATGGAAAGTGCCTGTAAAGGAATGAAACGTTTATGCCTGAACACGCCGATCTTTTAATGTATAAATGGAATGAATTCAACAGTTTATCGATTTGTTTAAAATAATCGCTAGACAACGATTTGTATGATAGACTAGCGGACCCGACGGACGTCGTCCTGTCTGTTTACTCTTTTACTCTTTAGTTAGTTAGAAAACGTTTTGATGCGAAAAAGAAAAGGGCGGTTTTTAGGGAATTTCCGGCATTTTTTCGAATTTTTCTCGCCGTAAAGACCATCTTTGAACTTCAACAAATATTAAAAAAAGAATTGGCTAAATCGGTCGGTTTATTCCAACTAGTCCTACCAGCGATAGTCGAACTGTCCAGGCGTTCTTGAGTTCTGCACTTACCAACACATTTTGCGATTAATTTTTATATATAAGAACACCTAATAATTTGTGTACAAATTATACTTATCCATGATACATATAAATATAGTACAGAATATCATAGTAGACCCTCGAGGTCGGTGGCACCGGCCCTGTCATAACATTACTTAGATTTCTCGTCCATTGTTCAGCTTGTTTAGACTGGGAATTTGTTTGTAAGGCATTTTCGGTACTTATATTATTGCCTACAAGCAGCCCTTACCAAAATATATGTAAACAATTATAAACAGAAAATAAGTAACAATAACTTCGGTCAGCTTACTAATAAGCTCTCTTGTGTGTTATATTCAACTTGCAAGTGAAAAGCACAACAGGAACCGCTGTGCCACGGTTCCTGTTGTGCTTTTCATCCAGACGCACCCTGGTTAGAATCCGGCCTACACCAATGACTTGTATTTTCATGTTAATTGTGGATTTCCACTCCACTGTATAATGGTGAAGGAAAACATCGTGAGGAAACCGACATGTCTGACGACCACCACATCCGAGGACATGTGTATTCCGTGAAAGGACCTGGGCGCCCACCACGATGTATCTGCCCAAAAGAACTCCCCTAACGAATAAATTCTGCGGGGGAGTCACGACCCTTAGTCATGAGGAAAGGAAACACGACTCAAGTGAGGGAGTATTCAACTTGGTCATTAAATATTTTTTTGATGCTGAATAATTCGATAACAATGTAATAAGAATCTAAAGCTGCATCAAAATATCAGAGTTAAGATGAAAGCTAAACGTAACTATAAATGTTCAGTATGACAACAACTACAACATTATGTTTTTATCATGTTACATAATTTACGCAATATTTTATGTGTCAATATAGTCAGTCTCTATAATAGAATCTCCAAGTCACGATTTAGGCTGAACCAAAAAACTTTCTTCCTATTTTAGAACTAAAGATGACTGTCCAACCCTTCCTGGCAAAGATTAAGTTGAGACAGATGAGTCTGAGTTGTGATGTAGTGGAGTTGAGTTCCAGTTGACAGCTCTGATACTGGCCATCTGCTGCCCATATTGCTGGGCTCGGCCATAGACAAATACTGAGACTACTACACTATAAAAATTAAAGATTTTATTTTTTGTTATTCTTTTCTATCTACAATCAGTATTACTATAAGCAGATGTGGTCTGTGCTATTGTTGTTGAAAGTGTGCACTTCATTGAATGCATCTCCTTATATTCTTTGTCTGGTGGAGCCCAATGTCAGTCGCTGGCTACCACGACTTTCCTCTTTAGCCTTGGTTCGTACCTTCGAGTCCTTAGGTTCAGGGCGAGTTGGTTAGGATGCTTGCTAGTCGATTGTGTTTAGCTGGATCTCTTCCTGTACAGTCTTCATTTGAAGGTGCTCATGAATTTCACAGTTCTTAGTAAACCAGGATACTCCGCTTATGGTCCTTAGTATGGTGTTTTGCATTCTTTGGAGTATTGTTATGTTTGATTTTGAGGCTGTGCCCCACAATTGTAGTCCATATAAGTCCATGCTGGTTTTAGGACACTTTTGTAGATAAGCAATTTGTTGTCCGTTGACAGTATACTATTTCTGCTCAGTAACCAAGAGTATGATCGTATTAAAAAAAGTCATGAACTAAAATATCTATCCTCCTCCGTCTATCAAACCGCACTGCTGAATAAATTCTTTAGGAGACTTTTATTGACAGATTATGCAGTAGCCTGACTATGTACTTTCACGAAAGACACGTCTTCAGATTTTATGGCCCTCATACATGTAGATTTCTTCACAATGTTTTTTTCACCGTAAATTAAGCAAGCGTCAAACCACACATAACTAGAAAATCAAGTAATTTGTGTAAGGGATGAAATCGAATTGGGTGCACTGGAATGTAAAGCGGAATGACCGAGCCACACTCGCTTATTTTACTGATTATTACTTGTATAAATTTGGCATACGTGCGTCGAAATTGTTGAAATATTAGGCCTCTATTGAATACTTAGTTGCTAGACTCGACATTGACCTTTATGTTGGGTCCATTACGTATTGTGTGACGTCACTAAATCACGTTGAATCACATCTGTTCTTTTTCTTTTCTCTTTTGTAAGGGACCAATTTTCTATATAATCTGCTATTTTTCAGGGAATTTTTACAACAAAATAAATACATTGTACTTACCTATAACATACATCGAAAACTATAGCTTTGTTGTAATAGTAATTATATGCAAGCTTTTAGTAAGATTGCAATTTTTTAAATTTAGTTTTTTTATATATTAATAATAATTATATCACAAAGTCTGTCTACCAACTATACAAAACCTTCCATTCTTCCAAATTCCAGCATTCTATTTTCACGGCTCGAAAGACAAAAATTTCCACCGTCTTGTCAATTCGGTAATTTAAATCTACCCTCATTAGAAATTCTGGCAGCGCAATGGATTCAGCCTATCGGGCCGTGTCGTGTGGAATGCCTACTTTTTACCGACGACGCGCTGTAGGTGCTTTTTGAAGATTAACAGGCACGGTTGAACATCTGCGATCATGTTTTTTAATCTTTGACGTGTTTTGCGTTACTAAAATATTTAGTGTCATAATATTGAGCTGTTATATCAAACGATTTGATAAGTTAATAGCACAATTTTAAAGATTAAGTGAATGATAAAAGTTACACATAGTTTCAAGCTTTTCATAATGTATAATTTTTGAAATATTTTTTTGTAAAATCCTAACTCAGAAGAATAAAAGTAAAACGCATGCAACCTTGTACGTAGCTGAATATTAAATAACAATAGATATTTCTCTAGAAGACTAATTAATCTCATTATTATGTAAGCTGTTGTGCACTACTCAGTCTCGTGATGTTATGAAAACATCAATAAATCAATGTAATAATGCTTATAATAATTAAAAATTAGGGGTTGCGGGTTCGATTCCCGCCTGACACAAGTATTTATGCATTTTAAAAATGTATAATTTCTTGTGTTGAGTCTGGTTGTTTGTATGTATAATAAGTATGTATTTACAAAAGAAAGTATATAAGTATTATATCCGTTATCTAGTACCCACGACACAAGCGTTTGCTTAGTGTGGGGCTAGATGGCGCTGTGTGCAATGTCCCGAAATATTTATTTATTTATTTATTTTATTTATTTATTTTTATCTATGACCTAAGTCAAAAAGTTAATGTAAATAATAAATAATGCATTATTGCAGGCGGGTTTTCCTGCGATTTTCTCGATATAAAATGAAGCCTATATTACTACGGGCAATGGAAATCTTATGTTACTTGCATGCCAAAACATTTGTAAAAAAACACCAACAAAATCCCTTTAAAATAAATGTAAGATATTGCTAAGTATTCAATTTTAAATATTGAATACTAATTCAGACTGTCATTATCAGATGTACCTTTTGTGGAGGATACAAATTACATTTCTAGGACTTATTACTAGAAATTATTTATTAATAAAAACATGATGGATTTTAAAAAGTGACTATATTTTAAGGAAGGTTTCTTAGATTTGGGCACATTAACCTCATAATGCATTTATGATAGTATAAAATATTGAGTTTGCGAATCTCTAAGGAGTAAATGTACAAAAATATCACTGAGTTCTAAATGCAAGCTATTAATCAAACGCAGAGGCGTGAAAGTAGAAAGAATGTCGCCATTAAATTGGCGATTATTTTGTTTGCCCATACCATCTTATAACAGATTTTAGCAGATCAATTCCAATACACGTATAATAAATAATATACTTATTAATATTTTATGCCTGTGCACTGTGTCTCTTGGACCATGCTCATCACTTCTTCAACAGAAGAGGGAAGATGGTTGGGCACTATAAACGACATGACAACTTTTTGAAAAACATCATTGAAAGAAATCTGGAAGCACGAAGCGAAAAATGGAGGTCAAGGAGGTCCTTTATGGACCAAGTAAAGGAAAAGGCGTCATGTCGTATAAGGAGGTCAAGGAATTGGCAGAAGATCGAGAAGGATGGCGCCTCCACAGACAAGGGCACTGGCCTTATATTTGTGATGATGATGATGACAGTGGTGGTCAAATGACTGATTATAAAAATTATAAAATAATCTAAATTGCGCTCTAGGTGACTATTGTCGCAGTTGTTGTCAAAGCAAATCAACAGGCTGACAGAGACAGGGGGAGAGGGTTTTAAGGTTAAGGCACGTCCCAAATAAGTTTATAATTACACGATATTTTCATAATAATATATATACCAAATAAGAAACTAATTTGACTCTGCCATTTTATGATAATCGCAGTTTTCCTAGCTCCATCCAACAAACCATATCTGTTAAATTGCCTGCGCTGCATCTGACAGCGAGCTGACGAAAATACTCCCCAAGATGACTTCTTCACGACATAGGATGTGATTTATAGCGCATTTTAAAATAAAAAAGTAAATGAAATAATGGGAAACATTATTTATTGTGGAGCATGATTTGAGTAATAGAAATATATAGTTAACCTGAAAAATACTTAGGGTAAAGTAAGCATGCTGGATGCTTTTGACCTAAGATATTTTTCGCAATTTAAAGTTAAACAGATAAAAATTTGTTAAATTGGCCAATTTGTGATCAACAATAGAGTAAATTAAATACAAAAATAACTTACAATACCCTGTGGTCGATTACCTACTTCAGCCTCAATATGACAAACTAGCTGTGCCTGCGACTTCGTCCGCGTGGAATAGTTATTTTGGGCATTAAATGGTCTATTCAACACAAAAATAATTTTTCAATTCGCACCAGTAGTTCCTGAGATTAGCACGTTCAAACAAACAAACGAACATACAAACAAACAAACTCTTCAGCTTTATTATATTAGTATAGATAAGAAAAACATATAGCCACGTGTATTCGTAAGTACCTACATAACGTGAGATAAAAATTCAAAGCACTATTATTTACCAACGTTCCCAATATTTTGTCTGGCAAATATTTGTACAATGTTCAACATGTTCTATTACACATCGATGTTACGTTGTAAATCTAAAGTATACCTTGATAATCTCCCTCAATGATTGATTTTATTTCCTGTACCTATGTTAAATAAAGAAGTCTGTTAATAAAGATTTGCAACTATTTAAAATATGTGAACATATAATGTACATACATATGTATTACGTACATCTATACTAATATTATAAAGCTGAAGAGTTTGCTTGTTTGTTTGAACGCGCTAATCTCAGGAACTACTGGTGGGAATTGAAAAATTATTTTTGTGTTGAATAGACCATATATCGAGGAAGGCTTTAGGCTATATAACATCACGCTGCAACTAATAGGAGCGAAGAAACAATGGAAAATGTGGAAAAAACGGGGAAAATTATTCATCTTTGAGGGCTTCCGTGGCGTGAGCTGCGAAAACGGTTCAAGTCATGGGTAACAGCTATAATTTATGAAGCTGAAGAGGTAGTTTGCAAACATAAATACGATGCCCAAAATAACTATTCCACGCGGACGGCGGCGAAGTCGCGCGCACAGCTAGTAATTGATATAATTGTTATGATACAAATAGCGAAATATCGCAGCTAATTTTTAGAGCAATATGCAAACAAAACATTTGACAATATTAATTCAAAATACTAAGAAAAGCCTCTACTAGATGTTCCTTATTTACTGACAAGAACTATAACCTATTTCTTGAAGGGTCTTCAGAATGTTTAGCGCGGGCTGAAATACAAATAGGTTAGCGTTTGAAGTTAGATTGTAAAGGTAGGCTTTAGTAACCGGTACCTTACTACTTTAGATCTTCTGTACTTTTACTTTGAGCACAGGAATAAAAATTATAAAAAAATATTTAAAATATTTTTTTTATATTAATAATCTTTTGTAAGATTAAACTAAGACTACATGTGGGACGAGTTGACAGTAAGTTTAATGGACTACATTTTCGGTTAATGTCCTTTAAAAATATGGTACATTACTCAAATAACTTTTGTTTCTTAGATAAACCTAAATTATTAGACTATACAATATGTATTTATAATTAACGGTTGAATTTGACATTTGGGCATGTTTGTTATAATTTTGAAACAAGTACACTCCAAGAGCATATTTATACATATATGTGTTACGGTAAATGTAAGTAATCGGAAATTATGTATAATTACCGGTAATTATACATAATTACCAACGCACCCGGTAAATGTAGTGAATTATCCACATTTACCGGTAATTATATATAATTACCATACCCCTTTGGTAAATGTAGTAAATAAAGAAATCAAACATCAGAATCAAAATGTTTATTAATAAATACAAGTGTTAATAAAATAAATAAATCGCACGAGTAGAGTTTCGGCAAGGAGGCACCGTTATACATTTGAGGTTCCAAAGACTCCCCCTGAATTATAATTTGTCGGTCTTCAAGTCGAGAGTAAACCGGTTTCTTCTAGGCAAGTGCGCTAGATCGTAGATTATAACGTTGCTTAACATCAGGCAAGTTGTAGTTGACTATATGTATAGGCAAATACCGAATGATGGCGGCACTTTAAAGCCAGTACAAATTTTTCACCAACTAACTAATACCTACATACATAAATAAATTTATTTAATAAGAATATATCTTATGTTTTGCCTAACCAAACAGAAGGTTTGATCTCTTGATATTTGAAGTATTATTGTTAGACTAATTTTGTTCGTTACCAAATTTAATCTAAGTATAGTAATATTATAAAGCTGAAGTTTGTTTGTTTGAACGCGCTAATCTCAAGAACTACTGATGTGAATTGAAAAAATCTTTATCTACACTAATGTTGTAACATTCTACTTATGTTTCCAATACTTGACTTATAATTACTACTGTTATAGCACAGACAACAAAACACTCAATTTAAGCAATTTCACATGTTGTTATAATATCCACATCGATATCGTAATAGCTCATTATGACATCGAAAAAGCGTGACCGACCTGATTGCAGGGCCAATCAGGTTGGTCGCGCTGCGCTCTCGTTGGTTAGATTTTAATGGCGGCAAAATCACTGTGACAATACACGTACGCGTGAATTTAATGTTTCGCAATGTGTTTTGTTTTTAAATACAAATTAAAAGTTAAAAATGGATAGCGACGATGATATTTGTACGCCTCCGGATATTCTAGAATTGGCAACAAAAGTAACTCACAATCTTTTGCCAGAAAAATCTAGAAAATTATATGAAAAATTAACTATTGTCAGCTTTTACTCTTGTTGTTTGATTAATTGCATTAGTGAAGATAAAGTAGTGTATGCAACTGCATATAACACGGGTTTTAAAACACTCGTTACTATTATGAAACTCACTGCGCTCGTTTCATAAACTCACACTCGTGTTTTAATACCCTTCATTATATGACAGTTGCATAAACTACTATTAAACATGATCTACACAAATTTCTGATTTCAAAGGCATACTACACCGTTGATGAGTTTCTCAAAGATCAACACATAATGTAAATGTATGAGTAGTATTAAGTCTAAGTATTGTGTAATGACATTTTATTTGTAATGTAGGTAATTATTTCATCATAAAATCGTTGACATTTTTATTATAATATCATAATTTGTGAAATACCTATGTTATAAGTTTTTGACATTAGTTATAATATTTTTTCTTTTTCAAATGTTATATTGACGGATTCTTTTAATTCAATTATAAGTATATCTTATGTCTGTAAACCTAACACGGTAAAAACTAGCGTGCTAAATGTAAAAGTTTATTCTATCAACATTATTTAAGACCTGTACTATACCTAGTTTTTCGGACAATAAATGCATTCATTTATTCATTCATTTATATATTTTCCTGTCCATCCAAAGGTTGCCTGGAAGAAATCGCCTAAGGCGATAAGGTCGCCCAATGTGCATTTAATAAGTTTTAAAATTTCTTTTATTATGTAATTTCTTTGGTGTGCATTTAAGACATATTTTATTATCACTGCAGAACACACTTCGGCCTTTATTTAGTCTAAGCTATATGTAATATAAACAATAATTTGTATGAAAACGATATTTTTTGTATAGATTTGATACAAAAAATATCATCTTAATATTTGCATGATTGAGAACGAGCAATTAGGTATTTTTCATCATAATTAGTTTAAACACCAACCCGATATCTCTAATAGGTTTCGAGATCTTTGCTAGTTACATAATTTATCTATTATCATTTAGGTAGGTAGGTACATTATTTTAATTACATAAATTTGACTATGATATATGAATACAAACAGTTGTAGATATTGGTTGTGCCTCGGGGAAGACAATAGAACACTTTTCTTTCCTTTCGGCACAACCAGTTGGTCAGTTGTATCGTGGGTCCAGTTTTTTGCTCAAAGGACTAACTAGTTGTGCCGAAAAGAATTAAAATTCCCATCGGCACAACCAGTTGTACGGAGAAGTTGTGCGCCGGGGAAGTAACGGTCCTAATGATATGCTACTCTTTTATCCTTTTTTTTATCATCTAAAGAACGATTGCATTGCCATAAGTGTCAGTATTTTTGGTACATTGATTTAAAACACCATAAGCTGACCGTGGTATGATATCACTTGCCTTGGGCCTTGTAGACAATGATATTCTCTTGTAGAATCCAATTCGCACCAATCTACGCCTACGTATAATACCTACATAGTCAACTAAATCCTATATTATAAGCGCCCAATTACCCGACCTTCCTTTATCTATCCAATCTATCCCGGCTCTTGACCCTTAATTCGAGCCTATAGCGGGGATGTCCATGATAAAAGAAAAGTCACTGGGTCCCACTACAAATTATTTATTTTCGGAAGCGTCACGATACATTATTTTTGAGCCGCGGAGAGCGCAGGCGGCGCGCTCAGGAGTTTCCGTGCAACTATTAATGTTTCTGATTCTTTATTCTTTCGGAGCGCCGCGTGCCTTCCTTAGCGGGGGCGGGGCGAGGGCCAACATTTGATATGCGCGCTACAACCTCCCCCTCCAAGTCACATGATCGACCCGACTGTGACTTGGCTGGACGTCCACGACGGCGAGGATGTCTGATAGTAACAACATCTCCAATGTAAGGAGTTAGGGCGCTGGCATGGTACTTCCCTCGGATGTCCCCAGTTGAATCGACAACCTCAAAAGACGTGGGAGAAATGACCCTAGCAACTTGATAGGGCCCCTCTCGCTTTGGCGCGAACTTCTTGGTGAATCCTTTGGCTGCATTACTGTGCAAGTGTGTATCCACCAGTACCAAATCCCCAACGTTGTATGGTACAAAGTCTCTACGCCACTGATCTCCATCCGCCTTCCTTCTATCTTGGTGGTCTTCGATATGGCGTTTGACATCAACGAGAATACGCCCAAACTCGTTCAGATACGGCGTAATTTGTGGCACAAAATTTTCTTGTGAAACTATTGCCCGAATGTCATTGTTGACATCTAGAGTACGCATTTCGCGGGCAAACGTCAAATACGACGCAGAATGACCCGTGGTCATGTTGATTGCATTATTCAATGAAAATCTTACTGTAGGTAGAACCTTCGGCCAATTACGATGCTCAGAACCTACCAATATCGCCAGAAGTTGTTTTAATTCGCGATTCTTCCGCTCAGCGGGATTAGCTTCCGGGTGGTAAACTGGAGTAAGGGCTTGTTCCACCCCCATGACATACATTACTTTTTGCATTACTGCCGAAACAAACTGCGTACCATTATCCGAAATGATACGACGAGGCAAGCCGTAACGCAAGAAAACCTCTTCGACAAGAACCTTGGCACAGGTCTCCGCTGTGGTATCCTGAAGCGCAAACAGCTCTACCCAACGACTGGCAGTGTCTTCAACAAGAAGAATCCACTTCTCTGCGTTGTCGCCTTCAGGTAATGGGCCAAAAAGGTCCATGGCCAACACTTCAAATCGCTGATTCATTATCGGTGTCTGGAGTAGTCCTGCCGGTTTCATGTTAGTTGGTTTGTATTTCTGACATGCATCACATGCTTTTAAATACTGGGCTACATAAGTCCTCATATT
Organism: Macaria notata; assembly: GCA_927399415.1. Classification (NCBI taxonomy): domain Eukaryota; kingdom Metazoa; phylum Arthropoda; class Insecta; order Lepidoptera; family Geometridae; genus Macaria; species Macaria notata. The sequence goes on from OV656737.1 coordinate 2,762,638, forward strand.
TTTAAAGAAGTAACGTTCTTTTATCTTCTTTAGTGTCCTCTCCAAACCTAGATGACCAGCAGTCGGCGCATCATGAATTTGCTTCATGAGATCTTCGCGAAGAGATTCTGGTACAACTAGTTGAGGTTCCTCAGATTCATTATCTTGGTCACATCTATATAAGACTCCTTGTGACATGTAATAACCTCTATCAGACCATCGGTCTGCTGTACTGGTCTGGTCTTCAAAGTCGGAGATGATCTTGCTGACTTCCGGATCAGCAAGCTGAGCACTACGGATATCCAATGGGCTACGATGTGGTAAGTCTACTACAACCGGACAAAGTTCGGTAGCCGGCTCCTCTACTTCTTCAGTGACGGGGCGGCTCAGCGTATCAGCAACCAGATTAACTCGTCCCGGAGTATACTCGACATTCAAATTATGCGGTTGTAGCTTCATAGCCCAACGTGCTAATCTTCCACTCGGCGTCTTTAGAGTCAGCAGCCACTTCAAAGGCTGATGGTCGGTTGCCACTAAGACTTGGGCTCCTTCTACATAGTCACGAAACTTATCTAAAGCCCAAACAACCGCTAGAGCTTCTCGCTCGGTACTATGATAATTGCGCTCAGCCGAGTTAAGCAGTCGGCTAGCGTACACAATTGGTCTCTCCTCTGTCGGACACGAACCTTGTAGAAGTACGGCTCCTAGTGCGTACGAACTGGCATCAGTTCGCAATATAAAAGGTTCGTCGAAATCTGGCTGGCGCAGAATCGAGCTGGAGGAGAGTCGCTTCTTGAGTTCTTCAAACGCGATGTTCTGCTCCTCCCCCCACTGCCAGCGTCTGTCCTTCTTCGTTAAATCAGTCAAAGGCCGTGCGATCTCTGAAAATTGCATGATGAACTTGCGAAACCATGAGCAAGTCTGGAGAAAAGTTTTCAGCTCCTTCAGATTGGTAGGTGGCTTCATACTCATCACAGCTTCTACCTTTGAAGGGTCCGGTTCAATTCCTTGGGCTGAAATGACGTGTCCCAGATAAGTTACCTTCTCTCTTGCAAACACACATTTTCCCCTGTTAGCATACAACTTAAACAAGCGAAGACGATCAAAGACCTGTTTTAGGTCTTCCAGGTGGCGATCCAGGTCTTCCGAGATCACCAAAATATCATCCAGATAAGTAAGAACACAGATGTCCTTGAGTCCTGATCTCATCCTATCCATTAACCGTTGGAACGTAGCCGGCGCATTCTTCAAACCGAACGGCATACGGCAAAATTGGAAGTTTCCGAACGGCGTAGTGAACGCTGTCTTGTGTCGGTCCTCTGGCACTACCATCGTCTGCCAGTACCCCGATTTTAAGTCAATCGTAGACATTACAGCATTCGGCCGTGTACTCTTCAACAGCTCATCAATGACAGGAATCGGATAACGATCAGTTTTAGTCACTTTATTTAATTTTCTGTAATCCACACAGAAACGAACCTCTCCATTCCTCTTAGGTACTAGTACTACTGGAGCTGCCCACTCAGATTCAGCTTCTTCAATAACTCCTTCTTCGAGCATCTTATCTAACTCCTTTCGAATAATTTCCTTCTTCGCAGGAGAACAGCGATATGGTGGACTAGCTATAGGTGTAGCGTCTCCGGTGTCAATACGATGCACTGCAAATTCTGTCGGTTCCCCTCCTGCAGCAAAAATGTCCTCGTTGACATTCAGGACTTGGGATAATCGCTCACGATCCTCGACATTAAGATGAGTGCCTTCATCTTCCCTAAGCTCCACCGAAGCGCAGGTCAGAGCTTGAACGTCCATAGCTTCATAACGCATAGGTTGAGGTGTCCTATCATGTCGCATGTACCATACCCCAACATCAAAGTCAAGTACCACACCAGCTGCACGAATGAAATTCATACCTAACAGACTCTCGGTTGCATCCGGGAGCATTATGAATTTAACGACAAACGTTAACCCTCGCACGACAATTTTGACCCGTGCTACGTCAACATTTTGGAAGCACACTCGCCCATCAGCATATTTCAATTTTACAAACTTTTGTGAGAAGACATGACCATTATTAACTAAGTGTTCACGAAGGCTTTTACTACCTACACAATGCTTAGCGCCACAATCTAGCAATAAATTGCCTACAGAATCACAGATACGCACTTCAATAATCGGCCTAGGTCGCGAGTCGAGATCATCGCTGATCATAGACGTTACGGAAACTGCCTGAAAGGCCACTTTTACCGCGTCACTTTTCGCTTTTTTACACGTTTCACATTTAGACCGTATAACACCTGGTGCTCCGCATCCAAAGCACGTGATACTAGGACGATTCTCCGACTGGGTAACATCATTGTTTTCTGCAGGTTTCTTTTCCTTCAGCCGTCTACAGGCGTCCTTCAAATGACCAAACTGTTTACAATAACTGCATTGAGGTCGTGACTTAAGAGCGCGTGTCACGCTGGATCTGGCAGCATCATTAGACGACGAAGACGACGGCGAGATAACTGGTTGACCACTTTCGCTCAGAAGATCCTCAACTCGCCGGGCGCGCCGTATCAGTTCGTCAAAAGTATCGAAAGACGAGCGCGGAATTTTCTCTCTAATTCGAAGATGCAGCAATCCGTACAGCATATCCAGCTGGGTCGCTTGTGACAACGACGACGGAGGAAGCTGGGCATACAGGGCACGCACGAGGCATATGAAAAGGTCAGTGGCCTCGTGCTGACCCTGCTCACGTTCAAATATTTTCCTATAGATGAGATGCGGTGGCAGTCGGGGTCCAAAAGTGTTCTTCAACGCTTCGACTGCGTCCTTCCAGGTGGCCGTGGTAGCTTTAACTCCTTGCCACCACGTTGCTGCCATATCCGTAAGCAGCATGGAGAGCCCCCGGAGGGCAACGTCATCACTGACGGCAGCGCATTCCTTATAGGTTTGTACGGCGTCCAAAAATGCCATTACATCGGACGATTTGTCACCACTAAATCGAGCGGTGCATTTCAATAAGTTATTAGAAGGCATGTTCGTACCTTGTGGTCCGTGACTTAGCTGATTTAGTAGAAGCATAAGTTGTTCGGCGCTTAACACGATGTTAGGAGCGGCGGCCGCGCCCGCCGGGAACGGGGCGCCAGCCGACGCAGGTGCAGGAAGCGGCGCGCCCGCGGGCGCAACCGCAGTTGGCGGCGGCGGCGCAGCGCACGCCTCGGCCGCTAGGGCCGGCGCGGCCACAGGCACAGCCGTGACATCATCACAGCCAACGCTCGGACCCAGTCCCAGCGTCACCTGGTGCACACGATACTCGCGCGGTGGTTCGGCCTCCAGGCCGTCCAGAACAACCGGCGCGGGCGGCGGCGGCGAGTCCTCGGACGAGGCACCGGCACGCGTTAACACCATTGTCCGCAAAAGTCCACAAACACAGTACACGATATACCTAAACGTTGGTTAACTCGTACACGGGAGTTTAACCAACATTCACCGTTCATAATAGGTATAAACGTCTAATAAATAGCAATCACAGTCCATCATAGGTATAACGAAAACGAAACGTTCGTTTACTTTCTACACACACACGCGTAAACTGGGTTCATAAAAAGTCTAGGTAACCTAACGACATAGGTACCAATGTGCATAGAAAACCAAAATAAAACACTGTATAGTCACATAAAACACGAAACAATAGGTCCCAATCAAAGTCTAGGATACCTACGTGTTCATCCAGGTTCACTTGGTACGCACTAACACTGTCCAACTAGACACAAGACAACCGACTTTATTCTCATATAAACACGAAACAATAGGTCCCCAATACCTACGTGTTTACTACCGATATTATTACGCTGAGAGTTCAACACCAATATACACAGGTACTTCAACGTAATTACGCGGCGAGAGAATATTATCGTTTTCTCTAAAACTGCACGGACAACATTCGACTGAGTTCACAGTTCACACAACACTATCTCGATTTCCGAGAATTTTGAGTGAATGTATGAACGAACGAACGACTAACGAAGGAGCGGTATAGGTACTAGCGTGGCGCCTTCCGATACACGGGTCTATTAACAAATATACTTCCCGAAGTTTTGTATTGCGCCACGTGCGTTTGCCCATATACTCACACACACATAGTAAGTACACATCACAGTTCACTGCGGTAAAATACGCAACATACCTACACGCGCTCACTTTCGCGAATAATTTTAACACTGATATTTAGAGTTCTGCTTCACGTTAGGCGCCATTATAGCGGGGATGTCCATGATAAAAGAAAAGTCACTGGGTCCCACTACAAATTATTTATTTTCGGAAGCGTCACGATACATTATTTTTGAGCCGCGGAGAGCGCAGGCGGCGCGCTCAGGAGTTTCCGTGCAACTATTAATGTTTCTGATTCTTTATTCTTTCGGAGCGCCGCGTGCCTTCCTTAGCGGGGGCGGGGCGAGGGCCAACATTTGATATGCGCGCTACAAGCCCCAGTGGCGACCCCTATTCTACAACTATTTTACACCACCTTGGATAGTTAATTAACCCCTTGTCAATTATATAATCGAATAAACATATTATGTACATAGGTAGGAGGTATATCATAATAATATGTATACTTACCGATACACTGGTTTAGAAAAGTAGGTACTTATCTTATCCACCAATACATTTTTTTCTAAACTTAAATGTTAAGTGTAAAAAGTTTTTAGCTGGTTCAAATTACGACATTATTTAGTTATCAAGCTTCTTTTATAAATATTTATAAGTTTTATAAAAATACCTTAACTGATTTCATCAAACAATTATAATACCAAGAATAAGAGTGTGCCGCGGAATTGCACGGACTAATTCCGCCCGCGCCCTTCTTTCACCGGACGAGTAGAGGTACGGCAGGACGACACCGGTTTATGGTGGAAGTTCCTAAGACCCGCACGAAACGGTACGCTTCCACCTTTATTGTTCGTACCGCTAGGTTGTGGAACTCCCTGCCTGGCTCTCTGTTCCCCACGCACTATAATCCAGCGATCTTCAAAGCGAGAGTGAATCGGTTCTTATCGGGTAAGCACGCTCCATCTTAGGCCATAGCCTTACTTGCTATCAGGTAAACTATGGTCAAGTGCAAACCCGTTCAAGTTAAAAAAAAAAAAAAAAAAAAAAGAATACTTAGAGATTTCATAAACATGCTATAAATCGAATAAGTTAAAGAATATCGTTAAAAATAACAAGCTGCCGGAACCTATTTCTCTATTCAGCCGCCTAGAGTGAGTATTCCAAGATCTTAGGTTAGCGTAAGTACTCAAACTAACCGAGTTTTTTTATTGTTTTTTATACATTGCCAAGGAATGTATACCCATGCAACTTATATAATAAACATTGTCTTTCGTAGAAGTAACGCGATCAAATTACTACATACACAATGATCTTCTGTATAAACCGAGGCAGATGCGTTGTACTCCGCTCTGCGTGGCGAACTCAACTCAAGCTAGTTAGCATGTGTCGGCTCAGTCAGTCGCCTCGACGCTACGCGCGGTGACACACGTTGACGGTCCAAGTAGGGTGTAAGTAAAACCTCATTGCCAGGCATGAAACTAATAGACAGATATTGTACAGGTTTTTTGAAGATAAAGATTATTTTCTCATTTTGATCCTATATATGGTCCTATCTAAATCCTATTAAAGTACAAATATATTGTTTTCTTGTACTTATCAAACGTTTATCAAATCTACACAAAGTTGTAAGAAATTAATCCACCATTGATTTAAGCAGTAAATTATTATCACAAGTCATATAGACGACAATATCATTGGGTAACAAGTAGAAATGGCTGGAGGTGCACCCACGCTAAAACTATCATAAAACATTAAGATGGTTATTTACAAGTGATCTAAAGTTACACATCATTAGGTAGAATATTACCATTATTTTCATACACTATTTTATTACCGTTTACGTAGGCAGGCGTTTCTAAGAAACAACCCACCTACCTGCTAACACTGTGACCAAAGCAAACTCCTAGGGCTTGGTTGGATCATCGCCGCAAGGTGGCCAGCATATCGGTCTTATGTCGATTACATTCCGGGGAGTGTGCGGCGCTTCATAATCCATCCATATCCATTATATATCCATTTCCACTTAAAAAAAAAACTTTATTAAGGCTACATTTTAAAAAAAGTTGTCAGTACCGAAAATCCCGTGAAATCCCGGTGCTATTTTGCGAAATCCCGAAAATCCCGGTTCTTTGAATTGGTACCGGTTCTCGATTCCCTACTGCTAAGCCTTATGAATCACAGCTACTATAAACAAAAAAGCCGAAGATTTTCATAACAAATGTTTTCCATTTAGCCTAACGACCAGTAAATAAGAAGTTGTGGTCTGCCAAGGCCTTACAAAGATCTGTCCAAGGTCCAAGTCAAGGACAATATTTATTGCTATCAATTTTTAATAGAATTTTTTCTTTGTCCTGTAACAACGGCGAATGGCATCCATTATTTTTGGAATAAAGAGCTTTTTTCAGCGCACGCTGCGTCGTATAAGTTTGAGTTTATGTGGTGATAAAATTTTTGAATTGCAGTGAGATGTAAAAGGATTTTTATTAGAATCTTTGTCCGTTTATGAGGGCCTATAAATAAGTCATGTGTCGTAACTTGGGAGACGGAATAACGGGCCAAATTGTAGAACAAACATTTTTAAACTTTCTTTAATTACGCATATAATTTCGTTAAGTCAGTGACACTGTGAAGTATGAATTATTCGTTCCATTATGTAAAAAGTAAAAAGTAATCTTACCATATTTATTTGTATTTTTTCTGATAAACAATGCATTGATTAGTTATCATCCGTTAAACAATAAGTAAAAAATATGAAGTATTTATTTATTGACACGAAAAAACATTAGATATGTACATTAGATAGATTAAGTAAATAATAGAATCAATTTTAATACTTGCGAGCAAGATAACTCTTTACAAATACCTACGTGTAGGTATACACTTGGCGTAAAGTGTTTCAATCCGCAGCTTTAGTTGAACTACGAAATAAATGTTCCACTGAAATCTGTCGAGAAAGTAACTTGACAAGTCATCGAAATTTCAGAAAATTCGTGCATAGTCACAAAAGAGTTGGAGGCTGCGGATTTGAAAACTTTTTAAGAAGGGGCAAAAAGGTTATAAAACTTCAAACCTTGATACTGAAGACTACTTGATATAATGCTGCTGCTGGGTTTAATAGAGTCTTCTCTAAACTATGTCCGCAATGCCCTACTACTACAATTTTTGTTACATTATTTCGAAATTAAAATAATTCTTATATATTTTTTTTTAGTCAATATTTTTAAGGGAGGCCATTGCCCAGGAATGGGATAATAATATAATATGTTAATAGAAAAATACTTTTTATGATAAAAAGCTAATCATTTAGATTTCAAGAACATCTCATTCACAGACAAGCGGTTGCTATATAATAAACTACTAAAGCTCCAAAAAAAAATCCCACTTATTTCTTTATTATTCACAGGGAGACAGTAAACTCGTGACAAAACTCCGAGCATTGTGCCACTTACCATCCACCTAGTTTCATTACCTATGCAAGCAGCGCCTCCCTGAAATAGGAGCTTTCGAGAGCTTATAAGAATGTCTTCTTCGTTCTTTTTCACGGTTACTAATAACGTAATAACTAACGCATAACTTTCTGAGGCCAATTTTATTTGAGACATCGATACGATTAAATTTCGTTTGAAGACTCGGAAATTTGTGAAAAATATAAAGATTCTTCAACAGGTAAGAAAGTTCAAAATTTTGTTTTAGTCATTGGCGACATTTTTTTTATAAGGAACATCTGATTTTTATCGCAAATCTTCAAGTGACGCAGATGAACATCTTTTAATTTTGATATAATCACGCTGAAAAGTTTATGCTTTGTTTATCAGATTAATAACTCTGTACATAACTACAACTAGGTAACATACGTACATAGTACGCCTTATTTATTCTATACCTATTGGCATACAATTTTGTCTGTTACCAGAAAAGTTGGCAGGTACAAAAATAATGCTAATAATATATTGTTGTGTTTTTATAAATGTACATAAATGGAAATGAATCAGCATAGTTTTGATATAATATAAAAAGCTTAGCCATATTTTATACTAGCTGTGCCTGTGACTTTGTCAGCGTGGAATAGTTATTTTGGGCATTTATTTCTTTGTATTTTGAACCGTTTTCGCAGCGCACGCAACGGAAGCCCTCAAAGATGAATAATTTTTCCCGTTTTTCCCACATTTTCCACTGTTTCTTCGCTCCTATTAGTTGCAGCGTGATGTTATATAGCCTAAAGCCTTCCTTGATAAATGGTCTATTCAACACAAAAATAATTTTTCAATTCGCACCATTAGTTCCTGAGATTAGCGCGTTCAAACAAACATACAAACAAACAAACTCTTCAGCTTGATAATATTAGTATAGATTCTGTTTGTTGGTCATAAACTTATGTTTTTACTTACAGATTTAGTTAAAAGCAAACTTTGAGAAGCTACAGGTTCAACTTAACTGCAAAAGTAGAATAAGTCTCTCTCTCGTTTTATATTATTTTCGGTATCTTGCTAAACGTTAAGTGACTTAACAAGAAATCTTATAAAAACCGGTAAGTATATATCAATGTAAGTCATTATTCAAAGTTGAAGCACCTGACGCCGTTCTCAAGTCGTTAACGGGTACTTAATGAGGGACGGAAAAGGTTTGAATAATATAAAGGGGTCGCAGAGAAACAGCGACTACATAACTAAAAGATATCTAATTTAAAAAAAAGTTTGTATGAGAGTGTGCAACTTTGGTGTCGAGAGTTTTCAAACTGCTCTAAGGGCTTCTTATTGGTTTAACGACAGCCGTTCTATGACAAACAGTCGGGATCTGCAATTGAACGTGTCATCCGATGCACAGAAGTGTAAATAGAATTCCACATTTTACAAAACATATGTATATAAAGTCTTACCTATGACACAAGCATTTGCTTAGTGTCGGGCTTGAGGGCGCTGTATACAATGACCCGTAATATTTATATAATTATTTATTTCCTTTTTGTCACCCATCCATGGACTGACCGCATCGACATTTGCCACATGTATTGAAGATTACCTTCGCTGAATGAGCTTAGAAAGATTATTGGAAGTCTTTAGAGTGTATTGTCGACGCGAGAAAAGCTCCAAAATGATCGCAGTTTGGACCTTTACCACGCTCGTTCTAAGGACCTTTTAAATATGTTAGGTATTTCGGTGTTTCGGCGTTTCAAGCACATTACAGGGAAGAAATATATGAGATAGGTACTCGGACCAACAAGATCATGGATTGTAATTACATAACCATTCCAGATTGTAAAATTATTACTTTTTCATGTAAATCTGTGTTATTGTCTAGATCTGTCTATGTTATGGATAATTTATTATTTTGAAACATTTCATTAATGCGACAAAAAAACATAATATCTATGTAAATCAATATTTTACTTATTTTTAATCCGTCTGTAATTTTAATTTTATTTAAACTTTTTGAAATCAGGCCCTCTTTGAACCTTAGATACAGTACTGAAGTTTAGGGATACCTACTGAAAAAGTTTGGAATGCGGAAGTAAGGGTGAATAAGCAATGAAAATAACTGAAAAGCTTGAAAATTGTTATCTCGACTAGAAAGAGAGATAAAGAGATGAAAACACTATGTATAGGTATATGTATTTGGTCAGCTATACATTAAAATTAACTAGCATTTAGGCTTATATTGCTCAGAGTTGAGATATGTATTGTAATTTTACATTAAATATGACATCTGTTAAAGACAACTGCAGCAGTTCCAGCAAAAAACAGCATATGTACGGGCTGGTCAAAAGTATTGCAAAAATAGGTTAATTTAAATTTTAAATGATAAATAAATAGCATATCTAGAAATAGTCAACATGTACAAAACAGTAAGAAAGTTTAAGTAGGTTAAAGCCTGCGGTTAAAACCTTGATTGTGAATATAAGAAGTCGGACTGTCAGTCATAAATTAAAAAAAACAAAGACCATTAGGGCTGTAAAAACAGAAGCGCTGTTAAAGTTGAAGATTTTTTATTGCAATATGTCGGAAACAGATGGCGTAAGTAACGCAAGTTCCGCTGTTAAATGTTTATGTGCGCCATTATAAAACTGGCGATTATGAGTTAAGTTAAAATGCATTAAAATAAAGTTTACTATACGGTAACTTAATAAGAGGTTTAATCAGTAAAAACGCAAATGTTTTTTCTTTAGCCTTTTGTTTTGGCTAAACATTTTTTTATAAGTCGATAAAGACACTGCCTTGAAAGGAACATTTATGAATAGATACTTTACTAATATATTTTTTTAATTCTGTCAATAATGCAAGTTACATACATGTTTTATGTAACTTACACTTACGCCCTGATAAGAAAACATTGCCATAATCCTACTGCCTATTTAATGTAGCAGAATGTTGCGGAAATAACCATTACACGTCGTTATTTAGACCATTTCCTTCGGGTAACTTACATTCACGTATTTTTTCTACATCTACCTAGTTCCATTTGTTTATAAACTAAGAGGAACACAAAACTTGAAAATATGTATGTCAGTTTCAATCTTAAAACTTTCACGAACGGAAATGATCTTTACAATAAGAAAATACAATGTTTTCAGGTCGTTCCATAAAATAAATAAGATATTGATATTTGCCAACAAACTTCGATATAATAACAATTGACACTACTTTGACATTTCTGTGATTCTGAATCAAAGTAATTGAAAACTTTGTCTACGAAACTTTATCAGCCCATTCATTCAATTCGTTTATAATTTTTCTCAAAATATGTTTTCAGTTTAACAAATTGCACTATATACACAGGCTTTTGCTTAGTTTGAAAATATGTAAAGTAAGCCTTAGTATTAATGAATGTTATTTATTTGGTTGGATTCGTTTTTGTAAACCTCTAACTTTCCAGGTGCCAGGTTAAACCTGGATATCAGATTCCTCCGACCTTTGGATGGTAGTAAATTAATGGGCGAAGCGACACGCGGCATGAATGCAAAATGGCCGACATTCGCGAGAAATCGAGGGTAGATGTGATAAATGACACTCGAAATAAGATGTGGGTTTGATGTATGAGTACATTTACATTTGTACAATGACACCTACATTTGGTGCTTGTAGTGAGTGGTAGGTACAAAACGCTTTTTAAGAGAATATTATTGCTATAAAAATAACCATAATAATGTTTTTTATAAGGGCTTCATTTCACTTACATATTAATATACTTAGTTCATAAACAAAAAATAATAAATTCATTCATAAAATATAATTGAATACTTAACTATTTTAAGTTTAAGTTTAAGAACGCTGGCTGGTTCCTTGCGCAAAGGATTTCTATAGCAATCCAGCGTGGGAATGCAGCCAGCGTTCTTGGCTCCATACCACATGTGGATGTTTTAAATTTAGGTTAAATGTACATACTCTTCTTTAGTTTTATTAGTGTATATATTGTTTATTATTTTGCAAATAAAAATATTTAAAGTTTACAAACTACTTAATTGCAACATTAGAATAAAATAATCAGGATCACCCAGTCACCCATTGCTTAAACAAATCTCAAACGAAAAACTTGTTAAATTATACTAATACTATGGGGTGCTCGCGGCTTCGCTCGCATTAAGGGGGTCCTAGAGCTGAAAACGGGCGTCTTTAAACACGATTTTCAGCACAAGTATGCAAATGATGACCGTCAAAAAAATACATGTAACTCTTGATCATATTTTAAATTCTACTGTTATTTCCAAAACACTCTTCTAATTACTTTACTCGATAGAAAAAAATCACAAAGTAAGGTCCAAAATGAAGTTCCATGGATATTTTGGTGCCATAGTTAGTTAAACAAATTTGAAAAATAAATTGTGAAATTAATTGGGCTGATAAAAAATATATTGAAGTTTGTCAGTATTGCTGTAAATTTTTAATTCGACGTCACATTTAAAAGATATTAATTATTTACACCAAAATTATCAAGAATCTCAAAAACTCATGCAATGTTAGTTTCGGCGTCGTAGTACTTCTCGCTCATTTCTATGTCGAGAGACAGTGACCGCTGATGCGCCTTGCTAGGTGGACGTGTGTCGCTGCGTCATCCATTTCAACAAATAATTTCTCGAATAATTTCCAAGTGATAACATTGGTTTATGCTACTGTGTTTTTTCCAAATGCGTACCTAACTTGTTGTGTGACAACTTCCTTTTTTTTTGAATAACTTTTAAAAAACATTATTTAGGTATCTACCTATATACATACATTATGAAGTGAAAAAAAATGGGAAATAAAACAAAAAGAAGTCGGTTGTCGGTGAAGAGAACATACCGAAGAAAACAAAAACACTTGATAGAAGTTGTAAGGTAAGAAACAAAAATCTATATTGTAGATCTTATTTACCTTCTTATCTAGGTATATTATATTACAATTTTCTACCTATTTGGATTTTGTACTGACATAAAATTTGCTGCATATAATATTATTATGCTTACTTACGTAGATAAAGTTCGCAGCACACTAGGTAGGTATCGATTTTGTTGCACAGATAATATCTACCTACCTATATGTATATACCTCTAGATCGCTAGGAATAGGTACCTTGTCTGACATCCAGGAAAACATTACGGTTTGAACTTTTTAGTTATTATTACTCGCAGAATTATCTAGCTCTATTATCAAGTCGTAAAAATAAACTTGAACATTAGTATGTAGGTACCTACCTACCGCAATTTATCATTTACTTATTATTTTATTTCTTTACAGAAAAAAGAAGCAATTGTAAAATAATTCAGAAAATATTCCATCACATACGTAAGTAATTTAGGTACAATAATAGGTAGGTAAGTACATTATTATTTATGTCCTACCTACCTACCTACTACTAGCCTACTTGTGTATCATACAATGTATCATATCGTATCATATATTATACTGTTGTATAAAAGCGAAAGAGTGTTTGTTAGTTTGCTTGTTGGTCTGATTCTTCATGTTCAAGCACAACGGAGCAACGGATCATCGTGTTTTTGGTATCGTCCAGAGAGCGCGACATACCTACCTAGGCTACTTATATCGTGAAACCATGCGAACGAAGCCGCGGGAATCTACCATCATGTATTTATGTACTATATTGTTTGCGTCTTCGTCTTTTCTATAAACCTAATAATAATAACTCAAAGGCGCAAGATAATAATTCTACACGTAGATGGTGGCAGCACGTCTGCTTGGAATTGTCATTCTGGATCATGTTGTGGTTAGATCTTTTTAGTTCTGATTGTATCGGCGCGCAGAGTTATCTTGCTCTATCTGTGTGTGTGCAAAACGAAGCGGTGGGAGAGGCCCGGCTATCTATCTTTTCGACACGTTCCTTCCGCTTTAGAACCGCAAGCAGTGAAAATAAAATTGATCCAAAGTTTGTACATAGGTATTAGGTGCGTAGGTACCTACGATAATTTATAATAAGCTTTATTTTCGTTACAGGAAGGATCAGTTGCCAAATGATATATAAGAAAATATCACTTCACATGAGTAAGTAATTTTAAAACAAATATTATGTACTTACCTACAGTCGTACCTACTACTAACCAACTTATGTGTTACATATTTTTTATAACAATGTTTTATAAACATTGTACACCTATCTCTTAGAATAAGTAGGTATATGTACGAAATGTAACTAAAAAGTAGACAGTAAAATTTATTTAAAATAAAATCAAAAACCGACTGCAAGTGTCACTAAAAAGTTAATAAATAATTTATTATTATTTTTGCGACTTCAATATTAAAAATTGTGAGTAAAGAATCTATCAAATCATTAATTGATTGATAATTGATTTTTACGATTTAAGTTTTTACTTTTTTACAGAGATAAAAAAAAAATTGCATGTTTTTCTCCCTCGGGAAATAATTGCTAAAACTAGTTATTGGTTACATTTTAGCACGTGAACAGCTAAGCGAAAGAGCCGTGTGTGAGATATCCTACCATATTTATTTATTCATTGTTTCAGGTTACTTGACGTACTTGTAAGCACTAGTGGACGATCTGATGAACTAAATTTAATTGCCCTGGATTCTATGGAAGTGCCTGGAGCATATCCTATCATTTCACAAGTAACATCAATTTACTAGAGACCATAGATACTTATTACAGTAAAAATACATGATTATATGGCAAAAATACTTTTTCTTAGAACTGCTCTATGTATTTTCATAATTCATCTTATGTTGTAATATTGATAAGAGCAATACGTTTCAGAAACTCACAACAAAGCAACATAGAGGCATCTATCGGATCTCCTGAAGAATTGCTAAACATTGAATTGGAAAACGAAGAATCCAATGAATTTCAATTGAGAACATTTTCAATCAAGCGATCGAGCGAACAGTCAAGCGATACCAAAGCGATATTAAGTGTGTGCGAGTGTATAGTGAAGGTAATAAATTAAGGCATTGTGTTTTTCCTGAAAAACAGACCCCTATCCCGTAACAATACGGTACAAGTTATAAAGCAGCATCTGGTACCGCGGCAATAATAGGTAGAAAAACAAAAGGAATCTTGTATATAGGAGTAAAAAACAAGTATTGCTGTGTTTGTGCTAGAGCAGAAAACAAAAATATGGTTCCAAATGAACATAAATGTTTTAAAAATTTCAAGGGTTCTTCCAGTTTAATGGAAAATGAAATTTTGGTAGAAGGTTTCAATTGTTCAATCGCAAAGCACGGTCTGATTTATGGTAGAATGATAAGCGATGGAGACGCATCTACATACTCAAAAATCCTCAACGCCAAAATTTCATTATTACACAATGATATAACTAACTCGATGCAACATGTTTTTGGCGACCACAAAATGTGCCATAGCTACTATTGTGAAAAAAAAGTAATGACAATGCCGATCTCCAAAAAATAGACAATACATCTTTTCAGTTTCGGATTCACGCCAATGTGTCAAGTGTTGCCAGTAAGTCAACAAGTTTAATAGAAGACGTCGATACCAATACTGTTGAATGTTTCAATAGTGTTATAGCCAAATTCATAGGAGGGGAAAACAATAAATTTTGCCCAAAAACAAGGATATCAAGGCAGATGTGCGGCAGCAGTCGTATCCGTTAACTCAAAAACAGCCATATCATCAATACAAAAAGCCTTTACTGGTCAAAGCCCTGGTGGTAAAATAGAAGACTTAGAAAAGAAAAGAGGAATCAAACGAAAGTATAACGCAGAACACCCAGTGAAGGATGGAAATTAGAGAAAAACTTATTACAGCATCAAATTTTGGCCCAATCTGTAAAGAGAAAGTTTCGTCAAATACAGCAAATTTAGTGAAAAATATTCTATACAAGAAACAACTGACTCATGTGACTTCCATTGCTCATGGAATTAAAAATGAAAGACAAGCTACACTTCAACTACAGCAATAAGAAAATGTTGAAATTCGGCCTTGTGGAATAATCCACAAGGCCGAATTTCAACATTATTGACCAAATTTATCCATTTATTGGAGCAGCATCTGACGGACTGATAGGCAATGACACTGTCGTAGAAATAAAATGCCCTATTAGTGCTTACAAAATAAGAATGGCCAAGGCAATAGAACAAAATAAAATTGATATTTTAGAGTACAACAAAGTCACAAAAACTCATACAGTGAACAAAAAAAGTAATTGTTTTTTTTTTATCAAATACAAGGCCAACTGTATGTAACAAACGAAAAATGTGTCTTCTGGGTATTTGGGCAGGTGAAAATGAGCCGCTACACATAGAACGTATAGAAAGGGATGACATTTTCTGGCAATCCATGAAATCAAAACTCATACAATTTTGCCACAAATGTTTTCTGCCAGAACTCGTTGACAGTAGGCATAAACGTGACATGCCAATTAGAAACCTTGCTCTGGGAGACAACGAAAACAATCAGCCTGATACATGTGCAAACTCAATATTTCAACAAGATTTTCAGCAACCCGAACCAAGCATGCGTGTAATAGATGTAGCTGATTATTGTCTGTTATGTAAGTTAAATTCCATCATTACATACCATTTGGAAATACGCAATATGTATATAGGCGCAGTGCGCACGTATGTGTAGGATTTTGACCGACTTCAAAAAAAATGTGGAGGCTCTCCATTCATCTGACTGTTTTTTTAACCGACTTCAAAACACGGAGCTTATCAGTCTTCTGAAAGTTTAGCACCGTCTCCAAATATTACGTATTTCAATAATAATACTTATTGGATTGTGATATATTCTTTACTCACAATTCTAAATTCTGAGGTCACGAAAATGAAAATAAATTACTTATTTATTAAATTAGGTACTTATTTTGCATTAAAAAGTTATATTAACTATAAAAAAAAACCGACCTTAAGTTTACTGTCACTAAAAAGTTATTTACTAACTTTTTAGTGACAGTAAACTTGAAGTCGGTTTTTTTTTCTAATATTATATATTTTAGTGTTATCGCGTAGTCATTATCACCCGTAAACCGCCTTAACAGTCAATTTTTAATAGATTTAAAAAAGGAGGAGCTTCTCAATTTGACAGAAAGTATTTTCCATAAGTATAAAAATATACGAATATTAATATCAGTATTGTTTTGATTTTATTAAGAAACTATGTTTTTGAAAAATAAAAGGAATTACACATGTCTCTAAAATTGTTTCACTGCCGACTACTACGATACACAACTACTACGATAAATAACAAGAAAAAAATTTGGTACATCCTACCTACCTACCTGTATTGATTTTAAAATCTGCCTATTCACGTATCTATACTATGAATGATCTGTGCTAATCGGTAAAGTAAGTAATAGGGATAAATTGATTCGTAATTAAATTAATAAATATATAGGTACCTATATACGTAATTTAGGTAAATACATAATGCGCTAAAATATTGAATGTTAGAATCTATTTTATCAATGTCATGTCTATTCTACCCAATTCAATATCTACTACTGATTTTTATTATGTGGATAAGATAATAAGCGCTTCGCAATCTTCTGTTACAAAATGACCGCGCGCGAGCCCCGTATTTCATGGACTGACGCCGGCGCCGCGTCGCCGCGACGGCCGCTGCGCGTACTATTCCTCCCCGTCTTCACCGCCAGTTTCACCTCCTCAAATGTCGAAATGGCTGGGATATACTCGCCTTAAAAACTAAAACTTGCATACCCTATTTCACCCCTTTAAGTGGCATTTCCAAAAATCCTTTATTTGCGGATGCCTACCACATAACATCTACCTTCATGCCAAATTTCAGCCCAATCCGTCCAATGGTTTGGGCTGTGCGTTGATTGATTGCTATGTCAGCCAGTCACCTTTGAGTTTAAAATATTTAGATGTACTTTTTACTACATATACGTAGTAGGTATTATATATACCTATATATATATATATATATAATTATAATCTTACCAGCCAGCTATGACGATTGCTTGGATGCATACTCATATATAATGTACGTAATTGTCCCTTCGTATACAACTCTAATCGATCTAGAATTACCTCGAAATACCCGAGGAAGGTAGAAAACATCAAATTGCGTGGTCACAACACCCTTAATCCCTGGGGACCTAATTAAAATATCGCCCGTTAATTACTACGCACAATAATTAGGCTCCCGGGTTAATTAAGAAATTGAAGTTTTTCCCCTCTGGGGAACAAATGTTTTGCCTGTAATAGGGATATAGCATCGAAGGTTATTTGAGTGTAATTATATTATATTGAAGGTTGAGTACCAATTTAATGATTTTGTTTTGTATTTTGGGGCAAACAAAAGTGAATAACTACGTATGGATAAAGATCCTTACGTAATCAACTTTTCGTTTGGTATTTTCATGGTACAAATACCTGCAATATACATATAAAGATAAGCTTTATAATTTAGTAGCAGCTCTTTAAAACTCTCTACTACCTAATGAAAACCGAAAAACATACTAATAAAAAAAAACTTTCAGAAGACTTGAACCTTTAACCACCTATTTTGAAGTCGGTTAAAAAGAAATAATTTTGATAGAAAAGTTAATATAAATGTTTTATAAACCATAAACTATATACATAACATACTCGTATGTATTTAAGTATTTTTTTTTTAAATATTTAAAAAAAATATTTGACTGGGAATCAGTTGACATAACTTTTTTTTTACATTAGATAAGCTCACTCTTGACTACGACCTGCCTGATGTTAAGCAACGTTGTAATCTACGATCTAGCGCGCTTGCCTAGAAGAAACCGGTATTTACTTCAATGCTTTAATTTTTATTCTATAGTTAATCAATTTTAATGACTTTAATAATTACCGGTTCTCTCTCAATATTGGCGTATTTAATCAAACAGTTGGTATTTAATTATACGGTATTAATTTCCGATTTCGATGATCCGATTAAGCAAGCCAATTGAATCTAGCTTAATATTTACTAAATAGAATATACAGATACAAGGTTACTTGTAATATGATTGTATAATAGTATAATAATATATTGTATAAGGTCAAGCGGGGCTATTCCGTCAGAAAAAAATACGCCAAAATTTCACAAACCCATAAAATTGTCCGTTGCAAAGTTACAGTAAAATAAAATTATCCTTATAATAAAGTCATTATCCCTCTTTCTGTTCATCATACATTTGTAGCGAAAAACTCGTTTCTTAACTCTCAAAAAGGAAAAGATCTTATGAAGATACCATATTGACTTAATAACCCCGCTGCGGGGCTATTACATCAGTTTGCAATATATCCGCCATCTATGAAGTTACGACGTTAAAATTCAAAGCTAGAAAATCTTTACGTTGCTAAGAATGCGAAATTGAGCTTTATGACCAGGTAGGAAGTACCAATTTGTAGAAAACATGCTTTAATTTTATTGTGGGGTAATTCCGTCTAAATCCTGTCAAACTAGGGTTGGGATGCATGAAAGTCGATAAACGGTACCTAGCTATAATTCATCGAAAATAAGGCAACTACGTTATTTGTGATTTTATAGTTGGGATTAAACTCTATAACAACTATAAATAAATGAAACTATAAATTTTCATAGTATTTTATTTTGCTAAAATTATCAGTAAAAAAAAACAATTAAGAACTTAAGTACCTCATAACATAAATTTACACGAATTATAGTAGGTAACATTTGAATTTAATAGTAATAATAAAGTGTTTTAGTGGTTTTTCTTGGGCTGTGCTCGATGCGATCTCGAGAAAGTGTTACTTCTTCAGGGCATTTTTTTTGCGTGGCGGACGCAATGGGCGCTATCCACGAATGTCCATTTTTATTCATTTTTACAAAAAAAATAATGTTTAAGTATCACTAACAACACTGTATGACTTAACAGCTGCATCATGTGGCAAAATCAGTCTCAAAAAATATTTAAGTCTTATTTTTTTTTAACCCTGTAGAAATAACTTAGGCGTTAAAATTCAGTTCAATGATCGCATAGCATAGAAAGGACGTGAAATTATTATTTGCCAGGAATATCATCTTTAAAGGGTGTTGTCATTCCATTTCGGCGAACGTATTCCGAAATCAAAACCGATGCTTCCTTTCTACTTAACGGAAAACCATGTTTTTCCATGATATGAAGATTCTCCGCCATTCGTTTTTCGAAGTCAGCAGAAAACACAGTTGGTCTGCCAACTGTATCATGCACACATTGAAGCCTAGTGTTGATTGTAGTTCTTGGTATTCCATAAACCAGTGCCGCTTGGCTGCTGCTCATTCCGTTATTTTTCACATCATCAATAGCTTTCTGAAGATCTAAGTCTGTGTATGCTTTTTCTTTTTTCCTAATATAATGCCGGACCATCTACAAGAATGTAAGATATAGTTAATAAAATTCTTAAAACTTTATAACGCATAGCCAAACCCAGTTGATTTATAAGCAAAAAGTTCTTAAAATTACTAAAATGAACATATAATAAGATTGTAAAAAGCTGTTTCATACGGGGCTTGAATAATAAATAAAATGTTTATTTGGAAGTTTGTAATTATTCGGACACAACACAAGGCTAGTCTATATTTAGTTTAGTAACAAAAATTGCGCTTATACTAGCGAGCAACAGTCGACTTCTATGCCAAATTTTAAGCGAATGGCTTCAGTAGTTTACACGTGACTCGCGTCACTACTCACAAAAAATTAACATGGTCATCGACAATAATGTCGACACTATGGACATCACTAGCATTTTGCTCATTCATACAAAAACGGTGGGGCAATACCGTCAGTGTTTTTCGACTTAATTGCCCCCCGTTAAAATTTTGGCGGGTTATAACGTCAAGTTCAATAGTGCAATAATAACCAAGTATAGGATCAAACGAATTAGCAGAAAAGAATCTACAGTTTTTAATTTCACTACTTACCTTGATTAAAACACCAAAAACTCACAACAATCACTTGAAAATTTATTATTTTTGCGGAGCGTCTGTATTCATGTCCTTCAAGAAAATGGCGACTTGTCAAAATTGGCTGTCAGTCAAAAAGTTTACGTGCGACTGGCGCCATCTATATTTTATGGAACACATCTGCTCTTCCTTTATCGGCAAAAGATGTCACTATAGACCAAAAGCTTAAAGTTCGGGAGTTATTGCCATTTGATTTAATTACCCCGCCGACGTAATAACCCCGCTCGACTATATAGTTTTATGTTACACTATAAATGATGAATGATGAATGTTAATTAACTAAGATTTAGATTATTTATAGTTGTTAATTTTTTGTATTTTAATTTTTTTTTTTACATGATGGCTTACGCTTGACTACAACTTGCCTGATGGTAAGCAACGTTATAGTCTACGATGTAGCGCGCTTGCCTAGAAGAAACCGGTTTAGTCTAGACTTGAAGACCGACAAATTTAGTATAAGGTTTAGTTTTTAATTAGTTACGATTATTTCCCTATGTGTTTTGTAAGTTATATTATAATTATAGATTTAAACCAAATTTGATTATCAAGTTATAACGACCACTAAATGAATAAAAAACACTTTTGTATAAAAAAAATGTCACAACGCTGTAGCACTGTTTTTATATAAAATACAAGTTAAAAGTCTATTTCGTCACAATTTAGTTCTATATACCTATATATTACTCACTTTTGCTTCAAATTCCTCTCCGTTAGAAACAAAGCGTTCCCCGTACAGTCAACCGCGGGTCGCAACGCAAGTTCACAATTCACGCCTGCGGGCCATAAATCGCAGCGTTCTGCATCACTGCGCACTTTGCATTGTGTTTATGCAGGGATGCCTTCAACGCAACGATAACAAATCCAATTGACTCCAAAAATGTGTTTCACTTTTTAGTGACTTCAATGGTCGAGTAGTTTCAAATTGCCACAAGGCTTTATGATAAGGTTTGAAAACCACACTATGACAAAAATCAAATAAATATAATCGTCTAATTCAAGAAATCAGATAAACTAGTAGGTAGTATCTTATTATTTAGATCTTTCTTCTTCTTCTTATCGAATGAGAGTGGCCATCTCTGGTGTCGAGAATTTATCAAGCCTCCCTTAGGGCCTCTGACATGGTTTTACGAGACTGCCGTACTAGACTAACAGCCGGAATAGAAAAATGAAACATACGAACCAACACATTGACGTGATAAAAATATACAGATATCAAACAATATTATTAGCCGTGTAGGACTAAATTATTCATGAGAGGTTTTTTCACTTAGTAATTTCAAGCGATGATTGTTCCAGGTATATGGTGGTAGAAGTTGCGTGCGTACCTACTAGTTAGGGTTAGATAGATGGTTATCTCTGGAGTATAGTGTCTCTGTCAGTTCCATAGTTTCCGAGTGATTTCGGAGTTCATGGAACAAAGGGTGAAATATATTGTAGAATTTGTAGAGGAAGAGACAAAGCTGGCAATTTGACAGTGGAGTTGTATAGTCAGGGTGAACATTTTCAGCTTCTCGTGACTTATCTTACTTGAATTTATCCACTAAATTGTTAAATATTTTTCGTAGGAAGATGTGTATTACCATAATTTATTTTCAGTTAAGTAGTTGTGATGTTTTTGTTAATTCATAACATAACATGCAATATATGTATGTAGAATTCATGTAAATTTTGTTGTAGTTGTTATTAGAAAACAGAAGATCACATAAAATATTTTTGTAAATGACGTCAATTCGGCATATGGGTATAGGCCGAATTTACGTCATGAGAACAACAAGTGAACGTTACAATGAAAGTAACAAGTGAATCGAGAATCTTCTTTTTTAGAAGTCCTTTTATTTGTGGTCATCATGTTAATGTGTATAATTTTATGTATTACTCTCAATTCTATGGTATCACCACGTTACCCCTGACTTTGACAAGCTAACAGAACTCAGCTACCAACTCTGACCTGTGATATTGGGAAACCTGTCCTCTTTGCACCTCCGAATATTTGTATTTATTGTGTTTTTAAATGGTTTGTAAGTACACATGAATGTACCTTCCTGTGTTCAAATGCATTAGAATAGTTTTTTATCTAGAAATATATTATTATGACATCTGAGATTTAGTCTCTGATTTGTTTCTCATGTCTGAGCAGATTATGATAAGCTTTCTAACAAATTTATTATACAACTAGCTGGTGCGCGCGACTTCGTCCGCGTGGAATAGTTATTACCATAAAAACGGTTTTAGTGAGTTAACCTTAAAAGATAGACATATACTGTTGCAGACATTTTTTTAGATCATTTTAAGAAGAATAATTATTTCATACACATTTTTTTGATATCTTGAACCGTTTTCGCAACGCAAGCCCTCAGAGAATAATTTTCCCCGTTTATTCTACATTTTCTATTGTTTCTTCGTTCCTATTAGTTGCAGCGTGATGTTATATAGCTTAAAGCCTTTCACGATAAAAAGTCTCTTCAACACAAAAAAAAACAAATCAGACCAGTAGTTCCTGAGATTAGCGCGTTCAAACAAACAAACAAACTAACTCTTCAGCTTTATAATATTAGTATTGATTAATTCTCGCACACGTTATTATTATTTGGATTAAGCCATTGCAAATGGCATCGTAGGTAAAGCAAAGAGGCCACTATCAAAATTCAACTATCGTACAGCCTGCAGCATTGCTGTAGTCAGTATGCAGCTGCATGTATTGTACGGTAGAACAATGCGAGCTAACCCACTGGTGGCATGTACAAACTTTGTCAGATCGTAGTAGGATATATTAGCTAGTGGATGTCCGCGCCTTCGCTCGCATTATTTTGTAATAATGGATCCATGTCACTCCCTCATGATCTTTACTAACCGTTTTGGCGTGCTGCACGTTTAAATAATCAAACAAACAGATAAACAGACAAAATAGCTATAAATTCTTCTGCTACCGATTCTAACGATTCCCAATTTTTTTCCCGATATTTCAATGAACAGACTTACGACTCTCTTTTTACTCTATTTTTATTATGCCTTTATTCTTAGGTGAGTGGCCAACTCTGGTGTCAAGTTTTCCAAACCATCCTAAGGGATTCGGACATGGATGTATTTATAGATTTAATAAACCTCAAGTAAGTAAAAAATTAAATTACGATAATGCTACTGTATTTATAGAAAACTATAAAAACATGTTATATCGTATTGTAGATTTAGGACTCTTATAGAATTGTAATAGAATCAAGAAAATATAGTATTTCTTCTAGACAAGCGTGCTACATCTTAGACTATAGTGGTGCTTAACATCAGGCAGGCTATAGTCAAATGTAGGCCTATTTAATGTAAAAAAAGCGTACTCGTAGCTTTTCCCTAGCAATAAAAACAAGTTTATGTAAGTAACCATTATAGCTAACACCTGGCCAGCATTCTGTAAGTTAGAAGTGGTAATAGAACCTATTTTAATAAATAGTCTGTAATAATACTGGTTAGGTCTGACTATGTAGTGTAAAAATAGTAGAATATACTGTATTAGATTGCTGTTGAATTTATTACAAAACGACGCTATGTTAGGATGAATTGTGGAATAATAAGAATAAGAAAAAAAAACATTTATTCTAACATAAAACGATAAAAAAAACAACCAAAAATATATAAATACGAAATATAATCATTTTTTTATTCATTTATTTAAAAAACACATTTCATGAACACAGTACTTAAAATTAGTTATGTCATAATGCAATATAAATGATATAAAAGATCCATGTCACAATCCGGCCCCAACTCAGCATGTGCTAAATGCAAGCATCCAGCGAGTAAGAGTTCCAGAAGAGTAAAAATGAAATGTACTCGTATCTTAATCTAAATATCTGTCTTGTATTGTAACGTAGAAAAAAAATTATGTGTTTATATTGAAATAGGTTTTAAGCTTAACTTCATGTTTTCACAGATCAAAACCATTTTTTCAAGATATTCTGTTCATCTATTTACATAATTATTCTATTACTGATTAATTAGGATTCTTTGAAGGATCTATAATTTTTGAATAATTTTTCATATTTTCATAAAATTGGAGTTCTATTATAGTGTATGTATAATTTTCATATATAATGAGTTCGCTTTTAATACAGCTGTATTAATTATTCTCTTGCAATTAATATTTGCATTGAGATGATATTAATCTGAATAGTAGCAGTATTGCCTTGGCTGAAAAATAAATCTATGTATCTATAATTTGTCGGTCTTCAAGTCGAGAGTAAACCGGTTTCTTCTAGGCAAGCGCGCTAGATCGTAGATCATAACGTTGCTTAACATCAGGCAAGTTGTAGTCAAGCGTAAGCCTATATCATGTAAAAAAAACATTATATCATGAATTGACTTCCAAAATTTTATTTGTAGTTTGTGTTTGTTATTTGATGGTCTTACATTAATTTGAATTTTTATCTCTCTCGATACCTGCATTATTTGCTCAAAAGTGAGTGACAAAATTTTGAAAATTATCCTAACGCTGCTGCTATAAGTTTATACCGGGATTTGGTTTAAAAATCAAAATGGTGTTGGAACTGATATGTAAAGTAAAGTGTTTTCAATATTTATTTTACAACATAATAACGCGACTTGCAGCAGAAGAAAAAAATAAACTTTCTAACGATTAACTCTATTACAAACTTCCATCATTTTTTCACAGCATTAACAAAGGAAAACTCCTAAGTACTGATCCATTCCCGCCAAATCCCCGGCATTGCAGTTGTCATTACTTTGATCCTTCTTATCCTGGTCTGACCACATTTACATTTGAAAGAATGAAAACTGTCTGAAGCGGAGATAAATGAAGACATTTACAGGAACGTTCTAGATTTATATGGTTATTTTTAAATGTGAAATATAAGTTTAATTTAATAGTAGCAAAGTATTTGGCGCTGTATCTATTTATGTGCTTATTTTAAGCTTTCAAATTTCCAAAAATTAGACGGTTCATTCAGATCTGAAGTAGCTTATTAAATTTCTAATTTAATTAACTTTACGAGCCTGATCAAGCAAATGCATAATATTATATGTAAGTTTCTAAACTACCGAATTATATTTACTGGTACCTATTTAAAGAAAATTACCATACGAACTCGTAATCATAATCACATACATAGTATAGATAGATCCATCATTCCATTACCCTAAATGTAGTCCAAATAATTGAGCTATTAAATGCATTCACTGACGAGCTAACCATCCAGTCATTACCTGCTCAATTATACTTGTAGATACTAGAAACAATTCACGAAAATTGTCAACTACCAGCCAATATAAAAGTCCAATACATTGCAACAACTACCGATATCGTCAAACCTTTTATTGCCTTCTATTTACTCGTATTTCTCTCACGTAACTTTATTGTTAGTTTCAAACGAAAAAACTTCGCACAAGTTTGGTAAAACTTTACGGACCATCGATAACTCTATTTGCTGCCTAGAAAACTTAGCTGTTCTATTGTGTAACGTGATTATTAATGAACAACATTTAATATGAAAGAAATAGTGAGACGGGCACTTGCCAACGTACCATCAGTTCTTGAACCGATTGGCATGGTCCGTGACGATGGTAAGCGCCCCGATGGCCTCACACTGATTCCCTGGGAGCGGGGAAAAGCTCTTGTATGGGACGCAACTTGCGTCGATACACTAGCTCCTTCTCGCCTCAGTGGAACAGTACAAGCGGCAGGAGCCGCGGCGGACGCAGCAGAAGAAGCCAAGCGGCGAAAATATACATCATTATCGACTGATTATATTTTCGTACCGCTTGGCTTAGAAACTTTTGGTCCGTGGGGTAAAAGCACGAAGTCTTTTATAAAAAAATTAAATAAAATGTTGATTGACATCACTAGAGACAAGAACGCTGGCTGGTTCCTTGCGCAAAGGATTTCTATAGCAATCCAGCGTGGGAATGCAGCCAGCGTTCTTGGCTCCATACCACATGTAGATTGTTCAAATTTAGTTTAGATGTAAATACTCTTTTTTAGTTCTATTAGTGTTAATATGTGTAAATATTGTTTCTTATAAAAATTTGAAAGAAATGTTTATATTTCCTACTTTTATTTATTTAATGCATAATGTCAAGAAAAATATTTTGAAAGCTTCTTGTAGCAATACTTAACGTAAAGTGAAAATTTATTTATTAATTAAGTTATAATATATATGTATGTTTCTAGTACTGCAACAACTTCGATGAAATTTAAGATAGTATTATTATTAAGAGCCAGTATTGTCCCATTGTTGGGCAAAGGCTTCTCTACCCTCTTTCCACAAGATAGTATAGGTCGAAAATAAATTGACTGTATTTACTCTACTAATTTGAACACAAACATTCATAACTTTAACATACATTTTTACATGTTTTTTTACCTATTCAAATTATATATATTACGAGACGCATAGAAACTATCTTTCTACTTATATTACTTATATAGTCCCTTATCGTCCAGAAATATGTCAGTTCAGAGATCACTGGACCTCTATTTTACCTCCTAGGCCAATCTTAGTATCATAAAGTTCCCTTCGTGTGAAGATAAGAAAAACTTTGCCGCTTCATAAATTTCAAGCTGTGAAAAATGATGTCCATATCCAGGAATGTTAAATATCCAGTTAAACTCAACTTGGAATACATTTTTCTTTTTTACAACAGTATCGTTAAGGACTCACGGAGCGGTTTATTCCCGCGGTTATTTTAATTTTCAAAACTCACGAAGCCGGAGTTTTGTGCGAACCGCCGCGGAGTAAAACGCGTCGTGAAATTTGCTTGAGTTTTTTACATACATATCTGTATTTTACAAAGGCTGCGGGCCCGCCACCGCGGCGGAAATAAACCGCTCCGTGAGTCCTTAGCGTATTATTGAACATAACCAATTTGTCATTATACAAGAGTAGCAGCGCGCTGCGATGTTACCCGCGTGACTCCGGAAGTCCGGAATAAAATGTAGCCTCTATGTTAATCCATCATACCAAATTTCATTTCAATTGATACAGTCGTTAAATCATGATAACGTAACGAGCACACACACACAAATTTTCTATTTTATTATATTACTTGGATTTGAATCAACTTTACTTACAATAATAAAATAAAAAAACAAGGGAAGAAAAACTAAACATATTACTTCTAACTACTACAAAAAAGGGGCACTTTAGAAAAGTCTAAAGATAATCTAAGTGCTCCAGCCCACTACCAGAGGGCAGCGTGCCCAGCATACAGGCCGCATTACCACGCTGGATGGCAATGCTGATACGTTGAGCCAGAAAAAGGCCAGCATTTTGTACATGCGTCGTTTTGTTACTTGGATTATTTTGAATGTATGTTTATGTATGTAAACATCAAAAGATATCAACTTAGACAACTTAAACTTACCTAGGTATATATTGATAGTGTACACATCTTTTCAACAATAACTTTATACTAATATATCGTTATTATTATCGTTATTACATATTTTTTTAGTGTGTACTATACAGAAACTGGCTCATAGCCAATCCACGCGTATTTGAAACTCTGCGGCAATCTCGCATGCACCATTTCATATTATGGATTTCTTTCACTACGAAATGTTATCTAGTATTCTATCACCTAACCATTCGATAGGTTTTGCGGATGAATTGATAGCTATTCGAACCGGTTGGTCGAATCATTTTTATCTGTCACTCGGAATATATTTTGAAATGCGTCTTGAAATGGATTTATGAATATGAGTTATGTTTGCACGTCATAACGGGTTTTAAAATAAATTGTGTATGTAGTAAAAGTTTGTAAGTTATGTGTGAATATTAGCTATAGTGTTTTTAAAAGTCTAAAATTTGAGTTTTCATTTTGAATTTCGATCTCTCGATCGATTGAACGATTCCTCTCTACTTGCAATCAAACACCCGTTATTTATAGAAACAAGTTAATACATACCTAGGTAGTAATAAAGATAACTGCTTTTCTTTAAATTATCTCACTGATAGTAGTAATTATGATAGTAGCCTGTTAGCTTAGTTGGTAGTAGCTCTGCCTTCTAATCTAGAGGTCGCGGGTTCGATTCCCGCATGACACAAGTATTTATGTACTTTAAAATGTATAATTACTTGTGTTGAGTCTGGTCGTTTGTATGTATAATAAGTATGTATTTACAAGAGAAAAGTATATAAGTATTATATCCGTTATCTAGTACCCACGACACAAGCGTTTGCTTAGTGTGGGGCTAGATGGCGCTGTGTGCAATGTCCCGGAATATTTATTATTATTATTTATTTATTAAAGTAATTTGTATATAAGTAGTAAACTGGCATCCAATGTTTTCAAATCGTTTTAAAGTTGACTACTCCCCTAGTACTAGTAGTTACTTGTAGTATTACATTATTTGTGCCTAAAATTCTAACAAATCGTTTACCCTACAACCCTAAGCTGTATTGTCTTTAGCTACACGCCTACAACCAAGTAACCATGATAATATGCTTAAAGCACTTTGACCCGACAGTTTCCGAATTAATTTAGTTGAGAACTGCTAATCCCTTACTAATGTACGTAATATGTAGCAGAACGACCCTGGACATTTACATTATTAACCGCTTAGCGTGATTATTCTCTTGGACATACAAACTTACGTGTAAACATAGAATAAACACTGTTTGTGTATATGTTACGGTAAATGTGGATAATGCGGTAATTATGTATAATTACCGGTAATTATGCATAATTACCAGTGCTCTCGGTAAAAGTGGGAAAAAATTTCAAATTAATCACATTTACCGGTAATTATATATAATTATCATACCCCTTTGGAAAATTAAGAAAATGATGAAATCAAACATCAGAATCAAAATGTTTATTAGAATAAATACAAGTATAAATAAAATAAATTAATCGCACGAGTAGAGGTTCGGCAAGGAGGCACTGTTATACATTATAGGTTCCAAAGACTCCCCCTGAATTATAATTAGTCGATATTCAGTCGAGAGTAAACCGGGTTCTTCTAGTCAAGCGCGCTAGATCGTAGATTATAACGTTGCTTACCGGTAAATTTGGATAATTCACTACATTGGCCGTTTGCGTTGGTAATTATGTATAATTACCGGTAATTATACATAATTACCGATTACCCACATTTACCGTAACACATACATTAGAATTTTGGTTTATTTACTTGACAAGTTTATCAGTATTTACCTGTGATACATATTTACTCACGATGAAAATTTATCAATGTACTTAGTTCATAATGTTTTATCTGATTCAGTTTTTAAACTTCTGTCATTGGCCATCTATTACGTTGGCACACGCTTTACCATTTGTAAAAATAATATTTGTATCATTGTTAGGGGCTCTTAGGGCAGATTGATTAACTCTCGACACCAGAGTTGGCCACTTTCATTCGATAAGAAGAAAATGAAGTAAGATAAGAACTGAATAAAAAATTAGTGTAATAACTCTTAGACCCTCTTGCTCAACGATTAGCGACAAAATTACGAAGTACAATATGTTTAACAGTTATTGTGCAAGTGGACTTGAATTTGTTTGAAAAAAGGAATACTTCATGTCTCTTAAAAATAGCGTGCTTAGACCAGACCAGTCCCCAACAATTCCATGCCTATTTTCTGTACCGCGCTTACAGCAATATCGTTAAGTATATCTAATGACGTAATTATGAGAACGGGCGGATACCTATAACGTTTTACAACAATATGTAATGGGCACTGGGAAATGTATATTGTTATGATACCTAGTTAGAATAATAATGGCTGGGCTTAAGTTGCCGTGGAGGAAATCTAGATTACGTAGACCTTAGAATAATGGCATTGGAAAAAATAATTAGGAATTTCTTACGCACAAAGCTTTGAAACAAAAATAGAGAAAAATAGTAGCATATAAACGAGTGCCTTTTTTATGTCTATTACACGTTTTAAAACGTGATTCACGTATACAATTATGAGTAAAAATTAAAAGACCCAATAACTGATTACTTGTCATTTAAAAGTCTGCTAAACACATTCAAAATACAACCACAACAAATAAAAACAAATATTAACAAAGCCGTAAAATAACGCTATTTTCACAGGTTATATAATATAATGGAATGAATAAACACATAAACACAGAACAAACTCTCGCACTACGTTATTTAATTTGCATCGGAAATCAATAAGTGAATTACGCTCATTCCAACAGACTTAATCGCACCAGTTAGGCACTATCGTTAAAATACATGTTTTGTTTCACTACCGGTTTCCACATACACGAATCAATTTTACAATAACTTTATTTACATGAATAAAACATAAAAACAAGAGAAGAAAAACTAAAGAACTTCTAACTACAACATAAAAAGGGGCACTTAGAAAATCTTTAGAAAAATATTAATCGAATCAATTGCATAAAAATACAAAATCCAAAAAAATAAAAAAATAGAAAAATAGTGATATTAGATATTTGTTAACATCTTAATAAATTTGGATGACATTTGATATGCGATATATTTATATTTATAGGTCACTATTGATTAGCAGATCACTGTACAAAGAGTGTTACACTTAATCTGAAAGAAAAAATATATTTTCCTCTAAAAAACCTTATTTAAAACGAATGTGCTGTTGAGGTTTTTCTTATTGCTAACACTTGGTAGTATCAATGAGCAGTAGTGTCAAATTATAGAGTGCCTAGAACCGATGGTCAAATGTTGAAATATTTAAACTCCATTACTTAATTTGCTGTATATTTAATAGAGTTTGTTTACAAAACAACATTGGTTTATGTTACTTTCAGGCTGGTTTTTTGAAATAAATAACATAAGTATTTTGGTAAACATAACATTCAAATTCAAATAGCCATTTATTATCTTTTTCTTTTAGAACATGATAATTATATGTGAGTAATTATTGCGATTTATTGAATGTTACTTTAACTTTAAGCGTCATAACTTAGTAAGTTTATATGAGAGTGGAGAAGTCTGGTGTCGACTATTCAAGCTTCCCGAAGAGCCTCTGTCATTTTTGTCATACTACTAGTAGACGCCCGCGGCTTCGCTCGCATTATTTTGGTAAATAATTTGATAAAAAATATAATTTTACACTTCTAAGACCTCATACTACCTACATACCAAAAATCATGATTTTCCGTTCAGGTTTTTGTGTTATGAGCGCATAAATATAAATTAACAGATAGACAGACAAACAATACTGAAAGCTGCTGAAACGTGTTCTGTTATGAATTCAAAGTATACTTAAACATTTTTTTCTAATATCTTCTATGTTCGGATTTTTGACCCTCTTCAGCTTTATTACATGTATAGATAAATGGTTGAAATAATGAAATAACGGTTTATTTTTTTTCTTTTATGTAATATATGGTTTAATATTACATATGTGACTTATTACTAATAAATATGTATAGATTGTATAGATATAAATAGAAGAAATATAAACCTAACATCCATTTGGCTAACAAGATAACATAGATCTAGGTTATCTACAATCTACAGTGTGTGTACTATCTCAACATATTAGTCCACTAGCTAGTGCGCGCGACTTCGTCCGCGTGGAATAGTTATTACCATAAAAACGGTTCTAGTGAGTTAACCTTAAAAGATAGACATATGTATACTGTTGCAGACATTTTGTTAGATCATTTCAAGAGAAATAATTCTTTCCTACACATTTTTTTGATATCTTGAACCGTTTTCTCAGCGCATGCAACGGAAGCCCTCAAAGATGAATAATTTTCCCCGTTTTTTCCACATTTTCCATCATTTCTTCGCTCCTATTAGTTGTAGCGTGATGTTATATAGCCTAAAGCCTTCCTCGATAAATGGTCTATTCAATACAAAAAAGATTTATCGGGGAAGGCTTTAGGCTATATAACATCACGGTGCAACTAATAGGAGCGAAGAAACAATGGAAAATGTGGAAAAAACGGGGAAAATTATTCATCTTTGAGGGCTTCAGTTGCGTGCACCGCGAAAACGGTCCAACCCGTGGATAACAGCTATAATTTATAAAGCTGAAGAGGTTGTTAACAAAATTATGCCCAAAATTTCCACGCGGACGAAGGCGCTGGCATAGCTAGTTAGATATATACACAATGCCCGAACTAAATTTTGAATTTCTCGCCATCTGTTGACAGGCATTTCACGTTCCCAAATTTCCATATTGTAATATCGAAAGTACCTCAGTAGAGACGTGTTCTAATATAATTTTAAACGAGACTTCTCTGTGAAAATTTCAGGAATGAAATTCAGCATTCTGGAATCTAGTGTTACATTGTAAAACTTACATATTGTGGAAAGGTGAAACATTCTTAAAATTGGTTCTCGGTTTGGAAATGAAATGTTAGTTTAGTTTCAAGTTGAAGGAAATATTGGAAATGGAAAATATATGGGAGCAAAAGTTTTGATCTGGGATATTTTTGGTATGAAGGCATAACATGGTTTGTAAGTCAAGTGGTGTCACGGTGCTCAATATGGTGGTTGTTTCTTATGCTATGTCTGATAAAGTGGTTTGCATTGATGAATTGAAGCCACCCTTAAAGAGTCCTGCTGCTGATACCTCTGGTTTTAGAAATAAATTATCTATACTAATGTTAGAAAGCTGAAGAGTTTGTTCGTTTGTTTGAACGTGCTAATCTCAAGAACTACAGGTCCGATTTGAAAAAAAAAATGTGTTGAAGAGACCATTTATCGAGGAAGGCTATATAACATCATACTGCAACTAAAAGGAGCGAAGAAGCAATGGAAAATGTGGAAAAAACGGGGAAAATTATTAATCTTTGAGGGCTTCCGTTTTGTGCGCTGGGAAAACGGTTCAAGTCGTGGGTAACAGCTATAATTTATAAAGCTGAGAGGTTGTCTGCAAAAATAATATGATGCCCAAAATAACTATTCCACGCGAACGAAGTCGCGAGCACAGCTAGTTAGAGATATAATATATTTTTAAGTCTTTGTTAGACTATGTATTCTCAATGCTAGGCATTGTGATGACCCCTGCCAAACTTGTGGTCTAACCGCTATTTAGCACGATTGGTATAGTTAGAGTTGCATTTGCTTTAGCGCCAATATGTTTACGAACTACAATCCAGGGGTTTTCAAATCTAGAGTTAATAGGTATCTTCTAGGTAAACGTGTTACACCCTAGGCTGCAGCAATGCCTAACATCAGGCAGGCTGTAGTCAAACGTAAACCTATCCCACGTAAAAAAAACCTACCTGTTCGGATGATCTTGTTGTTTACTATGCATAACATTGTATGAATAGCAGTATCATGTTAAAAAAGGATTAATTAATCGTAAACTTGAATACTATGTATGTATATTCTTACCAATAAGCTCACCTTGCGGCCGCATGCGGTGTGTTATCACCGTGGGAGCAGGCGTGAGGGATGCACTTAACTTTCTGCCGACGTGGCGACGCGACGTGGCTTAGTTAGACAGCAGCTCGTCAGGAGGGGACACACGGGGCGGACGTGTGAGCAGGTTTGTAATGAAAATATCTTGAGGTTCCGTCTCATACAACCTCATACTTTTAGATATGTGCAAAAAACTGGTGTTTCTTTAATAAATAATAGTTCATGATGCTTGTTGCCTTCGTTTCTGTGTGAAAAATAACGGATAGGTGAGATGATAACTAAGAAAAAAATCATATATACATTAACTTAAGTAAGAACTAAAACTAACCTAATTTTTTTTTCTTCATTGTAACTACTTTTTACATATTTTTCCTATTATAAAACAGGATCCTTCCCAGAAGATAGCATCACCGTAAATACATTTGTGATCAATCTATCTACCTCTTATTTTACTCACCATCCGCTCACACCGTGTACCTCTATTGTTTGCTTCGGTCAGGCGACGCGAGCACTCTCGTCCGCAAACAAAGGGCCACTTCGTCGTGCCTCAAATTTATACCACACAGGTTTATATGATAAACTATATAGAGGCCTGCGCTTTGCTGATACTGGTCCATGGTTTATATCAGTACCTAGTTTCATTACAAAACAGATGTTCTCTTGAGTCATATTTCGTGACTCCCCCGCAGAATGAATTCGTTAGGCGAGTTATCTTGGGCAGATACATCGTGGTGGGCGGCCAGGTCCTTCCACGGAATACACATTTCCTCGGATATTGTGGTCCCCAAGATGTCGGTTTTCTCACGATGTTTTCTTTCACCGTTAAGCGATGTCATTGGTGTAGGGCCGGATTCGAACCAATGCCAAGCCACACTCGCTTATTCTAATAAACATACGCTAATTTTCATTTACACATCTACAAAACACACCAACCAATAAGTAGAGCAATCTGCGTTGGTCCTTGAATAAAAATGGTATTGGCATTTATAGGGCCGCCTCTTGATCACGGCCTCTCTGACACCACTCCAAGGGCCGATCGAATTATCGAGCCCATGCGGAAGCATAGTTTGTAAAAGTTGATTTTACAGCATTTTTGTTGGGTTTTTATTTTTGGAATTAATTTTAGTAATCCTTTCTTGTTGTTTATTGCCGGTAGTTTCAAACTAACAAAATCAAGCATTCATCTGAGGATCAATTTGTATTTTCTTATATTTAGACCTAAGATTAAAAAATCCTTCATTTCGACAGAGAGACACAGAGAGAGTTAAAAATACGATAAAAAAAGAAAACGTTAATCAGTGACTGATAAGTTCAAGCTTATAAGTAAAACGATAGGGATCTGAAACTCACAGATTTCATAATTTTACATTTAACCTACTGATTTGAACTATAATGTGGTCAAATGTGTAATGAACGGTTTTGCCTCCTCCATCATAATTTTTAGAGCAAAAACATGACTTAATCACCGTAAAAAAGACTAGTTTACAAACCATAAACTTTAAATACCAGTCCTTAGGTTCTTTTAATGATCGCAATCAACTTTTAAGAAGCTTTAACATTAAAAAGACATTTTCTAATTGCCAGCTTCAATGTAGCTATTACGACTTTTAAAAGCACTTGCATTCGGAACATAAACCAAGATTGTTCTTTTTACAACATTGTAATAAAAGAAAATTTTCTCTTTGATGACGTTTGCTATAAACTGTGCTAGAAAAAGGGTTAAGTTACAATTTATATATTATACTAGTGGGTGCTCGCGGCTTCGCTCGCATTATGAAGTAAAACTTGCATTCCCTATTTCATCCCTTCAAAAGTGGCATTTCCAAAAATCCTTTCTTAGCGGATACCTACGTAATATACATAACATCTACCTTCATTCCAAATTTTAGTCCAATCCGTTCAGTGGTTTGGGCTGTGCGTTGATAGATCACTATATCAGTCAGTCAGTCAGTCACCTTTGAGTTTTATTTATTTAGATAGATTAAGACGCCTTGAAAACGGATTTCTGGATTTCTGAAATATGGCTCAGGCTCAGGCAAACGATTGAACTATGGAATATTTAAACTATAAGAGAACCATGTGAAAAGATAATACCGTTTTAAAACTTTTCACTGACATTTAGACAACAATTTGTTGGTTTTAGCTGTTTGCAGTTGAAGCCATTAAATTGTCAGAGGTTTAACATGAGATCATCCGAAAGTTCTCGTCTCTAGAGCTTGCCACTCATATGGACTTACTTATATTATACACAAGTCCAAAATTGTTACGTGCGTGATACAAAATTAACCCATCCGAAACCCACATTATTATCTAGCATGGCAACACATTAGTTAAGTTTATCTACGTCATTTCACATCTACCATTGTAACCCACATCACTGTCACATTTCCCATCTCAATCAAACTGGAAAATTCAAAACAATGCCCTAACATAATAAAATTATGTAACTGGCATTCAAATTACCTACTAAGAATAGATGGGATTGGGTTATCAATTTATTAGGAGAATGGATTGACACGGTTTATTTAAATGTGTCGGTTTTATAAACACACCGTCTTATTACAAAACGCGACTTAAATATTAGTCCAGGACTTTGAAAATAAAAAATGGGTTCTTGTTGTTTAAACATCACATACAAGCAATCAAAATGTCATCAAAAAATTGGAACTTTGATTTAGCATTGGTACATTTGGACAATTTGATAATTATGACAGTAGACAGACAATTTTCTAACAACTAAAACGAACTTGGTCTAGACTTATATTTAAACCACGTTTTGTAATAAGGCGCCGCTTTTTCTATACCTACAAAACTTTCAGGCTTACGTTTGATAACTCCTTTGTAGCCAAAAAATCTAGAAGCTTGCCTAGAAGAAACCAATGAACTCTCTTTAACCAATTTACCCAATTCACTCATTTGTTGTCAGATAAGTATGTTCCCATAGAAGTTATTTATGCTTGGAAATATGGCTTTTGGCGACCATTTCAATCGTTCTAAAAGGAATGCTAATACCAAGCTAACTTGATCTATTTAGATTGATTGTAAGCACAGCCTTAAAACGTTTTTATAAATAATTTTAACCAATTTAGAAAAAAACCACAACGTCACATAATAAACAAATATATCTTAATTTTTCGGAAATATGTGGAAAAATAGGTTCCTGCAAGACAAAAATCTAGGAAAGTAGCTAAACAAAAGTGCTTAAATGTTTTTTGCTGACTACACGAGTGTTGTAATCTCTTAAGTATACAACAAAGAATATTTCAAGGAAATAGAACAAATTGAGATCTTTATTTTTATTCCAAACAACTTATAAAACACATAGAGAAATAATCGTAACTAATTAAAAACTAAACCTTATAATAAACTTAAAAATACTATAAATTAACAACTATATAAACTAGAATATGTACAACCTTACAAATAATATACTAAACTCAAGTCGGAATCTGCGGGCAAGGTGCCTAAAATGCTGGCGGCGTTACCTTACGTTACTTAATTGAGATCTTACTTCTTCTTAATTAAACACATTATTCCAAAACTTACTGTGAGTTCTAATTCAAACTGATGTTGACTTTGCTGATAAAATAGAAAACAAAATCCACAGGGAATTTAATATTTAATTTTGTCTATAACTATTCAATATCTACTCGTATATTGTAAATCATTTAAAATTATCATTTTCGGCTTCTCATTTGTAATTCAGCAAATTAATTTTGAGTTCCTTATTTGTTGGTAAATTCAGTTTTGGTCTGACATTATTATTAACTAGCTGTGCCTGCGACTTCGTCCGCGTGGAATAGTTCTTTTAGGCATTAATTCTTTGAATTTTGAACCGTATTCGCAGCGCACGCAACGGAAGCCCTTAAAGATGAATAATTTTGCCCGTTTTTTCCACATTTTCCATTGTTTCTTCGCTCCTATTAGTTGCAGCGTGATGTTATATAGCCTAAAGCCTTCCTCGATAAATAAAACAAACTCTTCAGCTTTATAATATTAGTATAGATAAGTACCTATAAGTAGCTGTACCTATTAGACCACTCTCGCGCCGGTAATCGGGCGAGGCGGTCGTGCGCGCATCACGCTTAGCTCGGCGCAACACCGCGCCGCGCTGCGCGAGTGTTTATGATGGAAGAATCCGATAAAATTAGTGAAGCTGAGATGGAGTTGAAGTCAGGGAAGAGATTACATGAAAGTGATAAAGAAAATAGTGAAGAAATCAGTGATGAAGAGTGGAAAACGGTGCAATCGAAAAAAAAACAACAAAGAAAAGAGGGTAGTGCAGATAAAAAAGAGATATACATTTCAAGCGAGGAGTGTCTTCCCAAGCAATTTGCTTTGGCGAAGCTATTGTTACAGCTGGAGATTAAAGATATTACGAATATCAAATATTTAAACCCTTACAAGATACGCGTAACATTTGATCGTGAGATACATTTGAAAGAGTTGGACGTTTTAAAAAACAAAGGGTGGCGCATCAATACGTCGTCGGAAGTGAGTTACTCGTACGGTGTCATAAAAGATGTTGACATGGATCTTACTGACGAAGAAATAATTCAAAATATTTCATGCCCCGAGCCAGCTGAGTTACTTTCGCTGAGAAGATTGTCGCGTAGAAATAGGGACGAGAAGGAGGGAAGATGGACGCCTTCAGAGTCAGTACGCCTTTGCTTTAAAGGTAGTTGGCTACCTAAATATGTATATGTTCATGGTGTCAGGGTACACATCGAGCCATATGTGTACCCAGTTACACAGTGCTTTAAATGCTGGTCGTTGGGTCATACCGCCAAATCCTGTGTTACAAAGAAAGATGTGTGTCCAAAATGCAGCGGAGATCATGCGAACTGTAGCACCAAAATATTTACATGTGTAAACTGCTCAGGAAGACACATGGCTATGGCCAAGATATGTCCAGCATATCTCAAAGAGAAAGAGATTAGAGTAATAATGGCGGAACATAATTGTACATATATCAGGGCAGCCCAGCTATATGCAGCGACTCCCATGTATACTCCAGTAGCTAGAAGTGACCCTAAGGCTATGATGAAAGTCACTGAAAGGGTGGAACAAGCAGCACCTCGTCCAGGTCCCAGCAGGGATTCAAGTCTGTCGTGCGCTTCTATTCAGGACACCATATCTGAGAAGAGCGTTATATTGCAGCCAAAAATAATTAAAATGAAAACAAAGAAAGCGTGGAATATTATTAATGAGGAGAAAGAAAAAGAAGAAGAGCAAAAAGAACCTGAACCTGATAACCAGAAGAGAACGACGACGCTAGTGGAGCTTATATCAAGAATTAAGGAGGTTATATTTTTACGGAATGTGGAGTTACAAGATAAAATTAGTAGAGTTGTTAAGTTGTGCTTGGAGTGGCTTGTGATCGTAGTGGTAGAAAGTGCATCGGATTGGCCCATAGCTTCTTAAGTACAAAGTTTTTTAAATCCTAATGGATAGGACATCCTTCAATAAACTGAACATTCTACAGTGGAATGCACAAAGTTTTAGAAATAAGTTAATTTCGTTTCAACCTCTTTTATCTAAAGAGAAAATCCACATTGCGTGTATAAGTGAAACATGGCTAGCGGACGACAGCTCATTAAACGTAAGTCAATATAATATTTACCGCGCGGATCGCGACGCACAAGGCGGCGGAGTTGCGATTCTCATTCACAGGTCATTGACCTCGCAGCGCCAGCGGATCAGCCTTCCTAACCGGGCTGTTGAGCTCGTGTGTATTAAGATTTTTAATTGTAAACTTATAGATAATATTATTTCTGTTTATTTCCCACAATCTTCGAAACCGACTTTAAATGATTTTAAGCATTTGTTTTCGATATTTAGTAGACGCTCGCTTATTTTAGGAGATTTTAACGGACATCATTTGTCGTGGTCTTCTAAAACAGATACTGTAGGGAGATGGATACAAGATGCATTAACTGATAGTGAATATGTAATTTTAAATGACGGGTGTAATACACGGGTTAAGTTAGTCGATGGGAAATTACAAAAAACATCTCCAGACTTATCGTTAGCCACCTCTGATATTGCTTCACAATTCAATTGGTCAGTTTTACAAGAAAATTTGAGAAGTGATCATTTGATAATTAAATTGAGCGCTGGTTTTGATTCACCTATTACACGCACGGTTAGGAGAAACTATAAAAAAGCGGATTGGAATAGTTATAACTCATGTCTTAGTAACATATTTGACGGTGTAGTTATACCTGATGATAATCAAAAATGCTATGATATGTTTTTAGATTATATTAATTTAGCAGCCGATATTCACATACCTTTAATTAAAATTAGTAATAACATTAAGTCAAAATTTAAACCTAAACCATATTGGAACATTGAGATATCAAAAGCTTCACGGCGCTTGGCTTTGGCACAATTTAGAAAAAACCCTATTCCACGTAATTTATCCATTTTAAATGAAAAAATCTCAGCTGCTGAAAAATTAATAAGGGACGCGAGAGATAAATTTTGGCATGATTATTGTTCGTCTGTGAACGAAAAAACATCTTCATCTGAAATGTGGCAGCGTATAAGATGGGTGAAAGGTCATAGGTACAGTCAACAGCATATTAGTGAGACTCAAGCGTCACAGCTGTTAGATTCACTAGCTCCCGATTATGTCACGCCAAGCCAGCCAGTAGTTCAACAATATTATTCACAGTTAGATGTAAATATCTCCCTCCAGGAGCTAGACGCATGTATCAAACCTAAGGATACATCTCCTGGTTGCGATGATGTAACGTACTCTATGATAAAACACCTCCCGAGAAACGGCAGGTGTTATCTTTTATCGCTATATAATAGGATACTATCGACGGGTTTCGTTCCTGCTCAGTGGCGATCGGTAAAAATTGTACCTATAGTTAAGCCTGGCCGTGACCCAAATGAAGTCACTTCTTTACGACCCATATCTTTAATTTCGTGTATATGTAAAATCTTTCATTCAATTTTAAATAAGCGGTTAGAGTGGTATGTGGAACGTAATAATATGTTTTCTGTAAACACGGTTGGATTTAGAAAAAATAGAAGCTGCACGGACAACTTGAGTACCTTAATATGTAGAATACAGAACGGATTCTCGGAAGGCTTGCTAACAATGGCGTGTTTTATTGATATTTTAAATGCATACAATAATGTTGATATAACAATATTAATTTCTATCTTAAATGAAATCAGAGTAGGTCCGAAATTTTGTAATTATTTATGGAATTATCTTACAGAACGTTTGCTACATTTGACTGTGGGTAACAAAAAAATTACTAGGATATCAGGTGTAGGGGTTCCACAAGGAGACCCTCTATCCCCCTGTCTATTTAATATAATAACTATGAAAATATGTAAGTCATTAGAGGACAATATATATGTATCACAATATGCGGATGACTTCGTAATATATAATCATTGTTACAAAACATCTAAAGGCGGGCCTATTTTAGAATCCAGTTTAAATAAGATGAATGAGCTACTTAGTTACTTAGGATTAGACATTTCGTTAAACAAGACTAAAATATGCATTTTTAAAAGAGGTTACCGTACTAATACGGAATGCATTAAATTAAATGGTTCAACTATAGAAATTGTGGATACCGTCAAATACTTAGGTCTTTGGCTGGACAGAGGATTAAGATGGACTAGACATATAAATGAGGTTAACGATAAGTGTTATAAATTTATTAATATATTTAAAGTTTTGATAGGTTCATCTTGGGGAGTTCACCCCATTCATATGAGGCGGCTGTATTTAGCTTTAGTTCGAAGTCGAATTGATTACGCAAGATTATTTGACAACTGTTGTCGCTCGAAAATAATCAAGCTAGACAAATTACAGAACCAGTTTTTACGTCTCATTGGTGGTTTTATAAAAAGCACTCCTATTCACGCGATGGAGTCAGAATTGAATGTCTCTCCTCTGTTTGTTCGTAGGCAGTATCTAGCGTCAAAGTATTGGCTTAAATCTAAGTCGATTCGAGATTGTGATTTAATTGAGTTACTCGATGAGCTGTCGTATCGCATGCGCCTACCGTACTGGCGTAAGAAAAAGAAACCGTTACTTGTGACTGTACATAATATCCTAAAATATAATAGTTTTCATTCTAGCAAACAAGTAGAAATGTTTGTTTAGTTTGGATACTTGGGTTAGTAATATTGATTTGTCTGATGTGTTGGAGATCAATATCACTCCTTTAGATAAACCTAAGAGATCTTATAACCCCTTAGATCTTAAGATAAAATGTGTAAAATACCTTCGTAATAAATATGTAGGATACTATACCTTATTCACAGATGGATCTATGTCAGATGGTAAACGAGGCTCCGCATTTTTAGATGCAGAGACTGGTCATTCTATGAAGTTTAACATACGTTCTAAGATAAGTATTATGAATCTTGAACTTATTGCTCTAGCTGAAGCCATATCATATATAGAATCTATTAATTTTGATAAGTTTGTAATATTTACTGACTCAAA
Source organism: Macaria notata (assembly GCA_927399415.1). Taxonomy (NCBI): domain Eukaryota; kingdom Metazoa; phylum Arthropoda; class Insecta; order Lepidoptera; family Geometridae; genus Macaria; species Macaria notata. Next base: position 2,804,868 of record OV656737.1, read on the forward strand.
AAGTGCCATGTTTCACTTAGCTCGTTGTGTTAGTGGGTCTAGTTCCAGAGGCATTCCTTTGGCTTACAGTATTCTCAATAATCTTGTAAAATTAAGAAATCTACATAGAGTTGTTAAAATACAATGGATTCCTTCACATGTTGGCTTGGCGGGTAACGAAGAAGTAGATAAATTAGCTAAAGAAGCATCTGTTGATGGAGATATAATATTTAACTGCCTCCCATGTTACACCGATTTGATACCATTTATTAAAAACAATTGTTTTGAGCTCTGGTCAGAGTATTTCGATGAGAGATCACTCTCTAAAGGAATCTGGTACAAAACGGTGCAACCCTCGCTCCTTCGCTCCCCATGGTTCCTACGGGCCGACATGGGAAGGGACGAGATAGTCACAGCTGCACGTCTTCGTTCGGGTCACGTTCCATTGAACATGTTTGCGCATACGATGAATAAGGTCGAGTCTCCTACTTGTGATCGTTGCGGGCTAGTTGAGGATGTATATCATGTTCTGATGGAGTGTGACTGGAATAAAGACTTGAGACGCAAATTGTTTGATTGTAACCATGTATTCTGGCAGGTTGGAGGTTGCAACAGTATACTGGCGCAACCCTCGTCTCCAGAGGCTAGGCGACTCTATGAACTATACAATACAGCTGTTAAGTTAAGAAAATCTGTTTGCTGATTATTTTGTATAATGTTACAAGGGTGACATTTAATTAAAACCCTGTATAAATAAATAAATGATTTAAAAAAAAAAACCTATTAGACTCTGAATAACAAAATAACTGTTTTTGGTTTGTCATTGATGAGCTATAAAAGATAAGTGATTCAAAGCAATTAAGTCTGACCGACTGCCAATTAACAGACAAATCGATGTGTTTACGTCATGTCTTGGTCTAGAATTCGTGTTTGGCTGTAAAAGCTAAGTTCTAAAAGAAACTTTGTTTTATCATTGACAACGTTAAAAAAGGTGAAATGCATCAGATTTTGTCCTTTCATGTTAAGATATATACATTAAAGGGCCTCATTTCAATTTCCAAACTGTGTTTCTTTAATTAGTAAGTAAGTCAAAGTTTTCATATCGCCTTATGTGGCACTGAGATGCCTTAACAGTCGGGATCTACAATATTTAACGTGTCAACTAACGAATGCGCTCTAATAGAAAATATATGTTATAGGTAAAATCTTGATAAGTTGTTGTTTTGATTATTGTGATTAGACCCACGTATACAGTTTTTTTTAATCTATCTATACTAATATAATAAAACTGAAGAGTTTGTTTGTTTATTTGAACGCGCTAATCTCAGGAACTACTGGTGCGAATTAAAAAAATATTTTTGTGTTGAATAGACCATTTATCAAGGAATGCTTTAGGCTATATAACATCACGCTGCAACTTATAGGAGCGAAGAAACAATTGAAAATGTGGAAAAAACGGGGAAATTATTCATCTTTGAGGGTTTCCGTTACGTGTGCTGCGAAAACGGTTCAAAATTCAAACAATTAATGCCCAAAATAACTATTCCACGCGGACGAAATCGCAGGCACAGCTAGTTAACAAATATATACCCATGACATCACCCAATACTGGCATTTATAAAAATCTTATAAAAGCTCTAGATAATATGACGCGCCGCCAGAATCCTGACATATCTAAACATTTTAAATCTTGTACAAAATCTGCACCACAAGAGTAAAATTAAATGCCGGCTGAAAATCCTTTGTTTAGTTGGAAGCTAGAATTTTAAATGAAAGAGTTTCTTCAACAAGGTTACGTCAGAAAAAAAATGATTCTTTTTAAAATTTTGAGCGCGAAACCAAGCTTTTTTATGTTTAATGTGTCGGCTTTATTACTTTTTTGCGTCTTTTGTGTGGAAACTCGAGAGTTTTGGTCTTGTCATGAATTTATAAAGCGAAAATTTTGTTGTTTACAAGTACTTGGTAAGCAAGTAAAATAATGGAGAAGAAACCAGTACGATTGCTTATTCATACTATTATTATAGAATAATGCACAGAATGGTTGCTAAACGAGAAGTTGCTATTTCTATTTCTTAATCAGGGTTATGTGAAATTTTGTTTTTAGACATTGAGTTTTATTTCTTTGTATCCTATTTTAGAAAATTTCGGACACTATTAAAATTACATAAGCGTTGTCTGCTTTTTGACAGCCTCACTGCAGCTGAAAAAGCCGCCGTTTTTCAAGTTCGATTATTGCGATTGTATGATATAGTTGCAAATAGTTCTAGGTAGTAGCACAGGCAGTAGTAAGTTGTCGTTTTCAAATTTTCGATGCTAGAATTCACAATAAACATTGCTCGACAAAACTTACATTCTCCCAAAACAGAGCCATTTTCACTCCCGGAAAACTCTCAGAAAAGTCATGTTCAAGGACCCCATACTTATTCTAACAGATAGGCACTTACGAAGCTCACCACCGACATGTAACAGTTACGGAGTGGTCAACGCCTGAGCGCATCATTTCGTAACCCTTTCTCATATAAAAAAAAAACTGAAAGGGATTTAAACTCATGATTCATACGGTTCATCTTGTATTTGTGCTATTCTATTATTTTTTATTTAAATTAAATAAATTCAAGATGCAAGTTTCCATAAGAAAATTACATACTCAGTAATCGCGTGATAAAAACAAAGTTTCTTAACCGAAATACAGCAATGCAATCTTTAAAATAATTAATTAAATAATAATGTAGTACATAATTTAAATTTAAACAAATATGTCAAATTTTTACATAACTATCTGACAATAAGTCACTTAACTTATACTTAGTAGACTATGTAAAAAAATACCAGCGTCGAAATTTAGGCTGAGAGTGTAGACAAGCCCTGTCCTTTACAGTACTATGTCAACGAAGCCTACCATTAACGACTTGTCACTGCAGAGTGCTTCTCACTAAACTGTCGCGACTAGATTAATGACATCACACGATCCTTGCCATCTAGAATAGGTGTAAGTACATGTTGAATGTTCACGATATGGAAAAAATATAAGTACCAGTAAAGGGTTGGTGGAGAGAAAACACATATTTCTATACCCCGGTTTGATAAAAAAATACCTTTGTGAGCTCGTATCGGAGTGGCTAACTCTATTATCGATAGTTTTCAAACCAGACCTACAAACAAAAACTATGTACAAAAATAATAAATACGCGTATTTCTAAATTGAAACTATATGGAAACTTGACAGATTTTTTTTTACTGATTGCTAAATACATTTATTTTGCTCAGCAAAAAGTTAGGTATCCATATACTCGCTATATACCGTTATTTGATAACATGTGTTTTTGCTCAACCAAGCAGTGTAATGGTAACGAGTTTTCTTGTTCTCATATTTTGATAGAAAGCTACACTTACGAGCGACGTGGGCGTGAAAACACGATGCTTATAACAATCATACTCCGTTAGTTTGTATCACTATTGTGATTTTATTTCTAGACACTGAAGATTACGTGCCAAACGAAATATTATTGTAGTACATAATATTTGATGTAAAAACTTAAACGAAACAGCCATTTCTTCCGAGTAATTTTGTCATGTTTTAACTACACTAAATCAATAATAGTTAACGTCGATGTTATGGATTATCAAAAAATACTGTTTATACTGGATTTGAATTCCTTATTTCCGTTGTAATATGCACATTAATCTGCTCACTAAAATACGTATTTATTACAATCACACACATCATTAAATAAATTGTGTAATTTTCTCTGATGTTATCAAATTATTACTAACTAGTGAGTGCTCGCGGCTTCCCTCGCGTTAAGATGTAAAACTTGCATCCCCTATTTCACCCCTTTAAAAGTGGCATTTCAAAAAATCCTTTCTTAGCAGATGCCTACGTCATAACATCTACGTTCATTCCAAATTTCAGCCCAGTGCTGTCCAGTGGGCTGTGCGTTGATGAATCACTATATCAGTCAGTCAGTCACCTCTAAGTTTTATATATTTAGATTTAATGATTTATTTAATCCCAGTGATATGGCGAAAGATTGTGTTTGTATGCGTCTTACTTCTGAACCGATTTGCCTGATATTTAGTATTGGAAAAGACTAGGTAATACCCCTCATTATCACACTATTTTAAAGCTTTTATCTCATTTACGCGGGTAACCACCCGAGCGCTGCAACATAAACTTTCTTCACTTAAAAACGATAGATTCAGCAAATATCTTGATTGGATCGTAGCAATGATAGTCCTCTATATTTGAGTGGCCATCTCTCTATTCATTTCGCGGCCCTTCGTCTTTATATCGCCTTTATTGTGACGTATAAAGCACATAAATCTGCTCGAATCGCTGCCATTTTATTGCGGTAAGTGGTCTCCGCATATTACACATATTATGTTATAGATGTAAAAGATTGTAAGTAACTGCGTAAGTATATTAAACTTCATAAACCCTAAACATTTGATCTTGAATCTGTTACAATGAGATGTTGTACAGATATATACTAGATTATGGATCGCAGGGTCACCGAGCCACTGTTGAGGTATTCATTTATATTAATATTATAAGATTTGAATCAGCATTTCTGTTTAAACACACCCAATCTTCTGTATAATAACAAATGGGCACTTTTTTGTGTAGGATTTTACTTACGATTTTATACAGATTTGTAAAAAAATAGTTGTATTGAAATCTCTCTTTGAGTCGTATTTCCTCATGACTGAGGGTCGTGACTCCCCCGCAGAATTAATTCGTTAGGGGAGTTTTCTTAGGCAGATTCTTCGTGGTGGGCGCCCAGGTCCTTCCACGGAAGACGCATGTCCTCGGATATTGTGGTCCTCAAACATGTCGGTTTCCTCACGATGTTTTCCTTCACCGCTAAACGAGTGCAAATCTACACATAACTTGAAAAATACAAGTCATTGGTGTAGGGCGGATTCGAACCAGGGTACGTCTGAATGAAAAGCAGACACTGGAACCGCTGAGCCACGCTCGCTTACTTTGTATTGAAATATAATGTAGTAATTGTCGGAAACATGTGAGGCCAAATGGTTATGTGCGGGTTCTTTTAAAAGGAATAAATCTCTTAGAACCGCCGCGTTTTTATTGCGGTTTGATGGCGGTAGTGCGGCGCGTGTGCGGTACTACCCTTAGTAGGGTGTAGCACTAAATCATACCATTATATTGAAAGGAGTTTGTTGGTTTGTTGATGTATGTCACTCTTATGAGTTAATTTATTAAGTGCTAAACCTGCACTATGGTTGTTTTAAATTAAACTTTTTATTGGAAAATGAGCGAAAATGTCACTCTTACACATCGTCACAAAACAAAAGATCAGAGTTTATTTTCTGAAAACATAAAAAAGGATAATGTCGTAAGTAAGTGACACAAGGTATACTCTTTTTATTACTATTATTAGATTAAAGTAGTATGTTTAGGGGTTTCCCTTGCTTTTCTTTAATAATACTAAAATTGTAAATAAGGTATTCTTTAATTCCAGAAATTGCAAGCAACCCCGCGTTCAATCTTAGGTTGTGTCTAAACGACTTTTCTTATCATATTATTACTTTTTTGGACGGTAAGTTTTTTAGGTCTTGTTGAAATATGAGACTTGAAGTAACAGAAGTCAGGCATTATTAGGTCTACTTATTTACTTCAAGATATTATTGATCATATATAATATATAATATATTTATTGAGTATCAAAAACCTTATAACTAAGTTACAACATTTGTTTGTTAGTACTATATTTATATTACTATGTTAGAATTGATTACAAATGATGTGATCTATGTTCCCCACACTAGGTTCCCCTGTGTCGTGGGGAACGCGCGCATCCTTCTGGATTACAAATTACTATATATGTACATTTAAACAATACATTTTTTTTTCCAATACAATATGTTGGTTAACAGAGGAAATAATTTACTTACTTAACTGTCTCGGAAATGAGAAGTGAGGGGAGGGGTTGATGTAAAAAATGAGGATAATGATGTGTAGTTGTGTGGTTAATTATTGTCATGTGAATGTCAATAATAAATAAATAATGTGATGTATAAAATATATTTAAATAATAAAAAATATCCAATAGGTACAGGTGATGGTAATATCAAGTAAAAGTAAAATGTTATTATTTATTTATTTATATTTACGTTCAAAACAACCTACTGTTTATTATATAATTCTTTGTCGAGTCAATCATATGTGATTATGTACGCGTGAGCTACGTAATGGCTAGTACGAAAAGGAAAGCAATATATGTAAACAACGGCTGACCGCTCCGCTTTGTATGTAGCGAAGATAGGACAGGTTATCATAATCATCCACAGCCTTCTCTATCCCACTGCTGGGCATAGGCCTCTAATTGGACGTGTCAGCTGCGTCTATATTGTGCGGACCTCATCCATAAGATATTATTATCCATGACATAATATTATATTATTTTGCCACATTTTTTGGCTTAAACTCGTAGCTATACCTAGAAAATTAAATATTTTATTCTAAGCATTAACTTAAATAAATTTTGATTCCTGTTGGATAGGCAATTTTAAGAAAACAGGCAAATCCAGTTTTACATGTTCCATATTTTGTAACCCTCTCAAAACAACTACTTATATTTTAATTAGATTCATGTTTTCTGTTACAGGATTTATTAACCACGATTATATTTCTACCAACAATTGTACCTATTATAACAATAACTCGTATAACATATATTACTCACATAATAGTAGTTTATGCAACTGTCACTCACACTCGTGTTTTAATACCCGTGTTATATGCAGTTGCATACACTACTTTATCTTCACTAATGCATTGATAATTTATTCAATTAAATTCATGCGTACGTGTATTGTCACAGTGATTTTGCCGCCATTCAAATCTAACCAACGAGAGTGCAGCGCGACCAACCTGATTGGCCCTGCAATCAGGTTAGTCACGCTTTATTGATGTTATAATGAGCTATTACGATATCGATGTGGATATTATAACATCATGTGAAATTGCTTAAATTGAGTGTTTTGTTGTCTGTGCTATAACAGTAGTAATTATAAGTCAAGTATTGGAAACATAAGTAGAATGTTACAACATTAGTGTAGATAAATAATAAAATAAGTTAACACGACAGCCGATTACAAAGCACCTAAGTTGTCTCTAATAACATTAATTTACTGCCAACTTGCAAACCAAAGACGAGGGTCGAGCGGACTGAGATATTAAGTTCTCTAATTATGAACTTAATTAGCCCATCCTTTGAATAAGTACAGCTGTTGAAAAAGTTGGTGATTCTAAACTAAGTTTTAATGAGATCAATTTGTTGGTTGCGGGGTTTTTGTAAATTAGTTAGCTTATCTAAAACTTAGGCTTGGAAAAAATATTCTCTAATGTTACTTTTTTGTAATGTTAAACTTAGTTTATGTTTATTCTTTGTATGGTATGCTTGTTGTAAAGCGTAGCTAAAATCTTGAAATTTATCAATAAATAAACAAAGTTTTTAAAAACAGAGAATATAACTCTTTGCATATTTTTTTTACATGATATAGGCTTACGCTTGACTACAACTTGCCTGATGGTAAGCAACGTTATAGTCTTATAGCATTCCTAAAATGAAAAGAATCTCGACTTAATGTGCAGACAGCAGAGCATAGTTTGATTTTATTTTCATGAGATATGCAAACCCTGACTATCCCTACTTTTACATTTATAAAATTATCACCCCGACAAGTCTATTTGTTATATATATATATATATATATATATATATATATATATATATTGTGTTCCCGTGACTTGTGGTTTAGGGGTCTGAAATGAAGTTGAAGAGCTTTTGAGTAAGTTATAAACTTGGCTTTAAGTTGTTTGTCGGATTCAATCTGATTATAATGGGATGTTTGAATAGATTGTCCTGTTGTTTGTATTTGCTTTGTTAAGAGATAAGGGTATATTTTGAATCCCTGACAAATGTTTTAATCGTCATCATAATCCACAGCTTTTTTCCACGTTTTAGTAAAGGCTTTCTCTATTCATGCTTACATATTTTTATCTCAATACACACTTTTTGTATTTTTTAGGGTTCCGTACCTCAAAAGGAAAAAACGGAACCCTTATAGGATCACTTTGTTGTCCGTCTGTCCGTCCGTCCGTCCGTCTGTCAAGACCCTTTTTCTCAGGAACGCGTAGAGGTATGAAGCTGAAATTTATATCAATTACTCAGGTCTACTGTCCCTTGAAGCTGTGAAAAAATCAAACTTCTAAGCCAACGCAATCAAAAGATACAGCCATTTATGCCGCAAATTTTCGACACTTGCAAGGGAATCAAAACCTACAGGGTGCTTCCCGTGAACTCAGAATCGAATTGAAATTGAAATTTGGTACGAAGCAACGTCTTATAGCATAGATAAAGGAAAAATTACGAAAACCATAAATTTTTAGTTACATCACAAAATATTTAACCTTGCAGGTTTGTACGGAATCCTCGGTGCGCGAGTCCGACTCGCACTTGGCCGGTTTTTTTTTACATTAGATAGACTCACGCTTGACTACAACTTGCCTGATGTTACGCAACGTTGTAATGTACGATCTAGCGCGCTTGCCTAGAATAAACCGGTTTACTCTCGACTTGAAGACCGACAAATTATAGTTCAAGGGGAATAGAGATTCGGGCAAGGAGTACCACAGTTTGGCTGTTCGCACGATGAAAGTCGAAGCAAACCGCTTGGTGCGAGTCTTTGGAACCCCAACTGTATAACGGTGCCTTCTTGCCGTATGCGAGTTTTTAAGATACTGTCACGAGAGAAAATCTATACTTCAAACGTTTTCAACAAGCTTCTAGAATAAAACGAAACAAATCAACATCACAGAGCTCTTATTTTCAAATTGAATCGTTTCAAATGGTACCTTAGTCCAATAGTTCCCACCTTTCCCACCGTTTGATCCTAATAAATTCCTTACACTTTATTCCCTAGATTTTGTACGAACCCTTTTATTCCCCGATTTCATTTCGCTACTTCTGTTCGGGGTTTTTTTCCTTTTTTGTGAAATTTTCTTTAAATCGCCGTCTTTCCCATATCACTTCATACACCCTGTCCTATTTTACACCATAAATCCTCATATGGAAGCGGAAAACCGGAATTGGTCTGTGAAAAAGGTTGGAACAAGAAAAATGGATAAGTCGTACTGAGTTTACAATCGCGTGTTGCTAAGACCGTTATGTAAGTTCGCGGATTGATAATCAATAGCTCGTATAACGGAATTTCCAAAAAATGGTTTCTTAATTAATTCTATATATATATATATATTATTAAGGAATTAAATCACACCGGTGCAATGATATGAGATTTAGAAAATTCTTTATTTTTGTTATATTAACATATCGATTTGTTTACGTTTCTATTTACGCATAACTATACCAAAAATACCTTTAATCATTGACTAGGCAAATTCCATAATAACGATCTTAGTAGATGCTTTAATTTCGTTAACTTTTAACAATGCGCTAATGATATTTGTATTATTTTTAAATAATAATTATTTGTATTATTCCTGTCGCATCCTATATTCTTTACTCCTTCTCAAGGACAATAGGCATAATAAAGAACCCATATATACTGTTGAGCGATTTACTGGAGTATTCGTCTCTATTAGGCTTTTTAGGAGTCTAGTCCTCACGTAACTCGTAGATCTCGATAGAACGAGAATGTACTACATTGCATTTTACACCCGGGGTTATACCGAAGGAAGTAAAAGAACTGGTGTTTACGTCTAACGGAATAAATAATATAATAAATAAGATGCAGTGATGCAGTGTCAAAATTTTTCAAACTTCAAGACTTCTGCTTAACAGCCAGTCATTACTCTAGGTACTTAGAACAACATGTTAAATATCATTCACAAATCACTTTATATTACAATTTCCATGCAACATCAGTCGCCAAAGCCAAACCGTAGGCAGCGAGCACTAACTATGATCCCATCAAGTTATTTGAGAATTTATTCAATTCTAATCTAACCCTGACAGCCAGCAGTCATCACTCATTTTGCACCCAAGATTTCAAACACTTAATTAAGTTCATGTCGTATTATGCGAGATGTAACCAACACGCTTTGACACTCAAACTAATAAACATCTTGACAGGTTCATTGTTTACTTGTATAGGCGAGACAGTGTTTATTTTGAAGTCACTTAGTTAATTTATTATTACAGCAGTGTATTGACTTTAAAGTTAGGTATGAGTACAAAATATTGATAAAATGTCTATATTATTTATTTACTTTGTTACGATTATTTCTCTATGTGTTTTATAAACTGTTATAGATATTAATGCATACTAATAATAATAAGCTGATAGGTAATTTGTGTTTGAAATAAAATTATCTCATCATTGGCTCATGATGTGAAACGTTATAATAACGTTCAAATATTGTATAGTTATTTATTAAAAAAAATTACATAGTTTAAAAAATAAGTATTTACTTACGTTTTTAAATATATAAGGACCAAAAATACAAAGAAAGATCGTACGTCATTAATGAAACATTTAAGCGCATAGCAATATTAGAAATCTGATGATGATACAAAAAAAATGTTTTACCACCATAAGAAACAGAGAAAAATAAACAAAATCGTATATGACAGTTCTGTTATGTATATGGTAACAAATAATGTATAAACTTGTAAAAATTACCCAAAAAGATATTTTGTTGGTTAAAATGATTTTACTTTATTGCCAAAACAAAAGCTTTATATCTATCTGCAAATGCCTCTTGTCCAAAAGCACTCATCTCAAACCGCATTAAGTGAATTAAACCATCACCAAATTAAACAATGCCTGAGCTTTCAGAAAGAATAACAACGAAGCTTGTAAAGCCACACTTTCCTCGTAGCGAACTTTCTTGTGAAGCTTTAATAATAAAGAGCATAATGTAATAGGCAGATAACACACTGCATGATAAGTTTTTATAATAACACCAACCCATTAAATACATGATTAAATGACAATGATACATATAAGACTGAAACATATATTAAAACGTTTGGATTACATGTTTTTGTCCACTTTGTTTTTCTATTTCTTGCTTCCATATTTCGGAAAAGGAGCAAAACTCCAAAACTGTTAAGCTACAGGCAATTCTCCTAACAATGTTATACTTTTTTACTTAAGTTTTTGTTAAATTACCAGTTGATTGTAGATGCTTGCTGTCACTAAGTCACTCTAAAGACGCCAGAGCAAAACTCTCGGCACCAGGGTTGGACACTTTCACATGATAAGAAGAAAATATCGAAGCATCGCGTAAGAAGGTAGTTAAAATGAGTTTTTACGCCGCCTTCGTTTTCAATCCGGGACAGATTAAAATCAAGGCCCTTCGGATCCCACATAATTTCTTACGCAATAAACAACCTTCAATTCTTGGCGCTTTAGCAAATGGACACAGTTAAAAGTATTTTTTGAGTATAACAAGTTTCTAATCTTAAATATTAGGCTTATTTGATAGTATTTTATTAATTCCAGTTGTCAACCCAAGGAAGTCTTGTTACTCAGATTCATAATGTACTAGCGTTATAAGTATAATACAAAAATGACTTAAAAATACAGAAAACTTATACAAAACAGATATTTACAAAAAGTTCAGCACACCGTCCATGTTGTCGCTGTGCGGCAGGGAACCCAGGATGCTGGCAGTATTTCCTCTTTGAATGCAAAGACTCAAACGTTGAGAAAAATAGCTGCCAGCCCTGAGATCTCCTGTGGCAAGGACCAAACGCTTGCTAACCTGTTTCACAAATAATTTTGTGTCCGGAGACCACGGGCCCAACGTCTCAACAGATAGCGCAAAAAATCATAATTTGCGCTAATCTGCGAGTATTTTCGTTGTTTCCCGAGTTGGGCCTGTAGTGCTGCAGCCCCGACGCTACGAGCGGTGGCACTGACGTGAGACGGCGCTAAGGTGTCTACACACGTGACGTCCCAGACCAAAGGACGGCCGAGACACCACGGTACTAAAGTAGCGCCGTCTGGCCTCTTGCCGTCATCACGTGAGAGCCCACTCGGCTCAAGCACCGAAGGCATGCCAGCGGTGGAGAGTGCCCGCCTGACTAAATCATTGAGCACCCAGTGACGATAAAGTCGGCCAGCACTCTTCACACAGGCCAACCCGTGGCGTCCGGACATGTCCACGTTCTGGCCGCACGGACATCGATGAGGCTCACATAATTTTGCACCCACACGCAAACCCACAGCTACGCGCAAGCTTTCCGGATCAAGTACGGTGGCGAGGTTGTCAGATGGCAGTGCGTGAAGCCAGTAGCCTGACTCAGCTTGCGATAATAAATATAAATATAATCTTAAATATTTAAAAACATGACATATTTCATTTTTATTTTTGTATAGAATCTAATAGTAGTCAGAAGTAATACTTGCATATGTGCATATACTTACGTGTGTCAATTATAGTCAAAACGAATAATATATAATATACAATCGGAAACAGCTTTAAATATATATTCAGTTCATTTAAGAACACATTCTGTTTTGTTTGCCATTATAAATAAATAAATTAAATATCCTGCTGGCCAAGCTAGCTGCTATAGGTTTTGCACCAGGATTTCTTCGCCTCTTAGCGGATTATATGCGAGATCGTCAGCAGTTCGTGAGGTTAGGCCAATATCAATCTAGACCCTATCATACACGGTCCGGAGTAAGCCAGGGCTCAATACTTGGTCCTCTCCTATTTTTGCTCATGGTCAATGACATCCCTGCTGTCCTGAGGCATGCTCAGTGCTTATTATATGCCGATGACCTGAAGCTTTATGCTGAAATAAAGTCGATAGATGATTGTGTGTCGCTTCAGCAGGACGTTGAGGCAGTCGAAGAATGGAGTCGCCTCAATAGAATGGAATTTAACGCGACTAAATGTCACGTAATGACTTTTGGTCGAAAGTGGCACCCAATCATATATAACTACGTCATAAATGGGACTATTATCAACCGTTCATCTCATATCAAAGATTTGGGTGTCATATTCGACCAAAAGCTAACCTTTAACGATCACATCAGTGCGCTAATTAAAGAATCGTTCAGACGTCTTGGCTTTGTGTTGCGGAATACTAGAGACTTCCATAGCCAGCATATCATTCGCCTGCTATTCAGTGCATTAGTTCGCAGCAAAATGGAAAGTTCGATGTGCGTATGGAATCCCCATGAAAAAACGTATACCGAACAGCTGGAAAAAGTACAGCGAGCTTTTCTTAGATTTTTGTATAAACGGGTCTATGGATATTATCCATATATGTATCCATCCAAGTTCATTCTAGGTTGTTTGGGTTATAACTCCCTGAAAGTAAGACGGGACACTAGTCAGCTTACTATAGTATGCAAAATCTTGCGTGGTGAGATCGATGCACCGGATCTGCTCAATAAACTGTTTCGATTGTACGTTCCGAACAAATATTTGCAATACAGGCGACGCAAGCTTTTAGTTGGGCACCACTGCCGCACCGTAGCTCACGCCACATCCCCGCTCCCGCGCGCACTGGCCGCACTCAACGCTCTCTTGGCCGCCACGCCGACGTGCGACTTGTTTGTCTATGGATGGCAGCCACTTGTATTATTGTGTCTCATGTTTTGCGAACGAAATGAATGAATGTAGGTATGTATGTATTTATTTTAATTAGGGTAGTAAATAGATATCACTATGTTTAAATGTTGACCATATATGTTTAAGATTTTGACACACTAATATTTTAATTCTGAATGACCTTTTATCTCAATTTTAATTATTTGTATTATTAGTTTTGTTCTCTGTATTGTAGTATTATATCATCATTTATTAATTAATGTAAGTAATTGGCTCGCGCCGTTTTAATTGATTTGTAAATAAATAAATAAATAAATAAATACTAAACCTAAGCATATTCGCATTATTCCACATGCAATCATTAGTTAAACATCAAATTAATCTTGCAGTTGAATTTAAAATCTACTGACCCATACAAGTCAGTTATAAAATTGATTGATCTACTAACATTGTATTAGACTGTGGATTTTAGCGGTCCCTTTGTGTGTAGAGATCGACTTTCCAACTCACTAAATATTTATCGTGATCGAATTCCAATTTCATTAAATTCCTCCTTTCACACAAGTTATTCATGAAATGCTTTATAGCTTTACTGTAACTTTAATTGAACTTTTCAGGTATATGTAAAATTGTTTAAATACTGGGTTGCTGATAACTAACACTTAATCTTTAGTTCTATGATTCTACTATTTCGGTAGTTTTTTATTAGGATCAGATAGTTTCTCCATAAATAACCTATAATTCAAAAACTTACTTAATAAATGTAATATTACCGCTTATAATAGTGACGTTTACTATAAACTTTAAGAGTACAACATTATATTGTAAAGAAAGCTGTACACAATAGTTAGACTTACTAATTTAAATTTTTTACATAGAAGTTTGTTTTTTATTATAAGTTTTAGTTTTTGTGTCATAAATAAATAAATAAATAAGCTTTATAATGCGGTTTAAAATGCCTCAAAATGTTGCTGTTTTTTCAGTACTTACTACTATTAAATATCAATAATTGGAAAAATTATAGAACGAAGATAAACCAATTCAGAATATAGGTACCTACCATTTTTTTGCGTACGTAATTTAAACGTTTGATTTTGACATCTTATTCAGGAAAACATTTTTACCCGTTGCCGTTAGGTAAAAAAACTATGATTTAACCAATTTACTTAATGCGTAATTTGTTTGCCTTTTATCTTGATTTGTCGCATTGAATTTAATTCAGTGAAGTTTGTATCGAAATAATGGTTAGTCCGAAGATATTTTTGAATGATTAAAATGCCGAGTGAAAAAATAAAACTGTGCCGAGCGAAACTTCAAAGTCTTGAACACCGTCGCAAAGTCGCCAGTTTGTCGGTTTTCTATCGGTTGCATTTCGGAGAGTGTGCCGCGGAATTGCACGAACTAATTCCGCCCGCGCCCTTCTTTCACCGGACGAGTAGAGGTACGGCAGGACGACACCGGTTTATGGTGGAAGTTCCTAAGACCCGCACGAAACGGTACGCTTCCACCTTTATTGTTCGTACCGCTAGGTTGTGGAACTCCCTGCCTGGCTCTCTGTTCCCCACGCACTATAATCCAGCGATCTTCAAAGCGAGAGTGAATCGGTTCTTATCGGGTAAGCACGCTCCATCTTAGGCCACAGCCTTACTTGCTATCAGGTAAACTATGGTCAAGTGCAAACCTGTTCAAGTTAAAAAAAAATGCAATTTAATGCATTAATACTCAGGTATTTTGCTTTTAAAAGTCACACATTATTATGCATTTTTTTGTAAAGTATATTTTTTCCTGATAAGAATCATTCTTTGTGATTCATACAATTTTATTTCTTAACAGCCATTGCGATATTTAAGTGGTAAGCAAGTTTAAAGCCACTTAAACTCGCTAAGTATTTTTTTTTTTGCAATTCCATTTTTTATAACTCTTTATTGACATAAAATAAAGAAAATATAATAGAGTACCTATAAATAATCGAAGTAAAAACTATATATCTAGTATGTGAGATATTGTGTTTCTAGGTAATGGAGGGTATATCTATTTTCTATACGAGGGGTGGAATACTACTCTCGGAAAATGTATTACTTCTGTGAGGGAAAGCTGAGATTTAGATAGGTTAGCACGGCTACTATAACTGATTCAGTATTTGATTTCGATCAATTTTAACTTGATACGAGTGTAAGTAAATATAGTTAGTTTGTGTTAATGCCGTTAATTAATTTACGTTAATTATTTATTTATTTAAGCAAAAGTTGACGCGGTCTGTCCATGGATGTCCGAAAAGTGGCAATCCATTTTGGGTGCTTCCGTGGGTCGGATAACGCGTTAAATTTTAGGTCCTAGCTGGTTATCTAGTACGGCAGTCGTTAAGCAATGTTTGTAAACTCTTGACACCAGAGTTGGCCACTCTCATTCGATAAGAAGCAAATTGAAACAACACACTGAAATTTTAGGTTTAAATATTTCGAAACAAAAATAAAGAAGTGATTCATTGTAACCATGCTAGGAGTGCAGACTAGAGGTAATTTTTCTGGTAAGTTTTTCTCGTTAGACATATAAAGTATCAAAGAAAAACTATGTTGCATTGTCTTGAAACAAAATATTTATATATTCTTGGAGCTAGAGTAGATAAATTCAAGTTTCCTATGAATTATTAAAATTTCTTTGCTCTACATTCTCGTAAGCTTATGTTTATAACGTACATAGATTAACAATGTTAATAGGTACATGAAAAGAATGTATATGGGATTGGGTACTTATATCTACATATACTTTTCACTTGCCATTATTTAGATAAGATAGTTTTCAATCCAGCGGATTCCCTAGACTACTTAAGACTACATAGGTATTACATTTATGTTTATATTTATTTGATTTGTACTAATAATAAACGAGAGAGTCTTTATATTATACTAGTGGACGCCCGCGGTTTCGCTCGCACTATTTCAGGATAAAACGCCTATGACACTCCTAAAACTTCAGACTACATACCAAAAATCATGATAAATAAAATAAATAAATAAATATAAATATTTCAGGACATCACACAGCGCCATCTAGCCCCATACTAAGCTTACGCTTGTATCATGGATACTAGATAACGGATATAATACATATATACTTTTCTTTTGTAAATACATACTTACTATACATAGAAACGACCAGACTCAACACAAATAATTACAAATTTAAATGTTCGTAAATATTTGTGTCATGCGGGAATCGAACCCGCACCCCTAGATTAGAAGGCAGAGCCACTACCAACTAAGCTAACAGAGCAGTCTGATGATGATCGGTTCGTTTTTGCTTAGTGAGCACAAACAGACAAAAATTCTAAAAACTGGAACGTGTTCTGTTATCAATTCTAAGTATGTAAATTTTTTTTAATATCTTCAAAATTCAGACTTTCGACTCTCTTCAGCTTTATTATTTAAAGATAGATATATGGTAGGTATTAGGGTTGCAACACAAGCGTCAAACATATAACAACAGACCTTATTTCATGATTAATAACTAATCAATTATACAAGTATAATTAAAACTAAAACTTGCCAGCAATTCGACTGTTTACCGACTAATTAGTTATTTCACTTATTACTAACTAACAATCCTAGCTATTCTTAATTGCTATGTTGTTAATTATAATAATTACGGTGACCTTTTGGGTGGGTACATACTTAAAGTGAATTAGGTTATTCTCTTGAACTTTGGGGTTGTTTTTAAATAGAAATGCGTAGGGAGACCTATTTATGTCTGAGAAAATGGCCGATTAGGTTCACGTTTTTAGAAGGGCAGCGTTAGTGAATGTAAATAATATCAAAATATTTATTATGTGTGTTGTCAGAACAACACACAATTTACTAAAAGTTTTTAAACACTTTTTCTTATTAGTGACTAGTTGACGAACGCGGCTTCGCTCGCATTATTTCAGGATAATAATACTACCTACCTACCTACTATATCATAAATATCATGATGATCGTTTATATGAACAGACTGACAGAGACACGGATAAACGGAGAAACAGATAAACAGTAGATTATAAACTTTGAATAATGAATATTAACTTGTAAATAACAATAAACTATAAACAAACTATAAATTTTGCAGATCATATCAAAACAGATTCACAAAAAAATAATAAAAGCTTAAAACTGCCCAAATAGGCATCAAATATTCACTGTCAGCTTTTATAAGAAACAATAATTCATGACAGACCATCAGTCATGTTTTTAATTTCCGCTTTACATTTTTGATTTGAAGTACGGGAAATAAAACGGAGGAAATATTCATGCATTCGTTTTTAGTGTCCGTGCATTTTCAATTAGCTTTTAGAGAATCCACTTGTTTGTTAACGTTTGTTAAGTTAAGATTAAAATAAAGGTAACCCTTAGAAATGTGAAAAATAAATAAACTCAAAATATTCTTCTTCTTCTTTTCGAATGAGAGTGGCCAACTCTGGTGTCGAGAGTCTTTCAAACCGCCCTAAGGGCCAATATCTAATGTTAAAAAGATTATATAAATCTCTGCATCTTTTGTGAAGGGACCACCGGATGTTATTAGCATATATACTATATAAAAATAAGTCGGATTTTCCTTCCTGACGCTATAACTCCAGAACGCACAAACCGATTTCCACGGTTTTGCATTCGTTGGAAAGGTCTCAGGCTCCGTGAGGCTTGTAAAAAAAAGACAAAACGAAACCAGGCGAAACGGAGTTCGCGGGGTTTGCTAGTTAATACTAAATCAATTATGTATATACACGTATGGTTGATAATCAGATAATCAAAGTCAAACCGTCGCGAAAATCCAAATACCTACTAAAAATGGGTATTATTATTAAACATTTTAATTAGGTCTCAGTTATTCACATTTTCGTGGAAACAGACACTAACTAAACTACAAGTGGAGTCACAAAGCGAAATGAAGTTGTATGAATCGGGTGATTCATAACTTCAGTGAGGTTTTTTAAAAGAGGCTATTTATCATGTGTATTTTTCTTTAAAAGCTTATTGTGATATAATATATGAGTAGAATTAATACATAGTTTAAGTAATATTAAGTAAGAGTATTTAGTAATTTTTGTATTATGACTGTATTAAAACATTTTTTTTTACTAAGATTTTTCAGCGACACACACATGTTTATAAAAAAGAAAATGACATTTACAAGTATGTATGTAATTGTCCCTATTTTGCCGAATACGAAAAAAAACTTTCAGAAGACTTGATAACCTCCTTTTTTTGAAGTCGGCTAGAAACAGACTGTTCTTTATTTATTAGTACGTCATATTTGGCTCGATTTAAAAATTAAACTCCCTGTATATCACCGAAATAGCAAGTTGGTAGAGAAACGTGATAGCCACTGATGACCAGAGGTAGAATTAAATTAACCCGAATGCAAAATATCGCAGCCGCGGGAATCCTACTTAGCGAATTTAAATTTTAAATTTAAACTGGCTTCACTGTTTCGCGGGATGAGCGAAAAATTGAAATTATCTTAATTAATTTAAGTCCCTTCGGATTAATTTTTGCCGTCAAAAACAGATTCTGATGCGATAAGAAGTTGGACTTTAAATGTTTCCTGTTGAGAACGGATTCGCGATAAGCTTCGGTGAGAAATGGTTTAAGTTAATTATTTTTTGATTAATTTACTGTGCCGTGTTTTTAGCGCTTTGCTTATGAACGTGTCAAGTGCAGTGTCAGGGTTTTTTTTTGTTTTAGTTAATAGGGTTTTAACGCTGAATAGACTTCTTGCCATCAATTCATTAACACATTTAATTTTGAACTTATTATTTTGTATTTTAAGCTTAAGTTAAAATATAACTTTGAAATTTATTCCAGTTGGTAATTTTTATACATCCAAGTTAAGTATTTTAGCTACGAAATGTTGTTCTTTTCTGATTTGTGGTGGTATTTTTCATTACAAAGATTTATGAATAATGTATTCCTCATTTCTAATTGACGTAGGTAGGTAATATTATCAATCAATATTTCTAAACTTGTATATACTAGTAAGTAACTTCTAAGTACTCAATAACTAACTTAGGTCCTAGCCACATGTATTCACGTTAACGTGTTAGCTGTAACTTAGGTAATACGGTTGTTTCAGGTTCAAGGCAAGACTTAAAATAGTACGATATTTTTCTTTGCTAGATTTTGGTAAAACATGTATTCGTAGTTTAAAAAGTTTCGCCAGCCGAGTTTCAATAGTTATTATTGTGGTGTAATTTAAAATGTTTGTAAATAACAAACGAAAAAAAAGTAAACGATTTAGTGGTAGTTTTAATTAAATTATTAAAATTTTGATTTGGATTAGCTTGATTGACATTAAGTATACTATTATACGGATTAAATACAATATTTTAATATTCTTGCTTACCAGACAAATTTTGAGATAACTTTACTACAGCACTTTGGGTGGTTTTACCACGCGAAGCAATTTTTTTCAGGCCGTGTATTTACTGAAGTATGACACCGCAAAACAATTCTTCATCTTCTACAGATATAAATTAATGACGAATAGAAGACAGCGTGAAAAGCTTTACCGTGTTATTTTTCGATAGAAGATGGATGACTTGACAGCCTTTTAGCTGAAAATGGGCAAATGTTTATTGAACTGGACCAAAGCTTTCAAAAAGATTTATTTAGAGGCTTCGGACTATTGACGTGATAAACACAATACTTAGAGCAAACTGAAATTATGATTGTGGGTTTTTTACTAATCGAGCATAAGAGGACGTTAAAAGCTTTATATATCATATTTTTTTATAGTCACTCCGTCTTATTACAAAACGCAGTTTAAATTTTAGTCCAGGACTTTGAAAATAAAAAGTGGGTTCTTGTTGTTCAGACTTTACAGCAATCAAAATGTCAACAAAAAATTTGAACTTTGATTTAACATTAGTACATTTTGACAGTTTGATAATTATGACAGTAGACAGACAATTTTCGAACAACTTAATACGGACTTGGGTTAGACTTATATTTAAACCACGTTTTGTAATACGACTGGAATGCAATAGCACTAGACAGAGATAAGTGGAAAGAGGGTAGGGAGGCCTTTGCCCAACAATGGGACAATACAGGCCCTTAAAAATAATAATAATTTGTAATCAGGCCCACTATGTTTTAATATTATAATTTAGTCTGTATTGTATATATTTAAATCTTAATTAACCGCTTTTCATGTTTACCTATTGTCCTGGTCTGGTCCTACTCAGATCGAATCTAGTGCTCCCTACAGTTCATTTATCAGCCGCGATAAAACAAATACGATTAGTCTGGATAGCAATTAATATCTAAGAATAAGAAAAGCAGTAAACACAAATCAGAAAATAAAGCTTTTTTCCTACAGGCTTCAAATTCTCGACCTATCCTTTAATCCATGTAAAGCCAACCACAAAAGCGGACCATTCTAGATTTTTTTTGACATTTTTCCTAATACGTATTCAGCAAAAGGTCTCGTTGGCTGATTCTTGCCAAAAATGCATGAAATGTCTTAGGAATCGGGAAGGGTAGGAAGAAACGAAGCCTCGTTTCTTGAATTCCTAATTTTTATCTGGAATATTTTAGTCACCGTGTTCTGCATATATCAGAAATTCTGTTTCTCGTTTTGCGTATGTCCATACTACACACTCTCTTTCTCTTCGATCTACAAATAAATTAACACTCGCACATCCAACATTCAAAAAGAAATCTTTTTATGGCTCATCATTTACTGTACAAGCTGTTACTTTATGGAATTCTCTGCCTATCAACATTCAAAAGGCTCAGACAATTGATTCCTTTAAAAAACAAGTAAAGGAATTTTATCTCGCTTCCCTTCAGTGAAAATTGCTGTTATTATTTCTACTACTATCACCTCTAAATATTTTGTTGTGTATTATATGTATTTGTATATAAACATTAATTTTATTATATTAAGTATGTGTATTGCGTATTTATATGTATATATATATATATGTGTATATATATTAGTAAAATTTCTTTTTTCCTTTTTGTTGTACACCACATTCTTCTTTTTTTTTCTTTTGCTTATTTCTCTCCAGCTGAAGGTTGCCTGGAAGAGATCGCTTTCAGCGATAAGGCCGCCGCTTGTGGCACTAGTTAAGGTGCAATTTGTTCTATGTACTGTTTTTTTTAATATGTGTCAACAATAAAGAGTTAATCTATCTATCTATCTATCTATATCACGAATGATTTACAAGATTACATTTCTTATGTATTAAATTGGAAAACTAGATAGAAAATATAATCCTTTTAATCATAACTAATTATTGTCATTTTTCTAAGATAACCAAATGAGAGATTGGTTAAATTAAAACTTTCAAAAATACATCAATGATTAGTTATGGTTGCTAAATAAAGTAAATCCCACATGTAGGTCTTGTACAAAGTTTTTAGTCAAACGTCCTTAGGGCTATTAAAAACTACTTACACCAAACCTCATCTTCTTTAATTTGATTTTAAAAACTTTCTGCGCTTTAAAGTTCTTATATTCATGACTAGGCACTCCGTCCATTGTTTCCCACAGTCATAGTTCTACTGGATCTACTATATATAACACGTACTCTCGACGTAGAAGCGCACTACTTTACGTTCATTCTGATTTGAGCCACGTACAAGCTACGTAGAGCAAGATTTACATCCGACACCGCGACCATTTGTGCTGTAAATGTGGTTTTGGGATATCTATGTTACTGTGATATTGGTTTAACTGGAGGAATATGAGCTCATGTGTATTAGGAAAGCTGTAATGAATCTGCGACATTTTTTTATGAGACACACTTTTCGACAATATTATTGCTTTATAGTTTTTTTTTAAATAAGGCGCAAACGTTTTTGTATACTACTATTAGCAAAAGCAATCTAAGGTTCGTTTGATTAAAATCCGACGTTGATTTCAATGGCGTCTTTATTATCTTGCGTCTTACTCTATTATACAGTTTTTGACATATATCTGTCTCGTTTTCACAAGCACGACGTTGCTTGTCTGTGTCGCTGGAGGTCGTTCCAGTCGACATGGTTCTATAATTTGTTCAATACAATAACGTTTTCGTAGAGACAACATAGATGGCGCTTACATGCCCTTGAAATTTACAAATAAATCGTAATTTGTTTTAAATTTCACATTCTTACACCTGTAACTTAAATAAAAAACAAACAATGTAATAAAGAAATCGTTTTTACCGAATAATAACCATAAAACATCCCACAGCCAAGCACAATACTCTAAAACAAAAATAAATCCAACCTATTTGTTGTACACGTAAATTAAAGCCAGTTATTATAAAATCTCGGTCTAATTAATGTAACAAAATCCCGGCATTAAATTATAATTGTAACTAAGCAGGTACGATTTAAAGGATATGATTTAATTGAGAAGCAATGAATAAATGATATCACGGGCAGATTTACGTAAGTCTAAAACATACTAACTAATAGCAAGAGAGCAAAATGTTGATGACGGAAGCTGCTATTGAGATTTCTTAGACAATTTTCATTTTTCGATAGGGTATCGAACTTGCCTTAACAACAACGCAATGTAGACATTGCTAATCTTTTTAAATATTCACTTTCACTGAAACTTGTTTTAACCGTGCTTATTTGCTTCCCAATCAATTTATGTTACTATTTTGGTTTTCAATTTGGTTAGTTTTAAATAAAAATGTTGGTAGCAGCCGACCAAATGATTACTTCCCATTTAAAACACAACATAATTTGTGAAGAATTTGCGTTGTTTCAAATTATTTCGCCAAAAAGGCTCGAATCGAGATAAAAGCCTTCGTAGTAGAGGGTTAAGGTAGAGGCTATTTTACTTTGCTTTGATGTCTAATTCTAGGTTCTAAAGGCTCCAGAACAGATGATAAAGCACCTTTGTTTTATCCTGATTTAAACTAGCGATGTCTCTCGATGCTATTTATTTTAAACATATTATATAAATAAATAAATAAATATTTCAGGACATATCACACAGCGCCATCTAGCCCCATACTAAGCTTACGCTTGTATCATGGGTACTAGATAACGGATATAATACATATATAGTTTTCTTTTGTAAATACATACTTATTATACATAGAAACGACCAGACTCAACACAAGTAATTACAAATTTCAATATTCATAATAACTTGTGTTATGCGGGAATCGAACCCGCACCCCTAGATTAGAAGGCAGAGTCACTACCAACTAAGCTAACGGAGCAGTCAACCAACTAAGCTAACGGAGCAGTTATATTAATCTATACATATTGCTGAAGAGGGTCTGGAAGAGATCGCTCTACGCTTAAACTTTTCCCTCACGGTAGTCTCTGAGTGGGGCGATGCCAATCTGGTTAAGTTTAATGCCTCGAAAACACAAGCGTGTCTTTTCTCTGCAAAGAGGAGGCCATTCCTACTGGCGCCCTCTTTCCGTAATGTAACCGTGCCCATCACCGACCATCTAGAGTTGCTAGGTGTCACTTTGACTCCGACCCTTAACTTTGGCTCCTATATTGAGTTTAAAGCTCAACTCGCAGCCAAGAAGCTGGGAATCCTCTCGAAGGTGCGACGATACTTCACTCCAGAACAGCTGCTGACCTTGTATCAAGCGCAAGTTCGGTCATGTATGGAGTATTGTTCGCACCTTTGGGATGGATCTGCCAAGTACCAGCTTGAGGCGTTAGAGTTAATTGAGAAGCGGGCAAAAAATCTCATCGCGAAAGACTCACTCTGTAGCTCAAAATTACAAAGCCTTGAGCACCGCCGTAAGGCCAGTCTTTCGGTTTTTTACAGGTTGCATTTCGGAGAGTGTGCGGAGGAATTGCATAATTTAATTCCTGCAGCCCCATTTCACCATCGCACGAGTAGAGGCACGGCAAGGAGGCACCGATATACAGTTGAGGTCCCAAAGACTCGCACCAAGCGTTTTGCTTCGACTTTCATCGTGCGAACAGCCAAACTGTGGAACTCCTTGCCCGAATCTCTATTCCCCTTGAGCTATAATTTGTCGGTCTTCAAGTCGAGAGTAAACCGGTTTCTTCTAGGCAAGCGCGCTACATCGTAGACTATAACGTTGCTTAACATCAGGCAAGTTGTAGTCAAGCGTAAGCCTATTTCATGTTAAAAAATAAAAAAAGATAAGGCCGCCCAATGTTTAGTAATATTTCTGTAAACTGTTTTGTATTTTTGTTTTCTCGTGTACAATGAGGCTATATTGATTGACTAGCTGTGCGCGCGACTTCGTCCGCGTGGATTAGTTATTTTGGGCATCATATTTATTTTTGCAAACGAAAGCCCTCGAAGATGAATAATTTTCCCCGTTTTTTTTCACATTTTCCATTGTTTCTTCGCTCCTATTAGTTGCAGCGTGATGTTATATAACCTAAAGCCTTCCTCGATAACTGGTCTATCCAACACAAAAATATTTTTTCAATTCGGTCCAGTAGTTCCTGAGATTAGCGCGTTCAAACAAACAAACAAACTCTTTAGCTTTATAATATTAGTATAGATTGATTGATTGAAGAGGGTCGAAAGTCTCAAGATTGAAGATATTTAAAAATAGTTGTTTGCAGAACACGTTCCTACATGTGTATTCTAGAATTTTTGTCTGTTTATATAAACGCTCATCACGCGGTAACGGATAAACGGATCATCATGATTTTTGTTATGTATGTAGGTATGTAGTATGAAGTCTTAGGCTTCGCATTTGAACGTATTGACGTCCAACTTTGAAGTAAAATAATAGGTTTGCGGCTAACAACCACAGTGGCGCCTCTTTTCCTACATCTCAGACCTAGTTAGGGCTCGATCGAAGTGGGGGATGAAATCGTCAGTCATGTATGTAGAATACGTAACTTAAATGTTCATTCTAATAGATCTAGACCTTGCTTAGTATAGGATATGTATGGATGGCGCTGGCGGGTGGAACTCCAGTAGCAAATATTTGGATATTGCCGAATTAAATGTACTGATTTGTAATATTTTTTTATCTATACATTTGGTTAAAGCGTTACTGAAAATGTTGTATTATCTCAAGTAAAACTTAAACATATTTTTTTTATTTAGATAAAATGTTCACAAGGAATATGTAACAGAGTTTTCCAAACGCACCCTCTGTCTATAATAAAGCTTACAGCTCGC
The DNA here is from genome assembly GCA_927399415.1 of Macaria notata. Classification (NCBI taxonomy): domain Eukaryota; kingdom Metazoa; phylum Arthropoda; class Insecta; order Lepidoptera; family Geometridae; genus Macaria; species Macaria notata. The sequence goes on from OV656737.1 coordinate 2,830,524, forward strand.
GTTGCAAAATGGATGCAGCTTTTCTTATTGTCTCCAGACACGCTGATCACAAATGGTGGAGATTTTATAAGTAACTAGACGGGATATTACAAGAAATGTGTCAATTGGCTGAGATTGACGTGATGCTGTTAGTAGCTATAATATGACATGGATATCTAGATTCCTTTTCGTTGATAACGAATCGTACTACGTGTCACTGAATCTAAAATGCTTACTTCTGATACACTCAGTCTGTTTTAAGTTTTTATCTTTATCTTTGTACTTGTGTAACTTGTTATGATCCACGTAAAAAAAACTTTCTTTATCCATTAAAAAGTGACAGAAAAACAAGACAACAAAGAAACTAAATCAACACTAAATACATTCGAATTGATGACTTCCTCCGTTTTTGAAGTAGGTCATAAAGACACGAAAGCTATTACAGCGTGAATCTGCGGGCATAGAATGATTTTCTATTACCATGCCATAAAAATGCCAGTAAAAAAAATACATTCACTACAACAACGCATACAGTTTTGAGCGTCACCGAAGCGCAAGCACAAAGTCTGGCCGCGCGTGATTTACGTCGAGCTCTGCGGAAACAATGTTTTGTAACGCGATAAATAAAATGCGAATTTCCCACGTCACGTGAGGTGGAATTGGGGCCTTTCCCGCTCGTATTTGTCAAATGCAGATAGGTGCTGACATTTTAGAAAGTGAGGAGATATCTAGCGTAAAAAACGGATGCAGTATAGACGGACGTTTCAGTATTATGTGATTTTTAATCTATAATAATATTGCAATCAATTTATTTGGAAGACTTTAGATAAACTGATACAGGAAATATAAGTATATATAATTTCAAGTATACGTTTTTAATAATTACAGTCCAAACAAATTAATCAATAAATTCAAATTTCACAAAAAGTTTTGTGGTTTTTGGATAAAATACTTAAAATTGTTCTAAAAAATGTGTTAAGGACATATTATCGAGATTAACATAAAAAGCAATCTTCAAAAAAAACAGTCATTTATATATGTATATCCTCCTTCTATGCCTGGTCTACTTTACAACATATTTGCATGCGATGACATTTATAGCATGTGAAACTCATAGCCTAGGATACAGGCCCCTTTCCCGCGGTTTGTCAAGGATGGCCGTGATCATCTCTTATTTACGCAGGCGACCCTTTTATACCTACATATACATGTATTTACTTGTACAGATCTTTTATTTCACTAAATCGTTCGCCAATATGTCAAATCCGCGCAGCGCCGTGTCGCAACGCTAAGCGCCCCAGGTATGTTTTCATAAATAACGGTCAAGACACCTCGTGAAATGATTTATATATATATATGTATGTATGGCCGTTTCTATGTATAATAAGTATGTATTTACAAAAGAAAAGAATATATGTATTATATCAGTTATCTAGTACCCATGATACAAGCGTAAGCTTAGTATGGGGCTAGATGGCGCTGTGTGATATGTCCTGAAATATTTATTTATTTAGGTTTGATAGTTGGTTTAGTTAAATTTGGAACCAGTTTCATACCAGTACAGGTATGCTATACTTTTGGCCTTAGTGCCGCTTGTCCTGGTGTCGTTACAATAAACCTTGAGGTCAAATGTCTAACTCAAGGGTCGGCAAACTTAGTCATAGTTGACTTGACACACACTGTTCGCGACTAATACAGCAATGAAATATTATGTAAAATATTGTAAATACGTATGTGCATGTTAATTAACATTCTTATAAACAAATAGACTTCACAAGACAGAACGTCTATACGGGCCCACATGTATTTACTGGTAATAGAAGCTTTTCTGGCATCGAGAAGGCGATGCCTTTATATTTTATGCGCTCCGTATCGCAGGAAAGATCAGGCGGCGGAGGACCGTGTGAAAATACTACGCTATCTTGTATCGTACGTATTTATGTAAATTGTGAAAAATGTAACGTTGAGCTGACAAAATACAAGACGAAGTTGGCAATGCTTTGAATGTGTAAAAAAAACCATAAAGTATTTAAGTCCCACTAGCACAACGATTTTATTGAAGCTTAAACGGTGCATTTAATACAAGATACAAATGATGTATACTAAGCTAAGTTTTTGTGTCAATAAAGTAAATTATTATTATTTAGCCACAAAATAAATAGTAAAACCAAGCTAAATATGTTAAAGAGATGTTGTGCAAGCGAGATTCAGTATTTTGAAAACTATTATATGTGCCGTCTGCGTTGTTTATAACAAAATAATCCTTTTAATTATTGAGTGTATAATTCGTATAGTCTACTACTACTTTAACTGCCTTTTAATTGAAAAACAGTTATTTATCGAATCTAAATATATGAAACTCAAAGGTGACTGACTGATTGACTGACTGACTGATATAGTGATCTATCAACGCAAAGCCCAAACCACTGGACGGATTAGGCTGAAATTTGGAATGAAGGTAGATGCTATGACGTAGGCATCCGCTAAAAAAGGATTTTTGGAAACGCCACTTTTAAAGGGGTGAAATAGGGGATATGAATTCTACTTCTTAATACGAGCGAAGCCGCGAGCACCCACTAGTAATAAATAAAGCTGTATCTAAGAGGATTATTGACTATAAGCTAATTTATTGTGCGCAGATTGGTACAGCGGTAATAATAATCTATGATCGCATATATCACTTGTGTATATACACTGTAAATCATTTTTACGAGCTCGGTTATTAAAATTGATGTCTGAATTGGTGTTTAAATTTTTAAATTTTAGTCGAAAATGCTAAATAAAGTTTGGATAGGACCGTTTTTTGGAGACATGTATCATAATATGTGTCGAAAACATCATCCAATATGAAACATTTACCGTCTTATTACAAAACGTGGTTTAAATATTAGTCCAGGACTTTGAAAATAAAATATAATGTGTTCTTGTTGTTCAAACATAACATACAAGCAATCAAAATGTCAACAAAAATTGGAACTATGATTTAACATTGGTATATTTGACAGTTTGATAATTATGACAGACAATTTTCGAATAACTAAAACGGACTTGGTCTAGACTTATATTTAAACTACGTTTTGTAATAAGGCCCTTAGAATCTAGAAATAGTAACATACGAATACAAATAAAATAGCATTATAGATTAAGTTGCAAAATGTAGTAAGTTCTTCAGATATACCTATGTTGTCAAGAGTTTTCCGACCACCCTTAGGTACTCTGACAAGGCTTAACAACTGCTACACTATGACAAATAGGTGACTGGGTGTGGGCTGACATCAGAGTTTTTTTTTAAACTAAGTTTTTTTTGACATTACTTTCATATTTTATGCTTTATGTAGCACTAGTGGACGCCCGCAGCTTCGCTCGCATTATTTCAGGATTAAAAGTAGCCAATGACACGTCTTATAAGACTTCAGACTTCCTTCCTACCAAAAATCATTATAGTCCGTTGAACCGTTTTTCTTGATGAGCGTTTTAATAAACAAGCAAACAGAGACACAGATAAACAGATAACAATTCTATTTTATTATTTATTCCCCATTCGTGTATATCATTTAATATGGTGTTTACTTTTTGTTCCAGACCCAGAGCTGACCCTGAACTGAAGACCAGAGTAATGTCGTCTGCCTTAGCTTAGCTGGTTATATACGTGGTCTGCTATCAAATCAAGTATCTCCGTTTTTTTTAAATATCTTCAATAAAGATAAAGATAAAAGATAAAGAATCTTTATTGATAATGTAAAATTGTAACATACATAGGTATAAGTACTAATATTACAGAATATGCCACACAAATTACAATATCTCGTCAAATTGAATTTATAACATTTAACTTTTATAAAATTTTAGAAGTTACATAATATGTCTAGTTTTATTAATAAAATAATGAAATTTTTTGTTATTAAAATCATGTCAAACATAATAATAGGTATGTAATCATATGTTCAGACTTTCGACCCTCTTCAGCTTTTATATATGTACAGAAGATGTACCTATACCTAGATAATGCACCAAGCATAATTTTATAATACGTAACAGTGTAATCCGCATCTTTATCATTATACAAAAGAAAGCCTTGGCGCGGTCAAATAAATTTCCATTCCAAGCTAAACCAGTCACTAAAGCAGTCATTATCGTAAGTTAGCAGTTACCCTGTATAAATCAAATAAATCCCCATAAATAGATGGTGGTAGCTAAAAGGAGCCAATCAGAGGGCGCCGGTTTATAGAGCCATTAAACCTACTACTGGCCAGTTACTATAAGATGGAGTTAAAACTGTTATGCGATAGATATTGTTTTGTCAATACAGGTAAGAACAACGTAAGTTTCATTGAACTTCTTTCTAATTGAAGTTTTTGAAAGAAATTCGTTACATACTTTCTTTCTTACTTTAAATTTTTAGTTGCGGTTATAGCCAAAAGAATTTGTTTTTTTTTTCTCTTTTCTAATTATTAACTTTTATGAAAATATGTGGAAAATACTGCTCATGATTTTAATATTTAAGTACCTATTGAATTATAAATTAGCACCTTATTCAAGTTTAGTATCTGTTGATATCTGATCTGTAGCTGGCAGCTCACGCACACACACACACACACCGTCTGTATTCACGTACGATACCTGATCGCGCGCCGACTCGCTATCTACCGTTGACAACATAGTCAAAAGACGCCTTACTCTCAAGATCCTCTATATACTCAGTATAGACTTTGCATGTTCATTGCAGTTAAATAAATCCGCTCACTGCAATATCGCAACCTCAATTTTTTAATTAACAAAACGGCATCTTCATAAATATGTATCGAAAGATACTGGTGGCTGACATAATACATAGATTTATTTTGGCACATGAATTTCAAACTAGTGATTACATTATGCGTCAGTTGATTAAGAAGTCGATGGTGGGGCGAGTTGTACGATTGTGCGTGTGTGAGTGACTGCCTACATTGCTTGCCTACACTGTTTGTTGTCATACCACTTGAATTTATACACAAATTGAGGGTAGTTAGATATTAAAACAAAATAAAAAAATTGTTTGTGTAACCTAGCTCATAAGACGTTATTATAATTAAATTATGAACATACTGGGAGATGACTCTGGCCTCGTAACACAGCCTAACGGCTACCACGAGGTCAGAGGATTCAAAAACATTTTGTGAAAAATATCTTTAAAAAATAAATGATTTTGTATTTGTATTTTGTATTTGTATTTGTATTTGTTACTAATGTGGAGCTGCGAACCAAAGTGGATCTTGGCCTCCGACACAAAGAGACGCCAATTCTTCTCGGTTCTGCGCCATCTCCTGCCACTCGGTAGCATGGAGTTCTTGCAGATCCTCCTCTATCTGGACCTTCCAGCGGTACTTGGGACGCTCGACTGGCCGTTAATTCGTAACATTGATAAAATTATTTTTAAACCTATAAAGATCTAATCTAATCTATTTTTACAGGTCTGGTTTTACTTATTTATCGAAGTGTGGCTATTGTACAGTATTCGCAAATTTCCTATAGCTAGATGAGCCAAAAAAACGCTTTTATATACATTAGATTTTTCTCCATCATATACTGGTAAAAATAATAAATAAAATAGTTTCAGTTTAAAAATTAGAGCGACTATATTAATTCCATAATAACTGATCGTAGCCCCACAGGCTCTCGTAAGTAGTTCTATACATATACTTGGCCTACTCTTTCTGTAAGCTCTCATTATTAGATTTAATTTGGGTTACGTAGATAATGTATATGATATATGTAGGCTAATTAATTAAACGAACAGGGATAGGTAAACTATAATTTTAGTTTTATTTCTTAGTTTATCTAAGTCTATTCTTACAAAAATATTTTACCTTTTGTAAGAACGAGCTTTGGTATTTATTGGCTGGGAAAATATCTACTAATGCAGCGATTTTAATGTAAAATTTATATAAATTATGATCGTAAGTTACTTTCTGTTTTAATGGAAAGTTACAAAAAATGCCTAACGGTGTTTTCTCCAGACACCCTGTTCCGCAAACTACAAATCCTCAGACCGAGATACCTTTTCTAAATATAGAGAACTCAAAGGTAACTGACTGACTGACATGGTGATATATCAACGCACAGCCCAAACCACTGGCATGCAGATAAATTTATGACGTAGGCATCCGCTAAGAAAGGATTTTCGGAAATGTCACGTTTAAAGCAGTAAAATAGGGTACGCAAGTTTTACTCCTTAATAGGAGCAAACCACGAACATCCACTAGTTTTAATACAATGTTTAACTGCATCTTAGACTACGATTATTGCATACCAGAATACAAATTTTGGTTGAGTACAAACATGATTTAGAAAAAAAAAACAATGTAAGAATGTCATAAGGAAATGACCGTCCCATCATCACCACTTGCCAGTAAGTCAGTCACCAGGCGAGCCTTATTAATATCAAGGCGGGGGCGTGTTAATAGCGACATCTCGTTCAATATCGCTACGAGCAGACATGCAGGCATTCTGCCTTGAGGGCTGGTGCCTGTTACAGCGATTAGCGATTTAGAAAGCTAGTGAACAAAATAGATGAACCGTTACTTAGCAGACATCTTTTCTTCTTTGTCGTAATACGAATTATGAAATTGCTAAACATGTTGAAACTATTGTAAGTGATGTTAACTGAACTGTGTGTGTGACTTGCATCGAGTTTGGTTCGATGATGACAACTCATTCTTGATCATTCATGATTTTCGGTATGTAGGTAGTAGGGTCTTAGGAGCGTTATAGGCTACTTTTTAACCTAAAATGATGCGAGCGAAGCCGCGGGCGTCCACTAGTAAATTCATAAAATTAGATTGAACAAGAAATGTCTCTGTAAAAACAAAGACATATACACAATTTGTAATTAAATCTTTGTGATCGCTAATCGCTCCTACTATAGCCACACCTTACCCATCGGACAGTGGCAGGCCAAGGCCCCACAATGGGGCCGGCGGTGGCCTCCTACGGATCATTTTCAGCGTCGCTGCATTCGACAAATACAATTTATATCGCCTTTATCTGATAGACGGGAGTTCTCGTGCTGAGCTTTTTTGGGAGATTTAGGGGATGGATTATTTTCAGAATAGTTGTAGAGGAAAACGAGTAGAGTTATTTTGGTGTGTTTGTTAGTTTAGTTGAGTTTATTATGTTGGATCCATATATATGTTTTAGGAAGAGCTGAGAATAGGTATCTTCTAGGTAAACGTGTTACACCCTAGGCTACAGCAATGCTTAACATCAGGCAGGCTGTAGTCAAACGTAAACCTATCCCACGTAAAAAAACACACACACAACGATATAGCTGCCCAACACAACTTCGCTGCCGAATGAATTTTGCGGTGAATCACGACCTCATGTGGAAAAGCGATACGACGAGGGATAGTTTTCTTCGACCATAGCTATTGCTTACAGAGAAACTATGAAAAACCTCGTCATACTCATTTCGTTTGAAGAATATATCCCTGCCTGATTGGTTGCCTGGAAGAGATCGCTCTTAGCGATAAGGCCGCCAATTAAGACGCTGATTCTAATTTGCATGTTTTTTTTTTGTATTCTTTCATTTGTGGTGTTTTAATAAAGTATTTATCTATCCATCTATCTAACTATGGTCAAGTGCAAACTTAGTTAAAAAAGAAGGGATGCTTGAAGGGAAATGATATCTTAATATATTTTATTGTATACATGTATTGTAGTTGTACCAAACGCTTATAAATTACTGCTCTGCGGTTGTATTACAGCATTCTTCATAGCTTGGAAACGTGTAAAATACACCGATAATAAGTAAACCGATGTCTCAAAATTCTCTAAGACTGTTAACAGTTCAGATAGATATACAACTTTACTTAGTATTATAAAACGGTGTTACATTAGTTCATATAATACCTTCTGTTTGGTAGCAGAATAACTAACTAAGACAAACCTTGTTATTCTCAAATAACTACTAATACGTAGGTATATAAATAAGTACAACAACAAAAAAACAGTAATTCTTTCCGGAAATCCTTGCGCCGCCATAATAAGCTAATAAGCATACAATCATGGCGGCCATAAAGCTGACGAGAACGATGCAGGATCTCGGGGAATAAAAGTTTATACTCCTCGCTTCAGGCGGCTTACTTTACTGCTTTAGTGGCTGTGACTTGTGGTTTGCTTGCGTGTTTTAAATTAGCTCGTATGCAAGAGATGGAGACTAATTAATTTACCTTCATGAGAAGGACATGTTCAATTTTGGCACATGCATCACATATTCTTCATCAATATCGACTACATTATTTGAATTTGACGGACTGGCTTAATACATAATATGTATTAAGCCATATTATGTAATACAATACTAACACACAATTTTGAACCTACGATAACTTATTGTTACAATATATGTATATTCGTAATGCCTTGAAATTTGACAATTACACTAAACATTCTTATTGTATTCATTACCAAATTATATTCCCTAAGCGCCCGTAGCTCAGCTAGCGGAGGCAATCGCATGCGATTACCAATCTTAAGCAAAGGTTGACGCGGTCAGTCTTTGGATGGGTGACCGAAAAGCGGCATTCCATTTTGGACGCTTCCGTGGGTCGGAGTCACGTTAAATTGTAGGTCCCGGCTGTTTGTCTAGTACGGCAGTAGTTAAGCTATGTCAGAGGCCCTTCGGGCGGCATGATAAACTCTCGACACCAAAGTTGGCCACTCTCATTCGATAAGAAAAAGAATGCGAAATAATATCAGAAATAGAGATATTCTAATAAAATATTCCGTTCGCTGCACATAATATTTTGTAGTTAATAAAAATAATGACAAACATACTTACCCACTTGCTTCAATATATGACAACGCGAAGTGGAGTACGGTCGTAGGTTGTTATATCGTCAAAGGAAAACGACGACAATCACTCTGGCTCGCGTGGGAAGGCTTGCAGACACAGGATTGGCTGCTTTTACAGCGACTGTGCTTTTTTAATTGAAACGTTACACTGAGCTTATAAAATAATTCATTATTATAATCTTTATTGAGCACCAACATGAAAATAATACATGTCTTTTTACAAGGAATGGGTTTGCATTTAACCGTAATTTGCCTGATGGTAAGCAATCATTACGGTCTAGGATGGAACGTGCTTACCCAGTAAGAACCGATTCACTCTCGCTTTGAAGATCGCAAGGTTATATTCCGCGGGAACATGTATATATAAGGATACATTTATATGATGATGTAGGTAGGTACATACGGTTGGCAAATTTATCCAGGCAACCTTTGGATTTACAAAAGAAGGTTATCAACTTAATCTGTTTGTATTTATGTGATATTGACAGAATTGGATTACATTAGAGTACCACTTTGTGGATATAATGACTGTGGAAGTTCCCCATAATCATCAGTTGCGATTGCACAGCCTATATAGGTCTCCTTAAAAAGTTTTATAGATCTGGTTAATTAAAGGTGCCTAAGCAGCAATCGTCTTTTTTCTTGAAATTATGACTAATTTCCATTGATGTATTTACCACAAAATACGACAACACTGGTAATCTGTGGTGGACGGCTCAAGAAAATTCTTTCAAATATGCAGGGAAATTAGACCTTTGTTATGATAAATTTAACTAAGGAAAAAGTTTGTGAATCCCTGAAATTCAGCCATAATATTTTACCATCCTACTACTGGTAGTTCTAAAAATGAGGGCACAAAGACATTTTAAAGTTTACGAGGATGTAACCCAATTTGGTACAATTTATGTGGTCGTTTCAGCGTGTCCTTGCGCGATTTGATTGACCATCAATTTGAACGTTAGGGAAATCACATTTTATTTCAGCAAAGGACTTAGGTACCTAGATTTTTAGCTGACCCCGTTAAATTTGCTGAGTTAGCCTTCACGAGTAATATAGTTTGATTTAGTCTTCTTAATGCTATGCCGACGGTATAACAATATAGGTGTGTATAATATAAAACTACTTTTTAAAATGTTAAAGGGTCTAATTGATAGGTAAGTTGGTTGAATGCAAGTGGTAATCGCCGCTAAAGAAATGTAAATCTAAAACTGCCAACCTTGTTGCTATAAGCGATCTCTACCAGGCAATAACTACTATAAAGGATTTAAAATGACTGTTTGGAGTAAATTTTATTTATTCTATACTATTCTGTCATTCTTGATATAGGTATATTGCACTAAGTTTAAGTGTATAATTACCCATGATACAAGCGTAAGCTTAGTATGGGCTAGATGGCGCTGTGTGATATGCCCTGAATTTTTTTTTAACTATCTTACACCATGTGAGCATAAAATTTTAGAGTAAAAGATATACCCTTCTCCAGATAAAGTTATAACATAATCAGATCCCAGCTGGCTTTAATCCATGGTATACGGAGCACCATAAACTGGGATGAACGTTTAATCCGATACAAGCCAGCCCTTGCGATAAACGCAATTACCTATATTCTTCGAGAGAATGGAGCTGAGAGAATTTATACTGGGTTAGTTGATTAATAACTGTGACAGAAATAAATGGTAATAAATGTATTATTAAAGAAACTGATTAAGATTAGCATCGTCAGTCTGAAAATAAATATCTTTAATCCTATATATTGCTTCTTTTATCTCTTCTTTGTCACTCGTCCAGCGGTGTGTTTCACAATGAGTCGGATACGGATCCGATTCGATTGAGACGGAAATCAATTGGCACGGAAAGGATTTTTCCAAATCACAATGATTCCATACGAATCTTTTAACAAATTTATTCATCAGAAAAATCGGAACCGTTCCGTGAGCCAAAAGCTAGCGGATTCGTTTCCGTCGATGATAAATTCGATTTTGTTTTTACATGATATTTAACCCGATTTACACATAATTATACATTGATTTATTTCTATTTATAATTATTCATATGAAATCTACAGTAAAAATGGTAAAATTAGCCTTAAAACTTATATTTTAAATTTCTACCATTGTATTTAATTTCTACCATTTTTACTACGAGCGGATCGGATCATATCCGACTCATTGTGAAACACCATGCTGGTCCTGCAAGTCATGTCATGATAAAAAGTGGGAAATTTCACTTGAATCTGGTCTTAACGTTTTCTCTTTAATCCTATATAAAAAGAAGATACATACAACTTTTTATATAAACATTTTTAATTATTTCTCCCTAACACAGAATAGAAACTTCTCAGCTAGTGTATAAGGTTAGGTTTCACAAGGGCACTAGTTTAGTCGTGGATCTGACGCGAGCTGCTTTTTTAAATTGGAAATATTTTCTAGAGAAAACTGCAGTGGATAGAAAGTTGGTTTGATACGCTTAAGTTTTAATGCTAAAGTGGAATTTAAAGCTAAACCCGCTGGTTGTTATTATTTTCGCTCGTTTTCCAATATAAGTTTAAGTTTATTATTTAACACTATATCGGGATATAATTATATAGGCAAATGTTGGTGAGTGTGTATGTGTATATTTTGAACACTTAAAGGCTTAACCGGATGTGATGAAATTTAGGCAGCTTAGAACCTGGATTTATAGACACGCTTCTATTTAAGTCGGATTAAAAATACTAGTTCTCCTATGATATAACCGGAACATTCTCTAATGAATCTTTAGTCACAGATTTGACTACAAAAAACTCTTCGTATTTAAACCATTTTTTGCTGAATATTTACTTTCTGTCCCAAAGCGGGAACCGAACATGAGAAACGAGAGTGAATCGGTTCTTAAGCTTTGGTTTCCTAGGACAGCGGTGCCTTCATATAGCGGCTGTAATATTACGGACGCAAAAATAATTAAAGTAAATTACGGTGCAAGTTACCGCTCTATAGGAAACCGCGCCATTACGTTTACATAGACAACGTTCATTCACCGCTGTATTACGGCCGCTATATGTCGGAACCGCTTTCCTAGGAAATCCAAGCTTTACTGACACGCTCCTTCCTAGACCGTAATGATTGCTTACCATCAGGCGAATTATGGCCAAATGCAAACCGATTCCTTGTAAAAAAATGCAAAATATGTATTATGTACTCAAAAATAAATTAGTACCTACTCACTACTACTCAGGTACTGAAATGAAAAACCACATATATTTGAGAGATTTTATTAAAATAATCTTCATGCTCATTTTTATTCTCTTAACAATAACTTACTCACGTTACATTATAATTAATTAATTATAAATTATGTCTAGCTTTTAATAAAATTGTGAAGTTTAACCTCAGTATTAAATTGTTTAATTTCCGATAATTTTCATGGCATAGTTACAAATTTAATTGATTTAACCGTAATTTTAATCTTAAATCAAGGAGTATTAATTAGGTTTTTTGTGCAATGTCTCGGAATATTTATTTATTTATTTGTATTTCAACGGGAAAGAAATCAAATTAAACTTTGGAACGTTAATAAAATTCAGTAACTTCAAGTGAATAGGTGGAAAATATAAATGTATTGCTTTCAACATATCATAAGCATTATTAGTTTGAGACCAATCTAGATAAATTCATGATACCTAACAAAATAAAAAGATGGATAGATATTATTTGTAAATTTTCCAGAAAGCAAATAAGTTAATTATGTAAATAACACCTAATCTCTTGTCAATTTGTTTTCTTTTCTGAAAAATAGAGATAGAGTAAAAAAAGGGGGTTAAATGGATCGTCTGACCCTTTCTTGACCTTATGTCGGCCTCAAGGGACATGTAAAAAATGGATGCACAAACGAATCTGTAAGGGATGGAGATTTTTCAAATTGGGTGAAAAATTGGTTTTCAATACAAGTTCACTCTAAACAAACACGTTGCATGGCGAAAAAACAATAATGTTAACATCCTGTGGCTCAAGTGAAATACTTAATGCAGGGCTCGCAAGTATATTAAACCTATTTTTAATAAAAGAATTTGAATCTAGTGAAATCAAGACTGACATGTAAAAAATGTATATGTGTACATTTTATAAATCAACGACTTGTATTAACAGTGCAATGAATAAATAGAAAATGATTTTGTGAATTTTAACTAAGGTTTCAGTGATTGGGTTGTTTTTTACAGTAGGTATTAAAATCACATGTCAGAATCAATTTATTGTATTGTAATGAAATAGATGTTAAAAGATTTTTTGAACATGTTACGTTATTTCTGTAAATGTTTATGAAAAACACGACCACATTCGAGGTATGTACCTCGAATGTGGTCGTGTTTTTATAAACTCGAAAAAAATCAGATTTAAAGTGGGTTTGTTTCTTTTTAGTCTTAAATAAATAATAATTAAATTGAACTTACTAAAAATAAAACAACTTTTTATGTGGGTTTTTTATTACCAAAAACTGCAAGTTTGTAGTTAAAGTTATTTTCAATTCACTAAGTGGTTATTAATTTAGATATCATTTACTTCGCTCATATTTATTTAATTGGACCAAATTGACTAGCTTTAAACTCACTGATTTAGAAATTGACTATACCATTGCAAAATTATTTAATTATTGATTAATGAATCATGAATTTCAAGTCTACTGGATTGCAATTGAATTGTAACATCGCTTTTGTTGTAAATTAAATTAAGATATAATTATCCGGTCTTCTGTCTAATGTAGATCGACCGACCGCGTAAAAATGGGAACATGGTTAAGGAGAACAACAAAACAGAAGAAAAAAATATTTGATAGAGGTGCTGAAACAAATTACTTAATACATATATAACCACAGTCAGAAGAAGAAGAAGCGAAGATAAAGTGACTAGACGTCATTAAAAAGTGGACAAAACTGAGCTATCCGCATCTAAAAGAAGCAGCATGGAATCGCAGAAAAAATTGCAAATTGATCTCCAAACTTCTTTATGAAGATGATGATGATGGTCTCAATTGACGACATATCTTTATCAAGTTACAATTTTAACCGAATATATTAAAACATAAAGAAAACTATTTTGAATCAGACTTTAGTCGTGCCAGCTGGATCCACAGATAATATTAGTTTAAAACAGAAACTTTAATCCGGAAAGGTCAACCAGATACAAGTCTAAAGTTAGTTGGACAAATAACACAGGTGACTGTTTGTGGGTCAACAGCAGTTGCTACCGCTACGAATACTTGATATTATAGAGGTGTAGCCGAGCCAAAATATGATCCCACCAGACGATCGAACGCCGCTGCCGTGGTTGAGTTGGTGGGTGGAACCTAACGTTGTACCGTTTTATTTCAAAACGTGCTTTAAATATTAGTCTAGAACTTTAAAAACAAAAAAAAACGGTCATTGTTTTTCAAACAAAAAAGAGGGTTAGTGTGACCAACTGTGACCAAGCATTCGGTGGCGTTCCGCTATTTCCGGCATTGTTACCAATCACAAGCAAGATATGTGAGCGAGTGATGTGCGGGAGAGAGATGGAAAGTGGAAACATTTTAGGCACAATTTAGTAAGGAGTTACATTTCTATGGTACAAATTATTCGAAGAGCTACCCCAATATACCGCAACTTTCTCAATTTAGAATAACGAACTTTAGAATGTAGCGGTTGTGTTTATCTCTTTGTTTATTTTTGTGTTGCGATTATGTGTTGAAGTTTTGTTTTTTTATGTGTGGAGTTATTTTTAATGATCATCATATTTTTTATAGGTCTTTGGGGATACACATTTTGATTGAGAATTTAAAATACGTGTAAGGACGGAATGGCCATATACTCGTTTATATATGTAGATGAAATGTTCAAAACTTGTTTTTGGACTGATAAATTAATTAGTTTTTTGCAATAATTCTTACATTTGACGCATAAAACTTGGAAATAAAAATTATCTAATTGCTAAAGAAATAAAATATTTAATATAAATATGTTTTAACATAGATATAATGTCTTTTAAATGTAACTTACCTATTATTTTTACAAATAAGTTACGTCTAAGAATGTAATATTCCACCAAAGGACATTTTGGCGTGAATACCATTACTTTAATAGGCCCCAAGATCGAGTTTTAGTTCGTTTAAAGCTTAGTGTTCAAGTATTTAAATATTTTCATAATAATGTACAAAATTCTAATATTTGGCCGTTATTAACTACATTCCTAGAGAAAGTATTTTTCTATAAAGAGCTAGGAGATTGATAAGAAATACGTTAAGCTATTTTGATTGGAAAATCCGCACGTTTCAGTGTTGTTGATATTATTTCGATTGTTACTTTATGAAACTGAATTTTACGTCACATTTATGTATTTTTATTTTCCAATGAAAATAGCTCATCCTATAAGATTTATAAGGTTAGAGGACGTACTTGATAGGGCTAAATAATATACAAATACAGTATGTAATGTAATGCGAGAAAATATGACGCTAATGATGATGATGACTCTTACTATTTTTATGAGTTGAAAGGTACGTAATGGAATCTATTTTATTTCTATTAAGTAGCACCACACGTCTAAATTTCCATAATAGTCCTACAATTTTTTATGCTGACTGCACAACTTGATTAAATAGATCGAGAGTTATATATTCTTCTTTATCTAACACTCTTTCTTAGAAAGAGACGAATGTATGGTCTTGGCAAGTAACACCATAATTGTAGAGTCGGCAGAAACGCTTAAATATTTAGATAAATTGGTTAATAGATATGACGAAGAGAAGAAGAAAAGGAGAAATGTCTAACACTACGGGATTATGCATATTTGCTAATTACTAAAATATTTACAATACAATATTTTACGATAACATTTCCTTATTTACAAACGTCAAACCTTAAATTATGGAAATAAAATTTAGTACACACAAAAGGTAAACACGATTTATTTGTTACGAGTAAAATACAAAAGTCGTCGCGGTACACCGAGAAACGAAATAAATAATTTGGTCCATCGAACCGCCGTTTTAATATTGTAGTGAAAT
This sequence comes from Macaria notata, assembly GCA_927399415.1. Taxonomy (NCBI): domain Eukaryota; kingdom Metazoa; phylum Arthropoda; class Insecta; order Lepidoptera; family Geometridae; genus Macaria; species Macaria notata. The sequence continues at coordinate 2,846,349 of OV656737.1, forward strand.
TGAGCAGTGCATTTTAAATACAAGGTTATAGGTAACTAAGGAATTACTTTTCAAAGATATACCTATTTAATACATCAAAACGAACAAATTTTGTTTTACTTCTTTGGAAAATTGATAAAAAAAGGATCAGTAGATTCACACAAGATCGTAGCCCCCTCCAGTTCTCAGTTTAAGTAAGGAAATAGAGAAACTATTTTATTTGATTCGGTAATGGTAAAACAGTTGAACAAAACTGACCAGTTTTGACGTATTGAATAGTATCACTTTTAAAAGTTTAAACGTTAGTTACCTTTAACCCTGCAGGTATATAAACTATGATGAACATCAAACATTAGTGATAGTCAATCGCCTTGGGCTTCTAGGTCTGTTGATATTCGAGCCAGAGCCTCGCGCGTGGACTTGTATGGACCCTGGGGGCATGTCCATTGTGGAGTGGAGACTCGCAGCTCGTGATGTTCTTGGTGACGGGGCTACTCGGAGGTCCACCGCGCTGTGGAGGCTGGCTGCCCGGGAGGAGCGGGGGGTGTGGGAGTGGTCTGAAGGTGGTACTAGTGCGGGCAGGTCGGCGGCGGAGCGGGAGCGGCGCGGCGGGCTCTCGGGGATCAGCGCCATGCCGCCCATACTGCCTACGAACACGGAGTTCTGAAAAAGAATAGAGTGCTTGAAGATGTGAATTAGTATATTCAGTTGCGGCGCGTTATATTAGAACCGGATATATTGAAAGTCATCGAGGTCCATTAAGGTATTGTAATTGTATTGTATTCTAATTGTTATTAAATTGTATTCAATTTATTTTAGTATTGTGGTTAAGAAGATATTTTTTATTTTATTTATAATTCTAATTGAATTTGATTTTATAATTTGGAAGTATTTTTATAGTATGCTTTTGGCAATATTTATTATGTATTAGATTTTAACATTCATAAGTGTACAAAACTAAGTTTAGTTTTTACCTAAATGAAGAAATAAATAAATGAAATGAAAAGAAGTGGATTTTTGACTTTGTTGCAAAGAATTGCTAGGTAACAATTAAAAAGATGGACATCATATGATAACTAAAAAGTGATTCTTAAAAATGATTATATTGAAAAACGTAAAGTTATGTAGGAGAGACAACTACTCGTATTAAAAAATCTAAAAAATATGTACCCAATACGGCAGTTGTCTGTTTAATTAATTAGTCATAATTAAGAAAGTCAAACGGCTGAATTCAGATGCAACACATACAGATTCTGATCCAGATACACTAGTCAACTACTCTGTACAATAAATTAATGTGACAACATTTAATTACGTGTATTAGTAGTTAGTACAAGCAGTAGTTAGTACCTTGGGCCTTACTCTACAAAACGTGGTTTAAATATTAGTCTAGACCAAGTCCGTTTTAGATGTACGAAAATAGTCTGTCTACTGTCATAATTATTGTACTAATGTTAAATCAAAGTTCCAATTTGAACTAGACATTTTGTTTGCTTGTATGTGATGTCTGAACAACTAGAACCCACTTTTAATTTTCAAAGTTCTGGACTAATATTTAAACCGCGTTTTGTAATAAGACGGCTTGTGTTGAGTCAGGTCGTTTCTATGTATAATACCTAATACATACTTATATATATATATATAGGTATATATATAAGTATTATATCCGTTATCTAGTACCCACGACACAAGCGTTTGCTTAGTGTGGGGCTAGATGGCGCTGTGTGCAATGTCCCGGAAAATTTACTTATTTACCTGTCTAGCTCGGTGCGCGATATACCCGCAGGGCTGGTACGCGGGGAAGGCGGCGCCGCAGTCGTAAGACACGCAGCCGCGGGACAGCGACGCACGGTGCTGTGCAGTGAACGGTAGTGACATGATGTATGAGGTGGTTGTACCCGGATTAAGGGGTTTTTAAACACTCTCTCTTGAGTCATATGTCCTCACTAGTGGGTGCTAGCGGCTTCGCTCGCATTAAGAAGTTAAACTAGCATCCTCTATTTCACCTCTTTAAAATTTCCAAAAATCCTTTCATAGCGGACGTCATAACATCTACCTTCATTCCAAATTTCCCAACCATCCAGTGGTTGGGCTGTGCTTTGATAGATCACTATATTGGTCAGTCAGTCGGTCAGTCACCTTTGAGTTTTATATATTTAGATGACTGGGGGTCGTGACTCCCCTGCAGAAACTCGTTAGGGGAGTTTTCTTGAGATACATCGAACATCATCGAATTCAAACAGTGCCATTTCAAAAATCCATAGAGACCATATGTGATCTAAATGATTGTAAAGAAGTTCGCATGAGTGTATCAATATCTGATATAAAGAGTGTTAGGGATAAAAGTGTAAATAAATGAATTTTTGCTACGCTACTTATGGAATTTTGTAGTGTTGTTTAGCAACTCATTGGTCTGTTATGAAAAAATAATGCCGTTACAATTTGGCCTACTAGAATGTTCTAGAATTGGTTTTGAGACCTAGATCTGAGTTTGATAAATTCAACATGCTTTTTCTAGCTAGATAATTATGATATCGATATAGGTCAGTTAGTATTATCCAGGTAACCTAGTAAGTAACGTAAAATAAGTATATATGTTATAATAAAGCATATAGTAGCGTATGTGTTGATAGATTCGTCAATATGAAGTAACTAGGTTAGCCACCATCAATACATACATAGCTCATAATTAGAATTAGTAAAATTAGTGGTCTAGGTTAACGCTACTTAGACAGATCAATGAAGTGACATTTATGTCCTCAACTTATATGTACACTAGAAAAGTAACGTACAATTGCTTTCATAAGTTTGTATATATCCTGAGAACTCAATTATAGTTTACGTGGTACTCACATGTGGTGGTATCGCTACTGAACTTTCCACGGCACAGCTCTGACGGTGCGCTTGCTGGAACTTCGGTTGATAGGGCTCAAGCATTCTGGAACAGATAGAGTCAATAAAGAAAACCATAGAATATACGTAAAATAATATGTCTCACAACTGAGAGAAGACTCTGGCCTTGTAACACAGTCTCACGATTAGCACAAGGCCAGAGGTTTCACGTAATTTATTGTTACCCGTTTTTATTAAGTCAATTTTTTTTTTGCATTTTGTATACCTGGCACATGTAAGATACTTGTTTGTATTAGAGCTTCTTCTTTTCCATAGGAGAGTGGCGAAAGTTAGTGATCAAAATTAGTCAAACTATAGCTGTGCCAGCTTTGGCTCCCGCGAAAGGAGTAAATAATGCAAAAGAGATAGATGCTGCAGATCTCGACTTGAAAAAAAGATATTTGTTGGTACGAACAATAACTGATACAGTTGTGCTTAGAGGCAGAGACGTATTATACATAATATACATATATTCTGGAAGCATCCTACGAGAATCAGTTCCATTTAAATAATTCGTCTTAACCTTTGTTTGAGTCTTTAACTGCCTGTGCAGACGACGTGATGGTCAAATGTTTCACAGTCACATGTAAAAGCAACAAAACATGGTAAAGTATAGTTCGAGCTACGTACAGCTTATAGACGCACCTGATCTTGCCCCAGCGGTTGAAGAATAGCGCGATGGCCGCCACCCACAGCAGGAGGACGAAGGCCACGATCAGGGCCTCCTCCGCGCGCACTACCACGCCGCTCGTGTCTGGAACAATGGGTAAGATTTTTTCAATGCAATACTACAAGGGCCACCAATGCGATGGGATGATAACATTAGAACAACCGCACCTGGATTCAATCTGCGCGGGACCAGGACGAGTGGCGTACAAAAAGAGAGGCCTATGCTCAGCAGTGGCTGATAGCAGGCTGATGATGATGATGATGAATACTACAACCTCGATGTACTTTATTTATTCTTTTAATTCTGTACCCTTGTGATCAAATTCACAATTCTTCTTCGTATCGAATGAGAGTGGCCAACTCTGGTGTCGAAAGTTATCAAACCGCCTTAAGGGCCTCTACATGGCTCAACGACTGACGTTCTAGACAAACAGCCGGTACCTACAATTTAACGTGTCATCCGATCTTTGGAAGCACCTAAAACGGAATGCTACTTTTCGGACTGTCCAAGAACTGACCGCGTCGACCTTTGCTTAACATTGGTAATCTCATTCGATTGCCTCCGCTAGCACAATTTTCTTAATTTACAAGTAAGACACACAAAAAGTATCAGAGACAGAGAAAAACCTACAGGTGGCACATGACAGTATGTTAACGGTAAACTATGGAAACGACCAATTCGTGGTTGCGGATATCACAAAACGTTTTTTAATTTTAATATTTACATCAAATTAATAAAACACCTGCAATTATAAAACAACTAATGTAAAACTCTAAGACTCGACTAGAAACTAAGATGTCAAGATGAGTAGATGATAGAAATAAGTTTGAATGATACTAAAAACTGCTAAACAGTATTTCAATGACACTGAAAAAGCATAAAAACAGCCTAAAAGTCCCAAACATCTGTCCTGAAACTATCCTATTTCACGCATTCGGATTCCGGGTAAGATTTACATAATCGTTTGTAGCCCTTTGGGAAATTACTAATATCTTGCAGGTCCTATGTTATCATATTACGTAGGTACTGTACTAACATTCAGGCATTTAGGTATTTTAGCCGTGTTATTAAGTTGTACAAGTAACATTCTAAGTTTCTCTTGTGTTTCAATTACATTCGAAACATGGTTTGGAAACCCAAGTTTTGTGAAGTTGTAAATGGCATTGCAGTAATATTACATTTGGAGAGTAAGAGTAAGTTTAGATGTACAAGGCTTCGTTTTAATTTTGTAAACGCAATTAATCTGAGTTATGTGAAATAGATTCAAGTACTAAACATTAGATTCTTTTTGAGATCTCTTTAAAAATACGTTTAACAGAGACAATACATTTATCGAGTAAAAATAAATTTTATGAAAATATTTTTTTATTTTGTTTATTTGGGATGAAATGGCTAGAGGACATCAAGAAATGGACAATCCTAAGCTACCCGCATCTAAAAGATGCAGCATGGGATCGCAAGAAGTTTTGCCAACTGACCTCCGAACTTCAATATGAAGATGGCACCCGATGATGATAATAAAATTGATAGTTTGGCAAACCCTGATTGTATGATAAAACTACATAGTTCTTAACACAGTACTCATTAATTTAATAATCTCATTTGAAGTCGGTTGAAAATAAAGCATCAAAGGATTTTAATATTTCTTTCAGACTACCTTTGTGATTTAGCTCCAGCCTGACACAGTAAATAATAAAGCAGAGAAAATTACCTGCTTGAAAATACTCGTAATTTCAGGTTGCTATTAAGGTAAAGTCGCCTGCGTTATTCTACTCTCTTTATTAGATTCAAAAACAATGAAAACGTAATCGTGAATACCTCCAATTGTATGTATTACAACAGAGATTTTATCCCTAGAACACCAAAAAGGTATTGTAGGTTTTTTTGGCGATATCGTACAAAACCGTTTGTATGAAAACATAATATATGAATTATTTTGAAAAGACGAGATTTTTCTTTTGATATCCCTCAATCTAAATGTACTATCCTACAATCTAAAACTCAAAGGTGACTGACAGACAGACTGGCATAGTGATCTATCAACGCACAGCCCAAACCACAGGACAGATTGGGCTGAAATTTGGCATGCAGGAAGATGTTATGTTGTAGGCATCCGCTAAGAAAGGACTTTCGGAAATGTCACTTTTAAATTGGGGGAAATAAAGGATGCAAGTTTTACTTCGTTATGCGAACGGAGCCGCGAGCACTCCCTAGTTTGAGATATTATACATAAAGAAACTTGCTTAGTTTTATGCAAACTAAGCAAGGGTGACTATGCCTTAAGGCTACATGTACAATATACATGAAAGTGGTTTGCTTAGGACGTAATCATGTAGGTCCAGGTCAGACAGGCTTTTGTTGGAGACGGCGTGTTGCAGCCACAGAGGAGAAATGTGAAAGGCTTATTTCGCAGATTTAGCGGTATTGCAGATGGGTGAATGAAAATAAGAATTAAAAGAAGAAAAATCATATTCTGTTATGCTATTTTGGCAAATCTACGTGTGTTATTATGAAAATTATACATAATTCATGAAGAGAATTTTACCATATGCTTGATTTAAAAGTTGGTGTAAATTTGTATTTGCATTAAGGAATTTTAACTTTATTGCTCAGGTAAATAAACGAAACCGTCATGTTTCGATGTTAGAATATGTTTAATCCTTAGAATGACTTGAACACTTATCAGAATGTATTATCAGCGAGTTCCTAAGCGATGAGAAACATAGCTTTAGAAGGAATCTGTATAAAGGCCTCGTTAGTATTTTTATTTTAATTGTTACTTTTTAATGGCCATTCTACTTACTTCACTAATTCCAGCTATACGTATTTGTATAAATGCACATACTAGTGTGTATTATATGGAGTAGGTCTTTCACGAGCCACATTATTATTGCAGCTGTGTACCTCCTGCCTTAAACATGACCTATTGTTGTGATTACGCAGGCTTTTGGCCAAGTTAATTCATTTAGTAAATAGTTTTACACGGATTAATAAACGGATTAGTAAACCGTTATAAATCCTAGTTCAAAAACTTTTTACAAAATAACTGGCATGTGTTTTTCAAAATGGTTTCTTACTGGATAGTAAAAAAACTGTTAATTAGGTACTATTTTTATGAATACTTAGGAGCCCCGGCGGTTTAACTATTGTTGATTCGATATGAAAGGTTACGTGCTTCTAATATATCGGACTATTTTCTTTAAAACTGATTCAACCTTTCAGTTTTAGCACATATATAGGTACATACAAATACATAGAAATTGTTACCTTTATAATATTCGTTTAAAATGTAATACTTATCTAAAATACAGGCCTATTTTTCATCATCACCATAATCATCACCAGCCTATATTAACGTGGCCTGCGTTTAAAATGTCACCAAGCTTTGACAGCAGATGATAACACATTGCTTGTTAGATGTGTAGGAATTGTGATGTCTTTTTACAACAATATTACCGACAGAGTGCATAATTTAGGACGGTTTGGTGTGAATTTACTATTTCAGTGGCTGAAGGGTTAAAACCACTATATGTCGTATATTACTAGATTTTAAATGTTATGTTTAGCTGTTTGTCATAGTGCGGCATCGTTTATCTATGTTATTGGCCCTAAGGGCGGTTACTTTTATATTTGTACCATATCGTCATTGGAAGGTTAATGCATATATTCTATACATTTTAATTTTTTTCGGTTTGGTAACTTACTGGTAATTTAAGTAAAACTGGTTAGGTCTTCATTGGCACACTGGAACCTACCTACTAAATGTATAACACAACTATGCAATAAATGCTTTGACCTTGACTTTACCTACAATATTTTACAACTTTTAGGCACACAAACACAAGGTCAATAAACACCGGTCCAGGACCCATCCTAATATAACTTTACATTTAGGCATAGTTGTATACACTATACAACAGCAAAGTCCCAAGTTCCTACCACCAATTTCCTAGGCAGGCTAGGATCTAGACCGCAGACCAAACACTCATCAGTACTAACTCGCCGCCTGTTGGGAATAGAGGCCTAAATTAGGTACGCAAATTGTGTACAGCTTAAGTTTTTTGGTTTGTTAAAGTAGGTAATTGAGCATTTTAAATTTAATTAGTTACAATATTGTGCATTCAAAAACAATCAGGACCAGGACAGGAATTTAGGATGTATTTAATAGTTTGATATTTTATGTGTGTGGCTTGTCGAATAGATGTAAAGATCTATTACGTGATATTAAAATATCACGTTATTTCAGATAAGTTTTGATTTTTTAGCTGTGATATTATTTCACTCTCCTCTTATTAGCAATCACACACGAGTATGTTAAAAGATTCAACTATATCTAGCGTAATACGAGTATTCTGGATCTGAAAAAGTCAATTAAATTATAGTCATTATTTTCAGTCGTTAAGCTATGTCAGAGGCCCTTAGGGCTGTTTGAAAACTCTCGACACCAGAGTTGGCCACTCTCATTCGATAAGAAGAAGAATTAAGTTATAATAGGAATGTATACTTTTCTAATCAATCCCAAATATATGAAATTCCAGGACTTAAAAATAGCACCCAACTGAATATCTTATCGGACTTGTAAACTGCAGAGATGAAAAAATGTAGCCGAGTGTTAAGATTAATGTCAAGATTGTTAAAATGTGTGCGAACCTCCTCGGGGAAATTTACGTGATAATTTCGTCTGTGCGAAGGATTTTTCGTTTTTTTTTGCCCTAATGTTTTGGCATATTTTATGGCCGCAGCTTGGATGAAGAGGGATTTACAGCGGTGCAATATTTTTATGAGAATTATGGTGACTGAGATTTACTAGTAAAACGAAAATAGTATATTATGCAACTAGGCCTCACTAGGGAATAAAGGACGGATTTAAAGCGAGGGCCGTAGATGAGTCACGAGCAAGTGAAGGATTCTAATGATTGAATCACGAGCGCAGCGAGTGTTTCAACTGAAAATTATTAAAAAAAAGTAACATTAATGTAACATTAGTTAATGTAACATTCACCGAAAATTATTAGCTTCTAGTAACTCACCAATATCAGCTATGGAGTAGTTTCCCTTGTGCGTGGGCGCGGGGGGGTGAAGGCGGAGCACCACCTCGGCGGGGGGACCGCCCGTCGCACCGCTCCATTCTGGATAGGACAAACACTGTTTAATTTAGGTTTTTACCAAAAAATCTAATAAAAAAACACCAAAAAACAAAAACACAAAGCTAAGAGCTAGTAGGAGGTCGAGAACCACTAAGAACTATTTGAAAAAACACAACTGTAGATGTATGAAATCGCTGGTGGACCGATATCACACTTTAGAAATGTTATATTTAAGTATAACATAAGTAATAATACGTAGAGCGAGTCAGATTTCACACCTGCGAGTTTAAAAAATGTAATCTTAAAATGATTTTTGTATGAACATGATATAAAAAATCGATATAGAGGCACAACAGTCGATTTTGTCTTCGTTTCATGATAAAACTAGGTAAGTTTAAAAGTCACAAAAATCTCAATAACTAACAAAAATGATTATGTATTACTGAGTCACAAAATATTGGTTATGATATTCACAACCTACGAACCGGATATTTGGAAGAGAAACGCGCAACCTGTCAACCAAATTACACCGCTAAGAGATTCTGAAGAATTGTTTCAAGTAGTAGTGGTACCTACGTACAGAGTTAATAGATTATTATCTGTCTATACATATAATAAAGCTCAAGAGGGTTAACATTCTGAATATAGAAGACATAAAAAAAATGTTTGGGTATACTTTAAATCCATAACAGAACTCGTTACAGCAGTTCTTAGAGTTTTTGTCTGTTTATATACAATACAATATAACTTTATTATGCACACCAAAAATAAATTAAAATATGAAATGAGCTATATAAACGCTCATAACGCAAAAACGGCTGAACGGTTCATCATGATTTTAAGTGTTATAGGCTACTTTTTATATCAAAATAATGCGAACGAAACCACGGGTGTCCACTAGTATCTAAAAATGTATTATTTTTGTAACATAAGAGGCTAACAGACTGTCCCACCGTCTTATGAAAAGCAGTTTATAATACATCTTACAAAATTTTATGTGGAGCTAAAGCAAGACCTACATAATATGTATATCGGACTACTTTTATTCCCCCATAACGTGAGCGGCGCTACTGTCCTACTACATTTGTAAAAAGAAAAAGTGACCAAAAAGCTTTAACTAAACTTAATTACATACAAAGCCTATATTTCGCAAAACAAATGTAACTAATAGCAACTATGCTTTACCGCTCTCACCGGCGGAGATTCTCGACGGGTTAGAGGGAGACGGCTGCACGCGGCGAGTCGTGCCCGGGTCTGCTTGCTCGGTTACTGATGTTGCTGATTCTGTGAAAAAAACAGCCTTTATTTTATTAGTCCTCTTCTGTTCAGTTTTCCTCATAACCGAGGAATGAAACTCCCAAATGAATTAAATCATTGGAAAAATCCACTGATATACATAATGTATTTGCTGCCAATCGTGATGTCCTTCTTAACAAGACGCAGTTTATCTCTTTTAGATATTTTTGTTTAAAATCTTATGAAAAATATGTTAATGAGATAGCCAGAAATTTTTTTTATAAGCTCAAAATTTTGTACAAAATTAGGAAGTATATAAACACCGATCTTCGTATACTGTTAGTTGATTCGCTTATTCTCTCTAGATTTAACTACGTAGACTCAGTGTATGGTCCATATCTTTTCAAAAAAACTTCTTGTGCTATTCAAAGGGTACAAAATGCGTGCGCTCGCTTCTGCTTTACTGTACCTCCACGAAGCCACGTCACTCCGTTTTTTAATAACAATAATATACTCAAAATGGAATACAGGCGCCAGTTACATCTAGCCACACTATTATTTGGTGTAGTCAAGTATCAGATACCACATTACCTCTATTGTAAACTAGTTTGGGTGTGTGACAGTAACCCCTATTCTCATAGGAATACACGTAAATTGTTACTCCGTACAACTAAACATAGCAGTGCAGCCTTTCGAGGTAGTTTTAAATTTAATGCCACCAAATGCTGGAATTGCATACCTCCTTCTATTCGTAATCTACAGAGCAAATTTTGTTTTCGTATCAGGTATAAGAAATACCTGATGGAGTTGCAGAGGAGTGCTAGCAGCTAGCTATTCTACTGTTATTGCTCCTCCCTCTGCATCGGGTGTTCCTCAATCACCTGACTCATTAAACCTCATTTTTAATAGATATGTATTCTAGTTTTCAGCATTTGGTGACCTAGCTAGCTACTTTTGTTTACCTTTAAACCTACAATACAAATCTCGCCAATGACTTTCGTTCTTGACTGTTAATTACCACGTTGTGTGTCCGTTACTTTACTAGGTTATATTTAAATTGTATGTATCTTTCAAATGTAATCATATCAGCTTCATGTTATTAATTCTGTATACTCTTCATCTATTTTCTCTTTTTACTTCTTTTTATATTTGTTAACTTTCTTATTCAACTCTTGACCCCGCGCGTCTCAAAGGGTCATACCTGAAAATCAGCGCTGCAGAGCAATCTGCAGCATTAATGCTGAGGTATGACCTTTTTTGACGCACGGGATACATCAATGTAACGTAATACCTTTCTATTCTATCTGTTGTTAACTTTTGTATGTATATATTGTTGTGTCCTGTGTGTCCAAATAAATGCTTTGAATTTGAATTTGAATTTGAAAAAATAATTACTAATTTCTATGCAAAAACAAATGTATTCCATTTTCAACTCATCGTTGAGATCACGGAACAGAATTGAAACAGATAACAATTTAAAAGTGGCCTTTACTTAAATTGTTTGAGTATCGTATTTCTTTATATCAAACTATTTCTGGGTCGTCTGTATAATGAATGTTTCAGAGACAATGTCATAGACATAAGCTTTAATAAAATAGTTGTTCTTAAGCCACGAGGGACCATAGAAGTTTTTACAACAATAACAAACCTTAGATACCAGAAACTTCCACGTGATATAAAAACTAGCAATTTACCGCACGAGTAATCATCACCTACATAATTTCTGTAACCTTTTCCACAGAACTGTAAGGCTTCTTAACAATTCACTCAATATTCAAATATCCACACAATTGAATACTCAGAACAAAATTAATAAAAGCGGTTAACCTACAAACGCTACCACAAACCAATCTAATTAAATCCTGGGCTAAGTATTATATCCAGTCATCTCGTTCAATGCAATATCTAGCATAATACCTAACGAGGTTCTTTTACAAATAACGAACAACAAAGAAAATAATGCTGAAGAAAATTCTCGTATAAAGGTTAAATACAGCTCTTTATTTTCTAAGAATAAGAATCTCTTAATTACTTCATTGGTACGTAACTCTGATTGATGGCTTAAACATTGCGTAGATGGTTATTTATAGAGAACGGTTAGGTTTTAGAAAGGCTTAGGTTATATTTGAGCGAAACGTCTACTACGTTTGCAATCACTCTTCGAATAAATTCGATGCGATGCTAGTGCATTATGAAGAGTGTTTTAGCATGTAAAAAATTATGCTTGGTAGGCTCACCATACAATCATTATTCTATTTTGAAATCTTTGTAATTAACGGGCTCACTAAGTTATTAATTTAACTGTAAGATACATAATAAAATGATACTTTACTGTTCAATTCTAAACAACTAAATAAAACTTTATGTTATTGTAGTAGAAATTTGAGGAACCTACTTAATCTATACTAATATTATAAAGCTGAAGAGTTTGTTTGTTTGTTTGAACGCGCTAATCTCAGGAACTACTGGTGTGAATTGAAAAAATCTTTTTATGTTGGATAGACCATTTATTGAGAAAGGCTATAGGCTATATAACATCTCGCTGCAACTAATATGAGCGAAGAAACAATGGATAATGTGAAAAAAAAACGGGGAAAATTATTCATTTTTTTACCGAATTCCGTTGCGTGTGCTGCGAAAACAGTTCAAGATATAAAAAAAATTAGTACAAAACAATTATTCCTCTTGAAATGATCTAACAAAATGTCTGCAACAGTATATGTCTATCTTTTAAGATTAACTCACTAGAACCGTTTTTATGGTAATAACTATTCCATGCGGACGAAGTCGCCGGCACAGCTAGTTATCGATAAAAATATATCGGATATTTATTTAGGAAAATCAAAAATATTGTTATGTCTATTTCAAATGATATATCTGCGGTTCTGTGAGGCATGACAGCAACCTTTCAGACTTAGTAGAACGATTCTTCTTCATTGCTTTCTCTTCGGTTTAGGAAGAAATTAGTTTACCAGACAGCTAATCAAGATACATTCCCTTTACAATGAGAATTAACAATATTACCTACTAGTTGTAATAAGGGTAAAGGTAAACTAAAGCATTAGGCTATTTTAGAAATGTAGAAGATAAAGAAAGAATCATATATAATGGCAAATTTAACACAGACCCATAACAAACAATACATCAAAATAGATAAATAGCGAATGTACAAATCGAGTGTTTGTACATTCATTCATTATTTTGACCACAAAACGTCAACGCTATCTGTATGTTAGATGTACATTTATATTTGTAACCGTACATCCACCTATATCTAATGACAGACTATTGGTTGACCCCCACCTCACCCTGAGAATTAAATTACCTCTATGAATATTTGGTACGAGACGTGGACTTACGTCATTTTACCGTGCCTTGTCGTGTGGCTTTCAAGGACTATCGAGAGTTACGACCGTAAACTTTTAGCTTATTGGACTTATTATTAAATAATTTCGGTGTGTTGGTATCCAAGGTTGAATTTTGGGCTTCTGATATAGCCTGGTTGGTAACAAAAAAAATTGCATGTAAGTAAATAGTATAATGTTATAGTACAGGGCTTAGTACTCCTTCCATTGTAGCGCATAATCATTGTTATTGTCTTATAACTATACAATAATGTACGTAACACGTAAGTGAAAACAATAAAGGATTTATTTATTTATTTATAAATATGTTGGTAATGTTAGGCTCTACATATATGCATTTCTTTTGAAAATTTCGCAATTAATTATAAACATGTTGCAGATAAAATAGATCCTTCCAACAATTTTCTAAATAATTGGCAGAGTATTTTGTCTGTTTTATTTGGCCTAGACGATTTTTATTAATTATTAATATTTCTGACTAACTATAACTAACGATGGCTAACCAAAAACCTTACAAACTAAGTTCAAAAACAAATTGAAAAAAAAAGGTCCTTGAAAAAACTAAGCTCAAAACAACAGCTCTCGATTTCCAATTCAAGTTTTATTGGCACTATTGTAACTTGGCACTCGTTCTATTGATTGCGCAAACTAAGTTATTTATAGAATCACTTATATTCAGACTTTCCGACCTATCATTTTGTGACTGAACTGCAGACAGCTGCTAAAGTTATAAATAGTTCCTTTAGTGGGACTTTGTGTTATAAAAAGCTTAACAGAAAAAGAGATAGGTCACTTTAGTGATAAGGTCGCCCAATGTCCCTGGTTACCTTCCACCTTTATGTTAAATATGTTCTTTTTTATTTAGTGTACAATAAAGTATATTTGAATTGAATTGAATTGATAGGTGGAGAGAGAAAATCGAACATATCGAGATCTACGTTTTTTAATAAGGATACAATGAGTATTGTTACATTAACGAGATTTAATACGAGATAGATATACATATTTATGAGATAATATTATAACATCGATTTTTTTACTTACAAAACAAAGTTTACTCAATAAAAACTCTTAAACTATAACTTAAAAAATACTTAAAACACATATAAAAATATTTATTTACATTGTTTTCAATACTTACGAGGTAAGAAGTTAGAAGGACTCATTTTTATTAACTTTAATAAATTCCATCATGATTAATCGAGCTTGGAACATAAAAATATCATGACGTAATCTAGGAAAAATTAACGATATCAAACAACATTGTACTAGGTATTCTATTTCATGTAAAAAAATCTCATGCATGTTGCTATTTCCCGAACGACAAGAAATAATGAACAAAACATTAATCAATGTTGAACATTTATTCATAACTTATGAAACATAAAATAACTGACTAATATTTACAAGTCCTAAACATAATATTAAAATATATAATATACCTAAAATAAAATATGAAAAAAATAAATAAACATTAATTAAATATGTAGTTACCGTGCTGTGAGCGTAATTATTTAAAACTGTCTGAAACTACGAACGGCGCGGCGGCGTTATAGTAGGAAGTAAACTAAAAAACTTAATCACAAATTTAAATATTTTATATACTCCCAGCAAGCACGTGTATTATTTGCTTATAGAAAACATTTGTTTGAATTTTTATTCCTAACTAGCGGACGCCCGTAACTTCGCTCGCATTATTTCAGGCAAAAAAGTAGCCTATGAAGACTTCATAACTACCTACATAACAAAAATCATGATGAGCGTTTAAATAAACAGACAAAGAGAGACACAGAGAAACAGTTAAACAGACAGAATATGAAAACTGGCTTTCGACCCTCTTCAGCTTTATAATATGTAGAGATAGGAAAAAACTATCATGGTCAAGTTATTGAAATGTTTTGTAACTTTATTATTATTTACTCATTTTTATTAACTACTTTTTTATTGTAAACAAATTAACAGGTCTCCAATTATATCACTTCTAAGATACCTGGCACTGTGAGCTTTGGTGAAACGTTTTGTAGCATATATCAAAAGCG
Source organism: Macaria notata (assembly GCA_927399415.1). Classification (NCBI taxonomy): domain Eukaryota; kingdom Metazoa; phylum Arthropoda; class Insecta; order Lepidoptera; family Geometridae; genus Macaria; species Macaria notata. The sequence goes on from OV656737.1 coordinate 2,861,617, forward strand.
TTGATGATTTCATTAATTCAAAATTGTAAGCACATAAGAGCGTTCTGATAATTTATATCTCTCGCTCAATTTTCCACAGCAGTTTCAGTTCCAGACATCAATATAATCACGAAATTGACCACGATGCCGCTGCTATCGAAACAATTTATCAAAGCGTGTTTGGCCATAATAAATATGTTAACTCCATTTCACGTTTTAACGAGAAAAAGTTTTTAATAAAGACTCGTGAACTTTTCAAAGAGACCTTTTGAAGTTGTCTAACAAACTTCTTTTTCTTTACCTTGGATCTTTTGGCGCAGCTCTCATTTGTCTGGATTGTGCACACATTTTTAGAATAATATTTGCGAACGAACGATGTCGGTATGGTAAACTTAATTATGAAAATGTTTTTGTGATTAAAATACGTTGAATACCAAATTCTGACATGCTTGGGTCATTTTTCATAAAACGTCACAATTTTATTAAGTTAAAATATGCTGTCTTGGGCCATTCTTACCAAATAAGTATATGTGTTATGTGTTAAGTAATAAATTAAATAAATAAATAAATAAATACCATCATGTTAATAAACATTGGGTAGATTTAAAGCTAAATAGGATTATTTACAGCCTGCGTGGTGTATTGTGTAACAACACTGTATTATAATTTGTAGCTTAGCATGCTTGCCTTGCTAGACTTATTACTCTAGTTGTTAAAATAGAAATATTATGAAGAATAAATATTTTTTAAGCAGCAAATGTTTGCGGCTTCGTCACATTTTTTTTTGTGACGAAGTAGCATATCTCACACTAAGTCCCCTATACCATGACCATATCACAATATTCTATCTCTTTATAGTGCCGTAAAAGCGTAACGAACAAATGAATGAACACAGTATCACTTTTAAATAATATTGTGGCTCTTAAATCGCTCTGAAACTCGTTAGAGCATGAAAACTAGAAAAAACAGAACACACATTTGCGTTTATTATCTTCTCTTACAACATATTTTAGATCAATAATCCCAAAATATATATAGCCCTTGACCCGAGCTCCATATAAACGTTTATGTAAAGCGATTTAATTAAAGTCCCGGTGTCATTCGTCAAGTGGTTCCCCAGGGAGACCCCCTCGCACATTTGTTGTTTAAACTCATTCAATGGATCGATGTGCTCTAATTTGGGAGAGTTATTTAAAACGGGGATTTCGATAAAATTCAGGAAAAGTCGTTTAAAATTAAAGTAGTGACAAACTAGCGTCTTGCAGTGTGACCAGCGTTATTCAGAAAAAAAATGTTAACTTGAAAGTACCTTCCTTAATAATAAAAAATCCGTCGAAATCAGTTTAGTACCTAAATTATAAAGAAGGAACAGGCATACATATGTATTCTGAGACTCTTTTATATTTCCAGTCTGTGTACTGTACTCTGTCTGAACCTTAAATATTAGTGTAATGTGATTTAATATTATGTACTTATACAAACATTAATATTTCATAATTAGTTTTTTGTTTTCTTTCGATAATAAGATTCTTCATCACCATGTTGCACCGAAATTATATAATTATTATTGAAATTATACTCAAAGTTAAGCCATTATCTTTACGGTCCATTTCCGCCAAGATTTGGCCAAGACTGGAGCGGAAAATGGGCCCGGTTTCAAGGCAAATGTGTCAAAAGCATGGCACGAGAATGCCAAACAATAAAACAAACCAAGTGTAGACGGAAAGGGGCGAATGGGGCAGACATGGATTAAGGGAAATCAAAGAGGCTATTGTCAGTGTTTGAAATGTTTTTACTGTAATAAGTTTCAGTGTGTGAATGTGTCTTTTGTTGCAAGATAAGTATTCATTTTGCTAACCTACGCGGTGCTACTCGCATTCATCTGCGGAATATAACTAGATTAACATTTTGAAATTAAGAGGACGCCCTGAGAATTTGGTAGCAAGAATTCGTATTTTACTCGACATGGACAAAAGCAACTAAACTAAAATTTTATGTTCAAGATTCATCATTTCAATTACTATATTTTACGAATATCATAACACCAACGGCCAATTTTTGTATCACAAAATAATTAATCAAAAAGATCTCTATAAAGTTGAGTATATCGATTTTGTCGGCGTTGGTTTTGGATTAGAGCATTAAAATTTTCCACACATGTTAATTAACACAATCACTTTGATATGTGAATAGATTATTTGAAACAAATTCGTAGTTTTTGAAATAAACGACCAAAACCATTTTGTCGCTTGCGCCCTTTCGGAATAAGTGGGGTTTTAGCGATACTTGCCACCCGCGCCTGTTCGGCGGTGCAGGGCGCTTGGACCTACAATTTCAGATTTATAGTTCGCCACTGCGTCGTCTTAAACTGGACGCGATGCCCCCAGATATATAGTAGTTGCATTAAATGTCACATAATCTGACATAACGCTTAACGGGGGCTGTGTGAAATGTTTTGCATATTTTTTTTTAATCTTGCATTGAACCTTTTTCTTTTTTTATTATAAACATATATAATATATCAAAAGTTATTGAACTATAATAGATAAACTTTTAAGGTGTAAGGTTTAATTTGAAGGCGTGTTGTCACATTTCATCCTAAGTCCACATCTGTATCCGCCCTTAAATGCAGTTCGGTGCCAGCTCGTGGTGCCAAGCGATGGGGGTAGTAAAACAACATGAAATCAGAGACTGCAGGAAATAATTCGCACAATAGAACCAACGAATTTGCACGGAACAAGCCCGTAGCGAGTGTTCCTGGTAGGAAATTATACAAGCAAACCTTGCTTAACCGATAAAAACGGAGGTTTTCAATTGAATTGTATGTTAATTTGTTTGCTATATTATATGTCAACTAATCTGGAAAATGTTTTTTCTGTTTGTTTCCTTATTTGCTAGTTCATCTAGGTACATTACATTAATTCTATTCTGGTATCGGAATAATTCAAAAGAATGATTTATTCTCTTTCACGGCAAACGCGAGGCGCGTTAAAATGAGCAAAACAAGAAATACCCGTTTTCGACAGGAATAAAAGAAATTGTTTTACAAAAGTTTCAGGACGGAATTTGAGGAAGATGCGACTTTACGATCTTGTACAAATCAGACGGTTACGCAGTTACCCATGTCACAATGAATAATAAAATAATATTTTAAGCCACAATAATGATTCCCTTAACTATGTTCTCAATTTATGGGGCCGATTCCTTAGCTATCTGGCAGAATACTGGCAAATGAAACCCTTATTTACCGTTATTATTATTATTATTAATTACATAGTATTCAGCAAATGTGTTTAAATGCAAGTCTTATAAGTAATCATAATTCGGTCCATTTTATGTGCTTGTTAAGAAATGATAATACTTTGACAATTGCTTCTTTTTTAAGAAGGTACTGCTCAATAAGTCGGAAAACCCACATATCATATCAAAGTTTGTTTTGATAAGAAACAATACAAATATTGGACAGTAATGCGAAACATGGAACAAACAATATCTATTCCATAATGTCTTACAGTAGTCCCGTAAAAAGGAAGGATCCTCGTAAAAAATACTTCTCTGACATTTCACCCACGATTCCGCTGATTGAAGTATTTTACGAAACAAGCCGTAGGTTCTATTTATAGGCTACGTGTTTTTTACTATTTCTGCAAAAAGTAAACCTCGCAGTTGGAGCAAAAATATTTGGTAACAGTGTTCTAACAAACACATAAGTATTATGTCGAAACTCTAAATGTTCACAAAAATGGTTTGGAATCATCCTTTGGAAAGTTACGGAATGTATCTATCTATCTTTATAAAAAAAAGATATTCAATATAATCAATATTATTATATAAGTGATGTTGAAGATTTCATTTTAAAAACGTCGATTATTCTGTTTTAATTTTTTTTGTTAAGTATAAGTAATATAAAATATTTGAAACATATCAGATATATTTAAAACATATCTAATCATTTTAGTTCTACAATAAACACTATACTACTAAGAAAAAGGCTTTGTAATTTAAACTAGAATATCACGCACAATTATTCACAGATATAGCCATGGTGTAACGATTAAACGAGAATTCATTTTCATGCAGTCTGTCCTATTAAGGTTTACAGTTTGTTAGAATGTGAGGGGCATACTCTCAAAGATTCTTAGCTTTAATAATTACATAATAAACGTGACTTTATATGCATTATATTTCTTAAGTATTCAATCACATTGCTATTGATATCGTTCTGGTTTCGCTGAGACAAGTTAAAAAATCTCCAAACTATTATATTATAGCAAAGGAAACAATATGTAGCACCCTGAAATTTCATAAAAAATCAGAGCACCGGACTCCACACGATGTTAAAATGCAAAGTAAACTCTATCTAGCCCAACAATAATAGAACGAGATCAAAAGCAAACATTTAATTAACTTTTCTATTTGTGTTCTCACAGACACAAATAGAAAAGTTAACAGTTTGTTACACAATTCACGGAAGTTCGGGAAATTTCTCGCTTTTACTACATTAGTATGCCCTTTTGAATAAAAAAATTAGCATGCCTGTGAGGTGAATTAAATAGAAATAAAACATACCCAAAATACTAGAAAGCGAGATAGAATCGGAAAACCAATTAAACGTTAAAGAGAAACGAGTACACAACTACAGTCGTGCGAGCTTTATACATACAAGAAAGTACATTAATGAGTTTAAGTGTATGTGAAATGCAGTATATTAATTGACTTAAATTAAGTAAAGCTTGAAAACCCTTAAACAAGATGGTTTTTTAAATTATATTATTGATAAATGCGGTCTCTTCCAACCTATCTTAAATAACTGAATTTATACTAAAATTACTGAATTTTACATAGACGGTAAATTATTATATCAATTCCATACATTATTTATCGGTCTCAATTCAATACTCTCTCATTGAGTCGTGTTTCCTTAAGACTGAGGGTCATAGCTCCACCGCAGAATTAATTCATCAGGGGAATTCTCTTGGGCTGATACATCGTGGTGGGCGCCCTTCCACGCAACACACATGTCATCGGATGAATTCTATACTACCGCTAAGCAAAATGTGTCACTTATCGAGTGCTGGATCATGACTATGGTAACTTATCTACCTTATCTCACTACCTAACCTATCAATGTTGAGCAAGAAATAGGTGTAAAAATAGATAAGGAAAATTTTAGTAAAATATTCGCAGATAAAAAATTACGAGATGTATTTGTTAATTTCAGTATCAAAATTGTTGAAAAAGTTATAAAAAGAAACAAATAGATATATAAACCTAACTGAATACTATATTAAATTATAGGAATATCAGTTGGGACAGCATAATTAGTTAGAAAATATTAAATAAAAATTAGAATCAAATACATAGATAAGATACAAAAAAACCTTGGCTTCGCCAGGGACTTTGGTGGAATTTTATTAAAAAAAAACCTATCACTAGGCTGGTATAGAGGTACTGAAACACGCACGCTCGACCCGATTGTACGCTAACTTCATTATTGGCGGGAAGTTTCATCAGCGCCAATACCCGGGGGAAAAATTCCATTTACAACACTGAATTTCATAACATATAAATAATAGATATATGTAGGGTATAACCTGATAACTATCAACCCACTATTATCATAACATTGTTAATTAAAATTGTATATATACCTGTACTTTAAAAGCTACAGCGCATATATTAAAAGGTTTTTGCGGTGCCAATAGCGTTTTTTTACGATTCTTATTTTGGACATGTAATAAATAAAGGTAAAAATAAGAATATAATTATAGTAAATTGTGTAACGTATGAAACTCGAGACTCTGTCTACTATCATTACAATAATCACAAAAACAAATCAACAAGTCAGAAAAAATAACAAACAATGCTTGCACAATCGAGACGCAAAAAAGGTTAGTTCTCAAATTGAAAAAAAAAACAAATTAAAGCCTGTAAATATGTAAGTGGGACACATAAGGATCTATTTCACACCATACCACGCACCTGGTCCTCAATAAAGCATGGATATGCCGCTATAAATCTCTCGGCGACCACGCGGCCGCATTCAAGTACGCACTGCAGTCACATACACGGGAGTTATTTTATCTTTATTGTTTGTAAACTGAAGTTTTTGCAGTAAAAATACTCGTATAGATTTGCTACTGGTAACAAAGTTTTAGCATACAAATATAAGAGTAATTAGGTGCTATGGCAGTGTGATATAATTTGGGCTAAATTGATGCTTAATATATGGTACGCTGTAAGCCAATTGATTCATACAAAAGTGTTCATAAATAAGGCAAAATTCTAATTATTCGCTTATTTAATTCGAAGTATTATTTAGGTTGTTATTAAAAGGGTTTGTTGACCTATGTTTCTACTAACACTTTGGCGAGTTTATCAATAGCGAATCTCAGCTATCTACGTACTATTGCGAGAGATTATTATTGTAACTCGCAAGTTCACATTTATCACAGAACCCACAAAATAAGGTATAAAATTAACAAAACGTTGAACCAAAACCACAGACAGCTCTAAAGCCTTCCGCCTTTCATTTCTCAAGCAAACGCCATCACCAAATCACAAAAGTAAGCGAGCAGTCCACAGCCGCACTTCATAAACTTAACTCATTTCGTAACAAATCATACCCAAGTAAGGAATATACAGACTTATGATGTCGAACGGATAACCTATATATACCCTCTGTTGATATATAGGGTATATATATGTAGAGGGTCACATATTCTAACATTTGTAATGGCATAAGCTATTTATTCTAACCTTGAGCAATCAGCATATATAGTGCGTACATTACAATATATTTGTTTAAACATTATAATAAAATATTCAAATTATAATAAAATATATTCAAATTGTTTATTTACAAAAAGACTTAATACGTACATTCTTTAGGTACCTACAGTTTACAGATGCAGCGAATTATCTGGTACGCGAGGAAACCCTGAAACTTGCACTAGGTACCAAAATGGTCCTGTAAAGCAAGGTTTCAGAAATAACCACAGCAGCACAATTTTTAATTTCACTTACAAAACATAAAGAACATAATATAGTTTATACTTATAGTGGTACGCGATGATGTTATGCGTGGTTGTATTAATCGTTAAGTACTTTTGTGTGCGTTTGTGTATGCGTGTGTGTGTGTGTGTGTGTGTGTGTGTGTGTGCGTGTGTGTGTGTGTGTGTATGGGTGTGATGAGGTGTATTGGGCTTACAAGATGTGTAATCAGTGACATATTAAGTATATCAAATTATTTTTGTGTTCCATGAGGGACTCGGTTGTGTCATTGTTAAGTGTGAGTAGGTAATTTTTTAGTGTTTGATTACAGCTATAATTAACATATTCCTTAAAAGCATACATACTAGTAGTTACGAGTATAATGCATGATTTCAATCAATAAAAGATGAAGATAAGATTCTTTATTGATACTGTAAAGTTGTAACATACATAGGTATAGGTAGGTATAAGTACTAATATCATAGAATATGCTACACAAATTACAATATCTCGTCAAATTGAAATTATAACATTTAGTTTTAATAAAATTTTAGAAGTTACAATGTCAAGTTTTATTAATAAAATAATGAAAATGTTTGTTATTAGAATCATGTCAAACATAATAATAGGTATGTAATCATACAATATGAATTAGGGCTAAAATAAAATGTAGTTTCTCAAAAAAAAACATGTTAGAAACAATATATAGCCAAACTTTTCCATAACAATACCTAGGTACTTATCATTTGAGATATGACCCTCTGGTTTTGAAATCTAAAATTATATATTTATAATTCACAAATAACCGTGTATACTAGCAGCTAGTACCTTGAATTTTATGTTCAAGCTGCCGTGTTCACGAAAATACGAGATTTGTGGACAAGTGAACGAATAACGAAATCCGCATGCTATTAAGGTGGTTGCATATTGAATTGATTTTAAAATATGTTAACACGTTCACTGCGCCATCATTTTCAATAAACTTTCAGCTGGTGCTTAGGAGACCTAAAAGATCTCTAAACTAACCTACCCTTTGGTGCGTTTGAGACCTAATCGGTCTCCTAAAAATACAGTTTTGAAAATAATTAATATCTCCCAAAAAACCAATGACATAATATTTTGAACTTTTTGTGGGTCAAGAGAGCCTATTTCTCTACATTTTGCTAGGTTCGCACGCAGTTATGACATTAGAATAAACTACAAATACCAAAAAAAAAATTAGGTATCGATTGTATCTCTTACCGCAACCGAAGAAAGTTCAATATGTGTAGTAAAATAGTGATGGGAATAAAATAATATCTCATCGATTGAAAAAGTTTTATTAAAAGTGTGTTTCATTAAAACATGGTAAGCACATTGATTGATTGCATTGCGCGCAAATGGTTATGATTCTTTTGGCTTTTTTAGAAGCGTCAGTGCTGTTGAATGTACGTCGTAATTTTTCGTAACAACTCACACAACGTCTTTTCTTGTTGCCACGTTGGAAAACATGATCTGTACACCTTCCTTCGGGAAATTCTGTACTTAATAAAATGCATTATTTATATAAAAATCAAGCACTTACATCACGAACAAATGCAATGGAGTCTAATTTTATAAGTTTTTCTAATAGTGAAAGGTTATTCGAGTTTCTTATATGTATTTTTGATCTTAGGCTGTTGTTGATAAAAAAATATATGGTGGTATTAAATTGATGACCTTTTTTGAAATGGGAAGTTCAGAAGCAATAACTGATCACGTTCTGAATATTTAAAAGTCAAAATGGAAAATATTTTCAACTTTTGTATGACGGTATAGGGCAGAATAACAGCAACAAACGCAAATTTTAATATATATTTTATTTTGTATTTAAATATTCAAAAAGTCCTCCCACGTCGATGCTAGGACAACACTAAATCGAGTCACGCGGCGCCCGCGCCGCCCACCCTCCCTCTCTTGCGTCTGTCTACGAGGCGTACGATTTCACGAGGAATGCGCAAGGAATGGAAATAATTATACTACTGTGCGTTAGGGACCTAATCCATCTCTAATTATTTTTTTTATGTCCTTGAATTCACTTTTAAATAGGAAGCAAATATGTATATTTGTCTAACTCATACTTAAAGAACTTTACAAGTTAGAGCCACCCGCAAGGAGTGAAACAACACGATTTTAGTCAACGCACAATACGAAAGTCCTGCAAGAGATCTGATAGATCGCGTAACGCAACGAACGTGTTAACTCTTGAAAACGTTTATCGCACATAGGTTTTAGAATAAAATCTTTAGGAGAACGGACAGTAACATATATTATAGTCTAGTCCATAACAGTCGCAAAATAGTTGACATAAATATGTCCGATTTATTACAAAACGCAGAATAAATATTAGTCCAGGACTTTGAAAATAAAAAAGTGGGTTCTTGTTGTTCAGACATCACAAACAAGCAATCAAAATGCCAATAAAAAATTGGAACTTTGATTTAACATTGGTACAAATTGACAGTTTGATAATTATGACAGTAGACAGACAATTTTCGAACAACTTAAACGGACTTGGTCTTGACCTACATTTAAATTACGTTTTGTAATAAGGCCCTTTGTGTTTGCTTCTGAGATTTGCTTATGAATCGATTGGAAGATATACCGTAATTATTTTTCCAATTTTACTGATCTGCATTGAATTATTTTCTTTGTATTTTTATCGCTAAACGAAATACACTACACATATGATATTTATTCTGAAATCGAGCATCATAAGTTGAGATTGTATTGTGCCTTAGCCTTAGAACCACAATGCCTGCGCCACTCGACCCACTTTTATGCCCCGACTTATTTACCGAAATAGAACTGAAACTTTACTACAACCTGCCATTGAAAATAGAAAAATGAAAGTAGATTTCTAGATTAGTTTTAACACAGATTTAAAGTTACAAATATATGGCTAAAGTAATAAGTAAAGTAATTTTCCTATATTGTGTAGGTATCTATTTGTAATTCGTCGTAAAATGATGAGTATTCAGATAAGTAGAGATTATTCAGAGGTTTAATATGAACAAACTTAATCGCAAATATTACTATCATTTACATGTTATTGAAACAACGGATGAAACATACATTTGACGCAATCACGTACCAAACATACAAAAAACATTAAAACCTAAAAAGACAAAACATTGCATCATAATCTATCATCGGATGGACCGTCTTTTGTGAAGTTGGTTGAACAACAAGGGGAAAAGGTTGATTTTCCCTTATGAAAACCAAAACGGGCAACCCGCTCGTCAAAAATAGCCGCTAGCAATTAGCAGTACGATGTTAAATCACAGAAACAAGCGCAAAGATAACGTGTGATTGATTGCCCTCGGGAGGCTGGGCTGAGTTGGAGGGATAAATGATTACCAGCATTTTGGGAATAATTGTTACAAAAAATGTGTTATAAAAATGTGCAAATGAAATTCTAATTTGCCCCCATTGGGATACTCCTGTGATATCAGAAGTATTAATTGTGTTATATATTGTATTATACGTACATTTACTAATCTATTAATAAAATATGTATTTTATTTTAATTTTATGTGTAAATTGGTTTTATGAAAATATATGAATATGAATTTTATTGACTACAAATTTGTCCTCGTCAAATTTGATTTGAATTTGAAACCAAACTCTTTTTGGATCACAATTAAGGGATATACGAGTAGAAATCAAAGTGAAATAAAATAAGTGATTGATTGATAAATGCTTACGGTCTTATTTATAAAAATGCCTATAGTATGCTATAAGCGTACTATAGTTAAAGTGTTCAATAAGCATTTAAAGTGTTCTATAAAGTTTACTATTTATAAACGTTCTATAAGCCTTCTATAACTATAGTACCCACGTGGTACCGACAATAAGCCAAATCATTGCCAGTACAAAGAAAAAACCAAAGAAGAACGTAATTAACCACAGATAATACGTATCTTAGTGCCAAATATATGCTAACTTTGTCATAAAACACAAAATTTTGTCTATACTCAGACACAAAGAAACGTCAAACGTTGTTGATATTCAGACGCGCAAATATCAAAAGTTTAAATAAATATAAGTAAATAGCATCAATCCTGCTGCCCAGAAGATTTGCGATGCTGAAATAGCCTGCCGACGGGAGCTACATGAGGCCCAAATGGCCAACGAGCAACACAAATTGAAAAATTAAAAGAAGAGCTTTTGAAATTAAAAATAATTTATTATAAACTCCTGCTGCCCAGAGGATTTGCGATGCTGGAATAGCCTGCCGACGAGAGCTACATGAGGCCCAAATGGCCAACGAGCAACAAAAATTTAAAAATTAAAAGAGCTTTTGAAATTAAAAATAATTTATTATAAAAGTAAAACAGAATGAAATACATAGAAAGACTTTTATTAACATGTTTATCACTAATCACACATACTAAGATACCTTCATTTAGCATTATCACATGTCTGTACCTACTATTAATTAATTATTACAAGAGCAGCAGTGTCACTGTGTACAATAAGGGCTAATCTTTATATATAATTCTGAGTGGAGACACATAATGTCACCGGATCTGGTTTTACAATTCCACATTTTTCCTTGTTTTAGTTTTGGCTTAACAGTAAAATCATAGTAGGTACATGCTCCAAAGCATAACTTTCTTTCATGTTATGTTCATAAAGATTATCACTTCTATGTACATATATGTAAATGTGTCACCAAGCACCTAGCAGTATGTTCTTGCAGCCTCCTCTGAGAGGAAAAATAAATGATTGCAAGATGGCGTTTGAGCGTCCACTTGCAACTTCTCCTGGCTCGTCTTGGACTACTGGATTTGCCTGGTGAGCATCTGAGTTACTTGCAAGCACAGCATCCCCCTGGTCAATGGCAATATTATGTAATACTGCAAGTGCTATTATTGTAGGCTTTACATTCTCCAATTTGCAAGTCATTCCAAAGAAAAGGCACTGAAAACGCTGTTTTAAAACCCCCAAATCATCAAAAAATTAATTTATATTTAAATTTGATTGTTTGTTTTTACTTCAAAGACAGCAAATCAGCTGACAGATGACAGGATAGTCGGCCATCTTAGATCTTATAGCACCGCTATAGTAAGGTTATAGTAGGGTTCTCGCTACTATAACTTTATAATAGACTTATAGAACTGTTTAGCGCTATAGTGCGTTTATAAATACCGATTATGGTCATTTTTCTTATAGTGATGTTATAGAACACTTTAACTCTTCTATAACTTTTTATAAATAAGACCGTTAGACTTTTTTATTGATCCCGGGAGAGGGAAGTGGGCTAAGAGAGGGAGTGGCTAGAATGCCTGACTTACTTTCAACTTTTCTCGAACTCCTAGTGCAAACTCTAGGCACTTACTGCAATTGCTCCATGTAACATGTTCCTAATACTGTAGCTGTAAGACTAGCCCCAAATAGCTCGATTTATAACATCACGTCCATTTCCTACAACCACTAATCCTTCTCTACTCAACCTCTCGGAAATATCAGCCTTAGCTTTATAAAAATACAGTCTAAAATGGCCGAGTACGTTTACAGCTGAGAGACATTGACAACCGATAGTACAAGAGAAGTGTAATGTTGCAATTTGTCACAAGCGAGCTTCTTCAGGTAATTGGGAGAGATAGAAAATGTGCAGATAAAGGGAAAAAGTGGATTTGAAGCCCGAATACTACGGTCTTTAATAAAAGGAACGTATAATGCACCCTTTTTTAATTAAAATGGACTGATTATTATTATTTGCTTTATTTTGAAGTTTTTTATTATATATATATTTTGATTATTGTATGATATTGCTTCTTAAATTAAGTGATTGTAAATATTGTAACTGTGATATATTTTAATAGTTAATGTAATTGTTTGCGTACGCTTTAATTGTTATTAAATAAATAATTGTATTATTGTATGGTCATCTATACATATTATTATGTGGTTTATATTTATAATGAATCGAAATTGGTGGTGTTTTTTAGCCAATTAGATATGTATTAATAAAATAAAAAGAAACTAATATGGCTTGGTTAAACAAGGTCGGTTTTTTGTACTCACTAATAAGATCTTCAAGTATTTATCACCAAACATTGCATATGTTATTAGATTATCCGTTAGCAGCTTTAAATTGTCGTTTGAGCCCTGTTTTTTGTCAAAGTACGGCAGTCTTAAATCCATGTCAGAGGCTGCTAGGGCGGTTTCTTCGGACACTAAAGCTGGCTACACAAACTTTCCTTTTAACAACGCAATTTTTAGATATTTGATGTAAGCTCTGTTATTCTAAGCCCGACATTGAGGTAGCTAGTTAAAAAGACTGAGTTTGCATAATACTTAAGCTTGAAGAATTACTCTTTTGGGGAGGATTTCTGTCAGATAAGCTTACAGAATTAGAAATCGTGACTCGCTGCTTTAGCCAGACTTTTTACCATTACACAGGATAAACTTACATGGCAATATCATTTACGGCATTTTTTGCTAAATGCTCACTTTATTAAAAGCTTAATTAGTAAAAAAGAAACTTTTTTGATGTACTGAGATAAGGCATAAAAATACATAGGTAGCCTTCTATAGGTATATATTAGGTATATATGTAGTATGGTATAATATAATATAATATAATCTAACCTTAATATTTTTATAAGATTGTTAAAACAATTATGACAAGAAATCATAGTGTTACATGATGCATATTATTATTTATTTGTTTTGTAATGTTTATGATTTCATTCAATATTTCTTTCTTTCTTTCTATTTGAATGATTTTGAGCGTATATTAATCTGAAATTGAATAGCTTTAATATCTTCATTAGCAAAAAACTGCTTTTATGATTAATGAATGTTCTGGCTCATATCGGAACTAAAAAGGAGATGAAAACCTTATTATCAGAGACATTAATTACTATTATTTCAAGAATGTTATAATTCCGAAACGCAAGTGCTAACTATATTATTTTTTTATGTAGAGGAAATATTACTTTTACTTGCTATATCACCAAGTTTAACTTAGCAAATCTTTCCCCAAGCCCCTAGTTAGTGGCTAACAATTAGCTAGGTAGTTACTGACTTAGCATACATCTTGATTTATAACGTCGTTAGCAAGTTGAGACAGAATGGCCCCGTAATTGGCTTAGAGGGGCAAAAACCAGGGTAAATGTACAGGAAAACTTGGCGAAAGTTTTTCCTCCTTTTGTTGTATTTTTGGGATTTCTAGGCTAAGTATGGCAAAGTTTTGGATGCTTTTGAGTTATGATGGACGAAAATGATGTGGATGTAGGTATGTTAGCGTATATGATGTGGATGTAGGTATGTTAGCGTATATGACTTATGAAAATTTACCTGTATATCAATGAATTGTCCAATTTTTGTGTCAATTCAATAAGATAATGGAAAGTTATTATGACTGTAATAATTATGTGGATCTGACCGCATTGTAATGACAAAAAAATGTACGCTGCGATAGTATTTCCATGCGAAAAGAAAGAAAAGAAAGAAAGATAACATTTATTGTGACAGATTTAACAGAAGAACACACAGGAGTAAAAACATAAAAAAGAAACAAAAAATCTGCCACAACACAGTCCCAACTCAGCATAATGCTGGTATGGAAGCAACCAAAAAATACAAAATAGCATACAAAAATATGTGAAAGAAGACTAAAAAACATACTAAAAAGAAGCACTTTGGCTTCTATATATGTATGTATTGTATAAAAGTGCTATAATAAAATTTCGCTAACACAGTAACCTGATAAAGCACAGCCGTTTCCAAGCTCATTGAAGCATAAAGCTGATACCCAGTACCAGCATCTGAGATAAACTAGCTACATCAAAAGATTTTCTATTTAACCGTCCTATACCGGATCAAAAGGATAGAATTTCTAAAGCTGCAGTTGGGTATAGAAGTTGTGAAATGAATAAAATGTGCTGCAGTGATTTTATGCTGTTGGAATTTAGGATCTTTGCAGTGATTTTATGGTGAGGGAACTTCGATTTTTATATTTTAGATTCGTCTCGAAACTCTTCTCATACGTATGGTAAAAGTAAATATTATGTTCATGATATGATCAATGATAAAACTCCTTGAATATACTAATACCACAGTATTTTTAAATAACTTAACAGAAATTCTGCGACACATACCATAATGTGCCATTTTTGTAATACACCAACCTCAAAAACTTTACATTTATTTATACCACTTTCCTGCGAACTACAATCCAGGGGTCTTCAAGGAGTTCAGGAGTTAGTATAGGTATCTTCTAGGTAAGCGTGTTACACCCTGGATGGCTGGACAGGCTGCAGTAATGCTTAACATCAGGCAGGCTGTACTCTAACGTAAACATATCCCACGTACAATTTTTTTCAATGTGAGTTAAATAATCAGGTTCGCTGTATATTATATTTGTGCTATATAATATATTTTATAAAGTTCTTACCTATTTGTCTTCGCCTAACTTTATGTACTCCTTGTATCACGTGGACTCTTCTTGTTCGAAAAGCTTCTTTCCTTTTTGACCAATATTCTTCTGTACCTGCAAGAGAAATAAAATGAAGTTTACTTTTTTAAACTTGCCAGATTTTGTATGCTGTAAAAGCATAATATCGTATAGGAATGGCGAACTGTCTGGGCGAAATGCTGATTACAAAAACAGAACATTACGGATTACGGTTTCTTCTAGGCAAGAGCTATGAGCTAAAAATCAGCCAATTTGTGGTCAAAGCCAAATGTTCTGCCAAATGTAAGTTACTTAACAAAAGCTTAAATAAAAAAATCTGAGTGTTAGATTTATTGACTTCAGTTGAAGAAAACCAAAATTGGCAGCTCAATTCTAGAAATTGAATTCAATTCGTCTCCGTATCTGAACCTTTTATTTTGTCAAGCAATTACAGGTAAGCTTTCATTCAAAATTATTTCAACGAACCTCAACTTCGCACAAGTACATTACTTCTCTACTTAAGACCTTTTTACACGATGACGTTATGTGGTATTAGGATATTATTTTTCAAGGAATGATAAAAATTATTATTGTATTAATATTTCACACACTTCAGCAAATAGATATAAAGACATGCAATAACGATAAATGTAGATAGATAGACAATTATAACAGACATACATTATGAGAAAAGAACAACAGAAACATAAAATATTAAAAAATAGAGACACAACTGGCGGCGTTACTTCTAAAAATTTTCTTCCAGGCTACCGTAGGAGCAGTTGCCAGAAAAAATAAAGTTGTGATCAAAAAATGTTAACTACCTAGTTATACTTTTTTTTATCTAACATAAACCTGCCATACCCATGCTTGGTCTATCAATTTACATTAACAACAGCCTCCTATTATATTGTTTATCCAAAGTTCAATAAGACTTTCGTGTGTACAAGCCTTAACCACAAGAACACACCATTTCAACTTGAGAAAGAATTCGGCAGAAGTCTCAAAGAAATCCTGATTTATCGTTCACGAGAGAGCTTTTAAAGTTTTCGGGGCTATAACTTTAAACGTCCTAAATCAAAGTTTGAAACGAGAAGGTTTGCAAGAGGTCGTTAATTTTTATGAGTGCTGCCTTGCCGTGGCATACTGATGACTAGTGATGACATTTTGATTCCCTTGAGAGGTTATATTCTTTCATTTAGGCAGGAAATGGGACCAACTGCCTGTTCCAAGGTGATGTCATTATATTTGGTTCTTTATCTGATATTTGAAACTTATAAAATATAAGAATCTAACTAATAACATATTCACACGATAAAACAAGATAAAATGGAAACCAGAACAAACACATCAAGAACACCACATCACATTAACATTATCAAGTAGACGTGAATAAAGTATTTGCGTTGCATTACTTTACATGTTATAATCAGGACGACAATTAAGTTTTTACACGATTTTGAACACAATAAAAAACTTTAAAAACAAAAAAATGCCTTAATTATCTTTAGTTTTAAACTAAATAGAAAACCAATATATTTAACTTCAATTGGAGCTACAGTTGAATACAAGCACAGAGAAGAAAATAGGTGTGAAGTAAAACAATTTTCTTTCAAATCTCTCTATTCTTTGTAAGCAAAACGGAATTAATGTCTATTCCGTAATGATTCTCGTTAGTAACCTAAGTCCATGTACATCTACAAAGCTGGCAAGACACAAAGCGCCGCTTTGCGGATTCTGGCGAAATGACATTTAGCCGCTTGTATGGACGTTGAGATACGAACAGCTTTGGCATATTATAGTGAACTCAGTCTGAGGCTTCTGAGAAGTTAAGTAGAAATTATTGAAAGAAAAAAACCTCCTTTTTTGAAGTCGGTTAAAAAAGAGACTGGAGTTTACTACTTTTATACAATTGAGTATTATGTAATTTAGTGAACTAGTTGTTAAAAGCTAAGTGTACCACCGTTAAGCAATTACCAAAATATTTAAAATATCCTTTAAATACTTAAAAAATATCGCCAATTCACAAGGTATTTTGAATGTGTATTCCCATATAAAGCAAACGTAGAATCTCCAATCCAAGTTCAGATAATAATTTTAAACACACATTAATTCACTGTCACCCTGTATTCTTCGATCTTAAGAAGTACCTAACTATAATAACTTCTATTGGAAAATGAGCGAAAATAATCACGACCGGCAGGATTCGAACCTGCGTATTTCTGCTACCGTCAGAACGCCTTAACCACTAGGCTACGGTCTACTAACTGCCAGGCGCGAAAATCCACACTCATTTCCATACACTTCAGACTGAGCGGCTGATGGCGCCACTTGTGCTGTCAGAATATGTCTAACAAGCACTCATATCGATGTACTATGGACACCTGATATGACGAGAAATGAGCCTTTCGCGTTTTAATTATGAGTTAATTTATTAAGTGCTAACCTGCACTATGGTTGTTTTAAATTAAACTTTTATTGGAAAATGAGCGAAAATAATCACGACCGGCAGGATTCGAACCTGCGTATTTCTGCTACCGTCAGAACGCCTTAACCACTAGGCTACGGTCTACTAAAAAGGAAAGGCCCATTTCTCGTCATATCAGGTGTCCATAGTACATCGATATGAGTGCTTGTTAGACATATTCTGACAGCACAAGTGGCGCCATCAGCCGCTCAGTCTGAAGTGTATGGAAATTAGTGTGGATTTTCGCGCCTGGCAGTTAGTAGACCGTAGCCTAGTGGTTAAGGCGTTCTGACGGTAGCAGAAATACGCAGGTTCGAATCCTGCCGGTCGTGATTATTTTCACTCATTTTCCAATAAAAGTTTAATTTAAAACAACCATAGTGCAGGTTAGCACTTAATAAGTTAACTCATATAATAACTTCGCTTCGAATCTCCAACTTTACAGAAAATATTTTCTAACCAAAGACATGGGTTAAAGATTTCAAAGTGATAAGTCGCAGACATGTCCGGTCCTTTTAAAACTTTCCACTCCCTCTTTTCATTAGTTGGAGTCTTGGATTAAACTTGATAGGAACTTTTTGCTGGTCGAAGTCATTTGTACAAATAGAACAAAATTGTGCGTCTTTGTATGTCTCAGTCTTTTGCAATGTTGTAGTTAATGCACAGAAAGTTTTCATGTCATTGCTAATGAACTTTTTCTTTAAATTTCTGTTTTGTGTAGTGAAATCTGGTTATCGTTTTAGGATTGTTTCACTGATATGGTTTTAAATTCAAATCTATGTAAAATGAATAAATTTCAGCTGTTCGTAGTTTTATAGTCTTTAAAATACGCGAGATTTCTGGCACACTCTTATTATCGAATGAACGTGGCTAACACTGGTGTTGAGAGCATTTAAACTGCCTTGACATGACTAAGCCACTATCACAATTGCAAACAACCGCTACCTAAAATTAAAAGTACTATCCGACCTTCGAAAGCACCAAAATGTATTGCAACTTGTGCATATTATGCCCAAGTGGGAAAAGGACCCATCGCCCCCACTGCTAATTATAATGCCATTGGCATTCTGTCATCTAAGAGTGACACTCTTTAGTGACCTATGGGCTGACCAAACTCAACTCAAACTCAATTTATTTATAACAAAATATAGTTACACGTCAATTCAACCGACCGCGTCAACAGTTACTAAACATTGCTTATAATACCTGAGGTAGCTGAGCTACAGGCATTTCCTTGAGATAGCAATTTGTCTGAGCCTTTAAGTTGTTTTGTAAAATAATCATAAGAAATGTGTGAGATAAAAAGAATGTACCACTGTCATTCAAATTGACTTGGCTTTACAATTTTTTTGTCTTCGCATAACTATTTTCTTTCACTGTGACATAGTAACCAGCAAAAGTAACTAGTGAAACCTATTAGGCTTTTATACGCCTTGTCCGGTGGCGTGACCAGCTAGTATTACCAAACGTACGGATCGAATGGAATGCATGGATATCGATTCTTATTATTCGATTCTAGGAATTTGTACTTTGAGGTCGGATGGTTTAGCAGATTGGTCGTTACGGCGTGTAGTTGAATGATGGATAAATAGTTTTAATTTCAATTGTGGTTATGTGAAGTTACAACACATGTTGCTTGAAATCAGGCGAGTTGTAGTCAAAAGTGAGCCTATCTAGTTTAAAAAAAGTATCATAAAACTTACTTTTATGAAATAGTAACAGGCCTGCGTCACACTTCACACACACTCACAAACTTTAAGATTTGTTTAGTTTCAAACGTTGAGGTCCAAAGCTCTATTAACAACAAAACACAAAGAAGCTCTCTGTTTTTGAGGGCGTATTATTTTAACATTCGTTTATAGAAGTTTTACAAAGCGCTAGTTGCTAGTTATATGAATTAGCTTGAATTTTTATATGTACCTTCCAGATGACATGAATATGCTTGTGAAAGATTTACAACGTTGTCCGAATTACAAATTATTCATGAACTGACATATTTTAGAGCATAAAATATCAGTATACATTTCCCTAGACTCTGTCGATTACCTGTCATAACAGAAACACGTCCAAACAAAGTCTGCGTGTTGTAAAATAAAGCTCGTATCCAATCCGCTTTGTGGAGCTTCACAAAGCGTTTGTTTTGTAAAGCTCACTACGACACCCGGCCAGCTTTCCTGGTCGTCGGTGACTCGGTTTTACTACCTATAGTAAATTAAGATAGGTATCACAAATATATCAAGATGTATTGATTTAATCTAAATAGCAAGTTTACCACATACATATTATATTAAAATACTCATTTTATTTGATAGTATTGGTACCTAAATTAATGTTTGAAAATAAGTTATTTCCATTTTTTCCTGATTTGGAAAAGAGAAAGAGTAATTTCCTCAGAAACGTTGATGAAGTTCTGTGTATGTTTTCCTTCGAAGTTTTATTGCTATTACCCAATTATTGGTAAGTTTGCTAAAACAAGTAGTATTTTCTAGACATGAATAAAATACTTAAGTGTGATGTTATTTGCTCTGAAACGGAAGAACTGTTTTTTTTTTTGAGGACATCTTTATGTGTTTTTGTTTGTTTTTTTTTTAATTATTCCTTAATAATATATGAATGTACATTGGTAGTTTATGTTCGTAGTAGTTGTAGACCGTTGTTTCACTCAAGAAATATTACTAAAATTACTTTTCAGACGCTATAAGTACAAGGCCTCAGAAAAGGCTTAGTCATCGAAAAACAAGTGTTATTTTGAAAGGACCTTTTTGATTTTATTGAAATTACCAATGGTGATCATTTTGTTCGGGACTAGGTAAACGTTTCCAACCATTCTCAGTTCATTACTATTTCAGTGTCCAAAGTAATTGACCTGACCTTCAAGAGGCAACAAACAGTTTTGTTAATTTGACCTAAATGAGGAATGTCATAAACCCCCGTAATTGGACGTTTGAACAAAATACCAATAAAATAACGATTAGAGTTATTTCAACTGAAAAAAGTCATTTGAAAAAATGTATTTGCTTTAAAAGGTCGTTGACTATATATTCAAGACGTAGTAGAAAGTTATATCATTAAAATCGATTTTAAATAACAAAGTATTGAGTAGAGGAGGAATGGTCTTGACATTTTAAATATTAAAAGACGAATAATTTAAAATATTTGTTGACAAGAAAACTTTGAACTATTTACAGGATATATCTGATTGATGCTTAACTAAGGTTAACTTAAAATACGCAAATCCTCAGTTTCCTAATCTAATCAACAATCTGCATGCTAACTTATTCAACGCTCTATTCGTCAATTTTAAACAGAAAATCTGCGGCCAAAGCTCTCGGCCATCGAGCTTTCAATTAACCTAATAATCAACAAAGCTCTGAAAGCTCTAATACGAACAGTTCAAACAGGCCGAGGGCTATTGGCATCACATTCTGTTAATGGATGCAGCGGCAGGCGCGATTGTGGTGCTAAAATGTTTAATTTTCTGGTTATTATCATTATGTGGCCTAAATACCTAGTAGAATAAAAAAATATATAGTTAAAATTCAAACTACAGTAAATCTGAAGGTATAACAGACTGAAAGTAAGCTTGAATACACTAACGAAATCGGTTCAGCACGCATTGTCATCACGGTAAGTATTTAAAAGTACATAAAAAGTATGAATCCGACTGCTTAGTGCAGTTACATCTACTTGTAACAAAACTTGAAACATAGTATTTTGTTTTCCACTGCTTATTATAAATTAAAAGTATATAGTTTCTTACCTTTGTAAACATCCATCATACTAAAAAAAACTTACAGAACTGAACTTCAAATCCAACGAGGAGATATAATATGGTATAGCAGTGCAATGCAACATGCGTCCCGAATCCGCGGACCAAATGTACTGATGCACAAATAGAGGCCGCAGAGTGTGTAGGAGAAGATAAGTGGCAGATGGAACATAAAAAAATTTTGCAAAAGTGTTATTACTTATTAATTACTAAATAATAATTATTAAAATTACTTATTAATTCAACGCGTATATCCATCTGAATGTTATCGCCCATCGGTACCAGAACGTATTTTTAAAGGATAGAAGAATAAAAGATTACTTTCCCGATGTATTATTTCAACCGAGAAATCAATATTTACATAATAGTGCTTTTAATTTATTTTACCGGCTCCTGGAGAAAAATGCAACAATGATATTAAAGAAGATAATTTTTGCGTCTGATTTTTATACTCTGTAGTTGTCCTTCAAAAATTACTTCCTTTTTCTATTATGCATATAGCTTAATATTTTAGCTAGCACTTTGTAGTGTTATCCAATTATAACTTCAATCATAAATTTTACTGAGTCCTGTAATTTCTCATATCTAACGCAAATCTTCTGCCTGCAGAGATGAAGCCCAAAATAGACAAAGAGCATCGCCTCGCCAAGATATTTATATTGAGAATCTGGAGCGAATTATCTACTTGTAAATCAATCAGTAAATCGACGAAACGAAAGAAAGAAGACAGGTGTTTCTTGAATTGAAAATAAAGTACATATCATTCGTCACTGTTGTTGTTGGCAAAGAAATCTTTCTATTAATCATACAATGATTATTAAAACAGTTGCTCATCAAGTGTGTAGCCAATTTAAATAGTGACTCAATGTATTGAATATTTTATTTACATATAATATGTATTTTTTTTTATAATTAAATCATTTATTTATACTACAGAGTGTATACGCACCACTAAAATAACTAAAATATAATGTAAAACTAGTAACTTACAAAGGTACGTTGGTGAGGTAAACTGAGCTCTGCACTAAGTGTCACAGGAACCTCGTGTTGCAGGGCTGCAGTATTTCTCGCCGCGGTAAGCTTTTCTTACAATATTACACAAAGGTTCAATGACATGGTCTAAGTTTAATGTTAATAAAACTGATAAAAAACAATCACGTATGCAAACATGTTATGTATCTACAAAATATCAGATACGAGCTGACCATAATTACTTAAATTTTATTACGAAAACTCAACTAGTTTATTGAAAAAAAAAATGGGCGCCCACCACGATTAAATTTTTCTGGTTATATGACCTGTTCTGTGTGTGCTATTTGTGTGTGTGTGTGTTTGTTCTATTCTCTGTTTCATGACCAAGAGAAATCCCGTAATAAATTAGTTCTGCGGTGGAGTCACGACCCTAAGTGATGAGGAAATACTACTTTGGAAAGAATACAGGAAGGAGTTCCAGAATTTCGCCAAAGCTCAGAGAAACAACAACTTCCAGAAATACTATGACTCGTAATGCACACAGTACAATCCTTTTATCATCTTGACATTTGACAAACTTTGATTTAGCTAATGGAGATCTCAGATAACAGTCAAATGATGTTTGTCATCAACAATGGATTGTGTTGCTACGTAGAAATTATAACCTGGAGACATCCAACTACTTTTTATTTTATTTGTAATTCACATGGGAAAAATATCTCTAATCAAGTGATACTGGATCTGGTATTTGCGTTTTAAATTTATGGTTATTTCTCACAATAGCTACATGGTTATGTTGTTTAAAATAAAGCATCTCGTCAAAAGTCTGACGAAATCTATCCGTCCATCAAAAAAAATCGTTCAGCCAACTATATGCTATGAACGGGCCAATTGGTATATGGCTATCATGCGTATACATATGACATTTTTTTTTGTAAATTAATGATTACGTAAACTTATCTATACTAATATTATAAAGCTGCAGAGTTTGTTTGTTTGAACGCGCTAATCTCAGGAACTACTGGTGCGAATAAAAAAATATTTTTGTGTTTAATAGACCATTTATCGAGGAAGGCTTTAGGCTATATAACATCACGCTGCAACTAATAGGAGCGAGGAAACAATGGAAAATCTGGAAAAAACGGGGAAAATTATTAATTTTTAAGAACGGTTCAAGTCATGGGTAATAGCTATAATTTATAAAGTTGAAGAGATTGTTTTCAAAAATAAATATGATGCCCAAAATAACTATATCACGCGAACGAAGTCGCGAGCACAGCTAGTTTGATATTAATGTGTATCTAGGTGTTTTAAGAGAAGTCTATAAAGTATGATGTCATTTCATTGATACATTATTGACAGAAAGGTCTTCGACTTTTAAAGGTCATTTCGAATTGTTCGGTACTTTTGGTCGTTAATGGTTACTTTTTAATTAATGTTATATTTGATGTACGACAAATGATGAATTTTATAACAATGTGTCCTAATAATTCATATAGCATTTCAATATCACTTTTTTATTTGATATTAATGATAAATATTGAGGTTAATCTAATGGTTTTATTTCAATTGTGAATCATATGCTTTGTTATTATGATATTGATATCTCAGCTATTTTTCTCAACGATTGAGTCTTTCTATGCAAAGAGGAAATGCTGCCAGCATCTTGGTATCCCTGCCGTACAGCGAAAATATGGACGGTGTGCTGATTTTTTTGGCAAATATCTCTGTTTTTTGCAAGTCGTTTTTGTATATACTTGTTGAAATTTGACATTATACGAGTATGCATTACAGATAGACAAAATAGAGCTTTTAAAATATGTATATTGTAAATATTGCAGCCACTTTGCATCAAAAATAGTAAGAAATAGAAGTAGTAGTACAGTCAGCAGAGAGTACAATATAATAAGAATTTACAGAAGTGAATTGTTCTGCCAGACATCTGTAATCGTCTGAACGAGTAGTTTATAAGTTAGCACCAACTAAGAATCGGAATCAACTAGCATGTCTATACAGGGTTACTAAGGATACAAAATAAAGTATGCAGAGCTGACTGCCAGCCTTCACTAGTTGGAGAGGCACCATAGGAAGAAGAAGAAGCGAAATAATAACGTTTTGAATAGTGTCATAGATAAAGTGGTTACAACAAAATTAACTAAAGCTCATGAAATCATTCAAATATATTTTTGATATTTAGAAAATACAAATATTGAATAATAAAAATAAAATAATATACATGAATGCATTGTGTGAATGAGGATATGAGCAAGTAAAAACAAAACAAATATTGTCTCCAAGCCTTAAAATAAGAGTACCTATTGTAAATTTATATTTATATTTGTATGTCGTTAAACAAATAAATAAATAATAATTCATTTTATTATTATAAGAATTAAATAAATAAATAAATAATCCAGGACTTCTCACAGTGTTATCTAGCCCCATACTAAGCTTA
Source organism: Macaria notata (assembly GCA_927399415.1). NCBI lineage: Eukaryota > Metazoa > Arthropoda > Insecta > Lepidoptera > Geometridae > Macaria > Macaria notata. Next base: position 2,886,680 of record OV656737.1, read on the forward strand.
CGCTTGTATCATGGGTACTAGGTAACGGATATACAACATTGATACTATTCTTTTGTAAATCTATACTATAATATTATAAAGCTGCAGAGTTTGTTTGTTTGAACGCGCTAATCTCAGGAACTACTGGACCGATTTGAAAAAAACTTTTTGTGTTTGATAGACCATTCATCGAGCTATATAACATCACGCTACAACTAATAGGAGCGAAGAAATGATGGAAAATGTGGAAAAAACGGGGAAAATTATTCACCTTTGAGGGCTTCCGTTGCATGCGCTGAGAAAACGGTTCAAGATATCAAAAAATATGTGATAAAGAATTATTTCTCTTGAAATGATCTAACAAAATGTCTGCAACAGTATATGTCTATCTTTTAAGGTTAACTCCTATTGAGTTAACCCGTTTTTATGGTAATAACTATTCCACGAGGACGAAGTCACGGGAACCAGCTAGTCTATACTAATATTATAAAGCTGAAGTTTGTTTGTTTGTTTGAACGCGCTAATCTCAAGAACTACTGATGTGAATTGAAAAAATCTTTATGCGTTAAGTAGACTATTTTTCGAGAAAGGCTTTAAGCTATATAACATCACGCTGCAACTAATAGGAGCGAAGAAACAATGGAAAATGTGGAAATACGGGGAAAATTATTCATCTTTGAAGGCTTCCGTTGCGTGCGCTGCGAAAACGGTTCAATTCGTGGGTAACAGAATTTATAAAGCTGAAGAGGTTGTTTGCAAAAATAAATATGATGCCCAAAATAACTATTCCACGCGGACGACGTCGCTGGCACAGCTAGTACATACATATAAATCAAATATAGTTTTTGTTATTTAAAGTTTATGTACTTACTAACATTTTATTCATTCATTTTAACTCTGTAATAGAGCATGTTTATAAAATAAGCAAGTACTTGATACCTAAGCGCCTGTCTTAGTTAAAACTTTCTAGCTTCAAGTTTAATGACTAAAGTTCTGTTATTATCAAGATTGTCAAGTAATGCAGCTCTACGGCAATCATGCTAATTGTTTTTTATTGTTTCAAAGCGTTTGGATTAGTTTTATTCTATCGACAGAATTACTGAAGGCTAGGATAGCTTAAGGATGGCTTTAGTAAATTTTGTTAGAATTTTATTACATATTCTGTAACTTGTATGACATTACATATAAATAAATAATTTAAAAATTAATTAATTTTAATTTTTAATATTTTATTTAAAGTCATAAGCGAATTAGTTTTTATAACTTCTTTGATGTTCATACTTGACTATAAAAATCCATAGTAAAATAAAATTATAATTTTAAAACTGACTCTTACAAGTCTGTAGCACTAGATTACCAACAAAATCAAACCAAAAAGGTATGAATATTACAGCGGCGTTGACACCTATAATAATTTGTTCAAAACCACCTTTTTCTGGACGGCACCAATAATAATGCTGAAAAATAGCTTCTACCCTCATCCAATATAACTTTCATTAGACCTACATATTTTATCGTTGCATTCTATGGGTCAAAGTTTCTCAAAATTAGTTATCATTTCTCAAATAGCTACAATGAATAAATACGGGACATTTCACACATTTCATATTTTTTATATTTTTTCTTATAATTTTAATACACAACGTATTATACGATTTACGGAAACGCCTAAACAAAATGTTACTGTTACGTTAGCAAACGATACATCCAAACATTTAAGCACATTTATTATAAAGCAAGTGGTTATACAAAAAATAATTTTGTTTGAAAATCGACGCTGTCAGTACTTGGATGGGTGACCGAAAAGTGGCATTCCATTTTGGGCGTATCGGTCGGTTGGATTACACGTTAAATTGTAGGTCCCGACTGTTTGTCATAGTACGTCAGTCGTTAAGCCATGTCAGAGGCCCTTAGGGTGGCTTAATTAACTGTCGACACCAGAAATGGCCACTCTCATTCGATAAAAGGAAGAAGTTTGAAAATAAAGTCATATAAAAGTATTATTTCAAGTTAGAGTAACTTGCGAAATTTTACAAACCAAAACCCAATTCTTATGCAAATAAACACTCTTTTTTCCAGGGGTAATTTAATCCTGTTGTATAAACCCTCCAACGGTTGTTACTCCCAGTTTGAGAGTCTCTGGCCTCTGTAGTTAGCCATCTGTCCGCGACACTGGGCCGCTCTCACTACATCGTTTATTAGCTACATGCCGCCCATATTTCTTCATATACTGAACTGGAGGTCTACTACGGAAATCATATATATGTAATGTTACCTACATTAAATAACAAAGCTAGTTTACACCTTATATATCATATTAAGTTATTACTAGGTACTTGGTTTCAGGTAAAAAAATCAAAGAGATAAGATTAGGTAGTAGCGGTAGCTCTTTATTTTTCCTATCATGCTCAAAAACCTAGATTATTTCGTTATTTAAAGCTAAAATTATTACTGAAGCGTAAGCGATCTATAACACAGAAAGATAAACCAACTTCAAAATACCGTTCCATTAAAAACACAATAAAATACTTTTCAAGACCAATCGTTACAAAAAGTATTTTATTTTGTTTTACGCAAAATGTCCATAAGTATCCCCCTTGAAACCCGTGCAGCGCATGTGGTCGGAATCTCGTAATGAAAGTCCTCCCTTCATAATAACTACTATTATAATCTGTGTCAGGAAACTGCTGTATGATGAAATTGGCCTTGACTTTCAGTTTGCTTGAGGCTTTTATCAAACAGAATATGTAAGTTAGACATCTTCTTTACATCGTGTCGTTATGTAAAAGTATCTTCTATCTTGCTATCAGGTAAACTATGGTCAAGTGCAAACCCGTTCAAGTTAAAAAAAAAAAAAAAAAAAGTATGTGCTGTAGGTTTGTATATTTGTTGGTCTGGTTATTCCTCGTACAGAATTAAAATGAGGTAGTATTTACACACCTAGATCCTTTTTCAAGTAAGAGTAAAGTGATGGATTATTTATTTATTAGGAGTTAAAATATTATTACTAAATAAATATTGTATAGTGTTTTGAGAGTAAAAGAGGATCCATTTTATCCCAAAAGCGCTAGTTAGAAATTAGTTAGCGCTAGATGTTGCGAGCTTTTAGTTAAATATAATAAATTTAAAATAAATTATTTCGCATTGCTATAAATGGAGCTATAATTATGGTCCTCCAATATTCGAACTATAATACTACAAAGGGAGTTGATATATTATAGTCTTACAATATTCCAATTATAGTAAACCCAGGTTCAATATTAACAGACTATTTGTGGTTACTGGGTGTGCCTATATGTAGATTTGAATAGAATATTGCAAGTCAGTCAAAGCGTCGTGGCCATAACATATGTATAGGTACAAGTACATTCTGTATTATGTGCATACGGTGCTTCTAGTACTTAATGCATAAACTTTTGGGATGGCTTCAGTACCTCAAAAGCAACAGTGTTTTAAAAAAAATAAAAAATACATTTATTGGGACACGAAACAAGAGATACAGAATGCAAGATATAAACAAGTAGGTACACACGTTCCATGTCACAATCCGGCCCCAACTCAGCATGTGCTGGATGCAAGCATCCAACGCTGGTCTTCCGTTGGAACCGGCAGGTTTTTCTACAATCATTAGAATTTAGCGAAAATACTTAGCTTCTTCAAACATTTAGCCAAAAACTTAAAACAAAAAAAAATATTTTGACGTACTATAGACACCCTTAAAAGGTTAGATATGTGTTAGTTACAAGTAACCTTATATATCTAAATATACATAGTGAGTAGGTACCCAAGCAACTACGAGTATATGATACAAGCGGCACCCGTTTCCGATCCGCGCCGGAAACGTGGCGCGTAGTCGGAGCGATATCGGCGCTCAAAGGAAATTGATTTACGTCCGCACTTGGATGTCTGACGGCCTGTCGTGTGGTAACAGATACAAAAAAACTGGGCCTGGTCAAGTGAGAATTAGAATTATGTAATAGAAATAAATTAAAAGATGTCTAATGAAACACGAAACACACAAATAAAATTATAAGTTTTGTGACACAAACTGACTCCAAATCAACAAATTATGTATTTTGAGTATGTTCACATTTTATTTCCAGATCTGATCAGGTGGAACCGATTTGTCTAAAAATTTACTCGATTATAGGAATACTATAAAATGACTTTCTTCACTAAGATTATTTGTGCAACTAATTAATTAATTTGAGCTGAATCTACAATATTATTCATCAAATAGTTATAACAATTCATCATATAAAATCAAAGATTTGATGTTGACTATCCAGTGATGTTCATATCACTATTTATTATATGCGTATATCAAATACATACTATATCTATACCTATAGACACTATATACTCACTAGGTACCCAACGTCAGTATAGATTCCACCGTCCACTAACTGATGCTACATGGCTCCTATATTGATTTACAGGCGGTCAGACGATTTCAGTATTAGGTAAATTGACGCCAGCGGGGACCACTCAAATTGAGCTTTAAAGGTTACTTTGACGGATAAACTGAACTTTTTAGTTTGAACTTTACTTTTTCTCACTAAATATCTGATGGAAAGATTTGAACCGACTTACCGAAGCCTTTGATTATTTCAATAATTCAACTAACTAACACTCGCACAAAATCATTTTGATTCTACCTCTATGGCGGCTAAGCTTTAGAATTGTCCTAATAGTAATAATAAGTAATTAAATACAAAATAATATTCCAATGTTCTGCAAATCTACAAATTGAAACAATTACAGACAAATTAATATTTGTGGACCTAGATTACGGTCTTAAATACAAAGGTAACCAACATTAAACCGATAAACAAAATTTTATTTTATAATTATTTCTTCTTGTATCTAGTAACGTTTAATACAGAAAACGTTACCTTAAACCCTTGGATAATTTTATCGTTCCACAAAAACAGAAACAAATAAAATAAATTAGTTAAAACACCGCCTTTTATACAAAACTGAAGCTTATTGCCTTTCAAATAAACGTAAACTGTAATTCAACGAGTTAAAACTCAATTTGCCGCAACAATTATTATAAAAGAACTATATTTTCGTTATACAAAACCGCAATTAGGTATTATTTAAGGTTATTACAATGTTTCCTGTTGTGTTTTTTCTTTTACAGCGAAAATAATGGAGTTCCACCGAACGAAAAGATAAACACAAAGAATATGTTTATTCTGTAACTTTGCAGAGTTTGACTTCATTTCAGAAATGAGGAAGGTTTTTATTTCTCTTTTTTGTTAAACGACCTCTTTTGTTTTGTTTGCGGGCTAATGTAAAATATCTAATCTTATCTTACCAATAAATTAAATACATGTTTATTCGTTCACGATTTACAAAGTGAAACAGCTATCGGTACTATCAGAGCTTAGATAGGTGACCGTTACAAAAAAAGTGTCCAAAATAGCACGGAAAGCACGAATAAAAACAAGAGATTGTTCTTCGGGGGGGTTTCGGGGGTTCGGATTCGGACGGTTGTTCACAACCTTTCACTTTCTTGTGAGTACTTTATACTTTTGTACCTGTGCATATAAGCAAAAATAATTATAATAAATCATGTCGAAAAATATTTGTTTTAAAACGACCAGAATTAATATAATCTTAAACTTTTGACTTAGCGTATTAAACAGATCAAGTTCCATCCATAAGCTAGCTCAATTCCAAGACAAACAATCAAAGTTTCCAACTTTGTTGAGCTTAGTTCCTGATATATACTCGAGCTAGAAACATGTACATAATCATTTAATCGGTGAAGTGTAAATTCAACTCGCTACATTACTTGTTTCAAGGAGTTTTATTGGTGTTATATTGTTGTTTCGGCTGTCGTTAAATCATGTTAGAGGCCAGGGTGGCATGGTAAACTCTCGACACGACTCTTATTCTATAAGAAAAAGAAGATTGGATTTTAAATACAATTATCATGTTATCGTATTTACATTAGGTATTTACCTATCTGAATATAATATAACTATTGATAACATACTCTTGCTTTAACAAATATGACGTTGACCCATGCAAGCTCCTTGGACAAGAATCAAACAAATCAAAAACCTCACTTTCATGTATGTATGTATACGTAAGTGTATATAATTTGTTGAGATGCATCGTTAAGATTCTAGTTTTACAAAAACCTTTGGATATTCAACTTAATAAGTAGTTTGCTCTGAAGTCATACATAAAGCAACAATATACCTAGTCAGGTCATAAATTCTGTCATCATGTTTAATATAAAATAATTGAAACAACTTTATTCTTTATGTAACCATTTATATACCAAAATGAACTTAACAAAACAAAGATTCTTATGACAATAAAATTTATTCAAAATGACCTCCGTGATTTTGAATACAGGCCTTCAATCTGCGCGGCCAGTCGTCTATCCCTGGACGAACGAGGTCCATGTCAATATCGGCGGCTGCCTTAATCAAGGATGTCTTGAGTGACTCCAAATTGGGATGAGGCTTTGAGCACGCCTTTTCCTCCAAGTGTTGCCATATCTTGTTATCTAACGGATTCAAATCTGGACTGGAGGAGGGCCAGTCTTCGTGCCGGATGAAGTCGATTCCACGCGCCGCCAGCCAGTCTTGTGTGCTCTTCGCTCTATGAGCTGGCGCCGAATCTTGTTGGAATACCCAGTGCTTGTTATTGAACATGATATGAGAAACAGGTTCCACAAGGTTCGTCAGGACTGTATTTTGATACACAACTGCATTCGTTTTTACACATTTCTCACAAAAATGTACCTCTGTTAAGCCCCAATAAGAAACTCCCAACCATACCATGAGCGAGGATGGAAAATGACCTCGTTGGACACGCGGAATACGTTTGCTCGCTTCTTCTCTACTGTGTGCGTACATTTTGTTTGTTGTAGCTCTCTTCTACGGTAAAATTTATTTCATCCGAAAACAGAATTTCCCGATATTTTTTTCCCGCGTTTGCGTTTCTTCAACAAAGCGCGGCATCTCTTCAGTCTCAGGTCCATTAGACGAGCATTCAAACGATGTCCTGTTTTTCTTCGATATGCCTGAAGCCCTAAGTCTTCATTTAACACCCTTTTCACCGTGGTTCTGCTTAACCCCATCTGAAGGGCCAACAGTTTCTGCTTACGTTTGGGATTTCTTTGAATTCGCGCCTTCACAGCTTTTATCACTGCTGGAGTCCTAACAGACCGAGAGCGACCACTTCTTGACCTGTCATCTACACTAGAGTCTTCATTGTATCGTTTGATGGTACGATAAACGAATCTTTTGGTTATATTCAAATTTTTCAGTATGTCAAAAATTTGAATTGGCGCGTAACCGCAACGATGCAATGCAATAACTGCAACACGGTCTTCTTTAAGCGTCCACTCCATATTTAAAAATGAGTTAAATTCTAAAATGTATACATTTTTATTTTCATGAACAATTCGAAATTCGAATTTAATAAACTGTTTTGTGGCCAGCATTTATAAAGAAAAGTTTTTACTGTGTGACAATACTTATGACCTGACTAGGTATATTCTAATCTAGTCTGCAATAATCAGTTTTGTTTTGTTTAAAGCAAATATTGTAGTCTATAAATTGATTATTTTGTTTTCCAAATTAATTATTTTATTTTGGCTCACTGATTATAATATGTGTATAGCAATAAGTATTTTAAAGACATTACTGTTAAGAAGTGATTACCTATGTTATTTGACTTGCCCTGTACGGCGCGATGTCGTAAGGTTAATAAACATTATGATTTATGATTTAATATCCACACACAATGACATTAATCTTCATCACACAATGGGAGAAGAAAACTATGAAAACGTATTAATATATAATTGAGATCCAATAAGCTACTTATTTCGCATCGCAAGTACTTATTCTGGCTGAAAATCTATTTTTCACCATAATACAACTGTCAAGTTCTTAACAATACACTTTATAACAATCGACAGCCATAGACAATGGGATTGTCAGCATCAGCGACAAGTAGGTACAGTGTTCCTGTCTTTGGTATTGTTTAAACTACTGATGCAACACTATCTTGAGAACAGAGTATGTCTTTTGTTTTCGTATGAATGTGTGAATTTGTACTCCTTGTGTAGTTCAAATGATAGGTTAGTTTGATGTTCAATTCTGGGATTGATGACTGAAATTGAAACTACTAATTTAATTAAAACTCTGCACAATATATATGTACACGTACAATGTGTTGTTTTTTCAAATTGTATAATTAGTTTTTGTGCTTTATTTCAAGCAACATTTAAAAATTATGTAATTATTAAATATTCCGGGACATTGCATACAGCGCCATCTAGCTTAACACTAAGCAAACTTAAATCACGAAGTGTTCTTTTCTTTGCTCGTAACTGTACATTTTTTCGTAAAATATACAGCAAGAAGCAAATAAGACGCACCTGGCGATCTTGTGAGGAAATGAAATAATGTTTTGTACCAAAAAAATGTAAGGCTTCTTCAGGAACAGATTAAATTCCTTTTTTCCTTCTTGTACGTTGTACCTGATATTTTATGCATGCAATATTACAAAGTTGTGATCTTGAGATTACGAAAGGTTTGTTTAAACAAACCTTTATCTTCTTATTCAACGATGAAAGATTAGTTTATGGTTTTTTCAGTAATTTATGTAAAAGAATAGTATGAACAATGTATTTTTTTAAACTAAAACGTGTAAAAGGGTTTGCACTTGGCCATAGTTTGCCTGATGGTAAGCAAAGGCTTGTTGCCTTAGATGAATAAGATAAGATATGTCATTTTCCCACTTTGACGACTTTTGTCTACTTTTTATGTATAGGTTTTAGATGTAACAGTATAATTTAGATGTGTTGGATATTATATGTAAATGCCTGTAAATTTTCATATAGCAATACTGAGTGGGCACGAAACAAAGAAGACTTCAAAACGACCTACTATTCCGTTGCCCTTTACGAGTTATCTAAAAATAAATAACATTTAGTAATACAATGATATTAAAATATTTCAATGCCTTCGGTATTTCAATATTGAAATGTGACTTCAGCGTCCGATCAAATTGTCCGATCGCTACAAAACAATGAAAGAGGTTTTGTTTGTAATTTTAAGATTCTTGAAGTGTCTCTTAGTGTTTTGGCCAAATAAAAGTAAATTTAATTTGTAGGACATCTGCTCTTCTACAAAATAGGTACCTACTGATAATTGGTGCTTGAAAATTTAATTAGATGGAAATGTTAAATGAGCAAATTTACTGATTTTTCCTCCTAACTCAGTATTTCTTATTAGTGTTGTCCTTGAGATTATTTTTAATACGGAATATTTTGATTTTCGACTTTATCTTTACACGATATCGTATAACTTTTTATTTACTGCTTTAGCAAACTACAGGAAAATTGAATCCAGCATCAACGGCACAACAACGTATTTCATTACTTTATTATTACATAAAATACTAGTGAACGACCGCGGCTTCACTTGCTTTATTTCAGAATTAAAAGTAGCCTATCACCAATAAAATCCTAAGACCTCATACTACCTACATACCAAAAATATGATGATCCGTTCAACCGTTTTTGCGCGATAAGCGTTTAAATTAACAGTCAAAATTTCTAGAAATTATTGGAACGTGTTCTGCCATCAATTCGAAATATCTCCAAACAATATTTTTTAAATATCTTTAATGTTCAGACTGTTGACCCTCTTCAGTTTTATTACATGTATAGATTCGACAGATTCTAGTAGGTTTAATAAACTTGAAGAGTTTTACGTTCATTTTATGTGTTTTGAAGCCTCCATCTCTTGTCCTATATCGCGTTACAGAGGCATATCAGTGGCAGGTTATGGTATCGATCGCTTGAATAAAACATACATTTGTAAGCCGCTTCTGTTTATTGGTGACGTCCACCGCCTGACAGTTTCACCTTTACAACAAACAAATGACAGTTCTGTAATTAATTGTGGCGGTATATATGGATGTTAAAGATGTAGTAAATTTCCGATCGATGTGGTTTTAAATTTGGAAGGAATTGGGGCTTGAAGTGTTTAAAATGGAATGGATGATGAACGTACTATATATTATACATGCTTATTCATTTAATCTTTATTTGTCAAACTATAAAACGACTACAGTTTTTACTCTCTGAAATCAAAACTTTTTGAAAAGCTTCTAAATAAAATAAAATTAAAATAGCTTGGTGTTCATATCAAAGTACTAACTAATCTTTTTTGGGAAAAATCTTAGACTTTACTTAATGTTTATACAAGAAATACAAAAATACCATACCAAATGTAAGAAACTTCTAAAACAATACACTTTCTAATACTAATACAAATGCATACAAAATATAAACAATAGCTAATACAATACACCTTCTTATACGTTTATACAATTCAATATTGGCAACAGAGATAAGGTTGTATATTCATGAATAAAATGTATTTCAATACTTGCATCTGCAACTGCACGTGTCTGTAAATATGGCTTTACACGTCCCCGGCAGTGCGTTATGGAATCGATCGGCTGAATTAAATATCCATTTGTAAGCCACATGCATTGTTGCTGGCTCGATTTACACCACATAATGATGCACTAGTGGACGCACGCGATTTCGCTCGCAATATTTCAAGATAAAAAGTAGTACACACCATAGACTTCGTACAATCTACATACCAAAAATCATCATAATCCGTTAAGCTGTTTTGCGTTATGAGCGTTTAAATAAACAGAGAATCAGATAATCAGACAAAAATTATAAAAACTGCGGAAACGTGTTCTATTATGGATTTAAATTATACACAAACATTTTTTTTCTAAAATCTTCTATGTTCAGATTTTGACCCTCTCCAGCTTTATTATATGTATAGATGTAGCATGGTGTAAAATATTGTATAGCCTAGGGATTAACTAACTGCAGTATTCGTTCGTAATTACTAAAGCTTTTTTTAACACAGATTATGCTTACGTTATACTATACAATAAATTTAAACACCGCAGTAGTCTAAGATATAGCACGTATGCTTAGAAAAATCTTATTTACTCTGGATTTGAAGAGTCCAGAGTTATCGTCTTTTATATAAAACTTAGAGGTGCTCTGTGCGTGGGACCCAAGGGGCCCGCGAGGGGGGGGGTTTAATAAAAGGGGGGTGCTCCGATATATAAAAAAAAATTCCATAGGTCCCGAGATCCCAGGGGTACTCCAAGGTCTCATGGGCAAAGTGATGGTGAAGCTCGGCCCTAAACCTCGTTTCTTCTTCGATTTGACGTCACATCACAGCACTCACTCCGTCATTGTTCGTCAAGTCAAGTTCGTCAAGCTCCGTCAAGTTCATCCTGAGTCTATCTATGAAATTTACAGGAGTTGATTACTTTTGTTTCATAGCAATTAATTTTTTGATTTAATGATAACTTGCTAACAGTACTCATTACATTTAATTCGCCGCCTAAGGACACCTGTATCCAGAGGCACAGAGGTAGTGTTCAGGAAACAAGGTTCCTAGCACATAGTTTGATAGTGTAACTTTCACCGCAGCGAGTACTAGAGACCGTGACTCGTGACTTTACAGCAGTCGTCACGTAATATCCTTTATCTCAGGGATTCTTAGACCTCACGCTTGGCAATATTTTGTTCTAAGGAATTTATAAACTCTCAACATCCTACTTTATTAACACTCAGCAAGTTTTTTTTTTTTTAACTTGAATTGGTTTGTACTTGACCATAGTTTACCTGATAGCAAGCAAAGGCTATGGCCTAAGATGGTATGATGGTATTATTATGGTATGGTATTCTTCTATTATAGGGAAGGTGACGCAAATTCACGTATTAATTGACACTATGAATAATTCGAAGTAGAGTTTTTACTTTCATCTTTAGCTATTGTTTAAGAAACAAGTTTAGCATGTTAGATAGTACAGTAAAATTATTTTAAATAATATAATTTTTATACTTAATAAACTATATATTTGATGAATATGTAAAGTAATTTTAACTACGTATTGTTTTATTTTACTTATAATAAATCTTCGCTACCACCAAAGAGTAAAGATTAAAACGAAGGCTTATAAATGAATTTGAAATTGTACTTACTTTTGCTATCTGTCCGTGTTTTAGCTTCATATTTCAAAAGGTTCAACAAATCTACACTCATTTTACCCGAACTTTCAAGTTACCATTTACAAAATACTTTTCCACACTTTCCAAAGTTCACAAACTTCACTCGCACAAATCTTTATTTATTTATTTTCTAACAAACTTTTGAAGTATTTTTTTCCCGGTATTTTTAGAACTATTTTACAACTGTAAATTATTTTTACATCACCCTCCTTTTATGGTTTCGTCTAGATATTCGCAAGTTGACGGAGGCCGCGTAGCGACGTGTGGCTACGCCGGCCTACGACGTAGCACTGCCGTAGCGGATCCGTAGCGACCGTAGAGTTTTGTAACCACTAACGCGGACGCTAGTTTTTATTCGTCTGACGCAAAAAGGGAATTGTTACACGTAAATGATAATGATGTAAAGTTAATCTGGACTTTACTAATTTCATATAACTACCATCATTTTAGATGGATTAGGATAGGCTGGAGACAGTACTGTGCGCGCTAGAGAGGAGGCCTATACTCAGCAGAGAGTGGACACAGGCTCATATGATAATGATGAGGACCAGCATTGATTTGTTTTGCGTAATTTTATGTAAGTTGAAATTTACTTCAAAGTAAATTCGTAGTATACTATCGAGTTCACGTGTCAAGAAATTTCATAATGTTCATAGTTTATTAAGTCCACGTTGCAAAATTTTCCTAAAATAATAACAAAATATAAAGAGACAACATCAACAGTAATAATATTAATCTGGGGGCACGGCAGTGCCCCCGCCAAGTCGAGCGCGAAGCAAACTGCCGTACCATCCTTTTCTCGAACCGTTTCGCCGCATTTTCAGCCCCCTATTTGAGAACCTCTGGATAGGATTAAAACGCTAAAATTTTCGTCATCTAGAAATTCGTAATAACATACTTGAAATCCATAATTTCAAGTTTGTAGATCAATTAGTTCTGAAGTTATGCTAATGCAAAGTTTCGCATTTTCGACACTGACTCACTCATGATCGAAATAGAACTACTACTTCCCATAGACCTAGAGAGCTGAAATTTGGTACAGAGGTAGATTTTAGCGCCCACATAAAGGAAAAACTATCAAAACAAGATTTATGGAAGATCTGGACTACCTGGTGACCCTGATGAAAAAACGTAAGAGTATAGCCAAATTAGCGTTTTTACGAGAAATATGACAACGCAGTACATGCGACGTCAAAATGAGCGGGATGCGAGGCCGAAGGCCGAGTATCACCATCACTTTGGCCATCAGACCTTGGAGTACTATAAGGGATCTCGAAAACTATAAGAGATAGCGGGTTGGTGCTTGAACTAAAAAATATGATGAGAACTGGTGGTATGTATCGGATCTTACAAAATCATCATCATCCTCAGCCAACTTTCTACTGCATTCAATTTTCTATATTTATATATATATATATTTATATATATTCTACTCAATAAAAAAAAATTGAATATATATATTAGTCCACGTCCTGTCAAAAAGAAGTGAAATCCCACCAAAAACATTCTGTAAAAAATTTGCCAAGTCTCGATAGAGCTGCTTGTTTATCTCTAAAAAGTAATGAAATCTCTAGAATTAGTTAAGCCAAGTCTAAGGTTCCTTACTGCGATTTATTTATTATTATAGTTAATTTTATGTGACTTGGCCGTTGACTTGTAAGTAGTAGATTATGATTAATTAAAGTTTAAGGGAAACATAGAAACAATAACCAGAGTTCTAACGAAAAATTAAGATAGATTAGAATCAGAAAAAATAGTTAAGTGGACTCTACATAATAGGCAAAACTTTAGAAGATTTGAATAAATCTGCAAATAAACTTGTATCCACTAAACGTGTAAAGAATGTTCAACGGCAAAGTCACGTAAAATTAACTATAATAATAAATAAATCGCAGTAAGGAACCTTAGACTTGGCTTAACTAATTCTAGAGATTTCATTACTTTTTAGAGATAAACAAGCAGCTCTATCGAGACTTGACAAATTTTTTACAGAATGTTTTTGGTGGGATACATTTATCAGATTTATACATCAAACCGATGAGTTTAATAACATTTTCATATTCTCAATCCAGCTGTCACGAGAATATCATAAAATAAGAGTTATTTGAACTGAATCAGATTTTTGATCTAATACAATTTATTGGATTCGATAAAATGTTGCATTTTATGGTTAGTTCAAATTTAATGATAATAAATATAAATACTTACCTACACGTAATTTTTACGTAGTTGACTATTTTAATAGTGGCGTTTTTTACGTTAAAAAGTTTAACTACGCCACTCTTGGGACCTGACTATGACAATAAAAAAATCTCGCTGATCTGTCGCTCCATGTACATGATTGTAACCTGAATAATATTTAAAATTAATTATTGTTAAATGACGAGATATATTATAATGTACATGTGTAACATTTATTTCTTCAGTTGGAATTTTAATTTATCAATAAATGATTATCTATATGTCTACCTATCAGCACAGTTTAAAAGCTAAACAAATACACCACCTAGCTTTCACTTTAAATTTATGATATTTATATATCTACAACTAATAATAATAAATCCAGCTGTGTTAGCCCAACATAAAGCCGATACTCACAAAACAAATGATATTTCGTCGGTCACGGGACTCCGTAAATACGAGGCGTCTGCATTATTGATGTGAACAAGGTATTATCAACGAGGACTTTGAACATGTATAGGAAAGACGGCTTTACATGGAAATAAGATGATAGTCCAGCTTTACTTTTTTTTAAAATCCGATTCTGATAAAGAAATCTCAACATAGAAGGAGGTTAGTCCAGATTTAATTTTGAAAATATTCCCATTCTGAGAAAGAAGGCTCAACATAGAAGGAGGTTAGTCCAGTTTTAATATTGAAAACATTCTCATTCTGAGAAAGAAGGCTCAATATAGAAGGAGGTTAGTCCAGATTTAATTTTGAAAACATTCTCATTCTGAGAAAGAAGGCTCAACATAGAAGGAGGTTAGTCCAGATTTAATTTTGAATATATTCCCATTCTGAGAAAGAAGGCTCAACATAGAAGGAGGTTAGTCCAGTTTTAATATTAAAAACATTCTCATTCTGAGAAAGAAGGCTTACACAGAAGGAGGTTATTCCAGTTTTAATTTTGATAACATTCTCATTCTGAGAAAGAAGGCTCAACATAGAAGGAGGTTAGTCCAGGTTTAATTTTGATAACATACCCTCTTTATTCACTCATTCATTAGAAATGTTCGTTATTCATTTAAGAAATAAATGAAACTTTTTAAATCATTTTACTCATCTTAGGCATTTTTGAAAATATTTTTTTAGTTAGTGGTTAGGAAATTTTTACATTCGTTTATCCATTCATGGTCAAAATAATTCAACTAATTTCATTCTAAGCCGAGCCAAAAAACAAATCTAACTTCGTTACATGAGTCGATAATAACTGAACTCTGGCTTGGTTATTTACTAAACCTATTATGTTACGGAAATTTTGTTACTACCAGGTGCCGTTATAATTTATTAAATCCTTTGTTTGTTTATTAAGATTTACTCGTGTTGTGCAATTAATTAAATATTAAATTTATTTTTTCCTTAAAACGTTTAATATATTTATGAAGTTCGATCTAAAATTTATGTTCATATATAGTCACTATTTAATATATTTCCACGTCCATGCATGTAGATTAAAAAAATTAACTTACTCTAAAAATAAAATATTTTGTGTTTTCGAATTTAAAAATAATATCTAATGCTTTAAAATATGCAAATGTAGATTGGAAGATTTAAACAGATGTTATCCCTGAATGAAATCTTCTTTAAAGCCCTGGTTGATCTTTGACAAAAATTCAGCTAAACCTTATTGCTCAGCATATCTGAAAAAAAACGCTTATTTTAGAGATATTTTTTATTTATGGATATATTCTATAAGTCATATTTAAAAATGTGCAACTGCTTATTCCAGAGAGAAAGAGAAAAAACATTCCATGCATTAGCAAATGCAAATCTCGCAAATATTAAAATGATATTCCCAATGAAAAGCCTCAACCCCAATTTTTTATTAAAACATATGAAACTATAGCGAAATTTATTTTAGACTAGTGGACGCCCGCGGCTTCGCTCGCATTATTTTGAGAAAAAAAGGTATAAAATGAACATAACTTTTTTATTTACGAACAGATTCAAATGAAATAAACACTAAATGTTAAGTCAAAAATGCACAAACATGTTAGTGAAAACCGTAGACAAAACGGTTCAGCCGTCTTTGAGTCTATAATGAACAAACATACCGACAGACACACAGACAAACGGTTTTTTTAAGCATGATATTTGTGTTCTGTTCTGATAGTTATCTTCAATGTTTAGACACCAACCTGTTACAGCTTTATTATATGTATATAGATTAAAATTACTGACATGAAATATTGAAAACCAGAAAATATACAATTAAAAACAACAAACAATGACGTAAAACGTCATTTTATTAATTTAATAGTCTACTGTTGTTATTCACCAAACATGAGTAAGACTATATCTATAATAGCCACAAATGTTAATACAAACATTACTCGGAAACTACACCGGGTTTCAGAACAAATCAAAGTTTTCAATCGAACTGTTGTTACATAACATACGCAGTACATAATATGTAGATATCTAGTGGTGATAGACTTATATATATGTGTAGATGAAATAAAATTGCCTATTGTTGGCTTAAATTAAAGCAAAGTACGTTTTTAATAGCTCAAAAACTTCTCTTTCTTTTAACAAAATGTTCTTTTTTCAAGAAGCTACAAAATCGTTTACAGCAATAATTGTGTTCATAATCGGGGCGTTTTTTTCATCACATAAAAAAATCTTTCAGAAGACTTGATAACCTCCTTTTTTAAAAAGTCGGCTCGAAATATATAATGTAATAAAACAACAAACCCCCATTTTTGTTGCACATTACATATGTATATTGTAGTATTTTATTTGATTATACACAGTCTACTTGATGTGACAAGAAAAAATCATAGAACACAATTACTTATAAGTGAACTTAATTATAAGTGAACATTGAGTATATCATGCATCATAGCCATCCAACCCTTAAATAAAATTGCACTCACAAAAACATTATCAGGCCAGATAATCTCAAAAGCAATGTGGCTTAAACTCGTCAAGATGAAACCACAAAAAGGGTCCTGAAATTTCTGCAACTTACTGAAATTCAGATTGTCTTCGTAGCTGTAATAAATGAGCTCGGATTAAAATGAGTTTGGGCTTGAGTTGAGTTTTGTTAGATGCATTTTGTTGCGCGCCACTGAGCTCAGTTCGCGACTGCTAGTTTTACAAAAAAATTGTGAAAGAAAATGCGTAAAGTTTATAATTAATTTTGTGTCGAGTAATGTTTATCAACCATTTGAAGTTGCTTTATTAAATATACAATCTATATCTATACATACCTATAATAAAGCTGAAGGGGGTAAAAAATCTGATAAACACAGAATATTAAAATAAAAAAAATGTTAGGGTATAGTTTTAAATCGATAACAGAACACGTTTCAGAAGTTTTTAGAATTTTTGTTTGTTTATCTGTTTATCTGATTATTTAAATGCTCATAACGCAAAAACGGCTAAATAGATGATTTTGATTTCGGTATGTAGGTAGTATGAAATCTTAGAAGTGTCATGTCAGGCTACTTTTCTTCTCAAAATAATGCGAGCGAAACGAATAAAGCGATTGATTTTTTTTAAATGTTGATATTAGTTTTTGGAAATTCCAAATATGAACTCAATAGTTCTCTATTTCACTGTAGTAACTCCCTAAAGCTTCGGTTTCCTAGGAAAGCGGTGCCATTATATAGCGGCCGTAATACAGCGGTGAATGACGTCGCTAGAATGTTGTCTATGTAAACAAAATCGCGCGGTTTCCTAGAGAGCGGTAACTGACACCGAAAAGTCAAAAAGCAGTGCCGCCATTTGCATGACGGCCGTCTTGTCGGTGTTAAAAGGTTTGGTGAACGTTTTATTGATAGCGGTGAAGCTATTGATACTTTTCATTTGACGTTTATTTAAAACTAACTGTGCCTGCGACTTCGTCCGCGTAGAATAGTTATTTTTGGCAACCTTTTTAGCTTTATAAATTGTATCTGTTTACCCACGGCTTGAACCGTTTTCGTAGTGCACGCAACGGAAGCCTTAAAAGATGAATAATTTTCCCCATTTTTTCCACATTATCCATTGTTTCTTCGCTCCTATTAATTGCAGCATAATGTTATATAGCCTAAAACCTTCCTCGATAAATGGTCAATTCAACCAAAACAAAAAATTTTTTTCAATTCGCACCTGTAGTTCCTGAGATTAGCGCGTTCAAACAAACAAACAAACTATTTAGCTTTATAATATTAGTATAGATAATGTCTGACGGTGTGTTAAAACGGCCGTGGAACTTTCCACATGTCATCACCGTAAAGACGGCCATCTATTTGCGTCCGTAGTATTACGGCCGCTATACGTTGGTACCGCTTTCCTAGGAAACCAAAGCTTTAGCATCAAACTTACTAAAATCTGGGATTCTTTTAAATTACTACTAACCATCTCTTTGATGTAAAGTTAACTTGGCTTTGTCTAGACTTGACACATTTAGTAAAAGAAACGGATTTTTTGCAGTCAGTAGTTTCTTGCTTATTTAGAAAGTTTTATTTCTTCTACGTTTGATTCCTGATTTATTTGAATTATTCAGAAGAAAAATGTTGGAGCTAAATTTGTTTGAATAAGTTAATTTATTTCAGTCAGTCAGTCTATTGTTTTGTTTGTTGGTAACAATAAAAAAACCATGAAATTTCCCAAGAAAATAATTAAAGCAAAATACGAATTCAATACCATTAAAAAACCTATAAATAAATTGTAATTATCTAAGTTGTTAGTACAAATTATCAAAAAAAATGTTTTCGCACAAATTAAAAAGTGCAAAAATATATAATTCAAAACTACAACACACTGTCAGCATGTAAAGAAATATCGGTTCCTTCGTGTTACATAAAAGAAATAATCAAAGGAAACAGAATTTAATTATACTTGTCGTATGTATGTCAATAAATGTTCTTTATTGATTAGTCTATCTAGTGTGAATTGAATAAAAACTTTCACGACGAAAAAAATTAAAAGTTTTCTTGTTATCCTGACTTTAACGTTTCTATTTCAATTTACGTTTTCAGTTTTTTATTTGAACCTATATCGAATTGATGGGATTGAGACAATAATATTGTGAGATACTTTGTTTGTACGTGATTAATTTTTAGGGTTCCGTACCTCAAAAGGAAAAAACGGAACCCTTATAGGATCACTTTGTTGTCCGTCTGTCCGTCCGTCCGTCCGTCTGTCAAGACCCTTTTTCTCAGGAACGCGTAGAGATATGAAGCTGAAATTTATATCAATTACTCAGGTCTACTGTCCCTTGAAGCTGTGAAAAAATCAAACTTCTAAGCCAACGCAATCAAAAGATACAGCCATTTATGCCGCAAATTTTCGACACTTGCAAGGGAATCAAAACCTACAGGGTGCTTCTCGTGAACTCAGAATCTTGAAATTTGGTACGAAGCAACGTCTTATAGCATAGATAAAGGAAAAATTACGAAAACCATAAATTTTTAGTTACATCACAAAATATTTTTTTTTTTAATAATCTTAAGCTTACTACCCATTTCCTCATAAACGCGTAGAGGTATTAAATTGAAATTCATACCAAATACTCAGGTCTATAATACCTTTAAGCTGTAGCAAAATCAAACTTCTATGTCAACGCAATCAAAAGAAACAGCAATTTAAGCTGCATATTTTGAAACTCGCAAGTACTTGCAAGGGAATCAAAACCTAAAGGGTACTTCCAGTCGACCTTGAATCTTGAAATTTGGCATGAAGCAACGTTTTATACCACACATAAAGGAAAAATTCCGAAAACCTTAAATTTTTAGTTACATTACAAAATATATATTTTGTAAACCTTGCAGGTTTGTACGGAACCCTCGGTGCGCGAGTCCGACTCGCACTTGGCCGGTTTTTTAATCCATAGCCTAGCTAGGGTTACTTTAAAATAAATTCAACTAACACGTACTTAGTCTTGCTACTAAAATCACGTGTTATTTATCATTATGTAATAAATGTGTCATTCTTCCTGGCAAGAGGAACAACCTTCAATATGATATAACATACACAGTTTATACATAAAATCGTAAACTCATAAGATTATGTAAAATATACACGGTATAGTACTTACACCTTATCTGACACAAACCAGCTATCAAATACAAAAATACTCGTAATTATTGAATGTCTTGTCCTTGTTATTTTAGAAACGCTCAGCCTAACTTAATTATTTACGTAACATTTCAGAACACAAAAGAGCCGTTTTTATTCCACAAAAATATATAAACTTTCTTTCTTTCAACTTTTTTCTCCTATTTTGAGGTCATTGACTCCCCATTTCAACTGCATATTACATTACTGTAACTGACTTTAACGGAACGAAACCGTTCGTGAATTCCTGATGCTTCTCAGAAGACAATTGTAAAAAGCATTTGACCGACATGGCCCAATCAATATTCATGATTTAATCATAGCCGCGTTTGCTTTGAACGTTAGAAGGAGGCCGTGGACTGCTTCTAAGAAAACACGTGAATAACTTGTGTGCAAACATTGCTTATTATATATTATGTAAGCGAAACTAGTGCAAGGAGTTTTAAGTACATTTTCTGTGGTAAAATTGTGGCGTAATGCGGGTTTTGAAAATGTGTCGTTAAATTTTGAACGACACATTAATGGAATACCGGAGGATACATAAAAAAAATCTTCATAAAAGTTTACTTTTTATGTATTTCGACTAGCCTATTAGCTTAGTTAGTAGTGGCTCTGCCTTCTAATCTAGGGGTTGCGGGTTCGATTCTCGCATGACACAAGCATTTATGAACTGAAAATTTATAATTACTTGTGTTGAGTCTGGTCGTATGTATGTATAATAAGTATGTATTTACAAAAGAAACGTATATAAGTATTATATCTGTTATTTAGTACCCACGACACAAGCGTTTGCTTAGTGTGGGGCTAGATGGCGATGTGTGCAATGTCCCGGAATATATTTTATTTATTACTTCATTTTCTGTGGTAAAATTGTGGCGTAATGCGGGTTTTGAAAATGTGTCGTTCAAAATCTGAATGGAATACCGAAGTATAAACGAAAAATTGTTCATAAAATTCTTTTTCTGTATTTGATAGGTGTAAAATACAATTTGAACTAACAGTATATAACAATATACGAGGTAACTAACAGTATACGAGGCATCCTCAGGACTCGTGTTGACTCTCCGAACGTCGGTCCGAAAGATGCCTCGGTCGGTCCTTGTCCTGAGGATGCCTCGTGGAGAGGCGAAACACGTGTCGACTAGAATATCTTGCCGAAAGAGAACAGCAAAGCTTCAAGACACAAGGTGCGGTGTTGGGAAGATCTTGAGATCCACGGAGGCCACGTTGGTTAGGAAGTGAGGTGTGGCGGTGGTATATGGAGGAACACACCTAAAACCATCAAGTTTGTTGTTTGATGTCGGTTAAGGAGCAGTCGTAGCGGAAAAACACTACATATTTCTCCAGAGTTTCAGTAACAATGGATTTCCGCAAAGTAACGCCTGATTCAATATCTTATCTTACTTTCTCGTCGCGACGGAGCCACGTAATATTAAAAAGAATATTCACAAAGGGTTTTTGTATTCAATTGATCACGTACGTTACCGGCTGTTTGTCTAGTACAGCAGTCGTTAATGTTGGAGACCCTTAGCTTGTTTGAAATCTCTCGACACCAAAGTTGGCCACTCTCATTCGATAAGCAGAAGAAGTAGTAATAGCATAGCTTAGGTAAAGTAATTTTGTAACTTTTCGTTTAAAGGCCATGTAGACGAACTTTACCTTAACTAACATTATCGATAACCTTAAATCGATAGCCCATATACATCACATGTGTAGGTATAAAAGGTGCACGATTTATATCGACAGCCATGCGTAAGGTTAGTCACCACACGCCATGATTCACAATGTAAACCCCTCCTAACTAGGGGGCATCAATCTTTCACCTGTCGACCACACTTCCGGCTTTCGCGGACACTGCAAACAATGTCGCGGGACAGTAGTAGTATATGGGGGGAGTTTGATATCTGTTTCATTTGAACACTGCAATAATTAAAATAAAGAAAAAATACTTAATAAAAATCATTTAAAAACAAACAAAAATATATAAAAAAATAAAGCTTTTGGTCACCTTATTCTATACTATTACAGGAACGTGAAAAGGGGATGTTTAAGGTGTTCTAGAAACTAAAATTCCATCCCATAAATAAACCCAATCGTAGTAGCTTTTGGCCTCTCTTATTGGTTTAAATGTGTAAAATTAATTTGAACGTCTTTGAATGCCGTTAATTTTAGAATATCTTAAACACTCATCAGGTCGACTTTTTCCTTCTTTCAATTAAATAGCAAAAAAAATATATAGCATGCAATATAAAAATGTATCCAAAATAATTTCAACCCTGATTCAGTACTAGTTTAAAAGCCAACATGTTTACATAAACTAGCTATAACGCCGTCTAATTTAAAAGGTCGTCGGCGTAGAAGCGATATTGCGCAAGGTAAGCTGGGTTTCATACATTCTTAGGGAAACAAACACTCTCCAACATTCCGCAAACATTTGCACAGGGCCGGCCTCAAAGGATACTTTAAATATATCTACCCACAGCTTCGGCAGGAATAGAGACTGGCTTTTATTATTTATGGTGTAAGAATAGAATGAAACTGCACATGGTTTATAAGGATAATTCTTATATTAATAATCTTTGTCAAAATTAGATAGTCAAAAATTAGATACCTTCCCTAAGCAATCTTATTGCACAAACATGTTGTTTTTACCAAGAAGCAATACTGCTGATGTTGCTGTTGTATGTACCTAACAGGCGTGACTATTATATACTTTTTGCCTGTAAACTATACCTGCGTAATTTATATCATGCGTTTATATTTTTTTCTAATTATCGTAGGTAACATTACGGAGTCATCAGTCTTCACGGCAAATGTTTAATGCATATACAATTCTATATACTTATTTTAATAACACAAGTCTTAACAAAGCGCAAAACTTTTTCCTAAAACATGAAAGATACAAATGACACTCTCAAAAAAGTTAAGATTAAACATTACGCGAACAGCACTCTAAATCTTGTTGAAATTGTGTCCAACTTTTAGATTTGCTGTCTAAAGAGTAAAGAGCAAGTCTTAATCTCTAGAGATTTGGCTTCGTCTGGGCAGGGTCAATTAATATTTTACAATTTAATTAAGAATGCACCCGGTGAATCTAGCTAGCTCTGGCAAAACCGCAAGCTTGAGCTTTTAGTTTTGAACTGAGATGAAATCATAGGGACTTAGTACTGGCGGTTTGCTTTGAAATGTAAAAAAAAAATGTTAAAAAAAAACTAAATAAATGCTTTACGAGTACGTTTCAGACTGAAATCGGTATTGTAGTTTTCACTTTCACCCCCCGCAGAATATTAATCAATTCGTTAGGCGAGTTCTCTTGGGCAGATAAATCGTTGTGCCCAGGTTTTTCCAAGGAAGACACGATGTTTTCCTTGTTTAGCAAGTATATATCCACACATAGCTTGAAAAACAAGTCATTGATGTAGGGTTATAGTTTTCACTTTGTGTCAAAACTATAAATCCAAGAGAAAAAAAAACAATGTTTACCTAACAATTATTTAATCATTGCTAATTTTTTTTATAAGAGAACTTTTTCAACCCCAATTTGTCTAAAAATGCTTATCAATCCAGTCAAATTTCAATTTTATAGAGAAGGCGGATAGTACCTAGTAAACAGGAGGTATAGGTACAGATTATGATGAAAAAGCCATTGAAGCTCGTAATAATATTTGACTACAGGTACTTTGATTGAAACTAAGCCCAACCTACTCCACAAGCTCTTTAAATTCACAACACGGGAAGTAATAAGGTACATTGTTCGTCGGAAATAGCTCAGGGCGATTACTCGGTCCTTGTTTCGTGACAGAAAGTTCTTGAGGCTTCGAAGGAAATGGAAGTGAGAGAGCTAAAGAGCTTTTACTCTATAAACTAAACCTTGGCTGACTTCAAACGGTGATCAATTTGGTACTTAGTTTTACTTGCACTTCTTACAAGTAGAATAAGTTCGTATTAGAATGACAATATCAGATGTGAAAGCTTTTAAACCGTCCCAAGGGCCTTGAACATGGCTTAGCGACTGCCGTACTAAGATAATCAACCAGGACTTACAATTTAATGTGTCATACGATCTCTGATTTCTTACAAGCGGTCACACGCGGCGTCCCTCGTTTTGTTCCAGGGTGAAAATTAGGTTATGTCACTCTCGGGACCCTATCAAGATCTGTCGTTTTATTAAGGCGTGACAAAACAAACAGATAAGCAAATTTTCACTTTTATGATATGATATACTGCGCTTTGCATAGGTCGCTAGTGTATTATTAACTTTTTCACGTAGTAGGTATAGGCACAGGTATAGGTATGCATTTGACGACAGCCCATCTGATGATGGGCTGTCAGTACATCAGTAAAGCCTTGCTACAGACTAGGAGTATAACACTAACCTAATAAGTTATCTACCTATATGTTAGTCTCAAATAGAAAATTACCGAATTTAATTTTGTAGAAAACGCAGCTTCCGTAAGAAAGTCCAAAGTTTTCGTTGTCAAGATAGTCCGCTTAGTTCAGCACTTTGGCATCTTCGCTATAAGTGGGGTCTACCTATCGTTGCTAGTTCGGTTATATTAACTTTCAGCATATTGCCAAATTTTAATAAAAATAAACTTGAACTCAAATATCGAGTAGCGTTTTATTTTTGTATGTATGTTTGCCAAAAAACATTAATTCTTACCCTGACCTTTTAAATTTGCTTTAACATTTGTGTTCAGCATTGCAGGTTTTAAACCGCAAATAATTCCCTCGGGCGCAATATTATAAATCAGGACTGACCTTCCACCCATGTGGAGGTAAAATAAAAAATTGCACCATATTTTATTTACGATTTTTGTTACGTTATTATTCAGCAACGCAGGATATAGTGTGGAGTGCATAGAACATAATTATGTACATGTATTGTCCATAAGGTTAAAAGATTATGTCATAATTATGACATAACATTCAGAAAAAACTCTAAGGATTTTTTTTTCACTAGTCTGGTTTGAATGGCTACTATTGAGCTTATGTAAATCTCTAAAGATTTCTGTAATGTTTTCCATTACTTGTACAAAATACTTATTCTGGCACAAGAAATTAAAAACACAACTGAATAATTACTTTATATTTGGGACATGTTCATTCTACAAATAAAGTTGCATACCTTTAACACAATATCAAGTTCATTCATCGAAATATATGTTCATTATTAGTTTTCACTTATAACAATAGAATAAAAACTATTACTTACCTGTAAAACCTGTGCTTCTAAAGCTGTAAATTGAGAGATAAAGCACCTCCCTGTCGTGGCCAGAGTAAAGTCAATTTATTTTGTTGTTCAAGCCCAATTTATTTCACGTGAGCTTCCTACATTTTTCGCGTTTAGAATTCGGACAGAGGTCATAAATCTTTGGCGAACCAATAATGGTCTTACAGCCATTTTACGCCGGGTTTACACCTACGTAGAGGTGTTGGATTACACGGATAATGTCGCAGATAGAAGACTTTGCCGTGTTATTAAGTGAATGGCGACGTTTATAATTTCACCGATATACGTCGAAATTTTGGGACGAAATGATGTTATTTTTTTCTTTTGCTGCTTAGATCAAGGGTTTGTAGCATAGAGATACATTATATATTTACAAGAATAATACATTAAAACAAGGAAATGAAAACTAAACATACAAAATCTTGGAAAAGCCTAAAGATAGTCTAAGTAATATGTTTACAGTTTACCCTTGATCTAGGCTACACTCTATTATAAGCAAACATAAATATATGATAATATGTCACACTTGTGTACTTTAAAACCAGTACAAGCATGCTCCACCTTGAGCTTTGTTTTGCTGTCAGATAACGTATACGTCAAATGCCAGGCTGTAAAGTTAAAAAAGAGTTTGTTCCGTATGCGTGTAAACTTACCTTAAAGGTGTTTTTATGAAGGCTATTTTAGCAGATGTGGGTGTCTGTTCTATTTAAAGGGCCCTTCCAAAAAAGAAGACCACTCTCAATTTGAATTTTAATGTTAACTTTGTTACTGTGAAAGATGTTGCTACACTCGTAAAAACGAGATGTTGTATTTTATTTCATGAAACCTTAATTAACTGTAAAAATTCTGTAAAAGTGTACTAAGAAAACTGAAAGAACTATTTCTTGTTAAGTACAAAATGAAGAAATAGCCGAGTTAATTTGTTCTAGTTGTTGTTTGCAAAATTCAATTATAAGATATTATTAATACTGATATAAAGATTAGTCTAATTTTATATCAGAAATACTTTATATTATTTGATCTATGTATCACAAGTTTACCGCAATATCAAAAGCTTTATACTCTCTCTCTCTCTCTCTCTCTCTCTTTTGTTGTTGTCTTTATTTACTAGTTTTATAGTAAGTACTCAAGTAAATTCGTGTAAATATGGTAAACAAATCAATATTTAACCTCTGGCATGGTTTAATAATAAAAGACCCCGATCCGCTAGCCCACCTGAAAAAACGGATAGCTCTAAAATACAAGCTAAAACTAGACCGGAGGCAAAGAAAACAAAAACTCTTACCCCCACTACTTCTACAAGCTGTTCATACTATCAACAAAAGAATAAAAATTCTAAGACTCATGGTTCCACCCCGTCGATTACTTCATATATTAACAAGAATTCGACGCAACTGAAGAAAACAGCTCAATCTCCAAATAAAGTATAGCAACTAACAAAGGCCTCCAAAAACTATAAACCCTCAAAGCAGAGCTCAACTATAAGCAACACATGAATGGAAAATAACATTACACATACAGTTAATCTCCCAAGCCGACTGATCATCGAGGGAGATCACGATCAAAACCTTTCAGCTCAAAATAATAATATCAAACAAAGAAAAACCGATACATATTGTCACCTACAACGTAAGATCACTTGTAGACGAAACGAGAATGATAAGACTAGAGCAATATCTAAACGAAATAAATTGGGACATTATTGGACTCGCTGAAACGAAGAGAGCAGAACAATCAATTTCTGAAAACGACCAGTATATTTTCTTTAACAATGGAAAAATCAAAGGAAGAAACGGAGTAGGTTTTCTGGTAAAAAAATATCTTAAAACGCATATAGAGCAATTTAAAGCATACTCTGATAGAGTCGCGAGACTAGACATGAAATTTCAAAAATATTGTCTTACCATCATACAAGTGTACGCACCAACAGAGAAAAAACCAGAACAAGATTCAGACACATTTTATCAAGACGTAACAGATGCATTAATTAATTCGAGTAAAAATACACTAATCATAGGAGATTTTAACGCTCAGTTAGGGCTACCACAAATCGAAGAAAATACTGTGATGGGAAAATTTGGATACAATGGCAAAAGAAGCAGAAGAGGACAAAAGCTTATAGAATTTGGTCACGAACATAAATTCGTCATTGCTAATACATTATTCCCAAAGAAGAAGAAAAACAAATGGACTTGGATATCGCCAGACGGGAAAACGCGCAATTAAGTAGACTTCATATTGACTAATAACAGACGTATTATTAAAGACGTTAGTGTATTAAATTCTTCACTTTCAGACCACCGTCCACTGAGATGTGAAGTATTGTAACAAGGCGTTTGGAAACGTAGCAGAAAAAACATCGGACAGCATCCGACTAGACTTCTTATCTTACACCTATAGAGCAAGAGTGACTAAAAAATCTGTTCTCAATGGAAGAAATAACAGGCAGTGACAACATTGAACAAACGTATGAAGATATATTAAACAAGATAAAAAAATGCGTATCAAAGTTACCACCACGAAATAAGAAGAACCAGTTGTATGATGGCCTGATGACAGAAGAAATTAGAAATCTAACAGAAGAACGAGAAAGTATTAAAAGCAACAGTAACAGAACATTTGAGCAAAGGAAAAGACTACGTATACTGTACCGACTAATTAATAAAAAACTGAAAAATAATTACAAAAATTACAGAATACACACAATTTTGCAAGAACTTGAAAGTACGGGCTCCTCAAAGAGAGCTTATAGAAAACTCAATAATTCAAAACAGTGGATTTCTGACTTAAAACAAAACAATAGAAGCAACACACACGCAACCTCACGAAAAGAATTACTCAAAATAGCAACCGAATTTTATACGGAACTCTACCGCAACAACAACGACGACAACGACGACATGAACTATTGCAATGAGCTTTCAAACAACCATTTAGATTATAACCAACCACATTGCCCTCCTTTTCTTCAATCCGAAATAAGAAGCGCAGTCAACAAATTGAAAAATAATAAAAGCCCAGGAGATGATGGTATAACAAATGATGTAATTAAAGCCATGGAACAATCGATATACCCAGTACTTACTGATCTATTCAATAAAATAATGGAACAAGAATATATACCTGCGTGCTGGAAAAGTTGCACAGTGTCTCTACTCTACAAGAAAGGTGATCCTAGAGATATAAGTAACTACAGGCCAATAAGTCTACTGTCTACGCTGTACAAAATATTTACCTCAGTACTATTAACCAGGATCACCAGACAATTGGATGAACACCAGACACGAGATCAAGCTGGATTTAGAAAAAGTTTTTCAACAATTGACCACATCTTCACCCTTACCCAGATTATCGAAAAATGCCAGGAATTTGGCAAAACACTATATCTAGCGTACATTGATTACAGTAAAGCATTCGATTCAATAAAGCACAAAGAACTATGGTCAACTCTACAAAAACAAGGAATTGAAAGCAAACATATATCACTACTGAAAAATATATACTTCAATTGTAATGCTAGAATCAAACTTGAGACCATAGGAGAGCCATTTT
Organism: Macaria notata; assembly: GCA_927399415.1. Lineage (NCBI taxonomy): Eukaryota > Metazoa > Arthropoda > Insecta > Lepidoptera > Geometridae > Macaria > Macaria notata. The sequence goes on from OV656737.1 coordinate 2,915,809, forward strand.
TCATACAAAAGGGTGTAAGACAAGGTGATACAATATCTCCCCAGCTATTTATAGCTCTACTTAGCCAAATATTCCGGAACCTAGACTGGAACAATCGAGGACTAAACATAAACGGTGAGTACTTGAGCCACCTCTGTTTCGCCGACGACATTATCCTCATATCAGAGAGTCACGAAGAACTACAATCTATGCTGACTAGTCTAGACCGACAAAGTAGAGTTTACGGATTGCACATGAATAAGGAAAAAACCAAAATCATGACGAATGGAGAGAAGATCCCAGTAACCATAGACAGTATAAACATTGACTACGTAATAAGTTACACATATCTTGGACAAAATATCAAATTGACTAACCGAACCGAAAAAGAAGTGGACCGGCGAATATCCTTGAGCTGGAAAAAGTACTAGAGTAACAAGGAAATCTTCAAAGGCAACCTACCTCTCCGTGTAAAGAAAAAGGTATTCGAATCAAATATAATGCCTACTCTCCTGTATGGATGTCAAACTTGGGCCCCAACAAAAGAAACAATAAAAAAACTTAGATCTTTTCAGAGAGCAACTGAACGAAGTATGCTAGGAATAAAACTGAGAGATCGCATCGATAGTAAAGACATCAGAAAGAAAACGAAATTGACCGATGTTGTTCAGACGGCTGCCAAGTTTAAATGGAAATGGGCGGGGCATACAGCGAGACAGAGAGACAACAGGTGGACAGAAAGAATACTCCACTGGGAGCCAAGAGATGGACGGAGAGAGTGTGGCCGACCAGTCAGACGATGGAGAGACGATGTAGAGGCGGTGGCGGGAAAACTGTGGACAAGAACAGCAAAGACGAGGAGCACATGGCACGAGTTGGAGGAGGCCTACGTCCAAAGTTGGACGATCCCTTAAATATTATTAATATTAATTTGACATCGCATGTATATACATTTTTTTTTACATTATGAAAATCACTTGACTAGAATTATAACCTTAAAACTAAATCTGACAAACTTATTTAAATCAGTGAACTAATAACATTTTAAATTTGGAATCTGATTATTGAATGAAGGGAAATAAAGGCTATTTTTATTTTATTTTATTTTTATGGTTTTAAGACAGCAGTACTATGATGAAGAGCTGGAATATTTTATAATACAGCAAAAGTTAATATGACCTCATCCGAGCACGTAAAACTAAATAACACCTTGTAAAAACATGTATTTATCATTACATCTACATTTTGAAGTAATGTACAGAACTCAATTCTGGTATCTCCATTCTACAGCCAACATTTTAAAAGAATTTTAAAGTGTATTTGTTTAGTATTCATTAGTAAGCTCTGTGGGGCGATGCCCCGAAGTTTGATGTATTACTTGGTTTATTTTAACCATCTGGGGGATATGAGACGTAAAGTTACTATACAACGTGGCTGGATGACACATGTTAATGATATTAGGCAATAATAATTGAAAAAAAACGGTATGATTTCGCTTTGACAACTCTCGACACTCGACTCATTCGATAAGAAAAAAAGAAGTCAATAATACAATTATACTCCAGCTGTATAATGTATTTTTATTGAAAAACTAGCAGCGTTCCCGCAGTGCTACCCGGCGTGCAGTGCTACCCGGCGTGCAGTGCTACCCGGCGTGCAGGATCTTTTAAATTTCTTTTCAGTCCTTATCATCTGCAAAACAAACTGCGGCGTTTTTAACGTAAAAAAAATTCGCACACATAAATTACGCTTTTATAATATTCATGCGAAACGTAAAACTTCACACAGAAATAAATTATTGTGGTTGTAAAAGTAGTATGTTTAATTCCTTCCTTCTTATTTTTGTAATAATAGCACCACTAGAAAAAAAAAACTAAATGTAACTTATTATCCGTTCACCCTGAACAAATACGGTCTAACCGCAAAAGCTTGTGTGACAAGATAGATGAAGCTTTTATTGCATGCAACTTTATTACTGCGATGAAAATACTAGTAAAGTAAAAGCTGCAATTATGAGAGGTCAAAATCACATACGATTAGTTTGTTGATAGACGTAGAACATATATTTCTCAAACATTAACAAAAGTATCTAGGTATGTAACTTTTTTATTCGTAGATACGAATAAAATCAACGCACAGCCTAAATAACTGGACGGATCGGAGTCTGATTGTTGCATCCGGCCACGATATTTCACCCGAAAACGCTTTGCGCTTGGTAAAATGCCTACAGTTGCTTTTTCGCATGCAATTCCACGCCGTATTAACATGAGAGTTTGGCATGACGGCCTAATCAGCAAGCTTTCATCGTTTGGGCTGCCTGCTGGTTTTTGCGTGTGGATATCGGATTTCCTGAGGGATAGATCTATCCGGGTAGTCGTTGATGGCTGCTCGTCTGATCTAATGGCGATTAATGCCGGAGTACCCCAGGGATCAGTGCTTTCTGCAACACTTTTCTTGCTACATATTAATGATCTGCTGAAGCCTGGTATTTTTGGGTATGCAGACGACAGCACTGTTGTAGAAGGCTATATGTCCACCGCTAGAGCTAGTGCGGCCGAGATCCAGTCTTGCAGAGAAGCCATGATTGAGCGCTTAAACTTTTCCCTCACGGCAGTCTCCGATTGGGGCGATGCCAATCTGGTCAAGTTTAATGCCTCAAAAACACAAGCGTGTCTTTTCTCTGCAAAGAGGAGGCCATTTGTAATGGCGCCTTCTTTCCGAAATGAAACCGTGCCCATCACCGACCATCTAGAGTTGCTAGGTGTCACTTGGACTCCGACCCTCAACTTTGGCTCCTATATTGAGACTAAAGCTCAACTCGCAGCCAAGAAGCTGGGTATCCTCTCCAAGGTGCGACGATACTTCACTCCGGAACAGCTGCTGACCTTGTATCAAGCGCAAGTTCGGTCGTGTATGGAGTATTGTTCGCACCTTTGGGATGGTTCTGCGAAGTACCAGCTTGAGGCGTTGGAGTTAATTGAGAAACGGGCAAAAAAGCTAATCGCGAAAGACTCACTCTGTAGCTCAAAATTACAAAGCCTTGAGCACCGCCGTAAGGTGGCCAGTCTTTCGGTTTTTTACAGGTTGCATTTCGGAGAGTGTGCGGAGGAATTGCATAATTTAATTCCTGCAGCCCCATTTCACCATCGTACGAGTAGGGGTTCGGCAAGGAGGCACCGTTATACAGTTGAGGTTCCAAAGACTCGTACCAAGCGCTTTGCTTCGACTTTCATCGTGCGAACAGCCAAACTGTGGAACTCCTTGCCCGAATCTCTATTCCCCTTGAACTATAATTTGTCGGTCTTTAAGTCGAGAGTAAACCGGTTTCTTCTAGGCAAGCGCGCTACATCGTAGACTATAACATTGCTTACCATCAGGCAAGTTGTAGTCAAGCGTAAGCCTATATCATGTAAAAAAAAAAAAAAAAAAAGTTTTGCAGACGTTTTTGACAAAAAAAAATCATATAAAATCAGCAATTCAGAAAATTATATTTATGGCTTTTTACTCCTCTAAATAAAAACATTATCATTTAGATATACGAGTAATTAAATTGGTTTAAATTTCTGTACTACTTTTGGAAAAAAAGGTGAAAAATATTTCAAAACAACTATTTTTCAAAAGATAAAACTATCGAGCTAGGTAAACGTAATCGTGTTTTGGCGTTTTTTGTTGTCTTAACACTGAATCAAAAATATATAAACTGAAAAAAAAATGATCAATCTTATATACTTCTATTTTATTTGATTTTTTTATGAAATGTCAATTTCACATAGCACCCCGCGTTAATTTACACAAATATATTTTCTGCCTGAAATTGACTGAGGAAGCACTGAAAACGGTAGTATCTAATTATAGAATCGTATACACAAATAGGTCTGAATTGGACACCCCTAATCAACCACAAGAAAAGTACTCGCCATTATCGACATAGCTTAGTAATAGACAAACATGCTTAACAGTTTAATTTGTTCTATCTATCACTGAATAATAAAGTATGTTTTTCTCTTCTTATCGAATGAGAGTGGCCAAATCTGGTGTCAAGAGTTTATCAAACCGCCCTAAATCCTCTGACATGGCTTAACGATGAACAGCTAGGACCTACATTTTTACGTGTCACCCTCGGAAGCGCCCAAAAAATGCCAGTTTTTGGCCACCCATCCAAGGACTGACAGTGTCAACCTTTGCTTAACATTGGTAATCGCATGCGATTGCCTCCTCCAGGTGAGCAACGGGCGCTTCAAAGTATAAAGTTTAAAAATGTATGTTTATTGTAGCTATTTATTTAATATCGAACTTACCCCGCGCATTTCTGTTATTATTTAAATAAAAAACCGGCATCACGTGCATTAAGTAGATATCAAAAAAGAAAATTGAAACAGTGTAATGTATCACCATGTTAATATTTATTAGATGGTTTTAAGCCGGTTGCTCATTTTATTCTATAGGCGTTACAGCGAGATTTTGGCAACAATGAAAAAAATTCTATAAAAAAAAATTATATGATTCTACATTTGAAACATCATTATCAATCAGACAAAAAATATATTTAATTCGAAACGATATCTCACACGCGTAATAACAACAAATAAACCTTTAGCAGTATTACAAACCTACTAGTTTTTTTAAGGTCGGTTGAAATTGTGCAAAATGGTTATCAAGTTAATGAAATAGTTATTTTATATTCTATGTCAATACCTACCAGTAAATTAAATTTAAGTATAAGTTTTATTTACGAAAACAACTTACTAATATTTACATTACCTATGTATATTCCACAAGTATATACAAAAATTACTTAAACATACAGAAAAACTTACAAAAAAAACAGATATATATACAAAAAATTCAGCACACCTCAATACTGCGTATTTACCCCAAGGGTAAATTACCCCTAGTGGTTAATTCTACCCCATTACTTCAAGTAGATAGTCGGCGTGCTTTATGTTATGGGAGTAACACTGAGGAGGTCGCTCGTGAAATTACAACTAAATTAGTAAACACTAGTGGTAATGTTTTGAATATATGTAAATAGGAATAAAATAGCCTCAAAAACATTTTTTGGGATATGAAACAACATTAAAACGGAACACAACAGAATTGGTTGAACGGTTCCTTTTTTAATTCTACTTAATTATTTGTATTACGTGATAATTCATGTAATGAAATCTATTTTTTTAAGTAGAAATCCTGCATTTCTAGCAACATATTTCTGTTTATTAATTTAAAAAGTATATTGGGTAGATATATAACGTCATTATAATAATGCCAATTAAAAACTATGCTGACGTTATTAACATCGATTAAAATAACTCATCGTGAAAGTTAGTCTAGCGGTGTTAAATTCAAGAGCCTAGAATTACTCAACAAAGTTAACACAAGAACCTCGTTTCGAGCACTGAACAAGTAGTCAGTCAATAGACAATATAAGACAGGGACAACTCACTACTCTAGTTAATTACGTTTTTTTCTTTTCAGCTACCATAATAATGTCTTGCACAAATTAACTAGAATTATTAGTCCTCTTACTCGGTCACTTCGCAAACCTTTCAAAGACGGATTTAGCATATTAGTAGTAACTGTGCAATTCCACACTTAAGTTAAAAATACATGTCATTGGTGAAGCCAAAAATGGCCGGATTCGAACCAGGATGCGTTTGGATGAAAATCAGACACTGGCACCGCTGAGCCGCACTCGCTTTTTTACCAATTTCAATATTCGTCAAATCTTATTTATTGATACTACTGTTTATTGATGTACTATTTATTAACAATTTACTCTAAAAAGTTGTGTGTAAATTTAGTTAGTTAGTAGCCTTTAATACTGCTTTACAATATTTGTTCTTAACTAAAAGCTATTCTTTGATTTAGCATAAACACAGTGTTAAATCATTCATCAACCGGTTGTAGGTACTCACATAAATCGCCGTACGCGCCGACGAGCGTTTCGATACGTTCTAACTATCGTATATAGTGTATAGAGTGAGTGAATAGTATATAGAGTGTCGTCATCGGGGCCGAGTTTGAGGTATGTGAGTTCGACCGCCACGTTTATATTATGGTCAAATCAATATGTTTCGACCGATAAGTCCGAATCTAGATTGTTCGAAACCTATCTCACATAGGAACTTTTATCTGTATTTAATTTAATCTTTCCTTTGTTACATCACCAATTCACCACATGTATTGGAAACAGATATTTCTAGTATTTACTTTAGTCTTAGTAAGTATATTACAAAATATCTATCTGTAAATACTGATGGACGAGCAAATTTCCCCCGACACAGGGTAGCCTAGTGGGGGAAATATAGTACTTATCATTTGTGAGCTAATGTTTATTCCTAAGTAATATATAAGCAATATAGTTGTAAGCAATAGTGTGCAAATAAACGATTATTATTATTATTATTATTATAAATCGAACATAAAATTCGCTCTTACTTAACTCTAACTTATCAAATACATATAACCTATCATCCTATTTAATAAGTAACCACCTTAGCTCATATCTATTCATTATCTTATTATTAATCTAATTCAAATCACATATCAGATAAGTAAAAATATAGTCAATAAATTAAATTAAAACCAAATTTGTCCATTCTTGAACTTTTTGGGTTGCCCATTCACTCCGCGACCATGTAGTGATAAAGTTGTGTCCATTTCTATAAAATATGTATATGCAGTTCAAAAGTTATCCGCACATTTTAATCCACACTCGAAAAGATGTTTTTCTTATGTTTCACATATACTACGAGTAGGTACTTTAATTTAAGGCCAGAAAGATAAAGTATATATATACCTGCTGGAGAAAATCAACCCCTCCTTCAATAGAAGAGCTATTTAGTGCGAAAAGGATGGAATGATTTTCGGCGCTATTTATGAAACGCTTTTTTTTTAAAACAGCTACATAGGTACCCAAGTTGTGTCCCTCGCGTTACTTTGCGGAAATCCATCGTAAATGAAACTCTGTAAAAAATATAGAGTGTTTTTCCTCTGCGCCTGCTCCTTAACCGACTTTAAACAACAAACTTGATGTCTTTTAGGTGTTAAAGGTAGTGACTTTCCTTTATAGAGGTACACAGAATATTTCTCCAGAGTTTTATTTAGTTAAACCAAAGTACGTACCTTCAGCCTTAGTGTTCCTCTCGAAGGCATCCATATCCAGCACTGAGCAGGAGTTCATGAGACCAGCTATCGACGTGAAGAAGCCCACGTCTTTCTTGTCTTTCAGGTGATTCAGCATGCCCTGAAAAAATACAAACACATATTAACCGACTTCCAAAAAAAGGAGGTTATCAAGTCTTCTGAGTTTTTTTTTAATGAAATATGTAAATACTTATTGTGTGTTCTGTATTTAAAAAATAATAAATAAATAATAAATATTCCAGGACATTGCACACAACGCCATCTAGCCCCACACTAAGCAAACGCTTGTGTCGTGGGTACTAGGTAACGGATATAATACTTATATACTTTTCTTTTGTAAATACATACTTATTATACATAGAAACGACCAGACTCAACACAAGTAATTATAAATTTTAAAATGCATAAATACTTGTGTGACGCGGGAATCGAACCCGCAACCCCTAGATTAGAAGGCAGAGCCACTACCAACTAAGCTAACAGGCCAGTCAATAGTAAGTAGTCAATTTGTAAGGTAACACTTGCCCATTCCTTGCCATAACGAAAGTAACACTGGTTAGCGTTAAATTAAAATTACTAAGCGGTTTCGCCTGTAAAGTCTAGTACTAATATTCCTATTAAATTACACACCCTTACTGTAATAACATAGTCGGTAATACTTGATTTTTTCTACTAGATATCAAAATACGAAATAACCTGAATGTAAAAGAGAAATCTAGTTCTACATCACTGAAATAATGATTACAACCAGTTCAGTTGTTTTCGAGATCACCTCGAATAACTAATTACACTAATTCGGTCGACACTCCAACCAACACGTGACGCCACAACGCGATGCGAACCGATTGCCGTCCCAAGTAAGAATCGCGGTCTCTCGCACGGCACTAGCGCTGGTTGTTGCGTCAGAGCAGGACTCCGAAGTTAGTCTCAAGACAACGTCAGCCGTTATTGACAGTGACACAATATTATAACACATTTCGAACATTGTGACAGCTGACAGTGACATTCAAACCAACTCGCCTACTCTCCGAATCAAACATTAAGAACAACTTAAACACTCTTCGAATCAAACGCGCCGTCAAATACTTTATTAAAACACAACAAATGAAACAATACAAAAAACATACAAATTAGAATCAGCGTCTTAATTGGCGGCCTTATCGCTAAGAGCGATCTCTTCCAGGCAACCAATCTGGCAGGGATATATTCTTCAAACGAAATGAGTAGGACGAGGTGTTTCAGATATTAAATAAAATAATGAAAAATAGAACAAAGGTTTATACTACTTAAATATGAATAAACATAAACAAATATAACAATCATATATATATACATACATACATAATAGCATAATGATAATGTTAGCAAATAAAGCCAATTTATTAAATTGTCTTTTATGATCAACCTGGAGACGTCGTGTCAATAGTGTGAAAAAAACCAGGTCAATGTCATATTTTTCATTTGAAATTTTTTATAATAGCAAATAAAGTCTGGTTAAATAAAGCTGGCCACAAATGTACGGCTCTAGCAGTAGAATATAACTTATCAGATTAAAAGTAAAAATAAAAAAACCACGACGGTGGCGACGCTTAAACGTGCAATCTAGGCTTAGGTAAGTAGCCTTACCCAAGTTTTTATTTATATTTAATATAAATCTTCCGAGACATTGCACACAGCGCCATCTAGCTCCACACTAAGCAAACGCTTGTGTCTTGGGTACTAAATAACGGATATAATACTCATATACTTTTCTTTTTTAAATACATACCTACTTATTATACATACAAACGACCAGACTCAACACAAGTAATGACAAATTTTGATTAGAAGGCAAAGCCACTACCAACTAAGCTATCAGGCCTATTATTTCCTTAGACATAATTTGATTAAATTATGTCTATATAAATTATATACATTTGAGAGATTATGTTTAAATTAGAGAGATTTCTCAAATTTAAATGACCTTTATCGAAGGTAGGGTCCCATGTCTCCGGGTTGATCATGATGAGCAGCTTCTCCACATCCTCGTCTCGCATCATGCCCACCAGCAGCAGCCGGTCCACCAACTTGATCAGGGGCCTGGAAATATGTGTACAAGTTACTTAGCAAAATAATTAAAAAATATATTGCATTTCGATTGTAGAGGGCAAAGAATGAGAGAAAATGAAGAATGATAATAGGAGATTTGTAATTATTGTTCGCCGAACATGTTCGCGATTTATGTTTGACCGTGAGTAACTTGTTTAAAACCCGTCGTGTTTTGTGTACCTGAATGAATCTAGTAAGTTTTTAAATTTATTGACATTTTATATATTTTAAAGTACATATTTGCACACTCTATGGGTAAGAACGTAGCGCTCTGTAATACCTGTTACCAAATTTATGTATCCTATGTTCTGTAAATACATGTTTTGATTTTGATTTTTTTTTAAGGAACGCATTTTTCTTCAGTAAAATAATCTTTATATTTAATTATGTCCCCATATCATGCGAAACGAAATTGATTATAATAATATATTCAAAGGGCAGCAGACACTTTACAGGAAACATAACTTTTGAGTTTAAGTACATTACCGCATAGCGGTTATATGTATAAACCTCCGAGCCGTTTCCGGCTACGGCGACCGTTTTCTGCACATATAATACGACAACGTGTTGTCAAAAAAAACAGTTATTAGAGCGTAGCGTTTTCCTTCGACTTTCATCGTGCGAACAGCCAAACTGTGGAACTCCTTGCCCGAATCTCTATTCCCCTTGAACTATAATTTGTCGGTCTTCAAGTCGAGAGTAAACCGGTTTCTTCTAGGCAAGCGCGCTAGATCGTAGACTAAACCGTTGCTTAACATCAGGCAAGTTGTAGTCAAGCGTAAGCCTATTTCATGTAAAAAAAAGCTGGCAGTCTCTCGAATGGCTTACGTAGGTACACTCAAAAAGGCGTAAGCTGAGCTTTGCATTTGTGTGAGTGATCACCAAAAGTACACTCAGACAATAAAATCCTAAAACAAATTTTATTAATATTTTTTAATATAAAATTCACTAATAAAAAATATATTACCAATTCTTATACAGCGGAAATTGCACCGTCATAATTTTCCTTATCACAATCGTTTTAATTTTCACTCTCGTCTTATGTGTCGTTTGTGTTAATAATGAATCGTTACATTATTATTATTAACAGCGGCGTCGTATCCATGAAACTTTTTTCCTTCTTTTATTGCGTGGTCACATACATATTTCCATTCTTCTATAGTGATAGTTTCATTTTGTTTTCTTTCGCTAACCTCATTATTGTACGTTTTTTTCGCTTCGTATTGAATTTATATTTTTTTGACTTTTATTTTGTTTAAATATTTAAAATGAAACACGTAACGGTGCTATCAGTACAAGAGGTGAAGTATGGCAGGTGGGCGGGGGAGTGAGATGGCGCCGCGGTCTAAGCCGGTTGACAAAAAACAGTGAAAACCGGTTTAAACCAAACTAAGGTGGCGCCGCGGTCTCAGCCGGTTGTCTCACCTACACTATCTATGTACACCCACACAAATGCAAAGCTCAGCTTACGCCTTCTTGACTGTACCTAGCCAATTTTGGTGGTAAATGTCCGCTTGCAATGCGTACAAGTCAGGACGCCATTTTCATAAATAACTGTCAAAGACGTTGTACTCAATCACACTTACCTAAACCTACTTATACCACAAGAACTACTAGAACATAACCTATATTACATTATACACCACATACACAAATCCAAATGCAAAAATATACACAGCAGGACAAACATGTACATATATACAGATAAAAATTATATATTCTTCTATTATTATTATCTTATGATGTCCATAGTTTTAGTTTTATTTACTTTTAATTGTATTTGTTAACCGTCCAAACCTCTTGGACGAACCTGTCTTTAGCAACACAGTTCTAACTAAAGCAAAAGATAGAATCATGTAAATCTATCTATACTAATATTATAAAGCTGAAGAGTGTTTGTTTGTATGTTTGTTTGTTTGTTTGAACGCGCTAATCTCGGGAACTACTGGTGCGAATTGAAAAATTCTTTTTGTGTTGGATAGACCAGTTATCAAGGAAGGCTTTAGGCTATATAACATCACGCTGCAACTAATAGGAGCGAAGATACAATAGAAAATGTGGAAAAAACGGGGAAAATTATTCATCTTTAAGGGCTTCCGTTGCGTGCGCTGCGAAAACGGTTCAAGATATCAAAAAAAAGGTGTATGAAAGAATTATTTCTCTTGAAATTATCTAACAAAATGTCCGCAACAGTATATGTCTATGTTTTAAGGTTAACTCACTAGAACCGTTTTTATGGTAATAACTATTCCACGACTAAGCGGACTAGGCTTAGGTGTTTCAGACTAAGCGGGGCCCGCTTAGTCTGAAAAGTATGGAAATGAGTGTGGATTTTCGCGCCTGGCAGTTAGTAGACCGTAGCCTAGTGGTTAAGGCGTTCTGACGGTAGCAGAAATACGCAGGTTCGAATCCTGCCGGTCGTGATTATTTTCGCTCATTTTCCAATAAAAGTTTAATTTAAAAACAACCATAGTGCAGGTTAGCACTTAATAAATTACACAATTAAACTACATTACATAATTAATTACATCAATTCAATTAATTACATTACATAATTAAAACGCGAAAGGCCCATTTCACGTCATATCAGGTGTCCATAGTACACCGATATGAGTGCTTGTTAGACATATTCTGACAGCACAAGTGGCGCCATCAGCCGCTTAGTCTGAAAAGTATGGAAATGAGTGTGGATTTTCGCGCCTGGCAGTTAGTAGACCGTAGCCTAGTGGTTAAGGCGTTCTGACGGTAGCAGAAATACGCAGGTTCGAATCCTGCCGGTCGTGATTATTTTCGCTCATTTTCCAATAAAAGTTTAATTTAAAAACAACCATAGTGCAGGTTAGCACTTAATAAATTAACTCATAATTAAAACGCGAAAGGCCTATTTCTCGTCATATCAGGTGTCCATAGTACATCGATATGAGTGCTTGTTAGACATATTCTGACAGCACAAGTGGCGCCATCAGCCGCTTAGTCTGAAAAGTATGGAAATGAGTGTGGATTTTCGCGCCTGGCAGTTAGTAGACCGTAGCCTAGTGGTTAAGGCGTTCTGACGGTAGCAGAAATACGCAGGTTCGAATCCTGCCTAATTTATATGTAACCTACTTTTAAGTGATTCTTACAACTATTTTTGTATGAAACGCTAATTGTATATATCGCTATTCGTAAGAAAAACTGTGATTACTAACCTGCTAACCAAATACAGCTCATTCTGGTCATTGACCCCGAAATACCGGCCAGGAGTGCACGCAACAGCACACGAGGATCACGCGCAGTAGCGCACCAGGAGTGCGCGCATCAGCGCACCAGGAGTGCACGCAACGAAGGACGGTACATCGACTTGCTCAGACCTCTTTGAGGTACAACATGTAATAAAAATGTTTCCAATAAAATAATAAACTAACTCACCCTTCATTCGCGTCAGGTTGCCAGGCAGCGTCGTGCGCCAACCACGCCAGGAGTGCGCGCAGCAGCGCACCTGGAGTGCGCGCAGCAGCGCACCAGGAGTGCGCGCAGCAGCGCACCAGGAGTGCGCGCAGCAGCGCACCAGGAGTGCGCGCAGCAGCGCACCAGAAGTGCACGCAGCAGCGCACCAGGAGTGCGCGCAGCAGCGCACCACGAGTGCGCGCAGCAGCGCACCAGGAGTGCACGCAACAGCACACGAGGAGCACGCGCAGTAGCACACGAGGAGCACGCGCAGTAGCGCACCAGAAGTGCGCGCATCAGCGCACCTGGAGTGCGCGCATCAGCGCACCAGGAGTGCACGCAACAGCACACGAGGAGCACGCGCAGTAGCGCACCAGGAGTGCGCGCATCAGCGCACCAGGAGTGCACGCAACGAAGGACGGTATATCGACTTGCTCAGACCTCTTTGAGGTACAACATATAATAAAAATGTTTCCAATAAAATAATAAACTAACTCACCCTTCATCCGCGTCAGGTTGCCAGGCAGCGTCGTGCGACAACCACGCCAGGAGTGCGCGCAGCAGCGCACCTGGAGTGCACGCAGCAGCGCACAAGGAGTACACACAACAGCACACGAGGAGCACGCGCAGTAGCGCACGAGGAGCACGCGCAGTAGCGCACCAGGAGTGCGCGCATCAGGGCACCAGGAGTGCACGCAACAGCACACGAGGAGCACGAACAGTAGCGCACCAGGAGTGCGCGCATCAGCGCACCAGGAGTGCACGGAACAGCACACGAAAAGCACGCGCAGTAGAGCACCAGGAGTGCGCGCAGTAGCGCACCAGGAGTGCGCGCATCAGCGCACCAGGAGTGCACGCAACGAAGGACGGTACATCGACTTGCTCAGACCTCTTTGAGGTACAACATATAATAAAAATGTTTCCAATAATATAATAAACTAACTCACCCTTCATCCGCGTAAGGTTGCCAGGCAGCGTCGTGCGCCAACCACGCCAGGAGTGCGCGCAGCAGCGCACCAGGAGTGCGCGCAGGAGCGCACCAGGAGTGCGCGCAGCAGCGCACCAGGAGTGGACGCAACAGCACACGAGGAGCACGCGCAGTAGCACACGAGGAGCACGCGCAGTAGCACACGAGGAGCACGCGCAGGAGCGCACCAGGAGTGCGCGCAGCAGCGCACCAGGAGTGCACGCAACAGCACACGAGGAGCACGCGCAGTAGCACACGAGGAGCACGCGCAGTAGCGCACCAGAAGTGCGCGCATCAGCGCACCTGGAGTGCGCGCATCAGCGCACCAGGAGTGCACGCAACAGCACACGAGGAGCACGCGCAGTAGCGCACCAGGAGTGCGCGCATCAGCGCACCAGGAGTGCACGCAACGAAGGACGGTATATCGACTTGCTCAGACCTCTTTGAGGTACAACATATAATAAAAATGTTTCCAATAAAATAATAAACTAACTCACCCTTCATCCGCGTCAGGTTGCCAGGCAGCGTCGTGCGACAACCACGCCAGGAGTGCGCGCAGCAGCGCACCTGGAGTGCACGCAGCAGCGCACAAGGAGTACACACAACAGCACACGAGGAGCACGCGCAGTAGCGCACGAGGAGCACGCGCAGTAGCGCACCAGGAGTGCGCGCATCAGGGCACCAGGAGTGCACGCAACAGCACACGAGGAGCACGAACAGTAGCGCACCAGGAGTGCGCGCATCAGCGCACCAGGAGTGCGCGCAACAGCACACGAGGAGCACGCGCAGTAGCGCACCAGGATTGCGCGCATCAGCGCACCAGGAGTGCACGCAACGAAGGACGGTACATCGACTTGCTCAGACCTCTTTGATGTACAACATATAATAAAAATGTTTCCAATAAAATAATAAACTAACTCACCCTTCATCCGCGTAAGGTTGCCAGGCAGCGTCGTGCGCCAACCACGCCAGGAGTGCGCGCCGCAGCGCACCAGGAGTGCGCGCAGCAGCGCACCAGGAGTGCGCGCAGCAGCGCACCAGGAGTGCGCGCAGCAGCGCACCAGGAGTGCGCGCAGCAGCGCACCAGGAGTGCGCGCAGCAGCGCACCAGGAGTGCGCGCAGCAGCGCACCAGGAGTGCGCGCAGCAGCTCACCAGGAGTGCACGCAACAGCACACGAGGAGCACGCGCAGTAGCACACGAGGAGCACGCGCAGTAGCGCACGAGGAGTGCGCGCATCAGCGCACCAGGAGTGCACGCAACAGCACACGAGGAGCACGCGCAGTAGCGCACCAGGAGTGCGCGCATCAGCGCACCAGGAGTGCACGCAACGAAGGACGGTACATCGACATGCTCAGACCTCTTTGAGGTGCAACATATTATAAAAATCTTTCCAATAAAATAATAAACTAACTCACCCTTCATCCGCGTCAGGTTGCCAGGCAGCGTCAGGTTGCCAGGCAGCGTCGTGCGCCAACCACGCCATCATCTCAGATATCCTCTCCAGCTGTCTCATGAGGAACAGAATCTGGTAGTGGTTCAATCGGAGCCCGGCCAGACCGCACGTGCGACCCACCACGAATATCTTCGAGAATTTCTACTCGAAACACAACTGGAAAGGGAAATAAATATAATGTAATCATCGAACTATATTACTAGCGTATAGAACATACACCCCGAACCAAAGCTTTGCTCTAGGTATTTTGGAAAGAGATTGAACTAAAATTCGCTGCAGCGCGAAACCATAGTTAAGTCGTCTAACCAAACTATTAAAATACGCAGCGCACAAAAGCGTACAGAGTACAGTTTTAAACGACCGTGTATTTGCAAAATGGCAGCGCCCGGCAGCCCGTTTCTCGTAAGCATTGTTACATCGCGAAAAAAATTTAATCAAAGAGTTTTCAACGTTTAAATGTCTACTTACCGATGAAATATTAAACCATCACTTTTTTGATGTTCTGGAGTGTATACGGCAGTCTTTAAGAACACAACCAGACATTTAATGTTGTTATTTATGCGAGCCAAACACAACTACTCTCCACGGGCGTTAGATACTCACTGGATAGCTGCTGTACAGCGTACAGCAAAGCGTGGCACTAGATCATGCAACGCGTTGGCTTCTCTATACGTAGTATTAATCTCTCAATGAATGTAATGTCATCCAGTTTTCTTTCCGTAGGAGGGTAGAATGAGAAAAAGAGCGACATAAATAATTTAGTATCAGCGACATCTAGCGGTATAGTCCAAACCTACATGATTTCGGATATCCTGTTTAATAGTCTCATTAGAAACATCATTTGTTAGTGGTGCACGTGCATACTTATGTAATATCTTTTAGCTCGAACCGCAGACCATTAAAATCAAATAAGAATTAATGAAATCTAAATATATAAAACTCAAAGGTGACAGACTGACTGACATAGTGATCTATCAACGCACAGCTCAAAGTACTGGACGGATCAGGCTGAAATTTGGCATGCAGGTAGATGTTATGACGTAGGCATCCGCTAAGAAAAGATTTTTGGAGATGACACTTTTGAACGGGTTAAAAAGGGTGAAGTTCTACTTCTTAATGCGAGCGAAGCTGCTAGCATCTACTAGTAAGTACGTAGTCATTTATATTTGACTTGCTGATGCGCGCGACTTCGTCCACGTGGAATAGTTATTACCATAAAAACGGTTCTAGTGAGTTAACCTTATAACATAGACAAATACTGTTGCGGACATTTTGTTAGATTATTTCAAGAGAAATAATTCTTTTATACACATTTTTTTGATATCTTGAACCGTTTTCGCAGCGCATGCAACGGAAGCCCTCAAAGATGAATAATTTTCCCTGTTTTTTTTTTCACATTTTCTATTGTTTCTTCGCTCCTATTAGTTGCAGCGTGATGTTATATGGCCTAAAGCCTTACTAGATAACTGGTCTATCCAAAACAAAAAGAATTTTTCAATTCGCACCAGTAGTTCCTGAGATTAGCGCGTTCAAACAAACAAACAAACAAACATACAAACTCTTCAGCTTTATAATATTAGTATAGAAGTATAGATGAATCCAAGTGTTAGTACGATCTGGAATGATTAATAAATACAATACAATATATCCTTACCCAAGCAGTCAATGGCGTGGCATCTAGTAGCGGCGCGGGCTTGTAGTTGGTTGCTCTGGCGCCACAAAAGTCGCACCGCAGTGGTTCGACGCGTGCGCACCACACGGAGCGGTTCTCTCGCCACAGCAGCTCCGGCGTGATTTCCGTGCCGCGCTCTCTGTCGTCTAGATCTGGAAACAATACGGTTTTTTTAAATATTTTTCTTAAAAAGGGCATCAAAGAGACAGAGAAATGATGAAAATTATCGACGTTGAAAGGTAATTAGGCTGCTAAATTAAAGTATTTTAACAGCATTTTAAATAAAACTGAAACTCTGGAGAAATATGTAGTGCTCTCCGCTGCGACTACTCCTTAACCGACATCAAACAACAAACTTGATGGTTTTTAGGTGTGTTCCTCCATATACCACCGCCACACCTCACCTCCTAACCAACGTGGCGTTCGTGGATCTCAAGATCTTACCAACACCGCACCTTGTGTCTTGAAGCTTTGTTGTTCTCCTTCGCGTTTTGATTGCGCGCAACAGCACACGGAGAGCGCGCGCAGCAGCACATCAGGAGTGCGCGCAACAGCACACGAAGAGCGCGCGCAGCATCGCAGCAGGAGTGCGCGCAACAGCACACGAAGAGCGCGCGCAGCAGCACACCAGGAGTGCGCGCAACAGCACACGGAGAGCGCGCGCAGTAGCGCACCAGGAGTGCGATCAAAAGCACACGGAAGCCCCTAGTCTTGGATCTAAGCATTCAGTGCCTTCATCATCATTACCGTTTTCTGAGGACAAAGGCAAAAATTATTCAACCAAGCACCGTTAATTTGTTAGTTTTTGTTAAACAAACAAGACTACTCGTCCTTCTCAAACATCCAATCCGCTTGCTGGCCAATGCTCACGGATTAAAAGTTCAAAATGGAATATGTTACAAACATGCAATAAACCTCGGTATGGGCCCTTACCGAGATAACTAACTACACCGGGGCAGGGGCCGTGTAATCATCCGGTGACTTTTCGTGAAGCGAAAAGATTTCGCACCATCAGGGGAACCAGCTACAAGCAATGGCCTGGTCCCGCCAGCCACTCGGGTTCATAGCGCTATGCGCCAGGCAGCATCAGCCCATCAACCCGGCAGCAACTCAGGTATTCGCGCTCCGCAACATTTTAACCTGACAACAGAACATAGACATTTTTTAACTTTGGCAAATCTGTAATTTATAATTCTGTATGTAAGTAGTGTATGTGTTATAATTACTTGATTGTGTAGGTATTTGTTGTTGTAGTTAGGTTTTTTTTTGTATGTATTTATAAATTCCTTATATTTGTTTTAGTACACCTCTGACCCTTTTCTTCTCAGCTAATCGTGTCCATCCAAAGGTTGCCTGGAAGAAATCGCTTAAGGCGATAAGGCCGCCCATATGTACGTCATCATAAATTTATCCTTTCATGTATTTCTTTCATGTTGGTGTGCAATAAAGACATATTATTATTATTATTATTCTTTATTTCTCTTCACAGACTCTCGGGCCTTACGCCCGGTATTTTTAAGGCATCAGTGGGGCCGGAACCAACACTGAGAGGCCTTTTACAATATTATACTTAAAATTAAGTAAAAATTACAGATAGAGGATGTTAGGTATATAAAGTAACTATTGCAGACATGGTATTAATGTTACAGGCTATTGTGTTAAGTTGTTCATTGACCTAATTAAACTGGTCTATTGTACGAGGAACGGCACCCGCCAGTTATGCCTCATTCATAATAAAATATAGCGGGTGATGACTTGCCACTCACTAAATGGGCCCTCCACAAAAGGCAGCCTAAGATGACGCCGGAAGGGCAACATTGGTGTGAGTGGCTTAGGGTGTCGAGAGGTGTGCTGCGCGTTCTCTGAGCGGTACTAGCGGCGTTATGCCCTTTAACACTTCCACCCTGGAGCTTAGGTACTGAGCTCTTGCGTCTTCCACTCCCGGACGGCCAATCAAGGCAAGCCGGGAGGCAGGGGGTCTCATTTAGCCCCCAGGGAATCGGGGTCCGCGGTGACGCTACTCACCGACGACTCGCCATAAAGTCGCCCCTCCGGTTATTATTATTATTATTATTAAAGACAAATTATGTACTGCAAACGCCTTACCTGTTCACAGAACTCTAATAGCTCCGTCTCTCACCATCTATTGGGATGTAGGCGTATGCAAGCGAAGTAGGTATCGTTCAACCAGCAATGAACCGACCCCTCTGTGAGGGCCGCGTACAGCAGAGTAACTTTTCCTGTCAACTAAGACATATGCATCACAACATGATGGTTACCGATCTTAAACTGGTGGGCATAGCAACGCCCTCAGATACCCGCTCGCCTCGTAAGCTAATTTTCTACTTTAAATTTTGGGCTCTGCTTTTAAGTTGCTACGTCTTGCACCAAAAAGTAGATAATCAGTTTCACATCTTCCCTACCAATCTTTAAATAGAGGTGATTCTTACCAATACACAGCTTCTACAGGACCGGGGTCCGTTTTTTGCCACCAAGAATTTCAAACAACAAACCCGCTTCGGCCATTCCTCTTTCTACCTCCACTGTGTCCATCAGCAGCTCCTTTGCTGCAACAACACATGGAGAGCGCACGTAGCAGTGCACCAGGAGTGCGCGCAGCAGCGCACCAGGAGTGCACGCAACGAAGGACGGTACATCGACTTGCTCAGACCTCTTTGAGGTACAACATATTATAAAAATCTTTCCAATAAAATAATAAACTAACTCACCCTTCATCCGCGTCAGGTTGTCAGGCAGCGTCGTGCGCCAACCACGCCAGGAGTGCACGCAGCAGCGCACCAGGAATGCGCGCAGAAGCGCACCAGGAGTGCGCGCAGTAGCGCACCAGGAGTGCGCGCAGCAGCGCACCAGGAGTGCGCGCAGCAGCGCACCAGGAGTGCGCGCATCAGCGCACCAGGAGTGCACGCAACAGCGCACCAGAAGTGCACGCAACAGCACACGAGGAGCACGCGCAGTAGCGCGCCAGGAGTTCGCGCATCAGCGCACCAGGAGTGCACGCAACAGCACACGAGGAGCACGCGCAGTAGCGCACCAGGAGCACGCGCAGTAGCGCACCAGGAGTGCGCGCATCAGCGCACCAGAAGTGCGCGCATCAGCGCACAGGGAGTGCGCGCATCAGCGCACCAGGAGTGCACGCAACAGCACACGAGGAGCACACGAGGAGCACACGAGGAGCACGCGCAGTAGCGCACCAGTGCACCAGGAGTGCGCGCATCAGCGCACCAGGAGTGCACGCAACAGCACACGAGGAGCACGCTCAGTAGCGCATCAGGATTGCGCGCATCAGAGCACCAGGAGTGCACGCAACAGCACAAGAGGAGCACGCGCAGTAGCGCACCAGGAGTGCGCGCATCAGCGCACCAGGAGTGCACGCAACGAAGGACGGTACATCGACTTGCTCAGACCTCTTTGAGGTACAACATATAATAAAAATGTTTCCAATAAAATAATAAACTAACTCACCCTTCATCCGCGTCAGGTTGCCAGGCAGTGTCGTGCGCCAACCACGCCAGGAGTGCGCGCAGCAGCGCACCAGGAGTGCGCGCAGAAGCGCACCAGGAGTTCGCGCAGCAGCGCACCAGGAATGCGCGCAGCAGCGCACCAGGAGTGCGCGCAGAAGCGCACCAGGAGTGCGCGCAGCAGCGCACCAGGAGTGCGCGCAGCAGCGCACCAGGAGTGCGCGCAGCAGCGCACCAGGAGTGCGCGAAGCAGCGCGCCAGGAGTGCACGCAACAGCACACGAGGAGCACGCGCAGTAGCACACGAGGAGCACGCGCAGTAGCGCACCAGGAGTGCGCGCATCAGCGCACCAGGAGTGCGCGCATCAGCGCACCAGGAGTGCACGCAACAGCACACGAGGAGCACGCGCAGTAGCGCACCAGGAGTGCGCGCATCAGAGCACCAGGAGTGCGCGCATCAGAGCACTAGGAGTGAGCGCATCAGCGCACCAGTAGTGCACGCAACAGCACACGAGGAGCACGCGCAGTAGCGCACCAGGAGTGCGCGCATCAGTGCACCAGGAGTGCACGCAACGAAGGACGGTACATCGACTTGCTCAGACCTCTTTGAGGTACAACATATAATAAAAATGTTTCCAATAAAATAATAAACTAACTCACCTTTCATCCGCGTCAGGTTGCCAGGCAGTGTCGTGCGCCAACCACGCCAGGAGTGCGCGCAGCAGCGCACCAGGAGTGCGCGCAGAAGCGCACCAGGAGTGCGCGCAGCAGCGCACCAGGAGTGCGCGCAGCAGCGCACCAGGAGTGCGCGCAGCAGCGCACCAGGAGTGCGCGCAGCAGCGCACCAGGAGTGCGCGCAGCAGCGCACCAGGAGTGCGCGCAGCAGCGCACCAGGAGTGCGCGCAGCAGCGCACCAGGAGTGCACGCAACAGCACACGAGGAGCACGCGCATAAAACTCAAAGGTGACCGACTGACTGACATAGTGATCTATCAACGCACAGCTCAAAGTACTGGACGGATCAGGCTGAAATTTGGCATGCAGGTAGATGTTATGACGTAGGCATCCGCTAAGAAAAGATTTTTGGAGATGACACTTTTGAACGGGTTAAAAAGGGTGAAGTTCTACTTCTTAATGCGAGCGAAGCTGCTAGCATCTACTAGTAAGTACGTAGTCATTTATATTTGACTAGCTGATGCGCGCGACTTCGTCCACGTGGAATAGTTATTACCATAAAAACGGTTCTAGTGAGTTAACCTTATAACATAGACATATACTGTTGCGGACATTTTGTTAGATTATTTCAAGAGAAATAATTCTTTTATATACATTTTTTTGATATCTTGAACCGTTTTCGCAGCGCATGCACGGAAGCCCTCAAAGATGAATAATTTTCCCTGTTTTTTTTTCACATTTTCTATTGTTTCTTCGCTCCTATTAGTTGCAGCGTGATGTTATATGGCCTAAAGCCTTACTAGATAACTGGTCTATCCAAAACAAAAAGAATTTTTCAATTCGCACCAGTAGTTCCTGAGATTAGCGCGTTCAAACAAACAAACAAACAAACATACAAACTCTTCAGCTTTATAATATTAGTATAGATGAATCCAAGTGTTAGTACGATCTGGAATGATTAATAAATACAATACAATATATCCTTACCCAAGCAGTCAATGGCGTGGCATCTAGTAGCGGCGCGGGGTTGTAGTTGGTTGCTCTGGCGCCACAAAAGTCGCACCGCAGTGGTTCGACGCGTGCGCACCACACGGAGCGGTTCTCTCGCCACAGCAGCTCCGGCGTGATTTCCGTGCCGCGCTCTCTGTCGTCTAGATCTGGAAACAATACGGTTTTTTTAAATATTTTTCTTAAAAAGGGAAAAGGTAATAAGGCTGCTAAATTAAAGTATTTTAAAAGCATTTTAAATGAAACTGAAACTCTGGAGAAATATGTAGTGCTCTCCACTGCGACTACTCCTTAACCGACATCAAACAACAAACTTGATGGTTTTTAGGTGTGTTCCTCCATAAACCACCGGCACACCTCACCTCCTAACCAACGTGGCGTTCGTGGATCTCAAGATCTTACCAACACCGCACCTTGTGTCTTGAAGCTTTGTTGTTCTCCTTCGCGTTTTGAGTGCGCGCAACAGCACACGGAGAGCGCGCGCATCAGCGCACCAGGAGTGCGCGCATCAGCGCACCAGGAGTGCACGCAACGAAGGACGGTACATCAACTTGCTCAGACCTCTTTGAGGTACAACATGTAATAAAAATGTTTCCAATAAAATAATAAACTAACTCACCCTTCATCCGCGTCAGGTTGCCAGGCAGCGTCGTGCGCCAACCACGTTAGGAGTGCGCGCAGCAGCGCACCAGGAGTGCGCGCATCAGCGCACCAGGAGTGCGCGCATCAGCGCACCAGGAGTGCGCGCATCAGCGCACCAGGAGTGCACGCAACAGCACACGAGGAGCACGCGCATCAGCGCACCAGGAGTGCGCGCATCAGCGCACCAGGAGTGCGCGCAGCAGCGCACCAGGAGTGCACGCAACTGCACACGAGGAGCACGCGCAGTAGCGCACGAGGAGCACGTGCAGTAGCGCACCAGGAGTGCGCGCATCAGCGCACCAGGAGTGCGCGCATCAGCACACCAGGAGTGCGCGCATCAGCGCACCAGGAGTGCGCGCATCAGCGCACCAGGAGTGCGCGCATCAGCGCACCAGGAGTGCGCGCATCAGCGCACCAGGAGTGCGCGCATCAGCGCACCAGGAGTGCACGCAACAGCACGCAACAGCACACAAGGAGCACGCGCAGTAGCGCACCAGGAGTGCGCGCATCAGCGCACCAGGAGTGCATGCAACAGCACACGAGGAGCACGCGCAGTAGCGCACCAGGTGTGCGCGCATCAGCGCACCAGGAGTGCACCCAAAGAAGGACGGTACATCGACTTGCTCAGACCTCTTTGAGGTACAACATATAATAAAAATGTTTCCAATAAAATAATAAACTAACTCACCCTTCATCCGCGTCAGGTTGCCAGGCAGCGTCGTGCGCCAACCACGCCAGGAGTGCGCGCAGCAGCGCACCAGGAGTGCGCGCAGCAGCGCACCAGGAGTGCGCGCAGCAGCGCACCAGGAGTGCGCGCAGCAGCGCACCAGGAGTGCACGAAACGAAGGACGGTACATCGACTTGCTCAGACCTCTTTGAGGTACAACATATAAAAAAAAAGTTTCCAATAAAATAATAAACTAACTCACCCTTCATCCGCGTCAGGTTGCCAGGCAGCGTCGTGAGCCAACCACGCCAGGAGTGCGCGCAGCAGCACACCAGGAGTGCGCGCAGTAGCGCACCAGGAGTGCGCGCAGCAGCGCACCAGGAGTGCGCGCACAAGCGCACCAGGATTGCTCGCAGCAGTGCACCAGGAGTGCGCGCAGAAGCGCACCAGGAGTGCGGGCAGCAGCGCACCAGGAGTGCGCGCAGCAGCGCACCAGGAGTGCACGCAACAGCACACGAGGAGCACGCGCAGTAGCACACAGGAGCACGCGCAGTAGCGCACCAGGAGTGCGCGCATCAGCGCACCAGGAGTGCGCGCATCAGCGCACCAGGAGTGCACGCAACAGCACACGAGGAGCACGCGCATCAGCGCACCAGGAGTGCGCGCATCAGCGAACCAGGAGTGCACGCAACTGCACACGAGGAGCACGCGCAGTAGCGCACCAGGAGTGCGCGCACCAGCGCACCAGGAGTGCACGCAACGAAGGACGGTACATCGACTTGCTCAGACCTCTTTGAGGTACAACATATAATAAAAATATTTCCAATAAAATAATAAACTAACTCACCCTTCATCCGCGTCAGGTTGCCAGGCAGCGTCGTGCGCCAACCACGCCAGGAGTGCGCGCAGCAGCGCACCAGGAGTGCGCGCAGCAGCGCACGAGGAGTGCGCGCAGCAGCGCACGAGGAGCACGCGCAGTAGCACACGAGGAGCACGCGCAGTAGCGCACCAGGAGTGCGCGCATCAGCGCACCAGGAGTGCGCGCATCAGCGCACCAGGAGTGCGCGCATCAGCGCACCAGGAGTGCGCGCATCAGCGCACCAGGAGTGCACGCATCAGCGCACCAGGAGTGCGCGCATCAGCGCACCAGGAGTGCGCGCATCAGCGCACCAGGAGTGCGCGCATCAGCGCACCAGGAGTGCGCGCATCAGCGCACCAGGAGTGCGCGCATCAGCGCACCAGGAGTGCGCGCATCAGCGCACTAGGAGTGCGCGCATCAGCGCACCAGGAGCACGCAAGGATTCAGGAGTGCACGCAACAGCACACAAGGAGCACGCGCAGTAGCGCACGAGGAGCACGCGCAGTAGCGCACCAGGAGTGCGCGCATCAGCGCACCAGGAGTGCGCGCATCAGCGCACCAGGAGTGCGCGCATCAGCGCACCAGGAGTGCGCGCATCAGCGCACCAGGAGTGCGCGCATCAGCGCACCAGGAGTGCGCGCATCAGCGCACCAGGAGTGCGCGCATCAGCGCACCAGGAGTGCGCGCATCAGCGCACCAGGAGTGCGCGCATCAGCGCACTAGGAGTGCGCGCATCAGCGCACCAGGAGTGCACGCAACAGCACACAAGGAGCACGCGCAGTAGCGCACCAGGAGTGCGCGCATCAGCGCACCAGGAGTGCATGCAACAGCACACGAGGAGCACGCGCAGTAGCGCACCAGGTGTGCGCACATCAGCGCACCAGGAGTGCACCCAAAGAAGGA
Source organism: Macaria notata (assembly GCA_927399415.1). Classification (NCBI taxonomy): domain Eukaryota; kingdom Metazoa; phylum Arthropoda; class Insecta; order Lepidoptera; family Geometridae; genus Macaria; species Macaria notata. The sequence goes on from OV656737.1 coordinate 2,940,772, forward strand.
CGGTACATCGACTTGCTCAGACCTCTTTGAGGTACAACATATAATAAAAATGTTTCCAATAAAATAATAAACTAACTCACCCTTCATCCGCGTCAGGTTGCCAGGCAGCGTCGTGCGCCAACCACGCCAGGAGTGCGCGCAGCAGCTCACCAAGAGTGCGCGCAGCAGCGCACCAGGAGTGCGCGCAGCAGCGCACCAGGAGTGCGCGCAACGAAGGACGGTACATCGACTTGCTCAGAACTCTTTGAGGTACAACATGTAATAAAAATGTTTCCAATAAAATAATAAACTAACTCACCCTTCATCCGCGTCAGGTTGCCAGGCAGCGTCGTGCGCCAACCACGCCAGGAGTGCGCGCAGCAGCGCACCAGGAGTGCGCGCAGCAGCGCACCAGGAGTGCGCGCAGCAGCGCACCAGGAGTGCGCGCAGCAGCGCACCAGGAGTGCGCGCAGCAGCGCACCAGGAGTGCACGCAACAGCACACGAGGAGCACGCGCAGTAGCACACGAGGAGCACGCGCAGTAGCGCACCAGGAATGCGCGCATCAGCGCACCAGGAATGCACGAAACGAAGGACGGTACATCGACTTGCTCAGACCTCTTTGAGGTACAACATTAAAAAAAAAAGTTTCCAATAAAATAATAAACTAACTCACCCTTCATCCGCGTCAGGTTGCCAGGCAGCGTCGTGAGCCAACCACGCCAGGAGTGCGCGCAGCAGCGCACCAGGAGTGCGCGCAGTAGCGCACCAGGAGTGCGCGCAGCAGCGCACCAGGAGTGCGCGCACAAGCGCACCAGGATTGCGCGCAGCAGTGCACCAGGAGTGCGCGCAGAAGCGCACCAGGAGTGCGGGCAGCAGCGCACCAGGAGTGCGCAGAGCAGCGCACCAGGAGTGCACGCAACAGCACACGAGGAGCACGCGCAGTAGCACACGAGGAGCACGCGCAGTAGCGCACCAGGAGTGCGCGCATCAGGAGTGCGCGCATCAGCGCACCAGGAGTGCACGCAACAGCACACGAGGAGCACGCGCATCAGCGCACCAGGAGTGCGCGCATCAGCGAACCAGGAGTGCACGCAACTGCACACGAGGAGCACGCGCAGCAGCGCACCAGGAGTGCACGCAACAGCACACGAGGAGCACGCGCAGTAGCACACGAGGAGCACGCGCAGTAGCGCACCAGGAATGCGCGCATCAGCGCACCAGGAGTGCACCCAAAGAAGGACGGTACATCGACTTGCTCAGACCTCTTTGAGGTACAACATATAATAAAAATGTTTCCAATAAAATAATAAACTAACTCACCCTTCATCCGCGTCAGGTTGCCAGGCAGCGTCGTGCGCCAACCACGCCAGGAGTGCGCGCAGCAGCGCACCAAGAGTGCGCGCAGCAGCGCACCAGGAGTGCGCGCAGCAGCGCACCAGGAGTGCGCGCACAAGCGCACCAGGATTGCTCGCAGCAGTGCACCAGGAGTGCGCGCAGAAGCGCACCAGGAGTGCGGGCAGCAGCGCACCAGGAGTGCGCGCAGCAGCGCACCAGGAGTGCACGCAACAGCACACGAGGAGCACGCGCAGTAGTACACGAGGAGCACGCGCAGTAGGGCACCAGGAGTGCGCGCATCAGCGCACCAGGAGTGCACGCAACAGCACACGAGGAGCACGCGCATCAGCGCACCAGGAGTGCGCGCATCAGCGCACCAGGAGTGCGCGCATCAGCGCACCAGGAGTGCGCGCATCAGCGAACCAGGAGTGCACGCAACTGCACACGAGGAGCACGCGCAGTAGCGCACCAGGAGTGCGCGCACCAGCGCACCAGGAGTGCACGCAACGAAGGACGGTACATCGACTTACTCAGACCTCTTTGAGGTACAACATGTAATAAAATGTTTCCAATAAAATAATAAACTAACTCACCCTTCATCCGCGTCAGGTTGCCAGGCAGCGTCGTGCGCCAACCACGCCAGGAGTGCGCGCAGCAGCGCACCAGGAGTGCGCGCAGCAGCGCACCAGGAGTGCGCGCAGCAGCGCAGCAGGAGTGCGCGCAGCAGCGCACCAGGAGTGCGCGCAGTAGCGCACCAGGAGTGCGCGCATCAGCGCACCAGGAGTGCACGCAACAGCACACGAGGAGCACGCGCAGTAGCGCACCAGGTGTGCGCGCATCAGCGCACCAGGAGTGCACCCAAAGAAGGACGGTACATCGACTTGCTCAGACCTCTTTCAAATTCAAAATTCAAAATTCAAAATCATTTATTTCAGACATTGGTCCATATTCAAAATACTATAATTCACTTTAAAATATTAAATTTATATACAGTCACATGTCACAATCAATAAAAATAAAAACAATATTAAAATTAAAATGTCAAAAATGTCCAAATTTAAATATAGTGTAGTAAAATTTATGCAGCTAACTAATTAAATAATCATATATCAGTCACAATTATCATCAGATCCAAACTATATAATACAATATCACCTTAGCCTATATCCGCGGGTGGAGCCAGAGTGCTCGACATGTAGTTTGGTCCAATGTTGCATCATCGAGCAGTCCAGGTCCATCCTCGAGGCAAACAGCTGCAGGTAGGTGTTGGAGCTGGCACGGACGCGGCGCACCAGGGACGCCACGCGCCGGCGTACTATTGCCGCAAAGCTGTCTATATACGCTTCGGCAAACATCCCCGATGCGCTACACCACGGCGGCAACCTCATCACCGCCCTGTAGGCATTATTATACTGGGTACGCAGGGCGATGTATGCCTTCTGCGTATACTTTACCCATAGGTTGCACGTGTATAGGGACTGGCAAAATGCTCTGAAGAGCGTTGCTTTTACCTGAGGGATGCAACGTGCAAACCTACGGGCCAGCATGTTAGCTCTAACTGACAACACCCTGCGCTCCCTTTCCATATCAAGGTCATCTGTGAGCGTCTCATTGACCCAGTGACCTAGGTACTTAAATTTTGTAACAAATTTTAAAGGAGTATCATTCAAAAGAATCGGTGGGACTAGCTTATAAGTTTTAGAGCCCGCTTTAAACACCATCACCTCGCTTTTAACGGTGTTATAAATGAGTCCATTAGCCTCAGCATAACGCTCACAAATGGCCAAAAGCTTACGAAGGCCTCTGATTGATGGGCTCAGCAATACCATGTCGTCTGCATAACTGATATTGTTTACAAAGACGCCATCAACTGAGCAGCCAACACCAGCATTGCTGAGCTCATGAACCAGTTGATCAATGTACAGGTTGAACAGGGTCGGCGAAGCTAACCCGCCCTGCCGCACCCCACACTCTAGCCTGAACATGTCCGATAACGACCCCGACCACCTTACTGTATTGTTCTGGTTTTCGTACCAAAACTTTAAAAGAGATGTGCACTCAACCGGAAGGACTCAACATTTTTATTATATGTTGTACCTCTTTGAGGTACAACATATAATAAAAATGTTTCCAATAAAATAATAAACTAACTCACCCTTCATCCGCGTCAGGTTGCCAGGCAGCGTCGTGCGCCAACCACGCCAGGAGTGCGCGCAGCAGCGCACCAGGAGTGCGCGCAGCAGCGCACCAGGAGTGCGCGCAGCAGCGCACCAGGAGTGCGCGCAGCAGCGCACCAGGAGTGCACGCAACAGCACACGAGGAGCACGCGCAGTAGCACACGAGGAGCACGCGCAGTAGCGCACCAGGATTGCGAGCATCAGCGCACCAGGAATGCACGAAACGAAGGACGGTACATCGACTTGCTCAGACCTCTTTGAGGTACAACATATAAAAAAAAAGTTTCCAATAAAATAATAAACTAACTCACCCTTCATCCGCGTCAGGTTGCCAGGCAGCGTCGTGAGCCAACCACGCCAGGAGTGCGCGCAGCAGCGCACCAGGAGTGCGCGCAGTAGCGCACCAGGAGTGCGCGCAGCAGCGCACCAGGAGTGCGCGCAGCAGCGCACCAGGATTGCGCGCAGCAGTGCATCAGGAGTGCGCGCAGAAGCGCACCAGGAGTGCGGGCAGCAGCGCACCAGGAGTGCGCGCAGCAGCGCACCAGGAGTGCACGCAACAGCACACGAGGAGCACGCGCAGTAGCACACGAGGAGCACGCGCAGTAGCGCACCAGGAGTGCGCGCATCAGCGCACCAGGAGTGCGCGCATCAGCGCACCAGGAGTGCGCGCATCAGCGCACCAGGAGTGCACGCAACAGCGCACCAGGAGTGCGCGCATCAGCGAACCAGGAGTGCACGCAACTGCACACGAGGAGCACGCGCAGTAGCGCACCAGGAGTGCGCGCACCAGCGCACCAGGAGTGCACGCAACGAAGGACGGTACATCGACTTGCTCAGACCTCTTTGAGGTACAACATATAATAAAAATATTTCCAATAAAATAATAAACTAACTCACCCTTCATCCGCGTCAGGTTGCCAGGCAGCGTCGTGAGCCAACCACGCCAGGAGTGCGCGCAGCAGCGCACCAGGAGTGCGCGCAGTAGCGCACCAGGAGTGCGCGCAGCAGCGCACCAGGAGTGCGCACACAAGCGCACCAGGATTGCGCGCAGCAGTGCATCAGGAGTGCGCGCAGAAGCGCACCAGGAGTGCGGGCAGCAGCGCACCAGGAGTGCGCGCAGCAGCGCACCAGGAGTGCACGCAACAGCACACGAGGAGCACGCGCAGTAGCACACGAGGAGCACGCGCAGTAGCGCACCAGGAGTGCGCGCATCAGCGCACCAGGAGTGCGCGCATCAGCGCACCAGGAGTGCACGCAACAGCACACGAGGAGCACGCGCATCAGCGCACTAGGAGTGCGCGCATCAGCGAACCAGGAGTGCACGCAACTGCACACGAGGAGCACGCGCAGTAGCGCACCAGGAGTGCGCGCACCAGCGCACCAGGAGTGCACGCAACGAAGGACGGTACATCGACTTGCTCAGACCTCTTTGAGGTACAACATATAATAAAAATATTTCCAATAAAATAATAAACTAACTCACCCTTCATCCGCGTCAGGTTGCCAGGCAGCGTCGTGCGCCAACCACGCCAGGAGTGCGCGCAGCAGCGCACCAGGAGTGCGCGCAGCAGCGCACGAGGAGTGCGCGCAGCAGCGCACGAGGAGCACGCGCAGTAGCACACGAGGAGCACGCGCAGTAGCGCACCAGGAGTGCGCGCATCAGCGCACCAGGAGTGCGCGCATCAGCGCACCAGGAGTGCGCGCATCAGCGCACCAGGAGTGCGCGCATCAGCGCACCAGGAGACAACATGTGTAAATTGCTGATATGGACAACATGTGTAAATTGCTGACTTCATATCAATCCCGCTTGAACCATTACGGTGTTACTACATTAGAGAAACGTAGAAAGATCAATGATATTATAATGTTGTCTAAAGTGCTACATGGTAAAGTCTATTGTCCTGAATTAGTAAGCATGTTGACACTTAGGGTTCCCCGCCCAAATAGTATCCTTGTCAATAGGAACACTTTCTTTTTGCCTCATCCCAAAACAAATTTGCTAAAGCATTCGCCTGTGTATCGGATCTGTGATTCATATAATAAAATTAGGAATGAATTAGATATTTTTTGTAACATGTCCTTGAACCTATTAAAACGAAAACTTTATAAATTATTGTAAATAGTACCTAGTAGTTTTATTTTTATTGTGTGGTGATGATGATGATTTTTATTTTGGTTATCTTATTATGATTATTATTTTTTTTATAAGCTTAGATAGGTATATAGTTATAATAATATGCATGGTGTACTCTTTATTTATGTAATTTTTGTTTCTTAATTGTTTAAAGTAGCATGTAATATATGTATTCATTTGTAAGTAATTATCTTAAAATTGTAAGTTAGGTCTACATCTAGAGGGCATTAAGTGCTAGTATTTTTTTTTTCTATTCAATAAGTTTGTTATGTGTGTTTTAACTTAGTGCCTGTTTTGCAGACTATAAATAAATAAATATAAATATATAATATAAATATGATGTGTTTTCTACTGTACTGTTCTACTGATGAGTTATGTGTTGTATTAGATTTAGGGTAAATTACTACTTAAATTGTTATTTTTAATTGTACTTATAATGTTTGTTCCTCATGTTAGATAATGTAATTTTTATTTGAATTTGTATTGCATGCTTAGAAAATAGGGTATTTTTATTTGCTAGATTTAATATGTATGTTAGGTTCACTTTTAGAAGAAATTGTACGACCGTATGTTTAGCTATGATATTATTTTAAGTTAGTATTAGTACATTTTTAGTTTAGTGAACTTATAACAATAAATAAAAAAAATAAAAAAAGGAGTGCGCGCATCAGCGCACCAGGAGTGCGCGCATCAGCGCACCAGGAGTGCGCGCATCAGCGCACCAGGAGTGCGCGCATCAGCGCACCAGGAGTGCGCGCATCAGCGCACCAGGAGTGCGCGCATCAGCGCACCAGGAGTGCACGCAACAGCACACAAGGAGCACGCGCAGTAGCGCACCAGGAGTGCGCGCATCAGCGCACCAGGAGTGCATGCAACAGCACACGAGGAGCACGCGCAGTAGCGCACCAGGTGTGCGCGCATCAGCGCACCAGGAGTGCACCCAAAGAAGGACGGTACATCGACTTGCTCAGACCTCTTTGAGGTACAACATATAATAAAAATGTTTCCAATAAAATAATAAACTAACTCACCCTTCATCCGCGTCAGGTTGCCAGGCAGCGTCGTGCGCCAACCACGCCAGGAGTGCACGCAACAGCACACGAGGAGCACGCGCAGTAGCGCACCAGGAATGCGCGCATCAGCGCACCAGGAGTGCACGCAACGAAGGACGGTATATCGACTTGCTCAGACCTCTTTGAGGTACAACATGTAATAAAAATGTTTCCAATAAAATAATAAACTAACTCACCCTTCATCCGCGTCAGGTTGCCAGGCAGCGTCGTGCGCCAACCACGCCAGGAGTGCGCGCAGCAGCGCACCAGGAGTGCGTGCAGCAGCGCACCAGGAGTGCGCGCAGCAGCGCACCAGGAGTGCACGCAACAGCACACGAGGAGCACGCGCAGTAGCACACGAGGAGCACGCGCAGTAGCGCACCAGGAGAGCGCGCATCAGCGCACCAGGAGTGCGCGCAACAGCACACGAGGAGCACGCGCAGTAGCGCAACAGGATTGCGCGCATCAGCGCACCAGGAGTGCACGCAACGAAGGACGGTACATCGACTTGCTCAGACCTCTTTGAGGTACAATATATAATAAAAATGTTTCCAATAAATTAATAAACTAACTCACCCTTCATCCGCGTCAGGTTGCCAGGCAGCGTCGTGCACCAACCACGCCAGGAGTGCGCGCAGCAGCGCACCAGGAGTGCACGCAACAGCACACGAGGAGCACGCGCAGTAGCACACGAGGAGCACGCGCAGTAGCGCACCAGGAGTGCACGTAACGAAGGACGGTACATCAACTTGCTCAGACCTCTTTGAGGTACAACATGTAATAAAATGTTTCCAATAAAATAATAAACTAACTCACCCTTCATCCCCGTCAGGTTGCCAGGCAGCGTCGTGCGCCAACCACGTCAGGAGTGCGCGCAGCAGCGTACCAGGAGTGCGCGCATCAGCGCACCAGGAGTGCGCGCATCAGCGCACCAGGAGTGCGCGCATCAGCGCACCAGGAGTGCGCGCATCAGCGCAGCAGGAGTGCGCGCATCTGCGCACCAGGAGTGCACGCAACAGCACACGAGGAGCACGCGCAGTAGCACACGAGGAGCACGCGCAGTAGCGCACCAGGAGTGCGCGCATCAGCGCACCAGGAGTGCGCGCATCAGCGCACCAGGAGTGCGCGCATCAGCGCACCAGGAGTGCACGCAACAGCACACGAGGAGCACGCGCAGTAGCGCACCAGAAGTGCGCGCATCAGCGCACCAGGAGTGCACGCAACGAAGGACGGTACATCGACTTGCTCAGACCTCTTTGAGGTACAACATGTAATAAAAATGTTTCCAATAAAATAATAAACTAACACACCCTTCATCCCCGTCAGGTTGCCAGGCAGCGTCGTGCGCCAACCACGTCAGGAGTGCGCGCAGCAGCGCACCAGGAGTGCGCGCAGCAGCGCACCAGGAGTGCGCGCAGCAGCGCACCAGGAGTGCGCGCATCAGCGCACCAGGAGTGCGCGCATCTGCGCACGAGGAGTGCACGCAACAGCACACGAGGAGCACGCGCAGTAACACACGAGGAGCACGCGCTGTAGCACACGAGGAGCACGCGCTGTAGCACACGAGGAGCACGCGCAGTAGCGCACCAGGAGTGCGCGCATCAGCGCACCAGGAGTGCGCGCATCAATGCACGAGGAGTGCGCGCAACAGCACACGAGGAGCACGCGCAGTAGCACACGAGGAGCACGCGCAGTAGCACACGAGGAGCACGCGCAGTAGCGCATCAGGAGCACGCGCAGTAGCGCACCAGGAGTGCGCGCATCAGCGCACCAGGAGTGCACGCAACAGCACACGAGGAGCACGCGCAGTAGCGCACCAGGAGTGCGCGCATCAGCGCACCAAGAGTGCGCGCATCAGCGCACCAGGAGTGCACGCAACAGCACACGAGGAGCACGCGCAGCAGCGCACCAGGAGTGCGCGCAGCAGCGCACCAGGAGTGCGCGCAGCAGCGCACCAGGAGTGCGCGCAGCAGCGCACCAGGAGTGCGCGCAGCAGCGCACCAGGAGTGCGCGCAGCAGCGCACCAGGAGTGCGCGCAGCAGCGCACCAGGAGTGCGCGCAGCAGCGCACCAGGAGTTCGCGCAGCAGCGCACCAGGAGTGCGCGCAGCAGCGCACCAGGAGTGCGCGCAGCAGCGCACCAGGAGTGCGCGCAGCAGCGCACCAGGAGTGCGCGCAGCAGCGCACCAGGAGTGCCCGCAACAGCACACCAGGAGTGCGCGCAACAGCACACGAGGAGCACGCGCAGTAGCGCACCAGGAGTGCGCGCATCAGCGCACAAGGAGTGCGCGCATCAGCGCACCAGGAGTGCGCGCATCAGCGCACCAGGAGTGCACGCAACAGCACACGAGGAGCACGCGCAGTAGCGCACCAGGAGTGCACGCAACGAAGGACGGTACATCGACTTGCTCAGACCTCTTTGAGGTACAACATATAATAAAAATGTTTTCAATAAAATAATAAACTAACTCACCCTTCATCCGCGTCAGGTTGCCAGGCAGCGTCGTACGCCAACCACGCCAGGAGTGCGCACAGCAGCGCACCAGGAGTGCGCGCAGTAGCGCACCAGGAGTGCGCGCAGCAGCGCACCAGGAGTGCGCGACGCCTGTAAGGCAGCAACAATCATGCATGAATGACTCCTCTATGATGTTGGACGAATCGACCACTGATTATACACTAAATACGGCACAAATATCTCACAACAATGACCAGTACAAGACTCCCCCTAACTCGTCCTGTCCAGCCCCCAATAATACTGACATGTTAGCACTAATCAGCTACTCGAGTCCAAATTATAAGAAAATAGAAGATCAATACTACATGACCTAACTAACACAAAAGATCTAAAAATAGAATTAATGACTGACAAATTACGCATAGAAATGACGACAAAAACCGATTATTTAGAAAAACAACATACTGACATCAAAACAGAAATCTTAAAAGCTAATAAGAGAATAGAAAATCTAGAAAATGAAAACAACAAACTCAAAAATGAAATATATCAACTACAAAATAAGATTATCAAAGACTTCAATCATCATCTGGTTGTTTGTATGTATAATAAGTATGTATTTACAAAAGAAAAGTATATAAGTATTATATCTGTTATCTAGTACCCACGACACAAGCGTTTGCTTAGTGTGGGGCTAGATGGCGCTGTGTGCAATGTCCCGAAATATTTATTTATTATTATTATTATCAACCACAGATAGACTACAGCAGGAAATTTGTTATTTTTGGACGTAATGAACCTGATTAAGAAACCGAACCCCAACTACACCATCAAGTTATATCCATCTGCCAAAACATAATGAATGTAGACCTCACTGGCTACATAGAAGATCTGCGTAGAATTGCGAAAACTACCTCCAAACGTAGGCCAATAGTAGTTGAGCTACTGAGCAAGTGAATGGTAAAATATGTTTTGAAAAATAGCTACTTATTCAGAAACTCGGGCTTATCTATTTCAGAATACCTAGATAAAAACACATTACATCAAAGCAAGTCCCTACAATCACAAGTTCGCGCTGCGCGACTTGACGATCATCAAGCCTTCATAAGAAATAACAAAATTATAATAAACGGAAATATAACAGAGACGTACCCGCATCAGCAGCCTTCCACTTCAGCAACACCACAACACCAACACCATTCTCGGCATAGCTCAATCCAGACGCCACACATTATCTCTCCTACCTCACTTAGCCATAGAGATAGCACAAACAACCAAAACATCCCTTACGCACAAATAACCGAACTATCACAAAACCACAATTTTCGCCACTAACCAAACAGATTTTGTATTCATACACCAAATCCGGATCGCAATACAAACAGATATTCGGCGTGTTGGCGCCCAACGTGGGAGCAGCGGGTCATTTCGGCGAACTACGTACTTACAATATAACGAACGCTTAGTTATTTCACGTGAAAAACAACAGCGAAGTAAAATATTTAATAACTCTCGCGGAAACTACGTAATTATTAGGAAATATAGGCTTGAAATCGAAACGAATTAACGATCAAATTGAATAAAACTAAAATCTTGTAAAATTGTAGGTACTCACATTTCTGGCGACTCCGGGCGCATGGAGTCCAGTATTTCTGCGATGGACCGGTAGGGCTGCTGAGGCACGTGCATGCCGCAAAAACTTTCGGAAGTTTCGAACTGTCGAAGGAAAATTGGGCAGAGTTCCCTGCCGAAATGTATTCGCGTCGGCGCGGGCGGCTCTCGAACGACTGAGCTGAGTATTGATCGCGCGCCGTGAAGCAGGGAGATATCGCATGCCTTCCGCATTAGTCGCAGAAAATGTGGCGGCGGACCAATCACTGAGCTAGAATACGCTCCGCGCACTTGCCGCTCGCCTTGTGCTACTACAGAATTTAGTCAGATACCCTTTTAAAGTTATTTAAAACATAACAAATATGTTAATAATATATAAAAGATTAATCAAATTTGTTTCTCTTATCTTTAATGTTTTTAGGTATCATATTAAACACCACAAACAATAATTGAATTTGATTTGAATTTATGAGTTGATTTCCGGTTACGGTATGAGACCGGAAATAATCTTGCAGGTAAATTCAAATCCAATCTGATTTAATATAATACGAAGGTGAAACAGAACTATTATGGCAATAAATAAAAAAGTAAACTACCGAGTGTGTTAAAAAGTTTATTTAAAACTTGATATAATGTAAGCTACAAGTGGCGGTTTGATGGCGAATGCTCAAATCAGACGCTCAATTTATTGACTTACAACGCTATGATTCTTTAATACTATTAACAGGAAGTCCACAAACAAAGTGTTAATAATTTTATTTTTGTAGATTCTAAAACATTTTTAATTTCTTTATAAAAAATACTTCATGCGTTATTTTTTTTAATAATTATTACTCCCCTTTTAGTTGTTTATCAGGCATTGCTCGCTTTTTTAAGCCAGGTGTTACGGCAAAAGATCCTTTGGATTGGTTGGCCTGACCTAACAGAAAATAACCATTAAAATCGATTAAAAGACAAATGTAAAAACACTGTTGATAGAACTCGACACACTCGACAAACACATTATTTTAGCCTAGGTTTTTTATTTTATACCGAGAGTTATCACGTAAACCTTGAGAGGCATATTAGTTAAGTAATAATACAACTAAACCACATCACATTATTATTATAAATGTGTAAGTTTGTACGTTAATGTGTTTATGTTCGTTTCTTTTTCACATTCAAATGACTTAACCAACTTGAAAGTAATTTGGTATGGAATTAGTTTAGACTCTGACACATATGTTAACTTTGACCCTGTATTAGTGTGGGTAACACCGCGGTGCGCAGCTAGTATGTAGATTAATAAAACACATGCATATAATCAGTACTTTTTTATTTCATTTAATAATCTTGTTCGACATAAATAGGTACAATTTTGAACCCGAACAAGATGTGCTTTCCTAAACAACTTTATATTTCAAATCTATCTGCAGATTCAATGGAGTCGATCTATTGACAATATTTTTTTATTAATTGGTACTACATGTATCTCACAGCGTTTTGCGAGACTTGGTGTTTTTGGCAAGTATTGTTTAAATCTTTTTTTACTGAGAAGACACTAATATCAAGAAAATACACCAGCTTTATAACTTGCTGGTCTAGTGTTCACTCCGCGCGGTTTTACGCATCTTCTGCCACTCAGAGTGTTTGCAGATCCTCTTCCACCACATCTATCCAGCAGTACTTGGGACATCCGCTGGCCATGGAGTCTGTTCTGGGTCGAAACTAGCTTAAAATGAGTTCATTTAAGGTCATATTCTGTTTTTTGTGCCATAGTACCTAAATATTATAAATAAATACTAAATGCTTTTACTTTTAACGCGTCTGTACGCTGCTCGATCATGCCACATTTTTTCCCGATTTTAAAAGATAAATTTCCCTAATAATTAATACGAGCGCATCAAAATCAGGGAATAAACAAACTAACAATAAATTATGACTAGTTTTAATCGTACTTTTACAACAAAACTGAACTCATTGTTGTTAAAAAGTAGGTAAATTCGTCCGTTCGTGCTCAATACGAATATACACTTCACTGACATAAATACCACTAAACCAAGACTGACCTATTAGCTCAATCACTAGATTGTATGCCTTTGGTGCTAGGGGTCGCTGGTTCAACTCCCACACAACACAAGTACTTAATTGTCCATTTTCAATTAACCATTATTTGAGCTGAGTCTGGGTGTTTCTATGCATAATATATGTACCTACGTATTTTATTTACAAGAGTATTTAAGTATTATATCCGTTATTAAGTAGCGATGATAACATTTTTCTTATATACATATGAATAAAGAAACACCCAGACTCAACACAAATGATTGCAAATTTAAAATGGTCAATTATTTGTGTTGTGCAGGAGTCGATCCCGTGTCCGTTGGAACTAGACACACATTCAATATAACAGTCAATTAAATAAGTAAAGGATAAGACAAGCTTAACAGTCGCTAAGCCATGTCATTCATGTTAAAGGCCTTTAAGGCGGTCTAAAAACTCTCTACAACAGGGTTGGTCACTCCCATACGAAGAAGAACCCATCGTCTGTTTATGTTGTCCAAGCTAAGACAAACGAAGCCACGAGCAACAGCTAGTAAGGCAACCTAACTAGCTGTTTCCCGCGGCATCGCACGCTTAATTAAACAAATAAACCTTCCTCTTGAATCATTTTTCTAAAAAATAACCATTAAAAACGCATCAAAATCCGTTGTGTAGTCTTAAAGATTTAAGCATACATACATATTACATACAGACAGATGCGGGGAGTGACTTTGCTTTATACTATGTAGTGAAGTTATATTATTAAGAGCCTGTGTTGTCCCATTGTTGGGTAAAGGCCTCCCTACATTTATTTCTATCCAGTGCTATGGTATCCCAGTCAGATAGGTGTTTATCCGAGTCGTATTGTGAAGTTATAGCATAAATGTTTGTAAAATGAAGAACATAGATCTGAAGACGTTCTGGGTTCACTCGACGAGTCCGAAGATAGGCGCCAGGATGCGTCCGGCGGCGGCGGCGTGCGGGGGCGGGGGCGCGCGCGGGCGGGGCAGCGCGCCGCGCTCGTCCGCGTACACCCAGGGCAGGCGCAGCACCCAGTACGCGGAGGCGCTCAGTTTGACGGGCGCGCTGCCCGCCGGCGCAGGCACGAACACCGACCCGCCCGCCACCGGCTGCACCTGCGGACCAAAAACTCAAAGGTGACTGACTGATATAGTGATCTATCAACACACAGCCCAAACTACTGGACGGATCGAGGTGAAATTTGGCATGCAGGTAGATGTTACGACGTTTGAACGCACTTCACGCTAAACCGAGTGAACGGATTATCATGATGTACCTAGGTAGTATGAAGTCCAGGGAGTGTCATAGGCCACTTTTTATCCTCAAATAATGCGAGCGAAGCCGCGGGCGTCCACTGAGTTAAGCGAGCGTGCCTTGGTGGCGTATGCGTCTGCTTTACATTGTAACGCGCCCCGGTTCAAATCGAGACTGATTTTCAAATGACGTGTGGATTTGCAGTCGGTTAACGATAAAGGAAAGACGGAGATTTACCCTGGGTTGTATGGTGACGTGCAGCGGCGCCGGCGCGGCACACGCACGCCGCGTACACCGGCATGTCGGCGTGCGCCAACGCCGCGCCCGCCGCCCGCCGTCACGCTCTCCGGGGACGACATCATGAACCTGACACACACACCACGAAACATTCCGATAAATATCCAGGACATTGCACACATCGCCATCTAGCCCCACACTAACGCTTGTGTCCAATACCAAATTAATTCGTATTTTAATTCTAATTCGTCACGTCCCGCCCAAATAGTACTCACTTTCTTAGAGATAATAATAAAAACGAAGGTATAAGAACCAGTAGCCTTAATGTTTTTGGCGAGTAAATTACCGAAATGTTATTTAAATATATCATTGTTATTGTGTACAACTGTGTGCGTACATTGTGCCGTAAGTCAAACTTGGTGAGATCATTATACGTTCTCACTCGTTATACGCAAGTAAAAATAATAGAATTGAAAAAAACAATGATACAGATAGAGTCACAGTTAGAGATAAGAGTCAGAGATAGAACTAGTGTTAGAGATAGTCAGAGATAGAACTAGTGTTAGAAATAGAGTCAGAGATAGAGTTAGAGTCTAGTTGACCTGTGTCCCCTGGGGCACTCTTACTCGAACCCGATGAATATCTTGACAGTGATGTGCGGCGCGCTGGCCTTGCCGCGCCCGGAACAGCGAGATCTGCTCCACTCTGCAACACGCGATGTCTACAATACATTACTTGTTTAGGCAAAGGCTTTTCGGCTTTTCACTTTACTGTGGTACCAAGTTGTCCTAAAATGTAGATCCATCTTATTTTTTCTACCCTATAAATAACAACTTATGTTGTCACAATTAATAGTGAAAAAATTCAATAAACAATATATTTCTTTGTTACGAGGAATAAACAGTGAAGCAGGCTTATGACGCAAGATGAGGTAAGAGAGGTTTCTCAAGGCTTCGTCGACAAAATATCGAGATGTTTTTTTTGCTAGCATGCGCATCGTAATGTAGTCGGCCGTCGCTGACGAGAACAGCTAGAAACTAATGTTTTTGTTATCTGTGGCGTAGAGTAGAGTTGATAAAATTCTCCGAGTAATTTAGTTAAGAGTCATTTGGATAGGAGATGAAGTGGACCTGGGCGCGCAGTCCCAGGACAGCAGGTAGTTGGTGTGCGGCAGGAAGCCGGGCTGCAGGTGCTCGGGCAGCCCCAGCGCGTGGCTGTTCAGCGAGGACGCGCCCAGGCACAGCAGCGCCCAGTGCGCGTGCGCGGGCAGCAGCCCCGCCGGGCTGGCCTCGTGCAGCATGCCGGGCAGGTACTCCGTAGTGGACGGCTGCCGGGACATCACCTTCTCTGCAACCACACCACCACAGGTATTGGCTGTGTGCGAAGTACTAGGTGGGGGTAATGACATCGATCGCAGCGCTCATGTGGCCAAAAGTAAAAACAATGTTGGCGCTGCCATGTGCCATATTTCATAGTAATCTGTTTAGACTGGATTACATAAATTAATTAAATATTTTTGTGGGTATTATTGTTGTAATATTTTGTGATATAGCCGCCTTTAATTCCAATATAGTTGTGGACGCTAGGTGGCGCTGAACTCGTGCACAGAGCCAATAGTTCGACTCAAAAACAAGACCTTTGTTTAGATATCAATAATTTGAGATTATTCACTTTTAGTCTATCTTTATTAGTCTTGAGTCCAATTTTATACAACAGTTTGTATGGAAATTGCGCACAGGCGACAGCACCTTAAACAAGTGCTATTTAAGGTGCAGTGCTCGTGCGTAAATCATATATGTAGTATGTACAACGTGTTGTACTGTAAGAGAGATTTTGTGCCGAATTATACCTCAAATCGTAGGAATTCAAACAAAAATCTCGCCTCTAAAAAACTAATCGTATACATTTTTATATATTTGAAAGTTAAGGAGAACATAACGTAGTAGCCTATGACACGTAAGACCTCATACTACCTACAAACCAAAAATCAATATGATCCGTTCAGCCGATTTTGCGTGATGAGCGTTTAAATTGGCAAACAGATAAACAGACATAAAATCAAAACTGCTAAAACGTGTTTTAGTTTCGATTTAAAGTTTATCCAAACGCTTATTTTTTCTAATATCTTCTATGTTCAGATTTTTAACTTCCTTTAGCTTTATTATATGTATAGATAGATTAAATAAGGTGAATAGTCCATAATTTTGGAACTGTACTCACGGCTACAAAATGCGTACCAATACGAAAATGTTGACGCTCCGCACGACAGATTCCCCCTTCCCTTCCTTCAGCCATGTTTACAAGTGGCAAGTGTGTAATAATATGTTAACTAAACGGCTTTCACTCACGTGTAATTCGCGTATGTTGTTCACGCGTTTCGGCGTTTAGTTAACATATCGATAGAATGTCTCACGAAAGTTAAATAAAATTAATAAAATAAATATTCCGAGATATCGCACACAGCGCCATCTAACCCCACACCAAATACTAAATACATACTTATTATAAATACATACATACATACGACCAGACTCAACACACGTAGTTATACATTTTTAAAATGCATAAATACTTGTGTCACGCGGGAATCGAACCCGCAACCCCTAGATTAGAAGGCAGAGCCACTACCAACTAAGCTAACAGGCCAGTTTGAATATGAAAGTGTATAACAGATGGTGTTACCGTTGTGCGTGTCGCGCACGAGCACGTAGTGGTCCTGCGTGCTGTCGTCGGTGTCGTCGTCGGGCGCGGGCCCGGGCGACAGCGCGTCGCGCCCCGACCAGCCCGAGCCGGAGCCCGGCGTGTCGCACGGCGAGTCGCGCGCGCCCTCCGCCTCCTGGCTGCCGCCGCCCTTCACCGTCGCAGCCCTGCCACACAAAACAATACCCGATCTCTTTGAGTCGTAGTTCCTCATGACTGACGGTCGTGACTCCTCCGCAGAATTGATTCGTTAGGGGAGCTCTCTAGGGCAGATACATCGTGGTGGACGCCCAGGTCTTTCCACGGTACACATATGTGTAGCATGTCATACACCTCTGGCGAGGGTGACCGCTTACCATCAGGCGGGCTTTCAATCTCTCTGCCATTACATTAGTACATAGCATAAAACTGCATTACTATCTGTCTTCTTATACCTATGTCAGGTCTTACGTATACAGATAATGTTTGGAGGTTTTATGTGTGTATCATACTTATTACATCGTACGTCACAACACAGCCTATTTTATTTTAAAAAAGTGAGACCTGAAAATGGGCGTGGAAGGCTCGAAGACCGGGAAGCGATGTGTGTCGGCGGTGCGGCAGCAGTCGCACTGGTCGGCGGCGGCCGCATAGAAGGCCACGTTGGCGGCGCGCACGCTGTACGGGTCGTCGTGCGCCCGCACGAGCACGCGCTCACGTAGCGCACGCCCGACGAGTGCTCCACCGAGCTGTCGCTGCAACCCACACAGACACGACATTACACACAGCGCCATCTAGACACATACTGAGCTAACGCTTGTATCGTGACTATTGCATAACGCATATAAAAAATAAATTCATTTGAGAAATTTGATAGTTTTAAAACCGCCTTAAGGGCTTTCGACATAACTCAACAGCCGTACTAGGACAATCAGCCTGGGTCTACTTTTTGGGAGACTTATTTACTGTCGACGCAGGATCGTAGGTCGCATATCAAGACATTATTAATACTCATCAAGTACCTAGTAGCAACACAAGCATGTTAGCCATAGTGCAGAGTCTGTGGACCAATACAATCACAAGTTGAGTTTAGTTGAGTAAAAATACATAGTCATATAGTTATTAACAAACTTAGCCTTTGAGCGTTTGAAATAAATGTGGAATATTAATTCCTTTATTCACCCTAACTACTTGCTCTCGATATGTTCTCGGTATTTGTGGACGGCATCAGTGAGGCAACACTGAGAGGCCCTTTACAATACAGAACAACACTTTATTGATTAGTCCACGTTACAGGTTAGTTTACAGTATAATAGTAGAGAGAAAGAAGAAGACTGACTGGTTGGGGTGTATGCAGCCGCGGCCGGTGAGCGAGGCGGCCTCGCACAGCGTGCGGCCGCTGTAGGCAGCGGCGCAGGCGGCGCGCAGGCGCAGCGCGGCCCCGCCCGCCAGCGGCCCGCGCGCCATGCTGCCCAGCACGCCCAGCGCCACGCCCACCTGCCACACACACCACCACACTTACACACACGCACCACCACACTACTTTTTTACAGTATTCTCGGTATCTTGGACATAATCCAAGGCTTTCCACACGGTGTTTTTACATTGACATAGCTAAAAACGTATCTATCCGGCGATACGTTCTGTATTGCACGGGGAGTTGCAAGTTGAGTGCCAAGACGTACCACACACCACACTACTTACTAAACACGAGCCACAACCACTGTGTTCTATTTAACGACACATAACAATATGTGCGTAACATATTCGATGATGACGATGTAGGTACGTTGCAATGCAACTTTACAGTGTCAATAAACATTCTGAATTCATTTTTTATATAGAAAATTATATATATCATCGAACATCAAGTAAATTGAAGGCTAGCTAACTATTGAGTGAGTGCACCGAATTAGAAGGCCTGTGCGGTCATCAGTGGTACGTATAAGCTCACCTTGTGCGCGTGGTGCTGGCTGGAGTAGTGCGCGGGCAGGCCCTCCGCGTACGCGCGTACGACGCCTGTGCAATGGGCAGCACCTGCAGCCACGATACACAATACATAATTTGCCAAAATAAACGCAAACTATTTAACCGAATGATGCCTCTACGTGTTTGTTCCTCTTAGCCACGTTCCTAATCTATGGGATCTCGATCCACCCGATTTGGCAAAATACCGGTTTTTTTCATGTTATATGGCATTACCTACTTTATATTTAAACCAGTAACATTTTAACCAGTTAAGCATTAGCCATGTAACTATACAACTCAGGTTCAATAAATGATTATATAGAAAACATGACATGATTTACCTACATGTTACATGCCAATATAATGAAATACATAATACAATTATTATTGTTAATTTAAGCTGATTATGTATGAGAAAGTATCGGAGTAATAAGTGAGGCTTGACACAGCTTATTGATGTGTACTCACCAGCTGTTAGTGTAGACACTCCCTCTTGATCTGATAGCCGTGAATTTCTTCTTCCTGCACTTTTTCTTTGACCTATCATAATAACATCAATTGTATTATAAGCATGTATTATAATATATCCTAGGAAAAATATGTGTTACTATTTGTATATCTGACATAGGCCTCTCTTCCGAACTAACTGTGCGTTGTTGTGTCCTTGCAGGCTCAGGATCATGAGTTGCAATTATAGTGACGTTATTTTATAATTTTATTGTATAGTGAAAGACAAATGTCTATGGGTTTCGTGCCTGATAATAAAGAATTTTATTATTATTATAAATATTGTATGTACCTACGTGTGCTGCCTTGATTAAATAATTAATAATGCCGATGTTTTGTAAATAGACACATAAAATTTGAGAAAAATTTGAGTAATAAACCCTATTTTAGCGGTGAATATTCTAGAACAGTTGATAGATGTGAGGATACGCACCAGTAACTTACCCGTAGGAAATACGTTCGTTGTAATAAACTTTCACGTCAGGCGCAGCATTATAAAATTTTCTGGCTATCATGTTTCCGACCACGCATAAAGCTCGTCTTTGTCTCTCAATGTCATCATTATCTTTCATATCAGACGTCACAATGTGGCCAAGGTACTTGAGACTCTCGACGATTTTGACAGGCTGCCCATTTAACTTCAGTGGTGGTATGTTCAGAGGACCACTACCCGCCCGGAAGACTACCATTTCAGTCTTCTTTTCGTTGTATGTGAGATTATGCTCTCGAGCATACTGCTCACAGACACCGAGAACATTCTGCAGACCTTTGATTGTGGGACTCAGCAGCACCATATCATCAGCGTAACTCAGATTGTTGACATATCTGCCATCCAATCTGAGCCCGACAGGCGTGCTGCTCAGTTCCACAATCAGGTTATTCACATAATAGTTAAAGAGGTCTGGCGAGGTGATCCCACCTTGCCTCACACCACAAGACAGTCTGTAGCTGTCTGAAACTTCCGTATCCCATCTGACGCTGTTGGTCTGATTGTTGTACCAGTACTCCATCAGGCCAACAACCTCAGGGGGGACATTAAACGCGCCCTAAAATCATAGACAGCAATGACGTCACACCTTGACTCGACCCTTCTTCAAGACACGGTCGAGGTTTGACTAAGAATACCACTTTAGAGTAACACCATAGTAACACCTTGACTTATCCTTAAGGACGTCTTGGCAAAGGCGGAGTGGAGGATGGTTTCAAGGTTTGTTTAAGAATACGGGTGTTAGTGTAACATTATACATACTGGGTTATTAGTAAATCAGTATTGATATGTTGATTAAATTTATTAAGTACTTTAATTTATCAACCGACTTGACAAAAATCGCGCAATCGATTAAACGTATCACCGATTTTTGTAATTACATCATGAACTTACTATAAAACAGAAGAATAATTCACCAAAACTGGGCAAAAATTAATAAAATCAGTATGTAAGTTTTAAAATTTCCTATTGGAATTACGCTGTAAAATATTCGTATTGTAATTCAATGTATAGCCAATGTAGTAATTCTACACTAATGTTGTAACATTCTACTTATGTTTCCAATACTTGACTTATAATTACTACTGTTATAGCACAGACAACAAAACACTCAATTTATGCAATTTCACATGATGGTATAATATCCACATCGATATCGTAATAGCTCATTATAACATCAATAAAACGCGACCAACCTGATTGCAGGGCCAATCAGGTTGGTGGCGCTTTATTGATGCGCGCAGCTGCGCTCTCGTTGGTTAGATTTTAATGGCGGCAAAATCACTGTGACAATACACGTACGCGTGAATTTAATGTTTCGCAATGTGTTTTGTTTTTTTTAATACAAATTAAAAGTTAAAAATGGATAGCGACGATGATATTTGTACGCCTCCGGATATTCTAGAATTGGCAACAAAAGTAACTCACAATCTTTTGCCAGAAAAATCTAGAAAATTATATGAAAAATTAACTATTGTCAGCTTTTACTCTTGTTGTTTGATTAATTGCATTAGTGAAGATAAAGTAGTGTATGCAACTGCATATAACACGGGTATTAAAACACGAGTGTGAGTCCCGTGACGCGCGTCACGCACTAGCTCGGGCTCCACGAGTGTGGGGCGCAGAGATCGCGGCGCCACCGGCAGCCTGGTGTTCAACGACCTCCCCATCAGTAATTGAGCTGGTGAAAATTCCTCACCCGTCAAAGGCGTGTTTCTAAAATTTAACAATGCTAACGGCCATTCGGTTTTGTCTTCCGACGCCTTCTTCAATAAGCGTTTGACTGTTTGAACATTTCGCTCGGCTAACCATTCGACCGTGGATACAGCGGAGAACTCGTGACGTGTTGAAACTCCCACTTTTTTGCAAACTCCTCGAATACCTCCGACTTAAATTGTTTCGCATTATCCGTTACTAGCTTTCGTGGGATTCCAAAACGAGAAAACATGCCCTTCATTTTTGTGATTACTGTTTCACTTCTCATATCCGGCAAAGTAACGACTTCTACAAACTTGGAGTAGGTAATAATCAACAACGAGCAGATGTTGTCGCCTGCCTAGCTCGAATATGTCGGCGGCGAGCGTGTCCCAGGCGCGCGGCGGCACGCTGTGCGGCGCAAGCGGCTCGCGCGCGGGCGCGGCGCGGTGGCGCTGGCACGCCTCGCAGCGCTGCACGCACTCCTCGATCTGCGCGCCCATGCCGGGCCACCACACAGCCTCACGCGCGCGTCTTCTGCACTTCTCGATACCCAAGTGCCCCTCGTGAATGCGAGCTAGCAGGTCTTTACGTAAACTATGCGGGATAACCACTCTTTTGTTATGAAATAACAATCCGTTTATTTCGTACAATTCATGTCTGAAAGTCCAGTATGGGCGAGCCGATTTACACACTTGATTTTTATCGTTCGGCCATCCTCTGTGATAATAGCCGATCACCGCTTAAAGTACGGTATCCTTCTGGGTTTCGACCCGAATGCGTTCTAATTTCTGGTCGTTCGCGTCCAAACTATCGTACACGGCATTCACGTGCACGGTGACGTCATCCTCGCAGGAGTCTGCGCGCGCTCCCTGCTCGGTCGCATCGCAGCGCGCGACAGCGCGTCGGCTACGTGCATGTACTTACCCGGCTTGTACACCACGTGCAGCCGGTGCGCCTGCAGTTTCAGCAACATGCGCTGAAGCCGCGGTGGCGTTTCATTCAGCGGTTTCCGCACTATCGTTTCTAACGGTTTATGATCACTTTCCACCGTGACTTCACTGTGTCCATAAATATAGAAATGAAATCTTATGCACCCGAAGTATATGGCGAGCATTTCTTTTTCTATTTGCGCCCACCGCTTCTCGGTGGGTGTGAGCGTGCGCGCGGCGTAGGCCACGGGCTGGCCGGCCTGCAGCAGGCACGCGCCCAGCCCGTGCGCGCTGGCGTCTCCTGACAGCGTGACCGGCTCGTCAGGCGAGTAGTACTGCAGCACGGGGGCGCTGCTGATCGCCCGCTTCAGCTGCTCGAATGATTGGTCGTGGACATGTAACCATTCAAATACTACCTATGTCTTTCTTCATTAAACTCCGCAACGGTGCCGCCACCTTCGCATAGTTAGGAATAAACCTCGATAAATAATTAGTCATTCCTAAAAAACGCTCTAATTGTTTCTTATCGGTCGGCGTTGGTATGTTATTTATCGCACTAACTCGGCTAGCGGTCGGACTGATACCTGAACCGTTCAGCGTAGGTATGTCCCAAAAACTCAACTTCAGCCGCCCCAAACACACATTTTTGTTTGTTAAATTTGACCCCGTACTCGACCGCCCTCCTGAGTACCTCCCTGAGTCGTTAATCATGTGAGGCTTTATCGACTCCGTAAATCAATAAATCATCGGCGAAAACCTCGACACCAGGCATAGCAAATATTTTATACATTTCGTGATGAAATATTTCCGGGGCACAATTGATACCGGTTGGCATGCGAAGCCATCGATATCTTCCAAAAGGCGTGGCGAATGTACATACCTACCTAGCTTAGAACTCTCCTCGTCAAGCTGAAGCATCCAAAACCCATTTTTTGCGTCTAATTTAGAAAAAACTTTAGCTCCCGCCAAGTTACTAGCTATTTCCTCTTAACGTAGGAAGCTGAAAGTGAGAGCGACGCACGGCTTTGTTTAAGTGATAAGGATTTAAACAAATACGCAGCTTATCAGGTCGCTCGACTCGACAGGCACTTTGCGAGAAGCATTCACAACCGGCGGAACCGTCGGGTCGATATCAATTTTAAACACTTTTTGCAAGCAACCTAATCCGTCAAATACAGACTCTGGAATATTTACTTGTTTTCTCTATTTCCGATACATTCGGTGGAACAATGAACTTAAGCTCACGACACGCTTTATAACCCGATAAGTTATTACATTTCAAGTTCAACACGTATATCTTTTGCCGAGTTTGCATATCATTAGCATCTACCTAACTTAGCTTCAAAACACCCTATTACAGGTAGCTTATTTTTACTCACTTCACGTAAACATTCGACGTTTTCTGTAACATACACACGTCAAAACCTGCCGCTCGGAAATCATAAATAGACATAACGGTAACATCAGCGCCGCAATCTACTTTAAAATTAATTGTATTGTCATCAACCTTCACGTCCTCAAACCACGCATTACGGTTGTCGCGTATTTCGTCGATAGATAAGGAAAGGAATACTGACTCACATACTTATGAACTCGGTGCTGTCCTCATCAGGGTCCTGTTGCTCCTCCAACTCACCCAGAAACTTAGCTTGACACATTCGCGAATAATGGCCGATACGGTTGCACCGATAACACTTAATATTACGCGCCGGGCACTGATTATTAACATGTTTACGTCCGCAATAACCACACAGACGCACTGTACCGGTCGCCGCGGCGGCTCCCTGGCTGCGGCCCGCGCCGGTCCCGTCCGGGCGGCGGAGCGCAGCGCGCGGCTGCCGCGCGGCGCCCGCGCGTATCGCCTATTCGCCTCCAGCTCGAAATGCGGCGCTCGCTCGGCGCCGGCGCCGGCAGCGGCCCCCGGCCGGCCCGCTTCGGCGCACGCCTCGGCGGCGGGCAAGCAGGCGCCCGCCGTCTCCACGGCGCGGCACCACGTGACCGCACTCTCCAGATCCAGTTTGGTTTTCGCTAGCATCTTCTCACGCATGCTGGCATCTCTGAGCCCCTGAATGATCTGGGTCACGATAAGACTGTTACGTATTTGACCGAACTCACACGACCTACTTTTTGACTTTAACGCACTTAGAAACTTATCGAAAGTGTCCTCGCGTTGATAAGTTTCAAAAAATACGTGACGCTCGTAGTTAATATTGCGCGTCGGATCACAATGCTTTTAAAACTTTTTCACAGGTACGTCATAGTTTAACAGGGCATCTTCGTCTAACTCTAAATCCTCAAGAATATCACGGCCACACTTCCCGATCACATGAAGAAATAACGCACACTTCTCCCGGGACGATGAAATTATCTTTGCCGGACGCAATAAGATAATAGTCGAAGACAGATTTCCAATCCCGCCAGTTCGCTCGCTGCCATGTTGCCATCCTCGCTCATGGCAGCCGGCTGCTGCAAAGCCGTCAACGTGATGTCTTTTGACATTGTTCGACGACTGAGTTGCCCCCCGAGGTCAACGAACCAACACTATACTTTCCAAAAACTAGTTTAGGTACACCTGACACCATGTTGTAGAAAGGAGTATTGATAAATTAAACCACTCGGTTATGCATCACAATGACAACTGATTTATTTAATTTAAGTCTAATCCTCAACACAAACCATAAACAACTAAATCTGCTTACCCTGAAGTAAAAATAAAGATTGTTATTATAGATATGTATGACTCGTTAAGTACTTATCAGTAACCCAGAACATCGACTAAAACAAGCTCTAGAAGCCAATCACAAGCCGGTCTAAATTTAGCCTCAGTTGCAAGCTCTTTCTCTATAATGTAACCAGTCTACAAATAGGTACCTACTTAATACATAGAATATCATTGCTTAGTACCACGAGTCACGAGTACCCTGTGCTTATCACCGGCACCAACTGCTGTGTAGTCTGTGGTAATAAGCGATGTAAACAAAAATGGCGGACAAAGTCCATCCACTAGTGCCGTGCTCGCGCGTCAGGGTTTGTTTACTATCGATATTTTGGAATGTGATTGGAGATTTTATCGAAATATAAGCAAAGTTTTATAAAGATTTGTAAATTTCTTTGTTTCTTTTTTAATTTAACGGAAGATATTGTTCGAAAAGAAGAGAGATTACAAAATGTAGCTAAAAATGTAATCTTATTGTATAATAATCACGTCGATAAAAGGAAAATAGCTCGTCATGTAACCAAGTGCATAAATTATAGCAATATTGTGTACATAATGTTACATAAATTATGTTATGTATGTTTGTAGTTAGGTAACATTAAATTAAATAACCTGATATAGTAAGGCTATTACGCAAACAATACGCCAAGTCAAAACATGAATAATAAACTACATAACAAACAATACAACATTAGCTCTAAAATTATAGAGCAGCGGAATAAAAATATCGAGTTTATAGCCATCCTTAATCACAATAATTGGTGGTGGGAGCATGCGAGACACGACCAACGTTCATGCATTGATGATTGACGCGCTACGCGGCACTACGGTAACACAGATCATTGCCAATCTGCGAATTGAACAAAATAAACCAGCGGGAAAGTTTGAAAGCTAATATAAAAGTCATATTGAAACATTTTTGTATAAGAGTTTGACAGCTAAAAACATATTGGAGTTGGACCTCTTTGAAAATATAAATAAAAACAAAATGGATGTGTAAATTTTAAATCTTGCGAAAGCTGTTAGACTTTCTTTCGTTATCAGTTTTAGTTTTTATTGTTTTTGTTTGAGTGAAAGTGAACTAAAATGGCAAAGTCGACGATTTTAATACGGCAATCCTTGTAAGTTCTTTTATTAAGACGTATCATTTGATAATTGATTTATTTGGTTTTATTATCGTCAATTTAGTTTATACTTTAATATTTATTATATATTTCCTGTGGGCTGTGGGTTACCGACTTCATAAAAAATGTTTATAAAGTTTCTACATTACTAACTTTAAAGTTTAATAAATTTAGGTACCGAAATAGTGTATTAGTAATATTAAATTTTACAATACCTAGGTACCTAGTTACTTCTATTTGTGTATTTAAAAAAAAAAAAACTAGGTAAGTATTTTGTTATTTTGAATTTTGTGTCCAGCCCACAAGTTCATCTTTGTTGTTTGTCAAGTTCAATCTTGTATGCAAATCAAACCAAAAGACACAAATCAAAATTCAACCTCGATATCACATCACTACTCACAATCAACCTAGTGAAAACACTCAACATTATGTAATATAAATTAAAATATATATAAGATATTCAAAATATTCTTTCCTACACAACAAAATTACATGATACACTTCAAATAAAAAATAAATTAAAACGCGTAATATTTACAACCTATCCTACTTTATCTAAAGGCAGAGTACCAAAATGCTACATTGCCCCGAAATTCATATTATGATACATTATTTTATAGTTTATGAGTTATTTATATTTGTACCAAATTTAATTTGAGCATGGCTAGACTTTTCTGCGTTAAAAGTAAATTAATAATATTGTAATTGTCAGTGTTTTTTTAATTTCTATAATAATACGTGATATAAAATAAAAAAACCTATTTTTTTTTGTTGGTTCAGTTACTAAATTAAATGTCAACAGTACAGGGACATTTGGGTCAGCACCCGAAAGTTAGTGTTTATTCGTTATTGTTTTAATGTGTGATACTACAACTCACACCACTAAGAAAGAAAAATATATGTAGTATCATATCCGTTATCTAGTACCTACCTATGATAAAAGCGTAAGCTTAGTATGGGGCTAGATGGCGCTGTGTGATATGTCCTGAATATTTTTTTACAGTATAATAAATAATGAGTTTTATGATAAAACTCATTCCTTTTTTAACTTAGTCTGAAAGCTAGATAATCTTCTTACCACTAGGTATCATTGTTGATTGAGTAATATCTGTCGTCTACTAGATGGTTCTATGTAATTGATACCTACGCTTTACATAACAAGCCCTTGAACTTCAAGTATACAACTACTTATACATGCATATATAGCTATCTAGGTACATAAACTGGACGCTGAACTGCGTATTAACTTTACGACCGCGCATTTTAATTCTTTAAACACACACGATAATTGACCTTAAACTTTAGATTTAAAGCATAAATTGTGTTCTTATGACCTACGCTTGCAGACTCCCAGGTCATAAAATAAACTGGTTTGATGCCTATTCCTATAAGTACTGAGAATATAAAATATGGATGTACCAGGAATGTGTGGTTTCAAGGTTCTTTCGATAGAGTCAATAACAACCTTATTATGGTGAGTTCCCCACCTTCGCATTGGATTGTATTTAGGTACATGATTATTTATTTCGAAAAAGTTTCTTAAGTTAAAGAAGCATTTTGCCATACCTATATACATGAACTCTCAAACTACGTACATAGTATTAGGTACTTTAAACCAACGCCAAATATATCACTTGCAATTATATAGAATATCATTGATCACATGTCTTTAAAAAATATTTTTGTGTCTGTAAATCTATAACATAGCCATTTTGCGTGTTTATGTAATTTTTGAGGTAAACAGTAAACACACAGGATAGAAATACAATCATATAAGTAATGGTTACATTATATAAATAGCAACAGTAGGAAGCATGTAAGTCTATACCTACATTTGCGAAACAAACTGGTAATATTGAGTACATACATACACATATTTTTACTAAGATATATTTTTCAAAAGTGTCAATTTTTTTTACCCAAAATAGGAAATGACCCAGAACTTGAAGCAGGTTTTTAGATATATTTGATAAACAAATATAATCATTTGTGTATATTGACTTTCAGATGTAAATTCGTGTTGACCCCAATTCAGATTCATATTTTGGCCGAGTGCAACACTGCGCTGCGACCCAATTAGAATATTCTTACTTGTTTGTCATATAGATTCGTAACGAACATTTATTTCTAGTAGTTTGGTATATTTCGCGATATATACATTTTCTAAACTTAATTTATTCGTGATAGAAACTTGAGAGAACTTCACACAATCCATGTTATTACAAAACGTGGTTTATAATATTAGTCTAGAACTTTCTTTTTTAGAAAAAAGTCGGTTCTTGTTGTTCAAACTTCATATACAAAATGTCAACTTCAAATTCAAACGTTGATTTTCTTTTGGTGACATTTTGAAAGTTTGTTTATTACATCACGCGACATTGGCAAAATTGCGGCCATACCGCAGAGGCCACAACCAAGATTAGAATAGAATAGTGGACAGTAAACAGTCAAATTTCGAACAACAAAAACGGACTTGGTATTTTCAAAGTCCTGGATTAATAGTTAAGCCACATTTTGTAATAAGACCTCTGCATTGTATTGTTGGAGGATATTTTAAAATTACATCGTCAAAACTGTAATCTGAGCGTGTTTCTAAAACCCCTTAATCGCAAATTCATATAAATACATATAATATAAAACGAGTAAAGTATTTCATGCAAGTATTCTTGTCCTTGGCCTTTATATAATGTGTAGGTACTCATCACCTGCATATTCGTGGAGCTAATTGGGCATACCGCACGTGCTCCAGATAAGAAATAAATACTGAAGTTCGTGTGAAACTGCAGTGTATACTTACCTGGTCAAGTGGAATCGGAAATTAGTAAATTATTTAAATTTTACTTGTAATATTATACCATGATATTTTTGAGAATTTCAGAGTAGCTAAACTTTAAACAGTCGGTTTTCAAAAATAATTTTCTAAGCAAGAAAAATAATTTTGATAAAGTATTTATGTGACCTGTAAGAAGTTCCCAGTTAAAGTATTTAAAGCCTTAGATAAAATAGCCAGTTGATTACAAGTAGCAATGTGACCATGGCTGTGACCATGGTTCAAAGTTCGAACTTCAAATTTATACAAAGTAAATTTGCAAAAAACATTATTGTACCGCAAATCGCTATTAAAATAAATAAAACTTGTATCAACATTTTAATCATGTATTTACGTTGCACGTGAGTGTAATTTAAAAATGTAAACGATTCTCCGTTGTCAAACGCTGTAAAGTAAACAGCGAGATAAAGCTCCCAGCAAGATAAATGAGGTTTACTTACTAAGTATAGTCTAAGCACGTGCTTATAACGTTTATCATCTTGTTTGACAACTATGTAGTGTTATCTTGCGATGACTGTTTTGAATTAATTTGTATAGGTACTTAATGTATCGATGGCTCATTAATTAATTGTGTAGATATTATATTGAAATGTCTAGGTACATATTTATTTACAAAAAGGTTTTTTTTTGGTTTCTAAAACGACGATCAGTCAATTTTTTCACACAAATCAAGTTTATAGGGGGAATGTATACTAGTAACTACAAACAGTAATCAGGAATCGCAAGTTTATTTCTTTTTGGTTCCTAAAACGACGATGTCCAATTCTTCCAACAAATAAATTTGTTACCAATCAATAAAATGTCTCACGAAAGTTTGATTGATTGTTTTGATGGCAGAACTAAATCATCGGATCATCGTCCTAGTAATCAGTATGTGTTTAAAAAAATCATAAATCTTCTTCTTCTTATCGAATGAGAGTGACCAACTCTGGTGTTAAGAGTTTTCAAGCGGCGACTGCCGTACTAGACAAACAGCCAGGACCTATAACTTAACGTGTCATGCACGGAAACGCCTAAAATGGAATGACATTTTTCGGTCAAGTAGCAAATCATAAATGAGCACTAGACAAACAACCGGGACCTACAATTTAACGTGTCATCTGACCCACGGAAGCGCCCAAAAAGGAATGCCACATTTCGGTCAAGTGGCAAATCATAAATGATTTACAAGAACAATATCTCTCTTTCCAGATTCCACCAACCATCTCGTCGTCACCTGTCAGTGACGTCACCACGGCGGACCTCCACCTCTCCTCAGAGGAAGGGGCTCGCAGCCCCAGCCGTGTCTGCCGCAGTCCGCCCCTTCAATGATATACCGGGACCCATGGCCTTGCCGATGTTGAGGCATTCAGCACATGTGTTGCCGAGAATAGGTAACATTACTTAATTGCAATAGATGATTTTATAACTGTGGTGTAGCCAAATAAGTAATATAAAGAGGGAACATGGTAAATGGTAGGAAGGTGCACTCACCGCAATCAGCTCGTACAAATCCTGGGGTACCCCTCAGTTTTTATCACACCACAGTATAAGGCTCACACACATAATTTAATGTTTATGGGTTTGTCTTTAGCGAGCAGTTCGCCTTAGACTTATTCATTACAAATATCACACGCGACACATAGTTTAATCTCGGTGAATTTGTCTTTTTATTATTTTAGCACCACTGCACTCGCGGTACACATTTTTATATGACGGTGTCTATCTTACAACTCCGCTAGAGGGCGCTAGCGCGCCCACTTGTCTTCGCCGTACATCGACGAAGATATGCACCTTCGGGAAAGGAGTGGGAGAGGGATAGAGTATCATACGAATAAAATATAAATAAATACATGTGGCGACACCAAACTGTATCCAAAGAAGAACTGTTTTATACCATAAATAACAAACAAAACTGGTTTACTTACAACGAATGATCACCAACTTCTATTTGTAAAAGGAAGCATGACTCTTCCGGGACACCTATTACTTTAAAAAAACATAATTCCCCAATGTGGCATTCAAGCAAACTAGCAGCTTAATTTGTAACATTCAGGCATAGTTAAAAATTATAATTATTTAAATTATGCTCATAAAATATATAGCCAACTTAGACAAACTTTTGATAGTAAAAAAAATAATAAACATGATTATGAAGTTATTTTAGCTCACGTTGATAGACATGCGTCGATTTATGTAAGACTTTTCGCGTTTAAATGATTTTAAGATATGGACTAAGTGTATACTAATTTAAACCATTAAGAGAGTATTCGATGCGGGTGTAAGTTTATTATCGACAGCTGTGATGCTATTACCGGACATTGCTAAATATTAAATTTACTGCGCTATATAATATATGCTTGAAGGACTGCAACGGGCTTTCACGATTTTTATTATTGAGGTAGTATAAGATCACATATGTGAGTAAAAGCACAAATAATTTCAGCTCCAATGTGACATACCAAACTGACTCAAAAGTTGATGACATACTTAAGTATATATGTATACAAATGATACAGAAAACTGCTATCAGCAAACCGAAGATGTTAGCGTACATATTTGGTTTACTTCAAGAAGTAGTTTCGTGAAGTTTTTACCTCAGCTGCATGAAGGCAGCAGTATAGGTAAATAAATTAAGTCGATTTTATTCGGTTTGCTCGCTCCAGCTGCAAACTCACTTGCACTAAACTTTACATTTTTACGCGGACAGCCAATATCAAACAATTTGGGACCACTTGTACAAATTTACAAGACCGCTGTTATTTCTTTTTTTAACAATAGGTACCGTACTTTTACTTCTCATTTTATTAACCTAATTTACTTCACTGTTATGAAAAGAATTGATGAGAAAATGTATTTTTAGAAATGCCGCCACGAAATATAAAGCTAAAGCTAGTTCGTATAACAATGGAACAGAGCAAAGATAATATTTTCTTTAAATGTAGGTATCTAATTTTCGTTTGTTTTTATCAGCTATAAAAAATTTACAGCAAATGGTGAAGTATCTACATACATACATATATCTTTTACAAGCTAATAATTAATATATTGAACCAGGCGTTACTTTAAGGAAATCCATTGTAAATGATACTCTGGAAAAAATATGTGTTTGTCCGCTGCGACTGCTCCCTTCAAACCACAAAACTTGATCGTTTTTGGGTGTGTTCCTCCATATACCACCGCCACACCTCTCCACCTAACGTGGCCTCCGTGGCTCTTAAAATCTTATTAACACCGCACCTTGTGTCTTCAAGTTTTGTAGTTCTCCTTCGGCAAGGTATTCTCGTTGACCCGTGTTTCGTCTATCCTCTTTTTTTCCAGAGTTTTGAAGCATAATTGTAAACTTATAACCTACACCACGTTGCTTCCCACAAACTCCATTCGAGTGTAAAGCGACGCGTCCATGTTTTCAATCAATAAAGGCGTGTATACACTGCCGGTTTATTGCTGGTCCAGTTAGGTCGTTGGCATTAATGAGACCTTATCCCTGGGAATTTGCAGTGCGCAAAAACTTAATTGTCTAGTATGAAATAAGTTTATATTAGGGCCGGCGTCGCTTGGTTTCATAATGGTTGCATTTTTTATAAGACATTATATGTATGTGCAAAAATAATTTCCAAAACACGTGAAGATTTGCATCAATAGGCACGAAACTGTATTTATTTTTAGTATTTGTTATGTTGAGATCAGAAACAATAAACAAATCATCAAATCAAATGTCACCAAACTTCTCTTCGAAAACGCCACTACATTTATTCAGGTAAATGTCTGTGTATTGGATGTTTTTTTACAAGAATATAGAATAAACCCTGTATCAACATAACCTGCTTTTTGTTGCAAATTAACGTGGCCGCGTGGGTAACACTACGAGAGCACTAGGAAGCATACATATGTATGTACCTACGCGTGGCGTCGGATTTTCGTAAATGTTCTAGTCTAGTGCACTCGAGGCCTTCTTACTTTTAATATGTTCTTTTCCAGGCAGTTTCCACCACACAGTCGGGCTGGGCCTGCTAGAAGGCCTACGAGACAAGTACGGCAGTTTGGTGCGCTTCGCCAAGGCCAGTCGAAGCAGACCGGTGCTCTTTGTGTTTGACCCGGAGATGATGAAAGAAGTAAGTTATTTATTTGAACAGCAGACTACTGAAGCAACCCTTTTTACGTGAAGGATATGCATTTACCCGTACTCATCTCTGCACTCATCCCGCACCGGGTTAAATCGGGCTCGGAGCTAATGAGGCTCCACTACCGACTAAAAATTTCCACGATGTCCCTTCGTCCTGGCAAGAACAGGTTTCGCGGACAAGTGAGCAGTGCTCCTCGGAAATACTGAAGCAACCGTGCACAATGTAAATTAATTTAGACGAGGAGCAATCATTGAAACAAGCAAGTGCCATGCGAAGACTGATTTTATTCATCTACCATCATTTCCAACTATCTATCAAAATATTAAATATTATAATATACCCACAACTCCCTTTTTCAATAAAATAAAATTAAACATGCTCATTGAGTTTACACAAAACAAAATCGTTAGTAAGTATAGTTTAATTATTAATGATGTTAGAACAATAAGATTTTTTGTGATTATTTTGAAATTACATAAATGATCCTCATTATCCTCTTTTGAACAAAAGAAAATATGGTACCAATATAGAGATAAAAAATATATGTTATTAAGTAAAAGTTCATTATGAATTATTAAAATTATTTTACATCGAGCTTGTTTAAATCATTTACAAAATATCTGCACAATTTATATTCCTGAAGTTTTATTGGATAAAATATTGCTCAATACATAGAACAGCTGGTACATAGAACAGATGTTCATTTGAATGTAATTTTTATTCTTATGTTTACTTCAATATAATAATAATACCTATAAGTAGTGTTTTGTGTGCTATGAAACTTATGACGTAGGTATCTACTTATCTTATCACTGATCAGTGCACATCCCGTGATGCGCGGACCGTAAGCCAGTATCAGGAGTAACACCAGCGATCAGGAGCTGTCACCGTCCTGCCGGAGCGAGTGACATACGCGGCATTAGTATTGTGTTGCAAAATATGTTGTTGTACACTGGAGCTGCGCGCGCCTAACTCACTAACCGGTTCGCGGTCGCCTGTGACGTCATCGAAATCATACGCACCATACAACTTATCACATCGCTCCGGACGCAAACAACTATCAAGCCTTATTTGTTTTCTGTTTCGACGTATTATCGTTCCCGTGCACATTTTTAGCAAATATGATCTGGGGCCTTTTGTACCTACTATTTTGGCATTTACCCAGTTTCCGCCAATACGAACCTTAACTTTGTCACCTATTGATAACGGTTTTAAATTTTTACTACCTCGGTCGAAATATTTCTTTTGTATAGCTTGTCTCTGACGTAATTTTCCATGCACCTCGGTCGTATTACACAATTTAGGCTGTAGTGAATTTGGTGAACATGGTAAAATGCTACGAAGTTTTCTGCTGTTCAGTAATTCAGTTGGTGAAGGTATCTGGTCGCTTATCGGAGTATTTAAAAATTCTAATAATGCCAGTCTGAATTCCGTCCGTTCATACGTCGTTTTACGCAACATCGCTTTTACAGTTTGTATCGTTCGTTCTACCTGGCCGTGATTGTGGATATCGCGGAGAAGAAGTTTTGTGTTCAAACTTCCAATCCCTACTGAACACAGAAAATAATCTGGAGGAAAATTCTGGTCCATTATCGGTCATACAAATATCTGGGATTCCCTGTCGACTGAAAATATTTTTCATTTTATTTATAACACACTCAGAAGTTAATTTTGCAACTGTTCAACTTCAATAAATTTGCTAAAATAATCCACTACTAGCAAATAACTCTTCCCATTAAAATGGAACACATCGGCGGCTACCTTCGCCCATGCCCTGGCAGGAATCTCGTGCGGGATTAGAGGCTGCTTGCTGTTCTCTTTCCTGTAGGTCAGACACGCCTGACAATGAGAAATCATATCTTGTATCTGTGAGTTCATGTTAGGCCAAAACATTATCTCACGTGCTCGCAATTTCGTTTTCGCAGCTCCTAAGTGTCCTATGTGCACTTTTTTCAGCATGTTCCGTCTCAAACTTTTAGGAATAATGATTCTCGAGCCTTTCCATAAAAGATCATAGGCTACTGTAAGCTCATCCCTACAGTCCCAATAAGGTGTCATTGCGTCACTCACATTACTCTTATGTGTTGGCCATCCGCCCAAAATCACCTTTTTTAGCTCCTGCATCTCCTGATCTCGTTCGGTGTGCTTCTGTAGCTCCATGAGATGCGTGTCCGTGAGTGAGT
Organism: Macaria notata; assembly: GCA_927399415.1. Taxonomy (NCBI): domain Eukaryota; kingdom Metazoa; phylum Arthropoda; class Insecta; order Lepidoptera; family Geometridae; genus Macaria; species Macaria notata. Next base: position 2,976,276 of record OV656737.1, read on the forward strand.
TGCTGAGTGCCACCGCACACACCTGCGCCCTCTCCTCTAGGTCATCGCGCGGCTCCTCTCTCTCGTCGCTGCCCGGCGCGGGCGCCACCGCTCGAGATAACGCGTCCGCTACGTATAGGTATTAACCGGGCTTATAAACTAAATTGAATGTATACGGCTGCAAACGTAACAACATTCTTTGTAATCTGGCCGGCGCACCGGCTAATGGCTTTTTAATGATGCCTACCAATGCACGATGGTCAGTCTCAATTGTCACTCGTGAGTTACCGTAGATATACGAATAAAAATATTCACACGCAAACACACATGCGTACAATTCTTTTTCAATTTGTGCATAATTTTGTTCCGATTTAGATAACGACCGAGACGCATAACAAACCGGTTTCCCGTCTTGTAGTAAACAAGCGCCCAGCCCGTTTTTACTCGCATCTACAGAGAGGGTGACAGGCTTACATCATAAAACTGTAACACCGGCGCGCTTGTTATGCATTGTTTCAAATCTTGAAATTTTTTATCATGTTCCTCGTTCCAGTGCCATTCATTATCTTTTTTCAGCAATTTTCGTAACATGTGTGTTTTTTCTGACAAATGCGGCACAAAGCTTCCTACGTACGTGACTAGACCTAGGAATCTCTCTAAATCTTTTACGTTTTCTGGTTTTGGCATATTTATTATCGGCAAAATATGCGAATTATCGGGACGTATGCCCTCTTGAGATATCACATGACCTAGATATTTAATTTCTGTCAGGCCTATCTTGCATTTCTCGCGGTTTAATTTGACATCTATTGCCCGACACCTAGCGAGCACCTGCCGGAGACGTTCATCATGAAGAGCCTTGCTGGGGGCGTGAATCAATAAATCGTCAACGAATAGAGTGACGCCTTCAATCCCATCACAATATTCGAACAATCTCCTATGAAAAACTTCAGACGCTGATGAAATGCCAAATGGCATACGCAAGAATTTGAATCTTCCAAAAACTGTATTGAAAGTGCAAAGATCAGTAGACTCATTGCTTAATTTCAGTTGAAAAAATCCTTGTTTACAGTCAAGACTGCTGAAAAATTTTGAACCAGATAGCTTTGAAGTTATCTCATCTAAAGTTGGTAACTTAAAATGTTCTCGCATAATATATTTATTCAAATCTTTTGGATCGAGACATATGCGTATGTCACCATTCGGTTTTTGCACCACAGTCATTCTGTTGACCCAGTCCGTGGGCTCTTGCACTCGGGTGATCACCCCCTGCTCAACCATATCACACAACTTCCGCTTCACAACATCTCTGAGCGCAACCGGCAACTTCCGCGGCGCATGCACAACGGGACGCGCGTCATTGCTCAATTTTATTTTATATTCACACGGCAAACATCCCATACCCTCAAACACGTCCTGATATTCTTCAAGTATCGGCTCAGTGGTGGATTTATTCTCACTCACAGTTAAAATTCGCTTAATTAAACCCATCTCCTCACATGTCGCCCTTCCGAGAATCGGTGATGACGTCACATCGGCTATGTTGTAATTTACTATATACGACTTGCCTTTGCTTTAATACGCCCGCCTGAATAATCCACTAACCCAACATCCGCTTCTAAAAGGTCACTCTCATTTATATTAAGTCGCCGTAAATATCTACGCGGCAAAACATTTGCATCAGCTCCAGAGTCCAACTTAAAACTTATTTTCTTTTTATGTATTTCTAAATTCGACATCCACGGCTTGCTACTTTTACATTTACTTGTTCGACTCACCTGATCTATGGAGTTCTCCTGTACCGCATCAACACGACACACTCGCGCATAGTGATTCATACGATTACACCGCATACATCTTTGCCCAAACGCTGGACACTTTGCTTTGCTTTTACCGTGCACTAAACCGCAATACACACACATCGATCGATCGAATTGCCGCGCTTGGCCTCTCGACGCCGCGAGCTGGCGCTGCTGCGACACTGCTACCGGCCGGAAATTACTACCGGAACGTTCACCCCGGCCGCTCTCATCTTGACACCGACCGCACGGCGCGCCGCCGGCGCCGCTTCCTACTGGCGCGGGCGCCGCTCGTGCTCCAGCACCGCTGCCCGGTGCCCTCGCTCGTCCGCTAGAAGTTGGCTGTCTCTGCACCCAATGCACGGCTAACTCGCTGTCTCGCTCACTCACCTCGTCGACCTGTCTTGCATCCTGCTCTAAACTCATGCGTGTGGCTTGTACCTACTCGGGACATCTCTGCAACGCTACAAATATCTAACGATTTTTTCAACGTCAAATCAACCTCTCGAAGCAAACGTTCTCTCAAAGCTTCTTCCCTCAAGCCACATATCAATCTGTCCCTCACGAGACCCTCCTTCAAATCCTTAAACTCGCAGGATGCCGCTAACTTGTTGAGGTCGAACACATACTGCTCCACCGTTTCGTGTTGTTGTTGATTTCGCGTGAAAAATCTATGTGGCACAACAGTTACCTAGATTTTTCTTTGGTGTAAAAAATCGATCAAATTTCTTTAATAAACCGTCCACCGAAATATTTGGCTCAAGGTCAAACTGTTCGTAAACGTCACGACACTGTTCACCTATTATGTGCAACAAAATGTTCACTTGCACAGTTTTTTCTTCAACACTGAGCGGACATGCCTCGTAGTAGATGAGGAATTACTTTTTCCACCTTGTCCACTGATTACTAAGATTTCCTGAAGTTATACTAACTAAATCTTTCTCAAAAGAGAACGGCGGTGGCGGTGACAAAACAGATTCCATTTTAATAGTTCTACACCAAAACAAACACGAACTCCAACTCGATATTATCTCCCGAGTAACGCGGAATCAATCACGCACTACATAATTCCGAAATCCGTCTGCGCCATGTAAAATAATTTAGACGAGGAGCAATAATTGAAACAAGCAAGTGCCATGCAAAGACTGATTTTATTCATCTACCATCATTTCCAACTATCTATCAAAATATTAAATATTATAAAATACCCACACACAAGAGACTCTCGTGACGAAGATGGACTATTGCTGAATAGGGCAGTTAAAGTACAACATTTTGGTCCGTTTGGCCAAGGCTAGTCCGAGCAGGCTTGTGATCTTTGTATTTGACCCTCAGATGATGAGAGAGGTTAGTTGGTTCTTGGTTGTTTTGTATACCAAGAATGTTAAGTTGTAGGACTGGCATAAAAACCTGAAAAAAAATATAATCCGTGGCACTCAACCCCACCTTTACGGAATTGCAAATGACATAGGAGAGAGATTACCGCTAATGTTGAAGTTTGGATTAAAGTTTTCTTAACGCCGCAAAGGTCTGATATTAGCATATTTTTTTATAAAAAAATGTATTTAAAATGGATTAGAAATGTGATTAATATTTGACATTCGGTATTGCCAATCTTGTCACACCGTCAGTATAATAATTCGGAATAAATTAATTAGAAGTCTTGCAACATATCGATCATTGAAATTGTATTCTAGATAGTGTTAAAGAGATATCATTTAATTTTATTAGTGTAGCCGACATTGATCGATGCAGTGCCAAAAGTATATACAGGGTAACAATTACAAAAAAATATATTTAAAGCATACCTTAGACTCTTCTACATACCTAGGTGTATCAAGAACGTCACCTTTATCGAAGTTACTACATACATTAGTGACAAGTTCCTTCATACATGCCATTACCCTTTGATACTCGTTTCAATTGCAGAATATTTAATGATGATATAGAATAATTTTAGATTTTAAATATGGTCAATTACTTGTTGACCGAAGGAAATTTAGAATAAATTCCCACTTACAAAAGTTTGCAATACATTTGTACAATTTAATACAGTTTACATCTATTATAAAATATATATGCGTACTTAACTTTGAAGAGTGGATTGATCTGGCATAGTTACCTAGTTGAGTCAATTCCCTTGATTGTTTGATTTGCCATCTCCGGAATAGATGCTCACTGCCGCCTACTGATACAAACACGGCTCAAATGTACACACATCTTCAATATACCTATATATTCAGCCAATTTATAAAAATATTTGCCTAAAAATAGACCTTCAAAACAACAAGAAACAAGTATAAAAAACTTTTTTACCTGTTGACATCTAAAGTTTTACATGAGCGTAAATACGTACGTACGAAACAAAACAGAATATCACAGAAGTTCGTACGTATAGCTTGTCAGTTGCCAACTTAATTTTAATTTATATTATTACTTCTTGATGAAAGCGAAGCTGCGGGCGCCCGCGAGTATATCATACATGCTAAAACGTAAAAAGTAAATGAGCTACGACTTCAGTTTCAATATAAATTTATACGTATCGTTACTGATTCGTAAGTATTGATACACAAAATAGTCTATCCATATTGTAACTAAATAAAATAAATAAATAATACCTCCGGTTTCTTATAGGCAAGCGCGCTAGATCGTAGATTACATCAGCATCAGGCAAGTTGTAGTCAAGCGTGAGCCTATCTCATGTAAAAAAATAAATAAAAATAAAGAACAAACTACTAGACTCTTCGCCAGGCACACCTTTGCATTTACGATGAAAACAAAACCAGCTATAAATTACTTCGAATCTTTTTACGGCTCACTGATCAAACCGTTGCGAATTAGCATTAAATTTGCATAGAACCAAAACAAACGGATAGGTGGGACGAGAAGTCACGTGTCTATACCTTCTATGAATACTCAACAGTAAGTACATAAACACTGTCACGTGATCATAAAATAAAACGTGGTGATAATGAAAGAAGAAATTAACTAGAAAAACAAAAGAATCGAAATAAAATAACATCAGAGTGTTCAGAATTTAATTTAGTTTGTTCCATAATTTGAGTCAAATATCATCATTATAAACAAAAGAGCATCTATTGTGAAGAATCAAGTAAGATTTTACAATCAACTGATGTTATGTTTTATTGCTTAATTCGACATAGTAATCTATCAACGAGTTTTTTTTATAAATATCAGGATGCCAAAGATAAAGGTCAAACTTGTTTTAAAACATTGTAACCAGTTATTTGATAAATTAGGTAACAATTGCAAAATAAATTGAAATTTGTTATCTAGGTATTCTGTGCTAATACCAGAACTTAAAAACATAAGTACTCGTAATATTTAAAACAAAAAGACATTGATGCCAGAGGAGAACAAAACCAAGCTGTCAGCAAGTATTCCATGTCTAAATAATAATAAAAAAACTATTATAAAGATAATATAATGATTATGACTAAACATACATATTTGCAAATATGTTTTTTTTTTTTTTTTTTTTTTTTTTAACTTGAACGGGTTTGCACTTGACCATAGTTTACCTGATAGCAAGTAAGGCTATGGCCTAAGATGGAGCGTGCTTACCCGATAAGAACCGATTCACTCTCTTTTTGAAGATCGCTGGATAAAACATAATTATGTTTTTAATCATATTTTGCTCAAAAATAAAATGCATCTTGCATCTGTGGCTTCACGACATATTACAAAAATGCTGTTGAACGTTTATCAATACATTTAAATTATCATAAAGGCAATGATATTGCATAAAGTTAGTAAAAAAGGAACCAAAACAAAAACAATATGGTTATCACTTTGACGTAAAAGGTCGTCTTTGTTTATATACATTCGGCTTGTAGTTATCGAACTACTATAAAACATGTTCATAAGTCTAGCTAGCTTTACTCCGCGGTTTCACTTGTATACCTACCTATTTTTCTCATTTGAGCACAGAATCAGAGGCGGCTCGTCCTAAAGAGCGCTGGTGCAGTGCACTCCCATAAAAATTACATAGGTACTTAGCTAATTTAATAATTTATATTTATAATACATACGATCCTTCCATTACAATCTTTATATTTAACTATGCCTATAAAAAGTCTATTATAATACCTATATATGTTCATGTAACATCAATTTGTAACGAGTGGAGCGCCAGCGATTGCGCTCCTATGAAACGAAGTTTAGTACAGTTCGCGCAAAACTTTATGAGCTCTCTGAAGTTAGGCCCGAGTACGTAACCGCGCATGGTACAGTTGAGCGCACAATCATTATTGTAAGATTTAAAAAAAAACATAGTACATATATGCCTATCACAAAGTATTTAGAATTTAGGTATTTTTGCGTGCAGTAAGATATTAGAACAAACAGGTAGGTATTTATTTAAGTAAATTAAAAACTTTAATATAAAACTTGTGCATTTATTTATTTATGTTTGGCGACGCAGCACATTAAAGCGTCCGCGAGGCATATCTAATTAAACCAAAAAGTTCGATAACAGTAAGAAACCACAGTAATAGAACAAACAAATAACAAATACAATATAACGGTGACAAAACTTAACAACAACAATAACAGAAACAAATAAAAATAACGAAAACAAATAACAGTAAAAAAATTACAATAGGAATGAAAATTAATTGTTGCACTCGACTGTACTTTCGTCTACAACGTGCGCAAATGTTGTGTGCGAACGTAGCTCTCACACTAAGGCGCGGGGGCCGGTGGGTGCCCTCCCCGACGCCCTGTCCCGTCCCTCGGATACCAATAATATGCGTCGTACTGCGCAGCCACTAGCGTGCGTGTTCCGAGAGCTCATAAAGTTTTGGGCGAACTATACCGTGTCTCTTAGTTTCTGTATTCAATGAGTGCGATAGAGAGAAATCGACTGGGGCTGCGCGTGAAACAGAAAATATTATAGTAGTATGAGAAGATAGCGTAATCTGGAGCGCCGCTCCTGCGCGGCGTTGCCAAACCGTGGTTCAGCCAGCCGTGCCGTGCGTGAGCGCGCCACGGGGATATATATCGATTATTGCGCAGTTGCCGCTCTTATGTATACAAACCACTTCAAGGAAGCGATCGACGCGTCAGTTAAATTCGCAGTTTCTTTTTTGTAAAAAGGTATTAAAAAATAGTTTGTTCGCGATATTTTGTGTTTAAATGGAACAATACAGTGTACCTTTTTATTAAACAGTGTGAAAAGACTTTCGAAATGCGGCTCAAACTGAAAGCCAAGGCGCCACCACGACCTGACGCCTGACACTGCACTGTTTACCTACTCAAAAACGCAGTTCGAAAACTGAATCTTTTATGCGTGTTTTTAAATCTGAGCAATAACTATTTCAAAACACCTTGTTTGTGTGGATGTGAAGAAAGTAATAAATTATTTTGTTTTCCATGTTTGATGTTTGGAACTAGCGTGGTGAATCTGCATGGACGGTAACGGGTGTTGATGATTTAAGTAGGTACAGTTCGCGCAAAACTTTATGAGCTCTCGGAACACGCACGCTAGTGGCTGCGCAGTACGCATATTATAGGTATCCGAGGGACGGGACAGGGCGTCGGGGAGGGCACCGGCCCCCGCGCCCCGCGCCGCGTCCCGTTGCGCCGTGCCTTAGTGTGAGTGCTACGTTCGTACACAATACATGCGCGCGTTTTAGACGAAAGTACAGTCGAGTGCAACAATTCATTTTCATTGCTATTGTAAATTTTTGTTACTGTTATTTTTTTCGTTACCTATTTTTATTTGTTTCTGTTATTGTTGTTGTTAAGTTTTGTCACCGTTATATTGTATTTGTTATTTCTATTACTGTGGTTTCTTACTGTTATCGAACTTTTTGATTTAATTAAATATGCCTCGCGGTCGCTTTAATGTGCTACGTCGCCAAACACGTAAAATGAGAGAGTAGATGAGAGCTATGATAACGCTTCTTCAGATGAAGATGTCCTTTCTACTATCCGGGAAGAAATGTATATGGAAGGTGTAGCTCCGTTATAAATAAATAAATGCACAAGTTTTATATTAAAGTTTTTAATTTACTTAAATAAATACCTACCTGTTTGTTCTAATATCTTACTGCACGTAAAAAATACCTAAAATCTAAATACTTTTAGATACCTACGCATAAATGTACTATGTTTTTTTTTAAATCTTACAATAATGATTGTGCGCTCAACTGTATGGTACAGTTGAGCGGTTACGTACTCGGGCCTAACTTCAGAGAGCTCATAAAGTTTTGCGTGAACTGGTTCGCGCAAAACTTTATGAGCTCTCGGAACACGCACGCTAGTGGCTGCGCAGTACGCATATTATAGGTATCCGAGGGACGGGACAGGGCGTCGGGGAGGGCATCGGCCCCCGCGCCCCGCGCCGCGTCCCGTTGCGCCGTGCCTTAGTGTGAGTGCTACGTTCGTACACAATACATGCGCGCGTTGTAGACGAAAGTACAGTCGACTGCAACAATTCATTTTCATTGCTATTGTAAATTTTTGTTACTGTTATTTTTTTCGTTACCTATTTTTATTTGTTTCTGTTATTGTTGTTGTTAAGTTTTGTCACCGTTATATTGTATTTGTTATTTCTATTACTGTGGTTTCTTACTGTTATCGAACTTTTTGATTTAATTAAATATGCCTCGCGGATGCTTTAATGTGCTACGTCGCCAAACACGTAAAATGAGAGCTATGATAACGCTTCTTCAGATGAAGATGTCCTTTCTACTAGCCGGGAAGAAATGTATATGGAAGGTGAAGCTCCGTTATTAATAAATAAATGCACAAGTTTTATATTAAAGTTTTTAATTTACTTAAATAAATACCTACCTGTTTGTTCTAATATCTTGCTGCACGTAAAAAATAACTAAAATCTAAATACTTTTTGATACCTACGCATAAATGTACTATGTTTTTTTTTTAAATCTTACAATAATGATTGTGCGCTCAACTGTATGGTACAGTTGAGCGGTTACGTACTCGGGCCTAACTTCAGAGAGCTCATAAAGTTTTGCGTGAACTGTACCTACCTCACATTTCAATAAAAGTGAAAAACATTCGCAATCTCGATTTCATATGTTATGTGAAGTGCAAATGGCAATCGAGAGTTCAATGAATGCGTTGATGAAGGATGGTAAGCCCTAGTTTTTCAATTCTTTTTTTTGTGAACCCCCATCAAAAAATTTCACGAGCCGCCTCTGCACAGAATGTAAAAGTGTTTGAGGGTCACTTCTGATCCAATTTAGACATATGCCCCACATTTATAGACAAATGTGCCACTTGTACGGATGTCGTTTAAAAATTTACCTCTCAACTCATAAGCTAAATGTAAAAATATGTCATATATATTTCACAAAAAAACAATCACATATTTGAAGTAGATAATGTTATCAATTAAAAACGAAACCTGCTACACTCATTTGTACCATCAATGGTTGCAATGGTCTTATCTTTCAGTGGTGCTCTCAAAAACACTGACAGTTATATAGGAAAACAAAATACTTGACAAAATAATAAAGAAACAGATAATCGTGTCAATGAGGTAACACAGACAAACAAACAAAAATCACAGTTATACACGTGCCAATGTAGTTAGTAGGTACAAGTTTGGTTGTGCCAAATGCTTAATTCACACGCTTCCGAAGCGTGCAAAATCTAGCACTGAACATCTATACGGCTCAACTGATATAAAACTTTAAGCGCAAATATAGACCTTGACTTAAATAATTATGGTACAAAATTCAGTGCCTACAGCTAAAACTTGAAAGTTTTTTCTCGCTACGTGATCGTTCTATGTTGGATCATAAAATTATTAGAGAGCATGCCTACGTAGCGTGCAGTATATGGATGTAGGAAGTCGAATATTGGCCTTCATTCTTGAAATACTGGCTTCTCATTTTCAGTTAGAAGTATTCATATCAGGTCTTGGGATCTGAGTTTTAATAATCAAAGCAAGAAACTTCTCGAGTAGCATAATGGTTGAGATATACCTACTCTCTAGATATTGTTTGTGTTAATGCTCCGTAAATATAGGCTAAGGGCGGTCTGAAATGTCTCCATGCTACGGTTATCTATATCTCATCGGGGTTGCCTAAACCTTATAATAGACGCTCTGTGTAAAATATTTCACAAACAGTATTTCTGTTTTTGATTTTCCGATTTTTACACAACTACGTGTTCTGTCAAATGAATTTGGCCATTAATTGGTTGCATGGCTAAGAAAGACAAGATCTTCAGTATTTACTAAGTTAAATACGAAATGTGTATGTAAACATATGCATATTGTCTCCAGGTGTACGAGAGCTACGCGACGGAGCCGCCCAAGTTTGACAAGTCCCCGCTGGCTCACCACAGGAAGACTATCGGGGCTCAGTGCCCGGCCCACAGGTAACACTTGCACTTGTCAATCTAGCATTAGACCACTAAAAAAACGTGAAACATACGTTCTATAATGATATGTTTGCATCGAGCTAGGATTATTATATCCCTAGCTCGATGCAAAACATATCACTTTTGCAAGCCATTTATAATAAGACTGATTTTTTACCGGTGAACTATGTTATATTTTACCTCTTTTCGGGCACTGCTACACACAAAAGCAATTAAAAAATATAAAAATCAAACAGACTTTCGTTAGTCACTTACAGTAAAAAATACCAAAATTATCATTAGGTATGTCGATTAAATCGACCCTGTGTCATACCATAATTATGTCCTCCTTAGGTCATATTTCTTATCGACTCACTTTTCCACTCAAAAACATTTAATTGAAGAAGTTCTCTTACCCTGATACTAGTAGGTACGAGCTTCCTAACATCATTCTACAAAACTAGATCTAGTTACATTGATTAGGTGTCACCAATTCTCTAGATTAAAATACATTTATCCTACTAGTGAAAGTTCTGTACAAGATTACTTAGAAATAGTACCTATCTGTCTAGGTTCCAGACACCGCAATCTAGATGCTAGAACTAGAAAATCCGGTCAACGTGTTATTTTTGGATTGGTACAACTCAGCCTGTAGGTTCCATCAGTAAGAAGTTGTTAGACCAAACTAGGCCTTATTAGAGATAGGTTATTAAAGTACCAAATGTTAGTAATCGAATAAAGAAACTACGAATATTGAGTGATTAGTAAACATATCACAGATGGCAAAGTATTATCGAATTTACGTGTTTCTTTTTTGGTGCATTGTATACCAAGAAAAGATAAGGAAATAAATCAAAATAATTTCAAACACGTATGCAGTATAAACGATTAAGAGAAACGCGGTTAGTTGGAAACTTTATGTACCTACTTTAAACATAACATTAGAATATTAAATGGCTCACTCACCCACTAAAAAGTCTAGCCAAATATGTTAAAAGCTACTGCTACCATAACTTTCATTTAGGTAAACAAAGCAACTACTTTTATCTAAATACCTCAATTTCCTTCCACAAACAAAACATGTCTGTAATCCCTGTACTTATTTATCTAAAGCCAAAATATTCGTCTTTTATCGGCACTCCATTAGCACAGTATTTGTGAATCTTTTTACCGTACATTATTATGGTTTATCGTTTATCTGGCGTACACGAAAAGGTTACATCGTCTATGGTTGACGTCCGTCCATCATTAGAATACAAAGTGATACAAATACATGACTACTAGTAAATAAGGCAAAAAAATTAGAGCTTACTATATTTTTTTCTTTTTATACTCCTCCTCCTCCTCCTTATCGAATGAGAGTGGCCAACTCTGGTGTCGAGTGTTTATTAAGCTGCTCTAAGGGCCTCTGACTAACTTTTTATACTGAACAGAAAAAAATTTGAGCACTAGGTCACCCGAAGCGACACTATGGCCTAAACTGACGCCTAAACGAAGCTGTCTGAACACACCGTTAGTTGCTTGGCGTAAGAATTTTACATTCGAGGGAGGTAGTTAGCCAGGCGAATATCAGATAATATCCTACCACCGTGCAAAAATCACATCAATATTTACAACAATATTTTTCTACTGTATTGCTTCATAATGCTTCCGTGGAAAGAAACGAGCCTAAGAAAACTCTCATAACGAATTAATTCTGGTGGGGGAGTCACGACCCTCAGTCATGAGGAAATACGACACAAGAGAGATTGTTCCATAAGTACATCAGGCATTAAAAGAGTTTTGCAGCAAGAGCCCAGTAACCCAGTATCGCTAACATTGTCAACAAATCACTATGCATTCACGTGAAATTGGCCGTATCATGGTTTTTATTGCATTCAGATAAACTCTGGATAACAAACTTATGGGATCAAACTGTCATAAGAGATATGTAGTAGGTAAATGCATTTTGGTAGCGTTAAACGATAGCACTATCTATAAGATTAGGTCCACTGGATTTTAAGTCATAACTCATGAATGGTTCTATTTTTGAAATGCCGCACTAATGATAAACAAATTAAAATAAATGGCACACATGTTTACTTGTGTGTCATTATGTTCATGTTATCGCAATACTCCGTCATTTTAAAACCAGGAAAAATGATGCAAAATTATTTGTTTGGCAACAAATACTATATTAAGAGGTCGTAGTTAATAGAATATTTAGTATTAACTATTCAATTTATTCTTTTTTTATTGTTAATTTACTTAGTAAAACATTAGCTTAAACTATCATTGGTAACATGTTATATGATGGTTAATTGGTTCATTTCTGTAGTAATTGAAGTGTAAAAGAGGAGTAAAGTCCTCTGTCTCACATTTCATTAATTGTATGTTGTACGTTTATATTCCCGTCTAGTCTTTTTTAGGGTTCCGTACCTCAAAAGGAAAAAACGGAACCCTTATAGGATCACTTTGTTGTCCGTCTGTCCGTCCGTCCGTCCGTCTGTCAAGACCCTTTTTCTCAGGAACGCGTAGAGGTATGAAGCTGAAATTTATATCAATTACTCAGGTCTACTGTCCCTTAAAGCTGTGAAAAAATCAAACTTCTAAGCCAACGCAATCAAAAGATACAGCCATTTATGCCGCAAATTTTCGACACTTGCAAGGGAATCAAAACCTACAGGGTGCTTCCCGTGAACTCAGAATCTTGAAATTTGGTACGAAGCAACGTCTTATAGCATAGATAAAGGAAAAATTACGAAAACCATAAATTTTTAGTTACATCACAAAATATTTAACCTTGCAGGTTTGTACGGAACCCTCGGTGCGCGAGTCCGACTCGCACTTGGCCGATTTTTATTATATATTTTCCTCTCCATCCTACGGTTGCCGAGACGGTTACGGAGATCGCTTTTAGCGATAAGGCCGCCATTTGTGGCATTAGTTTTAATTATTTGTTTTTCCGTTGTGTATTATGTTTTTATGTGTGTCCAATAAAGCATCAATCTATCTATCTACCTATTTTTTTTTCATCCGGAACAACGTAGGGAAACTACGGCTATTCACTCACTAGGTCACTACGTCATTTCATCCATAAAATAAAATAATATAACATATTATTTATTTTAAACATCCATAAAATCTATCATATTATACCTGTTTCCCCTCCTGTGCCCATAAATAACATATTATTTATTTATGTACTTATAATAGGAGGGGAAAAGGCACAATATTATGATAGATTATGGGTGTATATTTTGAAGTCTTTTAAACATATTTTGTTTTCCCTCAGCGAAGAGACGAAAGCCATCTGGGCTGCTATCCGCACCCTGCTGCATGACGGGACACTCCTCAGCAGCTACGACCAGGCATTCGATGATATCGCAGCTGACGTCACTAGGCGGTAAGTAAATAGTACGTAGACGAAGTACAAGTGTTGTAAGTATGTTGAGATATGTTTCTTTGTTTATGATGATATTTATTGTGGAATACAGTGTAGGTATGCGAGATGTACAAAATATACAAATTATATGCTAGGTACATTTAAATAGTACCTACATTCCTATTTCCTAAGTATTATGAAATAGAAAATTTTGTCAAACAGCATTAAAACTAATTTAAGGGTTAAAACTACATAGACCATTTAACACAGCTTCAAAATACAATAAAACAAAATTCGTTTATTTGACCTAAATATACTGTACATATATAATGCATATAATGTACAATGACGTGTGAATCCTCTGACCTCGTGGTAGCCGTTAGACTGTGTTACGAGGCCAGAGTCATCTCCCAATATAATACTAGGTACATTTAGTAAATTTATTATGTTACATGAATACATGACAAAGAATAATAAACTAACTAAAAGATACAACATAAAGCTAATTATAAACATTTAGAAACGGACACAAATTAAATGCAGTTTTACACTGATAAGAAATAACGGGCGGTTTGAAAACCTTCGACAGCAGAGTTAGCCACTCTCATATGAACTCAGTCTTTGCCTTCAGCAGCAAAACAAATTTAAGTACCTACCTATTAGGAACAAGGAACCGAACTTAACCACCAAAAACCTTTCCCACAATAAAACACAAAAGCACAATCACATAACGTTTTAATTGAGATAAGATCAATAATAACTGTTTTACAATACAATAATTACATTCTTACGTAATTTGCGCAGGTTGCGTGATCTGCGTCACACTGAGAATGCCTTGAATGAAGAGCTGGAGACGGAGATATATCGCTGGGCGCTGGAGACCCTGGGGATGATGATATTCGGCATCCGACTCGGATGCCTGGATGGACCTGTGCATATCCCTACACCGGAAAATAAGTAAGAATTTCTACCATAACACAAATTATTTGGCTAGGTAAATGTGTTTATTCATCCGTGCATCGCTTGATCATAATATATAAAACTTACATAATTATTTTCTTCTAAAGGAAAACATGCACATCTATTCACTCGTGACGTGAGTCAAAACTTCCTTCATGTATAAAATAAGAATAACGCAACTCACAAAAAATATGGCACCTAGGTTATCCTAATTTATTTTACTCTTTATCGTAAAAATCGTTGAATATCCAAATTAGCGTTGCATAAAAAAGTAGGAAATATTCCTCATACACATAAGGAGATACAAGTAATTTGGTTTGAGGGTGGCGATCTTTATTATATAGAATTTTCAGAACCTCCCAGAGGCCACAAGTAAATGTAGCTTACGCCTTTACTTTTCCAGGTCTCCAGAAAAAACCTCCCTAGATGACGAGATCCCAGACCTCTGCTCCCTCTCCAAGCGTTGCCTGGAGACCCTCAGCCCCGCAGAGCGGCTCGTGAGGACCGCGCGGGACATCGCGCAGGGAGACTATCTCGTCCGGAGCGAGGGGACTCTCAAGACCGATGGGAAGACCTTCAACAGTGCGCTCAAAGCCTTCGATAGACATTTTAGGTGAATTTTTTTATACTAAATCTATATATATACTGACTGATTGACTGACTGACTGATATAGTGATCTATCAACGCACATCACAAACCACTGGACGGATTGGGCTGAAATTTGGAATGAATGTAGATGTTATGACGTAGGCATCCACTAAGAAAGGATTTTTAAAAATGCCACTTTTAAAGGGGTGAAATAGGGGATGCAAGTTTTACTTCTTAATGCGAGCTAAGCCGCGAGCACCCACTAGTAAATTATATAATACCCGATAATTCCTTCGATGTTCATCATCATTGTAACTAATTCACAATCTCAATCGCTCTTGATTTGAAAACCGATAAAATAGTATTGGCAGACAGCGCATTGGATTAAAAGAAGAAGAATAACTTCTCCTAAAAAATTATTTATCTATCTTTCGAGTAGAAACGGAAGAACACAGTAACCCCAAGCCCTAGAATCATATTAGTCATAGGAATGTAATCAACGAGATCGGTTGTAAAATAAACTCCTCGTACTGAGGCTGTTTGTCTAGTACGGCAGTCGTGAAGCCATGTGAAGCCACCAGACACTTTATCTAGAATCATATTAATCATTGGAATGTAATCAACAAGATCGGTTGTAAAATAAACTCCTCGTACTGAGGCTGTTTGTCTAGTACGGCAGTCGTGAAGCCACCAGACACTTTATCTAGAATCATATTAATCATTGGAATGTAATCAACAAGATCGGTTGTAAAATAAACTCCTCGTACTGAGGCTGTTTGTCTAGTACGGCAGTCGTGAAGTCATGTGAAGCCACCAGACACTTTATCTAGAATCATATTAATCATTGGAATGTAATCAACAAGATCGGTTGTAAAATAAACTCCTCGTACTGAGGCTGTTTGTCTAGTACGGCAGTCGTGAAGCCACCAGACACTTTATCTAGAATCATATTAATCATTGGAATGTAATCAACAAGATCGGTTGTAAAATAAACTCCTCGTACTGAGGCTGTTTGTCTAGTACGGCAGTCGTGAAGCCACCAGACACTTTATCTAGAATCATATTAATCATTGGAATGTAATCAACAAGATCGGTTGTAAAATAAACTCCTCGTACTGAGGCTGTTTGTCTAGTACGGCAGTCGTGAAGCCATGTGAAGCCACCAGACACTTTATCTAGAATCATATTAATCATTGGAATGTAATCAAAACGATCGGTTGTAAAATAAACTCCTCGTACTGAGGCTGTTTGTCTAGTACGGCAGTCGTGAAGCCATGTGAAGCCACCAGACACTTTATCTAGAATCATATTAATCATTGGAATGTAATCAAAACGATCGGTTGTAAAATAAACTCCTCGTACTGAGGCTGTTTGTCTAGTACGGCAGTCGTGAAGCCATGTGAAGCCACCAGACACTTTATCTAAAATCATATTAATCATTGGAATGTAATCAAAACGATCGGTTGTAAAATAAACTCCTCTTACTGAGGCTGTTTGTCTAGTACGGCAGTCGTGAAGCCATGTGAAGCCACCAGACACTTTATCTAGAATCATATTAATCATTGGAATGTAATCAAAACGATCGGTTGTAAAATAAACTCCTCGTACTAAGGCTGTTTGTCTAGTACGGCAGTCGTGAAGCCATGTGAAGCCACCAGACACTTTATCTAGAATCATATTAGTCATTGGAATGTAATCAAAACGATCGGTTGTAAAATAAACTCCTCGTACTGAGGCTGTTTGTCTAGTACGGCAGTCGTGAAGTCATGTGAAGCCACCAGACACTTTATCTCGACACCAGAGCTGGCCACTCTCATTCGATAAGAAGAAGACGGAGGCAACTGAACAGTGTTGTTCTATGAATTTAAAAGATGGGACAATTTCATATAGGTGCATACATTTCATATATATGAAACTTCTTATCTAATCTGGTTTTTTTAATCCACAGTTTAACCGAGCAGTTCCTATTCAAAGCCTTGGCAGAGCTGAACACCGACGACCTGAAGCCGGAGCAGACTCTGCTGGACAAGCTGCGGCCGCTGCAGGGCAGGATACTGCCGCTGGCTGCTGACATACTGCTGGCTGGGGTTGACCCGGTGAGAATCATTTGTGTACAAACAATATGCATGCAAACCTTCTTAAAAAATGAGAGAATAGAATTATTGTTAAGTATTTTTATTACTGGTCAAAACTGTTGTTGAGTAAAGTTCTCCTCATAAATCTCATAACGCGGGGGTCCCCAGAATAAAGTAGTCGCTGACGACGTTAAAAATAAAGAAAAGAGACTATACACTAAAAAAAATATCTAGACTCAGTCAGTATTTCAGGTAATATTTTTGATCTGGATATAGAAATGTTCCTAGTGATAAAGACCGCTCATAGATCTAACAATACCCGAAGATGAACTATGATTGAAAAGTTGTATGGCTCAATCCATACCTATTTTGATGAAAAGTCTAATAATGTAATACAGATTACAGAACTAAAACCAACTATACCCGTAAATATAAAGTGCCTATAAACAGCTTCTTATCAACAGATGTCGTTAACTTAGTTATAGCACGTTATAGCAAATTACGATGGTGCCCTTTGCCATTTCATACGATAAATTATCTAACACGTGCGATTATGACTTTCTTGTAGCACAGAAACTGTGACATGTTTATGAAATCTAATCATTTTCTTATGCAAGATAGGCTCACGGTTAACTACAACTTGCCTGATGCTAAGCAACGTGGCAATGATCTAAGATTATTTTAAATCACAAATGAAGAATAACGCGTTACGGAAAAAAATATGATGTCATATTACATTTGCGGATATTAATAACCATATTAATTCTGTGTGACCTCGATATATTTTACTACAGCTGTTTCACACTTATTGTTTTAGTGCTTCGATATACATATGAGTATACCTACACTAGGAGCAACAGTCACATCGAACTGTAGATAAATAATTATGAGTATTCATGAGCCTTCAACGGAAGACACACATTCTCAGATCCAGATCAGTTAACAAATTACATTGAAATAGTTTTTCATATATCATCATCATCATCATACGCCTATCTTAAATCTGTCTGCTGTTAGACTTAGGCCTCTCCCAATGTTCTCCACAATGCACGTTCTTCCGCAAATTTGAGACATTTTTGTCAATTCGCCAAAGCGAAAAAAGTCCAAGTAATTTCCCATATTATCTCATGTTTGATTGTTATAACCATGTCTCATCTCTTTCTCCCACAGCTGGCCCAAACAGCTCTCTCTACCTTCCACCAGCTATCTCTCCACGCCGCGCGACAACAACGAGCTCACGATGAAGTGGCCTGGTCTGTCGCCTCCAAGGACGCTGGCGCTGGGAACCAAGAGCTGCCATACATAGCTGCCTGTGTGAGAGAGACCATGAGACTGCATCCAGTGACTGGAGGAGTGGTCAGGAGGAGCTATGATGATATCGTTGTTGGAGGATATGAAGTACCTGCGGGGGTTAGTTTTATTTCCTATATGAATAGATGAATAGATATAGCGCGGTCTGTTGCTAAAAACGACCCTACCGATAAAGCCCAACTTTCACATCCTGTGTTACTTAGGTCAATTATAAGGGACTATATTGAACTTTGGGACGTCCTGGTGAAGTAATTGCAGTTCTTATGATAGATCAACAATTTAGCTTTAGGTTTAACCGTTTCTACTTAATAAATCACTAACCAATCTAACCATATCATTCCATCTTTCCAGGTCGACATAGTACTAGCACACAGCGTGACCAGCAAATCCGAAAAGCAATGGGGTCGAGCTAAGGCCTTCGTGCCTGAGCGTTGGTGCGCAGAACGACAGGACCCTCTACGAGCGTCCAGGGCAAATCCAGTAGCTTCCATGCCTTTTGGAGAGAGCTGTCCAGCGTCAGGCATCGCCAGCAAGATGGTCGAGAGTTTAATAATGAGGGTAGTTGATAAATACAGGTTGGAGTGGCATGGACCTCCGCCCAGTGTGGTTACAGGCGGAGTCAATAAGTTGCAAGGACCGTTCTACTATGTGCTGCAGAATGCGCATTGATTGTGATAATATTTTTGTTTAATTAATCTACGGTCTATAAACGCGCTTAGTTACAAGATTGCGTTAAATTTGGCCAATTGTTTTTAAGATGCGTTGTGCTAATGATTTGTTGACTTCTATTAATTCTATAGAGGTAATTTTCTGTGGTATGTTTTAACATAACTTTTCTTTTAAAAAGAAAAATGAATGAAAGTAATACGCAATATAATTCCATAAAACTTTACTGATTAAAAGTGGTGCATAGAATTAGATTTCAATAATTAATTTAATGTTGCGAATTCTAATCACACATACTTACTTATATGATTTTATGTACTTGATTGTGAATTGTAACCGCCTCTTATGTAAGTGCCTTGGTTAAGTTACTTTTAATTTTATTACACGAATAGTTAGTTTAGTAATGTTATATGAATATATCCAATATGCATGTGAACGATAAAAAGTCAAATAAAAATATCTTTGCATAGTCCAGGCTTTTATTTCAACATTACTATTATTTTTCTTTCTTTTTTGTTTTGTTTAGTTACCAATTTATCCTTCATTATATTAATCTTATCTAACAAAAACATAATTCAAGCCTTCGCAGATCAAAACAACAACAAACTTTACGTAAACCAAAACACTGTTAACCTTGAGGAAAAGAAAATAGTCTAAGAGGCTCTACCAAAAACCCTTCGACAGAATCATTTTAAGAAATCATAATCGTTATTCCACCCATTACATGAATAAGAAAGTAACTAGTTGATAGTTTTGTTTTTAATTATTTTTTTTAATTGGTTTTTCTTCTTCCACAATCAACAGCGTGATTTTATGGGAATAGTTTCATCCCAAAAGGACTATCCTGCACCTGCAGTTTGAAAACTGTTTTCATATGACTTTGATAATAAATTTAAGAGAGAGGAGTTTGAGATGGCCTTCCACGGAAGACACAATATGTCCCCAGATTTACTGCTTCCCAAACATGTCGGTTTCCTAACGATGTTTTCTTTCACTAAGCTAAGCAACTGCAAACTTACACAACTTAACTTTAACTATATTAGTAATCGATGGTAGCCTCTGGGTAACTTAACACGAGTAGTCTTTATTACTTCAATCACGGTGCCCTGGGAGCAAACATATTTATAAACAAACGGTAAAAAAATAAAAGATTATCTGGAGTCGAAGGAAATCTGAAACTTAGCTAGAAATTTTCCAGGCTTCATCGACTAGGTGGGCTGTTTTTTGTTCTAAGTATATGCTGAAATACAAATGAATTAACTAAAATGCAGATACAAATTATATCTGAAAATCATGATTTATTTCATTTATAGTTTCTGTATAAACTTAAAGTATGTGCTTCCAAATTGTGATGTGAAATTTTTGTAGTAACATCTTTAGACCCCCTGATAGGTATATAATTTGATTCTCTACCTGTAAAGTGACATCTAGTGTCACTTTTGTGAACTACTCTGATTGTTTATCTATGCTCGTAGCTTCGATTACTTTATGTCTTGAAAACGCATCATTAAAACTACAATACTTAAATATGATTCTTTCATTTAATAATCCAAAGTTATTATAACTTTACACTACCTATTCACACTTCAGCTACAATTGTACAACATTTCCAGATAAACATAGAAAAAATTTACCACAAATTAATATTAATAAGTACACGATTCTTGTGAAATATGGATATAGTAATAGTAGATACATTTACTAAGGCTATGAATTAAATCTGCTAAAGGACTTATTGAACCTTCGAAAAATTGTCTAGTCAGGTATCTAGTATCCATGATACGAGCGTAAGTATGGGGCGAGATGGCGCTGTGTGATGTCCTGAAATATTATTATATTTTATTTATTTGTCTTACGAAGTTATCCTTTTTATTTCAAACGTATATATTATTTTTATCAGATGGTATTTTTTCTCGGAATTTGAAGAATTCCGGTAGGCTAACGAAACATCACGGGCCACGGCCAAGTGAGTTTCGTGTTGTTGATCCTAGCCTTGACTAGTGTCATCTTGAAGGAATGTTCTTACAATGCGACACGTGTTTAAAATCGCGGCCTTTTGCATTGTAATAAACAGAGGTGTGGACAGATCTAGTAATTGGATAATAATAATAAATATTTCGGGACATTGCACACAACATTGGATCGAGTGATTATTATTATTATAAGATAATACACAGAGTATTCAACTTGTCACCCAACATCATGCAAGATTAACATATCTAATCTACTTACATAGTTTACACAAAGGGTCGGGTCAAAAGCTATGATTTTATTACTCACATTAAGGCGTTATTATCAGACAATTAATTCACTTACAACTTAATGTGTGTGTGTGTGTGTGTTTTTGTCCTTTAGCCTTTGAAGTGTGTAAATAAAAAACACACACACACACATTAACATCACAACAAAAACTACGTTTACTTGTTAAATTATATTTCCTACTATTTATGTCTTTTTTCCGGACAATACATTCATTCATTCAATGTAAAATCCATATTACTTTACCTAAAATCACTGAAAATCAATAAAAGATCATTTCTAAACGAACGAACAAAACGATTTACCTTTATACGAGTATAAAATATAGGTACAAAGTATGTAAGTATATGAAACAAAGGCGTTATACACAATTAATTCGCTTGCCTCTTGTTGTCCCGAGAGCCGACGTTGAAGGATTAGCTTCATCAGCATCACTCATTCCAAGAAACTGGCTTTGTATAGATAATGGAGTCTTTACTCTGTTGCTGCGATGGCTAAAGGTTGGCTTATTATTGTGATGATTTTTTTTCGGTGCACATTTTCTAATATTACTTTTTACATAAAATGAGATATTTAGATTGCTAATCTAGTTTACAATTACGGTTAGTTTACTGATATAGTATATATGTATATATAAAGTATTTTGTCGATCTTAAAAAAATAAGAAAGTGTAGGAATTTAATGAAAACTCGATGCATTCTCACCTTGTCGCTGAATAAGATAAACCTAATGTAAATGGAGGCTTAATATTAGATACAAAGTTACTCATAAGACTAGATTGATTCGCAGAGGAAATTCTATTAACCTGAGAAAATAAAATAATAGGTGTTAAAAAAGTTACTTACTCATTCACAGACTCTCGGGCCTTACGCCCGGTATTTTTAAGGCATCAGTGGGGCCGTAGCCAACACTGAGAGGCCTTTTACAATACTATACTTAAAATTAAGTACAAAATTACAGAAAGAGGATGTTAGGTATATAAAATTACTATTGCA
Source organism: Macaria notata (assembly GCA_927399415.1). Taxonomy (NCBI): domain Eukaryota; kingdom Metazoa; phylum Arthropoda; class Insecta; order Lepidoptera; family Geometridae; genus Macaria; species Macaria notata. The sequence continues at coordinate 2,998,631 of OV656737.1, forward strand.
GACATGGTATTGATGTTACAGGCTATTGTGTTGAGTTGTTCATTGACTTAATTAAACTGGTCTATTGTTACTTACTCATAATTATTAAACAAATAAATCAGAAAAAAATATTCAGCGATTACCGCACATTTCCACATCCATATAAATTAAGTTATCCTACAAAAGTAAAATGAAAATATGTACTACCTAGGTACTGCAAATTAGATTAACATCACGATTCTTGAAATCAACCAAATATTATAATAAGTTTCAGGCGTCTCACAATAACATTGTCTAAGTTGGACCAAAGTTGTGAACTAATTTTCAGCCTGACGTAGCAAAGTCTAAAGTTATTAGGCCAAACTTGTATTCTAAGACGTAAAATTGAATACTAATACTGCTGAGGTTTTACGCCAAGTTTTACAGGTAATATACCTATATTATTAGGTATATGTAGGTACTAGCTACTTATATATTACTTAATTTTACTTTTTAATTTTTTTGTTTCTCTTTTACTTAGATAGGTATGTACCTACTCTTACTAGGATTCCACGTAAAATGACTTTAAACGTTTCTCTAAATTTTCAAGCATGCCTAGAAGACAAAATTCAAGAAACGTTGAGTCATCGTTTTGCTCACGACGTGGCTGTAAGAGGGATTACGAGCTATTTTTAGAACCTTGGGGGTTAAAAGCTAATGTTTATTTTAAGTATCTGATGTCTTTTTAGATGATGCAGCAGAATTAATAATTAAGATGGGTTTCTGTGCAGTGTCACTATAAATCATTCTAATGTTAGGGTTCGTGTGATTAAAATCCAAACGTTGATTTCAATGGCGTCTTTATTTTCTTGCGTCTTACTCTATCATACAGTTTTGGACATATATCTGTCTCGTTTTCACAAGCACGACGTTGCTTGTCTGTGTCGCTGGATGTCGTTCCAGTCGACACGGTTCTAAACTTTGTTCAATACAATAACGTATTCGTAGAGACAACATAGATGGCGCTTACATGCCCATGAAATTCACAAATAAATTCGTAATTTGTTATTGTTTTAAATTTCACATTATTACATGCTCTTCTTTTGACTTTAATTACGTATTTCTTTAATCTTTCATACTCGTGTTATACAATATTATTTTCAACTCTTTCATTCTGATCTCCCTTTCATGCTTAAACAAATCTTAAATTATTTATAATAACTCAAGTATTATAAATAATTTAAGATTAAGTAAGTTTACAACAAAAAAACTAAATTTATTTTACAACTATCATTTTAAGTGTAAAAAAGCAACTTGTTATGAATTTACTTGCTCTATTCTTATACAACAGTACGTTTTTTTTAACATTTCCTTGCATCGAAAGTTACTAAAATATATTGCTTACATATTCTACTTACTTATGTACAAACTTGAAAGTATTTTTGTGTTTAATTTACAATTTATTAACTTTGATACTATGGTTCTATTCTTACATTATACTTTATGTGTGAAAATGCAGAAAATTTTACCTCCATTACGCGTACCAGTAATGGAGGTCAGTGCAATCTTTCTTATTTTCGAATGTCATTTTTGTCAGTACTGTGACAATTGTAGCATTTGCCCTTTCTACGAGTCCATTACTTTGTGGTGTGTATGGTGTGGTCGGTAAGTGCTCTATGCCATACTTATTGAAAAACTTTTGTGTACTATTAATGGCTCAAGAAACATGGTGCTTGATCTGATATATACCTATGTCAATGCAATGGTGGTCCATAACGGAAAATTATATCATTTTCAATGGTTTCCATTACATCATTTGCTGATAATGACCATGTTGGTTTTGCAAATATGAACCTTGTCGCATGATCTATGTGAACAAATAATATAGGTGTTACCTGCTTCTGTCTGAGGTAATGTAACTATGTGGTCAGCTGATATGATCTCCATTGGATTTTCAGGAATGCTTCGTTTACACATTAGTCCACAGGCACAGAATAAATAATACAACAGAAACCTATCTCCCGGTTAAGGCTGGTTTACACTTTGATTAGTGCGAGTGCAGGTGATTAGTGCAGGTGCTTACTGACTAGGTGTGGACAGCGACTGATTAGTGCAAGTGATTAGTTGGCTGTGTAGTAAAGTGAATAGAAGCGTGTTTTATTGTTTTGCGAGTGGACTGCGAGTAGCCTCGTCCCGCGCGCCCTCCCATTCCCCCTCACTCGCAGCGTGCCTGCCACTAAACACGTCGCGAGCGCGCCCCAGCTCCAGCTGTAAGACCGCGGCGGCGGCGGCGCGGCGCGAGCTAGCCCCGCTGGCGCGGCCGCTGCTGGTGCCGGCGCTGCTCGCCAGGTGGCGCTCGCGAGCCGCCTGCCTCGCCGTCAGTGGCGTGTACGGAATGTGTGCTCTGTGAGCTATATTATGTAGCACACAGCAAGCATTCACAATCCTAGCCGCAGCTTGAGGTGTATAGTGCAATTTTCTGTCCACTAATAAGCACCTGCAATGGAAACAATTTTTCACTAAAAATTAATATTTTCTAAACTTGCATAGTTATATTTCACTAAAATCCTTAACCATACCTGAAACGAGCCTTCAGAACGCCTATGCAGCGTTCAACCACATTTCTAGTGGTCATGTGTTTCTCCTGATAGTAATTATCCGGGGAGGCTGCCTCTTCATCTGATTCCACATTTGATATGGGAGTCATCATGATGGACCTCAATGGGTATCCTGAATCCCCCAAAATTTGATTAAACCAAGATTTTATTAATATAATGAGGCCAATTTTTATTATATACATTATAGGTACATAATAAACATTGTGGAATATATGTCTATTTATTAAGGTAAATATTAGCCTATACCTACCTACATACCCAATAGATACACATCTTCTCCGTTGATGGTATGGAGGCGCTCAAGATGAGCACACAGTGGATGGTTAGCCCACACAACACTATCATGTGTAGATCCTGGATAGCTGGCATCCACACATAAAATATTTAAATTTGCATCACATATCTGAAAGAATGTTAAAATCATTACTTACATACAAAGTGAGGGGAAAAAGTCTATGTTATGTAGGTACATTTGAATAACTAAACCAACTTGTTTTAGTGCCCAAACATGTTACTTCCAAAAATGGGTATATACATAGGTGGAAATTAAAAGACTTAAAAAAGGCGTTAACCATCTTCCATCTTTGATGCCTTCCAAGATGAGCGAGACTCGATCAGTATCTGGAATATGTCTTGGAGATTTCTCCAACATTGCATTTTTTGAGTAAATATATTCACATATTGTTTCATTTGCCTTTAGGGTATTTCCTTTAGCTCAATCTACAAATGACTACACGGAAAGCTTTTAGGCACATCAGAGTTTTGTTGGCACTGAAACTATATCAATGCAATAAACTAAACGCTGAAAGCACGGCGGCACAGGCGGGCAATGCACCGCGCGTGTTGGAGTCGAGAGTCGAGAGCACCGGACGCCCACCTTTTTTCGACCCGAGTTAATTATAACTCGTATATTTCACGATATTGCGTCTAATAATTCCTACTCCCGGTCATAACACTCGCGTACACGACATTGAAACTTAATAAACAAACGAACGACCCAGAATCGCAGCACAAGTCAAAAAAACAACGCGTCATTCGATAAGCCGCCAAAAAAATGGTATAAACGAAACGTAGGCTAGAAACGTAAACGAGCATACGCTTTACGTAAGAGTTGCTTAACTTTTTTTTATTGCCGCCAAGTAGGGCGAGATGGGCAGTAATAATTCGTAAACTGCTCACCTTATCAGCAGTGATCATCGAATCCTTCAAAGTCAACCGTCACAATGAAAAAAAATCATTATTGTAATAACAACTTCTCTTAACAGGGAGTCCAGGTGGCAATAAAAGTCGATTTGCACCTGCAAGACCTCCTTTTTTTGAAAATATTGCTAGAGAACTATAGTTTTGATATATAAAAATCTTGAGCTATTATTGATGAAATTGTCAGGGACAGCAAAAATCCAGTCAAAAATTTTGATAACACCTGGCAATGGTTGGTGGTTCATGAAGAAGGATTATTTGTGGTTGCAAAACGAATTAAAAAATTTTACACTTGCATACCTTTTGAAAGACTACCTATCGAGTGAATGAGTACCTAAATCAAGATGAAAGTAGGTAATCTTATTCATCAAACATAACATCCATTAAGACAAATCTTAAACTCGAAAATCCGTGTCGATAATTCAAAGTCAGAATGATTTAAGTACTTACTTAAATTCATCCTAACATCATAATCAACACTATTGTCAGTAATAAATCAGCACAATTTTTACTAGCGGAAATTCATTTCTCTGTGTACCACATGTTTTCAATACACCGAGCAATATCATTGAAAAATATTACGATGAGTATGTTTCTCATTTTTTTAAGTTTCAACGATCATAGTATGAGAATAAAAACTACCAATTCAAACTATCCGCAATTAAAAATTATATACCTACTCACTCCGTTTCGAGCGAATCAATAGAGAACGAGAATCACTGTCGCATGTTTTTTTTTTTTGAAAGGACTATGCTGCTGGTTGCTCGTAGCTACCTTTGCTGCGTCACCGGACGATGGCTGGGCACTGATGGTGCCCGGGCCTATGTATTAGTTAGGGGCGACTGGCACAAGGGCGCCTCTGAGGCACGAACCTCGGCTTGGACCGTCGCCAGAAGGGGGAGACCGGGTTGCCCTGTTCATCCCTGAAGGGGAGTGAGCTAAGGCCCTATCAGTGGTTGTGTCTGGGTGATTATTTGGAGATAAACGAGTTGACCTGAGGGGTCGACTGTCGCATGTATTAGAGTATATATTAGTTAATCGGCCACGCACTGTAGACTTCCCCCACTCTTGGTTTTCGAGGTCGCCGCCGCGCGGCGCGCACACCGCATTCAAGACTTGACTTGGAACGTGAAACAACTTATCTACCTATTCAAAGACGGAGTGAAGAAAAAGTAGAAGAAATTGACTGATTAACTGACAAAGAAAATAAAATTCTGATGGAAATATTTGAAATTCATACATGAAATACATACAAATATCGGAATGGTAAGATCTATCATTAGTTCTTTGGTATAATATACAAATGATAAGGCTATGGAATAATAAATTGCAAATTCCGCGCGGCTAAAAATATGTGAGCGACGATTGTGACCGAATGAGGCCCGCTAGGGTGATAACACTAGTCATGAAATTACACGTGACTGGTGTTATTTTTACAATATCGATTTACTTGGTGTTTACGAACGCGTTTTTGTTTGTTTCAGATGAAACGACATGGTAATACTAGGCGAGCATTCTATGTTGTTTAATTCCTAGAATTACCTTTTGAAGGCATCCGTTGCATACCTACCCAAAAACGAAGATCCCTTCGACACAAGAGATCGGGCTAAAAGTGGAGATTTTATATGGCAGTCGTCAAAATATGAATCAGGTAAGCTTGAATCAATGTATTAGTTAATCGGCTGTGCGTTGTATCATTAAAGTATGCTTAGATTCAGAATACCTTAAAGATTGAGAGATTATTGAGTATTTATTTTTTCAGATACTTACAGGGATGCAGAATATTGGATAGCGACGAGAAATGATTATGGACCTTTGGTGGAAAAAGAATCAACAATGTCAGGTAAGAATCAAATTACTTTATTAGTCTTAACAATTGAATTTAAATTAAAAATACCTTTTCGAATATAACTTATTTCAAATTTCATGCTTTTTAAATAATAATAAAAAATATTATTTCCAGATACCGCACCAAGGTTTACGTTGAACAAGAAATTGCGCAGTGCCATTCAAAGCAATTCATATAAATCCAATAACAATCCTCGGAAACCATTGCCGAGAATATCAATCAACCGACCAGCACTGTCAGAACCGAAGAATCAAGTTGATGGGAAACGGTTGAAACTAGATGAAGCTTCTCAGTCATCTAGTGCTGTTGTTAACAATGCTAATGCAGAGCCTGGATGTTCGAACGAGGAACAGTCGATTATCATTCAAGATAACCAATCAATGGAATGTGCTCAGACAGAAGAAACTGCTGCTGCTTCTAATGATAGATCGAAGTCCCCTCATTGCACAAATGAAAACCTTCAAGAACCTTTACCAAAGCAAGTGCAGCAAGTAATTAATATGGCGCTCATAGACGTTAATACACCAACTGCCGTTATTAATGACGATGAACAAGTCCAGCCTACCAGTGTTATAGAACAGCCACTATTTTCTATTCAAGTTCTCTCGCAAGTTGCAGAACAGCCGGAACTCGTCCAAGGACCACAAATCCCAGTGCTCTCCTCAACGGAGATGACCCGCAATGATCAAGAACTACGAACTAATGACGTCTCAAATAACGAACCTAGTTCTCATGACTTTCCGAAATCACTCAAGATGTCTGCTAATCTATACAGTCACATGAACGGGGCACGGCGTTTAGTACCGATTCACAAACCGGTTGAGAAGAGAATACGCCTAATGAATTTCCGGCCTAACTCTCGAACTATCAGGATGAGGATTTCATATAATAGACAAAATTCAACATACTCTTCAAAGCCGTTGTAGAGACGTAGCCCTAAGGGGAGCGAAATGATACCAACGAGATCAGCTTTAAGACTAACTTTATTATAATCAACCCTCATCTTCCTCGCAAATTTTAAATAAAATTAATTTTAATTACATTTTATTTTAGTTTTCTCTTATTGAAGAAAATGAATTAAATTTACTTAAATATTATAATAACATACTTACTCGTAATAACACGACATACACATTATTTTACTAAAGTGATACATTTATGATTTAAATGGCTTTGTGCGATTTTTATGTACTTACAATATCTTCTTTACCGTTTTTCAATATTTTTACATTACAACCTAAATCTTCTAAAACTAGGTATATTAGGGGAGACTGGGGACACTTGATCCTTACGGGAGACTAGATTACACTGGATTTACAAAGCTACCTAGGTATATGGTCCATTATACACTTTGTCTAACTTATTTCCTACTTCATTTTTTACAAGTAAATAGTCATCTCTCTTATAATGTATTGGATTAATATTACAATCATATTTTCCTTTTCTTTTCATCTTGGTGTTGATCAAATTTTCTCTGGCATCTTTTTGAGCTAATTGTAAGCTATACTTTAGTTCTAACGGGTAACAGTCATAATTGTATAAGGGATCTACGATGTTAGTAAGTACTTAGTTAAATTAAATTATGTGGCAGTGCGCAACTCTTACCGAAAACCAGCTCATGAGGGGTGTACTTCGTTCCGCTGTGTACTGTGTTGTTGTACGCGAACGACCAATACGGAAGCCAACTTCTCCAGTTGCTAGGGAGATTTTCACATTGTGTACGCAAATACGCACCCATTGTTTCGTGACTGTAATCCAATGCGCCTATTGACTCGTGATGGTAAGCTGTTGAGGTTTATTGATCTATTTTAAGCAAATTAAATACCTATTTCATTGTGTCTGATATGAACTCAGTACCCCTGTCGGTTCCTATTTCCTGTGGAACGTTGAAGTTCTCAACAAATGCTCTAGCTACACACGCAGCGTCTTTAGATTGCAGTGGATACGCCTCTATGAATTTTGTAAGTTCGCATTGCAACGTAAGAATATAGTGATAATTATTAGAATTCCTAGGAATGGGTGCTACTATGTCCAAAAATACTTTTTGGAAAGCATAACTTGCTGTTGTTGTTATCTCTAAAGCAGAGTTTACACGAAGCCAGTAATGCTGGCGCCAGTCTGCAGACAAGCCAGCGTTGGCCTGGCCCTTGTTGTTTAGACGCGGCCAATCATTCACGGATTTTTTCTTCTGGTGTGCACACGTTTGGAAAAAATAATGAATACGCGGCAAAAGCTGTTGAAAAAGAAATGTTTAAGGAATATCTCTGCACTATTAAGAGAAGAGTAATGTGATTTTAATAATGTGATTTTACTTACTATGGTTTTTCTCCTCATAGAAACCGGCTTTACAAACGAATCATATTCATCAAACCATTTTGCCTTAGGCTTACGCTCCCCCCAGCCCCAGATCTTGTAGATTTTGATCCGATTTTGTCGAGTTCCAAGTAGTACGTATTTCGAATACTTTTGATTTTTGATTTAACTCCATCGAGAGTCAGTTCTTCTATATTCATTCCTACACGAAGTTGTTCTAGTGCCGAAGCGCGCATTTCTTTATTTATGTATGCATCGCAACGCTTATCCCACAAGCATTCGTGCTCTCTATAAAGTTGTACGAATTTCAAAGTATCCTTTTCGTTGAATTTTCTCGGCATTTTGTCGCAGTAATTCCAAATAAAACAACAAAGAACACACACCGTACGGACGTTCGCCAGTGACTGGCACAGACTACTAAGGAATAAGGATTGGTGACTGGCGAGACTCGTCTACACGTGTCCGCAAGTTGCCCTTCGACTTATTACCCTTCGACCGCCGAACGCTGGCCACACTCGAACGCTGACTGCGAGCGTATCTGCAGTGAAGTCAATAACATAAAAACAAGACTCCGAAATAGGTAGGTAAGTATATTAATAACTCCTACTATTAATGGAACCCTTTTGGCCAGACAAACAATCCGTAATCACGGTAATTGTACCTAGTTTCGAGTGCCAAATGAAATGATTATTAAAATGAAAGAAAAACAACAGAATGACAAGACAGAATCAGAAATACTAGAAACAATTAAAAACTATAGTAAACCACCCTGTGTCGTTGCCAACTCGTGCCTCTCGTGGCCGCCCTCCTAGACGATACCTAGATTAACTATCTCACTCTGGAGCTCACACTCGCTATCTTCCGTCTCAGTCATTCGCCACGCGTTCTTTAAATTCAAACACTGCGACAGTCCGGCTCCGACTGTGACGGGATGTACTCGTGCGCGCTCCCCGAACCCTCGATTTGATTCTGTGTTGTGACCAATACAATCATCTTCTGACAGTTTCTCTTGTTTTATTGTATAAGGAACCCCGCCTCCTTATACTGGCGCCCAACTAATAAATGGGCAGTGCGCGCGTGTCAACAAGTCGCGAAACACGTGCGTATTTGCGCGGGTGCAATGGGCAGCACGTGCACATGAACTCTCGCGCCGCGTAGTTACCTATCCGTGCAACGCCCGCACCACGTGTTTTGTTGTGAACTGTTCGGACTCCTTTGTGCTAAGTGAACATGGAAACACGAAGCCGAAGTAAAGTACGCCCCGCCGAAGACGCACATGCGTTCCCTCCTTCCGGCGCGGACGCAACAAGTAAAAACCACACCCTTTCATCCGGTCAAGCCGAAGACACGACAACGACGCCACAGCAGCCTCGCCGTGTTCCACTCTCGGTGCAGCCGATGACGTCCACTCCAAACGAGACGACGTTTACGCAGGAAAGTGTGACTACTTTAATTTCCGCTATGCAGAAATCGCAGGCCGAAAGCTTTAAAAATATCTTAGAATCTTTACTAAGCCAACATGAGCGATCAAATATTAGTACTCTTGCCAGATGTAAAGCTACGTTCAGTGGCGCACCACAAGAATCCGTCTCTACATTCATAGACGCTGTCGACAGCTATGTAGAATGTGGTGTTCTGGTTCAACCTGACTTCAATTGCCCTTTCGTTCTTCGAACAGACGCGAGTAACTACGCAGTAGGAGCAGTTCTTCTTCAGGGTGAAGGTAATAACGAAAGGCCAATTGAGTATGCAAGTCGACTCCTCAACGATGCGGAGCGCAACTACTCGACAACTGAACGAGAGGCGCTTGCCGTGGTTTGGGCAGTTGAGCGTTTTAGATCATATATCGACGGCCATCCCGTAGCCGTTGGCAGTGACCACCAAGCTCTTCGCTGGCTGCTCTCTTTAAAGTCGCCAACAGGTAGGTTGGTCCGTTGGGCCCTCAAATTACAGTCATTTGACATCAAGTTCGAGTACACACCGGGAAAAGCCAACGTTGTAGCAGACACACTTAGCAGACCCATATGCTCCATCGAAACTCGCGAGGACTGTGGTATTTGCACCGTTACATGTGACCTGCCGACGAAGTCCCCTGGTCAAATAAGACAGGAACAACTTTCGGATCCCGAGCTGACGAAAATCGTCAAGGAACTTGAAGGTAATGATGAGGTTGCCTCTCAAAGATGGTATGAACGAGGTTACCTTATGAACCAAGGAGTTTTATATAGATACAACCCGGATGCTGAAGTAGATCTCCTCAGTTAGTCATTCCGGCTGATCAAGTAGATGAAGTCCTGAAGAAGCTACATGATTCGCCTCTGGCAGGCCACCCCGGAATAGACCGCACATACCAAAAGGTATCTCAGCTTTATTATTTCACAGGAATGCGCCGCTTAGTAACTGATTATGTCAGGTCGTGCATTCATTGTCAACGATATAAGGCATCAAATACAAAACCGCCTGGTCTCCTCCAAACTCCTGTTCTGAATCAACGGAATGAAGTCTTAGCCATAGACCTTTTTGGCCCTCTACCACCGGGAGAACAGGGGGAGCGTTGGGTATTTTTAATTGAAGACACCGCGACACGATGGATAGAAATATTTCCCCTTAAAGACGCTACAGCTGAAGCATGTGCGTTAGTTCTAATTGAAGAATTCTTTCTACGTTTCGGGTTGCCTCGTCGGATCATATCTGATAATGGCGTCCAGTTCGTGTCCGCAGTCATGCGTCACTGCATGTCCCTCCTCGATATTAAACAAAACTTTGTTCCTCTCTATCATCCCCAGGCAAATCCTGCGGAGCGTAAGAACAGAGACTTAAAAGCTATGTTAGCTTATCTTGTGCAAGAAGACCACACCTCCTGGCCTAAGAAGTTGCCACTTGTTCGTTTCGCTTTAAACGGCTCTAAATGCCGAACAACAGGGGTATCACCAGCTTATTTGACTTTTGGCAGAGAAATGAGATCGCCCACGGAAGTCACACATGACCTTAGGACCATTCTTAGTAAAGAAAACTTTGTCCCTCAAATAACGCCATACCTTAGGACGTTTGTTAACTCACTCTCAGCGATACGCGAGCGTGTCGAGATTGAACAAGATAAAACCAAAGAGTACGCTGATCAATCTCGTCTTCAAACAAAAACATTGAAGGTAGGTGATTTGGTATTGCTTAAATCCCGCATCCTCAGCAGCGCTTCAAAGAACATAACTACCAAATTCGCTCCAAAACGTGATGGGCCATACCAGGTTTCGGGCATAGTAAGTCCAACCACTTATATCTTGTCCAAAGTAGACCATCCTAGTGAAGTTCTAGGTAAGTATCACATTCAGGACCTTACTGCTTACAAAGGTACGAACGACAGCTCACCGGCTTCGCCTGTTATCCCAAAAAGGAAGCGAGGCCGTCCGCTTACTGAAGGCAAGAAGCTAGTTCAGGAGCGAGGGCGTACTCCTGAACTAGAGGGGGAGGATATAGTAAACCACCCTGTGTCTTTGCCAACTCGTGCCTCTCGTGGCCGCCCTCCTAGACGATACCTAGATTAACTATCTCACTCTGGAGCTCCACACTCGCTATCTTCCGTCTCAGTCATTCGCCACGCGTTCTTTAAATTCAAACACTGCGACAGTCCGGCTCCGACTGTGACGGGATGTACTCGTGCGCGCTCCCCGAACCCTCGATTTGATTCTGTGTTGTGACCAATACAATCATCTTCTGACAGTTTCTCTTGTTTTATTGTATAAGGAACCCCGCCTCCTTATAAAACCTATATGGTGAAGAATGAAATATTTTAGTTGGATAGTAATACTCGCATTGAATATACATACATACATAACTTGTGTTTTTTTTATTTAATTAACGTATCAAAAACTTTTTCGTAATATACGGCAATTTTCTGAGTTTTTCCTAAAAATCCGGCAATTTTACAATTGCAATACGGCAACCCTAAAATTGTCAGGAACAACACTGTGCTGGCTGTGTCATACCTCAATCAGCAATCTCCTCATACCTACATAACACAGTGAACACGATAGCTGAGCGCGAATTTATGATACCTTGTTTTTATCCTGAAGACAATAATACTTATTTACACTGAGTTCACAGATATATTGTACAATTTTACTCTATAAATTGCTCCATCGCCGTAACAGAAGCAGCCAGCCATGGCTCAAAGTGGAAAACCGTCGCTCCGCATAGATTGGTTTGATGGTTCTGTTATAGAAAGCACACACGCCTCACAGCCTGCTTTTCTTGATGAGAAACAGTCTTCTGCCCCTCCAGTCGACCAAAAACCACCACAATCAGAGAGAAACCCCATCGGTTTCAAGAGATTACTTGACATTTCTCTAATGGGACCCGATAAACTAATATTGGAAGTATCATATCGCCCTGGCTTCTGGAACCTCTTCGATCAAGCAGATTTGAAAGGAGACTTCTTAGTTTTGATCGTGAATATCTTGGATTCAATACTAAAAACAATTCGAGACGACGAAGGCAACACGAAAATGATGAAGCAGCTTGAAACAAGATTTTTAAACTCCTCTTTCTTGGAAAAAATAACCAACTATTTAGATACTCTGCCCAAAATCAAAATTGTAGAGAAAAGACTGAATGTATATCTATGGGATGATGTAGAAGGATTTTTCTTCAAAGTTGTGTCTTTATGTGAAGGCATTGTTGGTTTTCGAGGCAAGAAAAGTGCAGAAGTTTTATTAAGTTTGGACAAACTATTAAAAGTTATACAAATGAGTGCTGTAGGAGTAGCTCAGGAACATTCTGAGACAATCAAGGATGAATTATTTGAGAGGATATCCAAGTTAGAGGGACACATTAATGTAGGAGACCACTTGGTATGTATGCTGTTACTATTTTATACTTGTTATTGTGCTTTTAATAAGAAAACACAATAATAAGCAATTCAACTTTATTTACTTCTTTATAGTGTACTAAGATTAACTAACTTGCATTAAGAAGTAAAACTTGCATCCCCTATTTCACCCGTTTAAAAGCAGCTTTTCCAAAATTCCTTTCTTAGCAAATGCCTACGTCATAACATCTACCTGCATACCAATTTTCAGCCTAATCCATCCAGTGGTTTGGGCTGTGCATTGATAGATCACTATATCAGTCAGTAAGTCAATCAGTCAGTCACTCATCTTAGAGTTTTATATATTTAGATATATTACAGCCTAAACAAGTTTTGAGGCTCTGTTTTATAAGAGCAAAGCCAAGAGAGTGAATACTGAATAATATTGGGTTCAAGCAGTTCTTAGACACTACTCTTAGACACTACTTCATTTCTACTTATCTAAATAAATCACTAAAGTAAACTGTTCAGAAATTTCAGGCATCCACAATGAACTCATCAGAGCCAAGCTTCCGCACCCTCAACATATTTCCAACTAAACAAGATATCTTTACCTCAGACAAATTTAAAACTCCCACAAAAGAGGTTGGAAACCTACACACAGAAGAGGTTACCAGCATCCTTAATAATTTAAACATCACCCCGGCTATTATTAATGGGGCATATAAAAGTTTGGAACATTATTTGGATGTTCAATTTAGATTATTAAGAGAAGACTATTTTGGACCATTACGAGAAGGAATAAGTTGGTAAAATTATTAATTTAATGTTGCTTGTAGTTTACTGTACTTTTTGTTCTTATTGTTGTGTATATGTGATTTCAGGTAAGTATTTAGAGAATCCCAGTAGAACAAGATTTGAGAATATTAGGTAGGTACCTTTGCAGATACTTTTACAAAAAACAATTGATTGTCTGAGACAAGTACAGAGAGAGCACCTTGTGGGATGAGTAAAGTGTTCTTATATAATTAAATGTACCATCTTCTTTACCTGTACTCAGCAAATAAATGCTTTGACTTTGAGAAAAACAATATGTGGACAATTAAAACTTAGATTGCACCTACATATCTCAGTTTAAAACAAATTCAAATTCAACTTATAGCCTATAAAACACAAGTAACTATATCATTTACATCTTTTAACAATTATATTTTGTGAGTCCAATAAGTATGTACTAAGTGTGCAAAGAATTATTTATATTTTACATTTCATATGTTTCTTTACACATACAGAGTAAATTTTGTTGCAATAAACCACTTCTTATTTTATATAATGCATCTATCGTTGCTTGTTCCAGAGTACACCAAGAAGTCAGAATAGTTGGTACAGTTGTAAAGAACAACAAAGTGGGTCATTTAGTAGACCTAGCATGGAAAGAACGCAGAATTAACAGCAAAGTGGAAAGGAAGCAGTACAATAAACAACTTATGTTTGGATCTCTTTTACTTTTTACCAATAATGAGTTTCAAACTATACTGTGTGCAACTGTTCTTGACTCGGATTTGAAGCAATTGAGAGATGGTTTTGTGAGTACATAATAGTAGTTTATGCAACTGTCATATAATTAGGTATGCAACTGCATATAACACGGGTATTAAAACACTCGTTACTATTATGAAACTCGCTGCGCTCGTTTCATAAACTCACACTCGTGTTTTAATACCCGTGTTATATGCAGTTGCATACCTACACTACTTTATCTTCACTAATGCATTGATAATTTATTAAATTAAATTCACGCGTACGTGTATTGTCACAGTGATTTTGCCGCCATTAAAATCTAACCAACGAGAGTGCAGCGTGACCAACCTGATTGGCCCTGCAATCAGGTTGGTCACGCTTTTCCGATGTTATAATGAGCTATTACGATATCGATGTGGATATTATAACATCATGTGAAATTGCTTAAATTGAGTGTTTTGTTGTCTGTGCTATAACAGTAGTAATTATAAGTCAAGTATTGGAAACATAAGTAGAATGTTACAACATTAGTGTAGATAAAAGCATATTATTATACTACTAGTGGCATAGTGATATTATATATATTCTTTTCATATTAGCCACTTTTATGTGGGTAACCTTTATATTAATTTGAAACCTATTTAATTTTCTTATATCTTATAATTTGCTCTGTATGGAATACTTAGTTTGTCATTAGCTATGTTGTGTAAAAAAAACTAATATGGTTGGAAAAGAAACAAAAATATTCAATAATTACATAACAAACACATATAGCAGACTGGTCCTTTTCTGTCACTTTAAAAATACCTTTTAAAATGTTAAATACATTACTTATATTGTTTATTGTGAAGATAGAGTAAGAAATTATGTTACTAAAATACAAAATGATATCTTGCTTCTTACCTATTCTAGTATGCAAAATTTATAATTTGATGATTAAAAAGTTCATTGACTAAAAATTTAAAAGAGCTGCAGCTTCATAATAAAAAAAATTAAGATAACAAAAAAGGTAACAACGAAGTATTCACGTAACATAACCAGGAAAAAAATCTTTCAGAAGACTTGTTAACATCCTTTATCTGAAGTCTGTTAATAATGTTGCCGAAAAAACAATAATCCAATATAAGAATTGATAATTTGATATAACTATGAATCTATTTACATTTAGAATTTGGTTTTGTTAATTTAATTTCAGTTGACAGTTTCCTTCCAAAACCCAGTGTCGAAAGACATCCTGTACTCCACGCACCTGATGGTGGAAAGTGAGGTGTTCTTCGAGCCATACCACCAGGTGCTCAAAGTGTTGCAGACGAAGACAGACAAGTTGCCCATGCAGAAGTATATTGTTGATGTCAAGGTATACCAAATACTTAATCTATTTTTGGAATATCTAACATATTTTAATTAAGAACAACTTAATGCGCACCATTCATTTCTGAGACTCAAAGAAACTAATAACTACCTAATTAAATGTACATTTGTGGACTATCGCATTAAACTAATAGGTTGTGAGATTTTATTTCGTTTTGGCAAATAATATAGTATTTTTTCTTTCTCATTATAGCCCGAAGCCAATCCACCAGCATACTTAACCCCAGAAACAATGTATACCATAAAAACAGATGATTCAGAAATACCATTCCCTGTCCTCAATACAGGCGAGTGGCCAACAAAACAAATGGACTTAGACGATTCACAACTAGAGGCTTTTAAATTCGCTCTAACAAGAGAATTCGCGGTCATTCAAGGGCCACCAGGCACAGGGAAAACGTTCTTAGGACTCAAAATCGCATCAACAATACTCCAAAATATATCCCTCAAAGACACACCAATGCTAGTCATCTGCTACACGAATAACGCCCTTGATCAATTCTTAGAAGGAATACTTAAGGTCACAAACCGAATCGTAAGACTGGGCAGTCAGAGTAAAAGCCTCAAATTAGAACCTTACAATCTTAGAAATGTAAGATTCAAATTGAACCTTAAACATCGTGGATTCAGTGCAGCTAGAAAAGAGTTAGAAAATATTAACAATGAAATGACTGAACTACAGAGCGAGATAGAAATATGTGAGACAGGGATAGTGTGCTATAAAAATTTAAAATCATACTTGAAGATTGGAGAAAAGGGTTATAAACTGAAATATGTTAAGAATGATAGAATATTTGATTGGCTGTTTGAACATTTAGAAGAGAATAAACAAAATAGGGAAGCGAATGAGGAGGAAGATTCGTGGGAGAATTTCGAAGACATAACTACAGAAGAATACAAAACTGAGGAGTGTTTTTCGGAGAAAATAGCGTTGGAACAATTAGATAACATAAATAATACAATGAAACAACTCGTAGACCTGAACGTGAATACAGAGAAGAACACTGAAAGGATAGCGCTGTTTGAAAAAGAAGCGAACAAAGTTCGTAAAAGACTGCTTTGTTTTAAGGTAAGCTATCGGAGAGAGGTAAAATATGTTAACTGAGTTAACTGATAGTCCACACAAGGTTTTGTTGTGACAGTCGCCACAGTCTATTTGCTCAAGAGAACTCGCCCAATGGATTAACTTTGCTGGGGAGTTACATCACGGTCCTTTGCAAAGAAGAATGTTACCAAGTTGAAAACATATAAAACTTTATTTCATCTTTAAAATTCTTGCAATACTTTATAAGTGAAAATATAAGTAAGTAATTATATTATACTAGCTGTGCCTGCGACTTCGTCCGCGTGGAATAGTTAGTTTGGGCATCATATTTATTTTTGCAAACAACCTCTTCAGCTATATAAATTATAGCTGTTACCCATGACTTGAACCGTTTTCGCAGCGCACGCAACGGAATCCCTCAAAGATCAATAATTTTCCCCGTTTTTCCCAGTTTTTTTCATTGTTTCTTCGCTTCTATTAGTTGCAGCGTGATGTTATATAGCCTAAAGCCTTCCTCGATAAATGGTCTATTGAACACAAAAAGAATATTTCAATTAGCACCAGAAGTTCCAGAGATTAGCGCGTTCAAACAAACAAACAAACTCTTCAGCTTTATAATATTAGTATAGATAATTGACAAGCTTCGCCCCGTAGTGTTACCCGCTTAATACAGAGTCTCATCTACATATTTCTATAGCAAATTTTATCCAAATCGGTTCAGCCGTTTGAGCGCGAAAAGGAAACAATAAACAAACTTTTTCCCTTATAATGAGGGCTACCGCGTGTAAGATCAGCGCTAGAGGCGCTAGTGTACCGTGAGGTCCAAATGTTCTCAAACTAAGCAAACCTCACCAATTTGCCGCTGGGATCGCTACTGGATCGCGAGGTTTGAAATGTCAAATAAAAACGGTAGCTCCCCACCGCCTGGAACAGCTGTGAGGTTAGCTTGGCATCCTCTGCTGTGGCTCTGGAGCCCCTGGATAGGGCTGCAGCACCCTGCTGGACCAGTGCTGGCGTGTTCGGCATTACGTGGATGACGCGCGTTTCGGGGGGTAGCACCTGGAAATTGGATTAGTATATGTGGGTTTTAGGTTTCATAAAGTTTACATTGTACTTAATGTAATTTATTATTTCAGAAATACACGGAGTTACACAAGGAAGAAAACAAAGAGTATAAAATTGACAAGATTGGTGATCTGTACAGTTTGAGTGAGGAAAAGAGATGGCAGATGTATTTTAACGCAGCTGGGAAACGTAGAGACGAACTGTTAACCAAAATGGACAGTTTATTGGTAAGTCTACTTTTGAATAACACCGAAAAATAAGCTTGCAAAAAAAACCTAAAATGAAGACATAAATGAAGCACTGTCTGCATCCAACATCCTCAAATGGATAGATCTGCTGTAACCTCTTCTAACTTCTTCTTCTTAAAACTCCAGTTTCTCAGTAACCCAAAATAAATGTTTTTTTTTTAATAGAGGCATGGTCCACATTCGACAGTTTGTGGCTTAAGGTATGTTGGTGTTTTAATAAATAAAATAAAATAGATTTATTTCAGGCCTAACCCATAGTTACAACTAATTTGGACACTGTAAATCATCTGTAGAGGCCAAGTTAACTAAAATTACGTCTATATTGTAAAAATAAAAATTACACAAACATATGCATGAGTAATTTTTTGTTCTGGTTCATTTAATAAAGATAAGAGATAAAGAATCTTTATTGACAGTACTTTATATAAGTACCTATTAATATCATAGAATATGCTAGGTACACAAATTACAATATCTCGTCAAATTGAATAAATGAAAATATAACATTAAGCTTTAATAAAATTTTAGAAGTTTCAATGTCTAGTTTTATTAATAGAATAATGTAATATTTTGTTATTAAATCAAGTCATTTTTTGTTAATAAGTATTATGTAACTATGTGAGTTTCTTCTAATTCCAGGCCAAGCACAGAGCAGTGTCAGTAGAACTACAAGACCTCTCCGATCAGATAGACAGCGAGGTGTTGCGCACTGCACGCGTGGTGGGCGTCACCACCACCGCGGCGGCGCGACGGCATCTACTGCTCGCTAAAATGAGGGCGCCCATAGGTGAGTCTTCATACTATTATATTTAGGATTCCCCTAAAGTTATCAGGAGGTGGTAGATGCCAAAAATAAATATAATGCGTGGACAGAGAGTAGAATATATCTTATATAACGACAGCAGTCAACATTGTAATGCTATACTAATATAGCAAACCGTTCAGTTAACATATAGACAACAGTGTCTAAACACTGTTAAACTAAACGGTTCTCACTCACGTGTAATTCGCGTATGTTGTAAAACCGTTTAGTTAAGATATTGATAAAATGTCCCATGAAAGTTTTAATACTGTTGTCTATACTCTATACCGATAATAATATTATTAGAGAGAGATATTCATATTCATATTCATTTATTTCTTCATTTGGGTTAAAACTAAACTTAGTTTTGCACACTTATGAATGTCAAATCTAGTACATAATAAATGATGCCAAAGGCATACTATAAAAAAATACATTTAAATTATAAAAACAAATTCAATTAGAATAATAAATAAAATAAAAATTATCTTAACTACTACACCAAAATAAATTTAATACAATATAACAACAATTACAACCTTTCAACCGGCTTTATTTATTCAATGCAGCCGTGTCAATATACAGATTATGCCATGTCTTTTTGTCTTTCAAAAAGTCTCCCGTTGAATAATATGCTTTTTCAATTAAAAGTTTTTTTACTATTTTTTTAAAGTTTCTGTCATTCATTTCCGTTATACAATTTGGAAGAACGTTATAAAATTTGATAGCATTAATTTTATATGATTTACCAGTCTTTGTTAGTCTGGTGTGGGGTAATGCGTACCTGTCTGTATTACGTGTGAATGTAATATTGCGTTCTGTGTAGTTCGGTAATTGAGTTCTAGCATACAAAATACAGGCAAGTATATATTGACAAGGCATTGTCAAAATATTTGATGTTTTAAAGCGCTCCCTCAGAGATTCTCTGGTTCCCAGTCCATAAATGCCTCTGAATGCCCTCTTTTGCATTACAAAAACGTGTTTTATGTCTGCCGCATGGCCCCACAACAAAATTCCATAGGACATAACAGAATGAAAGTAGCTGAAATAAACTATTTTCGCGGTTTGTACATTCGAGCACTGTCGTATTTTTCTGACAGCATACGCTGCTGAACTTAATTTGTTACTCAATTTTTCGATATGTGGTCCCCATTGCAATTTTGAGTCCAAAGTAAGGCCTAAAAATTTAGTTTCTTTAGCAAATGATAAGGCTGTATTATCGATTTGAATGGAATTCATTCGTCTATTATTGACAAGTGTAAAATTAAGACAGAGATCATCCCATCACCATTATTATAGAGTGTAAGTGTGTGCGTGTGTGAGAGAGTATGTGTGTGTGTGATTTTGTTATTTCTTCACGCTCGCACAGCTGAACCGATTCGTATGAAATTTTGTATGGAGCCACATTTGAGTTTTGATTAATTAACACATAAGCTACTTTTTAATAATGTGGAGCGCTGCTAGTACGTATTGTAATGATATAACATTGTCTATGAAGCTGCTAATTTCACTTTTTGTTTTATGCACATAATTCATTTGTGTGTGTTCTTCTAATCTAGGGGTTGCGGGTTCGATTATCGCGAGACACAAGTATTTATGAATTTTAAAAATTTATAATTACTTGTGTTGGGTGGTCATTTGTGTGTATAATAAGTATGTATTTACAAAAGAGAAGTAGGTATATAAGTATTGTATCTGTTATTTAGTACCCACGACACAAGCGTTTGCTTAGTGTGGGGCTAGATGGCGCTGTGTGCAATGTCCCGGAATATGTATATATTTATGTTATTTCAGTGATAGTGGAAGAAGCAGCCGAGGTGTTAGAGGCGCACATCATTGCCTCTCTCACGTCTTCTCTGCAACACCTCATTCTTATTGGTAACACTATTGATACATTTAACTTCGTATTAATTGTTCATTTGTAATCGCACTATAATTACGTAACACTTTAAGTATTAAGCTTCCGTTCCTACGTACCTACATAATATGTACATAGCTTTTAAATAAATTGTTAGATAAGTAACATGCCGACATTTTAAAAGGAGTCGTCAGAACGGTTCTTGAACTATAATCCAGCTATCTTCAAAGCGAGAATGAACCAGTTCATATTGGGTAAGCACGATCCATCTTAGGCCACAGATATTGCTTACCATCAGACAAACTAATGGCAAGTGCACTCCTGTTTTAGTTAAAAGAAACAGCATGTTGTCTTTTTAAAACGAAAATCTATTTTCATCATTTCAACACTCTGAATAATTTAATGTTTTTTTTTGTTATTTTAGGTGACCACAAACAACTGCGTCCCACCGCAGCCAATTACCAGCTGGCAAAAGAGTGCAATTCCGAAGTGTCTCTATTCGAGCGAATGATCACCAACGGGATCCACGCGCGAACACTGACTGTTCAAAGACGAATGAGACCCAATGTTGCACAGTTACTGGTGCCGGAAGTGTACCCTAAGTTAGATAGCCATGAAACAGTGTTTAAGTATAATGATGTTAAGGGAATGAAGAAGAATTTGTACTTTTTGTCGCATAACGTTTTTGAAGATTCTGAGGTAAGTTGCCGTATATTGCCATAGACATACAGGCAGATAGAAAATCGTCTGTGGAGAAAAACACTATTACGCTTTTAAATACAGACATCAAACTTTTAGCACTCCTATGTTAGCATCGGATGTTTAATATTATGTCTTACAATACTTGATCCCAACCAGACACAACACAAACAATTGCTATTTTAAATGTAAATAATTATTTGTGTTGTATGTACTTGATAAAATATCCATATTTTCCAGAATTCCGAAGAGAGTTGGAGACACGAGAACTCCCACGAAGCGGCGTGGTGTGTGACCCTCGCTCGGTACTTGATCAATCAGGGGTATAGTGGAGAGGAGATCACTGTGCTTGCTACTTATACCGGACAAGTCACAAAATTACAGCAGGTAACAACTTGCTACTTACACCGGACAGGTCACAACCACACAGCAGGTAACAACTTACTTCTTACACCGGACAGGTCACAACCTTACAGCAGGTAACAACTTACTACTTATACCAGACAAGTCACAACTATACAGCAGGTAACAACTTACTTCTTACACCGGACAGGTCACAACTATATAGCGGGTAACAACTTACTACTTACACCGGACAGGTCACAACCATACAGCAGGTAACAAGTTACTACTTCGGACCCGACAGACTTCTGTCAGGTCCGCTAGTACATAAATAGTCCTTCCTGTCTAAAACAATTGTAATGTGGCAGTATTTTCATTCAAGTTGGCAAAGTCAAAGTCATTTATTCATAAGAAATGTCTTACAAGTCACAGAGTATGTTTGACACACCTACATTGCTTAGACAACAGTGAACTGTATAAAATAGAAATAAAGCTCAAATTGGCTCTACGTTTTAGTTAGAAAACTGACCTTGAGGGAGTTCTATTGGGCAAATACGTCATGGTGGGCGTCCAGTTCTTTCCATGAAGGACACGTTTTCGAATTCTGTGTTCACATGTTTAGTACATCAGTTATATCACGATGTTTTCATTTGCCGCAAATACAATGTCACATATAACTTCAATTCGTTGGTGTAGATTACAAAACTATACTCGTTACTCGATATAATAACGCTTTTTATGTGTGCGAACCAACCGAACTTTGTAGGGAATTTTCCGCCCGTGCCTTAACTAGCTTTGCATTCATTCTTATACTTATTTTTTTAACTTCCTTTTATCTTAATTCCAGGCAAGCAGAGGCTACGAAGAACTGAAATACGTAAAAATAACAGCGGTGGACAACTTTCAAGGGGAAGAGAGCAGGATAGTGATACTCTCTCTGGTGAGGAGTAACAGAGATGGCAATATTGGCTTCCTTTCTGCTGCTAACAGGATCTGTGTGGCTTTGTCTAGAGCTAAAGAAGGTATATGAATATTTTTACTACAACTTTATACTAGAACTAGTGGACGTCCGCGGCTTCGTTCGCTTTATTTCGGTATAAAAAGTAGCCTATGACACACCCAGAATCTCATACTACTTTCACACCAAAAATCATAACGATCCCTTCACCCGTTTAAGCGTGATCGCGTTTAAATAAATAGACAAAACAGATAAATAGACAAATAATCTAAAAACTGCTGAAATCCATATCTTGTAGATTTTCTAATGCGTGATCTTTATTATATGTATGTATTAATTTATTTTTTAAGAAGTAGCTAAGTAGTTTAAAATTGTTGATTAATTTGTCAGTCAAGCCAGGATACAAATGTTAGTGTTTTATCGGATCTGAATTAAATCTTTATTTAGATCGGCTCAGTGTTTACATCTCTATATTATACTAATTCACCTCGCACCCTTTTATAGTTCCCATAATAGTTTTAGAAATGATGATTTGTGAAATCTAAAATAAATTCCTTTTTTAAGTTAATCGCAAGAAACAGTTATAACAACTATATTTGTTCTCGGTGTATTTGCTTGGGTTTTACTTTAAAGTTAAAAAAAAGTAAATATATACTGTTTAAAATGGTTATTGTCTGTAGTATATACCTAATGAAGTGCCCGTAGCTCAGATGGCGGAGGCAATCGCTTACGATTACCAATGTTAAGCAAAGGTCGACGCGGTCAGTCCTTGGATAAGTGACCGAAAAGTTTTCGGCTATTTGTCTAGTAAGACAGTCGTTATCATATGTCACAGGCCCTTAGGGCGGCTTGATAAACACTCGACACCAGAGTTGGCCATTCTCATTTGATAAGAAGATGAAGAACATAATCATACACATCAAATTTCATTTAAAAAATGTTTTGTTTGACGAGTATTTTTAATCAAGCATGTTCAGCGTTCGTTTATTCAATTTAAGGCTTATCCCTAAGTGTGGAGTGTAGGCCATATTTCCCTGTTTTCGATAAATTCCTTTACCTCCTTATACGCCTTACCCGCATTATCTTTAACCTGGTCAATATAAATGCCCTTTGCTTTTAGAATTTAGATTCTTGTCTTATTCTTTAAAATCGTTTAATTCGTTTCAGGTTTCTACATCTTTGGCAATATGGACACGCTGACCAAATCCAGTGCTATGTGGAGATCTATAAAGAAAAAACTAATCGCTCAAGATGCTATCGGAACTACGCTATGCACTGAACCATGTGTGAGTATAACTAAATGATGATTGAATGCTCCTTACTTTAGTTTGGACTAATACTAACATTAAACCTAAGAAATTTTACTAACCAATTATGGATCTGATCAAATTTTATCAATATCAGTTCACACGTTACAGTGTTAAGATCATTGGTATCGCTTGCGATTACCAATATTAAACAATTTTTGAGGCGGTCAGTCCTTGGATGGGTGACCGAAAAATGGCATTCCATTCTGGACGCTTCCGTGGGTCGGATGACACGTTAAATTGTGGGTCCCGGCTATTTGTCATACTAAGGCAGTCGTTAAGCCATGTCCGAGGCCCTTTGGGCGGCTTGGTTATCTCTCAACACCAGAGTTGGCATCTCTCATTCAATAAGAAGAAGAAGAATTGTTAAGAAAGAATAAAAATAAATACCTTTATTAATATTTGTGGCATGTGACCGAGCATAATATCATAAGTTTTTCTTTTACTAAATAATAAATATCTCTCAAGATTGCCATAATGCGAGATTTTAATTATTTTTACAATTAACATGACAAGGTAATAAGTGAAATAACGATGATTTTATGTATTATGTACAATTTATTAACATATGTTAATTAATATTTCTGGCATGTTACCTAGCATAGTATGTCAAAGAAAAAAAAATCATTGCATAATATCAATTTGTATTTACTTGTATTGAGTCAGACCGAATATTTATAAAAAAAAACCCAAAGGTGACTGACTGACTGATCTATTAAGGCAAAGCCCAAACCACTGGACGGATTGGGCTGAAATTTAGAATGAAGGTAGATGTTATGACGTAGGCATCCACTAAGAAAGGATTTTTGGAAATGAAACTTTTAAAGGAGTGAAATAGGGGATGCAAGTTTTACTTGTTCATGCGAGCGAAGCCGCGAGCACCCACTAGTGTATAATAAGTATGTATTTACAAAAGGAAAATATAAAATTTTTACATCCGTTATCTAGTACCTACCCAAAACACAAGCGTTTGCTTAGTGTGGGGCTAGATGGCGCTGTGTGATAATATGTACTGAAATATTTATCTTATTTATGTTCCCAGGTTTCAACGGTGGCTGAATTACAATCCAGCCTGCCCTTTCCTGCCATTTTATTTTGAAGAGCTAAGTGTGCATTGGTTACTTTAAATTTAGTTGTGTGGTGCCTTAAACTTAATTGAAAAGGTAATAAAATTTCTTTTAATTCTGTATTTTTTTTATTGAGCGCATTTTTATTATTAGGTACAATTAGGTTTGCTATTGACTATGGTCAAAAGCTATCATTACGGTCTAAGATAGAATGTTTTTAACTGCCCTGTTTAGTTGCTAGTTTTGAGTTTAGTTGGTAGTGGCTCTGCCTTCTAATCTAAGGGTGCTGGTTCGATTCCCGCATAACACAAGTAATAATGCAATTTAAAATGTGTAATTACTAATGTTGCGTCTGGTCGTTTCTATGTATAATAAGTTTAAGTAGGTATGTATTTACGAAAGAAAAGTATGTATGTATTATATCCTTCATCAAGTACCCACGATACAAGCGTAAGCTTAGTATGGGGCAAGATGGCGCTGTGTGATATGTCCTGAAATATTAATTTAGGTATATGACTAAAAATATGAATTGATTCTCTCTTATTTTTTATTTACAAAGGTTTGTAGTAAGGGACTAGTTGGCGCAAAGTCCCAATATTTTTTTTATATTTCATCTACATATACTAATATTATAAAGCTGAAGAGTTTGTTTGTTTGAACGCGCTAATCTCAGGAACTACTGGTGCGAATTGAAAAATTCTTTTTTTTTAATAGACCATTTATCGAGGAAGTCTTTAGGCTATATAACATCACGCTGCAACTAATAGGAGCGAAGAAACAATGGAATATCTGAAAAAACGGGTAAATTTATTCATCTTTGAAGGTTTCCGTTGCGTGCGCTGCGAAAACGGTTCAAGTCGTGGGTAACAGCTATAATTTATAAAGCTGAAGAGATTGTTTGCAAAAATAAATATGATTCCCAAAATAACTATTCCACGCGGACAAAGTGACAAGCACAGTTAGTCATTAATACAGCTACATTTACTCGTGTAAGCGACAAAAAACTACGACAAGATATTTACATAAATAATACCTGTATAATGTTAATTAATGCCCCTAAGGTGAAAGGTGAAACCAAACTTTGATGCATTATTTATTAGATTTTTCCAGAAATTAATACTGTTTTTTATACTTTGTATTACCACTTTAAATAGCAAATCCTGGCTGTTCGTCATCCTGGCAGTCTGCAGTTTTAAATCCGTATAAAGGGAAACTACGAATTAATTTTCTCAATAAATCTATATAGATGTTACAGTTAAAACCCGTTTTCAGGTAGAACGCGTTTTCCCTAGTTAGAACTAGTTTTTACTAAATGCCTTTGTTAAAACTAAAAATACATAGTCAAAACAAGAATTGACCACTGATACCTATATTTGATTTTCAGTTAAAACTAGTTGTCACTCCGAGCTTTAGTTAAAACTAGCGCTAGAGAAACTAATTTGGGATTGAAAATAAGATATAGTTTTTAAAATATTTATTAAAAAGATCTAGAACATAGAGTCATGTACTTAGTAAAGTCACTTGTCTGTGACAGGAGGTAAGATTAGGTTCGTTAGGCTGCTTTCTACCACGCACATGCGACGACGAGCGAAGCGAGGAGGAGCCAAGCGGTCGTCACAGTTTTAACCGAGTCGCTTCGGAAAAACGCGTTTTGTCTAGTAAGAACTAGTTTTAACTAATGTTCAATTTTGAGCATTAGTTAATTCTAGTTTTAACAAAGGCATTTAGTAAAAACTAGTTCTAACTAGGGAAAACGCGTTCTATCTGAAAACTGGTTTTAACTGTAACATATATATATATATATATATATATATATATATATATATATATAAAACTCAAAGGTGATTGACTGACTGATATAGTGATCTATCAACGCACAGCCCAAACCAATAGACGGATCGGGCTGAAATTTGGCATGCAGGTAGATGTTATGATATGACAGGCATCCGCTAAGAAAGGATTTTTGGAAATGTCACTTTTAAAGGGGTGAAATAGGGGATGCAAGTTTTACTTTCTAATGCGAGCGAAGCCGCGAGCACCTACTAGTTTTAATATAATTTCTTAAATAACTAACTCGCAAATGTATAATGTTATGCTAAGAAGGTACGTACAGATTATGACACTTAAGACGCTATGATTATGACGCTATTTATTTGAAAAGCTTAGCTGGAAATCGAGGCTTCAACTTTCTCGGCCGTGCACGGCGCAGCTAATCACGGAGCGTCACGGCACGGCGGCGTTCAGGGGTAGCTTCCGCTATGCGGCAACCAGATGTTGGAATAACATCCCTCCGCCGATTCGGAACTCGCAAAGTATATTTAGATTTAAGTTAAAGTTAAAGACATTTATTTTTGACCATCAAAAGATGCAAGCGCCGCTTAAGAACGACACTAGTGCCGTTTAATTTATTTATTGTTAATGTTATATTTTTAATGTACCTCCATACTTTCATTTTATTTGTTGTTCTATTATTTAATGTATATTTTACGCCGTCTGTTATGTGTTATATGTTTGTACTATGGTTTATTTGTTTGTCTACGTTTGCTAGATGTTGTACATTTTTATTGTGTTCAAATCACTCTTTATTATATATACTTTTCGTCACGTTCGTGACGTCACCTGCCGGTTCCAACGGAAGACCAGCGTTGGATGCTTGCATCCAGCACATGCTGAGTTGGGGCCGGATTGTGACATGAAACGTGTGTACCTACTTGTATATATCTCTTGCATTCTGTATCTCTTGTTTCGTGTCCCAATAAATGTATTTTTATTTTTTTTTATTTTTTCTTAAGTGTATAAATATAACAAACAATATCCATTCATTCTGTTAATTTTATGTAGATAAGTGCCAAAATAACTTTTTATGGAAATAACTAAATCTGATTATCTTCACTTAATATTATGCGAGTTACATAAATTATGCGAAAATGAAACAATTATAAAAACTCGTACTGCTTTATTTCATAAATCACATTTTTTCTACATTTATCACATATTAACTACAATACGACAAACCTATTTTGCCAAACAATAGAATATTATTTAGCGTCGCAGATGTTATATTTAAATAAACCTTTCTTGCATATTAAGTAAAGCAAAAAACAAAATAAGTTTTTCATCAACCCTCTTTGGCTGCCGCTAAACAAACAAAATTAACAAACATACTAGGTTCTTCTTATCGAATGAGAGTGGTCTGGTGTCGAGAATTTATCTAGGCAAGCTAAGGGCCACTGACATGGCTAACCGACTGCCGTGCTGGACAAACAGCCAGGACCTACAATTTATTAACGTGTCATCCGATCTACGGAAGTGCCCAAAATGAAATGCCACTTTTCGGTCACCCATCCATGGACTGACCGCGTCGACTTTTGCTTAACATTGGTAATCGCATGCGATTGCCTCCGCTAGTTGAGCTACGGGCGAATCATCAAAACATAGGTGAAAAAAAAATCATTAAAATGAAAAATTTCGGCACATTTTCCTGTTACATATAACCATGTTACATTCGTTGTAGCTAGTTTTATCCACCAGATAAAAATACAAAAGAAACGCACTAGATCGTGAATTTTATCCATATCTTTGGAAGATAACATATCTTACAATATTTCACTATTCTATGGAACCATAAAAATAAATTACACCTTACAATCAACATTATAAACAGAAAATGAAAGAAAACGTGAATAAATAGTACAACTGTTACAACACTTGTACTTATGTAACGTTTGTAATATAGTCAATTTCGACGGTCATTACTAACGCGATTGAATGATTATTTAATTGTACCATTAACCTTCTATTAATAACTAGTAAACGCCTGCGGCTTCGTTCGCATTATTTCGGGATAAAAAACCTATGTCTCTCCCAAGACTTCATGCTACCTAAATATGTACTTACCAAAAAATATGACGATCCGTTTAGCTTTTTTTACGTGATGGGCATTTAAATAAACTGACAAAAATTCCTAAAACTGCTGAAACGAGTTCTGTTGTCGATTTAAAGTATACCCAAACATTTTTTCTAATATCTTCTATGCAAAGATTTTTGACCCTCAACTTTATTATATATGTATGTAGGTACATACATATATAGAAGAAAAAAATATTGAATCTATTAATGAAACGACATCAATACATAAAGTAATAAAATACACCATACTTCATAGTTACGGGAAATAGATTTATTTCGTAACCATCTTAGCGTGAGTAAATTGTGTACAACTGTATCGTCAAATAACATTTTTAACAATAAATATTAAATACTTGTGTCTACTTGTACTCGTATGTATGTACTTACAAATTATTACAAGCAATAAATACAATTTGAATGTCCTTTTGCTCTCATACAATTGTGCAAAAGAGAGAACACGATGTTACGGAGATCGATGAGCGCTTACCGCATTATATTGTGCATAATATTATTTATTTAAATTATTATAATTCTTAGTGTAGAATACAGACTGCATCCGAATTTTATGGCCAAGCTTATGTGCAAAAAAACTTAATTAAATAGTTACTTAGCTAATGTGATGTATTATTTAAAATATTCTTTGATCTTATCAAAATAAATACATATTTTCATACATACTCGTAATGTTATTTCTCTTAGCTTGCATTATTCATATTCATGCATATCATAACCTTTCTTAATTTTCGAGTCCATCTACAACGTTTCTAATGAAATAAATAAGCTTAGGCCACTGCACTTTATTTAGTGGCTAGATTAATGTATTTTTAAAGGAACGCTTTCTAATTAATATGCTACCTATTAGCAATAGGTACGTAGACGAATGAAGGACATTTTTCAAATGCTACCCCATTTCGCTACGTGAATTATTTAGCCTCATTATTTTTGACCTTCCTAAAATAATAGCAAACTTATGCGTGAAATGTATCATAGAATAAGTGTTACTCTACAAAATACTCAAGTTTTACGTTCATTCTAAAGTAGGTCAAATGAAGAGAACTCCCCTAACGAATTAATTCTGCGGGGGACTCACGATGACGACCACGACCCTCAGTAATGAGGAGAAACGACTTAAGGGAGAAAGGTAGGTCTAGGCGCAGAAAGAATTTCCCGTCCTCGAATCGGTTGTCCGTTATCGGATCTTCTTGGTATTAAATTGAGGCTTTATTTGTTACTGTATCACATACAAATTCCGCTAGATTTCACTTATCATATTCAACTAAACTATAATAAAGCTATTTGTGACATCAACTGCTACAAGTGTACTAGAAGCATTTCAAGCTATATGTAAGAAAAATATTGTTCTACTGTCATTTACGTAAATCATTAATCTGCTCAGCATTGCTTCAAACTGGGCATTCTATAAATTCCTCAATATACTCAACAATGTTCTGTGGCGCTTCTAAATGGACATGATGGGTACCTTCTACTTCTATGTACTGAACATCAGTCACTTCTTTCAACTTATCTATGACACTCAAATAGTAATCTAGTTTCTCCCACCTCTGGCCCGGTAACGCTCTTAAATTTAAGACTTTGCATTTCACTTTGCTCGCGTATTCCAACGCGGTCTCTAGAGACATCATGGCAAGACCCGACACTTTAAGTCTCGGGTCTCTTTTGAAGTAATACCCTTGTCTCTTTAAATGTAAAGGCGTTCGGGACATGCCTCTCTTCATCAACACTCGACAGTTTTCTCTCGAAAGCGATCCTTTGTAAGCATCGCAGACGATGTCGATCATTTCCTCGTAAGCGTAGCAAGGGACTTTGTCTTCGGTCAAGTGTTCGTATTCCAGCATTTTGTCCATGCTTCCACCGGTCTGTTTTACCATACTGGCTGGCTCTCGCACGGCAGGGCTGGCTATATCCACGCAAATAATCTTCTCCACGTCATTAGGGAAGGAGGCTGCGTACATAAAGCTGATAGCACCGCCCAGAGAATGTCCCATTAGCGTGATTTTGTCCCACTTGAAATGCTTCACAATTCTTCTGACCAGCACTATACCGTCCCAAAAAATATAGTAGATCATTCCTGTAGGATAATGTGTGGAGAGTCCGTGACCTGGTAAGTCTATGCATAGCACTGAAGTGGTGACAGGGAGGAGTGGTATAAGGTTGTCCCAGGTCCCCGCGTTGTCTTGCCACCCGTGGATGGCAATGATTGGCTGCTTGTCCTTGGGCCCCCACCACCTCCCCGCCACATGTCCCCAAGGCACGGGGATCTCGACTTCTTCCACCGTGTAGCCCGGCGGCAAATCTGGAACGAGGAAATTAAATGTATCACTACATGTGAGCATTGACAAACGCATTATCATTCCGAGGGGGCAGTAGGTCAATGAGTAGGTAGACGAACAAGCGACGTAACTAACTATACTTTATAAGCGATAAAACACTCGTAAGTTAATTCGCCCTGAACTTGACCTTGTGATATTTCAAGAACCAGTGGAATGGCTCCAAATGCTATTTCCACTTGCCAGCGACCTTCGCACCACCTGATCAAACATATTGTGTTAGACAACCATCTCTCTTTTACAACCTGATTTGTGCAAGCGAGATGAAACAACCAAGCTTTCTTTATTACCATAAATGAATACATTAGTCTGTACTTTTTAGGGCATCGGAATCATAGGTAGGTAGATAAACTGACTTTGTATTAGATTTCTGTCGTATCATTTGAGAACAATGCACCTAGATATTTAATTAATTTTGAACAATTACAATTAGTGCATGACGCTGCTAGTTTAATTGTCTGTAAAATATGTACGCTTTAAAAATTTAGGTAATTATATTTCCTTTAAATTGTCGAGTATTTATATAATAATAAATGTATGTTTAATAAATCTACACAAAAGCGTCGTAAAATGTAAAAGAAATATTTTAATTACTTCGCTATCATTAATGTCATTAACATACAAAATACCAGTCATTAGGTACAATAATAAAAGTAGGTACCTAATTAGAAAATCTCTACATACATAGAATTTCTTGAGGCACAGCATTCATTATTTTTATTTTAACCCTAAATTTCTAAAAATGGCAGTTCAATTTTACTATAGTAGGTATGCATAAATACATAAATACTAAAAAAGTGTGAACTTACGGAAGTTCATTAGATTAGAATGCTAAGCATATTCCAAAAACAATGTATAGTCAGGTGACATTGAGAAGTAAATAACCATAATAGAAGAGTGATGTATTACCTAAGCTATCTCTTTCATCTATGGTTACTACATTATAATTATTTAAATCCACAACACATTACTGCCTAATGTGTACGTACGAGTATGTATCTTTTATTACCACAAGATTATAAAAGATTCACTCGAACCTTAGACCCGATATAAATGGTATTAAAGTCATGCTTCAATAGTATACCATGATCATACGATAAATCGTACGATATACCTATCCTTATCATAATATCTAGCAATATACGGACACGTGGGTTGTTATGACGAGATTCTTGGACATTTCACCTTACGCGTGTGGCAATTTAATACATCTGTAAGGTTCAAAATTGTGTAAACATAAATCTTACGTCACATTTTGAGGAAATTTGCTACAATTGGACTTTGCACATTACAAATATCACAGTTTTTAAGAATGTATTATGTGGTTATCTTTCGCAGAAATTCGCAACTTGGACTTTGCTTGTTGCTAATGTCATCATTATATAGGGAAACAGCAAAACAACTTATGGCAATGTTCTATAATTATCATGACTTATAATTTCTCAAATTATAACTTATCTGTTTATCTAAAAAATGTCTTGAAATTATGAAATAAAACGTTAGAAAAAAGTAATATTTTAAGCATTTCACGATTGCTACTTAATCTTATATCTATATCTATACTAATATCACGGTCTAAAGTTCTATATTGTGCTAATTTTATAAAGCTGAAGAGTTTGTTTGTTTGAACGCAGTAATCTCAGGAACTACTGGTGCGAATTGAAAAATTATTTTTGTGTTGAATAGACCATTTATCGAGGAAGGTTTTAGGCTATATAACATCACGCTGCAACTAATAGGAGCGAAGAACCAATGCAAAAATTTGGAAAAATCGGGGAAAATTATTCATGTTTGAGGGCTTCCGTTGCGTGCGCTGCAAAAACGGTTCAATATATCAAAAAATATGTATGAAAGAATTATTCCTCTTGAAATGATCTAACAAAATGTCCGCGGCAGTATATGTCCATCTTTTAAGACTAGCTCACTAGAACCGTTTTTATGGTAATAACTATTTTACGCGGACGAAGTCGCGGGCACCTGCTAGTCCATTTATAAAAGGTCAAACTTTAAAAGGGTGGGTTACTCATCCAAGAATCAGTCCTAGGACGAGTATCCCAAGCAGAAAAGTCATGGTCAGCCACAACAGCAGTTACATAACTTTGAAATACCCAAACCTCACACTTAGGTACCTACTTAGATTATTATGTGTGGCGAGTGAGTGTGGCTCAGTGGTTTCAGTGTCTGCTTTTTATTCAGTACACACCCTGTTTCGACTCCGGCCCTACACAAATGACTTGTATTTTCAAATTATGTGTG
Organism: Macaria notata; assembly: GCA_927399415.1. Lineage (NCBI taxonomy): Eukaryota > Metazoa > Arthropoda > Insecta > Lepidoptera > Geometridae > Macaria > Macaria notata. The sequence goes on from OV656737.1 coordinate 3,032,169, forward strand.
GATTTGTACTAGCTCAAAGGTGAAGGAAAACATCGTGAGGAAACCGACATGTTTGAGGACCACAATATCCGAGGACATGTGTCTTCCGTGGAAGGACATGGGCGCCCACCACGATGTATTGTTACGACGTGAGGGTTTGGGGATAGGAAATAAACTCGACTTTTATAGTTTGATGCCTCTATTCACCACGGGGGTACTCACAGGTCGGTAGAGCTACTATGGAGCACTTCGACACGCACTCAAAATGTCACTGACACTAACGCGCGGTATACCACAGTCACTTCGCGTGCACGATACGTCGCTAGCGCGTGCACGACTGTGTCTTCGAGCAATCGACACTCGCGCGCACACGGCTTATGCACTGACTTGCGCGCACAACACTGTCCACTGCACTGTACTGTACTTCACTTTACTTCACTACTTCACTTTTCCACTTTCCCTTCTTCTTCTTCTTCTTCTTTTCACCTCCAAATCAACACTGCCGTAGGCCTTTTTTTTTTTTTTTTTTTTGAAAGGACTATGCAGCTGGTTGCTAGTAGCTACCTTTGCTGCGTCACCGGACGATACTGCCGTAGGCCGCGTCTTGCCCCGCTTATATACCCCTGAACTCGTTCCAACTTTGATTTACTTCTAATTTTGAAACCGTATTTCTCTCTTGCTCTCACAAATCTTCTATCCCGTATTTTCTTTTCCATTCGATCGAGAATCTTCGAGAATGTTCTATTTATTCACAAAAAGACATAAACTCAGTTGAGATTCGAACCCGGGTCTCTGGGTTGCAAAGCAAACACTCAATGTCCCAGGCTAGTCATCCTTATGACGTAGCGTCGAAAATCTTCTACACATAATTTCAAAACGATTGTCATTGTTTTTCGAACGCGGTGACGGCGGCGAGTGACGTACTACGGCTGTCTACGCCACACTGCCCCCTCCCAAGACATGATCGTCCCGATCATCGTTACTTCCGTAGTAGCGAGCCAATCGGTCCACATGAACGATCCTAGGAGGACTCCGTGGATTGCGCTGAATCCGAAGGGTCACGTCGTTAATTTTGTTGACAACCTTATAAGGTCCCTCCCAACTAGGTTGTAGCTTCGGAGATTTTCCTTTTCGCCGCACGGGATTATGCAACCAGACCAGGGAACCTTCCTCAAAGCTAGGTCCATTGGCTCTACGATCATACCGAGACTTCATCCGTTCACTTGCTTGAAGACCAGCCTCTCTAATAACTTCGTGGACTTCAACCATTCTTGTCCGTAGATCACTTGCATATTCCGCCTCATACTCTTAACATTAAAGCCCACTCCTACCCTTGTAATGTCACATCTCTTCCACGCACCTGTGCCTGTAGCACACTAGATAGTGTGGACACAGTAAGATACTTGGGTGTTATGATAGATCATCATCTAAAATGGGGTGCACATATACACACAGTTTCTCAGCGTACGAGGAAGTTAATTCATGTTTTTAAAACACTTAGACATGTTGCCGATAAGAAACTACTCATACAAACTTACAAAGCACTGGCTGAGTGTGCAATTAGTTATTGCATATGTTCTTGGGGAGGTGCTGGTAAAACTAATATGAAAACGATAGAAAGAGCACAAAGAGCACTACTCAAAGTTACATTTTTGTTGCCTTTCCGGTACCCTACTTATCAGTTATACAAACTATGTGATGTACTTTCCGTACGTAAACTTTTTATTTTTCAATGTTTGCGTAAATACCACCGAGAAGTAGTACCTCACCTTTCTACGACTAATAAACGCATAGTAAAATGTCCAGTTCCAATGTATCACTGTGATGTAGCCTGGAATCACTATTTGCATCTTGCACCAATGTTCTATAATGAATTAGGCACTATTCAGGTAAATAGACAATTGACACAACATAAACTGAAAATTGTAATTTACAAATGGCTAGACACACTAAATTATGATGATACAGAAAAACTGCTGGATAAACCTCCTGATTAATACTTATAATTAACTTTTTTGTTGTTGTTATTTTTGGTTCTTATTAATGGGTTCTACTGTACAGCATTAATTATTTCGACGGTATTGACTATTCAATAATGCTCACTCACATACACACACGCACACTTACACACATTCACACACACACACACACGCACATATACACACAAACACATATACACACATACACACACATATACACACATAACGGCGTAATTTAATGTAATTTAATTTGTTTTCGAAACTTATTTGATACAATGCATATTTAGGCTAAGTTAGCTTAAGAATAGCCACATGTTTTTGTAAAGCATATTATTATTTAGAATAACATATTTTTATTGTAAACAAATTGATCCCCTGGAAGATCCTGCCTTCTACAACACAGTCAACACTACAGTAGAAGGCAGAGCAACACTAAATTATATCACATTTACCTGTTTACTAATAAAAATCTTTATCTTTATCTTATCTTTATATTCCGTGACGCTCTGCGGAGAATCAGGTGGACAGCCCGAAAGTAGGTCAGCGGGTAATCTCAACTCCCTGCCGAAATTTGCGTACGCTGGAGTTACGGTGATGGTCTCATGTATTGCAGTCCTATAAGACATGAGGAATAAAGGAATGTACTCATCCCAGTTGTCTTGATGACTTCCCACCACCTTCGCCAGATGCCGCTCCAATGTTTGATTGAATCTCTCCACCATTCCATCTGACTGTGGGTGATATGGCGTCGTCCGGGTCTTGTGAATTCCAAAAATCCTGCACACCTCTTGGAATACTTGTGACTCGAAATTTCGCCCCTGATCACTATGAATCTCCAAGGGTACTCCAAATCTGCAGAACACTTCTTTCACCAGTTTATTTGCCACGGTGATAGCCTCCTGGTTCGGCAAAGCAAATGCCTCGGGCCATTTCGTAAAGTAATCCATCACTACTAGGATATAACGATTACCTTCTTTGGTAACTGGGAATGGTCCGGCAATGTCAAGTGCCACTCTTTCCCAAGGGGCCCCAACATTATATAACCTCATTGCTCCCCTGCTCCTTGTCTGCGGCCCCTTGACAGCTGCACAGTTCTGACATTTTCTGCACCAATCTTCCACATCGTCCCGGCAGTGCAACCAATAAAAGCGTTCCTTGATTTTCGTCAAAGTTCTCTTAACTCCCAAGTGTCCTCCAGACGAACCATCGTGGTAGGCCCTTAAGATTTCATTTACTCTTCCTCTGGGTACCACCAATTGTAAATGGCAGTCCTTTCCTTGCGGTGTTTCCCATTTGCGGCAAAGCAGTCCATCTTGAAGTACTAAACTGTCCCACTGTGCCCACAGACTCTTGGTCGCCGTACTGTGCTTAGCTACTTCAGACCACGCTGGCCTAGTACCATCTTCCAGCCAATTCATTAATGGTCGAAGATCCTTGTCGTCCTCTTGGGCCTTCTTCATGGCGTCGTTAGCCCAATTCTCGTCGATGGAGTCTGTTCTTATCAACCTGATTTTGATGTTCTCCTTCCCCTCCTGCCGGTTGCAATGCTTGCATTCATCTGGACACGGTCTTCTAGACAGAGCATCTGCGTTACCATGAGTCTTTCCTCCACGATGCTCAATTTCAAACTCATACTCCTGGAGTTGCTCTATCCACCTGGCCACCTGCCCTTCCGGATTTTTGAACTCTAGCAACCATTTCAATGCAGCGTGGTCTGTTCTCACCAAAAATTTACGGCCCAGCAAATACTTCCTAAAGTGTTGCAGAGTTTTTACCACGGCCAGCAATTCTCTGCGCGTTACACAGTAATTTCTTTCTGGTTTTGATAGAGACTTGCTGAAGTAGGCTATTACAACTTCTTGATCTCCTCTCAGCTGTGATAGAACTCCTCCAATTCCTGTGTTACTGGCGTCGGCATCTACGACGAACTTTCCCTCTGTGTCAGGATATCCGAGGATAGGTGTTTCGCATAGATGCTGCTTTAGAGCCAGGAAAGCTTGATCGCAGTCTTCATTCCAAGAAAATGGTCTCTTCTCTTCGGTCAAACGATGTAACGGCTTGGCGACGTCCGAGAATCCTTTCACGAAGCGACGATAATAAGAGCACAGACCCAGGAATGCTCTCACCTGTGTCTTATCTGTCGGTGTTGGCCAATCTTTGACTGCACTTATCTTGGATGGATCAGTCGCAATACCCTTCTCCGAAATAACGTGTCCCAAGTAATTCACTTGCCTCTGGAAGAAAGAGCATTTCTTGGGGCTCAACTTCAGGTTTGCGCCTTGCAGCTTCGCAAACACTCGCTCCAGCTTCTTAAGGTGATCGTCGAAATCACGTCCCATTATAATTATGTCATCCAAGTAAACTAGGCAGGTTTCTCCCAGCATTCCAGCGAGCACATGTTCCATCAACCGCTCGAACGTGGCTGGTGCATTGCAGAGTCCAAATGGCATTGTTTTGAATTGCCATAGACCTTTGCCGGTGGAAAATGCGGTCTTCTCTTTATCCTTGGGATCCAAATCCACCTGCCAATAGCCACTCTTCAGGTCTAAAGTGGAGAACCAAGACATACCACACAATGAATCCAGGGTATCATCGATTCTTGGCAATGGGTAACTGTCCTTTTTAGTGACATCATTCAGTCGCCGGTAATCCACACAAAACCTTGTCGATCCATCCTTCTTTTTCACTAGTACAACCGGTGAGCACCACGGACTCGACGAAGGTTCAATTACGCCATTCTTACTCATATCCAGAATCATGTCATCGACTTCCTGTTCTCGTGCAAAAGGAACTCGTCTTGGTCTTTGTCGAATGGGTGTCGTATCACCTGTATCAATTTTGTGTTTTACCAAACCAGTTCTGCCGATGTCGCTGTCATTCTTGGAGAAAATATGAGCATAACGCAACAGGAAATTTCTTGCCTTTATTAGTTGAAGCTTGGTTAGATTACTTTTGCAGTCTTCCAGGAGTTTCACCACATTGTCCTGCTGACTCGGGACTTTCTGTTTCTGCTCCTCTCCACACCTCTTTAACCAACCAACCTCCTCGCAGGTTCCAATAACTGTCCCTTTTTGTATGGTTTGCTCCTCTTCATGCAGATTTAATATGGGTACAACCGCTTCTTGAACGTTTCCCACCACAGTTCTGGCCGGAATCCACGCTGTATCCGGACTTCCTCTCTCGATAACAGCACACCTCCGTGGACATCCTCCTTCGTTCCGTGGCAGAACAACAGGGACCAAGGTTTGTGATCTCGGTTTCAAGGTGGTATCCTTCAGGCAGAGTACCTTACCAAACACGCCACCCTTCATTGGGATTTCCTCGCTCCCGTGTTTGAGGACACCTAGCTTCATGTCAATGACACACTGGAATTTTTTAAGAAAGTCCAATCCGATGATACAGTCGTCGGTGATATCGGCAACGATCACTTTGTGCCAGTAGAGCGTACCTCCAATCTTGATGGCCACAATCTTCTCCCCCTCGATTGATATTCGTTGGCCGGTGGCAGTCGAGAGCACAAGGTTTCCACTGTATCGAAGGCCTTGTATTCCAATGCTTTTCAGTTTGCGCTTACTGATGACCGTACGCGATGCTCCCGTATCCAACGTCACCTGGCAAGGCATCCCGTTAGTCATGCCGTCAATCACCAAAGTATTCCCTTCACTTGTTTGCTTCACATAAATTTCTGGGGCTTTTCTGCCACTGGTGAGCGCCCACCCCGCAGCCCTGGCCTGCTCTAGTTTTCCTGTGGGTGCTCCGACGTCGACACTGCCGCATCTCCGCTTTGGGCATTCAAATCGTATGTGTCCCCTTTCTCCGCAGCTGTAGCACACGACACGGCTATTCGGTGCACGTTGCCTCTCGGTATCCACCGCCACGACCTCCCGCACCTTTGCGGAACGGGAATCATAGCGCACAGCTTCCACCTCCAGAGCATGTGCCACCGCTTCCTTTAGTGTTGTGTGATGTTCCAGTCGGACAGCTGCTCTAATGTCGGAGTCGCGAATCCCGTCAATGAAAACTTGCAGGAGCAATTCCTCCACCTTGGTTGGCGACGACTGATACGCTTTCCGCACCAACCTTTCCACCTCCACTGACCACTGTTGTATGTTTTCTCCGGCTCGTTGGCAACGGTCCTTGAGTTGCGCCCGGTACACGTACTCCAAATGACTATCGCCGTACCGGGCCTCCAGAGCGTTGACCAGGTCTTCATAGGTCACCTCTCTCACGCCGGCGCCAAGTGCTTCTAGCACGGAGAGAGCATCATCTCGCAGGGCCAAAGTTAACGCTGACTGCGCTTCCTGCTCGCTCCAACAACTGGCTCTTCTGACCGTCTCTAACTGTAGCTTAAAAGCAGCCCAAGAAGACTTCCCGTCGTACGGCGGCACCTTAAGGTTTTTCGTAGGAAGGGCCGCACCGTAGCCTACTGTCGAGCCACTGGCTTTAATGATTCGGAACTCCTTGCCAAGCTGCTCAACGGTCTGCTCCAATTGCCGGCCTATCTTGTCCCATTCCGCTAACTTCTTCTCCACTACCTCTACTCGGACGAGATTGGCCTGCACCGCTGTAAGCACGTCCTTGGATAGACGGTCTTGTAGTTCTTCAAGTTTCTCCTCCTGGCGGCGAGTTTGCTCACGCAGCTGCTCCTCTTGTCGACGGGCTTGCTCCTCCTGGCGGTGGGCTTGCTCACGCAGCTGCTCTTCCTGTCGACGGGCTTGCTCCTCCTGGCGGTGGGCTTGCTCACGCAGCTGCTCTTCCTGTCGACGGGCTTGCTCCTCTTGTCGACGGGCTTGTTCCTCTCGGCGGTGGGCTTGTTCCTCTAAACGGCGGGTTTGATCCTGCATCATGGCTGTCATTTGTTGGAGCAAAGCACTCATGTCCACTGGCGCCGGTTGAAGAACAGAGGTCGATGGATCACCTTCAGAGCTAGGCTCCTCATGCGGATGTTCCGCTGCTGCCACAGCACCCGCCCGGGTCGTTACTCCTCTGGGCACGAAAGGCATTTTTTTCCATTTCCTATCCCACTTCTGACACCAATTGTTACGACGTGAGGGTTTGGGGATAGGAAATAAACTCGACTTTTATAGTTTGATGCCTCTATTCACCACGGGGGTACTCACAGGTCGGTAGAGCTACTATGGAGCACTTCGACACGCACTCAAAATGTCACTGACACTGACGCGCGGTATACCACAGTCACTTCGCGTGCACGATACGTCGCTAGCGCGTGCACGACTGTGTCTTCGAGCAATCGACACTCGCGCGCACACGGCTTATGCACTGACTTGCGCGCACAACACTGTCCACTGCACTGTACTGTACTTCACTTTACTTCACTTTTCCACTTTCCCTTCTTCTTCTTCTTCTTCTTTTCACCTCCAAATCAACACTGCCGTAGGCCGCGTCTTGCCCCGCTTATATACCCCTGAACTCGTTCCAACTTTGATTTACTTCTAATTTTGAAACCGTATTTCTCTCTTGCTCTCACAAATCTTCTATCCCGTATTTTCTTTTCCATTCGATCGAGAATCTTCGAGAATGTTCTATTTATTCACAAAAAGACATAAACTCAGTTGAGATTCGAACCCGGGTCTCTGGGTTGCAAAGCAAACACTCAATGTCCCAGGCTAGTCATCCTTATGACGTAGCGTCGAAAATCTTCTACACATAATTTCAAAACGATTGTCATTGTTTTTCGAACGCGGTGACGGCGGCGAGTGACGTACTACGGCTGTCTACGCCACAGTATTTGCACAAGAAAACTCCCCTAACGGTTTAATTAATTTTGTGGGGGAGTCACGATACTCAGTCATGAGGAATACGACTCAAGACAGAGATCATTATGTAATAATTAATGTATATGACGAAATTTGCAAAACATTGACATTGTTCAGTACCACTGACTCTATCATTATCACTGACTAATTCGATCTAAATAGGAACTAGTGTATATCTAATTTATAGGTGCTATATTTGTTTATTAAACACCCGATAAGAGGGGCGAAAGTCGATTGATAACTCTGTGATAAGATAAGCAACAAGATGGCTGGATAAATTCAAAGTAGCAAGACAAAAAAAATTACAATATTGATATGAATAATTATTTAATTAATTAAAGAAGGCGAAAATGTATAGAAAGTATTAATAAAAATTACTGATTGCCTGTACAATACTATCTACTCTATCTTGTGGTGATAATAAATACCCTACGTATATCAATATAAAGTAAATGAAATAAATAATTTTGAAATTACTCTGTCGGGTAATGTCCCTGCAACTGCCATAATATTTAAGATCAAATAGTTACATATATATATTTAGCCACTTTATAGTATTTAAGTAAGTACCTAGTTGTATTACATACAGAATTCAGATATGTATACAATATTAGAGGAAGGCCGAGAAGATCATACATGGACCAAATAAAAGAAAAGGCGGGTGTCATGTCGTATAAGGAGGTCAAGGAATTGGCAGAAGACCGGGAAGGATGGCGCATACTCCACAGACAAGGGCCCGGCCCTTAAATTTATGATGATGATACAATATTAAAAAGTCTATAAATAATAGTGGAGGCCTACATTTAAAAAAATATATACCTATAACTAATGTTAATTTTAAAGAAAACCCACAATGTAATGGAAACATACTTTTATCAAAATAAATAAACTACTTATTGTAAGCACGAAAGTATATCATTTATTGCAAACAGGTAAATTAGGACAAGAATATTCAACATAATTTAACAATAAAATACCTGATAAAATGGCTAACATCAACCGACTTTTGTGTTCCAGTTGTTTTAATTTAACTATTGAGCATTTCATAAGTAAAAATAATAATAAAGTAAGTGAAAAATATCGTAACTAGTTATACTTACTTAATGTTTTTATTAGTAAGTACTTAAGTAGTTTTAGTAGTAGTCAAAATTTTAAAAATTTATTGTACCCACAAAATGATTTCTGATAAAAGAAATTAAGACAGTAATTTACTTAATTTGGACATTAGACCTATATATTTCTATTCTATATATTACCTGATTGAAGATATATTACCTATGTAGTTACTTATGTGTAAAAACTTCTATCTAGATTTTTATAATATGGAAAGAATTATCAGCATTTGTAATTAGTGTTAATGGTTAAAGCCTCAGCTGGCTAATAATTAATAACTGAGTGTATTGTGAAATCTGTAATAAAAAGCTGTGATAATGACCATTTTAATAAATAGATGTTAGTTCAATTAATCATGCTCATAAATAAGAAGTATATTGGAACAATGGAATTGCACAATCTGAATATCCAATTTATCAGTAACTAACAAATTCTAGGTTTGCTAGATCAATAGATAACATAGATCTTTGTATTTTATGTGAGTACTACATAATATGTGCAAAATATTATGTAGTAAATTATTATTTATAAATATTTTCCAAAACCTCTCGGAGCGCTTGGTTGACGTGACGCATGACCAAAATGCTGGCCTTTTTCTGGCTCAACGTATCAGCATTGCCATCCAGTGTGGTAATGCGGCCAGCATGCTGGGCACGCTGCCCTCTGGTAGTGGGCTGGAGCACTTAGATTATCTTTAGGCTTTTCTAAAGATTTTCTAAGTGCCCCTTTTTGTAGTAGTTAGAAGTAGTATGTTTAGTTTTCCTTCACTTGTTTTTATATTTTATTATTGTAAATAAAGATTCTGTGCAAATTAATTTTCTGATTAGATTATTAACCTGAGCTGACAAACTATACATAAATATTAATTATAATTAGGTATAGATATTGGTATAAGCAATGTAGAGATGGTTTTATATATTTTAACACAGCAATTTTATTAGTTATGTAGATATAGGTACAGCACAATAGATGTTACTTAATTATAATTGTGTGGTTTTATCCTGCAGTGCTAGCATGGCACAGAGACTAATAGACTTTCCACCATTTTATCCACCTGTCACCATTACACCAGGTGGACAAAAAAGGTGGAAAAGACAATTAGTCAATAGTCAGTTAGTATAAATCAATGATTTTAGACTTGGGAATTATGTAACTACTTAAAACTGCTGCTAGATAACATGATTAAATAAATTGCATGCTAGAGCTTTTTGTCTATATAAATAAGCTTTTATTCTGAGTTTGTTGACACTACAACTCACTGCATAACAGAACACGATTTTATAAATTTTAAAATCCACATACATCACAAATCCAATAAATTTGCAGTGTAACTTTTCATTTGATTCTTTTATTGCTAGGTATTAATATACACACTAGATTATAAAGATAGAAAATGATAACTTACTGTCATCTAATTGATGCCCATTCATGTTTGTCTCAGCCATTCCGCAGTTCTATTGATTTATGACGAAACAAATTTGTATCACTGTTTGAGGTCGTGCTACTATTAGCCAGGCAGGTATATCACATGCACTTTGCGTGAACGGTAGTAGATAATTAAAATAATTTTACATAACGCACACTGCTGTTTCTAAGGAAGTGACTGCTATGGACTCCGGTACACAACTAACGTGTACAAACTTTCGCTTGAGATTAGTTACCCCACCTTTGTTGGTGAAGAAACTTTAATGATCTGAGTCACCAAATTGTATGTTAAAACTGTTTCCAAATGACGCGATGAAGCAGTGAACATTGACTGTATGCCGTCATTCAATTATTTTATCTAATTTTCCTTATATTTATCTTATTTACCCCAATTTCAACAATTCAAAATTGGCTGTGCGAAATTTTAATGAAAATAAGAAAATGTAAACAAATATGTTGATATGACATTGGCACTGGCAGTGAGTAAATTATGACAGTGACATTGATTGATATATTTATTTGACGGTGGAAATTAGAAATAGTGATGTTATTGCCCGTCCAAATTATCTCTGGCGAAGAATCCGGAAAGAAGTTTTAATCTTGTTCACTATACAAAGATGAGATGTGGCCAACATTATTCTATTCTTTCTGTATTATATTTATTTACCTATTTGCAAAAAAGAATGCATATGGCTGAGCTATTCAAGTCTTTTTTTATGAATTTATTTATAGGTCCATAACGATCTTGATACGCTTCACTTAATTTTACTATAAACTTGTCACTGGCATAAATTCTCACTTGATAAATAGGTACGAATAATTTTAGAAACTGATGATTTCATAAAGATCGTAGACCAACCATATCGACAAGCTCAGACTATTTTAGGAGTTTAGATGAGTCGACAAGGTTCATCATATCATTTGTCTGACGAGGAGGTAACAGTGTAGCACATCACTGCTGTGATCATTGTTTGCAACTCGGAGGAAGGACAAGGCTTGTCCTTCCTCCGAGGTTTGCAAGCAGCTGTCAGAATTCTTAAATAGTGTCAATGTCAATAGCAACCAACTCACGTCCACCGAGCAAACGTCAACAAAATATATCATCGTCAGACAAGAATCACGAAAAGAAACACGAATATTTCAATACAACGTCGGCAAATTATTAAAAATGGCAGATAAAAGGAAAACTAGAAAACGCAAAGAGGTAAGTGATATCTTAATTAAAGATTTGAATGGTAAAATTCCATTTCATTGTGAAACCATTGTCTGATTAATGTCCTCATCGCCAAAGCGGCATGGGATTTTCCCAGTTTCAGAAAGATTTACAGTTCTTCCATCTGGTATTTTCCATTAAAGCGTTGTTTTCTGAATAAAAACAAAGCTAGTTACATGTATAGATTGGTTTTACTTTGTTCCAATGCGTGCAGTTTTTTTGTTCGGTGTGTGACGTACACTTTCGATTTTATGCCGTTTCGCGTCTTGGACGAATACAAGCAGCGATTTTATGCGTAGTTCTCCACCTCAGTCGTCATTGGTAGTCGGCGGTGTCAGCTATTTTTGGGTATCCTTTGTTTACTGAAGCTATTTAGTGAATTTGGTACTTTTCCCAGTAAGGACATAGTTACCTATGCCTTTAAGAATAGCTTATTCTTGAAGCTGATATTTAATGATGTTTGAGCAATACCTGTGATAAATTATGTGTTTTTTATAAACTCCCATACAACTATAGGTGCTATCATAATGAGAATTTCCCATTGCCTATCATTTCACATAATATGTATTGTACTTGTGTCATAACCTGTTTAGCAGAAGTAGGTAAGTAAATTGAAAGATGTTGAACATCATAGTATATATTATGGGAGGACTGTAAAATATACTTACTTACCACCGTTGAAATTTTGTGTCTACTGAATAATCTTAAATTATGATTGATTCAAGATTTGCCAGCCCAGTATACTACTATGTTCATATATAAGTTAGATAGCTGAGTTATTATTGATTTTGTACATAGGTACTTTATTTTATGTGTTAATTTTTATTATATTCTAGAAAGCATGTAATTGTTAATTTTATGTTTATATCTTTTTGCAGCGTAAACAGGTTTGAGTTGAATAAAAACTATTGGTATTCTAGTTCACTGTTTTCTGCACAGGGCTTTTACAACTTACACTTGTTTTTTTTAATTGTAATTTTAACTAATACAATACCAAAAAACTGGCCACCTCACATACTCACATCAATGTGCCAGACTTTAGAAATACTCACATAAAAACTGAATTTTGCAATTGAATTTCTTAGCTTCAAAACTAACTACCTACAAGTCTTCACTTTGGTTTTCCAAAAAGGCTTTTATTACACTATAATGAATGATAACATAGTGGGTGCTTCAATTAAGTAATATCTGTTCAATTACCAGCCATTGAAAGCAAGCGGAGATTGACTGTCAAACTTATTATGGTTTGATAGTTTTTAATTTTCTTTTAAATGAAAAAGGGGTTATCTTTAATATATAAAAAAACAAACATTATTCTTAAAATTTGAAGAATTTAGGTAAGTTTATTGAAAACTAGGCCTAGTGCAGATTCACTTGGGTCTTGTTTTTAGAAGTTCAAATTATTTTGAAATTGGACTAATAATGAGGCATGTTAATATGTGTGCTACATTTTGTAATAGTGATATTGAGATAAATTTATTTTGTGGTTTAATGAAGATACACCCCACTTGTGAAACAGTCTAAGTTTAATCCAACTTGGTACAATAGTTTGTGTATATGTATGGAGAGAACAAGTATAAAATGATTATTAGTTTTTTTGCCATTGTTGGGCGTAGATGGGTTAGGTGATTTGTGTTGGACTTTGCACTGGTTTTAAGCACTGCAATACTCAGCTTTAGAAGGATGTGGGATTGACAAAGACAGAAAAACAATATTATATTTGATAAACAAACTGTAGTAATTTCTATTAGTAGATTCAATTCAATTCATTTATTCATAAGCACAATATGAGTTGGTCAATTGATGTTGAAGTATATCAGTAGGGGCTCCATATTGTAGCCTCACGGCATGCAAATGATGATGACTTACATATCTATTCTGACAAGATTCTGACTAGTTAAAGTACTATTCTCTATATGTAAATGCAATAGTAATATGCTTAGGAATCTTTCTAAGCATACTTTTTACTACTTTTTGATATAAAATTTAGTATATTTTTTACTACATAGCTATGTAGTGAAAAATGTATCATAGTAAACAATGTGAATTTCCTGTACATAACATTTTTTTTGTCTGATAGATATTATGTTTAATTTTCAAACTTGTATCCAGATATAAAATAACCTGACAACTCAATGCAGCTAAACTCCTTGTGAGGCATTTATAAAAATAACTTGAGGGCTATTTTTGGTTCAGTGCTCTTCCGCTATGAGACAGAAATAATCAGCATTCTTTTTTTACACAATTCAAATAAAAGTAGTACTTAGTAGTTTAGTAAAAAAAATATTGGTTAATTGTAGTGTTAAGTTTTTTTTTATTTGTTCTTTTCAATAACTGTTAATTTATTTATTTTCGTTTAGAGCTGTATTCCAATGCCGGCAGAGCATTGTTATGTATGTTACTTTCGGTTAAAAACTAGCCTGTTTTAGTATAATCATAATCTGTTTCTATGCAAAATTTCATCTAGATTGGATAAGCCATTTGTCAAAAGAAGTTAGAACAAAAATAAGAGAAAGGTTTTACAATATTAGTGTGATGTTATGGTCCCTTGTAGAATCATTTATTAGGAAGTTTAGTTTAGGTTAAGGCAGCGATACGATTAAAATCTATACTAATATTGTAAAGCTGAAGAGTTTGTTTGTTTGAACGCGCTAATCCCAGGAACTACTGGTGCGAATTGAAAAAATATTTTTGTGTTGAATAGACCATTTATTGAGGAAGGCTAGGCTATATAACATCACGCCGCAACTAATAGGAGCGAAGAAAATGTGGAACAAATGGGGAAAATTATTCATCTTTGTGAGCTTTCATTGCGTGCGCTGCGAAAACGGTTCAAGATATCAAAAAAAAAAATTGAAAGAAATATTCCTCTTGAAATTATCTAACAAAATGTTTGCAATAGTATATGTCTATCTTTTAAGATTAACTCACTAGAACCGTTTTTGGTAATAACTGTTCCACGCGGACGAAGTCACTGGCACAGCTAGTGGTGCTATATCCTTACATAGTTGACACATGGCCTTTAAAATGTGTTATCCTCGAAACATGTCCATTTCCTCACAATAGTTTAGTATGTACATAAATATGTTTATTGCTATCTAGAGTATGTATTCTAGACCATTAAAAAGACGTGACAGAACCTATTAAGTTTCATCGAAATTGTTTTGCTCTATAAAATATCCAAATGGTCATAACAATAGTGTGTGATACAAATTGTGTGACTGCTAGGAACTCTGTCGCAGTATTTTTTTATAACAATCTTATGATTAAACATAAGTATCAATACTCTTATCAGTTCAGCAAAAAAATTACGTATTTATAAAGTATGTAACATAGAGTAAAATTTTCCTTTTTTTTACTTAAATATAAAAATAACCCAGCTGCTTTTACGCGGTTTTTTATCAATATGCATAAGTTTAATAAACTAAATTATTAGACCAACTCAAATAAATAATAATTGGTTTGCTATGGTGCTCAATTGTGTAAAAAATATATTACATCCATGAAAAAGTCTCTACAAAGCATTTACATTTATCTAGCTATCTATATCACTATCCTATTATCTCGAAACTAAACCACACATGCGTATTCTTTATTGAAAGACGATTTACGAATTACTTTATTGAAATGCCTAAAAAAAATGCCTTGAATTACCTACGATTGAATCGGCGCCTGTTAAGTCATGACCGTTCTGAGACAGATCAAAATACAATACCAGATTTGGCCATTCTCAAAGGAAATTACTTACGTATCTTACTTCGACAAGGTGTTACTGATACCGTTAGCTCCATAGCTTGCTAGTGGAGTAGGCCCACTTTCACCTTTCGCCGCTATTCTCCGCCATAACTGTCGAGATACTTACACTGTGCGGCCGTGTTAAGAAAATAACTTGGTGTTCGAATTAAACGTGCTAAAAGTTGAAAGAAAATGAGGGATTTCGTGAGTAATTTTCTTTATAGAATTTGACAAAAGTGACTGGAATTACGAAGTGTGTTTGTAAATCGATCTTTTTAGTTGTAATTTGTATTAGAACTACTGATAGAAAGCTTTTGATAAGCTTGGATCTCCAGATCATAAATAAATACCCAGCCTTCCATAGAACCTTCCAAGGTTCTATGGAAGGCTGGGTATTTATTATCAGAAGTGAAACTTGATTAATTTGATTCACGGAAGAAAAATAAATTACAATTTCAAAATGAATGTGTAAAGTTTTAAAGAGGATTATTGATTATATGCATACATACTATATGAAAATAATCATGAAAGCATATTCATCTCGATTACAGAGTAGGTTAGTTAAGGTTTTTTTACAAACCCAAGAATCAGTGCATCAGATCACGACTATTTCCTCGAAATCTTTGTGCTTGTAGAAATTCTCTGATGCAATAATAATTCATGATTATCAAAAAGGTGAATCATCCTGTCTTCAATCTCAGAATAAAACGGAACTCGTATGTGACATGAATATAGTTACTACTACCTTCTACTTTCCTTACTCATTTTACAAAAATGTAACTGTGACGATCTGTATCTGGGAAAACCTTTACTGATTTTTGGGACAGAATATAAATATAAAATCATTTATTGACACAAATAACATTTTAAAATATACAATAGTTGTAGCCTGTAATATAATCTTATAAAATATGCGTAAAGTACATTTTATTTGTGCAATGAATTGGACCGGTTCTTCTGAACTAAGCAAGAATGCTTGTGTCTCAGGAGAACCGCACCCCCAGGTGAGTTTACAATAGGTGTACTAGTTAGGTTAGCTAGAATTAGCACCTCTTACGATAATAAACTGTAAATTACTTTAAGCATATAACATTTTAAATACGATCATCTACACCAGCTGCTTACATAATACATGATTTTCTTTTTCCTATCAGACAGAGTTGATTGCCTTCATTGACTATCGGTCTTTTCTCAACAAATAGCTATCACCATTAGAATCGAGCTAATGTTGAGTTCATTTACGGATACCAGACAAGAGATATTTGACTACCATAAGGTTTCTGATATACTTTATACAAACAAAATACAGAAAATTGCTATAAGTTACTTATTAGTATTTTACCACGTGTTTTTCAGGAGTTCGGCGAGCCTCCCGAGTCTGAGAAGCCAACAAGCGAGGAGTACGCGGTCGCCAAGTGGCTCAAAGCGAACGTACCTACCAAGAAGACAAAGTTCCTCAACCACCATGTCGAGTATTTTACAGGTGAGCTTATTGACAGTAAGAATATCTTAATAAAATTGACTTATTGGTACTTTACATCTATATATAGACCCACATTTTGCCTTTCTTTTCTAAGTAATTTTAACACTAAATGCATTTAAGAAAATAGACCTTTATCTACCTATATTAAAAGTAAATATTATAAGAAAGCTGAAAAATTAAAGCAATAAGATATACCTGTAGTTTCCTAAAGTATAGTTCTTAATTCGCGTAAAAAATAAACAACAACAAACAAATTTAGTAATATGGACACCCTACAGCAAAATCTTTGTTATCATGTAATTTTCCATAAAAGCTTTTTTACAATATGTTTTCATAAAGCTCTTCAATTTTATGATTTCTATATCAAAAGCTTTCTTTCCTTTACATCAAGCAGAACCTAACCAAAACTATAAACAAGAGAACTGGGCCGTTTGCAGTAGGAAGTAGAGCAATGATAATTTGTCACGGTACGGTCGTGTACTGGTTTATATTTTACTTGAATGTTTACAAAACATACTTCTTTTATGAGATTATAAGGGAATGGAAGCTTAGAGGGGTCAATGAACTTATCAGAAGTGCAAATTATAAAGCAACTGAGCAGGCAATTTTGATACTCAATATAAAAGACCGCCAAATAATGTGGGTAACTACTGAACTAATTTTTGATTAAATTGGGACTGCTTACAAAATTGTAAAGAACCTTTACATACATACATACTAAGGCTGTGGAATATATAGCACAAACATAAAAGCCTAAATAGATACATAACTCAACTTTTATCTGATTCCAATATTATCATAACTGTACTCTTTTATTGAAGACTAATAATAATAAAGAAAACTCTATATTCTTTTCCAGGCACAAAAGCAGTAGACGCGTTGCTGACATCAAAATGGGCGGTCGGCAAGAACCCCATCTTCACGACGCGCATGGAGGTGACAGACTATCTGCACACCATGCTGCTGCATAAACTCTTCCATAGAGCTAAGAAGGTACGTTTTATAAGATATGAAATTACCTAAATAAACGGAGCAAGACGAAGCTTTCCATTTGGGGGCTTTTGTGGTTCAGATGACACGAGTACATTGTACATTTACGGTATTAGCGCCTGTAGCCCAGCTAGCGGAAGCAATCAAATGCTATTACCAATGTTAAGCAAAGGTCGACGCGTTCAGTACGCGGATGGGTGACTGAAAAGTGAAATTCCATTTTGGGTGCCTCCGTGGGTCGGATGACACGTTAACTTGTAGGTCCCGGCTGTTTATCTAGTACGGCAGACGTTAAGCCATGTCAGAGGCCCTTAGGGCGGCTTGATAAACTCATAACACCAGAGTTGGCCACTCTCGTTTGATAAGAAAGAGACGGTATTATGGCAGTCATTAAGCCAAGTAAGAAGCGGCTAGGGTGGTATCAACACTAGAACTAGCCAGTTTCAAATGATAAGAAGACCTTAATTATTAAGGTGACCGTAGCTCAGCTGAGAGATCTCTACCAGTATATACATAAAAAATACAGACACCCTTACTAAATTTACACTTTGGAAACTATTTTAAGGCAAGTGTTAAAAAGTTTATTTTGTATTGATGAATTTTTCAAAGTAAGAAAACCGCTGTTTCTGTCTGATGTACAGATTCAGATTCATTTATTTATTTGCATGTAAATAGACGCATAAAGACCATATTAAATACAAGTATATCTGCCATTACAACCTCACATAAGGTACGCAAATATACACAAAAATAATAAGTATAAAAAGAATTTATAAATATAAACACACTCGTATCGATTGCAAACACACCTAATTGATTGATGATAAATTGATATATGATATGTATACATGTCAAACATACATTATTATTATTTCACAAAATCAAGCTATTATAGAGGTCTCTAGGACAAATAAAACTACTAGGTACCACAAGTTTTTATATAAATAAATAAATAAAATTTATTTATTTCGGGTTACTGAGATCCATATCGGAAAATCACATTACATTCAATTCAAATCAACATAAATTAGAATTAATTATTATTATCTTAAAGTTAAAATAATATGGGTACATGTCCATAAAAATGAAAGAGAGTAAAATGTGATCTAAATGTACCCATTTACATGCAAATAAATAAAAGAATCTGAAAAAAAAAATTAAACAAAGACAAAACATTGAAATGTATACATGAATATTCTACTTATTTCTCCAGGTGCCAGTCAGCGAGCAGGAACTAAAGGGCAAGTCAAAGAAGAAGGTGGAAAGCAAGAGTGGAGACGAGAAGGATGGAGACAAGAGCCAGGCTAGCGCTTGTGAGGGAAAGGTGAGCATTGCATGCTAAGTTGATCTGAAACAAGCGGGTGCTCGCGGATTCGCTCGCATTTACAAGTAAAACTTGCATCCCCTATTTCACCCCCTTTAAAAGTGGCATTTCCAAAAAGCCTTTCTTAGTGGATGCTAATGTTAAAACATCTAACTTCATTCCAAATTTCAGCCTAATCCGTCTAGTAGTTTGGGCTGTGTGTTGATAGATCACTATATCAGTCAGTCAGTCACCTTTGAGTTTTATATATTTAGAAGATTCAAAGGCATAGTATGTAGTAGGTCTTCACATAAAAAATAGTCCTATTTATGCACAAGTTCCTAACTATTTTGTAAGTGTCAGGCACAAACTAAATATTTATAGGAATTTTTATACCTTTCGTGACAGTGAACGAAAATAATTTTAAATAATCATTACTTAAAACGCGCATAGCAAACAAAACATGGCTTCTGTGGTTTATATATAATACACCAGTAGATAAATTATTATTATATCATCATCGTCAGCTCATAGAGCCCACTGCATAGCATAAGCCTCCTCCCTCATACACCAATACTACCTATGTTAGATCAAAAGTTAGATCACATAAAGCATTAAAAAGTTAACAGTAACAATAAATACTTCACATGTACGTTTCAGGACACAAAAGACGGCAAAGAAAAGGAGAAAGAGAAGAAGAAACGCAAGATCCGTCTGGAGATGCACATGGAGCAGGTGTTCCTGGACACAGTGGACGCCTACGTGTGGATCTACGACCCCATGCCGTGGTACTACTGGGTGTGCGGCGCGCTGGTGGTGTTTGGCACTATCGCTGTCTGCATGTTCCCTCTGTGGCCCGCTACTGTCAGGTGAGAATGGACTTTATTGTAGTTGATTTGAAGTCTAGTTTTCCTTAGCACCCTACATGGCTTTTACGCCCTAAAGTCATGAAACAAGTTTTACCAGACACATTGAATTGCATACGTGTGGGTTGACTATTCTGAGCCTGCTACTGTCAGGTGAAATTGGACCTTATAGTCATCATCATCGGGTGCCATCTTCATATTGAAGTTCGGAGGTCAGTTGGCAAAACTTCTTGCGATCCTATGCTGCTTCTTTTAGATGCGGGTAGCTTACCTTATAGTGGTTGAGTTTAAGTCGAGTGTTCTTAAGCAACCTACTTGGCTTTTAGGCCTTAAAGACATGGATCAAGTTTTCCTAGACACGCTGGATCTGATGGTCTGATAAGATTGGACATTTTAGTGATCGATTTACATATTTTCTATTAAATCGCTTATCCACAAAGGGACAAGTGTTCCTACACAGTGGACACCTACGTTGACTTGCATTTATTTACCTGTCTGATATCTCGGATGTATTCTCAAAATATTTCACGTAGCAGCGATAAAGTCCGCATTACGTCCACAGCCGGGTTATACCAGCATTATACTGTGGTTTAAAAAATAGGTTATTAGTTTTTTTGACATGTCGAGCGAGGTTGTGCAAAATTAAAACGGTGTTTCTTTCCTATCCCTGCACCCGCTTCCGTAACAATTAAACATCTTCCGTGTATATCACTAACCTCTACCATGTCTCATTCCAGGAAAGGCGTGTACTACCTGAGCATAGCGGCGGCCGCGTTCCTGGTGCTCATCATAGCGCTGACGGTGCTGCGCGTGGTGGTGTTCTGCCTAGTGTGGCTGCTCACTCTGTCCAGGCACCACCTGTGGCTGCTGCCCAACCTCACTGAGGACGTCGGCTTCTTTGCGTCCTTCTGGCCTCTTTATAAAGTAACTTGACAAAGTGGTCTTTTACATCTCTTTGTGAGTCGTATTTCCTCGTGACTCCCCCGCAGAATTAATTCGTTAAGGGAGTGGACGCTCTTGGGCAAATACATCTAGTAAGCTTTAATCGTTGGTTAGTTAGTGTGAGGCTACGTTTAGTGATAAAACTTATTCTTATGTAGTCGCAGATAGTATTTATTAATAAAAAAGAAACTGCCCCGATATAGATATTGAACTCAAAGTCAAGTCCTATGTGTAAGTCAAGAAGACGCACACATCTTGCAGTAGAATTCTTCATAAGGAAAATTTGGTAAAACCACTAATCTTCTAGATATCTCTATAAAAAAAAATACATTTTTGTCATCGACACAACCAAAAGAAGATACTTAGTGTCAAATGTATTGATGAACGTACAACAAGTACTAGATATATAGATTGTATACAAACAGTGCCAATTATTAATCATATCTGCAATAGTTTTTCATTTTAAAAAATGGCCTCAAATGTATAATCAAGTATATTACCAATTCCAGTACGAGTACCGCGGCCCCGGCTCCGAGTCAGACAAGTCGTCGAAAAACAAGAAGAAGAAGAAAAAAGACAAACAGAGTGATGACGAAGCTGAGAAGCCTCTCATCGAGCCAGCCGCCGCCGGGAACGAACCAGTGGTGGAGAAGGAGGAAGGCAGTGGGGAAGCTAAGTAAGTTGCTTTCGATGATAATGATGCCCTGAATACAAGACGCCAGTTTTTCAAGCCCGTGCTAGTCATCAGTAGTAGTAAGCTAGTGTTTCTATCTTTGTGTAGACTAAAGCAGATTAATTTCTAAAACACTGAATCAGCTTGCAAGCAAGCAAGGTTAGCAAGCCAGGACAGTTAGAAAACTAGTTTGCTATCCTAGCTTGAAAATCAAGCCTCGTGTATTCAAAACGGGAAAACAAACCATTGGATTTATGGTAATAATTCTGATTCTAGAGAATTTAGCTAATTTGTCGCGATTCTGAGGACAAACGAAAGGATAAGATTTGTCGCATCATTTTATTTTCACTGTGCAAACCAAAAGTTGCCATTACAAGCAAGTGATGTAACAATTTAATAATATTCTTACTGATTATAAAAGTTTACTTCCATTTGCTCATTGTGACGCTAGATGGCGCTGTTTTAAGTATCCCTAAACGTTATTTATGTTTTCCTCACAGATCCGGTCAAGACACCCCACCGCAGCAGGAGAAGCTCTCGGAGTCCGAGTCCGAGAACAGCCAGCGCTCCTCCACCGACAGGGACTTCGAGATGGTGGACCCCGGGGACTTGGAGCCCGACATCAAGCATATAGCCACCTAGAACCGGCGCGTGTAGCCATGTTGGCAGGTATACTTGCTTTAACGTATTTTTGTAACATTTCTAAATTGTTACGTTACCCACGAAAATGTTTGCATCTGCGTTAGGGAATGAATGTTGAACAGATTCGATACTTTTTCCTGTCCAATGAAATGAGGGTGTACCTAAAATTTTGTTCCAATTAAAAGAAACTGCGATTTACCGAACCTATTTCTCTTGGCAGGTTCTAAATTGACAGTTGGTTTTACATGTATCCTCTTTTTGTTGGTGCATCAGGGAAAATAACTTACATCCCTTTTCTTTTTTTTCTTCTTTTTCTTCTTTTTTTATAAACTACGTAACATTTAATGCCCAGAACACATGTATGGCGAACAGATGTCCAACAACCCACCCTACCAACAAGAAAAGTGGCTGGTACATAAGACGATATTTAAATAATGTCTTGTCAATTCTTTTCATATGATTAAGTGGGTTGTTTGTCGCTTGTTTGCCAAGCATATATACCTATGTATGAGGCACTAGTAAACCCGAAGAACTCCGTTTCGCCAGTTTTTAGTACATACTATGTATCAGAGATGGCGCTGTATTTGAAAAATGATTTTCCCTGTTTTCCTGCTTTTCTGTTCAAATTTTTTTTGAATTTTCTATGCTGTTAACCTTACGGAGCCCGAGACCTTTCCAACGAATGCAAAACCGTGGAAATCGGTTCGTGCGTTCTGGAGTTATAGCGTCAGGAAGGAAAACCCGACTTATTTTTATATATTAGATAAAATCATTCGTATTTCTACTCTTTCTTATCTACATCTATCTGCGACTCTTTTTAAATCTATAATCGCAAAAAGGATAGCAATCTTTATACTGAATTTATAAATTCGTTTCTCTGCCTATGTTATAGCTTAGGTTACAATTCATGTTCCTAAAATCTACTTATTATATTATTTGATTTAGTTTTAAAAGCATATTGCATTTACTAACATATATATCATTAATTTTTCTATACATATTTTACTCCATTTAGGTATAATTGATTTTAATGTGCTATTAAAATACGTATAGTAAAGTATACCTCTGACATTTCGAAATCTAAATTATACTTGATATCAGAGACTGTAGAACGTTAGGCTTATAATAAATGCTAGGGTAAATTTTCTGATGTATATTTAATATGGATATTTGTCATTTATCCAAAAGAATCCAATGAAAATCAGTACAGACACGTAAATTTGGTTAGTGATATTAAACATAGGATTAATAATATCACTGGCTTTGACGTAAAATTTAAAATAAGGGTCACTGTTTACTAACCCGCGTTTTTAAAACGACGATCTGGTTACTTCTCCCAAGAAATCAATTTCTACGCGCTGCCATTGGTGGGTTTTCAGCCAATCACAGCGGGAAGAAACTGAGTTGATGGTCGTTTCAGGAAATGGGGGTATATTTTATTTCGTTTCACTGGGTTTTTTCTGAACAGTACGCACTTTTGGAGTATTTTATTTTTGATCATTTATTTATAGCTAAGACAAATTGTGGTGTATCTATTTATGTGACGTTTTAATACAAGAAATATAGTTGTTTATATCAATGTCTGTTACGTCTTATTTTGGTTTTGTTAAACCTGTTCGGATATCTTGACGAGAGGTGGTCAATTGAGCATTAAATTAGTTAGTAAATTATTTTGCATACACATTAATAATTCAATAATATGTATGACTAATTGAATATTATGGCGTAAATGTTTACAACAAACATGTTTATCCCGACATCACAATAAATATACATTATTAATATACTTTGATACGCGTGTTATATGTAAATAGAAAAACAATAATGCTTACCATCATGTCATACAATAATTTATTATTTGATTTTATGCCAATACATGATCACCTCTTTTATGATTACTTTACAACTTGGTGCTGACTTGAAATCTTGATTTCTTAGCTTATGACGTCGTTCGAATTTTATTTGTATCGCGCAAAATTTGCCATCTTGTAATTTGATACCAAAAATTATAGAGATAGCGTTATACGATCGTGGTTAGAGTGAGTGATAACACTCACTTCCAGCTTGATAAAAAGTATTGTATTTTTTCTGCCTGTGAGGTCATAAATCGGATGTAACATGTTTTTACTTGAAAATTGTAGGAGATACATTTCTCTTTCTCGTGTCTATTTGGGTTGAGCAAAAAAGAAAATCCTTTAGAAATTTTTGGTAACCGTTTCCCTTCTAGCTTACTCCTATTATCTTATTCTGATTTATGGTCTCCCAGGAAGTCGTTTGAAACTATTTACTTTTTGCATTTGTATTTATATAAAACATTGTATTGTTTTGTAAATAAGATTGCACACGAGACAGAATAATTGGTGTTCACAAAATATAATTGTTAATCATCGGCGTATGAATAAAATGACAAAACATTTTTATGGTTTTTATTTTTAAATAACTCTTTATTACAAGTAGGTTGATAGTTGGCTGTTGATTAATATACTTAGTAGGTTTTATACTTAAGAAAACTTCGAAGACGTAACACATACATGACTTTTTAAACCTAGAATATACATTATATTGTAAAAAAAATATGTCGATAATATAAAAAAAATATTATTATTTTGGTGTACCTAACCAACTAATATGGCGTTTCTAAAAAAATGAAAAGAAAAAAGTCCGTAATGCATTCTGATCTGTCATAATGAAGGCTGTGAAAAAGGAGAGTGTGCTATCTTCAAGGAAAGCCAAACTAATTAAATAGGTTTACCTGAGGTGTTTAAAACAATTCAGCTTCTAATTTTATCTCTATTATAAGTTGCCACGTCTCTCTTGTTCTATCTCGATCGATTCGAACAGTGTCTTAAAGTTTCCGGCGCCAAAACCCTGGAAGAAGAAACATGTTATTTGAGAATATTTTTAGTCTGGTACTACAACAGGTACAATTAGATTAGCAGTGGATCAATTCAATTTTCAATCGCTTTTATTTAAAGATGATGTCAATTAGGTACTACGCCAATGTCCCGCAACACAAGCCCATCTATGGGACTTAGCGCGGGACAATAGAATACCAACTTGTACTGCTACATGTAAGATTTAAACTCCTGTACATTACCTAATCTAGGTACTGTGTTTATTTTGGCATAATAAAAAGAATTTGAAAAGAATGTAATACCAATATACATACATTTATCCTGGTGGTTTAAGATAAGTGAGTTATAAAAGGTGTGTCTTCAGAAATTTGCTTCAAAGTCACAAATACGTAGAACTAAGTAGCAGATACCACTAATCAATATTGGGTGAATAATTGCATAACAATTTTGTATACCAGTAATGGTTAAGATATATGATTTAAAAAAAATTGCACTTAGCATCTGTATTACCTAACTACATCTTGCAAATAAATATATCTTTATCTTTTACTAGCTGTGTCCGCGACTTCGTCCGCGTGGAATAGTTATTTTGGGCATTAATTCTTTCGTACAATTTTTTTTATATCTGGAACCGTTTTCGCAGCGCACGCAATGGAAGCCCTCACAGATAGATAATTTTTCCCGTTTTTTCCACATTTTCCATTGTTTCTTCGCTCCTATTAGTTGCAGCGTGATGTTTATATGGCCTTCCTCGATAAATGGTCTATTCAACACAAAAATATTTTTTCAATTCGCACCAGTAGTTCCTGAGATTAGCGCGTTCAAACAAACAATCAAACTCTTCAGCTTTATAATATTAGTATAGATAACTTACATTATGATTCCTCCTCTGAATGACCTCCAAGAAAAGCGTAGGCCTGTCCTGAGTATTCTTAGTGAAGATCTGGAGTAGGTAACCATCATCATCATAATCAATCAGGATATTCAGCCTTTCTAGGATGTCAATACTTTCAGCCACCTTTACTTTGCTGTGGGCAAGTTGCTCGCGAATCAACTTGTAGTATTTAGATGGGATAGTCAGGAATTCTACGCCGCGCGCGCGCAGGTTTTCAATCTGGAAGAAACGGCAGATTACTAGGATTATTCTGGATTTAAAGTACCTACGACATTATAAAATTTACTTTGTGATGGTATAGATTCACATGCTTACTTTAATGTAGATAAATTTACTTCTAAGTAAGTAGCTAAAATCAATTAATTATCTTTGTTTGGGGCAAAATTTCACATCAAGTAGGCATGAAATAAATATATGATATAAGTTGGTAGGTTGAAAGAAGATAAATATATTTTTTATTGTTGACAGAAAATAAGGAACATAAACCTAAACTACTGCTACAAATGGCGGCACTAAAAGCGATCTCTTCGAGACAACCTTAAAGGAAACGTTATGTAAATGATAACCTTCGTGATATAGAATTGGAAATTCATAACTAGTTACCGCAGAACAGTTCCAATTCAAATATCTTTATTGCAATCATATTTTACAATTTAATGCCATCTGCTGTATGTGCTCCCTGTGCTTAAATATAATCTAGGGTATATGCAAAGACTAGAGCTAGTGTGGCTCAGCGGTTCCAGTGTCTGCTTGTCATCCAGACGTACCCTGGTTCGAATCCGGCCCTACACCAAAAACTTGTATTTTCAAGTTATGTGTGGATTTGCACTCGCTTAGCGGTGAAGGAAAACATCGTGAGGAAACCGACATGTTTGAAGACCACAATATCCGATGACATGTGTCTTCCGGAATGACCATCGCCCATCACGACATATGTGTCTAAGAAAACTCGCCTAACTAATTAATTCTGCGGTGGAGCCACGACCCTCAGTCATGAGGAAATACGACTTAAGAGAGTATGCTAAGACTGTTTCAACAGCTAAGATCGTAGGTATTTACTATATTTTTTGTCATGGCAAGAACACTCACAACAGTGATAATATCCTCAGTATTGATAGCAATGTGCTGCACCCCCGCTCCCCCGTGGTACTCCACGTACTCCTGGATCTGCGACTTCCTCTTCCCGGCCGCTGGTTCGTTGATGGGCACCTTCACAGTTTCCTCATAGTTTGCCATCACGATGGAACGGAGCGCGGAGTACTCGGTACACACTTGCTTGTCGTCTACTGACCAGAATCTGTAGGACAATGGATCATATAGATAAACTACACACTACAATCATTCCTTCTTTATTATTAAGACGGTTGCAGTGGTTGAATCTTAATTCTTACCTGTGGAACTGCAGGCAGCGTTCGTACCAGGAAGCAGCATTCTCCATCTCATTGTCAGGCTGGTTGCCGACCACATGGTCTATGAAGTTGATCTCTACTTTAGGTCTGAAAGGAAACAAACATTGAAACAATGCTTTAAAATAAAATAAAAATTAAAGTTTAATTCTTAAGTACCTAAATCATTTGTAGGCACAGGCTTCAAAAGAAATGAGTAATGCCTAATTTTGATATTATATTAAAGTCCGCTTACACGTGCCTAGGAGCCCAGCCCCTCTATAGAGAGTAATCTCGAATAGGCCCTACCAGCTCCCCCTTGGGGACTGGCAGACGACCCAGTAATGAACGACTTTTAGACATAAAAAATAAATGCGTTTAAGAAGTTTCGTTGTGCAAGAGGCATTGACTGTAAAGTAAGCATACTCACAGGAACTTGTTGATAGGGTCCGAGCCCAGGGCCTGGTATCCAGGCAGGAAAGGCCCTGTGTATTTAGACCTGTCCACCAGCGTGTGAGTGTTGTCTCCATACTACAAATTAAAATTGAATAAGTTATACTTAGTCCTATATGCCACCTTATTTAAGGGTTTAAATTTTAGTTAGTGAGTAGTTAGTTATTATGAAAAGAATCTAATGACTTCCTATATAGCACTGTATATATTTGAAAATCGATTAAAAGATTAGAACTATTAACAATTTATATGAGAGAAGTTAACTCTGGAATCGAGAGATATTTAATCGGCTAGGGAGTATTCGACCAACGGAAACGCTCAAATAAAGCCAGTGGTCATAACATTTCTGCCGCTGTAACTATTGATAGTATCTGCAGCAGCCAGCATCTAAATAAAATAGGTGAATTCTTTGGGCATAATCAATGATAAGTAGATGGAAGAAAATATACTAACCGTCTTCAAAGTAGCCATCCTAACCACACCAAACTCATCTTTCTCTTCCCACAGATCCTTGACAATCTGAGCTCCTTGTTTCTTAGCGTACTCCAGGATATAGTCCAGGTTTTCCACGTGAAATGCCACGTCCTTCACGAAGTCTCCGTGGTAAGCCACCTCGTTTGTGAAGTCGGTCTCTTCAGGCTCGTATTGGGCTTGGAATACGAAGATTATCTAGAAAATTAAAAGATATGATCAGATTATGATCATAGATGCAACGTAAAAAAAACAAGTCAAGAATAATTTCTTGGCTTCTGATGCCGCTTGCTTGTAAGATTTTATGTGAGTACATTGGAACTCCTAGTTTTTATCTTGTTACGTTTTCCACCTTTCGAGTTTTTTGGAGGTGTGTGTCATTTTATTGCAAATCGTTGTTTGGATACTTCATCATCATCATCAGCCCGTTATCGCTCACTACTGAGCATAGGCCTCTCTTCTAGTACGCCACTCATAGTTTGGATACTTACTCCTAGAAATATCGAGAAAATTCTATGACCGAGAAAAGTATAGTCATACAATCAAGGATCTTGTATCTCGTTTTCCATACAAAACAATAATTGATATCTATATATATATATAAATGAATTGCTGTTCGTTAGTCTCACTAAAACTCGAGAACGGCTGAACGGATTTATCTTATCTTAGTCTTGAAATGTTCGTGGAGGTCTAGGGAAGGTTTAAAAGGGGAAAAAAAATAATTAATTAACTTATACAAAAGTTTAGGTCTTTTATTTATCGATTGAGGCAGTACGAAGTCTGCCGGGACAGCTAGTTGGAAATAAAAATATGTAAAACATATACATTTACAAAAATTACTAGCTGTGCGCGCGACTTCGTCCGCATGGAGTAGTGATTACCATAAAACGGTTCTAGTGAGTTAATCTTAAAAGATAGACATATACTGTTGCAGACATTTTGTTAGATCATTTCAAGAGGAATAATTCTTTCAAACATATTTTTTTGATATTTTGAACCGTTTTCGCAGCCCACGCAACGGAAGTCCTCAAGATAAATAATTTTCCCCGTTTTTTTTCACATTTTCCATTGTTTCTTCGCTCCTATTAGCTGCAGCGTAATGTTATATAACCTAAAGTCTTCCTCGATAAATGGTCTATCCAACACAAAAATATTTATTCAATTCGCACCAGTAGTTCCTGAGATTAGCGCGTTCAAACAAACAAACTCTTCAGCTTTATAATATTAGTATAGATTAGAGAATCATACGTGGGGCCAAAACTTTGTGTACCTGTTTATTTACCTTTAGGTAATTCGTCTGTGACTTACCTACTTACATAGAGTATATAATATAAGTTACTGGTGTAACTTACCTTGTTCATTCTAACAGCATGAGAAGCGATTTGTCTGGATCCAGTTTCTAAACCTTTGAAGCCAAGAGGTTCGAAACCAAATCTTGATATGTAGTAACTTGCCGCCTGTAGGTAAGTAATTAATGAATCAATGAATTAAAAAATCAATTACTACGTCAAATAATTCATACTTCTTAATGGACTTTTCAATATGAATAAACACAGTAAAATTCTACTGTAGCTGCTACAAAGTAAAACAAAAAAAACACTAACAAAGTGTTTAAGATTAAAAAATGTCCAAGTGCTCTAGCCCACTGCCAGAGGACAGCGTGCCCAGTAAGCTGGCCGCATTACCACGCTGAATGGCAATGTTGATGAGTTATCAAATACTAGCTCAAAAATACGTCCTTATATTGAAAAAAGAGTAAAGATAAGTGTACTTAAATTAGAAAGAAAAGAAAGAAAGAAAACATTTATTATGGCAGATTTATCAGAGAAACAAAGACAAATAAGAACATAATAAACAAACAAACATAAAATCTGCCACAACACAGCCCTAACTCAGCATAATGCTGGTTGTGTGGAAGCAACAGCGCTGTAATTAATTGAGGATTTATTGATTTAATAAATTGCAGGTATTTTGTACAAGTTACTACGCGACTATCAGGACAATATGCAAATTGATTCTTACCATACCAGTTTGATTTATTTAGATTGTTGTCGTATTTTACGTTTTATAAATATCTTCTCATAATACATAGGATTACTTAGTTAAATAACATAATTTATATTTTTTTAACACTACTTACTTACGTACATTTGACTATAGCCTGCCTGATGTTAAGCACCACTATAGTCTAAGATGTAGCACGCTTGCCTAGAAGAAACCTATACAAAGTACTTTATTTTATAATGTAGGCACTATTGGATGCCCGTGACTTCACTCGCATTGTAAAGGGATATAAAGTAGCCTTTATTATGCCCAAGTCCGTATATTATCATTATATCGAAAATTACGATGATCCGTCGATCCGTTGCGGTATGAAAACGGAACAAATAGATCAACAAAGACTTTCGCATTTGTATAATGTATACTTACATACATATAGGTATATGAGAAGTATATGATATGATTACCTGTTTTGCGTTGGAGACCCAAAACGTAAGATGATCAAAGGCAAGAAATTTGCCATTTTCTGGTTTCCTTCCTTTGTCTGTGTAGGACGTCTGCAAAAAGTAATTCTTAACATTTACATTTTGTTTTGAATTTCGTCTGTTCTATATATACCTACATACCTAATAAATTAATTCAGATACCTTTAACTTATAACGGTAAAGACAAGGCACTTTTAATCTTGATAATATTCAATGCAGCATAGATAGGTACTCATCACGCGAGAGATTGTGATACAATTTTATTATGCTAATATAGAGCTTTTACAAAAAAAAAACTTTTACAAAAGTCTAATTTTCCACAGACTGAAGACTATTCAACAAACAAATGTTGTAACTTAGTTATAAGGTTTTTGCTGTCCAATAAATAAACATTATTATTATTTTCTTTATTTCTCTTCACAGACTCTCGGGCCTTACGCCCGGTATTTTTAAGGCATCAGTGGGGCCGGAGCCAACACTGAGAGGCCTTTTACAATATTATAGATACTTAAAATTAAGTAAAAATTACAGATAGAGGATGTTAGGTATATAAAGTAACTATTGCAGACATGGTATTAATGTTACAGGCTATTGTGTTGAGTTGTTCATTGACTTAATTAAACTGGTCTATTGTACGAGGAACGGCACCCGCCAGTTATGCCTCATTCATAAAAAATATAGCGGGTGATGACTTGCCACTCACTAAATGGGCCCTCCACAGAAGGCAGCCTAAGATGACGCTGGAAGGGCAACATTGGTGTGAGTGGCTTAGGGTGTCGAGAGGTGTGCTGCGCGTTCTCTGAGCGGTACTAGCGGCGTTATGCCCTTTAACACTTCCACCCTGGAGCTTAGGTACTTAGCTCTTGCGTCTTCCACTCCCGGACGGCCAATCAAGGCAAGCCGGGAGGCAGGGGGTCTCATTTAGCCCCCAGGGAATCGGGGTCCGCGGTGACGCCACTCACCGACGACTCGCCATAAAGTCGCCCCTGCGGTTAATTATTATTATTATTATTATTCACATGAAAAAATCATTTTTACATTGATATGGTCAAATAAGTAGCGCGCTTGCCTCAAAGGGATCAACTTAATCTTGCATTGAACTAGTCATAAATCTAGAAAAAATTGCAAAACAACTTACCATTTTTTCAGCAAACAGTTATAATCCTTCCAAATACCTAGCTCACAAATTTTGTGGGAAAACTGTATGTATTATACAATTAAATAACTGTGGAGAAACAAACGTGTAATCTTTATCAGTATTCAAAATAAACTGAAACGTATAACTTCGAGCTATTCGATTTATAATGGAACCAGAAATCTGCTTTAATATCACTTTGATCAAGAAACCAAGCTAAATGTAAAGTCGTGTACACACTTACTGGATTGTGGCACGAAACGTGTACCTGTATATATCTTTATATTTTATTGTGTAGAACACAATGTAACGTGTATCTCTTGTTGTTTCGTGTCCCAATAAATTGTTTATATTCTTTTTTTTATATTTTAGAAATTATATAACATTCTAAATAAAAATATTCTGTTTTTACCATAAAAACGTTAAATTACTAGCAATTAAAAATACCTGAGACACGCAAACTTTGATAATGAATTGACGTGTTCTAATTATGCAAATGCATAAATTAATTTTGTTTATTAGCCAATACCTACGTATTTCGGTGAGGGATAAAAAGAAACTACGCTCTTTTACTTAAAATTGTTGGTCTTTCATCACCATTGATTGTAATTTTTAGTTTAATTGAAAACAAAATTCGATCGAATTGCATCGTGGTGGATGCTTGAGAACACACTTATGTTTTATTTATTCTAAGGGAGAGTCACAATCTATATACATATAATAAATCTGAAGAGGGTTGAAAGTCTGAAGAAATTTATAAAAAAAATTTTTGGAGACACTTCGAAATGATAGCAGGACACGTTCCAACTCTTTCTAGAATTTTTGTCTGATTATGTGTGTGTGTGTGTCTCTACTTGTCTGTTTATTTAAACGCTCATCACGCTACTACGGCTAAATGGTTCATCATGGTTTTTGGTACGTAGGTAGTATGAGGTCTTGGCAGCGTCATAGGCTACTTTACATCCTGAAATAATGCGAGCATAGTCTCGGGCGTCAACTAGTATCTAATATAGGTACAGCTAAAGCAAGTATTGTAAAGGTAGCCTTACGTTTATAGCAAGTGGCTAGAAACCAAGGTGGCCAACCAGTCCCGGCGAGCCTCCAGCTTCTAGTGATGGGAAAACTATCGATACTTTTGCGAAAAGGATTTCTTGGGCGACAAAAATGTCTGCGTTTATTTTATTCGTAGTGAGTATGTATGTCTAATTTTATCTGAAAAGTACCAAACATTAGGTAGAGTAAACGTGTTTGTTGTGAATTAATTAGCATGTTAATGTGGAAACCTATTTTATTATTTTTAGTGTAGATTATGTAACGATTAAATGAATGTCCCACAGGTCGCAGACAAAATTAATGTTAAAAAAATATAAATACTGAGAAATTTCTAAATGAAATATGTATAATGAACTATCAGTAAAGGAAATCGCCTTTTAGTAGACTACATACACTATTTATTTATTCTGTGCCAATAGTCTCAAATTACAGATTTCTAAGTAATTGCTTTCAGTTTTAAATTATAGAATGAAAACAATAGAATGGCATACCTATGAATAATAATTACATCAAACGATGGTATCAAAGAATGAAACAGAAGGGCTTACAAAGTGCACAAAAGTCAATTAAAATTTAATAGTAGATATCTAATAAGATTATAAGTTTTTTTTTAAATTTTTTATGACCTATTATGTTAGTTTTAACGCGAAATATCGACTTTAGGAGGAGAAATCTGTGTATATTTGATTTTTATGCAGATAAATAACAGAATATCTTAAACGTTAAACTGAGCAGCACTTCCATTTTATTCTAGTCAAAGCTGTTCATTAAAGGAATGAACTTTGAACGTTAAATTAAAACGAATGTATTCAAAATAGTAGTAATTTTCTACAAAATTCGTCAATTTTTCTATCTCCTCGAATTTAGTATTATTGGAATCCTATAAACAAAAACTGAAAATCACTAGGTTGGTAGGTACTTTATATCTTATTAATAAAATCTACTAAAAATCAGACGATAACAACATGTCACATCACTAAAGCTCGTAATAAACAAAATGCAAATGATGTATCAGACGACAAAACTGGCTTTTAGAGTAGAAGCACAGAAACGGGGAGGCGTAGCGACATAGGTACTCCTACACTGACGTGATAAGGGCTATTTTTTTTTTTACATGAGATAGGCTCACGCTTGACTACAACTTGTCTGATGTTAAGCAACGTTATAATGACACGATAATTAGATTTACACGATGAAAGTCAAAGTTGCTTGCTTTGCTTCTAGCCTTATTTAGGGCTGAGAAGGGCTAAATTAGACCATTAACTGACTGGGCTATTATGGTATAACTAAAAGCTAATGGCTGGCGCAACAAC
This sequence comes from Macaria notata, assembly GCA_927399415.1. Taxonomy (NCBI): domain Eukaryota; kingdom Metazoa; phylum Arthropoda; class Insecta; order Lepidoptera; family Geometridae; genus Macaria; species Macaria notata. The sequence continues at coordinate 3,066,335 of OV656737.1, forward strand.
TATTCGAAATTATAAATTAGTTATCACAAATGTGTAAGTCTGAGGGTAACTTAGCTCTTCAGGGAAAGGCTACTGAAAGTACAATTTATTAAGTTCTCTGTTCTTTGTAGATGTGTCAACTGACTTGATATTTTTATCAAACCTGTATTTTAAATTATATAAGACCAAAACAACATCTTTGACATTGAGATGAATAAATAAATGTTGTCTTCTGCTTCAATTGCTTCTAACATAACTTACAAAAATCATCAAAAAGTTTTCATATCAAAAACCTACGATGTGTGAACCTATGTGTGAGATATTGTCCTAACATAGTTCTGTTTGTATATTTTATCATAGAGTAGTCTCTACCCCACCTAGTATTGCTTTGGATCCGGTACGGGTAGGTAGGTGTCTATATATTGCTTCGGATCCGGTACGGGTAGGTAGGTGTCTATATATTGCTTCGGATCCGGTACGGGTAGGTAGGTGTCTATATATTGCTTCGGTATTTCTCAATCTTGTGCAATATACCATTTATTATACGTTTTATTAATAGAAAATTCCATGGTCTTCTAGAAGGGAAAGGCAGGTTTACTGTTATTATTGTGAGAAGATTGTAAACAAATTATCTAACTGCGTGTAAGAATGAACTTACAAGTAAGTTAGGCAAAACTATAGAGCGGTCTTAGTTACAAAACACTATCATTTCAAATTCTTGGTTCAATTAATAATGTGTGCTATTATTAACTAAACTTACTTACGCTATTTCTTTTATATGGATCTTGATCCACAGTAACAAGAAAAAAATATTCTATTCGGTTAACATTTAACACATTAACCGCCGTGGGGGTCACCGGTGACCGGCACCATACCCTTCTCTCAGCGCCATGGGGGTCACCGGTGACCGGTAAGGAACACTAGTTTTTGAATCGTTGCTGAGAGCCGGCGGTCACTCGTAAATGGCGTTTTAACGTACGTTATGACCCGCGCGGCGCCCAGGAACATTATTGAGCGCTTGGTTTCTAAATTTTTATAAGTTTTCAAGTAAATTTTCATAAAAATCAAATGGCAATAAATGAAAAATGTATTTTATTTTTATATATTTAATTAAGTTCTACGGAACCCTAAAAACGTTAACAATCATCTATAACGATGTTCCCTGTTGAAACAGCTCAAGCAATAATGTGGCTGTGATGGACAGTCGGAGCAAAAAGTGGCTACTTTTTTAGTTTTGTTTTTAGCAATGTTCCTGCCCATGTTTTGAACATTTATTTTGTAGCATCCTTGACACCATCTTCGTGTTGTACGAACTTTGCCTTCTTTAGTCTTTAGTTCGTGTTTTAATCGTTTTGGTCGTCTTGAAGCAATATAAGACATTTCATTTTCCTCATCAGCTTTTACAAGGTAGGTCACAATTGCTTTACGAAACTGAACGACAGAAATGTTCTTTTTCGTGGTTTGTTTATAAAGAACCATGGCATTTACCATCGCTGTGTTGAGTAGCAGTTCGCAAGCTAACTTTCGATACCACTTGACAGTTTTTCGTAATGGAGACGAATGAGCTGTCATTTGATCTGACAGGTCAACTGCAGATTTTGCCTTGTTATAGTCGACAACTATCTGTGGCTTTCTTTTTGATTGTCCTCTTTTATTTGTGGTAGTGACAAATTTTGCGGTGTGTTTAGTAGACAACAAGGACACTTCTCTCTTATCACGCCATTTCATCACAGTGATCCCCTTGTCATTTTCAGCTGCACTGTATTCTCCTGCTTTTAATTTTGCATTCATAATATCTTTCGGTAATTTTTTTCTATTCTTGCGCAACGTTCCGACCAAATGCATTTCTTCCTGTAATAGTTTTTCAGCCAAATCAATACTAGTGTACCAATTATCCGTGTACAGTTCATGTCCTTTTTGGAACAAGTGTCGACAAAGTGACATTACAACCTGAGTTGGTGTAGTGTTTGTTGTATCGCAGTGTTTTCCAGCATAGACTTGAAGCTTGCACGTGTAACCCGGAACTGTACATAACTTAAATATTTTAATGCCGTACTTATGTCTTTTTTGTTTTAAACAATTTTATTGATGAAAAGGCTTTATATACAGTTCTTTTCCAACACCAGTTTTATATTAATTTCATATTAAGTATAGGTAATATAAGTATGGCGATTATAATATTATATAATTTCTATAAAATTTTATCATATCAAGAAAATCGTTCATAAATGGTTTTATTCTCTTGTACATTGATATAAAACGTCGCATTTTTATCCAGATTTTGCATTATTTTCCACCTTCTCCTTGTCCAATAATTCAATTGCTTCAAACACCCATTTGTAATTCATAGACCCGAAACCCTGGAAAATAATACAGAACTTGATTCGATGTGAATTGGAAAAGGTAAAAATTTTGCCGAGTAATAATTATTACTCGCATATTTACAGAGATTCCTTTACTTCAAAAGAGAATATACTTGAAACGAAACCTTGTTCCGTTCCTTCCGTGCTCAAAATCTATTAATATTGTGTATGTACAACGTACGTAGGTAGGTTTTCATTTCCATTAATTTTCCTTGAGTAAGGCAGTTCGCTTCACCTGAACCACTCGCAAAGTAGGCGAGCAGTAGCAGGGACGACCTGTGCCCTTCAAAAACAATTCCGCCCTTAACAGGACATTGCCAAGAGTTACCAAGGCCCAATAATTTCCTTACTCAATAGATTGAGGCACGAAGAGAAAAGCTCATGAGAAAAATTTCGAGCGTATTGGAAAATTAGAGCACTCGTGTGATGTAAGGCAGTTCAGCGCCATCTAGTTTTGTTGTTAAGAACTAAGACTAACGCCTAATGTAATCGTATCACTTGATTAAATAACTTTTCTATAATATATTCTTCCTTATCTCCTTAAAAAATATTCAATAAATGTAAAATAATACGTACTCTATGATTTTTCCTTTGTATAATCTCAATAAACACGGTAGGCCTCGCTTGAAGATGCTTCGTAAACGCCTGAAGCATATACCCTCTTTCGTCAAAGTCGATCAAAATGCATTGCTCTTGTAATTCGCTCAGGCTTTCTGAGATGTTCAGAGGGGAATTCTTTAGTTTTTCCTTGATAATTGTGTAGTAAGTAGGAGGGAATGAAACAATTTCTGCTCCACGGGCTTTCAGGTTTTTCATCTGAAAAATAATAATTACGTAATCATTTGAGACATACATACGAACGTAGTAACACAGCAATAACTAAACCAATAAATAATTTTGTAGCTATTGTACCCAGTAGAGTACTGATTAGGGTATTTATACTTTCTATTTTTTACATACATTACTGAGATAAAAAAGCAAGTAAATTCTTATGACAGTGGTCAACTTTGGTGTCAAAGTTTAGCGTAATTAAAATAAACATACCGTAGCAACAATATCATCAGTATACAGAGCTATATGTTCCACTCCAGACGCCCCTAACGCCTTCACAAACTCGGAAGCCTTACTCGTTGGGCGGAGGCCTGGGGCTGCCTCATTCAGAGATAGCTGGAAAGTAAACAATTATAAGGTCAAGAAGAGGTCATACATTATGAGTGAAAACTAAATAATGGTGCTTTTTCAATTACATGAGCTAGATTTAAAAGGTATAAGAACTAATAAAAGAAAGTATATGGATTCGCGACCATATCTGTAGATCTTTAAGCCAAGCAGTAATAAGAACACTGCTTTTTTATTAGACACTTATATAATTCTTTGTTACTCTTTGATTTAGAACATTGGTCTAGTATGGTCTAATTTATAATAATCGTGTTAATTAAGCGGCTAACTTAGAAGGCCGGTGCTAATAATTATGATTTTGCTGTATTTAATAACTTACCAAGACAGATTCTTCTTTATTGATTACAGCAGCTGTATTTATGCAGGAGTATGGAGATAGTTTATTCTTGTAATCCACGAAATCAACACACCAGAATCTGCAAAAGACATAACATTACGTTTTGTTATGGTTTTTTACGCATTTAAATAATTAAATACATTTAGATACAATTGGGTATGTCCAAAAATAGCTTGAATTTCATTTTTATTTTATATTACGAAAATATAGAGCAGTTTAAAAAACCTATTTCACGGATTTTGTCATTTTCATTGTAATTATAATTTAAAATAATTTATTAAAATTTTAGTTTTATTTGGGATGATAACGTCATCATACGTTATTAGTTCAAATTGCGTTGTACACAGCAAAGGCTTACTTACCTCTGCATATTAAGATTCTTTTCATACCATGATACAGAATCCTCAAGGGTACCGTCCGCCATATTTCCTTCCACATGGTCTATGAATTTTAGGTATGTATCTGGCCTGAAAAATAATGCGGTAAATTAATAAATGGAAGTAAAGAAAAAAAAACCAATTTTTTTTTTACATAATACATATATGCTCACGCTTGACTACAACTTGCCAGATGTTAAGCAACGTTAACGTTATGTATGTTATATTCAGAACTTGACATATGTAGGTACATATAGCCTAGGTATGTAGCTTCTTATAATCTTGATTACAAGGTAAAATAACTTCAACAAAAACTTACAGTATTTTACTGGTGACATCGTCTTCAACAGGTTTATATCCTGGCCAGAACAGACCCTTGTATTTGCTGCGGTCTACCAATGTGTGTGTATTATCGCCGTACTGAAAAATAACTTAAAGGTAAATAAAGCTATGTGTATATGTATGCAAGAACATTCAGTGGTAGTTTACGATTGTTAATTTTACAGATGAGATTACAAACTTTCATGAACTTTATATGATTACTTGCAAAATGTAGTAACGTACTGTAGTGTGTGTAAGTGTACCTTCCACTTGTCATTTCATACACGTTAGTCGCTAAGCCATGTCAAAGGCCTTTAGGGTTGTTTGAAAACTCAGGTACGAGACTTGGCCACTCTCATTCTAACTTACTAACTTATGCACGAGTTTTTATACAAGTACCTACTGTTACTTGTGTGGCTCTTGAAATATTTATATTATAGGTATTTATCAAACATTACCGTCTTCACCACAGCATATCTAAGCTCCCCCTCAGCAGTGATATCAGTAACAATCTCCGCGCCACCTTCCTTGGCCCTTCGTACCAGTTCCTCCAGGTCGTGTACTTCAAACGCCACGTCCTTCACAAAGTCACCGTGGGAAGACAGGTCTGCGGAGAGATCGGTGGCCGAAGATGTCGGCGATTCGAATATAATTTTTATCTGAAAATACGGTAAAGGTTTGTTTCGGTTTGCAAGACAGGTAAGTTAGTAAGTTACATTTTGCAATCTACCTGTAGCCTGTAGTTAACTTGTCAGGCCCCTGTAGTTTCCACGTCCTATTCTCATTTTAGTTCACGTATCAAGCTTCAGAAAACTGTAAGGTACTGACTACTAATACAAATGTACATTCATTTTACAAATGTCTACCCTCAGAACAATAACCATAACCTAAACTGTCTACCAAAAGTTGAGTTTATATTTTCTGTGCCAAAACATACCTACAAGCTAGGTTGCCTGGAAGAGATCACTCCAAGTGATAAGGCCGCCCTCTGTCTAAATGTCTGTTCTAAATTTCCTTATACTTGTGTTCTTTTGTTATTGGTGTACAATAAAGTATTTTGATTTGATACCTTCTCGCTAACTTTTAGCTTCAAACTTTTTAGTCATCGTAATTTTTTTTTACATTATTTTATAGGCTCATGCTTGACTACAACTTGCCTGATGTTAAGCAACGTAGTAATCTACGATCTAGTGCGCTTGCCTAGAAGAAACCGGTTTACGTTTACTCTCGACTTGAGGACCGACAAATTATAGTTGAAGGGGAATATAGATTCGGGCAAGGAGTTCCACAGTTTGGCTGTTCATTCAGTCATTAGGTATCGTTCACAGCTGGATTTATCCACTGGGGCAGAGTTACAAAGTGTATCAAATTTTCTAGTGAATTGTAACGTACCTTATTCAACTGTACAGCATAAGAAATGACTGGTCTTTCCTCAGTCGGTTCTCGCACTGCCAGAGGTTTGAATCCAAATCGTGTCACAAAATAGCTGGAAGTCTGAAAGAGATGGATTCGATTAATTATTATAACTGCTGCTTAAAGTATTAATACTATTGTAGCAGGTTGTATCGTAAAAACGCTACTCGGCTAGGCATCACAATAGCTACTGTCTTTTAGTTAATATATACATATAGAACTCATACTCATAGATAGGTAAATATAACTCATACATATATTAAGAAAAAAGAAGAACAGAAACACAAAAGCCCTATAAGTGCCACAATTGGCGGCCTTATCGCTAATATTTTGTCCCAATATTATGGTTTACATATTTTCTTTGTAGGTACTTGTGTTCTCTTGCTATATTGGTGTACAATAAAGAATTCTTGATTGATTGATTCTTGATTTAATTCTTTTGATTATACTTTTTCGTACATATATTTAATGAGAGGTATGCTACACCTTCGCAAGCTACAATTAGATGGCTGTGACATTCAAAACGATTACTAAATAACCAACAAGTACTTACCATTTTCGCATTGGCCACCCAAAATATCAGGTGGTCAAAATTAACCACCCTTCCTTCTGTTGTCTTCTCCGTATCTTTTGTCATTTTGAACTTCTATTCTATAAAGAAGATTAAAAAATTGTACAGTGTTTATGTATTGGTTATTTATAAGTTACATTATGTCTTAATAATTCAGCATTGTCTCTTTTATAGTTATTTTAATTACAAGTTCATTGCGGGTCATGTCTCTATGACTAATCACGCCCCGCGGTTTTACTCGTGATATTTCCGGATAGTATTTATAGTAGCCTATGTTTAGCTACAGGCTTCGTCCAAACCACCCCATATGTTTTATTTATTAACGATTTAAAACAAATGTGAGGCTGTAGTAGTTTGAAAAGGACCTACACATACACACAAACTATCACAATCGTAATAAATAATACCTTTGATGACTAATTTCATATCAGGTAATTGTAAACTAAACTTCATTATTTATATTCCAGATCAGAATCTAGATGCTACGTGACGAGATTGTAAATGAGTAGGTACCTATTGAATGAATTAATCTACCATTCTACACTATAAACTGTTGTTAATAACGTATTAGAAGTAGTCGTATTCCTTGAGACTGGAATAATTGTAGCTTTGTACTGCACTTTGACTTTTGATAGTGGTCAAGGAGGAAACAAATTTATTTAAAAAAAAATAAAAAATCGACTTCAAGCCTGCTGTCACTAAAAAGTTAGTAAATATGCAGTTGATTTTCTTTTTTGCGACTTCAAAATTCAGAGTTTAGAAGAATCTATCAAATTATTGAAACTTACAATCCTATATGAAATCCGTAATAATTGGAGTCGGTGTCAAATGTCCTAGCTGATACGCTAATTAAAATCTTAAACTAAGTATATATTTTTTTAATATAATTTATCAATGTGAGAGTATATACATTTACTTACCAACTGCGTATGTAATAAAGTCACACTAGAAATAAACTAATAAAAAAATAGATCGCACTCATATTTATAGGTTTAACATGCAAGTAACTGATCTGTTTACATTCAATAAATATTAGTTATCATTGCCTAAATCTATATTAATATTATAAAGCTGAAGAGTTTGTTTGTTTGTTTGAACGCGCTTAATCTCAGGAACTACTGGTGCGAATTGAAAAAATCTTTTTGTGTTTAATAGAACATTTATCGAGGAAGGCTATAGACTGTATAACATCACGCTGCAACGAATAGGAGCGAAGAAACAATGGACAATGTGGAAAAAACGGGGAAAATTATTCAACTTTGAGGGCTTCCGTTTGCAAAAATAAATATGATGCCTAAAATAACTATTCCACGCGGACGAAGTCGCGCGATCAGCTAGTTACGAATAAAATTATTATGAGTTATGATATTTGAGATTTTTATGGTAACTTATATTAAGACTTTCAGATTTTATGTCAAGGTAATAGAAGCTATAATCGAATGAGCAATTAACTCTAATTATTTATATTAAATATGCTTTGATTAATTGTTGAGATGCTATCTGGTATATAACGGATGTCATTGCAATAGAATGTGTCCGGTAATTACTAAATGAAGGTCTCAACATAATGAGACATTCAAAAACATCCCTCAGCGCTGAGCAGTCCGGTGATGAAAATGATTTGCCGGAATTAAATTAAAAAGCTCTTTAGAACACTCCCCAAAAAAGAGCCTATAAAAGATACAGAGGGATCCCACATCCCTACGGAGACTCAACGGCTTTAACTTTTTTGTCAGCTTGGGATCATGGACAATTCGGACGGCTCTCCGCTGCATAGAATCTAGGGGATCTAGTTGATATTTCGGTGCACCATTCCACAAGTGCGAACAGTACTCCACGTGAGGGCGCACTTGTGCTTTATAAAGTAGAAGCCGTTGACCCGACGTGAAGTAACGTTTCGCCTTGTTAAGTACATCGAGTTTTTTAGAGGCTAATTTTGCCTTAGCCTCGATGTGTCCCCTAAATTGGACCTCGCTCGATATATCCATCCCAAGGATTTCCAAGTTCTTGGATACCGTGAGGGAAACACCTTGAAAACGTGGCGCTACAACAAAAGGTGTTTTCTTAGCGGTGAATGCACACACTTGTGTCTTAGATGGGTTAAAATTGACTAAGTTTATATCACCCCAGTGAGAGACTTTCTCCAGGGATGACTCAATGTCAGACACAAGCTTGCATCTGCTCTCTTCAACCTCTGAGCGCTTGTGGCTCAGAGCTCATCCTCACATCTTGCAAAATTGGAGCTCCCACACAGTCCGTTTCATGCGCTCGTTTCTTCCGCGAACTTGCAAGATGTGGAACGATCTACCCCCTGAGGTCTTTCCACGTAGCTACAATATGGGGAGATTTAAAAAGGGTATTCACAAACACCTCTCTAAGCTGGCAAAGTCCTGCAGCACCTCTGGAGTTGCAAGTGTCCATAGGCGACGATGATTGCTTACCATCAGGCAGATCGTCTGCCTTTTTGCCACTTTTTTTTATAAAAAAAAAAAAAAACATATGTCCTAAATTATCTTAATACTTCTGCTAGATCTAATAATCTAATACGTAAATCAGTAGCCCTGGTTTGATCTCATCTTTTTTGCCATATTTAAAAAATGTTTTTAGTTTGCTTAGGAATAAATTTAGCAATTTTCTGTAACCATCTGTGAGCGAATCTCTTGAAATGAACTCCTATTTTAAATAAAATCTATTAATATTTTGGTATTTCTAATAGTACGAGAAAAGAAACAAGATATCCAGTAATAAAATAATTTCCTTTTTATTTATACACCATTACATTATATTTACATAAGATCGCATTTCGTACAATACAGAGTATTTATTTTGCACCTATTTATTTATTATTATTATTGATTTTTATAAAATTCTATAGTTTAAGGCACCCATAGGAAGCTTTATTAGGTACAATTTCTGCAAAATGGTCAAAGAAAAGCATAATTTTATAAGAAAAACTTACAATAACCATGTGCAAAAAATTACATGAATTTGATTTCAGGTTTACACATCACATAATTCCATATTTTACTCATATAGAAATGCTATAAGATGAATCAAATGGCATGGCATGTGCACATATAAATAATTACAAATGAATTTGATATCAATAGTACAATTTAAATACGTCCAATTATAAAAACCTATGTACAAATTTAAATACCACTAGAATTTCTATAACACATTACTGTGAAGAAATCCGACCACAAGCTAAATCCATTTTAGAGATTACAAAAATTATAATTATAAAACAGAAATGTGAAAAAACACAACTTTGTGTCAGATAAGAAGACTAGTCCATTCTCAAAACGGATTTAACTCTCAGAAACCGCCTTCATTCAATCCTAGTTAAAAACAACAGGTAACAAACTTAAAAATAACTAAAATTATATTTACAGTGCAATAATTAATCATTTACAATATGGAAGAAAGGAAATGCATGCATTTTTCAGTACGTGGGTACTTAAATATATCTAATTTGAATACGATTTGCCACTCAACTGATTAAAAGCGGTAAAACTGTATTCGCGTATATCTACCAAAATTAATATGTATGTATGAATCACATGTAGGCTTTTTATGATAAAGCAATGTGAATTCCAAGAGAAATATGATTATCTGTGTAATTGATGAAATTCGAACTAAACTACTATAAATTAAATGAATGTTTCGCTGAATGAATGAACACTGAATACAGAAAAATTAAAAATGATAAAAATTCAACAGAAAAGCGGGAAAAATTTGACCGTGCGAAGCCGGGCAGAGCTGCTAGTATATCATAATAAACGTATTTCACAATAGATTAATTTTTCTAACCGAACATGGTTTTTTTTTTCATATGGTTTGTCATAAATGGAATTCACACTTTTATTGATTTACATTTCTAAAAATATTTTTTTACAATTGGTAATGCAATTCTGTTTGCTATAATTCAGAGTAAGTAATGATATAATTGTTTTTTTTTTAAATGGTAACCATTTCAAGTTACAAGTTTTACAGAAAGAGTCTTCTTACAAGAGGTACGTTTACAAAGACTACAGATAGAGGAACACAAGCTCTTACAAAATCACTAACTAACTTATTAATTAAATTATACAAATGATGTTTTGGTATATTTTAGGGCTGGTCCGTGTGATTCTTTGCTGAGATCAAATTTACAATAAGATTCACCATTTACCCTCGCATCCGAAATAACATAACAAAAAAGAAAAATAACGCAGAAAACTGATACAAGAAAATTTTACATACACTATCACGAAACTTTAAATTTATGCATTTTTGTTGCTTTTTTTAAGAAATATCTTGTAAGAGACAGCTCTTTCCATGATTTTCAACATTATTTACAGGTAAATAATATGCTGATTTAATTTTTCGTGATAGTTCATGTTTATTTCCTTACACATTGATTAGTTTGTTCAGAAGTCATATTTCCACCAATTTTTCCATGAAATTACAAACAGGTACAAATTACAAAACATATTTAAAACACACAACCTTTCAATTGATATACACAGGTACTATATTATAAAGTTTTAATATAAGATTTTTTGTCTAGCTATGTTTTGTTCTAATATTTCTTGTAGGTATACAACCTCTAGAAGCAGTTATAATATCAGTCAAAAATCGTAAAAGATTTACTAAGAAAAAACTCATTGGGTTTGAGGACAGTTTGATTTGAAGACAATATACATGAAATACCAATTTAAATGTAATCTTGTTATGATAATAGAATAAAAATAATAGCGACATCTATTTTGCATTGAGTATGTATTATGCTTATGGGTTTATTAAATGAAGGAGTGAAGTGATACTGTGTATTTATACAGCAAAAAAACGATAATTGTTTCTAATAAGTTCAGGCATTTAGAAAAAAGAGTGACTATTGGGTAGCAAGGAAGCAAACACATTGATCGCATAGCGCATGTTACCTGCATAACAGAATGAATTTTGAAACAAGTATATATTAATCTCTCCAAAAACAAAAACAAAAGAAATTAAAGAGAATTTCAAAACCAAACTGCCCTCCTCAAACCTCCGCACACGGTCCAGCCCGAGATTCATCGCCTACCGCTGAATATCACAGTGTTGGTCTGGCTGCGACTCCTGGCTCCTAGACTCATACTGGCCCCTTGACTCCACATACTGGCCCCTTGACTCCATGTACTGGCCCCGAGGGTCGTACTGGCTGGGGTCGACGAGCTGGGCCCGCTCGACTGCAACCACGCAGCCGCCCGGCGCGACCAGTAGTGGTGCCGAAGTCCCGACCCACACCTTCTTGACGTCGGTCGGTTGAGCCATCGGGGACATGTAGCCGCCTCTGGAAATGTAAAAAATAAATAAAATGTAATAAAAATTTAGACAGACTGTTTGCTCAAAGGCGTTTTTACCGAAGCCTTTGAAGATTAGTAAATAATGTAAAAAATATAGACTATCAATGTTATAGACGACTGTTAGCTAAGAGACACAGGGCTTTCACCGAAGTCTAAATTCTTAAGATTTTTTTAAAGATATGTAACGGAACCCAGAAACAGAGTGAAGAAACATTAAAATTGGTTTCAAATAAGGGTACCTAAATAAAAAGGTTCACAATTCTACAAGTCATAGCTAAAATTTGTGCTTAGTTCTGATTGATACTTGATCTGATCATATTATCTACATATTACCCATACCACTGCTGAGCATAGGTCTCTCTCAGCTGCGTTGACCGTGCAGATCTCATCCATGTTAGTATGATTATTGTTTCATAAACTTTGACGCTAAGAGCTCTATGTTATATTATCGTTTCATTTGAGACAGTTGGTTCTTCTTACCTTAGTTTCCTATCAGCATGCAGCAGCGCGTCTGCTTTGAGCAGCCTGTGCGCCACCGCCACCAGCAGGAACAGTATAAGAGCCCCGCACACCGGCACCGCGATGGTGGCCGCCTTGAACCACACCTCGCCGTTGTAGGTGGCGCCACGCTCGCTCGCCACGGCGTTGCCTTCTGGAAAGTACAGGAGAAGAATGTTAGTTACGTTTTTCTTTAGCAAAGAGAAAATTTAACGAGTTTATTTTGGGAAGCATGGTGTTATAGAAAAATACTAACAAGACATAATAAATAATATAGACATATAATATTATACTTACCTACTGCAAAGCTTGTATCGATTTAATATAATGGGTATGTACAAATATGCATATTCAAGGAATTAAATGCGTTTAAAAAATATTTGTGCAAGTGAGTTCTAGTGATAATTACCTGGTTCTGAAAGTTCAATTCATTCAAAATTTTAAGAGCAATGCTCTTGTCTTTGGATTATGTGCCATTCTTCTCTGTTTTCTAAGTAAGTTAAATGAGTTAATATTTTTATTTTGATAAAACTGATTGGAAACTAAATAACGAGCTAACTCTAATCCATTCCAGAACTACATATATGCTCTACCTTATACCACATTGTCGCCTGACAATCAAGTCTCATACAAAGAAGTCCAATGGCAACAAGTGCCTACAGTCTAACACAGTGAGCTAACTAACCTACCCTATGTATCATATAAAACAGTTGGTTCCGCGAATGTGATCGAGTCTGCTTCTGTACTCTGACGCATTCTGTTATCTTTGACACCGCGCGCGCAACTGTGTATTTGTTACTAGCTATGCAGGGCGGGTTTACTCGACAACTTAGAATTTGTATAAGTAATAGTTTAATGTTTGAGAATTAACACTTTGTCCCAAATGAGATCTCTGATAAAATTTTTGAATATATTTATCATTCAATAATAGTAAGTCAGTGGACAAAGTCACTTTAAAATTTGTAAATTGTTGTTTTTTTGACACATAATTGAGCTATTGAGAAATTTTGAAAGAAGAATTGAAAGTTACAATGTTCTTTTACTTACTTTCATTAGCTAAAATAGTAGGGGACGTACTTATTTATTTCGTTTTTATTTTTCACAAATCAAGTGCTGTCCGACAACATCAGACTTACATTTTCGCTTCACTTACTCCAACTTATTTATCTACAGACAGGCAGACAATCAATCTCCTCAGTACAATACAAACTACATTATATTCTGCGCCAGTCTGGGATGGCGTGATGTTATCACCAGTGCACTGCAGTACCCAGAATGCTATCAGGGAATGAATGCAAGTACAGCGGAATGCCCGCTACTGGATGGAAGGTTTTTATGGATGGATGGGAAATGTTGTATGTGGTGACAGTTTGATGGAGTAGGTTTGAACTGAGATCTAGAGAGAAGGATATAGATTATTGGTTATTTTATTATTGGCAATATACTTGTGGTTCTGCCTGACTAGATTCACATTCTATTTTATTTGGCCGAATTCATTTAGCATTTTTAGGGTTCCGTACCTCAAAAGGAAAAAACGGAACCCTTATAGGATCACTTTGTTGTCCGTCTGTCCGTCCGTCCGTCCGTCTGTCAAGACCCTTTTTCTCAGGAACGCGTAGAGGTATGAAGCTGAAATTTATATCAATTACTCAGGTCTACTGTCCCTTGAAGCTGTAAAAAAAAACAAACTTCTAAGCCAACGCAATCAAAAGATACAGCCATTTATGCCGCAAATTTTCGACACTTGCAAGGGAATCAAAACCTACAGGGTGCTTCCCGTGAACTCAGAATCTTGAAATTTGGTACGAAGCAACGTCTTATAGCATAGATAAGGAAAAATTACGAAAACCATAAATTTTTAGTTACATCACAAAATATTTAACCTTGCAGGTTTATACGGAACCCTCGGTGCGCGAGTCCGACTCGCACTTGGCCGGTTTTTTTTATGGAGCCTCCATTGGATTGCAAAATTGCCTGTTGGAAAAGTGAGACAGACAATAAGAGAAATAATTTTGAATTAGAGAAAATGAAGAATATTAGCGAGTTATGATTATTTATGTTTTTATTGTGTGTGAATTATAGATGCTAGAAGTACCAAATACTAAAAGTGACAAAACTAATAGTATAACATACAAAATACATTCTCGCAACTTAGCTTTCTTTCCACTAAAAGTGAAGCTATTGAAACACGTTAATATAGTACTTTATATCAAAGCTCAACTTCCCAACACCTTTATCAAATCACCGGAATAAGTAAATTGATAACTTTAGCTGACTTCTTAGTAAATGCAATCTATAATGCCTTATAATGTCTGCAAGGAGTACCAGGAACCCATAAACAAGTAGCAGTTTCGTTTTATTACATTGCGATAATGAGTGTGGTGACACAATGTGATTTGATACTTGATATTTGACTATAAACGTACAGTGCCAACTTTATTGGTGTCTGATAACATACAGTGGAAGTGTAGGGACTTTGTTATCGTCAGTCTTTATCTGCTTACTGTTGAGCTGAGTATAAGCCTCCTCTTTAGAACAACCAAGCAGACTTACATGATAAGTATCATTAAAAGTATTCTCTAATTTTTCACTAATATGTGGGACTTTTATTTATACTATGACGCGCTTTTGAGTCGGACATAACGTTAAATTTTAGGCTTTGAGTCATCATCATCATATTTGTTGCAAATTTGCAGTTGTCAACACAACAAATTTAAATGCAGTTTTATGGTTTTTGGCTTCTAATTTATTAAATATGTATAAATCACCTTCATTGCCTCAAAGCCCAGCCAAAATAATAAACCAGTAATTACAATAACTACACATCATATTTCAAAAAGAATTTCTGTACAACAATTTCTGAACAAAGTAAGCACAGGATATGTTTTTACGAGATTACATTGAGCTGCAAGCCACGTATGAAATGAAACAATAACAGACAACCTGTCTCGAAATGAATAACACATGCCTTCGGGAAGGTTTAAATCTTTCGCATTAAATGAAAAAGTCATCTGGGAACTGGTCTTCGGTAT
Source organism: Macaria notata (assembly GCA_927399415.1). NCBI lineage: Eukaryota > Metazoa > Arthropoda > Insecta > Lepidoptera > Geometridae > Macaria > Macaria notata. The sequence goes on from OV656737.1 coordinate 3,081,732, forward strand.
TTATAAGAGAGGATTAGCTAGGAATCTGATGCTATAGAAAATTGTACTTTAGTTATTAAACTGTAAGTATCTTTTTGCAGTGTTTACTTTATGGAATTAGTTAGCAGTGATATTTGATGGAAAATAGATTTTATCTACAAGATAAAAAGGTCCTATAGAGGTATCGTAAGCATCTGAAACAATGTTTCTGGCCTAGACCTAGAACTTGGAGCTGGTGCATTGTGTAGTTAAAATTATGAAATTGGATACTGAGACCAATCTATGCAACAGTAACTTGTACTAAGTTATGACTACAGGCAATTTGTAGCTACAAGTACTTGCGTACCTACAGACTTGGGCTCTCTATAAACAAAATGTATCACATATTACATTTTCTACATTATAAAGGGGATGATTAAGTTTCAGTACCTATTATGAAATAATGAAGAGCGGACATATTTTCGGCTCGCTTTCGACTATCGTAACAGACATTATTCAGTGTCTATGAAACCTGTATATTGTTATTTTAAAATACCTACTAATCTTATTTAACTAAAATTTCATCGTTTTAGTTTAATAAATTAAACGTTTAGGAAATTCGAAAAAAAAAAAACACCTAACACATATTACATATAAAGATATATCTAAACCTAAGCACAGCGCTGGTGAAACCGTAAGTACATAGAGTGAATTCCCGAGCATTCCTTATGTTTAAACTGCGGACTATAAAGTTGAATGCAAGCCGTAAAATGAGAATCGGTAATTGCTTGTGATGTACTGTTTAAGGGATACTCTTTGATTGTTTAGAAGTATGAAGGATTTAACATCAAATTCACTTTTAGCAATCTAACTCTGACAACAAAAAATAAATTTCAGTTTCAAATGTCATTACATAAATATGATGATGATGATGAGATGATTTCAGTTTCCTTTTTTTTAACCCGGTTCTGAATGAATAACATCTTAAGTTTAGATAAAAAAACGCAAGCATATTAAATGATATTACGGCTTCTTATGTACATTCCTTCTATGCATAGACGGAGGAGAAAACAGTATCAAAGTAATCAATAACATCCTTAGAATCTTTCATATAGCTGAATACAGAGCCAAAGCAATTTAGTGGTGGATAATTTAAGAAAATCTACTTACTACATTACACTATACGTGGTACATTCATTACATTCATGTTTTAGAAACCCACAGTAACACCCTGTGCTGATTCATTCGCCTAAGGTCTTTCCTGCAGTAGATTGGTCCCGAAATAGATTTTATAGTTCGGCTGCCATGAGGCGATGCGATGAGATTGCACTTGATTGTTTTAATAATTGCTCTCAACAATCTTTATTGACGTAGATGGAATTTTATACGGAAATTATATTTTTAACTTTTTTTAAAAGTAAATTACTCGTATTTGTATGGTTTGGGTGATCGATGGCCTTCTGTAGAGTTAAATTTGTAACGGACTTTATGTATTTCAAAAAGCTAAAACCGGGGCCAGAAAATTGACATAGGTACCTACTTAATTATTTATTTGTATGTCTATAAGGGCATATGTATTTTCTGGACTGCGTAGACATGCGATGATAGTAATAATATATAATTGCAAGTATTAATACATATATGAATGTATGTTTAGTTAACAAAGTGCACATTATCAGCAAAAGGCGGCAACTAATAAATCATCACAATTTATGCTATTTACGTACCATTCAATTTAGTATTTCTTGAGCTAATAAATTGCACAAATACATATAGATCGCACCAATTATAAATTAATTTCAAGTGAGCTTGTGAGTCATTTGTTTGGTTCTGATAGAGTTAGACTATTCATCGTATCTAGGACGATACTAAGAAAATGTTGCCGATGAAATAATTTAACAAAGGAATGCAATATGGTATGGCAGGTGACTTACGCGTTTTGTGTAAAAAGAACAGATAGAGTACGTCAATACCAATATTTGTTTGTTCTCGGGCTCTTCAGGAATTCTAAAAATAACGGATGTTTCAGTGCAAGGGAAATTTGACGTAGTTGGAACAAAAGTTGATATTGCATTATTGACCTTACCGACTCTTGATGTATTTATGAAATTGAAAGATATAGCCTACAAACTCGAGATTTTTTCATGAAATTGATAGACATAGCTGTCATAATAACACTACGGCTAGGCATTTTATAGTCGCATAATCAATAGAAACATTTTGAAATGATTTTATTCTTTTTTTTTAACTAGGTATAACGGGTTTGCACTTGGCCATAGTTTACTTGATAGCAAGCAAAGGCTATGGTCAAAGATGGAGTGCTTGAGTGCGTGCTTACCCGATAAGAACCGATTCACTCTCGCTTTGAAGATCGCTGGATTATAGTGCGTGGGGAACAGAGAGTCAGGCAGGGAGTTCCACAACCTTGCGGTACGAACAATAAAGGTAGAAGCGTACCGTTTCGTGCGGGTCTTAGGAACTTATACTTCAATCGCGGCGACTGCGGTAATATTCTGAGTAGCAACCGAATAGCATATTTATATCTAAAAGCAGTAGGTTAACGTTCAGAGAATTGAATTATATTTATGCTTCGATTACAGTTTGATTGAAAGCTGTCTATTTACAATAGCCATAATAATGTTAGCATATAAATTGGTTTGTTTGTAGATGGCGTTCTAAAATTTTATTGTTAATGTGCTTTGGATACGGTTCAGAGCGTGGGCGTAGTTTCACGCAGTATGCGAAGTTATTCGTTAACAGCTACATGCCATTGCTACATGATTGAATTGAGCTATTTGGAATAACATGTTTAGCGCTTTTATGCTTGGTTTATTGCTTACTTAATTAAATGCCAGTTGTATGATACGATATGACGGATTAAATATTTAGATAAATATGGGGATTAGCACCATTTATGCCATATTACATCATACATGCAATATTCATTGTATTAGTAATTATGACGGAAACTTAAGGCAGAAATTTACGAAAACCGATTATGAACTCGAATGCAAAAAGATTGTACACTTTGTGGTTCATAAGTAGGCAGGCATATTATAAGAAACGCTAATCCGAACGAGGTTAGATATAGAATAGATAGCCAATTTCTCCAAAAAGTTTTATCTAAAAACATTTCGGATTTTCTTGAGCTGGTAAATGATTATATCCTTACCTGCATCATGCAGCGTCATATTGAGTCTGGCTCTCGCCAGTGGACTGTCCTCGTGGTTGCAGAGGTCCCGGAAGCAGCACAGCAGGAGACTGTGGCCGGGGGTGGTGATGTGCCCGCTTGAAGGGGAATTCTGACATCGGGCTAGGGCTATCTCCTCGCTGGAAATAAGATAGAAGAGTTGGTTACAATCTTGGGTCAAATTTGTGGGTTACAGTGAGAGATTTAGAAGAGAAAGGCGGAAGGTTTTATTTCTGTGACTACTAATTAGGGCTATAGAATAGTTTACGAAATCACGTGGTACGAAAACACAGTTATTTAATTAAATACGCAATTTTGATTACTTCTTCATTAAAAGGCAATCTTAGAGAGCTAATTATTAAGTAAAGGTATTTTTTTAGTCTAAGTGAACTATATATGAAACTCTTTCCTTTGAATAGTAACTCAACTTTAAGGTATACAGTTGATTTTAGTGAACAAGTATTTCCCGTAAACATTACATAACAAGCATAAACATAAAATAACAATCTTAAATCATCCCATTAAAATCATAATTATGTTAAACCGTCTCCTAATCACAACAAATCAACAAACGCGCAATCAGATCTTGTGAAACGGATTCTAATCAAGGCTGGTTTACGACCAAATATCTAATGATGCTCTCTAATAATGCTTTCCCGAATTAGCCATGTTATTAGATCTTTATTAGACTATAAAGCTTAACTGTTATTATAACTGGCCGGTCAAATGGTTTTCTACAAACGAAAGGTTTAACGGCCAGTCTTCAATTGCTAACTAATGTTGCGGTCTTCGCGAGGTTTGAGATTTCTCAAGCTAATGCTTGGGAAAATTCTTGGGAAAATGTATGATTGTGGTATGTTGGAATGCCAGTGATTTTGGTGAATAGTAATGAGTACCTATACGAAAAGAGGTATTCAAGCTTATTAAAAAAAAGTCATAGGTGTACAATAGAAACGTAGGTTACATACAAATATTTCTAGTCGATAGGTATTTATTTAGTTTATCTATAGATTATATTTTGAGTAGTAAGCTGCAAAAACTTGTTTACCATCAATCTAGAACGTAATTAAGCTTTGGAGGCACCGTATCGAAATACTAAATGACTAGTCTATCTAGGAACCACAACCTGTAACTATTTATTTTAGGCAGTGTTCTTTTTTCAAACTTTGATGTTGAGCAATAAGCTACGTCATCTTCAGAAAAATAAAAGTTCGGATGATTCTAAAATGTAAAAAACCTGTTTTTACACTTTTTGTGATGTTAATCAAACCGCCCTTAGGTGCTTTATCATTGCTTAACGACTGCCGTACTAGATAAACAGCCGAGGCCTTCAATTTAACATGTAATTCGACCCACGGAAGCTCCCAAAATAGAAGGCTACTTTTCGGTTACCCATCCTAGGACTGGCCGCGTCGAGCTCTGCTTAACATTGGTAATCGCAAGCGATTGCCTCCGCTAGCTGAGCTACGGGTGTTTAATTTTGAGTCATAAATATCACACGCATAGGTGTGTTAGGTGTGGATCTGGTTCTTCCAGTGATGTAATATTAGCGCACCTGGTGGTCTAATCAATGCGCTTGAACGTGGAAAATCACCTGGAACTGATCTTAATGGTATAAGGCGTAGTGCAATCGGAGCGGTAATAGTTTAGAAGAACACCGTAACCAGAATCATATTTGATTTCAGTTTATTGTGTGACTACGTCGCTAAAGTTTTCTCGTGGTGAAACTGTTTTAGAAAAAAAAACAGTCGGTAAAATGGCAAAAAAATGTTACATAATGTTCTAACTTTGTTTTTTTTTTCCATTGAATATGTTTCTACAACACAAAGAAAAGTTGGAGAATGACAAATATTTACAACCCTTTATTTTCCTGTCTAAAAGTTATAAGTTTGTTTTGTCGCGAAAATTGCAAAAAGGTGTATCAGTCCAGTTGTCTAAAGAGAAGATCTTTGCTTCAGTATGACCACAGCTTTACACCCAGTTTACTAACGAAGCAGCATTCGAGTAAACGATACTGTAATTAAGTTTTTTTCTCTAATGAACCAGACGGCCTGTCTTCAGAGCCGGGTTCACGAACTCAAGTTATTTCTGCGTCAAACAATTGATGCTCTCACGTGGAAATATCTAGCTGTTTAGTCATACTAATGTTATCGTTATGGAAAGGAGAGATTACTTGAGACCACGTGATATGACTTTCTTAGGTTCTGCGGAATTTCATTTTACACTGATAGCACAGAATATGCTGATATCAGAATATTTTGGCCTAAATTGATGTTTCTACTCATACATAATTTTATTTGACATTTTATTCTTATGTTTGTATAATTTGACGTTCAAAGGTGTACAACCATGTACCTACTTGAAATAAATATACGAATATGAATACATTAAAGAAAATGATTATATGTTGCGTTACATAAGTAAACAACAAACAATCATACAAGTGATAGATAGATAGATTTTCATAACAGTAATTGATATAACATAAGATGTTGGAAATAGGTGGAGTTAACTCAAACTAGCTATCAATCAATCAATCAATATAGCTTTATTAAACACCAGAAAACAAAATACAAAAACAATTAAATTATATTATATTAAATCAAATACAATTTACAGTAAAAGTACTTAACCTAGTTACATTGGGCGGCCTTATCGCGTAGAGCGATCTCTTCCAGGCAACCTTAGTAAAGATCGCTAGGAAAGAAACATGTAAAAGTCGGTGGCGTACAAACAACAACATAACAGATACCTTAACAAACAAACATACCAAACACTAAATTATTGCTAGGAAAGCACAAAAAAGCTATGTACCTAGATAATGAATAAAGCAACTTTTCACTTTTTACTTCCCTTTAAAAATTAACACATTTAAAAATCACCTCGTTATAAATCGCAGTACAAATAGCTCTTAAAATAACAAACTTTTTGCTCCCGAATCGATTTGAACAGTTCCACCGAGTTAAATGAAATAATGACAAAAAGCTGACCTCAATTATGTTAACGATTTAAATTACAAATGGAGTGAAAAAATAAAAAATAACTTCGTAGAATGTTGGGATCGTTTTTGTCGCGGCACGAGCGTACAAACTTTTTGTATGATAACATGAAACTTTATATGCATACTGTACTTTATTTAGTTTTGTGGTCAGATTGAAATATTCATGCTCAATGGAGTTCTAGGCGATTGAATTAAATTGCCTGGTACAGACTAGATTCAAGATGACATGCTGGACGATAGCAGAACAATTGTATTAAGCATACTTAATTTACGAACCCAAAACTTTAAAACTATGATTCTGTATATATGCAATACTGTTATTAACGGAAAAGGGTAGATATAAACGCTCATAACATCATTAACTTTTAGACACTCGAAAATGTAACCAAAGTTTTATATTATTAAATTTCATAATGTTTATCAGTCTATCATCATCGGATATTAAGTAATAAAAATCTACTCCTCATCATTATCATCGTTTGCTAATGTTGTACAACGACGTATGTTTAATTCATTTTTTATCCACGCCAATGTCTTATAAGTTTGCCCTAATTTAAATAAATGATTTCAACGAACAATTTACTCTCGGTTTTGAAACTGCGTCAAAATATTGTACTTGAAGCCAGATCTTCAAACGCATGAGTCACACAATGCAGGGCCTCATATAGAGCAATGCAAATTCATCGCCAACCGTCCCGTATCAGTAGTAGGTATAATAAAGTACACATTACACCCCATAAACATCTCATTATAAAGGAAAAAAACTGACACACATTCGATTGAACTGAAAGTGTATTTATGGGTCAATTTGTTTTTCACACCGCAAAGGAGAGACGGGTCTATGGCATATGAGTAGTATAAGTTTTCTATTGCCATAGGCTACTATTTCTTCTAAAACATAAGAGAAACCACGGGCATACTTAGCCTATAGTGCCTAATACTAACAGCATAGCCATCATAGCGATAATCTAGATGATCTACAGGTTCAATGCGGGTGAAAGGGAAACCAAGCAACCAAACAACGAACAGTTTTTTGCTATTTTCGATATGACTAATTTTTTGGGAACTCAGTATTCCAATGTAGCGTATAAATTGAAAGACATTCTTTAGTTAGGAGTCTTCATATTACTATGTTTATGTAAAGTATCCATACAGAATACAAATATCCTTTTTGTGATAAAGCGGTTGCGTTCTCACGGACTGACGAAAATTAACATCAAATTATACCGGAGCGGGCATTTTGAACAATATTGATGATGTTTGATTAAAGCTTAAGACTTGTTTTCTTTTGTCTGAGGTAAAGTGAACCTGTGTTAGGCCTTAGTGCTAAGGAATAACATACGCTAGGGTATTAAGAACCACCTTTTGACGGGTTATGTTAGAGGCAGTAGCATTTGACATCTGCGGGTTTTTTTGTTCGTTCTATCGTTCATGAAAATATGAAGATTCAGATCAGATCTATTCATAATAAATATCAATTACAGAGATAGACCATACTTTATTATTTTGACAGGAAACTTTGCACTTAAAATTTATATGAACAAAAGAAGCGCAAAAATTCGGCAGGAATTCGAAGTATGTACTTGCTAAAAGTTTTGGCAGCAAGATTTGCACAACATGTAGACAATCACCATTCAAGTATAGGCGCCTTTAATCAGCTTTGATCAGCTTTAGACGACGAGTGAGGACTAGATTTGTGATACAAAGCATGCGTTACAGGGTACTAGATGATGAAACTATCATAGCTTCAATATTACTTCTGTATTTTGTTAGGATAAGTACTACACTACTGAATAACCAACGAATGTTCAATAGTTTAGTTTACTTGCATTGATCATTACTTTATACTATGTAATTACCTGTACTTATACTATGCCTAGTTAAAATCTTTTTGTCCTGCTTTAGAGGGATGGTAGAGTTTATGATAGCTTTTAAAGCCAAACTAAACAATTGAAGCTTTCTATGTGTAGTTTGTACCTCTGTCGCTATATACAACTTGGTGATTGAAAGAAACTAACGCATACTGACTCGTTTGGCTCCTCCTTCGCTCTGTTAACTATGATAGTTAGATGTTAGTAGTAACCTCTCATACTTTGGCAGAAGACCAAGTATGCGCTTTTGTAAGACCGGCCGTGGCGTACCAATTAATCAGATTGTGTCGCATAGACAAACATACATACATATATACAACATATAGATTACTTGTTGAGGAATGTGTCAATGGGCCGTAGGAAAGGATTAAATAACATTAATCTTAGGTAGAGTAATGATAAAAACTCGGATATCGATATTATGTTACCAGTTCTCAAGACTATGGAAACAGCGGACAAAATATTAGAATCAAATCAAATTTATTTGCAAACTCTTGAAGTACCTATAGGACATAAAAATTAAACGCTCAAAATTGATTCCAAAGTTCAGGTTCAGATGAACAGGTATAATGGGCAATTAAAAAAAATTAAAATTAAAATGTTTGTTTGCCTGCCTTCTTGTACGTGCGTGACGTCACAGCCAGCCCCAACGGAAGACCAGCGCTGGTTGCTTCCATACAACCAGCATTATGCTGAGTTGGGGCTGTGTTGTGGCAGATTTTATGTTTGTTTTTTATAATTTTACTCCTGTGTGTTTTTAAAATCTGTCACAATAAATGTTTTCTTTCTTTCTTTCTTTCTAAAATAGAGAGCCCTGAGTAAATGGAAAACTTTGTTTTTAATAAAACCAATACATACATATGTGCGAATGTAAATTCATAACAATTAAATTCAAAAGATAATAAAGTAATTCAGAGAAACCAGTTAGTTCAAAGGCAAAACAAATTAACAGGCATCGCCTGCGGTTAGGAGATAAAATGCAGAGCCTTATAAATATTGCAGGAGACTGTTTAATAAACAAAAGGCCGGCATTCCCTAGGACCTCGGCTCTCAAGACAGAACTCATCCATCAGATCGACTTTAAGTACTATATATCTACATATATCTACGTATAAGTATAAATACAAGGCAAAGGCACAGAATACATAATACAGCAATGGTGATGAATTGAAGTTTTAAATACCATCACATATGTACATAATCCTTTGCTTTTTGCCTTTACTTATTATGTTTGGAGTTAAATAAACAATTTTAACTACTTACTTTACGAAAAAAAGCCAAGGTTTATTGTATTGGGTTTTTCATAGATATAAAAATCTTCCTTTCACAAACAACCCTGTATAAAGTTACGACCGTTACTTTCCTTTCCGATCGTGGCGCGGTTAATTATTTTATTTAAGCATCTCTTCGCAAAGAAGATGATGAATTGAACCGAACGAAGTTGTCATAATCGTAAAACTGGATTTCTTGATGAAGATATTTTATGGAAAAATTATGGGTGTACGAGTAATGCTTGATGCTTATATTGTTGATTCACGCACTTAGGTATAGGCTGAATTAAATGCTGTAAATATGGACGTACATAACACAAGGAAAAATTTGAACCAATGGGTAGGTGAGCTATTTTAGACTGTGGTAGGGTATTTTAGGTACGCCTAAGTTGCTACTAAGTCTTCAAATCATATCTATCGCCAGCACCTTACGGTGTGTTTTGGCAGGCTCGATTGTGAGCCAGTTCCAGTGCAGTATAGATCCACCTCAGACAGCATAATGCTCAAAAAATAGATACGTGCGTAAAAAATAGGTACGTGCAATCGCAAATGAAAAGAAAATAACAGAACTTCGTTTCCAAATGTATGTATATATTACCGGAGATTTGTATAAAACTTTGACCGATGACTGTAATTGTAACTCAACTCGATTATTATTAGCATATTCGAATGCCGCAAGTTTTCTCACGGGAATCGGGTCCGATACTCTATTCGGAATCGTTTAGTCGAGCCGAGAATTTGGGTGATTTTGATTGTGCCCCGAAAATGTTGTTTCGTCCATAGCTATTTGCGGAATTTTGTAGCCGGGAGCTTTATTTGGCCAGAACTCTCCCTTTTTTAATTCCCTTCGCAAATTTATGTTGGGAATTTTACTGCCCCTCAGTGCAAATTAAGGTATTTTGTTTTTATAAACGCTATTCGTAATTCCTTAATGTTTGTTTATACTGGCATATTGTACTTAAGTGGCGAATTAAACATAACACGATTATTTTAATTGTTAACAACATGAATGTATGTAATCCGACCTTAATCGCAATGAAGAGATAAATATTGTGTATATTTGTACTACTATTGCGTAACACAAACATTTAACAACAGTAGCTTACTATGTTATTGTTATTTAAAGAAGCAGTCTACCTAGCAGTATGAAAGCAATTACGTCGTACATTAGTAAGGCTGCTGATTTATTTAATTATTTATTAATAGTCTGCAAAACAAGCACTAAGCTAAAACACACATAATAAACTTAATGAATAGAAAAAAAAAACTAGAACTTAAAGCTCTCTTGATGCAGACCTCAGTAACAATTTTAAGATAATTACTTACAAAATAAATACACATATATTACATGCTACTTTAAACAATTAAGTAAATAAAAATTACATAGGTAAATAAAGAGCACACAATACATATTATTATAACTACATATGTATCTAAGCTTATAAAAAATAATAATCATAATAAGATAACCAAAACATACAACAAAGAAAAATTAACAATGATTCTATAGTAATATTCCCATTGACACTAGACGACTAAGTACATACTTATACAAATAAAATAATAATAATGTGGATAATGATGATGTAGATCCTTCGTAAACTCACCTAACTACAGCCTAATTTTATTCAGCCCGCTGATTTTATAATTTTTCATAAACATAATAAACATGTACCACTAATCTTCCCATACATAAACCTTCATACATGAGAATTTAACAATTCAGTGGACTTAATATAATGTTATCCCTCCTCAAAACACCGTCAAGTAGACTTAAACTTGGGGTGGGTCTATAAGGGATGCAAAACTTAATATATTTTTGCTGGTTTTTGTCAGATTCGAACTCATGACCTGCTGATTGCGAAACCTATGCATCACGGCATGGTCTAGTCGTGCAGGTAACCAAGCGACCTAAAATTGAAACCACCTCCGTAAATTGAGTAAAGATAGTCCTAAAACACAAATCTACAAAAGAAATAATCTCTCTCTTTCTCTCTCTCTCTCTCTCTCTCTCTTCAGTCAGATTCCTCATAACTTAGGGTCGTGACTCCCCCGCAGAATTAATTCGTTAGGGGGGTTTTCTTGAACATAAAATTGGATTTCCTTGAGTAAAGAAATACATATACATGTATGTATACTAATTATCCTACTGTACATAACCCTACGTGTACTAATCACATAAGTGATATCAAAAAGCGCTTACTACACGTAATTAGCAGACAAATAATTAATCCGTATATGAATAGGTCCCGATTAAATATTCGCTCAGTAAAATGTAATCTGTTTGTAAAGTCTCATTAAGCCCGATAGCAACACGACGAAAATAAAACAAAGATAAGATGTTGAACAAACATGGCTAATGAGAAAAAAATCTTTATGCTTGGTAGCGGCCATTTTATTGCGATACACTTGTAAAATACTTCATAAAACTACGCAATTACAATTATGTACCTACATTTTTTTTTTACATTAGATAGACTCACGCTTGACTACAACTTGCCTGAGTTAAGCAACGTTGTATCTACGATCTAGCGCGCTTGCCTAGAAGAAACCGGTTTACTCTCGACTTGAAGACCGACAAATTATAGTTCAAGGGGAATAGAGACCACCTCCTTCAAGCCTTTCACCTTTTTCAAGGAATGGGTTTGCTCTGGGCCGTAATTCGCCTGATGGTAAGCAATCATTACGGTTTGTATATACGTATAGTAAACTAGTTCTTACGTACTAACTATGCGTAAGGGTTACTTGATGCCTACGTGCAAAATGAGACTTATTTCTAACAGTGGGATTAGGAAGGCTGCGAATGATGATGACAGATTGACTCTGGCTTCGCAACACAGCCTAACGGCTACCACGAGGTCAGAGGATTCGAAACATTTTGTGACAAAATTTCTTTGGCAAATAAATGATTTTGTATTTGTATTAGATATTTATTTATTTATGCTTATGCGGCATATATTTGACAGGTATAGTAGCATCCAATAGACACGATAAGAAATAAAAACTAAAACTGTCATAGAAAGATATTTGCTCTAACTCCGAACAAGATAAAGGAAATTCTTCTGTCAAAATTCAAGCACTCATAGATTAAATCAACAAACGAATGTAAGATGATACACTTGATTACTCATTCAATTAATCTTGAAACAAAGCGAGCCTCTCGATTTCAAACAACAATGGAGAAAGAAACAGAACAAAGAATGTAGGTATAAATGGATATAAACGAAGGTAACAATAAAATCTATCTCACTAATGAACAAAGAGACCAAGTTTTCAAAGAAAATACCAATTGCGTAATTGAACTAGACATGGATCGTGAAATCGATATAAAATTGATTAAGAACGCTCTACAGAAGTTTTATAAAACTGATAGTCTCAGAAATTTGTAAGGATTTTACACTTGAATAGAAAATAAAATAGAACGAAATTAAAGAGACATTCTTTGTTTATACACATACTAAGTGCACTTATACGTACATATAAGAAAACATTGCAAAACTTTACTGTACAAAAATAAAATGCAAAGATGAAAATTTTACTGTAAAACATTCAAATAAAATTTAAACATCTATACAAAAACGTATCTAAATATTGAACACAGTTTTAAATCAAAACATGCAACATAAAATAAATGCGTATTAAAAAACGAAGGGGTTACTTTAAAACAAGACACATTACTCAAAATGGCTTTATTTAAATAACTTGACCAAGAACAAAACAAAAGTCGAGATTCAATATCTATTCCACTATAGTTTGAGTGTTTGTATGTATTGTTAGCCGGCGTGGGTCGGCGGCCTTACAGCTGCGTTATCTATCTCCTGACCTACGATTCAACCCTTCCTATCTCTCAAACGAGGACACCGACTTACTGTTCAACAATAATATATGACTCTTCTCTGATACTTATGCAATTAAAAAGACGTAAATGGCTCAATTATAGACGTAGAGAGTAGAAAGTATTGGTAAATTATCTTATCTTACTGAACCAGATTGAGTCTTTTCCAAGACCGTATTAAGGACTTTCTGAATGACTTCAAGTTTAGGCAGCTCGCTTTTTAACTTTGTTACGCGTCTTGAAAAAAAAAACAAAAGAACATCTATTTCAGAATAAACTCTACGATAATTATCAAAACTAAAAAAGTCTTCTTAGCGACAGACCACAAACCAAAAAAAACAAAGCACTAAATAACTAAGAATTAATTACCGATAAACTGGAATATCAATTTGGTTTCGATGGAAATCTTAACGAAGCATGGCCGGCGATCGTTAACGATGATAATGGCATGGATTGCCAAAAACGAACAAAAATCGCAAAGCAAATAAAAGCGAGCATGCGCCCGAGTCGAGATTGAGAACCTGTTCTGGGGGGTTACTATGAGATATTAAACATTATTCAGTTTACATATCAGCGATAAATATGTGCAACTTCAAATGACAGGTCAGACCAGACAAACGGGGAGATCTGAGTGAAGCAATTTTTTTCCACACAATAAATGAAATTTTACCATCCATCTTGTAATGACTGTGCAAGTGGCTTCTTCCAATAGCGATGGATTGATCATCGTAATTTTTAGTACGGAAATACAATAAACAAACAAACATCAAAATTACAAGAGACTTGATGTGTATATAGCAAGACAAAAGATATGACGTAGTCTTTATTAACTCCGTCATATTACTTTTCGAAATTGTAACCCCTGAGCCAGTTTTTCTGTAATCTGCAGCGCTGAAGTTCTCAGCTTGATTTTAAATTGCTTGACATGTAACTTTTTAAGTATGACAGAAAAAATAAGCTATTTAGAGACAAATGGTACAAGCTTTACTCTTTACGCTAAGGTAAATAGAGTGGCTGCGAGATATAGCTTAGCGAATTGATAACTTATTTTTTTTTTAATATTTGAACTAATTATTCTGTACTTAATGTATCCTGCTCTGGCACCAAATTTCATCCATATCAATCTAGCCAGTTTTTCGTGAAGAAGGAACCATTATAGTCACAAAAACTTAAGAACGTAATTTATTTACGTGTTTAAGTATGTAATTAGAAGAGCTATGGTCACAAAAACACTACCTATATTAAGATGAATCTCCATAACGTATAGAGTTTTTATACAATATCTGCATCCCAGTTCGACCAAGTAACCAGAATATATCCCAGATGCCGATGTGTGCTCGATCAAGTCACTATCATATCTCGATCTATGATGAAAGACCCGAGCGATGCAACACAAATAGATAAGGAGCATCGACAACCGACGTACATAGATGCTGGAGCATTACTGGATGTGACAAGTGTGAGTTTACGTTTAGCGCAGTCTCAATTGAAATAAAAAAAACCCAGCGATATAATCTCTTAGGTGAACACATTTGAAGACAGTCGCGGATTATACGAGCAACAAGTGAATTGAGGTTACTCCAGCGTGAATTGTTTTATGAAATTTTTAGAGTCGTAGTTAAAACGATAAATTTACTATAACTAGAATGAAAAAGCAACCCTTTTTTTGGCATTTTTTGGCAGATTGAAGAATATATAGGCACTGGTAATGGTCTTCGCACCTGGTAATGTCAATAATATGTACGTAACGTACTCGTATAATAGGAAACCCTTTTCCTGAGCAAACATTTAGAAAAAAACGATATAAAATTCTGAATCTTCTTCCTGTCGAAAGCCACATCCAGTAAATTAGTTCATAAAAACTATTACAAGCGACCCAAGCATGATAAGCACATTTGATGTTGTTAGAAACCAACAAAATGAATAATTAATTTCCTGATGAAAGTTCAAAGAATTGTTATGGGTTTTTTTATTACAACCAAATTATTTTCGAATGGATGTTGCTTTGGAAACATAGATATATTTTTACTCATAATTTAGCAGCTACTCTAGAACGGGCATAAATATTTTGCATAAAAAGATTAACATCAAAATATTTACAGCCATCAAATTAGAAAATATACTGTTATCAATGACCATTTATCATCATCTGAGTAATAATCTATCAACTATGAATATTTTAGCTCCAGAATTTGCATTTATTATAAAACATTTAAAACGAGCTACCTCATTTACGTATTGTTAAATAAATTTTGCGATCCGCTAAACCAATTAATTTATACACATTTTCGTGTCGATTCGCCCAATTTGTTTTATATCTACAATCTACATGTATCCTTGAAAGAATGACATTTAAACAGTGTTTTTCGTTAATTAAACCACCAATTAGACAGATACAATCTGACGACCCTAAAGGAATCTTAATCTTTGTTTTATTTTACAATTTTCAATTTTAATTCGGAAAGGTTCAGTCGTAAACCTTCGCGATTATAATCATTGTCATAACGTTTATGGCTGAGAACATGTACATTTGACTGCTATTTTTATCTCGATATAATAATATTGAATTTTATGTGATGTAGAATTTTAGCAATCAGCTGCCCATTTACTTTACCAGTGCTTATTTTGTGCTGGAGAGTTTATTTTGATAGCTCCTATTATTGTAATCTGGATGCCGTTTTAATAAAGGATGTACTAGTATTTGCTCTAAGAATAATTTCGGATTTAATATGCTTCAAATAAAGTGCTTTCTAAATTGGTTAGTTGGTTTTGATTGCAGTGAGCCAAAGTGAAAATCGCACCTTTATAATCATTAATCATAAAGGAAGGTTTTTTCGTTGTATACTAAATTAGGTATAAAAGCAATTAATTTCCCTAATAGTAAACAATCATCAATAACACTGTACTGTTCGTTAGAACTCTAGACGATTTCGGGTGCTGTTTACGCGAATGAGTCACGCACATCCGGAGCTAATTTCAATTCTATGCATTTTAGTTGTACTCGGCTTTATTGTTTGATGGTTGTTGAACTGACGTTTTGTTGCTTGTCATCTTGTTTTTAAACTTCAAATGCATTATTTAAATTTCGCTATACGAGTGTGGTGAAATTTATTTTTCGTATAAACGATATCTTCATAATGAATGCTACGCTTCTAAAAGAAGTATCGACAAGTAGGAATAGTATATGTTTTTATTCATCACCATCAGAAATTAACCAGAAGCTACTTCATAGATTTGATAAAAAGTAACTATTTCTTACTCTATTGAAACACACCTGCATGGAATCAGATAGGTATTTACTGTACATATGTATATCTACGTCTATGTTACATCTTGTCTACTTTCTGTCTTTAGAAGCTACCGCAAGTAAGTACTAGAGTTAATACTCGCTTTGAAGAGAAAGCATTTCACCGACGCCGGCGAACAACTGAAGTATTCAGATATTTCTGAAGTACTTGAGCTGCATTTCCTATATGCAACGCAATTGCTCTCTTGAAACATAATGGGACGTTTTACTACAGCTGTTGGTTCATAAGGGCTGTAATTATAGTACTTAGTTATTTGACTATCATTGTAATTGTCTAATCAAAGATAGATGTAAGTATACAACAGTATGTACAAAGCTTTTTTGGTAAGACCGTCGCTAAACTATGTCAAAGGTCATTATATAATTCTTGAGCCAAAAGTTGGCCACCCTCATAGGAACTTGCTTACTAAAAATACTGTTAGTCAAACGTTTGACGAAGCGACACTCGCACAAACAACGATGTAGTCTGTATGAAGATGTATTGCTCTTTCATCTTGGCCTTTTGGAGAGGACCTTGCCGACGTACTGTGCAGCTGTCATAGCTTGGTTGATGAAACGGGAGTTATACTGGCGAAGTAGCATATTTATACAGACGAAAATATTTGTATAGGGGACTGATAAAGGCAGTTGCCAAGACTGTAGGTCATATTCTTTTATTATAAAGGTACTTACGAGTCAGCCAGGTGGTGCAGGCACCCGTGCCTGGCCAGGTGCGCCCGGCGCGGCGCCGGCAGCTCGCTGTAGCAGCCACCGCGCGCGCCCGACCGGCACATGTAGCCTGTGCCGACACACTGCGCCGTGTTGCAGTAACACCGCACGCCTTCGCTGTCATAGCTTTTTGGTTCTGGAACAAGGAAAAATGATTGTTAGTTCATTAGCTTAAATGTTATTGAATGTGGGAAGGAGAACAATTGGTTGGACAGATAGAGTAAGAGTAAAATATGCTCTGAATGGATGTTGGATGAGGGTGACAAAATAGAACTCAATATCAGACCGAGCGTAGCAAATAGAACTTTAAGTATCATGTCCAGCAGTGCCATCACATTTTAATTACATATAACGAACCTGTACTATCATAGGAAGGACAAATCAACTATTAGAGAAACCTATGCTGACGTTTACTCTAAACACGAAGATAAACATCATAAATGATAACGATAATGGGTCAAATTAGTTTTAAAAACACAATGAATACAATGTAATAAAAATACAAGATTCATAAAACAATGCTCAGGAATAGAAAGACATTGACTCCGAAAACGAACATATATTCACCTAGATAAGTGAACGAACTTTTTTGAATGTAGACATGCTAATCGCATGCTAATGATGGCCGTTCTACATTCGATATCAATCGACATAATGTAGCATCGAATAAAATCGAATTGGTATCGTAATCCAAACGGAAACTTTGTTAAAACAGAATAGAGACATGGCGATGGTGATAATTTGATTGCGTGGGACCTTCTCAGAACTCCCAAGACGTATAAGATTTAAGATATATTTTAATGACGGATAAGAGGTTAAAATTGTTTATTAGAACTTCTGTAACGTAAGTAACTGCTGGTAACTGTTGCTGTGATGAGACGAACACGGTCGTTTCTCACAGCATTTATTAAACAATGTAAAGCTCCTGTTTTGTTTTGTTTTAAAAGTGTCGACACAAGAGCTCCCAAATCTTAAACGAACTTACCTAGATTGATAAATAACTTAATTGGCTACTTCTTGTCTGATATCAAGCAATGACACTAAATATAAAGTTCAAAAGGCAATAACAACTTTTAAAACTAAAGATTGAATACGTAGTTAGTCACGTTCTTAGAAGGTTTAATGAGGCACTATACTAACGTTAATTTCTACGTAATTTTAAGTTATTAGTTAATTAAACAATAATATTGGTATAACGAGAAGTTTACAATCTAATTAACTTAAATTACGTTGCTAATTATTATTAGGGGCCCTATTAAACAGAAAAATATGTAAGCCATTTAATTAATTACAAAATGTTCTCTGAATTTGTCTTGAACTAACAATTATTTAAAGGCGAGTTCGTAATTAAAAAAATAGATTTATATACTTGCAGGTACAGTAATAGTGTACCTGCAAATATATAAATCTATTTTTTTAAACTTAGAAATCGTAAGTTGTTCTAATTTAATCTATAATTAACAACTTCTTTTCTGATATTAAATAGTAACGAAGCAATTGTATACACTAATATGTAGTTAAATGTTATCAACAGAACAGTATTGTAAGTAGTTGTATACTGAAAATCAAAGCGCATAAACAAAATTCTGCAGCTTGTAAAGGGTATTGCAGGAAATGGGCATTGCAATAGGAAACGTCGTATAGTATGTCCAATCAGGGAATCGACATCGAGGCGCCTGCCGCTCGCCGCTGTCATAAACTTTGATAGCATTCGATTTGCCGAGACTTGCCTACACTGCCTAGTGCCTACAGCCGCTAGCTACGCGATCACTGCCTATATCGATTCTGTTACAACTCCAAACCACGTTTATTTCCAGAAATTAATGGTCTCGCAAAAGTTTGCAATGCCACTAAACCATAAACTACTAGACTAGTTCGAGCTAAATTAAGACTCAAAGGAGTGTTTGTTTAACCAGAAGCCGCCACGGATATTAAAAGAATGCCCCATAACAAATCCTAATAATAGTCAACAAAAAACCCTTTCAAGTCCCATGGCCGCATCGACGAGCCGATGAACCGGTAAAAATAACATACAGCTGGTCCGAGGCACCATGTATGAATAATGCCCGCGTCATACACAACGGGCCCCTACATAAATATCCCGACAAACGGCCAGCCTCCGAGCACATTCAATGTAAATGCCGACTGCAGACGAAACAAAACGAAATTAATTTCAGACGAGCGCCGCGCGACTCGAACCCAGGACTTAGGAAACGAGACCCCCTCCGATCTCTGGCATCTTAACATACTTCCAATGTTCACGGAATCGATTTTTTTGGAGATGATTAGTGAACCTCTGACGATACCCCGGACGGGACGATCGAGGGCCAGATAAAAAGCAGAACATTCGTGTAATCAAATAAAGAACCATTTAAGAACATGTTGATACAAACGAGATTGAGAAAACGATGTAATTGGACAACACTAAAAACGAAAATTCAAGTCTGAGTTCTGGCGAGAAAATTTATTCACCCGTGGTCATTAAAAAGCGTCTGATGAAGTCGCCGGAGCAATGCGATCAACTTGCATCGAATAAAATCGAGACGAACAAAAACCCGACGTAGATGAGCAAAAAAATGACTCGCGTAATGATTAAATTTTCGTCCGAGGAAACGTTTAATAGCGCATTTTAATAGCTTTTGCACGCAAAATTGCTTCCATTAATTGCACTGCGTTCCGAGTCCAACAGCAAACGATCGTAAACCTTTATTCTGTTTATAAACCCAGCCCTTATTTTTATATAGTGAGCACGCTCAGTACCTAATTTTAAAAATAATCGTAATCACACACTCATTAGCTGCACAATTAGATTTATCGATTCATCCTACATTATTTTCTTATAGACGGATGCCATTAGGCCGGCTTTACAATCAATTTCGAGTCAAAAAGGAAGGCACAAACGGAACACCGAAGGATAAGGTAAATAAAAAAATAAACAAACAAAAGAGAAAAGGTCCCGGCATGTTATTTGGAATTGATAAATGGGCCTCCGAAGACGTGAGAGAGCAGGACGAAGCGAGGTTAGAGCGAGAGGGTAGAACTAATGAGTCCGAGACGGGATGCATAAATGTGGGTTTGTTAGAACACTATAAGATAAAGGAAAGTGCTTCTTATCGCATCCAAGCTTTTTCTGTTGAAATTTATAAGTATCGCATGGCTTAAAGGGCGCCAGTGTTCACGGTGGATTTACTCTTCACGGATATTCATCAGCCACAAGCCCAATTTAAAGGGTTCAGGCGATCAGTCACCCTCTGTCGCGTGCCACGGCAAATGAAGTGTTAATTTGAAGGTGTCTTTTTGTTTACTTTGCTAATGTTTGACAAGATGAAAGAGATGTTATACCACAGAGTAATTAACGACGAATTTGTTCATTCAATTACGTGACTCATTGTGGATAATTACAAACCTTAAAAAACAAGAATTCATTGTAAGCTGAGACATACTATTGTGAGAGTGTAATGTTTTAAACGTGATAAATATGCGTGTGGCAGATTGTTGATTCAAGGCACTAATTAATGACTTGTACATGTACTCAGTAATGAACTAAAGAGAAACGTACCTAATTTAAATATTGTTCGCAGTATCGAGAGCTTTCAAAGAAATCGTGACCGATGAAGATTTAAAAAATACACACTCGAGAGTGAACAAATATAGTTAAAGAGGCGATACGATCGGGATGCAGAAGCCGGTTTTGGCGAATCGCGATTGAAACGTACAAAAGGAATAAACCCGGTCCTTCCGAACAGATAGCTACCTATAACAGCTCTCTTTAAGACGCTCTCGCCGATGCAATGCGATCTATTTAGTATATCAAGTTTCATAATCATCATCATCCCTTCACCACATTTCAGACCGCAGATACTCGTACAATTTAGATTTTAGATCACGCGCCTAGATCTAGATAGAGCCAAATTTACGCCTCTAGGAATGCACAGTTATTCTTGTCGGATTATCTTCGAACTTCTGTTATGAGAGTATTTCAATTATATTGCTATCGTGTCCAATGCACACGTTGGAATGCCTTTCACAAATCACGGTGCCGATAGAAGCGCAGTGTTGCTTGATTTTAGTGGTGTTTTCGAGGCTAGATTAACATAATTAATGGAGTTTAATCGGCGACGGTCGTCTCATAATCAATCGTTAGCGAGGCATCCGATGCAGAGGTTTGTAATATGACTTTTATAAGCATGTTGCGACAACGGCTTTCTCTCCGTTCACACGCTGTCCGGGTCGGCTTTATCTAGTACTTTATTACGTTAATAATGATGGCGCGAGCTGGGGCCGGTTTCTCTGCGGATTGGAACAAGCCGCTTTATGCTGATTGGATGATGCGGAAAGCAAGGCTGCCGAGCGGCCTTGTTGGCATTCCGATCCAATGTCCGCTATTTGGGACTATTTATTGGCTGTCAATTTGGATTCGGACGGCTTGATTTGTTGCTTCTAGTGTTGTAATGAGTTTCGGATGTCGACTTTGACTGATGATGATAGGAGATAATTAGAAAGGGGTCTATTATGCGCTAGACTGATTTGTATTGAAGTCTTTGAATAGTATTCAATCTTTCTTATTTTGAAGGTGATTAATATTTATGTCCGGAACTAGTACTATAAACACATATATTTAATCGTATATGCAGGTTAAGTATTCACCTTACTGCTGTTTGAACAACAATGTCATATACCAACTACTAATTTATGTAGAACTAAAACATTCATAATAATTAATTACAGGTGCTTTAAAAAGCATAGGACTAGGTACCAACTAGTTCCCGGAATCAATTAATTAGAGCTTAAAGCCATAATATATAATAACCATGACGAGCCAGCATTCCTGACTCATTATTTTAAATTAAAAGCTTACTGCAGTCCATAATTAGTTTGCCGCTGCCTACCCTCATTTCGCATGCAGATATGCAGCGTTCAATCGGAGGCTAATTTCCATCTCTTTATCGCCTAGACCGATCAGTCCTGATCTTCCGTAATGTATGTCCTCGCAGATAATTGTAGGCGGCGCCAGTAATCTTGGCCACAGCAATTACTGTCCGCGTTGCTTCCACGCAAACTCATCTACTGGGAAACCTGATTGTTTTCATGACTAAAACGTGTTAGAATCACGATTCTATGAAAGTGCTTTATCGATTCCTGCAAGGCTTTCGAATCCAAGTTACGTCGGTTCACGACATGACGGCGCAATTTACGTGCTAAACTTCAAGATAAGTGTATGCAAATTGCAAGTTAGGTTAGGAGATTAATAACAGCGGCACTATCTAATCTGACATCTAGATTTAAATAAATAATAACCAATACAGGCTCAGAACTAGTTAGAAAATGATATTTGTCGTTATTTAAATCTGGATATAAAAAGCTATCGCATCTATGATCAAATCAGTAGAACCGAAAAGCTTCAGATTACGGTACATATTTTATGTGCGTTCCAAATAAGATCGGCTGGTGCTAAAATTTCCAGTGGATTGCCGAGTATTATGATATCTGGTAGATAAGGATCTGATCTTAGATCAGCGTATATCTCGGAGTTAGAGGCAGTAGATTCTGTGAGACCTAGGCTGATAATTGCACGGTCGGCGCCGGTAATCTGGCTCAGACCAATTACTGTAGATATGCGGGAGTCTGCACCGCTTAGACCTCAGAGGTTGCGCGTTGCACATCATTTTCACGTTTGTAGGTTTTTTGAACATGTCATATTAAATCATTTTCATATTATTTATTATTATCCGATAAATCAATCAGCATCAGACATAACCATAGAGTAACATGGAGAAAATAGGTAGTATGATATTTTTCATCGCTAAGATATATCGCATAAAATAAAGTGCTTGACTTTATTGCCTAATATGACGCCTATTTTTTGCTACAATAAAGTGAAAAGTAATATCAACATTCTTCCGGTGTACGGTACAGCCACTTCTGTAGGTCGGCTAGCGTTTCTGTTATCTGTAATCAGAACACTAAAGCCTGCATCTTTGCGCCCAGACAAATGGTTGTAATCTTGCTACAAATCAGGTTGCACTGAGAACCTCTCGTTTACTTATTATACTGTATTTATTCCACCAGACGCCAGCAAGATGGATTTACGATAGTCAAAGCAATAAGTCTTCTATGGATGAGGTTTGCACAAAATCGACGCATCTGATACATACATACATACTAAGCCTACGCAGTGGGATAGAGAAAGCTATGAATATAGGTATTTTTTATTCTATTAAAACTGTGTTGCGCTATAATTTGCTATCAGATGATAGGAATGATCCACGCAGTCAAGCAACGGAAGTTGCTTTTTGTTGGTGATACTCGTGAAGTCGTGAAGTAAGTTTCTTGTCCGCAATAATATTGAATCTATATTAATATGTGATATGTATTTTTCAGTAGATAGGGGCAGTACAAAATACAAATACAAAATAACTTTATTTCCAAAAAACTTAACTTACACCCTGTTTATTTAGATTTCTGTGCTTACACCCTTATAAACTAATGTATCTAAACAATCATGCCACACCTGTAATGTTGGTGCATTGGGATCATCTGCCATCTCACACTAGGAATCGAGAACCCTGTGACGTGAGATGGCAGTTTACGGCCGGTGGAAATATGCCTCTTTTATTTATACATTTTTGAACATTTATTAAAGTGATAAAAACTAAAATATAATACTAAAATCTAAAACATTAACTGATTTCTCATTAAAACAAAACAAAACAATAGCACGGCAGTGAATTTCTGACAAGTGACAAATGTGACATTTCAGTGTTGCTAACATTTGAAAAGTAGCCTCCCCAGCAATGCTTTTTTTTACATTCTGTTTGTTTTATTTTATTTATTTATCTTATATTATTATCCAAATACAATATTATAATAACATTATTTAAACTATGTATTTACAAAACAAGTAAGCATCGTTGCCTAAGCGGGAATAAAAATTTGTGTTAATTGTGTTCTTAAAGATCGTGAGATATAAATGTGATCTTGCGAGTGTGTGTGCATTTTGCTGCTTACAATAAGAAGATCAGTTGTGAATGTTCGCTTGGGCAGTATTCGTAAAAAATAAATAAAATAAACCTAATTAATTGTATACGAAACGTAACGAAAGTAATTGTAGCAAGTACTAAACCTCTTTGTTCGAGTACGACAGTGATAATTATGATTGAGAATAAACCAAACCCATCGCAATATCTAGAACAATAACGCAACGAACCTCCATACAATAGCCAACAGAGTCGATAAAAGCATCCATTCCAAACAAAGTGAAGAACGATGATAATGATAAAACAGGGGAAGCGCATTCATTACCCACGCAAAATTATTCCAATAGGCAAGATCTCGATAAGCATATACGTACAAGTACAGTATGCGTGTGGACGCACATAGCAGAGGCTATTAATGCAAATGTTATTGTACACCGGCGGACCAAAGACCTATCTGCTCTTAGATTATTTCCTCGGAAAATCGCTTGTTTGAACACCAAGTATGTGTAATGTGTATGGTGATATAGAAGCGTAAGTATGTGTTGCACGACTAAGAAGACATGATAGCTGTTTAGTGACTATACTGAATCGTAACTAGAAACCTCTAGAGTACACATTACTAAATAAATTTAGGAGATGAACTATAAAATTAGATTTTTGAAGTTTGGAAAGGTTAAACTTAATGTTATTAATGAAACTCCTATCAATAAATAGTTTTTGTCAAACAAAACTGATCTTTGTTCCAGAACATTATTTAAAATCTCACTGACAAATGGGCACTAATTCATCTGCAGTACCGTAATGCAGCATAGCATTGATATAGCTAAATGAGCTTCTTGTGTGATGTAACACACATCGGCTATGGTCTAAATAACTTTAGCGGGGCTTTCACTGGCGTCTTTCACGGCTGCTAGTTGGTATGTCGACTAGCAGTAATCTGTGGCTGGACCAAATTTGAAGTTATGTAGACAGTTGCGGCCGCTCGTAATGAGTTGTGTTTTGTGTTGACGATTCAGATCTTCATAAGAGTTGTTTCATTTGAATTATTATTCTGTAGTGTAAATTTACATGGATTTATAGAACAATTGTTGTCGTTTTTTGTTTTTTATAGTTTGTTTATTTGTTATAGTTTTTGTTGAGTGTTTTATTATTGTCATGTTAAATTAAACTCGTGTTTGCTATCACACCTTCCCCCAACCACTTCAATTAAGTTTTTCTTCCACAGAGCTCGGCTCCCGCTACGTGACGCTTCTATTTCGAGCCTGGACACGGATCTATCTATTCCTGACTCTTATTACCACGGTCTAAGGATGCCATCTATCTAAATAACATTATCAGTCGGTCCACGTCCCCACCGAGGTTATCGAGCTTTCACGCCCAGCATACGATTTGAATAATGTACGCTCTTCGAACAGTTCGGTGCAAAACGACACAAAACATTTTACGTCTGTATTTCACGCCACCTGTTGGCGTTCATCGCCTCGTTAGCCCACAATGGACACAAAAGGCTCGACTACCTGATCGCTTCTTTTTTATCGATCCAATACCCTTTTGATTGTGGAGGAGTTAATGTCATACCACAAAAGCGGGGATTTAGGGCTCAATGGAGTTATTGTCACATCGAAAGGGCTCTCAATCAAACAGTAGTTGGACGCGTGCATTGCGTAAACAATTTAAGCCCTTTAGGTCTGTTTGCTTTTACAATCCAGTGGGTTTATTGTGTGACACGGGACGGTGACAGTGGAAAGTAAACGTTGGCCGTTTAGCGACATAGGTGGTAACTTTATAACTTGTGTGGAATATTTTTGGTGTTGCAACATTGAAGCGGCCTGTGGAGTGTGAAATGTTTTACACCTGTAGGAAAGGTGGGTCGTTGACTTGGACAGCATATAGTAAAAGTTAAGTTGGGAATGAGTACTTTTTATCGTGTCTATTTTGTCGGAGTACTGAATGAAGGCATTTTCCTTAAGTTAACCAACATTCATTGAACCGGTTATAAAAAAAACCGTAACAATGCACGGAAAAACTCATAGTACTAGAAAAGTTTGTTTTTAAAGTGTTTACTATCAGACGAGCAACAAAAACTTTACCCATTGTCTTTGCCAAAGGATGTACCAAGCTTAAACTGAGTAACCTTAAGTGGTAAGTTACAAATAAGTTGTCTTTGAAACATGTCTCTAAATAGAATTATTGCGTAAGCCACCTAGCGTATTCAAATCAACACTAGACAAAGTTAGGTTACCTAATGTTTACCAGCAGCGCATGTAAATGACTTGCAGCTTGTTACTAGTTGACTACCGTGGTAAGTGTCAATCTTAACTTTGTAAGAAGGAAAAGCTTAAAGCAAGGCAAGATTGATAAATTGTAAACTTAATAGGTGAGTATATATTTTTTCTATTTGTTTTTATGACTTTTAAAAGCTATAACATTGCAGATTTGTAAACGTTAACATGAAATTACAATGAAGAATTTGTTTTTACGGATAAGAACGTAAATACAACACATATAAACTTGTAATCAGTACACTATGTATTTGTATAAAAGCTTGCTTCTACAGGTTCGTTGGCCAGAAAGCACGTACAAATATAAATAAACAGTTTCGTAACGTGTGTTATTATCTCATTTTTTTTTCTGAACGGAATGCACTTATAGAATTTCTCGCGATGGTCGGCGAAAGAAATGGAATGCGGCCGCAGCGGTCGCTCGGAATCTGTGACGTCTCTACTACTAGTTCTCATTCATTACTCGATGTTACTGTAAACTGTAAGCCTGAAATCTAATAGATGTTTTAAGATTTCATTAAGTCTATATTGTAGCGTCTTAAAAGATTACTAAGTACTACTTTATTAGGAGTAGACACATTTGTAAAATACTTAATTTTGAGAACATAAATTTACCGAAAATATGAGTTTTTTTATATATGCTGACGGTCTCAATAAAATCAACGGAAGTCGAAGTTATAAAGGCGTTTACTACGGCATGATACTAACGGGTTAAATTATGTACACTGATATTACTGCACTAATGTTTACAAACCGAAATTTTAAAAGTTGCAAATGACGCCACTTTGCTCATTTTTGTTGTGGTCTGCACAAACCACAAGCGACATCTGCGTGCGAGTCAGGACAAAAGAAACCACAAAACTACCAGACAAATAACCATCTATTGAAGATATAAACAAAACTTGAACAATGTTAAAATGTGCAGACAAAGAAAATGCATACATTTAAAAACTTACAAGTGTAAAACTATTATAAATAACGGCGGAGTGTAATGTCTCTTTGTTGTTTTTGTAATAACTTTAACTTACATATACAAGATAAAAATAGGTTGATAAATTTGCAGCAGTAAATTATGCCACTTTCAGGTCCATATTCTACCACAATACCTAATTTCATGATGACTTCTTTCCGTTGCAGCAAGAAAGCGGAAAAAAATCCGCTTTTCATATGTAATGGGTAAGAAATAGCTTCGAATTCATTCTATTAGCTAAAACAACCAACTTTGAAAGCCCTTGTTTCTTACAATCCCGTAGTCACGTAAGCGTCCCACTAGACAAGCTATCACGAGCATACCGACCGTATGATTCAGCTTACATTGCTATTCAGCTCGTGTGTACCACTTGACATCGTATATTTGCAGCTCGCGCCCGTATGCTGATGCCAATCAAATAAACCTTACATTTACTTGGAAACCAGTGACACCCTGCGGCACTATTTGTGATTATTTTCAACTAGTGATGTTCCACGGCGTTTTGCTCGGTAATCTGGGATAAGCGATAGACTAGTGACGTTCTACAGCTTGGTCTCCGGGATAACAGACATGCTAGTCAATTTTGTCTACAAAAAATGATACGTTTATGCGTAAAAGATTATAAAAGATAAAGATAAAGATAAAGAATCTTTATTGATAATGTAAAATTGTAACATACATAGGTATAAGTACTAATATCACAGAATATGCTACACAAATTACAATATCTCGTCAAATTGAATTTATAACATTAGGCTTTTATAAAATTTTAGAAGTTACATATGTCTAGTTTTATTAATAAAACAATGAAAATTTTTGTTATTAAAATCATGTCAAACATAATAATAGGTATGTAATCATACAATATGTCAACTTAAATATAAACAAATTTGGCAAATCTTAGGGTCTTTCTTATATATTCCTACGGCAAATTTAATCAAAATCTATGCAGTCGTTTGAGTAAAGAAGCAACAAATAGAGTCACATAAATACAAGCATTTACCTACATATTTGTTGTGTTGTGTGATTACTTAAATGGTCACATATCAGCAGATTCCACATTGACACTATGACATTAAAGAATGGTTTAACGCCATTTAGTTGTCAGGAGATTGTGTGATAATAGCAGTTTAATGCAAATAGGATAGCAAATGGTGGAGATTACATGCATTTTGTATCGTTTGTGTCTCTTTTGAATTAAACCCAGGTCTTGGTAATGCAACCCTTGCATGTTAAGGATGGATAGATGTGTAAATTGCAATATCTGTGTACATTTTTAAAATAAACAATTTGTGAATAATGTATCTTTTTTCTTTATGTAAATCCATCATCACACTAAAATCTGCCAACATATGAGATTACCCTACTAATACCTTAGCAGGTTAAAACGTGGCGCGCCTAACATTAATTTATTATGTATATAACATCTATTGTGATACCCATGTTTTGCACAAATAAATAAATTGAAATTAAAAAAAAAAATGAAATAGTAATCCTCCTAGCCGTTCTCGGCTACGGCGACCATTTTACGACAACGTATGTTGTCAGAAAAATCAACTATTAGAGCGTAGCAGGCATGCAGCTCTCGTATGGCTAACATAGCCAATTTGAAATAGAAAGAGCAATGTACGGGATTGACATCACGATGCGCTCCGCGGGGGAAAATTTTTTCGTCAATCCTATACATTGTTCTTTCTATTCTAAGTGAGCGACAGTATTCTCACTAAAATACGCATCAGATCACGCCCCGGTTTATTCTCGAAGTCATACACATTTTTCATAACCTTACCATGCCACAGCGATCGATTTTCAGCCTGAGCCTCCCAATCAAAGGGGTCAGTTCTTCATACTACAGATGATTATGATGAAAATTATATTTTATCCAGATTTCTGTAGTGGTAGCGTTAGGCTGTGTTTTTAATTATTATGTAGGTACCAAGAACGCGACTTAACGAAAAACAAAACTTGATAGAATGATTTTCAAAATGACTTAAACAAGTATTTTCCAAAACAAACTTCATATTTTATGCATAATATATAAAATGCTTATCTTAATGTTAACAAAGTATTAATGCGTGTGAACGGAGTGACATTCGAAATGTTAATTTATTCAATTTGTATTTTCAAACACAAGGCAGATACAATCTCTGTCGCGTTATTATAACAGCTCGTTTTGTGAATAAATTAGTCTGGACAATAGCATTTTTATTTTGAAATTTTGCTACTAATCTATACTTATATTATAAAGCTGAAGAGTTTGTTTGTTTGAACGCGCTAATCTCAGGAACTATTGGTGCGAATTAAAAAAATCTTTTTGTGTTGAATAGATCATTTATCGAGGAAGGCTTTAGGCTATATAACATCACACTGCAACTAATAGGAGCGAAGAAACAATGGAAATTGTGGAAAAAACGGGGAAAATTAATCATCTTTGAGGGCTTCAGTTACGTGAGCTGCAAAGACGGTTCAAAATTCATGGAATTATTGCCCAAAATATCTATACAACGCGGACAAAGTCGCAGGCACAGCTAGTTGTACTTATAAGAGTCTTGTACATATGTATTTCTATATTTTTCCCGCCAAACTCTTGAATTTCATGAATTATTATGTAAGTATTTGTCTTATTTTCTTTTATTCGGGAATGAAAAGCTTTATCTTTATCATATGTCAGTGATTTTTTTAAATAGAATACTTTAACACTCTAAGATCAATCTAGAAACACAATTCTTAACCCTCCACGTCAATCACAAATCATTTAATAATATACAATTAAACGTTGTATAAATATACATAGGAAACTCATAAAACCTTTATGGTTTGTATATTACAAGTGCAGTTCAGAATAGAACGGCCATAGACCATGAGATAGATGTAGAAGTTTAGTGCGTCAATAAATCTGGCCTATCAATGGACTATCATATAATCAGTTTTAATGAAGTCGCTTTGAGACGCCGCCCCGATCGGAGACTTTTAATTAATTTGTTTTCGATGCCATCGATGATGGAATAGTAAGTAGTTAAATAATTATTAGGGAGTTAAGCAATGTTTGAGGTTTGTGATTGTTTATTTTTTTCATATGGGTGTTTTGGCATTAGTTGAAAAGAGCAAAAATATTTATTACGTCAGTTTTTTTTTAGTTTTTTTTTTTTAGTCTGAATAGGAATGTTTAAAGTGCCGAAGATGCTGTCCTGGCTGTAACAGAACATATTAAAGAACGTTTATATTCTAGAGATAATATTGTGGGTATTTTTATTAATTTAGCAGAAGCATTTGACACAGTATCAATATATCTTATCAGCTAAACTTGAAGCAACGGGAATACGAGTCATCCCCTTAAAATGGTTCGAAGGCTATCTATCTGGAGATTGCAAGCTGTTCGCATCGAAAATATAGTAAGACAACAAACTATAGCTTGACTGTGAAAAGTCTAGGCCCTCCACTCCACTATATAATAAACTTTGTGAAAAAGCTAATCTAACCAAACGTACGATGTCAGAGTTTTACTGTAACCTTAGAAAAATATTTACTGACCCTTGATTATGACAACAGAAAAAATATTGGAAATAGATGGCAAAATAAAAAAAAATTGTAATAAATTTAATATTTCGTACCAAATTAATAAATAATTTCATCAGCCAAAGAATGCATGTTCGTGCCGCTAAACCAATGCAGTTATTAACATAACGATGATAATAATAATAATATAATAATATATATCTTTATTGCACACCAACACAAGTATATAGTACAAAGTAAAATATGAACAAATAATAACGTACAAATGGGCGGCCTTATCGCCTTAAGCGATTTCTTCCAGGCAACCTTTGGATGGACACGACAAGTAGAGATAAACAGAGTCAGAGGTGTACTAATTAGAAATATAACGATTTTTATTCAAATATGTTCCTAATCAAAATAATACCTTTATAATTATAAACAATACCAAAAATATGTATACAAAGAGAAATACTAATATAAATTACTATCTACAAAGAAGTTATAGATCTGTCATGCTGGGGCCACACTAACGCTTAACGTCAATGCCCATTAACGCGACAATTATTGCGATAATTTTTACCGCGTTAAAGTGGGTGGCCACACTTGAATGGTCAACGTGAACGCCCATTTTTGGCGTTAAAAACGCCGTTGATTTTACTTGTATCCCAAGCAAGATGGACGTTGACCGAGCTCTGTATTTCATGAGTGCAAATTTTTATTATTTGAATTTACTGAATCATTACCGAATGATGAAAAAAAAGAAACAAAGAAAAAGAAGATGGTGGATGATACAAATGCACAGGAATCGTACACTGTAAGTAACTAAGTATTAATAATAATTAATAAAAACTACTTAATTAATAAAAACATACAATTTGGAACACATGTCGAAAACACGTGCGATCCCGTCGCGCTCACGACGCATACTGAAATACGTAGTGTGGCCGCTTCATCGCATTAATTCTCGCGTTCATCTCTTTGATGTACCGCCACTGGAGCTATCGCCAAACGCCAAACGGCAATGTTGATGCCGTTGTCAAATTATGACGTTTAGTCGTGGCTACACCTACGGTTAACGTTCATTATCGCGATAATTAATGCCATTTCTCGTTAGTGTGGCCCCAGCATAATAGACATAAAGTGATGAAAGACTTGATTCTGAAAAATGGACAGAGATTTAGCTTTCCGAATAGAAAACGATACTTTTCAACGAAACGATATTTATCTTAAAATGAGCTGTACTTTATTAAATGTTGACAATCGACAGCTAATTTCATTATTTCTAATGTGGAAAATGCCTAGAGGCGGCGCCATAACTCTTGCCAGTGGTTTATGGTTTGAAAAATTGTCTGTCGACTTTCTAATTTTTGTGTCAATTCTAATGGGATATTCCTAGTAGCATTTGAATTAAAACTAGTGTTCTTTAGATTTTTATTATATTTTTATTTCTGTCACCAATACTTTGCACGTATGCTAAATGATTAAACCATAAAATAATATGGGCAATAAAATAAACATGTTTGTTTTTTTCATTTGGCAAGGCCGTTTCTAAAAACACGTTTTATATTCACAACAATTTTAAGAACTAGTGTTATTTTTTTAACTTGTTACTTTGTAAAAATTGTTAATAACTATTAGATTGCGGAAATCCAATGTAAATGAAACTCTGTAGAAATATTTATTTATACCATTACAATAAATGCACCTTACAGCTACGCCAACTACAATATATGTGTTTTTCCGCTGCGACTGCTCCTTATTTCTCTAGAGTTTAATTTTCAATAACTATTCGTTTATTTATTTTTTATTTGAAGATTAATTTCGGTGCTTAAAAGTCTTAATTATTATTCAAATAAGAAGGATCCTGGTTTACATTTCGTTTAACTTCGGTCTGCGTGTGCGCACATAAGTATTGTAAGTAGCCACGCTCCCAACCTGCGGTAAAAACAAACAGCTCTCATTCGTTTACAACCAATATTTGAACGGACGATGTATTTTTCTGGCGCAAGTCAAAGAAGAACCGATGTTAAAAGATACACCAGAATAGTTCTGTGCAGATGTTTTTTTCACACTTTTGCGTTTGTCATTTTCAAGTTTTCGTCCACTAGGTCGACAAAGCATGGTAAATGTGTAAATCAAATCAAGTTGAGCTAAAACTCTAACCGACATTTTTGATCCGGGTGAGAACCCCCGTTACCCAAGAGAACTGCGTGGGCATAGTAATTTATAACTAATTTAGATTTTTGAGTTGGATTTCAGCTTGAATGATTACGATCAATTTCACAGTAACACATTCCTTC
The DNA here is from genome assembly GCA_927399415.1 of Macaria notata. Lineage (NCBI taxonomy): Eukaryota > Metazoa > Arthropoda > Insecta > Lepidoptera > Geometridae > Macaria > Macaria notata. The sequence continues at coordinate 3,114,900 of OV656737.1, forward strand.
AAAAACGCTACATCTTTTTACCTTACACCGGTCTAACAAGAAACGTGCTCCCAAAGAGCGGTGATAGGCTCTGCCTGTACAGCGATGATGTGTGGTCCATCCACTACCACACCACAGGGCGCCGCCTGAACTTGAAATTAAGGTGCACTCGACAATGAGGGATTTTAACCGACTTGGAAAATAAGTAGGTTGTATTCTGAAATAAACTCTGTCATTTGTGGCCATTACTATTTTGATTTTTACTGATATAGGTATTAAATGTTTTCAAAGATGTCCCTAATCATACTTTTAAATTAAGCATACTCGTAGAACGTTAATATAACGTCGTACAGTGTTAAAGTATAAGGATTTAAAAGTAATTGAAGAAAAAAAGAAAGGAGTTGAAGGAAATCTAACTACATAAGTCAAGCATTTTTTTTACGTCGGATTGGTTTACCTTTGACTACAGCCTGCCAGATAAGTAATGTGAATGTACTACTTACCTACTATCAAACAGAAAAGTCATTAGAAATATGAGCATATATACCTATATTAACTCAGTTATGGTCTAACCAACTTTACACCACCTTACAATAAAACATAATCAACAAACTTCATCTTTTTGAATGTCAATCAGTAATTTAAACTTCCCCCAGGCGACTGGCCCTTATTCCCTCAGTAAATACAGTTTATTACGGAGATTATGTACTTAGGTAGATGTAAAACAAATAGCCTCGCTTCCGGGAATAAGTTTGTTTAGGTTTGTTTTACATTACGATTACGAGCCTTTAAAACTTCGCTTTTTAAGCCACTAGTTGTGTTAAAATAAACCTATAGTTTTAAATGTATTCGTATTTGAGCGTGTTTGATGCTAAAAACCTTTTAGTGTTCTGGTTCAAACGGTTGTTAATTGGTTAGTATGCTTTACATGACGAGACATTGATTTGCAGTGCAACATCTTAGTTATCACTCAACAAAGAAACATATGAAAAAAAAACAACAAAAAACATATGTATTTCAAGAAACACTGAAATCAATAAGTTTTCAAGTATTTATCCTATGCTTCGAAAATATATGTGATTCGATATTTTTCTATCCATTACTTTAGTAAGACACCTGAGGCAGTATAAAAAATTTTGACGCCATATTTGGCCAAACTTGCTAGTTACTATTTCATTCGTTTTTTATTTAATTTCTCTAGTAGAAGTGACGTCACAAGTCAAGTTTCTCATTAAGTGCCTTAAACCTAAATAAACGCCCTTTCCAATCACACGTCTAAGTCCCGCGGCATCTTACAAAGCAAGCCCTGGCCTGGCGGTGAAAGCACTCACAAACCACCGCTTGCTAGCGCCGAGAATTCAAATCACGAAGTTAGCAAGTTGTTTGACAAGTTCAAGCAAAACCAAAGGCCGGTGGAAGGGCGAAAAGAAGAGCAAGTGCAAGTAAAATTCTAAAATTGATGGTTCTGTACCAAAAAATCTATGTAAATCGAGAAAAACTCTATGAGCTCATGATTTTCGTTACTGTGCTAAGCCTTAAGACATGTCAATTAGCTTCCGATTATGGAGAAGGTTGTTAAATTAACCAAACAGTACGAAAAGGCAAAATTTCTGCGCGATCAAAAGGCAGAGGCATTGGGCAGACAACCAGACAAAAAACGATAAGTCTTCTTAGTTATAAGGGTTTCATTCGTTACTATCCCTAAACGGAACCCTAAAACCAAAGCGGGCAGTGTTGAAGACGCAACCCGCTATTGGTAAGAAAATTGTAGTGCAATCTTGTGCAATCATCCGGTCGGGAGGCTTTGGCGGCAAACAATCAGCAATTATCGAGTCCCCGACCAAATTATCGACCATTTATTTATTCGACGACCCACGGTCAGGACATGGGCGATGAGTGACCCAATAGTTATTAGACTTTTTGTTTGAGGTCAAATTGACCTCATAAATAATGTGATCAAATGTGAGACATAAATGACCCGATTTTATAAAAAAATGCATAAAAACCCTGGTTAGGATATGACTAGACCCTAACAAGAGATGTTATCGAGTTATAGATATTTTTACATAACAAAAATAATGATACTCAACGCGGGACAAAAAGAAGACCTACAGGATCGATAGGAACTCAAGATTGCCAATAATCGCTTATTTTTATGGCATTTAATTAATATCCCTTTGCCTCTTTGCGCCGCTGCAAACTAGTAAATATGTCTGTAATTTGCACTTTCCGCACAACCTCTGAAATTATTGTCGGCTGTCATGTGTAATTCTTGAGAAATAAGATTTTGTTGTGAGCAAGTAGGTAATTATGATCGTATTATTGTATGGAATGCCGAGTAATTTTTGCTAAGTACGAGTTAAGTTGCAAATATGTGATATTTAAGCGGAGCCAGTGCGAGTCTAGACCCGATAACTAAACGTCATAGTTGGTAGCAGCACTACTGCACTTTCCAGGTTAAATAATAGTCACAAGTTTATAGTCCAGATTTTATTAGCAGAGTTGTGTTGTTGTGCTAATCTTACAGCAGAGAAGTTAGAGATGGCTAGATGACAGCTGTCAGTCAACTAGAAAATTGTTCTGTCATTTCACTCTGTTTTACTGAGATATTAGAGAATCAGGAACAAAATATCGTAAATAATAGATATACAGTAATAAGTTACTAAATTAAACAATTATGTAAGAAAACTTAGTTTTTTTTTTATAAATACTATCATAGTCAACACATAAAACATAACTAATTAAAAAACTAAATTCTAACAATAAAATAAAAACTTAAACTACTTCTCAAACTAAAATCTTAATCTAAAATGCCTGTAGTAGAAGGACAAAACGCTAGCGGCATTTTAGTATATTTTAAATTTAATGTCAACATAGTAACTACATATCCTGCCCTAAGTAGCTCTAATGCATGTTCCAGTCTCTAATAAAATAAGCAATGTCACAGAATAAATAGTAGTAGCAAGTAATGTTTATAACAGTCTCACAAACCTACATTTATGATATGCGTGCGACCTCATAAACTGCGACTAGGTTGACGCCCAATCTTAACGAGTGCAATTTTATAGAATATTTATTATTATCTGTGTAAAATTCCCGCCATACACCGGTGGTTACCTGTCACGGTGATATAGTTTTATCACTTTAATCAGTGAACGTTTTACGACACATGCCGTGGCAACGATTTTCTGCATAATTACACTTACGACATTTTCCCTTCAACTCCTGTGTATGTGATTATTATTTCGCAATTTGTTGTATGTTAGACTTTCGTATGTGACATACAAAATTTAATTAAAATGATATGTAATGTACTTACTACTTACTTTCTAAAATAATTCACGATACGTACTAATACTAGAGGACAAGCAATATTGGTTTATCTTTGTAACAAATATCTAAATTGTTCCGTTTCGACGTAAATGAGTAACAATTATTCTCAAATACTCACAAAAACTTTAACTTTACATTTTGGTGAAAAATAATAGCAGGCAATAGAAACACTGCATAAAAATATCAATATGGAATTATCAAAACATGCAAGACAAACCGCATTTAAATATGGTTATGAATAATCTACAATTTAATCGTATATTTAATGATATTATCTGAAGTAAAGCAGGCAGGATACACGTTAGCATAAGATGCGTCGATATCGAAATCATTAAGGTTCACTCGTATGTATGCAATTTTTAATACCAACTTGATTAATGGAACTGATAAAGTAATAAATTATGAAAAATGTTAATTTACTCTATTATCTAACTGCATAGTTACTCGTTGTGGCTTGAGTGTGATACATAATGAAAAACAGCATGAAAAAAATATAATAATAACACCCAGATTTATACACCTATACAACTTTGGTGTGGGGTCTAGTACTTCTACAATGTCTCATCTATTTTACATTAATACATTTATCTCTTTTATTTTCCCACTCACATACAAATTCAGTAACGAATATGTCTTTATTTGTTCATAAATTTAAGTACTAATAACCATTATTTTGTATGAAAATTCACCCTTGCGAGTGTACCTAAGATCCTTCGATATAACATCATTAAGTCTGGACGCAGGCTGCTTCCACAATCAATTACGCATCGTTTCACGACGAATTAACTTGCCGGCGAATAAGTTATTTTATACTCATACAGCCTTACATGGCAAGGACTGAAAAGCGGTTTATTAACTCTTGAATATGAGTTTTTAGGATAAGCATAAAACCTAATAACAACAAAACAGTTTATTGTATCATACAGATATTATATATATATTTGTGTAATTGCGCGTTTAATAAAATCTTAGGTACAATTGAGTGGTAAGTTAAGTTTTTGAAATCTTGAAAGCTACTCTGTAGCTTTAAGAGTTCTGATCACAAGAGATCACTTTTTATAGATTAATAATGACGGTGATATAAGTAACTTTATTTCTTCACTAATCAAGATTCCAAACTTGGCAAAAGAAGTCTGGGTTTACGAGTATAGTGTACCTCTCAAGACATTCTAACCAATATAGGTATTGCAAACCCTCACGCAATAGCCCTGAATAAAAGGCAGGTGATACTGTCTAGACATTCGGCGCCTCACCGACTTGATAGCAACCAACTATTATTTCATATTTCTATATTATACAGCTTGTACTATCTTTAGTTCACAGACAATTACCCCCAAAACGCAACGCCTCCAGTTATAATTTTAATTCTCTCGAAAATGACACGAAATCGTTTCACATACCGTCTAAGCCATTAAATGTGTGCCTGTGATTTGACGGACTAACGAAGAAGCCGTAAAATTCTTCCTATAATCACTGAGGACCGCTTCCAAAGAGCTTGAGAGGGGAGGGGGGATGATTATAGGGTAGCCGCCCACTCCACTCCACGGGAACCCGACCATAACGATATAGTTTTTGAAAGCTTGAAACAATATTCAATCGGGCTGTACCCTTTTATACGCTTCGAATTGAAAACGTCGTAAGGAGCATTTTTGGATAAATGCAGCGATGATTTATGCTGAAATGTCGTAAGAACCGTTTCGACAGACGCGATAAAGACTTACAATTTAACAGCATTGGGTCTATTTTGGAAAAATACGCTACGATGCTGGAAGAAGCAGTTGGGATTAATGCAGTGATGACTTTTATGTCTAATCCTATTCATTGTTGAACCGCAGAGGAGGACCTTAGCACGATTTCGCTTAGCTCTCTAATTGCATTGAATTTCGTAGATTGCGTGCCTCCAACTTGCGTGTGTTGTTTTTGTAGTTTCTCTTCGTCTATATTAACCGCTGCATTCTCGTTATTTCATTCACAGTATAGTTTGCTATAAGAAAACACTAATAAATTGCGTGGAAAAAGTTTAATTAGACAACGTAATGCTATTCTGTTTTGAAGCATGGGTTTCGCGTTATAATTATAACAAGTTAAATTCTGACGCTTGCTTATTTACGGTGATGTTTTATTATTTAGTATTTAAGCGTAAATTTTAAAATAATCACGTGTTACAAAAAGCTTTGATAAGATGTAAGTATTTACATCGAAATGCAATAAAACTAATTGCAACGAAGGAAACAGTGGCAATTAAGTATTTGCAAACTGCGAGGTCTAAACTTGTCGCCTTATTTCTGGGTATTAGAGTTGAGTTTAGCGTTGGTTAATTTAATCAGCTAATCCGTAGGAAAGCTCTTAGTTAATTGACATTAAACGCTTGCCATCCGTCATTCGTGTTTTCATTCGTCGCCGAGTAACTAGGAATAAAATGAATTAGAAAATAAATTATAGGATTTTTCTTTTTGTTAGTTACGCGGTATTTTAATTTGCTAGCGACTGTGTTGAGCTTTTCTGCAGTGCATTCTTGCGATTACTTGGTGTAACTGTGAGGATATGTAACTGTATTTAATTTACTTTTTACACTGTCTCTGTATTTTATTCAACTAAGTAATTGTTCTTGTAGAATTAGTGAGCTTGTCACGAGAACAAAAGTAACGGTTATTGTTTAAATAGCTTTTTTACTGGAGAATAATCGTATACGTAAAATAACTACAGAGTCTGTAACATTCATATTTGGTGGATTTACTATTTTGAACTTGGCGGTCATTTTAGCTTTCTTATATTCGTAGGGTAACACCGTCATACTTCTTTTATCTCATCACTAAAACTCGAAGGAGTTTTTTAGTCTATGACGACCCTAGAATTTACCGATTTTGGCGAATATGAGGTCCCCTCACTGCTCTACATAACAAGTCCTACAAATATATATTTACTCGTAAACAATGCGATTCGAACCATAAAATAGTTCAATTTGAACCACTTTGAGACCTTTTTACCTGCATTCGCGTTTGACCAATTTTCGAAATCAAATTGTATTATAATCGGCGGACGTCGGTTTTATAATTTCTAGTCGAGAAATGGTAATTTAATGGGGGACATATGTTTGGGCTCGGCGATTATTTTAATATTAGGGCAGAAATAGGAACTTTATTCCCTGTTTCTGTTGGGCTTTCTATATCATTAGTAACAAATAATGACAGTTGTTTATCATTATTTAAATTTTACGTTACATTGTTAATTCACATAAATCACATATAAAATACTAAGCTCTCTAGCATCTGGCCATAAAAACAGCATTATAGATAACAAATAAATTGCATTACAATCTTGTAAAACGAGTTATAATAAAACTTATAAACCCATAATGTATGCAAAAACGATGAGAAAATTCTAAAATATGAATTGCTAATGCGTAACTGTTAAAATTTATGTTAATTGATCATGATCTCATGCAAAAATTGCAAAAAAGTCTGTTTTTATGAATACCAAATGAAGAGAAAGACGTTATGCGAGTCTATAAACTTGGTAAAAAGCATATCGAATGGCTAATGTTTGGCAAGGTTGTTTTTTAATGAGTGAAGGCCGAATTATAATATATAACGGCTTAAAAGCACAATAAATAATGTGACCAAAATCTTAAAATACGGCTTACGTCATTTGCTTTCTCTAGAGCCGAGACAAAATGGCGACGCTAACGAAAAATTTTCGAACAATACAAGTTACTAATAAAAATAACACGACAAGATAAAGAAAAGCGATACTTTCTTATCTGAACAATTAATATCACAATCGTTTTCGGTATATGGCTTGTTAACAATGCCTTTAAAGAAATCGTGTGGGTGTCAACAGAATGTATCTTTGTATAGCCATTGGCTATTACATTTTATTCGATGGAGCTATTAATATTAAATGTAGAGTATTAATATAGAAACAGTTTTTTTTTTTTTTTTAACTTGAACGGGTTTGCACTTGACCATAGTTTACCTGATAGCAAGTAAGGCTATGGCCTAAGATGGAGCGTGCTTACCCGATAAGAACCGATTCACTCTCGCTTTGAAGATCGCTGGATTATAGTGCGTGGGGAACAGAGAGCCAGGCAGGGAGTTCCACAACCTAGCGGTTCCACAGTTTGATTTATTCAGCAACTGCTAGTTAGTCTGTGACCTGATGGATGGATTATTAACATTTATTAAGTTCTGACAGTGTTTGAGGCTTGATTAGTCTGTGCATGGTTTAGTCACGCACGTTCTGTTCTCACAGTTATTTTATGTATGTATGTATGTTATGCTTTACATAATAACAACCTAGTTAAAGCTCCGAGGTTGGTACCTGTCTGTCTATGTGGAGTTATAAATAAATATCAAGTTTATGTAACATTACCCGATTTATTATTCATCCACACATAGAAATAACAGGGATCTATTCGATTTTTAAAACTGTTTTATCTCTGCTGGCTATTAAATAGCTATGTAAGTTACTGACTAACGATTTTTGTATTTGTTATATCCTAACATTTTAAGGTACATAAAATATTTGTTATAGACGAAATTTCTCTACGATACGATTTATACATACATTTCTAAGATAATTATCTATTAATTAGGTACAAATAGACCCAAAAACTATCCAAGAACCTTTTACTCTCTCTTAAACCACCGTTAACGGTACGTGATATAAAGCTTATACAAGACAATTAAGGGCCAGACTACACTCATATAAAGAAAGGGCCATAAAAGTAATTTCACATGCACCTAATTGGACCAAGAAGATTCTATGAATAAAGGTAAGAGTACACTGAGTAAAACTGCAGTATATTGAGGTTCTTATAACCATGTGATGTGTAGTTGATTGGAGACGGAATATATTAGCTAGAATAGCAACTTGGTTTGCTATTTCGCAAATGAAGTACTTTTTCTGGTCGGTGTGACACACACAACATATAGAACAGTCTGTAATCTTCTTTAGTTATAATTAAATAAAATAAATAAATAAAATAAATAAATATTCCGGGACATTGCACACAGCGCCATCTAGCCCCACACTAAGCAAACGCTTGTGTCGTGGGTACTAGATAACGGATATAATACTTATATACTTTTCTTTTGTAAATACATACTTATTATACATACAAACGACCAGACACAACACAAGTAATTATAATTTGTTAAATTTCATAAATACTTGTGTCAAGCGGGAATCGAACCCGCAACCCCTAGATTAGAAGGCAGAGCCACTACCAACTAAGCTAACAGGCCAGTCACTAAGCTAACAGGCCAGTCACTAAGCTAACAGGCCAATTACAACTGACTAAAGGGTCGCTTTCCTAGATAAGCTTATTATACTTATTACTATTCAACACAAGGTCCCTGTGAAAGTGCAGAGCTCAGTTTACCTCACCAACGTACCTTTGTAAGTTATTAGTTTTACATTATGTTTTAGTTATTTTAGTGGTACGTATACACTCTGTAGCAATAATAAAGGATTTTTATTATTTATATTATTATTTATTAGTCACTAATCTGCCGTGCTATCAATTCCAATCAATCATATCAACCGTTACACTACATGGTATAAAGCATAGTCGCTTCCCTCATGTATCAATGTTTGTACCTATGTATGATTAGATCTTGAAAATTACTCATCGGATTTTGATGCATTTTTTTAAATAGATAGAGTGATTCAAGAGGAAGGTCTAAATGTATAATAATGCGTGCGAAGCCACGGCCAAAAAGTAGCATTTACTTGTTTAACCTTGGTGTGTCCACAGCTTTCCTCTCCGCAGTTGCCGCCTGTCCTAATCAACACGTTGATTGTTGGTATAGCCACATCTATACAGACGGAGCAATAAAACAATTCACTGTGTTTAAGCTTTAAAATGGAAATCGGACATGTTTTGATTGACTTGAGATTAGAGACTTTTAAAAATGTATTAGAAACTATTGGATTCGTATAAACAATTCCCATGTGTTTTTGTACATTCCGATCATAATTCTTACTTAACTTTTATACTTAATGTTATTTTTTTAGGCAACTCTCACATTTTATAGAAGTTCTAATCTTGTGCCAAACGTCTTTCTGTACAGTTTAGTTTGTGTTTGTTTTGTCTTGACGCTACAACTGACTGACGGCTCTCCATGATTATTGGTATAAATCCATAGGGCAGGCTATACTTTTTAAAACGAAACAACGCGAGGAAAGCTTCGGGCAACTACTAGTACTGTGCTAGGACATAAATAATAAATGGCATGCCATTATACCACATTATCAACCGAAGCACATTAGCCGCGCTCGGCTGACATACGGATGGATTTACGATGTCTACATCAACTTCTAATGTATCTATTCTGTGCTTACTCAACCACAACGGGCCCTTAAATACTCAAGGTGATAAGCACGTTGCAGTTGCAACACTATAAGTATCTTTTAAGTAAGCTAATCAAAGCGCAAGAACTAAATATAAGGGAAATACTTAGTCAAGTATGTCTTTTGTGAGTAAAAAGTAATTAAATATTGATGCTGTTCAGATGCTAGGCGGAATTGTAGTAGAATGTCCTTTGATTTGTTTACTTTTAACCGTTTAAAAAATTGTTAAAATACTCACAGGCGAGATATAACAAATAAAAAAGACAAGAAGTACATACATATTTAAAAATATACGCACAAAAACAATGACACAAAAAATTGAGCATCTAATGTAGTGATGTGCGTAGCGCAATAGCAAATAGCTATCGATAAAGATCGCGTTTTGGCGTGTCATCGACGCGATGGCTATCATTCGTGACACAGGATGGCGCCAAAAACCCCGCAATGAGGTCGGCGGTGGCGACGCGCCAACTACATAATATAAAACCAGTCACGAAACCGCGACGCAGCGGCGACCGACACTTCGCTTTTTATCGATAAATACTTAATCGACGCCATTAATATTGCACTTCACTTGTTCAATGTAAAATAACGGAACAGTAAATATATTACTCACACAGTTCATTCTTTTTTATACAAATGTTGCAGTTAAGAAAACTAATTAACTTTCCCCTTGAATTAAAAGTTTTTATGTATCAGTGTCGCTAATTCTTACTGGATTACTTTTATTGTACTTGCTAGAGATATCTAGGAATTATAAATTTACTCATTATTACATCTTATTTATAATCTGGATAAGCCAATAAGCATTCTTAATGAATGTGGTAATATTGACTATATTACCACATTCACTGTGTGTGTTCCGGGTATGCTACCAAAGTAGGCTTAAGTTTTTTGGATTTTACTGCAGTTTACGACGCAGTTAATACCCTGAGTATCTACTATTGCCCAATAGTAAACAAATCAAGGTTTGATAGACATTTACACATCTGATCATTACTTGCATTTAATATTACGCGGGTGTAACTGAAATGCGAATGCAGACACTCATGTATGTTATTCAGCAACTTGAAATATTATTGTAAACATATCCTCAAACATTTCTATACAACTCATGCAAATGGGCTCGACTCCAAAACGAATTTACTAACGCCAGCTTATAATATTCGTTTTCACCTTTGCATTTCCGCTTCGGGCCGGTGCATCGAAAGATTAGCCCAAGTTTTATTGCAACGTCGATTTAGATTTCGAAATTAATGGCGGGAATACAGTGGCAAGGGGCCAAGGATTGGTGGCGCCAACGCATCGCAGCGGACAATTACAGACGTGTAACATAAGCCGTCAAATAAAACTGTACACTACCAACATAACTACAAGTGGATGAAATCTAAACTAAAAGATTTTGGCCGGGATATGCTCTGGAAGGTTAATTGGTGGCAGAGAAGCTGCCACAAGTCTCGCTCAGATATCTTTCTTTCTTGGTCTGTAATGATTAATACGTCGCCACTACATGGCTCACACGCAGACACTCATAAAGTTCACGAGACAATGTATGAAGTAAATTGCAGCCGTTTGTCATCGCGTCACTAAAATCAGGCTGTAATGTGCAGAATGGGAGCGCGAAAAAAAGGTTGGCTAATGGAGAGAAACAATTATGAGCGGCGAGTGAATAAGACAATAGTGATGGGCGTGGAGCTCGCTAATCGTCGATCGGAGACAGGCGCCTGACGAGAAATGGGGTCGGCGCGACACCGAACCGAGCGTGACTGCAACCGTGCCGTCATACCGATAAATGGATAATCCCTTGTAATTTACTCATGTGGCGCCAGGCAGCTATGCGGCGGCATATGATAAATTAATCCTAGTTAAATGGTAAATATTTATGTTAGCCGATTTCATTTAGACATCATAATTATTATTTATTGATATCGTATTATGTCTAAGATTACCTCCAATACAGTATAGTCTCCACTCAAACAATAATATCATAATACAGTCTTCAATGCAACACAATGCGTATTAAAATTAAACAATGCAATATATGTATTATTTCCCATTCAGTTCTCAAATTGGCGTGCAGTTTACAAACATAGCATGAAGCTCGGCCCGTCACTTGTCATCGTGAGCTCCAAATCGATTATTATGACTCGCGCGTCAATCGACACAACTGGGCGCGTCACTAGCGGATACAAATGGCGCCGGGACACAGATTATACTAATAGTTAGTAAAGTACGCGCTATATATGTATGTATATAACGGGCGACTAGTGGCAGCAGTTTAGCTTCGCATTGACAGTCAAAATTTTATAAGAATTTTATAGTTTCGATTTTATCCGCTGACAGATATATCTGGCTAGGTTTGTATGAAACATTGGTGTCACAGAATACCGTGAAGTATGTACGGTGGCGCCATCATTTCGCAAACAATGCAGTAGTCATTTTCACTGCCTTTGGAAAAACGCCGCCAGTTAATTGTCATGCTAATAAATCGTCGTGTCTGCTATTGTGTGATTTGTGTGGAAATTATGGACACATTGTTTGTAATTTGTATGCAACTTTGTGAAAATGTGTAGTCTGAATAAATGCCTGCGATGTTGTGTTTGCTGTGTACAAATTTAGTTCAAATAGTAGGTCCTAATTTTAAGGATGAATATCCTTTTGTAAGTAAACAATAAGGAAGTCTAAGGTACACTATCTATTGTTTTTTTATAGAAAATTAATGATAAATTTTCGATGGCACTGCAATTTACTAAGTTTTTGTCTGTAATAATAGGTACAATTACTCACTTTTCAGCAGCTAATTAGAACTTGGCTCAGAGCCGAAAATGCGTAGGAAATGTCCACTTACCTGTAAGAAAACAAATAAAATATTGTAAACAATGCATAAATCATCAATGCTTATCTGCACTATAAAACAGAACTTTAGGGATATGTAATTTGGCAATATTTTAACGAATTACTTAATTGAGCAGTAAAAAAATATTGATTTTCTATGCTTACGTTTTACAATACTTCTTTTGATAGTAAGCCAGTAAAGCACATTTATTTAATGTGCTTTTTTGAGTAAGACGCGTGCCTAGATTACTTATAGTATCTGGATTTGAACTAATATGGGAATTACAATTACTTATTTTAATGCAGGGAGCATTATAATTCACAGATTATGCTTGTATAAAGTGAAGCGCATGGTTGGTTGTTAGTACACAAAGCGGCGCGTACGCAAGTGGCGTTGTTTATTATGGCAGTCGGCATTATATGAAACTTATAAACAATCCACCGATTTACACGCCGCTGTCCGTCGTAAATACATATACAACGTACTGAGAGCAGAAAAATTAAGAGGCCTTTTTAAATAACGTTTAATAACTTTTAAAATTAATTATTCCTATACTTCTGAGTAGTTACTTGTTCTGGTAATTCTAACAAGATATGCATACGCGATCTCTAGAAGTAGTGTAGAGTGAAATATTCGAAATATTTTTCTGAATTCACTTAGGTATTTTCGCTATCATTGCTAATTTCAAACATATTAGCGTGCAGAAAAAATCTACAAAGTAGGTAGTAAAGATTTAACTATAAAACGACAAATAAATATCGTCAAATCAACATAATTTAAAAGATTTTATATGCTAACGGTACATTAATTTTTCAGTTTACGTATTCTTCTGGCGACCCGAGCCGCTTACGTTAAAAGTAACCACTCAATCTAGACCTCCCTTACATTCCTGTATTCTTTCATAAACTTTTAATTACTGATATTATATTTCTTCCAATACTTACTTATGATTATAGATAGTGAAAGTGTGTACAGGCAACGGATCATCGCGTTATTTGATTAGAGGGTAGCGTAAGGTCCTGAGAAATATACCGATTCAACGCAGGCAAAGCCGCGGGCAAACTAATTAAGGAATCTATTATATGTATTCTAATGTCGGTTAACTGACGAGAGTCCTACAACATTATCCGTTAACTAGTACCCACGACACAACCGTTTACTTAGTGTGGTGCTAGATGGCGCTGTGGGCAATGTCCCGGATTTTTTATTTTATATTATATTTTTTTATTCTGACTTTTGAGTCCGTATGAATGAAAGTTAGATCGACCGAGGGTTCTAGTTAGAATGGTTTCAGTTTAAGGGTTCCAGAATATTCCACAGTTAGCAGTGTCTTCTGGCATGTTCTATTAGAAGGGCTCCCATACAGTGTCTATAAATATTTACTTAGCACGACCAGACAGTGCATTATGGATTTTGACTACCGTTCACAGTTAAAAATAATTATGTATTTCTATGGGAGATTTTGTGTTGGATTCGTTTTTCCGACGCCTCTAAAGATGTATTCTTTTTTCTATGAAATACGATAGTTAAGGTTAGTAAGACCATAGACTAAGTATAACTTAGTCTATGGTTAGACGATGTGAATTAGATTAATAGTGATATCATTTATGTAATGTATGGTCATGCGTAAGTTTATGTTTTTTAATCGTGTTCCATGCTCTGAGGCTATACTTTGAAAACACAGAAATCTCAATGTTTATTTAGATTTCTGTGTTTGAAAACATATTACTTACGAGTATGTATAACAAATGTAAACAATAACTATGAATGGAGCGTACAGTTAAACTAAAACAAATTAAACAATTTTAGACTTGTGTAATTCAGAAACAAACAACATACCTTTATAATTACATTATTGGGCGTTACAGAGAAAATTATAAAAATGTAGCTTCAAGAGGGACTTAGCATACCCGGAGTAGATACGCAATTCACAACCTGATTCACGCGTCTTGCTATAGTGACACACTTGATTAGCATACTGTATGAAGTAGAAAATTGTTCTTTTTAGATCCAGCATTTAAAATATTTCCTATCTAAGTATAATCGTACAGGGAGTGAAGATATAAATAAATAATAAATATTCCGGGACATTACACACAGCGCCATCTAGCCCTACACTAAGCAAACGCTTGTGTCGTGGGTAACTAGATAACGGATAAATACACCGTTTCACAATAAATTCTTTCTGTTTAAACTTGAGAATAAATCTCGCCGAGAACTATGCTTATTGGCTACAATGTTAAGGTTCCTGAAGGATATATGTAAGTATAAATTTAGGGCAAAGTCCTAAAACTGTAATTTAGGTCGCTAACTAGCCGGGCGCGGCCGAGGTCGACGGTGGCCTGTACCAGTAGCTTCTGTGGTAGTGTGGTTAATTACGTCATCAGATTATGTACGTAGTGTTCGTTACAGTTTAGGTAATTACATAATTAATTTAAAGAAAATGCAAATTTACTTCAAACGATTTTACAAATTTTGACAGGCTTTGATGCATGCTTTGACAATCAAAACATCGAGCAAAGGCAGTTAAATATTTTAGTAAAACAAACTTATAAACGAAAGCTCAGTTATAATGCGCATGAGAAAGATCATTTATTAAATTGTAAGCACCAGGTAAAACATTCTAGAGATAGCTATTTAGGTTAACAGTGACAGCGACATAATCATTTATAATTAAAATGAGTGTCTCTCAAGTTTTCCCACACTAATAATGTCACGCGATTATTTAATTTGCCTAAAACGCGGCGCTGCGACGCCGGGGACACCCACGCCCTGTCTGCCAATAGTAAAACGATAGAAAAACACAACAATAGTCGCAAAATAGAGGATTACGCGCCTCGTATAAATAAAACGTGAATATATTACCAGTTTAATGAATAAATTATGAGAACAACGCGGTGTGCCGCGGGAAAAAATAGCGCTAAGAGCGGCGCCGGCGCCACCGACGTCAGGACACTGCAGGCGCACCTCGCGCCCAGCCGCCCGTGACCAGCGCCGCTAAAATCTACTCTAACACAAAGGCAATTAGACACAAATTAAAACGCTCCTTCCATCTCATACGACGTTTCAACCGAAGCAACAAAGTCTGAATGCGCTCATGCGACCGTAGCGAGTCATTACGATACTTTCAAAGTGTTCCATATAAACTAAACTACACTGTAATCCGAGGCTATAAAGTCCGCATCGCGATCGATTTCGCACTTCAAACTAGTTCTGTTATTATCCAAAGAGCAGACGCTGTCCGCAAAAACTATATCCGCAATGATCCCGTTCGTTTTGACACGTTACACGAGGCACACCGAGTGATAAATATCTTACTTCGGACAGATGCTCGCCTCTGAACGTAAATTTATTTTAATGCAACTGTGAGAGACAACGCGGAAGGCTCGACTCTTATAATGTACGCACACATATAACAAGCGTGAGAGAAACGAGATTTAAGCATTCTAAATCTTGTGGACAAACCACTCTAAAATCTAGCTGAAGAGGGACAATGCCCACTTAAAGGCATGCTTACATTCAATCAAATAAGCAAATACATTACTCAAGCTGAGAAAATTCAAAGATATCTTTACGCAATCGAACATGCACTGTAACTTTGTTAGTTTATTTTTAAATCGGCAGCAGGTGCGGCTCAAAGACGAAATACATAAATTCCGATTCGATAACAGATGCTAGCCAGCCGTCGACCAAACTTGAGTAACGTGCAAGTATTATTTAGAGCATAACAGTTATGTAACCAGAAATAAGCTAGTATTTGATCATGTAAGTTTTACATCAGAAGGCGAAGGAAAAATTCCGGCCACAATCAACTCGTAAGACAAATAAGCAGCGTGTTATCTAAACAGAGCCCACGGCGTACCCGAGGCCTTTTTAAGTGCCGGCCCGCCGCATAATATTATCTCGAGCCGGCGCACACTCGAACCGCTATCTTGGAACTTGTCCCTATCCCACAAAAACTACAAAACCTTATCAACGTACACGAACCTCAACTTAGCCGTCCCTATTTTTGTGCCTTCTCCGAAGCTTTTAACCGTATCTCTCCACCCCGAGAAGATTTATAACGTTCCGGATCGATTTACAGATCGACGGCTCTCTACATTAAGTAACGGAAACCTGCAAGACTATAAAAGCTCGAGTATAGGGACATTGCAATCCAACTCCGAGATAATTGAACTGGAGGGCGTAAACGTTAAGTGTATGGGAACGTGAGTTCAAACAGATCCTTTAATTGGTTCCTTTTAGTAGAGGAAACAGAAATTGTTAATGATAAAGCTGAAAGGCTTTTAGCCGTATCGGGATGTTATTAAAGGGGTGCAGCAGTACTGAATTTACGAGCTTCGGTTAGATCGGGTGTTCAAGACATGATTGAAGATAATGAGTGGAGAACTTGAAGATCCATTAACGTGTAATGAGTGGTGGAGGAAGCCGGGGCGACGGCGTATGATGGAGTGGCGACAGAAGTGTCGCCGGCAGGTAGGCGTGAGTCAGCCGCAAACATAGCGCCAGACGCCACCAACATAATAAAACAAGGCGCGCCACTCGAAAAGGTTTACTCTAACAATAACAAACGATTTGAAAGAAACTGACGGCATTTAAAAGATTGTGTTGACAACGAGCGAGTCGCGTAGGCAGTTACAGTAATTAACTAGTTAAGTAGAGTAGCAAGTAGAGCATGGTGGCGGTCCGAAGCGGCGGTAAACGAAGATAATTTACGAGATCTAGCTCTGAGCTTTCGAGAGTAGGAGGCTATTAATCACGGACATCGACAAGCTAATGGCGACTGCACTGTAATTAGTTTTGCGACTAGCGCAGATTCAGGGACGATATTTCAAAGAGATACCGAGGCGCTCTCGAGAAAGGCAAAAAAGAGCAGGTAGAGAGTAACTTTGTGGATACAGTTTGGCGAATAGTGGTACAGGTAAATGTACCTGTTGCGGAGAACAAAGGGGCTCGTAGAGGCGTCGACCGTAATGGCTCTATGATTCGGTGTGGGCGACGTAAGTCAATTAGGCCATCCGCCGTCTAAATTCCCGGAATGTCTCGGACAAATGAGTGGACGCGATAAGGAGACATCTCGTGACTCGTCCGACGATCCTTTATGCACTTTTTGTCTTCACCTTCGCCGTTTTCTGATAACGCTACCTTCCTTAATTGAAGTTCTGTGTTTCGTGGATTCTTATCTCCAAATCGCATTAGGGTCTTGACATGGAGCAGTTAAGTTTATCGGTGCAATTAACAGCTATTCGCGTAATCTCGCGCACCGGAATTCGATTTTTATTTATGTTGAATCGAGCCGATAAAGTTGTAAATGTGAATTATAAATGTTTCTAGCTTTTTACAGTGGTCGTTATGTGTGTAATTTAATATATAAGGTGCAATAAACACGGAGAATGCGACGTGTAACCCTGATGTAGAAAGTTAGCATCTCGTGATTGTTTCCTGCCATTGGCAATATAATGCAGTCAGTGTCACATTCACATATCGACATTCCCGTACACATCCGCTGCAAAATTGATATTAAATGTAGCCGCAAATTGCGTTCCAACATTTACTTTTGGTGGTGAATCGCTTGCAACTCGTAAAAGTAAGATAACCGCGTGATTCACGCGAAGTGCTCCCGTTGTGAATCACGTGCTTTATCCATCCCGTGTGTTGCTTTCATATATTGTGCTGTTTCCGTTATTCTTTTTAATTCCAATTTTCCAGATGCCACCGCTGAGTAGTCACGGCTTGATCTTGTTTTGGAACTGAAATCATTTGATGTTTTTGGCTTACGTTCAAGAGCATCAGTATTTTTAATTCGAATGGTTTGTACTTCGATTATACAATTGTTGAGACTGAAACTTATGTATCTAGGTTGAGATAGGCGCTGGCGCAGCCGAGGTCGTAAAACGAACGTATGGGGTCTTTTCCTCAAAGCTCTCTTGTTCGAGTGGAATTTCGAAACCGGTACTGCAGTGTAAAGTAGTTAATTATCAGTGTGCAAGTAACAAACATCAAGTTATATTGTAGCGAGAATAGAAGATGCAATCTGCGTTTACTGGCATTTGACCCCGCAGCCTATTCAGATTATTTAGCTATTAATTACTTCTCTGTAAAGTCTCCTTTCTCTCGTAACTCTATGCAATGTTATTAAATGTGTCCAGCAAATTGCAAGTAATCTTGGTAAAATTGTAGCCATGAATGGCGCTCGTTTATTAGGTTCTTTATAAGAAAAATATTCCCACAATCAATCAACGGTATACGGTGAGGCTATAACAAAATGTAATGTAATAGGTTATCGTGGTATTCAATTTTTAATAGTAATTCTGACGTTGGACATAAATCTGCTAACGGTAAATTGGAATCGGGAGAAAATGATACTCGATCGAAAGCATGTGAATTTCTAACAGCTGCTATACTATTAATTTTTATGACAACGTGTCATAACTGTATTAAGCTATGTTATTTTAATTTGGGATAAAATTAAGACCTAATGATGATCAGCGATGACAGTAGCAACACTGTGTCTTGTGTCTCATAATCTTATCTTCGCTACAAAGCCGTGGCGGAGCGGTCGGCCGATGTTTATATTCGCTGTCGCTTTCTTCCTAGCTATTACGTAGTCCTCGCAGACTTAGTTGCACATGATTTGACTCGATAAAGAATTACTCGGACTCGACTAAGAATAAATCGCGATTATCTATTAATAACAGTCTGTTGTTTTAAAAGAAAAAAAATAATAAAAATAAATAAATCATTAACATTTTACATTCTGTTGTTTTGAACGAAAAAAAAATAATAATAAATAAATAATTAACATTTTACTTTTACACAATTTTACCATCACGTGTTTTTTATGGGTATTTTTTATTATTTAAATATATTTTTATACATCACATTAATTATCTATTATTTAAGTAAGTATCACATGACAATTAATCACACAAGTACACATCTTTCTCATCTCTTTTCTTACATCAACCCCTCCCCTCAATTCCCATTCCCGAGACAGTTAAGTAAATTATTTCCTCCGTTAACTAACATATTTTATTGAAAACTTTTTGTTAAATGTACATAGATTATTATCTGAAATCCAGAAGGATGAGCGCGTTTCCCCACGACACAGGGGAACCTAGTGTGGGGAACATAGATCACATCATTTGTAATCGATCCTAACATAGTAATATAAATATAGTACTAACAAACAAATGTTGTAACTTAGTTATAAGGTTTTTGCTGTCCAATAAATAAACATATTATTATTATTATTATCATAATGATAGACTCTGTAACTACGGCTAAAATTTAAAAGTGACATATTATAACTAATGGTATTTAAACGTTGTTAGGCAAGCATCCATTAAACGTAACGTGGGACTGATATACATATATATTATTTTGTGAATGATTTAAGTACTTACCGTTAATTTATATATATACAAAATACAAATTACAATACTAATTACATACATGTAGCTTCTAATAACATTTAGCGCAGTAAACTAAGCGTGAATACTTCACCATTTGAAGAATTTCTTTATTATTATACTACTTAATTAGTTCCAGTGTTTTTGTTTGTACGTTGTTGCGTTTAGAAACAATGTCCGAAGAGAAAAACCTTACTTGCTGAGTCAGCGACGTCTAATTAAAATATTTATGAGACTCTTGCGGCTCGTTCTTTTGTTATTTATTGTTATTGGTTATTCGTATAGGAGTCGCTCTCGTAATGGTTCTTATAGTTTTTACATCGTCGGTAGTTTCGGTATTTGGAACCGGTTTCTGTTTATTTTTTGGTATTATTTGTGTGCTGTCGTCGGGGAGAGATGGTATTTGTTTTTGGACAAGGTTGTCTTGCCTTTCATTTGCATATGTGAACCAACTTATTTAGAACTGGTTAGTAATTAATTAATTTCAATTATAATAGACAAGTTTTTGCACCACTTTGAGAGGAAAGGGGAAACATTATTACATTAAAAATATACAATTTACAATAAACGAGACTATGTATTTACATTTTTGTCCAATAAAAGAAACGCTAAAAGATAAATTCAGGTTTGGGCTAATGGCTAAAATAAATCCTCTATTTAATTTTCCGCACCAGTCGGATCGTAGTCAAAAGTAAACCCAACTACGACATAAAACAAACCTATTATATTATCGAATTCACATAACCCATTGCCATTTTCATGTCAGATATTCCATCTTCACAACTGTATTACTTATTATTCTAACACTGGCTAGTAAAATATTCTGTATTGTTATTCAAATTGCCGATACAAAGGCGCTGTGAAGCAGTTGTGTGCCTTTTTAGAATGTTTTGCATAACTTATTCAATAGTTTTGCGAAAATTCGCGAAATTCATGCTATTTTGAGCCGATATCAGAAAGTGAAATAGAGAAACAGGTGTTGTATCTTTTATCTTATACTTTTTAATACTAAGTGTTTACTTAGTGTTCAAAATTATAGAGTTAGCTAAAACATAACTATTTAGTAATGTTTTAGCAAAACTGTGTAGCAAATTTTATGGTCATAATTATTCTATAGTGAGAAAATTGTTAAGCGGGTTCATGAGTGGGCAGATATTTCAAAATGATCAAGTCTAGATTAATTTAGTGAACAGCATTTAATAATTCTGTCGTAAATCATCAAGTGTGCGTTTAGCTGATCAAAACAAATTTTCAAAGTAACTAAACATAAATAATTACTAAAAGGCTTGATTTTAGTAACCTAAGTTTTTTTTAACAAACCAAAACAACCAATTTCCAACAAATGAGTCAAAGATCGAACCATCATGAAAAACTTAAAACAATATCAAACTATAAACAAAATAATTTCTCAAGCGTCATCTGTAACATGGAAACAGTTTTATATTTTCAGAACAAGAATCAGGTAGGCTTAGATATGAAATTGGCGTATCACACAGATCAACAGTGAAATTTTGTCAATGGCAGAATCAGGTCAACGAAGACAGGAGTTGTTCCGGCAACATGCCTGAATCAGGACCTGGCGCTGATTGAAGGGAAAGTGTATGCGGAATTACAATGTGAATGACGTTACGCGTGAAGATATGCTATGGTTTGTTTGGTACGCTATACGACGATGTGGAAAGATGGAGCATGGGTGATGTGAAAATATAAACAAAGCAACTTTTTTTCTATGTTACGATCCAAGCGTAGCAAACCTGGCCTTATTAACCTGGTTTCTATAAAATTTACAATTTTACGAAAGGTTTACGAAACAGAGTCAGTCTCATCGATTTTGTTTTTAAAAGTGTACGAAATACGAATCAAGAGCCACCGCTTTTACACTATATCGACTCTTGGGTACATTGAATACTTACTTACATTTTTCTTTATCATTCATTAACCACATTCTTCCTGTCCACGTGCAGACTTCATCACTTTTCTTTGAAAGATTTCAAACTTTCATAGCATATTTCACGTAGATAGGTGCGCATGTATGATTGTATGTATGTCGACAAGGATCAGCCATCGACATTTGCATACCGGATGGTATTGACGCAGCGCCGGCGCACGTTGACAGCCTGCCGCGGTAACGCATGCTAACGATAGCATTAGGGTACCTGGACGACTGGACTGTAGGTGATTAGAAGACAAAGATATAAAAAATAGTAACTGTCATGGTGGTCCTATTGCTCAACTAGGTGTACTGCTAAAATTTATTGAGAATATTCAGTTAAAAGTAATATCGTTAGATGTCATATGAAAATGACTTTAGGGAAACGAAATATGTATATTTGAATTAGAATGTCAACTGACCTATTAAAGATAACCAATCACCAAGTTACGAGAAAACTCCAAGAAACATCACCAACTACAAAACATGATAAAGGCAACCCTGTCACGTAGATAACATGTACGAACATACATCCATAAATAGACAAGTAGGTAGAGCTGGTTGTCTATTTGCCCAAGTGGCATCTGCCAGTGGGGCATGTGGTGGCTCAAGTGGCTTGCTAACACGTGCAATGCCTTAGAAGGTTGTATGTTTGCTAGTAACATGGAGATTTTGTAGATATTGAAAGAATGAATGCAAATATTGTTACGAAGTTTTTAAATGCTTACGAGTGTTGAAGAAGATGTAGCTAGTTTCCTAAAAAATAAAGATACTTACCTGAAAAACCATGGCAGTTTCAAAGAAGCAAAGATGTCATAACTTGTGAGTTTCGAACATTGCCATATAAAATATAAAATTATTATGGAATTAAATCAGTGATCATATAAGTTTAATAGTAAAGCTCAAACAGATTTGCAATGAAACGTGTTAATTTGTCTAACAATAGTGCTGCTAATAGACCAACGATTTGAGATAGGATTGAGCCATGATTGAAGCCTACACCTAAACACTATCGATCCCAGATATTGGTCTTTCAACCTACACGACTACCAATCCCTATACCTGACTTGCGCAACAGATTTAGATTACGAGGTAATCGAACGCATAAGTTGTTCATATTTGGACCGTTTCCGCCAAGAAATTCTTTAGTCTTAAAGCGTAGCACTACTTGCAGTCAAAATTACTTTACCGGTGGAAAACACCAAATAAGAAACATAAAAAAACTAATTTGGTCAAAAACCATTAAAGATTTTACGGTCCTAATGAAGTTTTAAATGATCAATTATAAATGTATGGGAATGTCGATATTTTAAATATTTGATTGGCGGAATTATGCCGCTGTTTTTTCTACATAACGATACTGGAATGTATAATTTAAGACGTAATAAAACTGTTTTATTGCAATACATCAATATTCAAGATTTTACTATTTATAGGAAGCGGAATCCCAAAGCAGAACATAACATAACAAGAAGTTTGAAAAACATTAATCTGTCGGAAACATACTCGTAACATGTGACGAATTACTAAATCAAGCAGCAATAACAAAAAGAGACAAAACAAGCTAATATGACGGCAACTCAAAACAAACATTGGCAACACCAAATTAGCTAAACAGGATCATAACAAAGCCAAATTAGACAAAGAGCAGAATCCAGCTGCAGACTGTGAATATTCATCATCTAGTTAGCATATAAAGTGGAGGATAATTGTGGCAATTCGCAAAATGAATGCACGAGACCTACCATTAAACTTCTTTACATGCAGTTTAGTCATTATAGTCATTATGGTTTTATTTTAGGTGCACAGAAATGGAGTAATTGTTGTCAAGTCCACCGATCTATAAGTAGTTGTATTAACATAAAGACATGGGGACATGTTAATCTGAAGGTTGAGTCAGAAAATAAGAAACACCCAATTACCTACTAGTAGCTTTTACTCTTAAGTAATTTTAAATTTGAAAGGATGGAAGTATGTATGGAACAAAGTAACAAACCAAGCAAGTTTCATGTATTGAATACCAGTAACAGAATATAAAGAGTCGTTATTGCATACGCAAATATATATAAAAATAACACTAAGACCAGGATTGTTAAATTTATAGTAACACTACAGAATTGTCGCCGGCGCCTCGCCTACGCATCGCTACTGCTAAGGTCTAGATTCTAGACAGACAAAGGTAGACTAAGTGGGTGGGGATTATGGGAATACCTTGCTACAAAGCGTATGAGCTGGAGATACAAGCAGTAACCAGTTTGAAATATGTGAAAGCTGTAGTTCAAAAGAAAGTAAATACTAAATAGACAATATAATGTAAGTACTTAGATCACTATACTTATTAACATATCAGTAACTAACACTTGAAGTTCGAATGTAGATAATAAATGATTTGTATATAAAATAAAAAACAAGCCAAGAAATCCATGTAAAAAATTACAATGCAAATGAGAAGAAAGATGAGAAGTCAGAATTCAAAGGTCAAAATCACAAAGATACGATATCTACAAACTAAATATAAATACGCGCATAAATACGAATTTATTTAAACTTTTGTACCCAAATAATCATAATTTACATACACTAGTTGAGCATTCCACCAACATCAGAAGCGCGACATTCTTCGATCAGAATTTTAATGGAAAACTTGTTTCAGGTCCAGTTATACGATATGTTCTTATATTGAATTATTGAATTTTTCTACCACTATTCTTGTAATTGGCATATTCCGTCATCAACATTGGATTGACTTTGACCGATGACTTTTCTATAGAGTAAAAATTCTTTGAATAACTTCGGTTTTTGTGGAATGCAAATGCATTTGGAATCAGATGCCAGAGTTACAACATAGTAAGTATATATGTACCTACTTTTTATTGCATCGTAACAGTTGAATTTATAGTAGATACTATGAACAAACTTTAGCTCAGTAACAGCATATGCCCTTTCAATTGATGGGGCCACCACAACCCGACGGTCACAAGATAAATCGACACCATCAACAAACATTATTGCTCCATCCACCATTCTGTTTTTAAACTCACCTATCAATACCAGCGTCATAAATTCAGCCACTCTTGCGCATTTAATAGCTATACAACTCTTACGTCTCTCCTTCCGCCAATTAAAATGTTTGAATTACGAATAAAAACCAATTCGTCGCCACCAAATATGACACATTCTGTTTATTACTCGACCAATTATTTTTGAGCTTCCAGTTCTTTAAGCACTCAATTCTTGGTGTTATTTTTATGTTGGTTACCGGTCTGGTCACTTTATAAGGGCGCGTTGGCGCCTATACAAGATAGATGGATTATAATTTCAAAATCGTGTCAACATCAATTAAAGTGTCTTATTACCTTTGTAGCGAAGGCATGCCAGAAGGTTTACCAGTTTATTAGACACTTTAAAAATGGTAGGTGTGAATTTGACAGATCACAGGTGTAATCCGGGCTAGAATTTTGATGGAATCACCCACTCAGATTGGATGTGAAACTAGGTGTTAAGTTTAAAGTATTGCTGTCATAAGAATTACATGTTTTCAGACAATAGTACGTAACTGATGTTCGTAAACTAGCGCGTGTTGAAAGCGTGGAAGCCAGCGGCTCTCTAAATTTTCTCTTACGCAGAAACACAACATGAATTGTAATTGAAATAAGTTTTTAGTTGCAAAATTGCACTTACTCAAATACAAATACAAATAATTTATTAATAAATGTCAATTTACAAGTCAATGTTATATAAATTTATATAATTAATATTTACATTTTAAAAACTCATCTACTGAGTAGATAGTGTTACTTAAAAGTAACAATTTCAATTTTGTTTTGAATATATTGAAGGAAGCTGCATTCTTGATATTATCGGGCAAGTGATTATATAAAGTCGGTCCTCCTACATATACCGACTTCGACGACTTAACCAGTGAGTGTGTGGGTTGTACCAACTTATCCCTGTTCCTAGTTTGGTAGGGATGTGATTGTCCTGCGGTACTAAAACTTTCTTTATTTTTATGTACATACATACACATTTGATACACATATATGGCTGGTACCGTCAGAATGTTTAGTTCAGCGAAGTAGGCCCTCGCTGGTGTGTTCCACTATAGTGTTACAATACAACATATGCAAGTGCAGTTACTATGTGTTTAAAATAACTAACCACTGTAACATACAAAATGAGAATAGTTTTTCATTTTGCCTTCGTCTTTTCTTATCTCTACGAGATATTAAGCAAGCCGTAGGTTTCATATAATCTCATCATTTATTCTTGTCTTGTGCTAATCGTTATCTTCCTGACAATTTTACACTGGCAGCATACCGCGAACACTGACCACCTGCCTGGCAAAACAAACTTGCACATGCATGAAATTGATGTGTTATTCCAAATACAATAATGTTTTCATCGGTTAGTTTCAGCATTTTCGCAGGAAAACATCTCGTACGGAAGTTATTGGCTTCTAAGAAACGTTCATCCGTTACAAATATTTATTGGCCAAATTTCTGTGGGTGGTCGGTCCATTATTCAAACTTTCGAAGCAATTTCTGGTGTATGTGGTATTTACATTTTTAGAGATTGTAGAGCGGGTATTGAAATTTATGTATTGAGGTGTGATCTAGTTATGTGCTTCTCGAGAGTAAACCTGTCAAGATAATGACGTCAAATAGCATTCCGAAGCTAAGCCGATATCTGAAGAGAAATATGTAGACCACACTCATACGTACCTATGATTTGACTAACAGAGCTGCATGTAACTATTTTATGTTACATTCTGTTGAAAGACAGTTAGTAATGTAAGATAACTAAAAGACAACACATAAGAAATAATGATGCAGCTAGTAAACCTTAGTGTCATTTCCAGCTTTAATGAAACAAGTACTTACATCACATTTGATAAAAAATTTTACCTACCACGGAAATATGTAAAAGAAATCTAAAACAACGAAAGTAACCCAGTAGGTTTCAATAACAAGCGACCATATGTTCCTAATCTGACCAGATCCTTCCAGTAGCCTTTAGGCATAGATAGAGCTTCCGGACTAAGATAAGAACTTGATTTACACGTTTCACAGCAAAATTTGAATTTTGATCAGACACTTCTACATTAAAAGCGTACATTTGTATTGAACTCTATGCGATTGTACTTAGAGTTTGTTTTAGCTAATCAATGTTCAATAAAAGACCACCGTGTAGGGCCTTTAAATCATGGCAAGGAAAACGATTGCTTATTGACATGCTGACTAGTTAGCATTGCCGTACTTACTGGTCGCCTTCGATGGTCAGAATTAATTTTATGGAGCTGTTGTACCAAATTTTTATTGAGGTAAGTAGAAACTCATGTATGATGTGAATAACTGGTTACAAATTAGTTAGAGTGCGACAATTTCCTATTAGAAGTTTCTAGTCTCAGTAAAGTACGAGGATTATCGTACGTTAAATCTTGTTTCGAGTTCCAAGTGATATAAACCAAAATCAACGTAGGTAAGTAATTGTTGCATTTCTGTCTCGACTCGGCATAGTCGGCACGGCACCTAAAATAACTTTGGTTTTCGATATCTCAATTACCACCCGGCAATTTACTAAATTGGCTAAAAACCCTTCAATATCTGCAGGTTCATCACACAAATGCCACACAGTCACCTTGCAACTGTTACTTAATCTGTCATCCACTGCTTGTGATACTGCGGTATGGAGAGTTAGGCCTCGCATACATATCGGCTGATCACGCGTTGCATTGCAACCGTGACATGTCAGATTAATGCCACATTTGCAAGGCCTGACAGGAGACCGATGCTAATTCCTATGCACATCGGAGCCTGAATGATAATGTTTGTGCAAGCTTCTAGGAAACCGCCGATAAAGATGTTAGCCGTCATTAAATTACTGGACGCCATTGAAGTTTCATTGTCCTTTGTATGTTTTATTATCATAGTCTACATGCATAGAGCTGATATACGATCAACATGGTAATTTACAGCCGGAGACTGCGAGTAATTTAAATAAATCATCAATCAAACCGACAGTACCCAGCAACAAATGAATAAACGCAACAATTATTTTTTAGTGCTGGATCCGAAAGCGTGAAGTTAATTAATCGCGAGAGCAGCGACGCATGACGTCCGGCCTGCGCGGTGGTGGAAGCGTGAATGGCTAAAAACCGCGGATCGTCGGCGCAGGCGCCGATGGCGCCGCACTTCCTGCTTGCGCCGGAAGTCAAATGCAACACCAGCATGTCGTGTCACTCGTTATGCACTACTAGCCCCGTTGTATTTGAGTATCAACTTACCTGTATAAATTCATTGCTACTGGTTACATTAGCCGCGGGAAATGTGATACGACTGGTTTTGTCTGGCGGACTTGCTCCAAAAAGGCATTCACCGGTCGAACAAATGTTGAATATTGTAGAAAGAATGTAACATGATCTCATGAACATCGAAACAATCGGGAGAGCCCGGACGGAGATAAAAAATCCATTTACAAGTGGGAAGTCTCAATATTTTATCAAAACCCTTATCTTTGTAACGCGCCTAGTTTCCTGTGTTACTGCTATGGAAACTACGGATTTACTACAGTCCAAATATTTTCCGAGAAAATGTATATCTAGAGCGTCGATGCGCTGTGAAGTATGATTCTTCGAATAAGCTTGGACTCGTTCGGTCCCGGGAAACAATCCAACGTAGACTGAGTGACGCATAGTAAACAAGTACTATGCGTACTTTACCCACTTATTTGCATTATGTATCTAGGGTATATGTGCTAGGCTACTACAATGACAAACTACTTATCCTTGAAAATAAATTTACTAAAAATTGTTAACGTATCACCAACATGCATAGTGCATACCTCCGTTGTTCTCAGTAGTTTCAGATTTCGTTAGCCAGTTTATTTGATGTTCACTTAAAATTGAGCCATCAAAGGACGTGACCACAGATAAAACAGCAGGTTCCCTTGAGTGAGACATGGCGCCTGCATTATTCGCAAATGATTCACTTTGACGTTGATTGTTGACATAATTATCCGCCCCTATGTATCACGAGCTAATTAAACAGTGAGGTAATTAGCTGTTTATTAATAGGTGCACTTACTTAATTCAATGTGTATAGGTAATGTACCTAATGCGCAAAAATATCTATTTTTTTTCTTTTTTCACACGTATGGGAGTTAAGCATTTACCACGAAGTCGTTTGAAGCGACATCCGCACAAGCGACTCTGTAGTTAAGAGTGGAATATACCTACTGAAAAGGGATATTATTGCCCAAATCTCACCTAAAGCCAATTAAAAGTTCAAATTTCAAACATTGATATAAGAATAAAATAAACTACGTATAAACGCAACTCTTTGAATAATCAAGCAAGTAAATCGTGTAACCCCTCTATATGACTACAGCCAGCTTGCACAATAATCCCCTACCCGTTATCTGCAATAAAGCAGGCACCTGCCGAACAATCAGCATCTGTCCTTCCCTTGGACATGCGTTTTTTTGTTTTTTTTACAACCGGGGGCCCGTAGTAGTCCCTTGGCTAACTCCGCTACAGACACGGGCGAAAATGAACTCTACTACGATAAAGTTTAAGTTGAAAATGGAAAAACATTTTGATCAGATTTTCCAGGATACGCACCGAAATATATCTCGAACTAATCTAACATTTATCATTAGAGGAATAGAGTGGAAAATTGAGTGTTTATGGAACCCCTTAATGGGATCGTCGAGAATTTAGGCGCCAGACAGCGGACGGTCAAACAGACATTCCTGTTTGTTATTAGTATGGGTGAAACGATGGCCGAAATTGTAGTTTGGCATGCGATTGAAAGGTTTGGATCTTGTAGTTACACTATGGTGGTCAATTTCGTTATAATTTCGAACAACCAACTTACAAAGGAGTCTGACGTTATACTTAAGTGTAAAAAATTCAAATTCCGAATGAATATTAAAAAACTTCCCCCAAGTAATGTTATAAAACCGTTACAACTTTGAATTTGGAAGTATGAGACAAGCGTCCCCTAATAACTAGTGCAGTCATTAGTTTTATACGGAATCCCGTGACGTCACCGGCGCCGTCTGTTCCCTACAGTCGCTATAAAAAACGAATAGACAAACTTGTGTAACAAAATAGAAATGCAAAGACTCATTGAGAACTCATAGTTAGTAAGTAAATATCTTAGTTACTTGTAGCATTATGCAAGCTTTGGAAAACTGAAAATCACTATTTTGCATAAAGAAAAGTAAGTAACTATTACGGTTATGTTAAATGTAGTTATTTTTATTAGTACATTTTGTAGATGCAAAAGTTACATTTCAAAGGAGGTATTTTTGACAACACAGGATTGTGGACCACAATGGACGTTTTGGAAGTGAACGTAAGAGGAAAACTATTAAATTGACATATTGTTTGGATTGATAAGCTATTTTGTCTGAGACATGTCAAATAGCATAGTAGTAGAACCGCAAACAGAAGACTTATCGGACTATATTTCTATCAGACAATCACATTGTTTTTATTGTATATGGATGTAATTCCGAAATAAATGACTTCTATTCTATTCTACATTGTTTAAACCATGAGACAATCGTCCCCTAGTAAGCAGTCATTCCTGCTAGAAATCCCGTGACGTCACCGGCGCCGCCGCGCTCCCGACGCCACATGTGGTTGGGTGGGGGCCTGCTTTAACTATTCCGTGCTCAATTAACAAAGATCATTATCAATTTTTGAGATTTATTTGAAGTTTTCTAATGTTTCTTGTGGACTGAAGTACTTACTTAGTGCTGGGTGGTCTGATATATTCTAAATATATACCTATTAATAATAATACCTAAATATTTATATTAGTTTAAAGAAAGCAAATGACTAAAACATCAATCAGCGGATAAATGTCGAATTTTGGTCCGTAAAGTTGCTAGGTATTATACTTATCTACGTTGTAGGTACAAACTTTCATTCTTAGTTTTTTTTTTAAAAGCAGCTTTTGTCGGTTTTGTTTCTAAATGTACCATTAAGTACTTAGGTACTTCTTTTAGTGGGTAACTATGAAATCAGATACCTTATCAAATTAAGTAATACTCTAATTATACTAACAATGCCAATTTTATTAAGTACATTCTGGCATCTGTATTTTAAAATAAAATATAAAAAAGCCTTTATTTGCCTGCATCTGTATTACCTACTGCAAATATAATATAGTTTATTAGGTATATAATATAGTTTATTAGGTATATTAAATCGTTTATTATACGAGCTATAGTTTTAAGTCTTATAGTCCTGATACCAATCAATGTCATTGTCCCCAAATGATAAGATTATTAAGGTATTTATTTACAACTGTAGATCAACCGAGGCCCCTACGAGTTTATTGTTATATCATGTCAATGATAAGTTTTATGAATTCGTTATGGGTAATATTTCAAAGCCATTATCATCAGTTAACCGTAACAACAAATGAGAAATGGTATACTTACTTAAGTACTTAAATCATAGGTGTAGACCAAAATTCTATTGCTGATTAACAAACAGCAGTAGTTAAAACCTCTTTGAAGGGCTAATGAGGGGTAACATTTTTTGACACTTGGCATTTTCTCACCTTACGCTACAACAAGCGATTCTAGCGGCAAATGGGTGAGGTTTGCTAAATATGAGAACATTTGGCTTTTTACAGACTTCAGGCAGGTAGTATTCAGCCTTCATTCACAATCGTATGCAGCCTCCATTCCATCCCAATAATGGCAAGGTGTAAGTTCCACCTTCGACTCGAACTGCCTTATTGTTTAAAAAACTATATAAAAATCAATCTTACTAGTAACTAGTTATGTGTGTGCCAGGAGCTACAAGATGCATCAGAAAGCTGCTGCTGTAGATATACAGACAGAGATACAAGGGCCACTGCAAACTTATAGCATTATCTTTTACAAATAACTTCCCAAAACCCGGATCTTCCATTACAGGAAAACACCTATCAGTTAGGTCAGAGCCGTCAGTTTTGGCACACCGGCGCCACGTCTGAGCGTTATCTGATGTTATCGTGATAGGGTATCGATTGGTGACGTCAGCGCCGCTACTTGCACATATTGTGGACTTTGGTAAAGGATAAAGAAAGTGGAAGTTTGAACTGGAAAATGAGGTAAGTATCTGTACTAAGTGGTACATTTACTATGAGAAAATGAAAAGGCTGATCGTTGTTGTGAACTAAACTAATAGTCGAATGGAAATAGACTGGAGAAGTTCCGAAGACTTACATGACATACATTTATTTTGGGAACTAGTAACCAAATTGAGGAACTCCTTGTCATACTTTCTGTTTGAAATCTACATTTTTTTCGTTCAAACTACTTAAGTTAGTCTAGAATATTTGTTTTTTCTAAGCAACCGTATAAAACCGTAGACTGCACTGTTGCATCATGCAAATTGAAGTCAAACGTAAGCTTAACTAGAATAAATAATCAGTTAAAATTTTAGCTTTCTAGCTAACTATCACGGTTTATGAAATAAAGCCTGGTTACAGTCAGATGGACAGACGGACAGACAGATAGCGGAAGCTTAGTTACATTACAGTGTGTATGGTACGGACCTCTAATTTTTATTTACGTGATATAGCCTTTCGCTTGACTTCAACTTGCCTGATGTTAAGCAACGTTGTAATCTACGATCTAGCGCGCTTGCCTAGAAGAAACCGGTTTACTCTCGACTTGAAGACCGACAAATTATAGTTCAAGGGGAATAGACATTCGGGCAAGGAGTTACACAGTTGGGGTATTCGATGAAAGTCGAAGCAAAGCGCTTGGTGCGAGTTTTAAGAACCTCAACTGTATAACGTAAAGTTTAAAAATATCGCTTGATAAACCCTAGTTTAGTTTCCCTAGCAACATATATCGGCGCCGGCGCCAGCCGTGCAAAGTGGGTAAATAACTGAATAAATGTTAGGTATAGGTTAGGTATTTACTTACAGAGTAGGTAACTGTATCAATAAACCTAGATATCGAATGCCGTGTTAGGTTACACCTTGAATTTGTTAACTGTACACGTATAAATCATCACAGTTACTTGCCACAATGTGAATTACTTTCACATATATATATATATATATGAAACTATTTTTATTTGCTATATTACCGAACTAGTAAACGCCCGCGTCTTCGCTCGCATTATCTATACTAATATTATAAAGCTGAAGTGTTTGTTTGTTTGGTTGAACGCGCTAATCTCAGGAACTACTGGTGCGAATTGAAAAAATCTTCTTGTGTTGAATAGACCATTTATCGTGGAAGGCTTTAGGCTCTATAACATCACGCTGCAACTAATAGGAGCGAAGAAACAATAGAAAATGTGGAAAAAACGGGGAAAATATTCATCTTTGAGGGCTTCCGTTGCGTGCGCTGCGAAAACGGTTCAAGTCGTGGGTAACAGTAATTTATAAAGCTGAAGAGGTTTTTTGAGCAAAAATAAATATGATGCCCAAAATAACTACCTATTCCACGCGGACGAAGTCGCTGGCTCAGCTTGTTTTAGGATAAAAGGTAGCCTATGACACTCCTAAGACCTCACGATGATCCGTTCAGCCGTTTTTGCGTTATAAGCGTTTAAATAAACAGACAAACTGCTGAAACGAATTTTATGGTCGATTTGAAGTGTACCCAAACACATTTTTAATATCTTCTATGTAAGTACAGATTTCTGAACATCTTCAGCTTTATTATAATGTAGGTACTTAAAGGTATAGAATAATAATAATAATTTATTTAAGTCAAACACTTATGAATTATAACAATATGTTCACTGCACTCCACACTAGGATAACCTGTGTTGTGGAGGGCAGGCTATTTTAGAATAAATAAAATAAATATTAAATAAATAGTTTTAGGTAAATATAAATCAACAGAAACTACTACCTATCTATACATGGAGTACATTGACTTAAGCGATAAGGCTGCCACACTATGATTAAGCTATTTGTTTTCCTTTGTTTTTTAATTGCCTAGGTATGTGTTTTACAATAGTGACTAAGTAATTTACTGAATAAATAACTAGATATATACTTACCTATCAGTCTAATAAAATATTGATTAGTTATCATAATGATAAGGATCGATAAATTAATGTGATTATAGCAACTGGTTAGTTAACGGCTTCCTACTCTTCCTTCCTGAGAGTTTGTAATATCAGACGCTTTAGAGCGGTTGGAAAACCCTCGACACCAGAGTTGGCCACTTTCATACCTACAAACTTACTTTTGTTTCATCAAAATCTGAACCACTACTCAAAATAAAATATGCCTGTTGAATTTCACTTAAGTAATTACTATTGAAGTGAAATCAATCTCCATGCAAAGTTTCATTCAAATTGGGTCTGCCGTTTGGGCGTGAAGATGAAAGAATCTTACACTAACAAACTTTTTAATTAGGTTATGCAAAAAGTCGATTTACAAACCTATTTTTTCTAATATCTTCTATGTTCACATTTTTGACCATCTTCAGCTTTATTACCTATAATGTATACAGATATATGTAACTCTACAAAACCATTCAACAAACTTTCAAAAACAAATTAGGTAATTTAATGGTTTAGTAAATAGGTACCTAATGAGTGTCGGTAGCCAAATGAGCGATAAATTTTGTTATTCACACATTTGCAACCTCAATGTGATAACATTTGAACTCGTTATCAGTTGACAAGCCGAATTTTAGCTGTGATTTTTACTTCTTGCTAGTTTTTAGATAATAGGTATTTTTAATAAGTTTTATTTATTGAATGCTTTAATGTGAGTTGAAATGTTTTAAGTTTAATTTTTGTTAAGATTAACTTGGAGTAAAAATTGCCGACGGCCACATATCTACCTACCTACCTACTTAGGTAACTGTGTGTAAGGTTTTTTTTAGTCCTTTAGTTTGAAATTGCTTAGGCGTTGGAATACCTACTACTTTGAACTGTAAAATTGTTGATAGGACTAAGTAACTAAGCAACGTAAGAATATGTATGTACCTACAAGTTCCTAATAGTTACCTACCTACCTAAGGAAGTTAATGAATTAATTAAGAAATTCTGTTTTTTTGCCATAACTTTGTATTGTGCCATTTCTCAAGTTAAAAAGAAATCTTGATGCTAGGTATTTCGTTTTTCTGTAAATATGCACAAAAAAATAAAACAGTTAGGTATTATGATGGGACCACAGGGCAAGAAAGAAAGAAAAGCGATAGGTACCTACCTATCTAAGCATTATCAGAATCTTCCGTGGAAGGAACTTCTGGACACCATGATGTACTTACCAACAATACAATTCTGTTGGAGTCACGACCTTCAGTTAGGATGAGGAATTCCTTCTAGTAGAGACGAAGTAGGTAGGTAATATGTAGGTTAAAACTTAAGAAATTTCCAAAAGCCGTTATGAAAGATGTTTGTCACTTACCACTAATTCCAACATCCATAGACTCTGAAGAGACCTCGTCGCTGCAAACAGCCGCCAGATGGTACAACACCAACACTAAACACACGCAGAAATTAACCACCGCCATCGTCAATTACTCCTTATTTTCACTAATCAACACCACTCAGTCATCACTAGATCAACAGCAGTTTCTATTCCATTTTACATCACCGAAATTCTATATTTAACACCGCTAAATGTATCACATACACATAAAATCAGCATGAAACGCAAAAGATGCGATTGAAAATCAGTTTTTGTTGTCCAATATTGAAAACACGTGGTTTTGCACAAATAATAACAAGCGCGCGTGTTTTGTTTTTTGAGAACGTTGACGCGCGCTCCTCCTTCTGTGGTATACGCACGACTGAAGGGAAACTTTTGTCCGCGCGGGAAAGAGATAGCAAGTGTAGCGCCGGCAAATTAGTGATGTATGTAGGGACTTTTTTTATAAATTGTCGAGTCGATATAATTATGAGCTAATAAGAACTTTATTTACATTAATAAAATATAAAAACAAGTGAAGGAAAACTAAACATACTACTTCTAACTACTACAAAAAGGGGCACTTAGAAAATCTTTAGAAAAGCCTAAAGATAATCTAAGTGCTCCAGCCCACTACCAGAGGGCAGCGTGCCCAGCATGCTGGCCGCATTACCACGCTGGATGGCAACGCTGATGAGCCAGAAAAAGGCCAGCATTTTGGTCATGCGTCGCGTCAACCAAGCGCTCCGAGAGGTTTTGGAAAATAGTATGGGCTCCCGGACCCCACGGCCCCAAAGTCTCGACTCCAAAAGGCTCAAAGATGTAACCTCGGCCGAGGTTAGCATATTTGCGTCTCTTGTGATGCTCGGCAATAATAGCCGCCGCTCCAGCCCGACACCGTGTCATAGACAGATGAGACGGCGCCAATGTGTCGACGCAAGTTGCGTCCCACACAAGGGGCCGACCCAACTTCCAGGGCACAAGAGTCATACCGTCAGGTCTTTTTCCATCGTCACGTGCTAGGCCGCTCGGTTCGAGCATAGCTGCAACATTGGTAGTGGAAAAATCCCGGCGAATGATGTCGTTCAGACTAGCGTGGCGGCTAATTCTACCAGCACTCCTCGAACATGAGAGGCCGTGGTGCTCGACCAGGTCGAAATAAATATAAATTAATATAAATTATGTAGTTGGATTTGTTACGTATATTGTGCTTATCAACTTAATTGTAAAATCATGAATCCTGACTTTATTCAATTATGTAAAAGATAGAAATATTCTTTATTCTAAATATATGTCATTGTGTTTCTATTAACATATTCCATGTCACTAAATAGTCGCGGTCGAAGACTTAATTAACAATTACTATGTCGCATAAAAATAAAACTATAAAACGCTCAAATTCTGAAAAGATAGCATACTATTTCTTAGTGTTGTCGATAAAAATCTTAAATGTCGATACCATTGATGATTTTATTAATTACGCAGCACTAGCCATCCCTTACGAAACCAAGCAGCATTGACTGTAACATGGGTTAAAAGTTACGCTATTGTAACCTCTATTGCAACTTGATATGTCATGTTTTTCAATGCAATGGTGAAGTAATTAGAGTTCAAAATAATATTGTACTGCGAGCTTTTGCTTCTAGTATGGTTAACCATGCGGACGGCGCTACCGGCAACACAGACCGGCGCTACTTCCACCCTCGCCCCAGATTATGTTGATAGTTGCTAACGCGTGGTGCAATCTGCATCTGCATTCTTTCTAACGTTTTATGGCCCTTTTTTTGAGACCTGAATAGATGCTGTCGATAGGTTTTACTAGGGTTAATTATGGTGGTTAACAAATGATGTATGATGATATATTTGGAATGAAAAGCGATACAACAATTTTGACGGTAATTGACCTGAACTATTTGAAGTCTGAATTCTTTGTTTAATATATCCAATGTACATAATATGTATGTAATAAGTAGGTTCTTTTGTTTTAATGACAAATACGTGAAAAGCCAAAGCGAAATCGTATCGTACTTCATAAGTTTTTATGAAGCAATTTATTATACATTTCAGAAAATCTAAGTAATAAAACTATAAGTTTGTATGACAAATGCCAACTTTGGTCTCAAACTTTTTAAACCACCGCAGAGACATTTGTTATAGCACATAGAGATGATCTAATACAACAAGAATATCAAACAAAATCACAAACGATCCTCTCATATTTACTGATCGCATATCGTTAAATACACCGAATAAATTGCAACCAATCCAAAACTCTACCTGCCTAATTTAGAAATGAGGCAGACCACCAAAACAAAGAGGTTGAACGCAGGCTCATAAAAGAAAAAGAATAAAAGGAATAATGGAAAGTATGCACGGCACAGACGGGCTGCGGCAAGAATGCGACCAAAGCCCTCTGTTCTGAGACCTCGTGCATTATTAATAACTCTTTAATGACTCTTTCTTTTGTAATTACTTATTCTTAAGAATATTTTCAACTAAAGATTTATTGAACTTCCTAATAAGGTTAGGTACATTATGTGAGTAACTTTGAGTTCTTGAAGATAGTAAAGGTGGAGCTGATTAATTAGGTATATTATTGTATTTTGCCGCTAATTTGAAATTGCTTCAATAAGATAAAGATAAAGATAAAGAATCTTTATTGATAATGTAAAATTGTAACATACATAGGTATAAGTACTAATATCACAGAATATGCTACACAAATTACAATATCTCGTCAAATTGAATTTATAACATTAGGCTTTTATAAAATTTTAGAAGTTACATATGTCTAGTTTTATTAATAAAACAATGAAAATTTTTGTTATTAAAATCATGTCAAACATAATAATAGGTATGTAATCATACAATATGTCAACTTAAATAAATCTTGGTACTGTCACTAAATAAAACTACTACTGATACTTACAGTGTATATAATGTATATTGTATACTCAGAATGTATTCTGAGATTGTATATGGACTAACGCTTTGAAAAAATTGTACCTACTACACTTACGCTTAATTTTCGGTTTTAGAGATTTTAATATAAATAGTTACCTGTACCTACAAACAAATAATTATGAACTTTGCTGGTTCTCAATGCAAGTTCGTCGAGCAAAACCTTTACAGCAACCCAAAACTGAAAGTATAAATCAGTAAGCTAAGTAAATAAAAAAGTATTTAGTTAAAAGCGTATAAATAGCCACTCTCAAATAGCTTAAAAGATTCTTAACTCCCTAAACAAAGGCTAAGATAAGTGGCGCCGAGGCCCTCATTCAGAATTCACAGAAAAAGAAAACGTCACCGCTGTATCAACAATAGTTTTTACTGTTTATTTATGCCTGCAGCAAAGAATTCACAGTTGTATTTACCTGGGTGGTGGCGGCTTTTTATAATTTGTAAAATGGGACATTTACTCTTAAAGCTTCCTTATCTTTGGAGATAATGAAGTCGCTAGAGCCAGGGCTGCTTTTATTTGGGTCGAGCGATGTTTATGAGTCACTCCAGGTTCAAACCTGTTCTGACTTGTAAGTGATTATAGGAACTTCATAAATCTTATCGCGGTTTGTTGTTACAGTTATCGGAATCCATGAGTTACTGGGTTTTATTTAATTCGCTATACATAATTATGTGGGCAAATAAGTACATTTATACATAATATACTATCGAACTAAGTAAACAAGAAATTTTAATCCTATTTTTGAACTTGTTTGTACTTGATTTCGATAAGCCGGGATTTCGTTGGAGTGTTAGATAGTTCTCACATTGAGACACACTTAGACATTTATACCATTTGTATATTATGGGTTAAGTATAAGGAGTGATGCAGGGAAACCAAAAACATTTTCTTCTCAGAATACACTTACCTACGTTTAACTACAGCCTGCTTGATATACTTCGCGACAAACGTAATAAACAACAATTCACATTGTCTCGCAACGCATATTTAATTTCTACCCTCTATCATTGTCATGGGCATCTATAGGCATGGGTGGTGGTGTCGGGGGTGGGGTAGGTGGTGGAGGTGGTGGTGGTGGCGGAGGTGGTGGAGGTGGCGGCGGTGGCGGTGGTGGTGGTTCTGTAGGCGGTGGGGGCGGTGGCGGTGGCGGTGCTGGTTCTGGTTCTTCCTCGGGCTCCTCTTCCTCTGGTTCCTCTTCCTCTGGTTCCTCTTCTTCTGGTGGCTCTTCCTCCGGCTCTTCGTACTCTGGTTCTTCTTCTGGTTCCGGTGGAGGTGGCTAAGACATTCAATAATTATGTGTTACACCATTCTATGTATAATAAGTATCTATTTACAAAAGAAAAGTATATAAGTATTATATCCGTTATCTAGTACCCACGACACAAGCGTTTGCTTAGTGTGGGGCTAGATGGCGCTGTGTGCAATGTCCCGAAATATTTATTTATTTATTCTAGCAAACTAACCTACAATTTTGTATACGAGTAGGTGCGAGTGGCTGTCCGTGGGTTTACCTAAAGATTTGGATAAAAGGTAGCTTTCGTCACTTTTAGTAATTTAATTTATTATTCTATCTTGACAGTATACAGTGCATTGCGTGCTGAAGAGGATAAAATATACCAATACCAACATATAGGTACACTTTTGCTTTTGTATTTTGTTTTACCTATAGATGTTTAGTAAATGTTTGTGTTCAGGTACCTATATGGATAATGGTTGATAAAAGTAGATTGGACTGTCTCGTCTCTATGTAAGAATAGTGTGATAACTCAAGTTAAGCAGGTACTATTCATGAGTAAACGAATGTGTGTAATGACAGGCTGTGCGTAAATATATGCTTGTATTGGTATATTCTATAAATGCATTTTTTATTGAATTGAGTACCTTTTTCTTCGGCTTAGGCAAAGGTTTTTTCTTGTTCGCCAACCGCTGCTTTTTCGGTTTGGCTGGTGGCGTAGACTTTTCTAGAATGACCTTTATGACGCTAAGTGGTATCCAATGTCCGGGCATGTCGGCTTCCACCGGGTTACCTATGAAGACCAGGGGGTCCTTCTTGGGGTTCGGCCAGTCTTCGGATGACGTGCCTACTACTAGAGTAAGCGTTACTAATGCTACTTGTGGTATCACTGGAAATATGTTATATTTAGTTAGACAAAAAGTCAAGAATTTAACCATGAATCTATGTAAGTAGTATGTATTCTGTGTAACATAATAACTATAACGTAATTTACCTAAGTACCTAGTATTATATAGGGAGCGGATGACCTCTTAACACAGTCTAATGGCTACCACAAGGTCAGAGGATTCCCACGTTATTGTACAATATTTACATCAAATAAACGAAATTTGTATTTATATGAAATCACCTGAAGCGACACTAGTACAAGTGGTTAATGATGAAGCATATTTGTAATTGAATAACCAAGTTAATAGCTAAAAAATAAGTTAATTGGAAGCTTGTTAATGGCTTCTTTTTATTTCACTTTACACATACATTAGTTAGCAAATGTGGTACGACTCACAGAGAGAGAAGTAAGAATTTACTAGAAATATCCTGGATCAAATATAACGTTATATTTGATCGAAGAGAAATATACTTACTTATATTGATATTTACTTTTAAACCTACAACTGTAACATTAACATTATTTAAAAAAATACTCTATCGTGTTGCGTGTGCCATAACAGCAATGTGCGGATAGATAGGTAGACTTACCTATGTATGGGTTTTGTAAAGTGAATTATGATTGAATTCAAATTAAGCGTGCGTTTTTAATTTATATTTCAACTATCGATTACCTAAACAGATACTTTTGTTGATATTAAGATTTCTCAGCGAATACACAACGACTAACTAGCAATCTGAATACTTACCTATGTCTTAGGGAGATATATTCACATTTCTGTTTCTATACATTTTGAAATCTTAGATTAGAAGTGCCTAGATACCACCACCAACTCTTGTATGTCCTCTATGTATAAAGATAATTTGTTCCCCAGGTTATTTTTATCTACAGTAAATATTAAACTTTAGGTAGACATGCGTTTACGTAAAATAAATTAATAGCTGTGGTAGACACTAGAGACTCCCATTTCCGACTTTTTCAGGTACAAACAGGCTATTTATAGAAGTAAATAAAAAATATTATGTGGAACGTTGAATGAAGAGGAGGCTATACTCAGCAGTGGGTGAACACGGCCTGATATGATGATGTTGATGAAATATAAAATAAGCTGTAAAATATTAAACATTTACTATGCAGGATAATAACAACAATAATAAATTACAATCAGTCTTTACAAAGCCGAGCCGTTTGACGTCATGCTCGTATTGAAGTCGTAGTCAGTTAGAACATCGTCTTCAGCCGGTGGGAACACGCAGTCGAGATCTACGTATAATTGTTTCTGTGCGTTTAATTTGTCCACTATCTGTGAGAAGGTCGGTCGGTCCTCGGGTCGCTCAGACCAACACTCGACCATCAAGCTGTAGAGACGCGCGGACGCACGACCGGGTTTGGGCAGCCGACCCCCGCCGGACAGAAATGGCGGGACTTGGTGATTGCTTAGCTCGGCGTAGGGGAAGCCACCTGGAATTAAAAAATAAAGTAAGTAAAAAGTAACAACATCAGCATGAGGTACTTACTACTTAGGGGTAAAATAGGGACTCGCACTGACTATATTTAAAAAAAAGAAAGCAGGAGTGGCTTCGGCGAGTTCCCACCGGAGTACCCGGAGCCCTACTCCTTCTCCTTTTTTAATGAGCTTGGCCACCGGGGGGGTTTTAGTGGGTAAAAATCCCACATAACCCGACTACACCCCATTGTGGTCGGGTATCTTGCTGAAGATTTCCCCCTCGAAAAAAAAGGCTGTTTGTCATAGTAAGGCAGTCGTGATGCCATGTAAGATGGAGTCAGAGCAATGTTAAACGTTAGACATCAGAGTTAGCCACATACGAACTAACTTACACACTCTCGCACAAGAACGCTCAATACGACACAAGTTCATCGATTTAATATTCTGTGCTTTTGTATCTGAAGAGAAATAGGTAACGATATTTTAACTCAAATCACTACTTAGTACGTCCTTGTGTGTTAACAACAGGGCAGCAGTAAAAAACCACCCTCTACCACATCCACGAAGTAGCCGAACGCCTTTCAAAATTTATCAATTTGGTCCCGCAATAAGTATTAGCTAAAATATAATTAGTAGGCGTTAACGTCGAACTACCGAAGTAATACTATTACTTACTACTTTTATGAACATTTTGTATTGCATAACATACCTAGCTAAAAAACGAATAGTATAACTTTAATCATAAAACTAGTCAGTGGGTTACCTATACTAGTCAAGTATATTGTTTAGTATTAACATTTATACCATTTGATTGTCGGCTACCATTAGCATATGCTTAGATAACATGGTGGTCAAATGGTTAATGAGTAATATTTGTTTAGTTATTATAATGTACCTACTGCTTACGAATAAAAAACAAAGGATATACCTAACGTAGCTATTTCCCACAGCAACACAGCAAACGCCCACACGTCGCTGGCGCCACAGTATTGTGCATGTAGAATTGCTTCAGGCGCTAACCAGCGCAGCGGAACCGGCCGGGATCTTGTATGAACGTACACCCCCGTCCGCGAGAGACCGAAATCAGCCACCTTTAGTAGACCCGCGCCATCAACTAGGATATTACGGGCTGCGAGGTCTCTGTAAAGTAGGGAAAATTTGGGTGTGACAATTTGATAATAATTTGTATGTTTTTGTGTAAATCTTGTATGGAGATACACCCCGGACAGCGAGAGACCAGAAACAGCCACTTGAAGTAGACCTGCGCCGTCTACCAAAATGTTGCGAGCTGCGAGGTCACTGTAAAGTGGAGAGAAATTTGTGAGTAAATTTGATCTTCTCTTTGACATTTGAATTTCGTTTAGAGGTAGTGGAGATGAAATGATTTGTTAAGAGGGTGGAGATAATACAAGTAAGTATAATAACCTGATTATATTTTACTTTTACCTAACGAATATATTTCGCTTGCTTGGATAACCGAATGATTTGTTCACAAAAATGGGTAAGAAGGTACTACATATACTTATTTACAGATAGAAATGCCTTTCGCACTAATTTCACCTTTGCGATAAAGAAAGAAAGAAAATATCTTTATTGGGACACACAAACTGACTAAACTTACACGTTAAGATTGTGATGCCCCAACACAGCCGCAACTCAGCCATGCTGGTGTTAAGGGCCACCAGCGCTATTTACGGCTGGCGGTGACGTCACGCACGAAGATAGTTAAGTTGCTTACAATAACGTTTAGAATTACCAGAATACAGTAGTGACTAGTCTTCACCTTTTAGTATGTAGGTACCTACTTTTCCTAAAAAGAAAACTAACGAATACACAAAAGCAGCTGTTGCGAACAGTCCTCGTATGGTGACCATGTAAAAAGTGGCGTTATCAAGTACAAACATCTTGGTTATTATTAATTACACGTTAAATGTAAGCCCTGATTCAGATTTAGATTCAGATTTTTTATTGACCAATAATTTATGACAATCGTCATATGGTAAGTCACATTTTACATTATTAACTTATTTAACTAATTAATATTAATTTATTTTAAACTAAATTAGGTACATACAATTGTCATAAGTTTTTTACATCAAATTTGATCTGATATGAGGAGCGAAATACAGCGAAAAGCCAAGTTTGAAAGGGAGTGGATTTTTCTTTAATTGTATAATATAAAGTGTGTGGGTGGTTTAGAATGATTTTTCAGTGAGCTTCATATCCAAAAATTCTTTAATTTTGTAGAAAGGGTGCCGTGTTAGGAAAGTTTTATTTAAGTCTTAAAATCTTGATATTTCAATTTGGAGATTGTTAATGGTAATTTGTTAAACATTACAATTTTTATATAACTTCCGTGTCTTTGGGTTTTGACTAGTCTTGTTTTAGGAATGGATAATTTATTCTCATGTCTCAGATTCATGTAATCGATGTGTTTGTCTTTCCTTTTTAGGTATTTATCGATATTTATGTATTTACCTGGATTTAACAGTTTCTGTACTATACAAACAGCGTCATAGCACAAACAGATGTGAATCCATATCATAAATGGGTCCTAAAACTCAGGCATCACCACCTTCGTCCTAATTTACTTACAAAATATAATTTGCGTATAAATTCCGTAAATTCCACACAGCAGATCTAATTAGGTCTGAATATTATTACGCAGTTTACACGCGTTCCCGAGACACGTGGCGGCCTTGTTACATGTAACGAAAGATAATAAAGACCCTTTACGTAAGAAAGACGTCAG
The DNA here is from genome assembly GCA_927399415.1 of Macaria notata. Lineage (NCBI taxonomy): Eukaryota > Metazoa > Arthropoda > Insecta > Lepidoptera > Geometridae > Macaria > Macaria notata. The sequence continues at coordinate 3,159,422 of OV656737.1, forward strand.
AAATAAAACAAACAACCCTCGAAAAATGATCGAAACTTGTGAAAACGAAAAAAACCGAATGTGGGCGTAATAATGTTTGGAGAAACTTTCAAATGCTTCTATTTATTTCGTAAGATATTTACATAATCTTGCTTAAATTTTTGCATTTTTTTTTTGTTTCTGTTGCAAATAATTTTTCATACTAACATAGATAGATAGATAGATATACACTTTATTAAAAACACCAGCACAATACAGAAATTTATAAAAAGAATATTAAAACTTAAGCCTAGTGTCTTAACTGGCGACCTTATCGCTAAAAGCGATCTCTTCCAGGCAACCAATCTGACAGGGATTTTGATTTTTGCCATCAAAAATCGTCTAAAATGGTAAAACTGCTAACCTATACTCTTGGTTGCTCTTTACCTGTTTGTAAAATTGTTTAGTGTAAACTGTGAAGTAAACTTTGTCATCATCATTACCTATGTGTTGTAAAAAATGATTTATTTTTAATAGTACTACAATTTCATGTTATATCGATGTGATAGGTCAGCAACATAGTCTTCAATGGATGGGGTCTACACAAGATTAACGCAGTAGGCGCATGCAAAGACAGGCCTATACCCAGCAGTGGGCTTAAGGAGGCTGTGAATGATGATGATGATTCATTTTTGTGCTGATAGCTATAAAAACCCAGAAAAATAAGCCTACAAGCGCCTTAACTTCCACCCAGTCAGCCAAAGTATACCTCACAGCTACTACGGTGGGGTTTTACGGAGAAAACTCGTGTATTTTCCGCGAAACGCGGCCCGGACGTAGCTCCCGGAGCTCCCTATATACTATATACGTATTATGTAACTGGGGCAGTGGGATACAGTGAATGAAGTTGTCACAACCTTGGAGTAACCCCTTTTCGAGGAAGAAGTTTTTCTTCTTAGAAGAAATTGAGGCGTACAGGGAACGTCTGTTTTTTTAAATCTATGCCATGGAATGGCAAACGTAGTTTTATCAAGAATGGTTTATTGTTAAACTGTGTCCATACTACTAGATTTTATATAGTGAATGGTATCAAAAGTTTTGTTCCAATAGAACATACAATCATTAAACTATACCTATTAGGACGTAAACACCGATCGTAAACAAACTTAAATTACTATGTTTACTGAACTGGGTTCTGAAACGAACCTTCCAAGACACATCGTTGCATACTTTTAATAAGTCAGATTTTCTATCTTTTGGTGTTTTATATGAAGGAACCTACATTTTATTTCAAAACATGCTCATACGCTATGTTTTTAAGAAGGCGACAGGGAGTAACTCTAACCATCTTTCCAACGTTATCAAATTATGTACTCGCAACAAGTTTAGAAGATGGACTAAAACCGTTACCGAATAGCTTGTAATTATTATATGCTTATGTAATTTGTGGTATTATTAATAAATAATTTGTATTTGTATTTGTATTTGCTTCCCAGAGCACTCACCCCCAGACAGACCACCAGACAGATAGATCAATGATATCCGATCCATCGGACAACTCTCTGGACAAGAAAAGCACAAGACCGACACCAATGGCACTTAGGGGAGGAGGCCTATACTCAGCAGTAGATCGACAAGGGCTCAAGATGATGATGAACAAGTTTAGTCACTGATTATCCAGTGCAGGAGAGCAGGTGCGTCGGTTTCACGGCAAATAATCTTGTTTGTTGTTATTCCGACTGGCTGTATTGACTGTATGTCAGTCTTCCCAAATTGGATAGGACGCGACGTGGCTTTGGGTCCCTAACGCTTTTTGCGATATAACCAAAGTTACGAAGTTTAGCCAATTTTTTCGTAATTTCGGTATCTTGTTTAGGGTATTATATGTAAGTATTATAATATTTCTCTTTACATCTATGTACTTGTTCACTTTCTAGTTAGTATGTCTTGAAAGAGATAAGATGAATCAGATCATATTTGTCCATTTATTGAACCATAGTTACCAATAGACTTAAAGAAACAGTTCACTTTCCTTAGTAACGTCACATAAACGTGAACAATGAAACGGTAGTTTAAGTCTTTCGCTCATTTCTCTCTCTCTTTATTGTATTAACTATACTCTTGTTAATAGACTAAAGATTACGTCACTACAAGCAAGAAATAGAAGTAAAGAAATAAATTCTAGTAGGTCCCGATTTCATGTATTGCTCCTTGATATCACCAGTTGAGCAAAAGCGTGCGTTGCTATGAGACCGTTACCAGGCGCTTACTTCAAGGTTCCTTGATCTACTTAAAAATCTGGTGATTGAGTCAGGTATTTTTCTGATATCGACTCTATCTACTTAAAAATAAGGCATAGTATTTATTATAACAAATTCAAGAAGCCTGTGTTTACTGCTGTCTGAGTTACTTAACGTTTTGTTCGAGTGGGCGTTTTCTCCTACTGATCGTTGCTATTAAAATTCCGTAAGTAAAGTTTAGGTTTCGAGCCCTAATATACTGGGACTTTTTGGAGTTTTCACAAGATTTAACTTTGCTTATGAAAGAAAAAATCTTCAGTTTAATTGACTTATGAACTTTCTCAAGTTTATCATGGGTTTTCTGCCTTTTAGTTCCATCATGGAGTGGATTAAGGGAAATAAATACGGGATGGTATTGAAATAACGCTATCTTGGCCTCTAGGTTCTTAATCCAATTATCAAGGTCACCAATGACCCTATGAGAAAGTATACTTACCACTTTTTGAACACCCTTGCATTTTAATAGATAAGCGGAACCTAACTAACGTTTAATTAACATGGGTAGGCATCCAACCTGATAATTATGTCAGAGTAGGTACATATCAAGGTAGCAGGCAAAGTCCTCAGGTTATTATTTTGTTGGTTTAATGTCCATAGTTACCTATGCGTAATATTTTTTTCTTTCAAATGTCGCATGCCCAGTGCGACTTGCAGCGCGTAGTCTCGCATAGTGCTGCCATCTAGTTGTAGCACTATAATAAACTTAAACTTAAAACGCTGACGCGTAGAGAGAGGTCTCTACTTCTCACTCTAGTTTTTTATTTACATCAGATAGGTTCACGCTTAAACTTGCCTTGCGTGTTAGATGATAACATGAACGATCCGTCTCTAACAGCAACAGTTAAAGGAGAAAAAAAAGACCATCCAACCATAATAAAAAGATATACCTATGCGTAATGTTCTTTTCTTCCAAATGTCGCATGCCAAGCGCGACTTGCAGCGCGTAATCGCGCATTGTGCTGCCATCTAGTTGCAGCGCAGGTTCTGCCACGTAGTGGTCTCGACATTTGTCGCTGTCTATGTAGAGCTTGGTGTCTGACAGCGCTGGGTCGGAGTCCGACAGGTTTGTGTATTCCGCTGGAAAATGCAATATTAAAAACATTAGTCCTAACTTATTTTTGGTAAGATTTTTATATTGTTTTACTTAGGTTGGAGTTTAAGCTTCATTATAATAGATAGATATTAAACGTGTCACCCATATTGATGAAGGGATGCTACGATCTTAAAGAATAATGCAAGAGTAGGTACATTTTGTAATCGATAACAATCTTAAGCAACACAGGACTTTGTGTTTTGAAAATCTTAAATAACTTGATTTATGCCGAAGTTCGACATTCCTTCTATTAGGATTTTGAGGCTCCACCAAAAATTTAAGGCCGGCATTTAAGGTCTTTACCAAGATTATACGTATAATCTCCTTCAGAAGGTTTTCCAACACCGCTGTCAGCCCTTCTCGTCACTGAGCCTTCTAGTTCCTTTTCTTCTTTTCTTTTCCCTCTCGCAGCCCTAAGTAGATACAGCAGAGAGCGGTTCTAGGAGCGTATTCTAGCAAGGCTATATATAAGACGATCTCTTCTTCTTTAACATACTTAACTTTTGTAAAGACAGGAGTGTCAACTAAATGGATCTTATAGCTTCATCATTTTGTATGGCTACCAAAGATAGGCCAACTTTTAAAATCTATACCAAGATTATACTTACAATCTCCTTCTGAAGGTCTTCCCACTCCACTATCAGCTCTTTTGGTCACTGACCCTTCTCGTTCCTTTCCTTCCTTCCTCTTCCCTCTCGCAGCCCTTAAAAGTGACAGCAGATCTCCTCGTGGAGCATGTTCTAACAAGGCTATAAGGGGAGCTCTCCTGGTACAACAAGCTACGAGGCGGATGACGTGCTTGTGGGTACCGACGTGCTTCAGCATTATTATCTCGCGGAGGAAGTCTTGCATTTCTTCCTCTGAGGCGTCCTCTGTAAGGGAAAGATGGATTGAGCGTTTAGTAATCAATGGCTTAGTAGTCAATCTAAACTTGTATTATGTGTGTCTTAATCAAGACATTTCTATAATATTTATTTCTATTTTAGTTGGGAGTGGATATGAAAAAATCTTGCGCTCATGTGAATTTACGAGACATTTGGATTTGATTTTGAAGTACGAGTAGAGAAGAATACATTATGATGCCTATTGTCGTCTATGGGGTCAAAAAGTAGTGGTTAATGACACTAGAATACTACTGTTACCAGTGGTGGCCAAGAAGTATAGTCGAGGTCCGATTTAACAAACATTCGTTTCTTATTAGTTTGTGTATTAGATGTATAGATTATATGTAAAGAAATTGACGTATTTATGAATAAATGAATATATTGATTATGATTATGTGTATGGCAATTCGCTAAAATATATCAGAATCTAGTGATACAGAATAATACCAATACTTTGATATGATAATTGATTTCTGTATGACATTGGACTGTTCTTACGCACTGGCACGCATATAGAGGCTCAGTAAGTAGCTATTTAACTTTCTATAAAAATAAAATGAATATGCAAACACATTTCTGGCTAAAATCTCGCTCTTCTCGGGCTTACACCTCGTATTATTTCCGTGCAATTTAATTACCATAAATAAATATTGGCGGAGAGATATTTTACAATTTTCGGAGAGATCGCGCTAGGCAAATGTTTGTCTTATTTTACGCGTGCGCGAATTTAGAGGTTTTCGTGCATTAAACTAATTGAGTTACTAGCGGGATTTCTCAAGCCAAAAAATTTACGCCAAGAAGAGAAGTCTTATAAACCAAGATATTAAAATGGCAAAGAAATTTGTGAATCAACTTACATTAAAAAAACTGTTAGACATAAAGAGGCGAGAGATAATAATGGCAAAAAAATGTATTTTGATCTCAGATATAAAATAGTTCCGTTCAGTTCTTTTGAATTAGAATTTAATCGGTAATTAAGTAAAAGAATATCAAGTTCCAGACAGGCCCAGAATTTAAAATCAAGCTGTTCTAATGAACAATGACCATACTTAAGTTATTACATAAACGGACCTAGGAAATGAAAGTCCATTTCTATCATAAAGTGCACTCTTGAACCGGCTCGATTGTTGTACATAATTATGTCTTACAAAATAAATACATATTCTCGGAATTATGTAAAACTTATTTTCATAATGACTTGGGAACAACGTGTCTAGATTATGCCTGTCTTGTTGCACCAATAAAATGTTCCCGTTACGATAATTTTTTTTCTGACACCAGATTTCATTGGAAAATTTATTGGACTTTAGAACGTTTCTTGATATTTTCATTTTACCTGGAAGAAGAAGAAATTCCGTATGGAAAATAACTACATACGGCTGATGTGTTTGACTATATATGCAGTCTCTGTGATGTAGCTTTTGCTAAAGGGTAAAACACAAACCTCTCCTTAATCTTCTTATCGAATAAGAGTTGCCAACTCTGGTGTCGAGAGTTTTCAAACCACCCTAAGGGCCTCTGTCATGGCTTAACGACTGCCGTACTAGACAAACAGCCGAGACCTACAATTTAACGTGTCATCCGACCCACGGAAGCGCCCAAAATGGAATGCCACACAAACCTCTCTTAATCTCTATTCCTCATGACTGAGGGTCGTGACTCCCCTGTAGAATTAATTCGGGGAGTTCTCTTGGGCAGATACATCGTGGTGGGCGCCTAGGTCCTTCCACGGAAGACATGTGTCCTCGGATGTCCTTCTAGGGAGATACTTACTTCACTGTAAAATTAATTTCATTGTTACCTGTAAGCATCTTAGCAGCGACAGTAAGTGTCTCTCCTCCAGGTAGGTCCAGGGTGGCTGCGTGGACCTGCCCGAAGGCCCCGCTGCCGATCAGGGCTCCCAAGTGGACTCGACTCCTGGTCACCTCCCATTCATCACATTCTTCTGACGTGTTCTGGAGGATATAGACGTATTTATAAATAAAAACAATGTAAATAAATTACATTTATTGCAGGCTTGACCCATAGTTACTACCTAATCATAGTGGTTTTATTGTAAAAATAACACTATATTTTCCTAAATATTTTGGGGCAATTTCGAGTGGCATAAATTTCGCTATAGCCGCTTTAACAGATACTATTATACATAGTATTATATAATATAGTATTATACTATTGTATATCAATAGCTGTTTAATAATAAACACGCACTGACCACTAGATACTGTATGAAATAATATTATGTTCTTATATATATTTAACGAAGTATGAATGTTTGCTTTGAGAAACTTCCTCCATAAATAAGTCGCTTCAGTAACTGCGAAATTTCAGCTCACTGAGTAAATGGGACGAATGAATAAAGTTTCTTTCCTTTACGCAAATTCTATTTAAATATCTACTAGAATAATGTCACCGTTTAAATATGGGAACCCAATTTTCAGAATTATGCTCCAGTTATGATTAAAAACCCACAAACTGCTACTGATTTATTTATGGTAGTAACATGCTGTACTTTCAGACTTTTTCACCAAAACATACAACATGGATTAATAGAAAAGATACTCTACAAATACATATGTATACATTTACATAATATTTTAACAAAAGAATAACAAATTCGCTTACATAATTTAAATTAAACACGCATTATAAAATACTCTGTAATTTGAATAAAATGCATCAAATTGTAGTATTGTGAGCTAACAGAGCATTGAGCAGAGTAATAACTTGCGCCGTAGGAGATGATGCTACAACTGGTCTTGATTAAAAGATCGATTGAAAATTTTAGAAGTTGTTACTGTAGCAAAAAATATTTAATGTCTTTACTACGCAACCTGTCTTTACATAATATGTATGAACTAAAGCATCAGCAGCAGATATAAGTGTTTATTTTCACTGTTTTTCTTTGTTGCTCCACCAACCATATACCAATATTTTTGCTAATCGTTTTTATGTCCAATGCAAATACCTAACCAGATTTGATTTGTGCCTATTTTACTAATAAATTCTCAATCTGTCTTCTGGCATAGATATATAGGTAAGTATATACGAGTATGTACATAGGTATAGTCCACATAGAGTTACCCCATATAGAGTTTGAATCTGTTTTGACTATCAATACATATAATAAAGCTGAAGAGGGTCAAATATATGTACAAAGAAAATATTTAAAATATATGTTTGGGTATAATTTAAATCGATAATAAAACACGGTTCAGATGTTCTTATAATTATTGTCTGTTTATCTGTTTATGTGTCTCTATTTCCTGATTTTTTTAACGCACGTCACACAAAAACAGCTGAACAGTTTATTATGCTAAATGCTGATTTTTAGTATGCTAAATGCTGCTAGTATGAAGTCTTAGGAGTGTCATAGATAACTATTTTATCCTGAAATAATAAGCGGGCATCCACTCTCTCTTTGAGTCGTATTTCCTCATGACTGAGGGTCGTGACTCCCCCGCAGAATTAATTCGTTAGGGGAGTTTTCTTGGGCAGATACATCGTGGTGGGCGCCCAGGTCCTTCCACGGAAGACACATGTCCTCGGATATTGTGGTCCTCAAACATGTCGGTTTCCTCACGATGTTTTCCTTCACCGTTAAGCGAGTGCAAATCCACACATAACTTGAAAATACAAGTCATTAGTGTAGGGCGGATTCGAACCAGGGTGCGTCTGGATGAAAAGCAGACACTGGAACCGCTGAGCCACACTCGCTTTTAGCATCCACTAGTAGGTACTTAATACTCTTAAAAACTCAGAATTCAAGTACAAATTTTAGTCCATTTTCTTAGCCAATTAGGCGACCTAAACTCAACTAATAAAACGAGGTGCAACTTTTCTACCCCAACAAAAATACTTAAACTTCCTTAAACCCAAGTTTTCAATACCAATTAGCCAATAAAGTATTCAATAGCTGCCGACTTACCTCAAATTCTTTATGTACATACAAAGGGCTGTTTTCCATTTGACCTCGAGGCTGAATTTCAGGATTTCTGCAAAGAAAAAATACGAAATCAGTACGGTCTGAAATGCTCTGAATATTTATCGGTGGAATGGTTTTGATTTGGTATAAACTTTTTGAGGGTTGCATTTAACATTTGAGCGATTCGATGGGTTGGATGGTACGTCAAAAATAAAATCTGGATTGTTGATTGATCTATCGTTTAGTCGGTTTTGACTATAGGGTTTGACATAATATCGACTTTAAACGACCTATTCTACCCTTAACAGAAATACATATATAAATATTAGATGTAGAGATAATAATTACTATGAGCACAGAGTTCGATACGTTACAGACGAAAACAAAAAAAATAAAAATAAGCCACTTAATCATCATCATCATCCACAGCCCTTGGGATCTCACTGCAGCTGGGTATAGGCCTCCCTTTGTATGTGCCATCTGCGTCAAGCTTGTGCAGACCTTATTCAGGTTGGACCCTCGACTTTTAAGATAAGTCACAATAAAAAGTAAATCTCACAGTGCTCAAATCACAATAGCGCAGAAGAAACAACAGTATTCGCATACTAAGAAATGATTATACGATAAAGGCACATATTATGGCGCCGTAAATTATAATCATTACGAAAATGTAAAAATCCCATTGGGATTGAATCAAATGATGGGATTTCACCATTATGGGGCAAGCCGTGCATGGTACCGTACTGTCTGTGCGTACGCAATATGTGGACTAGTGATGGGACGATATCGATGAAATAAATTACTACTAGCTGTTGTTAGTAGCTTCTCACGCGTTTTCACACATATATAGCTTCCTCTTAAATAGATATATTTACTTAAGAAACAAAATGCATCAAAATTCGTTGTGTAATAGTTTTAAAGATCTAAGCATACATGCATCCGTAGGGACTAACGCGGGAAGATAATTTGCTTTATATTATGTAGACTGTGTAGTCATAATGTTGTATTTACTGTAAATACAATTGTCCTGTTTTCCTTTTGTTTTATTCACGAACAAACTCTAACACACACTTATAAATCAAATAAAACCATCCAATGTCCTGTAATGTGTTAGCCATTTGATTGGAAATATTTTTTTAATATAAATAAATGTTGTGTGTAAACGCACATTAACATAAATATAAAAAGTAAACAGAACAGATTGACGATACAACAATGCACTTACATTAAAATATACGTAATTATAAACGGCCATAACTATAAAAATAAAGTAATGTACTACTTTATTAAATTGAGGAAAAATATACCATGGTTGAATTACATGTGCTCTAGCTAGGCTATCCATTTTTAGCAATTTCGCAATCAGATAACTTAGGCATTTGTCTTAAAAAACATCGATAACATTTCTTCAAAACAAGTCCGTCCCAACTCTATAAGGTCGGATGTCGCAGGTCAAGTCTTGCGCAGATGGATACTCTAGCCATATGACGTAACATTACGTAATATCATAAGACACTCCCATCCTTATACCAATCTGGACCTTACTATTATTCCATCAAAGGCCAGAATAGCATAAACAAAAGTCTTTCTCTCAACAATTAGTATCACATATATTTCACGCAATTATAGATTATACTGGTTTGAAATAAGAGTGACAATGGCGTGATAAAAGTCGGGTTTATCTCCGAATCGGTGGCCGGTATAATGGATAAAGTAATTTTTCGATATGTCAATACGTATTTGATTGAGAGCTTCTGTTACTTTATTGGGAAATCGTATGATCGTGTTTTTATTTCGAGAAAGTTTTATAGAATGTATAGGAAAAGGTCGTTGATCCCGATATGCATGCGTATTTATGATTCCATCTTTACAGATTTAGGTAAATTTTCCACGCTTTTCGGTACAGGAACTGCTTGTGATTTTGTACAAAAAGATCTCATAAAGACCCTTAATTTCTACGTTAATTTATTAATAACTAGCTACGCCTACGACTTCGTCCGCGTGGTATAGATAGATGTATTGGGCATTTATTCCTTGAATTTTGAACCGTTTTCGCAGCGCACGTAACGGAAGCCCTCAAAGATGAATAATTGTCCCCGTTTTTTCCACATTTTCCATTGTTTCTTTGCTTCTATTAGTTGCAGCGTGATGTTATATACTTAGCTAAAGCCTTCCTCGATAAATGGTCTATTCAACACAAAAATATTTTTTCAATTCGCACCAGTAGTTCCTGAGATTAGCGCGTTCAAACAAACAAACAAACAAATTCTTCAGCTTTATATTATTAGTATAGATTGTACTGGAGATTTTTCTTATCTGTAAAAACGGTAAAGTACCTACGTTTCTACATGAATTGTAATTAAAAAATCCACGGATAGTGTTTTTTTTCAATCTGTGACAGTTGATTAAATTTTTATGGAGAAACAAAAGACATGAAATCTTACTGCATTTTGTATGCACTAACAGCGCGTTGAAGTCTTTTATTCAAAGAAATAGCACACTCAATGTATAATGTCTAACTTTTTTACTAAAACCCTCTATATCTATGTATGCGGTTACGTCTACTTATAACACGTAGGTATAAAAATCTCAGTGAAACCTCAAAAAATGTATAATGTTAATGTAAAAATCAAGAACCTACCAAACATAAAAAGTACATAAATATTTGCACTCTAACCTAAGAGAATTGACCTTTTGGTCTAACTTACTTTGATTTTAATGGAGCAAAATAAAGTTTATTTTAAACTCTTATGTTTATTCTTCTGAAGTCGTTTTCTTAACTTACTTATTATTTTTTTCAATTTGGTCGCGAGCTTTTCCCTTATAATATTCATGTAATTTTGTTAGTAAGGTCGGTTAGAATGATAAAAGTGAATACATACTACAATAAAAAAATTGAAGATAATCAAGGCGAATAAACCTAAACATACTACTTCTAACTACTGCAGAATAAAAAATCCCTTAGAAAAGCGTAAAGATGGGATTCATGTTGATAAAAAAATACTCATCTCACAGCCAGTCCATTACAACTAAACAACTTAAAGAAATCTTACTCATTAAGATCTAGAGAGAGAAACCGGTAAGTGAATCCTTGCAATCCATCTCCAATTACAGAAGGAGTACTTGCAGTCGTCTACAGGGTTACAAGGCAAGGCAAGTTTCAATCAAATCTAATTAAAAAATATGGTAACTTACATTCATATAAGTATGTATTTTGTGCTAAAGTTGTGTATTTACTAGGATATGTATATTATGTATATGGATGTGTATATTAGGAATAAAAACTAGTGTATATACATATATATTAGGCTAAGAGTGAAAAGAATGTCATCACTTCTATTCCTAAACGAACAGCATGAATATTGCATCTAATGATGCATTCGTCTATGTGAAATCGTACTATTAAGTATCATAATCATCATTTATTCATAAAGCCATTTTTACACGTCACATTGTATAGTTGTAAATACTAGAAAATATTTACAGTCATTTTTTTTTATTTCTTTATTAGCATATTAAATGTATTTACATTTACCATGTTAATAGGGGAATTAGGGCGTTGCTAAAATTAAAACTAAATATTCTAAAATCTAAAACTTAATAAGTATAAAAATTAAAATCTTAAACTAGTACTTATGTATAATATTTTCTTATATTATATTATTAATCTATTTAACATTGTATATATGTAACTAATATATATACATATGTAACTAATACTGTTTCTACTGACGTTTAATTTCGCGTATGTTGTTTACGCGTTTCGGGTGTAATGATACCCATCTTCAGAACGTACCTACGTTACGTTTTAGTAACATATTGATTAGAATGTCTCACGAAACTTTTAATAATAAAATGACATTAATCTTTAAAGAGTGGTCAAGCTTTTCAGAAGTGTTTTTTAATTTTTATTCTTTTAGATCTCTAGCTCTGTACAACAAAGTACAGGTCACCTAGGTACCTCGGTATGTCCTAACTAGATCTGTATCGCCTCTCACTTGCCCTTTGACTGGACTCGTCAACTGACATGGTTGAAGTCACAGGATTACATTAAATTATTAGTTTTTTTTAACTTATGGCTTATTGTAAATTAAATACAAGGAAGGGTGAAGCTATTCAAATAATGAAGAAGAAAGTAAAATACTTCTAGCATTTATCTTTATGTAGCTACAAATAACATTATGTATTATTGTATGATATATAAATAATTTGTCTCAGATGGTTGGTGGAAAACAGAAAAAAATATAGATTACTTAGATCGCTTTTTATATCATTAGACAAAAATATATATCATTAGTACCAGGAATTGATTATGGTGAAATCAAAATGAAACAAATAAATCTGAAATCAAACCGGTATCTAGTACCTTGTACTAAACTCCATCCAGACTTCAACAAATTCACACGCTGTGAATGTACACAACAACGTTTATACGCAACGTTAGTTGTCTACATGAGATGCGCAGACGCACCTATTCTAGCGTTTGTAGTAGGTACTTATATTTTTAAGGTATATATTTGTTGTTCATGGTTAGTGAAACTAGAAAGAAGGGCATATAGATGTAAAATCTTGATTTTTATAATGTGTTTTTTTCTCATGATGACTCGGTTTAGTACCGTACCTAGAAAGTATTTCTCACGCGCAGATTGCTAAAATAGGCATGTTATCTTAAAAGATAAAAATGATAGCATAGTTACAAACACACCTGAACACAAAAGTGTTTATTGAAAATTTCCAATAAAATAATTTTACTTGTGTAATAAAATAATGTTAACACCTCTGATAGTAGCGAGCAATTTCTTTAAATCTTTCATTAATTTTAATTCAACATTATTACGTCCATTTGGCAAAAGAATTTAATAAAAACGCCTCCGTAATTGTTTTAAGTTGACAGTAAGTGACATCATATTGAAAGCGTTTTCGACCACTGACCTATAAACTTGAAGCTGTTTATTTAAACGATTTACTTAAAAGGTAAGATGCTGTTGAACTTTAATATCGCACATTATCACCGATTTTGGCATATGGTAGCTAAAGATATGAAGAACTGCAGTGTTAGCACGGACAATAAAGAAAACAATGTTATAATGCCCGTTCACTCTCTCGATATTTAAGTTCTTTTTCCAAATTTATTAAAAAAAAGAAGAAATAATTAGGTAAGTGTCTAATATAAAAAAAGATGGTCAAAATAAAAACATCCCTCTTTTTTTGGTAAAGCAAAATTCATCGTTAACATAATTTTTTTGGTAACACAAAATTCATCGTTACATATAAAATCAGGGCAGTTATTCAGTCAGACATACTTGATTAAAATCATTTTTCAAAACTCTAACTCTGAATCTTATCACTAAGATTTAACTTGCTTCATGCTTGACATAGCATTTTTTTATATTTAAAAGACTGCATTGAAACAATGAATACCAAACGCAAGCGTGCTATCCCTTTGACCTGACGACAGTGTTACGCAATTATGATACTTGAGATGAACTTTATTTCAGGTTGTATTAAAGCAAAGCCTATTTTTTTGGGTCTACTATAGTCTAGTAAAAAGTCAGTGAAAATTGCTAATTAATAATAAAGAGATTGGCCATTGTCAGAGACTGTATCTATATATATAAAACTCAAAGGTGACTGACTGACTGATTGGCTGACTGACTGATATAGTGATCTATCAACACACAGCCCAAACCATTGGACGGATTGGGCTGAAATTTGGAATGTAGGTAGATGTTATGACGTAGGCATCCGCTAAGAAAGGATTTTCGGAAATGTCACTTTAAAAGGGGTGAAAAAGGAAAAAAAATAAATAATACTTATGCAAGTTTTATTTCTTAATAAAACCGCAAAGCCGCGAGCACCCACTAGTTCGTATATAAAACAGGTAATTTCTTGTTCTAAGAAAAAGCAATACATTAGAGAAATAGAAGTTGTTTGTATTGTTATATCAATTACTATTATGTCTCCAAATTAAGCCACTAAATACTCATGTAAACAATGGAGACGGTTGTTACGTTCTTCTTCTTCTTATGGCACCTCTCCAACTAGTGAAGGCTGGCTGAAGTCAGCTTTGCATACTTTATTTTGTTCATAGCCAAGCGAAACATTAATTTCATAATTATGTTAATGTTAGTGGCACCAAATTATTAAAATCAATGCTGTTTTACTATAATTGAAACTTTAAACCAAATCTCTACTTCATTGTCCATAAATGTATATTTCGAAACAGAAAAGTACACTAATACTACACACGAAACTAAAAGAAGATATTGTTAAAAAAATATGCAGTGATAAAGTTAGAACTAAGAACAGAGATTTCAGATATTATGTAATGCGAACTACAATCCAGGGGTCTTCAAATCAATCAATAAAGTTAGTAGGTATCTTCTATGTAAGCGTGTTACACCCTAGGCTGCAGCAATGCTTAACATCAGGCGGGCTGTAATCAAACGTAAACCTATCCCACGTATAAAAATGTTCTATTTGTTTCAATTGTATTCGCAAATCCGCGCGTTACATAAACTTGCGAATATTTTGCATAACTATTACTCTGTAAAATTGAGTGTCAGATATGAATCTTTGAATGCAAATGTATAATCTCACGGCTTCGTTGCATTTGTCTCACGTCGGTGAGAACTGTGGTGAATCTGAATATCGAGACGTTCACTATAGTTTCTTAAGTCATGACAGCCGTTAAACTTCTCTACTTATGTCAATACTCGCAGCTTCGCGCAGTGTTGCTCGCGTTTATCTATACTAATATTATAAAACTGAAGAATTTGATTATTTGAACGCGCTAATCTCAGGAACTGCAGGTGCGAATTGAAAACCTCTTTTTGTGTTGAATAGACCAGTTATCGAGGAAGGCTTTATGCTATATAACATCACGCTGCAACTACTAGGAGCAAGAAACATTGGAAAATGTGGAAAAACGGGGAAAATTATTCATCTTTGAAGGCTTCCGTTGCGTGCGATGCGAAAACGGTTCAAAATTCAAAGAATTAATGCCCAAAATAACTATTCCACGCGGACGAAGTCGCAGGCACAGCTAGTTCTAGATAAAAAGTAGCTTATGTATTAATCCAAAGTCTACGGTACCTTCATGCAAAATTTCATTCAAATCGGTTCAGCCGTTCTTCGGTATCATAAGACGTATGACAGTGACAGATAGTTTCGTCTTTGGTCACAATAATTGCTCATCATTTATAATGACATCATTTTTCGTGAGGTTTAGTTGGATGCCAGTTAAGCAGTTTATGAGAATAAATTTAGTTGTATAACCGGCTAGCACTTACGTCAATAATTATGTAGAAAATCTTGCTCGACAAGAGAATTAATTAGAGAATTATTGTGTTAAGAGAATAACTCAAATAAGAATGAATCTATCAGCATATTCTGTAGTTTATCTTACTTAATAGACTCGTTCAGTTCTTTGTTTTATTGTTATGCTAGTTACCTCATTATTTTGCGTATTTTAATTACTTTTTCCTGCAATTACAAGTAAAGCATAGATCCGAGTTATCTGTCTAGGAGATAGCGGCGAGGAAGCAGACGCAGTACAATGCGCGCGCGCACGCGATGTGTGAGTATTGTCACTTTGAACGACGACATAGTACGATATAAGATAGATCTGACCATACATTTACCTTAAAATAGTGAGCACAGAATACAAAAGTACAAAATAACAATACCTAGAATCAGCACTTATATTGAAATACAACCCCATTAATATTATAGAAGCTAAAGTTCATGCGTTTGTAAGTGTGTATGTTTGTTACTCCTGAATGCTCAGCGGCTAAATCGAATTTGACGAAATTCGGAAAAGTAATAGTTTAGAACCTAGATTCAATCCTAGGCTGACTAGACTGTAACAAAAATGTGAAAAGCAATCGTAGTTTGTTTAAGCAAATAGTGCTTCTTAAGCTTATGAAAACGTTTGCTATGCCTAGTTCATTGCTGTGCTATGTCGATAACTTTAACGCCCGGACGTCTGGGCGGAAAAAAACGCCTTTGATCTTGATTTCTATGGGAAAATCAAGCAGGTTTGTCTGGTAACAATAGCTAATCATGTTTTTCTTGATTTTTATCACTTCTCTATCGACTGAAAAAGCTGTATTGATAACTTTAAACTTTTTCACATTTAGTTCCGTCTATTAATGTGATAGGTATTTTGATATTTCTTGAAATCATTCTCAAGATCGTATATATGTACATAGTATATGTGTACATAGGGTGACTGAGAATATTTAGAACCTAACATGTTAATTGCTGTACTGTATAAGTTACATAGGCTTTTTCAGACCCCACTTTAAAAATAAATAAATAATAATAAATATATAATGTTGCAACAATTTTTTTTACAAAGATTTCAAGTAAAGATTTTGTTACATATTAGTTTTTTAAGTAATACATTCGTATTTGACTACAGCTCGCCTTCTTCTTATCGAATGAGAGTGGCCAACTTTGGTGTCGAGAGTTAATCAAGCCGCCAGAAGGGCCTCTGACATGGCTTAACGACTGCCGTACTAGGCAAACAACCGGGGCCTACAATTTAACGTGTCATTCGACGCACAGCCCACCTAATACTAAGCTTTGTTGCTGGGGTGTAACACGTTTACCTAGACTGAACCTATTACCTCTAGATTTATATAGTTTGAAATAGATAATATAGGTATTATTAATGAATGATTGTAAAATGACGAGATATAATGTAATTAAGTACAAATTTCTGTAACATTTAGTTACAGAAGTTGGTACTTAATCAACTTCAATTCAATTTAATTTGAAATTTCATTTTATCAATAAATTATTATCTACATGTAACTATCACCAAGATCAAACTCTAAGTTCAGCACATCACTATCCCATATCGCACCTTTCATTCCTGTCTAGCCTCTAGCTCATAACAAACCACAACAATAGAACGCAACACTATGACGGTATCATGTTTTATGGCCAGTGGTTTACCTACTAGTATGGGTTTAAATAATAGCGTAGAAATATGTAGACGCTTGAGAAAGTAGAATAGAATAATTTTAGACTAAACGATGAAAAATTTTAATGGTCGAGTGAGAAGCAACATTTTTTGAATTATTTATTTACATATTTGTTTTTCTAGATTTTATCTGTACAGGACCGTGGTGAGTGGCATACTAGAAGAGAGACTTATGCTCAGCAGTGGGCGATTACGGGCTGATGATGATAATAACTAATTTGATTATTCATGTTTAATATATATAAAAAAATACATTAAATCACACAAGAAAATACTTTGCATAAAATTAGTATATTTTTGAGTTCCATTAGTTAATATTATTACAACATAAAATAATTGATCCTTATGTGTAAATTTTAAATTTATCATCTCGTTTACCACAATTTTGAAAGCCATCATAAGATCACAAATTATTATAGGTGTTATCGTTTGCCACAATTCCGATGCGATCGTAAGGTTACAAATTATGGCTATTTTGAAACTCGCAAATCTGACCTGACATTCTCCCATTCATATCTGAACTGAGGTTACATAATTTGATAAATTCGCAGATTTCTGTTCTATTGTCTGGCTGAACTGAAGAAAGTAGAGCGTTCGGTTCTCATGACCTTTTATAACATGGCAACACATCCACAAGGTTATAGCATCCTTGCCACTACAAAAATATATTTAAAATTGTTCTGTTATTTTACAAAAATTAAAGAAACATATTAAAACAAGGTGAAAGAATCACATTAGCAATTTAAAATTAACATACAGACTTTTACGATGTTAAGGCTTTTTTTAAATTTCAAATTATGATTAATTTTGATGTGAGTATTATGCAATATTATGTACTTAATTAAAATAATTCAAGGATATGAAATGTTTGAAAGTTGAATTTAGCATTTGGCAACAGTCGTAAAGTACAGTTAGGTTGGTAATAAAATAATAGCACAGCTATTTAGACGTAGTTATTTTATACATAAATAAAATAATAATAATGAATCTTTTATTTCCCTTACTTAAAAAATTAAACAGAGTTTTTGAACTTATGTCATTAATGTTAGTAATATTATCTTATATTAGTGTTTTTTCATTATTATTATTGCGTTAAGTATAGGGACCGCCTAGTGCGGTAAAAGCCTCCTCCATATTTCTCCATGTTTGTCTCAACGAAGCAGCTCTTGACCAGAGCGCTCCTGCCACCTGCAGGTTGTCCGTGTTCTACCTCTGTAGCGGTCTTCCTCTTCTTTTTTTGGCTTCTCGAGGCAAATTATTATTTACTTGTACTTATTTTATACATACCAAATAATAATGAATATCTGATTAATACTCTCGTGAAGTCTAAGTTTTAAATTTGATATGTAAGAAGTAATGAGAAACACATATTAAGATAGTTAGGGTAAAGTTGCAACATAAAAAATACATAGAAAAAAAATTAAACTTAAATTACACAAATTATTTTATTCAATTTCAATTTCAAATTTGTTTATTGGACTGCGAAACATGGGTACATAAAAGGTAGGGTATATTACGATTTTATTAAAATTCATTGTTATCAATTACCACCAGGCTGCCTAAACGCAAAAATCCTCTCACTATAATTATTTACAAGCCATATTTGCTAAAAGAAATGCTCTAAAAGAGAAAACTATAAACACAACTCATGACATTAAACCTATTAAGTGAACCAAAAAACTTAATGTAAGTGTGAAATGAACTTTAAGTGATAAATCTAGAAGAAAGTTGAACACGTCATTAATAACAGAGATGTGGTTTCACTCATGTGCCCGTAGTTAGTGCTTTCTTTGAATACTTATTAATACCTATCATACTGGGTTATTGATGAGTATGCATACAAAAATAAGACCTTAATATTTTATGAACGTTGCATGTGTTCGAATTATGGGAATTGTAAGTGTAAATTTATTAAGATTTTGATATGATTAATGGTTATTCAAAGCTGGTTTTATTTTAAAGTTTCACTGCTTTATATGTGAAGAATAAAATTAATTAATAAAAATGTGCCTCATACGTACCAAGCAAATATTAAAAATACTGTTTGTAGTAAAAATCATATTATAGAACTAATAACACTTAGGTTTTTGCGAACATCCAAAAGAAGTGAAATAGAAGTTGTTGCTTTAGATAGATAGATAGATAGATAGATATATTTTATTAACATGCAGAATTACAACTAACTTATTACAATGATAATAAGTGTTGGCATCAGTCATGTCTCGTCAAAAAAATTACTAATTAAAATTACAATAAAATAAAATTAAAGTTCAAATCAAATCAAATCAAATATACTTTATTGTACACCAAATAAAGAAGAACATATTTAACATAAAGGTGGAAGGTAACCAGGGACATTGGGCGACCTTATCACTAAAGTGATCTCTTCCAGGTAACCTAGTTTGGACAACACTAGAGGAAATCCGTAAAGCTGGCGTACTTAACACAATATTAAATAATTTAAAAATAAAACACAGTAACAAATATAACATTCAAAGTAAACAATATACAAACATACGTACTTACACACAAAACTACATATTATTGATATTTAAAGGAAATATATATATTGAAGGAAATCACACAAAAATAAAAGAAAGCAGAACATATTTCAAGTAAAAAGACTTACACACACCAACTAACATCACAAAGTAGAAATGTAATGATTAAAAACCAAGCTCTGAAATATGGGCAAGGATTTAGCCTGCTTGATATTAAGTGGCAGGTCATTCCACAAGCGAACAGCTTGCACAGTGAAAGAGGAGTGATAGTAGAGATTGGGATGGCTAAACTCAGGAAATTTCAAGTGAAGGAAACGAGAAGAGCGCTGAGAATCGGAATGGAAGTTATAGTTATTTTAGCTGTATAGGGGCTAGATTAGATAGTCAATTTACAATAAGAATCACAATGTATAAACTTATATGTCCTTAATTACCTAATTCATTTAGAATTTATGACAACAGCAATCAACATTTTTAAAATGACTGTAGTCATATGAAAACTATTCCTTAATTGTGTACATAGTTCTGTCTAGTAATAGCTTTTTAACACATTTTAGGAATTGGGCTTCATTGGTTGTTGTTTTAGGCGTATTATAGACTAAGATAAGCTTTTTACGAATTTCCAAAGGTTATAAAATAAAAGTTATTGCTTTTTACGCCAAAAAACAGCTTTAAAATTGTATGTATACGTCAGTTACTAGTTACTCGGTATAGCGAGCTTCTTGCGAGTGTGAGGGGAATGTCAACCTTTTCCGGAAGTTGCATTGTTGCAGTTTCACTCGCGCCGGGACCAGGGGCCTTTCTAACTGCAGCAGACCTTTTACTGCTAGTTGTAGTTTAGTAAACTGATTGAGATGTGATACGTATGAGTTAAAAAAAAATTAAATCAACGACATCCGGGATAAAATAACCTATGTGTTAAACCATATACTAACATAATCTTTTCACCAATTTTACTTAAACTGTTTAATAGAATGGTAAAAAAAATAGCTATCGTTTGTATATAAATTAACCTACTTGCTAATGACGATATAAAACTACGCTAATGACGATATTTTGCCGCCAGGCATACTCAGTTAAATATTTGCTAACAACAAAAGAAGACTATTATTCACTCACTCAGTACATTATCTAGTAAAATAATGTTAATATAAAATCCAACAGGCAGTTAGATAAGGTAACGGGCCAGAGTATAGCAGAAAAAAACACAGATTATCTTTCCCTCAGAAAGATATCTGTATATCATTTATCTTCTTTGTTTCTACGCAAAAGAAGGTTTTAGATAATTCGTGCCAGTTACGATATTCTACTACATCGGAGTGAAGAAATTGTAAAAACATATCAATAGTATTATCCGATGGTTACAAATTCATCACCAACATAGTAATCTCATGTCTAACTTACTCACTTCAATAACCTCTTTTGCTATAGGTGAATCGTTTCAAGTGCAAACTTATTTATTTAAATAGGAAAATCTCAAGATTCCAAATGTATATAAGTATAATACAAACAGGTATATCTAAACACGGTAATTTACATATTGAGTAGGCACAATGCTTGACCACGCACGTTGCAACATTGCTATAATATGAATAAGTTTTAAGCATCCAATTCACGATTTCACAATTCCTAATTGGAGAATTCCACAGAGATTGGAAATTATTATTTTACTCTCCTTAGAATGGTTCTTGTTTGAGAACCACAATATCCGAGGACATGTGTCTTCCGTGGAAGGACCTGGGCGGCCACCACCATGTATCTGCCCAAGAGGATTCCCCTAACGAATTAAGTCCGCGGGGGAGTCACGACCCGCAGCCAGGAGAAAATACCGATTCAAAGAGAGGGAGAGAGAGAGATAATGGTTCTGTAGATGAACACGTTATAAAATGTCAAACGGTAAATAAAGAATGCTTGTATAAAATACTCGGAATGTGTTTATAATGAGTAAATAAGTCAACACAGAACTTAAAAAAAAAATTAAAGAATCCTGGAACCTGTGTTGAAACTATTAGATCTATCATAAAAAAAACTAGCCATGCGGGTAAGTATCTAAGTCTTAAAGAATTTCAATACGTTCTTTAATTAAACAAATAAAAGACACCCGTACAATCGAGGCTGTGATTAACCCGGGAGCATTTCTATATAGACGTAGAACTTGTTGTTTCACTGACTTTACATAGAATTGATAGAAAAACTAGGACTATACAACAGACAAATTTATCATAGCTCAAAGTTGGATAGTACTATCGATATAGTTATTTTATAAACTCCATGGAAGCTTCTGAATGAAAGCGTAATCTTTATGAGATGATATCTTCGAATAAAGATATTATTATGATAGTCCGAGGGAGGTGAACCACTGTGCTGTATTCTGTGGCACAGGTCAAGGTGCTCCAACGCATTGGTGGCGGAATAAAATTATAGTAAAAGTTGTTAAATAGATATCATATCTAGCGAGTTTGGTTAAGATGTAAACTTTTTTTCATCAAACAACAGAACGCAAGAAACGGCAACAACTAGTCTACAGATTTAGAAGGAATCATGATCCTCAGCAGTGAAGGATACGACTAAGAGGAAGAGATAAACGATGAAAAAATATAAATAATATATATATTCCGGGACATTGCACACATCGCCATCTCAAAAAAAAAACTCAAACTCAAAAAACTCAAAATTTTTTATTGGTTTCATACAATACTTAAAAACTAAGAAAAGATGTATTTATATCTAATTACAAAGTTGCACGCGGTGTGTTGGCATCCGGACGAGAAATATCTGTATCCCGGATACCAACGTCTTCCCGTTATACATGTTATATTGTTATGTAGCAATATAGTAAAATTACAAATGAGAGTTAGTTTAATAAATTAGTTATTAACAAGTTAACGTAGTTAGAAATAAAAAGTTGCTAAATTTAATATTTAGTGTTTAAATTTCAAGCTTCGTATTTGTTCGAGTACCAATAAATAACTAAATAAATACTTAGTCACTGATTTCTTATATTTCGGAATTCAAATACATCGTAGGGTTAATTTACCAAGAGAAACGAAGACATGATATTGAAACACTCGAGGTGCAACATAGTAAACAAGTTGAATCTATAAATAGCCAGAGGCGCAAGCGGTGGGTCGGATATGTTAACCCGTTTCTAGCCCCACACTAAGCAAACGCTTGTGTCGTGGGTACTAGATAACGGATATAATACTTACATACTTTTTTTGTATAATAGTGTATTTAGTGTAATACTTATTATACATACAAACGACCAGACTCAACACAAGTAGTGACAAATAAATTCATAATAACTTGTGTTATGCGGGAATCGAACCCGCGACCCTTTGATTAGAAGGCAAACCCACTACCAACTAAGCTATCAGGCCAGTCACATATGCTATTTAGACAGCCACTTTGAAGCGAAGGCAAAGCGAATACTGTGTCACTAGGTGGAGTATACTTGTATTAGAATGAACTGTCTCTCAACCTGCCCGGAACACAACGTTAGGCACTTGGCGAAAAGCTAATCATATGTTTGTGTTATTAAATCATTATTTTTGGTGAATTAAAAAAATAAATAGTCAACTAGTGGAAGATACAAATAATACGCTACTGGAAATATATTTATTATGAGGTCAAACGTGACAGCCTTTTTACTAAGAATGAATGTAACTCCCTTTGACTTTTACTTCAATAAAGACAAAAAGTCAATCAAATATACATCAGTGTTTTTGCTCATTGCAAGTAGGATCAACTTTATGTAGGCAACAATAAATAAATATATTATTTGGTAAGGTATACATATGATGTAAAAAAACGTAGTTAAATAAAATGCACGTTGAATATCATAAATGTATTTATCAACACTAATGTTGTAACACTCTAATTATGTTTCCAATACTTGACTTATAATTACTACTGTTATAGCACAGACAACAAAACACTCAATTTAAGCAATTTCACATGATGGTATAAAATCCACATCGATATCGTAATATCTCATTATAATATCAATAAAACGCGACCAACCTGATTGCAGGGCCAATCAGGTTGGTCGCGTTTTATTGATGCGCGCAGCTGCGCTCTCATTGGTTAGATTTTAATGGCGGCAAAACACTGTGACAATACACGTACGCGTGACAATTATTATAAATAAACTATTGTCAGCTTTACTCTTGTTGTTTGATTAATTGCATTAGTGAAGATAAAGTAGTGTATACAACTGCATATAACACGGGTATTAAAACACTCGTTACTATTACACTCGTGTTTTAATACCCTTCATTATATGACAGTTGCATAAACTACTATTATAATATTCAGTAAATTATTGAATTATATTCAGCTAAGTGCTAAAACAAGTAAAATATATATTTAGTTCTCCAGTTACTTCAACTATCAATAGCGTGAAGTAATGTTCACCTTCCAACCTTTTCGTCTAACTTGAAGTTATATGTTACATTCAAAAGGTCTCGCTTCCCGGAAAATGTGATGTAAGTTTAATTAACCGCTTGTACTTTCTATAACTTAGACTAACAATACGGGTAGAAAGTAAATTATATATAGTGGAAGTATTCTTGTCGTTTGAGAGTGGCTAACTCTGGAGTTCCTAGTTTGCAACGCTTAAGAGAACTCGGATATTACTGTTAAAACATATAAGATAGATAGATAGATTAACTCTTTATTGTTGACACATATTAAAAAACAGTACATAGAACAAATTGCACCTTAACTAGTGCCACAAGCGGTGGCCTTATCGCTGAAAGCGATCTCTTCCAGGCAACCTTCAGCTGGAGAGAAATAAGCAAAAAGAAAAAAAAAGAAGAATGTGGTGTACAACAAAAAGAAAAAAGAAATTTTACTAATTGGTTTTTATATAACCTATCACTTAAGATAAGAAACGCCCAGTTGTTAATGCAATATCTCTCTCTTTGAGTCGTACTTTCTCATGACTGAGGGTCGTGACTCCCCCGCAGAATTAATTCGTTAGGAGAGTTTTCTTGGGCAGATACATCGTGGTGGGCGCCCAGGTCCTTCCACGGAAGACGCATGTCTTCGGATAATGTGATCCTCAAACATGTCGGTTTCCTCACAATGTTTTCCTTCACCGTTAATAGCGAGTGCAAATCCACACAAAACTTGAAAATATAAGTTATTGGTGTAGGGCCGGATTCGAACCAGGGTGCGTCTGGATGAAAAGCAGAAGTGGAACCGCTAAACCACACTCGCTTTTAACGATATATAACCATGTTATATATTTAGAATTATGTCATAAATACATGTTTTTTTCCTGATCATTCATATTAAGTACCTAGTTCTAAAGTTTAAAATCTCAAATATTTTACAGTTATTTCTAACAACCCATCTCTTTCAAATACAAGTTACTAAAACACCAGTAGATATGCATCCTTTAATGTAACAGTTATAAACATATAACAGTTATAAATAACATAATACAATCTAAGACATATGACATAACATTTGTTAGTCAGTGGATCAAATTGCATAAGCAGTTCACTTCTACATTCACTCGTGGCATTAATCGCTTAAAATTAATTACTTTAACACAAAAGAGATTGAATGATAAAAACTAGAGTACCTTGCAATGTCACTACATTGAATCTGACACTTAAATCTATACTAATATTATAAAGCTGACGAGTTTGTTTGTTTGAACGCGCTAATCTCAGAAACTACTGGTGCGAATTGAAAAATTATATATTTTATAAAAATTATATAGGCTATAATATAACATCATGCTGCCACTAATATGAGCGAAGAAACAATGGAAAATGTGGAAATAAATGTGGAAAATTATTCATCTTTGAGGGCTTCCGTTGCGGACGCTGCGAAAACGGTTCAAGTAATCAAAAAAAAAATGTGTGAAAGAATTGTTCTTCTTGAAATGATCTAACAAAATGTCCGCGACAGCATATGTCTATCTTTAAAGATTAACTCACTAGAACCGTTTTTATGGTAATAACTATTCCAAGCGGACGAAATCGCGAGCACAGCTAGTAACTTTATGTAACTTGAAAGCTTGGATAACTTAGATAGATAGATAACTTATTATAAATACTGAAAGATTTTGACAACTGTAAAATATTTTTCAAAGACTCTTCAAAACCGTTAAATTGTGTAAAGTTTAGATGATTTATTTTACTATTGTACTTGTATTCAATGATATATTGCTTTGGTTTTGACAGTGTTATGTCAAGATATACAGCTTTTAGTAAAAGGATAATGGTGAAGTATGGATGCATGTTAGTTACAGTTGAAAAAAAAATGTTTATTTTTGTTCCAAATCAGTAATCAGAAACATAATTTATTTATTAAACGGTTTTTTTATAAATCATGATTTTTTTTCGTTTACATCTTGTTATTTTTAATTACTATTGCATTAAAACGACATAATTTTTAAAATTTATTATAAACAAACAATATGTTACATTTTACACATAGCACTGCCTCTTACATTAGTAAAAAAAAACTGTGTCGTAGAGAGGCAGGTCCTTCGGGCGGTTCTTTCCATTTATAGATTTTGTAATATTTTTATCAAAGAATATTATTTATTAAGTTAATACAAATATATAATTACATATAGAATATTCTTGCCAGTTCTTTAAGACGTATCCATAGAATTAGTAATGTTGTTAATATATATATTATATAAGTAGTTAATGTAACGTTTATGTAGTGTTGTTGAATTGGTTAATACATTGTTTAGACAGGTGACAGATTGCTGCGGGTTACAATGGACGAGTTTATGAAAAGGATAAATATATCTTACACATAATATGTATATCATTGGATGTAGGTCAAACTTGCTTGGGATGTTTCAAGCTTGTGTCTTAGTGTTTAGCTTTTTTATAGGTACATATAGTTACTTAATAATTGTTGTTAAAAACTTACATATGTGTGGTTGAAACTTTTCGCTGAAATGTAATTTCTTTTAATTTGAAATATTATTACCTGGTTAAAATATACTTAAAAATTTTCATCATGAAAATTAAATATTGATTAACAGATTCTGAGAATTATCAGAATTAAACGTGAGAGTCCCTTGTCTTTCCTTGGGCACAAACATCTTTGTGTTCACCTCGATTATTCTAAAGGAAATATATCTATATATACTAATATTATAAAACTAAAAAAAATTTGTTTGTTTGTTTGAACGCGATAATCTCAGGAACTACTGGTGCGAATTGAAAAATTATTTTTGTGTTGAATAGACCATTTATCGAGGAAGGCTTTAGGATATATAACATCTCGCTACACTTAATAGGAGGAAAGAAACAATGGAAAATGTGGAAAAAATGGGGAAAATTATTCATATTTGAGGGCTTCTGTTGCGTGCGCTGCGAAAACGGTTCATGATATCAAAAAATATGTATGAAAGAATTTATGCCCAAAATAACTATTCTGCGCGGACGAAGTCGCGAGCACAGCTAGTTAAAAATAATAACCAAATATAACTAACAAGTGTTATTTGAACAAAAGTCGTCGCAGTAATGCATCACAGTTTCAAAACTAACTTCATTTTTGGTCTAGTTCCTTTGTTAAAACTAGGTAATTGTGCTTCGCAATAGAACGTTATAAAAAGCCGTCTGGAGATGTTGTGATTGTATAATTTCTACATAATGACTCTGATTCACACACTGCCACTCATAATATCACTGAATATGGAAGGGAACAGATGTATAACTTTATAATATCGTATCGTTGTTTTCCAAACTAGGTTGCCTGGAAGAGATTACTCTAAGTGATAAGGCCGCCCTCTGTCCCAATACTAAGATCTAAATTTCTTTATGCTTGTGTTCTTTTGTTATTGGTGTACAATAAAGAATTATTGATTGATTCATAATATCACTGAATATTTAAGGCAACATAATACATATGTACGTAACTATAGTATGGAGCTAGTAATGAGTGCATTATTTGACTCCTTGTATACAATAAAAGGTTTTTTAGATTGAGCGACGATGCAGAATCTTCAATCACAAATTAATTAAGTCGATAGTAGACCGGTTTCTTCTAGGCAAGCGCGCTATATCGTAGATTATAACGATGCTTAACATCAGGCAAGTGTGAGCCTACCTCATGTAAAAAAAAAATAAATTTATTGTAAATATAGCACTTGCCTCCCACAGAGCAAAGCGGCCTCTTTTGATAAAGGGCCACCAACTTTAATAGGAGTAGTTACGTTCTTTTTAGTTAGTAAGCATTGAGTTCAGTTGTATTTTTTTTTATTAATTCATTTTGATGTTTTATAAAGTTAAATTTTATTTGAGCCTAATATTTACCAGTTTATCAGCCTTATTAGTAAGCACCAATGTTCTGTGATTTTCTAATATGATATTCACATATTGTTGCCCATCTGTTTCTAATCTGTGCGCGCACTTTACAATAGACAAACAAATGATGGCATTATGCAATGATGATGATTCGAGGTTGATTAAATGAGATGATCATTCTAACTGTTGTATTTTTCTCCTCCGTATAATACGAGTTAGCAATCTGAAGAGGAATCTATCTGTTATGCATTTTATGGAGACAAGATCTAAGTTTACGGGTTTTGTATTATAAGGCATGTTTGGACCTTTTTAGGTGAAAATTTAATTTGTGGACTTCAAAATATGCATTTAAGGTATACGAAATTAGTTCTAAATTTCTAAAAATTGCAGTAAGTGTAAGTAAGATAGTATAAGAGTAACCAACTTTGATATCAAGAGTTTTCAAACCTCTCTAGGGGTCTCTAACTTGACTCAGCGACTGCTGCATTATAACAAACAGCAGTAGTTTATACGTTTACAAACACACACACTCGTTTAATCAACTTATATATGTACAAAAAAAAAAAAAATACTTCACTACTACTAATACTGCGGCTAAATAAAAGACCGGTAAAACCCAGTCGAAACCGAAAGGCTTTCATACCCCAAGTCAAAACAAGTCTGTAACGAATAGAGCCACTAATCGTCGTGACCTACAACCGTAGAACAGAAGAACAGAAGCTTTGTGACGCAACCTGCGAATGTTGACTGTAAATCCACGGCCTGTGTTGATAGTGAGAGTGGTGCTTTCGCCGATCACTCTGTATATAAGAATAATTGTCACCATAGAATCGTAAACTCTTGCAAACGACGCGTCGAAAACGCTTCCACAGTTTATCTTGTTCTCTCTTTGAGTGGATTTCCTCACGTACACTATATAATTGTATTACCTTGCAAATTACGTGACGAAAAAAATAAACATATATCCGGTAAATTTCACACAGCGCAATCTAGCCCCATTCTTAGACAACGCTCGTGTCATGAGTTACGAATTACTACTAATATACTTTTTTTTTGCAAATGTTTCCACATTTTCATCTTTCTACCTCGCACCACTCGCACACAAAGCTTGCTCGTGATTGGTTACGATGCTGGAAATAGCTGAATGCTGCTTTGTCGCGTTGGTAGGTAAATAGAGAAACTCCGCTCACCAACTCAACTGCGTCAACCACGATTGGCCATCTCGTGGAATTATTTAATGGCTCAATTACGTTTCTATATTATTCAATTATTCAAAGCTGCGGATTTGATGACGTCTGCAACTTTGTGTTTGTATACAGACTTTTTAAGATGACTTGCCGGCTTTTTGGCCGGACGCAAATTAACAAATTTCTATATTAGTTAGCCTTTTATTTATTTCGCTTAGCTTTCAGGAATCATCCTGAAAGCTAAGCGAAATAAATAAACAATCTAGTATCAACTAGATTTTTTAGGTTTTTAGGAGGGTACTGGGGCTCTCTGAAAACTGTCAACAGCAGAGTCACTACCTCTTTTAGACTTAATAAGTACTTTTTTTAGTTTTATACATATAAGGGCATGTGTCTGTCAATTATACATAGGTAAATAGATTTTCAGAATTCCTTACATGTATTTGACGTAAGATACAGTCAACAACGTCAACCTTGTACAGTCAAGAAGGCGTAAGCTGAGCTTTGCATTTGTGTGGGTGTACATAAATAGTGTAGGTGAGACAATCGGCTTCTCCATCGTGCGATAGCGCCATCTCACTCCCCCGCCCACCTGCCATACTTCACCCACACAAATGCAAAGCTCAGCTTACGCCTTCTTGACTGTACCTACTAGTTAATTTCCGTTAAGTTAATAACAAGGAGCAAACCTTTTCGGCGGCATTTCAAAGAAGGCTTAAAGCTTAAAACCGTAAAGGCTTGACAAGCCTTTACGGTACAACGAATATTGAAAATGTTTTGAAGTTTTCAAGTGATATTGAATTTAAGCTATCCTTCCTAAGTGATATTATTAAAAACAATGATGTTGTTTTATCAAGCCACGGCTCGCTGAATGATATAGTGAGACGGGCACTTGCTACTGTCAACGTACCATCGGTTCTTGAACCGATTGGCATGGTCCGTGACGATGGTAAGCGCCCCGATGGCCTCACACTAATTCCCTGGGAGCGGGGAAAAGCTCTTGTATGGGACGCAACTTGCGTCGATACACTAGCTCCTTCTCGCCTCAGTGGAACAGTACAAGCGGCAGGAGCCGCGGCGGACGCAGCAGAAGAAGCCAAGCGGCGAAAATATACATCATTATCGACTGATTATATTTTCGTACCGCTTGGCTTCGAAACTTTTGGTCCGTGGGGTAAAAGCACTATGTCTTTTATAAAAAAAATAAATAAAATGTTGATTGACATCACTAGAGACAAGAACGCTGGCTGGTTCCTTGCGCAAAGGATTTCTATAGCAATCCAGCGTGGGAATGCAGCCAGCGTTCTTGGCTCCATACCACATGTAGATTGTTTAAATTTAGTTTAGATGTAAATACTCTTTTTTAGTTCTATTAGTGTTAATATGTGTAAATATTGTTTCTTATTATTGAATAAATATGTATCTATGTTTGAAATACAAAAAAAAAAAAACGTTATGTTTATAAATTCAATAAAGATTATGTTATATCATATTATCGATCTGTTTATACAATATTGTTATTTTAAACCCGAGAGAGATTATGAGTAGGTAAATATATTCGAGACCCTTTCCAGGATTATTAGAGTAGATAGCTAAAGGCTGGACTACTAACATCACATATTATTAATACCCAAAATAAAAGAAATGATAATATTTCGTTACTAATACAGATAAATCAATGATTAAACTCAGACATACTAAATCACATTAATTTGACAGGCATATGGCAGTGTTTTAATAAATATATAATTAAATTTCTCGTATCTACTTTATGCTCTAGAAAGCTGGATAAATTAGCTATGAGTAAAGTCTGAGTATCTAAATATCTTAATGAATCGGTCTAGACCCAAACTGAATTCTTTGACTCGTATTTCGAACGTTAACACTCCTTTTAATTTTAAATGTTTTAATTTTGCTACGACTTTTTCATTTCAATTTCATTTCTTAACCAACTGCGAAGCTACTTGATTAGTAAGTTGTAGTCAAGCGTGAGCCTATCTAATGTAATAAAAAAAAAGTAAGTTATTCAACTTATACAAAAATAAATCATACATTTTATCTTTACTAATATTTTAAAGCTGAAGAGGTTGTTTGTTTGAACGCGCTAATCTCAGAAACTACTGGTGCGAATTGAAAAATTATTTTTGTGTTGAATAGACCTTTTATGGAGGAAGGCTTTAGGCTATATAAAATCACACTGCAACTAATAGGAGCGAAGAAACAATGGAAAATGTGGAAAAAACGGGAAAAATTATTCATCTTTGAGAGCTTCCGTTGCGTTCGCTGCGAAAACGGTTCAAAATTCAAATAATTAATGTCCAAAATTATTCTATTCTACGCGGACAAAGTCGCAGGCACAGCTTGTATACAACGAATCACGGTTAAATTTTTAGACGTGTTATTGTTTTCATGTCTTATAAGTTCCATTTTAAAATTTTCTTTTGTCGTATTAAGTCAAATAATAACCGTAAAAAACAAATTGAATCACACTTGAAATCACAAGAAGAAATGCATTTGATAACAAAAAACTTAGATACTGTCTAGTCTATTTATGTAAGTATACTTTTACCAGCTTAAAATGTAAATTAAATTAATTTAAGAACATATTGTGTTTTGTGTACCGTACCTAATAACTAAATAAAATAAATTAATTTTATTGATATATCATAAGCCCTCATGTTATGTAGAAGATCCTTTCAAAAGATATATAACAATTCACAATTTATTGCGTTAATGATTACAACGTATGTACATAATGATTTAATCAAACCAAACATTAATAACACTTTACATGCGTTAACTGATTCTAATTTATAAACTTAGGTTTGTCTCTTATTACCTAAGAAGAGTAGGTACCAAGAGTACAGGTAAAGATCTCATAAAGCAAACCAGTAAGGGTAGTAGGTAGGAAGGTAGGTACAGATATTTAGGAAAAAGAAACAATAAATAATTTCATAGCTGCTTTCGTTTATAAATCCACGACCTATCTTGCCGTCACTTGTGGCACTATAAAAAGTTGGTTTAATGGTCATTTTCTAATAATTGTGTGTGTTGCCATAAAGAATATCTATTATCTTTCTGTTTGGCCCCTCAATCACGATAAACACAACCCTCGATAAAAAAATTAAGAACCGATTCACTCTCGCTTTGAAGATTGCTTCATGTATATAGATCCCGATACATACACCTTATTTTTTATTTATTTTTTACATTATATAGGCTTACGTTTTACTAAAGCCTGCCTGATGTAAAGTACCACTATAGTCTAAGATGTAGCACGCTTGCCTAGAAGAAACCTATTTACTCTAGATTTGAAGACCCCTGGGTTATAATTTTCTGGTAACAGGGCTCCAGGTAGAGAGTTCCATAGTCTCGCTGTCCTTACTATGAAGGTAGAATCAAAGCGCTTCGTGCGAATCATTGGAACTTCCACCATTAACCTAACTATCTACTACTAACTATCTATAATTATCTATAACTCATCTACAAGCATCTGCTAGTAATTTAAACTGGAATTTGTACAAAAACTGGAAAACCTCCATCAATTGAAGCCAAGATCTAAAGCCTTTTAAGAAACATTGACTTGAAATTGGATGAGACTAGTTTACGAATAATTAACTTAAACTTAATTGAGATGAAGTAAATATTTATTTATTTATTTAATTTACAAGTTGTCCAATGGACACAGGCACACAATAGCAAATAATGATATAAACAAAAATCCAATTAGAGGACCACACGGGTAAATTAGAGATTATAATATACCTGTATATAGCGTATGTAATCAAACCTGGTTACCTTATATGGTCATTTAATTCAATTAGAAATTTCTAATACTGAAAAACGACAGAAGGTTACGAGTATATTACCTAATATCAAAAACGATATCAATATATGAATAAGTTGGATAACTTAGATAGATAGGTTTAGTTTAATGTTATGAAAGTCACATATCCATGACTATATAATTTAAGTTTTGTTTTATGAATCTTTATCATGTCAGACATTAATACCATTTTTTGTTATTCTTTTCTGTCTACAATCAGTATTACTATAAGCAGATGTGGTCTGTGCAGTTGTGGTGAATTCAATAAATCAAAAACAAAACATAAATCTAGGTACACAACATAACGTGGAGGAAAATATCTTAAAACTTACAATGTAAGTTTTGGAAAGGAGAGCGCTTTATAAAAATATCTACAGCTTCAGATATAGCTCGTCACTAAATTATTCCTAGGCTCGCTAGCATATTACGCATGTAGCTACCGGACCAAATGACGTAGAAAAAAATTCTTAATATATTTAGGATATCATGTTTCTAGACAAGAAAGAACGAGACCGAAACCAATGGGCCTTAGGGGAGGAGGTCTTTACCCAGCAGTGGAACGACAAGGGCTGTAGATGATGATGATGTTTAGGAGTCGTTGTGCAAACGGAGCCATAGTTTTTGAGTACCAATGTTTAAAAAACTGTTTGTTTGTGAATGCAGCTGGTGTACTGCACCTAAACGCACGTTATGGGCCCGGAGGTATATAACTGCTTGCCGGTAGATATTAAGAATACTATGAGTGATAATGTTTTTAAAATAAAGCTCAAGAACTGGCTGGTTAAAAAGACTTTTTACAGTATCGCTGAATTTTTTCAGAGTGAAAAGAAATGTTACGTAAATAATTTCGGACGCAATGTTGCCGCTGAATAGTTATAAGAAGTACTTACATACATAAATAATGTCTCATGTACTGTTATACCAACTTATTTGTGTTTAAAACAAATGTAATGTGACAATACTGTATATATATATATATACATATTTATTGTTTAATTATTGAATTGAATTATTATCAATTTTTATTGATCTTGTATTATTTTGAATAAAGACAAATTGAAATGTAATGACATGTAATTCTAACAAATTATGAATAAAAATGTTTATCTGTTTATCTGTTTAAAGCGTTTAGAGTATGCTAATGTATGCATCGTGTTGTCAAGCCTGATTACCACTACAGGAAAGCTAGACACGTTATATACATTTACAGCAGAACCGGTCGAGATTCAACCAACACTTGGTCAATATTCGGTGGAAGTTCACTGACACTAGATGCATCGTAATTATCGAGTAACTGCTAAGCCGTTAAACATTTGTAACAGAAGTTGTAAATAGTTGTCAAGTTCTTAGAGAACTAGTGTGGAATGGAAATCAGTCTATTAGGAAGTACGAAATTGAATTGAAGATGGCTAGTTGTAAATTTGGCTATGCAAAGTATGATTTGATTTTTTTTACATAAGATAGGCTCACGCTTGACTACAACTAGCCTGATGTTATATCTACGATCTAGCGCGCTTGCCTAGAAGAAACCTATTTTTAATGAATTTAAATAATATGCCAAACAACTAACTCGGTCAACGTTTAAGTTTGGTGATTCAGCGGGGTAACGCCGCTAGCATAGCACCTTGGCTGGAGATTCTGATTAAAGTTAAGTATATTATTTGTAAGGTTGTATATATTTTAGATTATGAAGCATTTTTGAAATATCACAATAATACGAAAAATGCTTATCTATTTAATAGTAAATGTTTCGATGTTACAAAATTATACTGCATTTCAATAAGCATTCAGTGTTGGCCTTTAACACCTCAACAAAGTTTAATATAATTTGTTTACGCCTCGCCTCACGCAATAAGAAACCGTTTAAAACCTACATTATGCTAAGTATGTAGGCACTCAAATTACCATATCTCACAATAATAATATGGCCGAGCACGTCTTCGCGGAAGTTACCAAAGTTTCACCCATAAGTTATAAATATTCAGTCAAACATTTCTTTCCGTCTCATTCGATTGCGTAACACGACGTGGAACATATATTGCCTTCTTGTCCCATTGTTGTGGCCTGTGTCATCGCATGTAAGCATATTATGCATGAATGTATAACGAGATACAGAATGATGGCCCGTTCGAAGGCGGCCCTAATAGCCAGTTCTGGCCGAAATGGAGAATACTTCCAAAAGTCAAGGTTTACGCAATTGGCATTGTCGGGCCGCAATAGGTGCGGGTTGCGTAATGATATATTTAGCGAAATCTCTCTTATTTTCTATATGGATGTGTGTTGCAACACAGCATCTTTGTGGGTGCATTATGCAAGTGGGGTCAGCCGCTGTCCCAGCGTTGCGCAACACCACTTGCGGAGAAAACATCACTTTCTACAGCCGAATGATTCGCTCGCTCATGTTAAACAGATCGCAGGAGTGTGCTAACTAACTAAACTTTATTGTCCTCCACTCGCCATCGGAATTTCGATTGAATATTCATCTCTATAACCTACCTCGACAACATGTTGCCTAACGGATGGGTATCAAGAAATAGAGTTGTGTAGATGGTTTATCCTTTTTTATGCAAAAATAAGAATTTTATAATACAACTAACATTATCATACATTAAAATTACTATTTACATAAATACATTTAGGCACCGTAATTTTTTCTCTACTTAAATCTAGGTATCTCGCCGGCGAAGCAGGTATCACAATGTCGCGCTAGTTGTGAGCGCTTAGTAGGGTCCCGCGGAGTGTCCGGGGGGGCCGTAGGAGGAGCTGACGCCGCTGGAGCCGTGCCCGCCGGAGATGCTGCCGCCGGAGATGCTGCCGCCAGAGATGCTGCCGCCAGAGATGCCGTGACCGCCGCCGATGCCGCCGCCCAGGGAGCCACCGCCGATGCTACCGCCGAGAGAGCCGCCGCCGATGCTGCCACCGCCGAGACCACCGCCGAGACCGCCGCCGAGACCGCCGCCAATAGCACCACCTCCGATACCACCACCCTCCTTCTGGGTCTTGTACTTGATGAAGTAAACCTCGGGCTTGGAGGGCTGGGTGGGAGCGGCAGTGGGAATGGTGATGTCGGGCTGCTCATCGGGCTTCTTGACCAGCACGTAGACCAGGGTCTTCTCCTCGTTCTGGGCCTGGGCGGGGATGATGGGGGCGATGGGCGCGGGAGGAGCCGGGGCCTTGATGAAGATGATCTTGTAGTGCTTCTGGGGCACGCCGCCGCCTCCGATGATCTGGGGACGCTGTTCTTCAGGTTCTGGGGGAGGGACGTGGACGTAGATGTGCTTCTGCACGATGGGAGCGCCGCCGAAGCCGCCGCCGATGGCGCCGCCTCCGAAGCCAGCTCCACCTCCGAAGCCGGAGCCGCCTCCGGACGAGAAGCCTCCGGAAGAGAAGCCTCCAGAGGAGAAGCCGCCGCCCAGGGAGCCCCCTCCGAGCCCGCCTCCGATGCCGAAGCTGCTGGAGCTCAGGCCGCCAGAGGAGAAGCCCCCGTGGCCTCCGCCGATGCCGCCGCCGAGGCCGCCGCCGAGGCCTCCATGGCCGCCGCCTCCAGGCGCGCTGTAGCTGTATCCCGCCTCGGGTCTCGCCGAGCCGAGTGCCGCGACGGCAGCTAATACCTACGACACAAACAAAACTTTAAGCACACAAGATCCTCAGGCGCGACTCCTTCGCTCAAGCACTATGAAGAAGGAAGCCGCGCTGCACTGCACAATCCGAGCAGGTAGCTCGGGTCAATCACAGGTCACATGTCACTTTCACTGCACGGTACCTACCAAGAATGCTTTCATGTTGTCTCTCGGAGGTGTGGTGGTTGTGTGATGCTCTGTGCTCGCGCCGGTTGCTTTTTATACCGGTGGATCGCCGGCGCCTCTCTCCCGACTCTTCCTAACATTCGGCCTTCGGCCATACGAGAATTATGATTTTAATGACACTCGTCCGATTCTTTTACGGGTGAAAACAATGTGGATCTTGAATAGCCATTGGACACTTTCACGCATTAATCTAGGGTCAATAATTGAGGTGCAAGTGACGGTTGTAAGCTTTATTGTTTGATTTACCGGCACTGTGTGAACAGGCTCCACGCACACGCACAACACGCAATACTGCTACCGAATTCGCTTGAACTTTGTCGTAAAATAACATGAGTTATTTGAGACTTTGTTAAGCTATTGTATTAAAATACCTATAAATAATAAGTTAAATTCGTCAGTTTAGAAAAGCACTACTTGCTTATAAAGTTTCAAACTATATTTACTTCTTATTACGGAAATGTAACAACGTATAGTTTAAAACTTGACACTTTGTTTCTGATGTTTATATGGATATTAAGAAAAGGATTAAAGTCATATCTAATCAGGTGATCTCATCTAAATTCTATAGATGTATCTTCCGTAGGTACAAACTTTTTATCCATCATTACGATTACGAGATTGAACCCACTGCACTCACATTACAAGGGGCTACAACAAGCTACTAACATTCCTCAATAGTTTTGTTTTTAACTCCGGTGCTTTGTTCTTTTGAACTTAGTAGTAGGTATAAAACTATTTTAATTCTTAACAATTTCACAGTTTATGTATTCCAATTCCGGGGAAGTAACATTAATTGTGATATTTGAAATCGCCTTAGTTGTTTCACCTATTTTGCAGTGAAAATCTTTTAACTTTAATGGAGGCTCATAAGCTATGACAACTATATATAAAACGATTATTTATATTTTACTACAGCGAAAGTAAAGTTAAATTAAA
Organism: Macaria notata; assembly: GCA_927399415.1. NCBI lineage: Eukaryota > Metazoa > Arthropoda > Insecta > Lepidoptera > Geometridae > Macaria > Macaria notata. Next base: position 3,197,118 of record OV656737.1, read on the forward strand.
TTTTATATAAAATATATTTATTAAAATAATAAGAAACAATATTTACACATATTAACACTAATAGAACTAAAAAAGAGTATTTACATCTAAACTAAATTTAAACAATCTACATGTGGTATGGAGCCAAGAACGCTGGCTGCATTCCCACGCTGGATTGCTATAGAAATCCTTTGCGCAAGGAACTAGCCAGCGTTCTTGTCTCTAGTGATGTCAATCAACATTTTATTTAATTTTAATTTTTTTTTTATTATAATATAAAATTATGTAATGTAAAGACAATCAGTAATGCTCTCAAGTAATGCTAGATGTGGGCGTCTGCGATACAAGTTTCATACTTAGTGCAGGGCTCACAAGAGCACAAAGAAACCTTTAAAACCCTATTATTACGCACAGCTATGTATTATTGTAAGGTTTCATGTAATCGTTTATGTAAATAAATTATTTGAATTGAATTGAATTGAATCTAGAAAAAATAACTTGAAATCATAGCAAACCATCAATCAAATCACCAAAACATTACAAAAAAACAATAATAATGGTCCGAGCTTTTAAGTGATAGCAAGAATAACAATAGCGTGATAATATATATATAGTGTATAATATAATAAAACAGCTTTGATTTTGATTTGAAAATTAAAATTGTTTATGTTATTGTACAACAGTTTATAACTTACAAGGTGGTATTCCATTAATTCCAGCCGAAACATTAAAAAAGCTAAAAATGGCCCGAGCTTTTAAGTTTATGATAAGCTTACAGCTTTTAAGTTTATGAATAACAATAACATGATAGCGTGATTATGTGATCGTAGCCCCATCTTATTGCAAATAGCATTTTGTGATGAGTCCGGGCACGATGTCCAATCATTGAGTGCACTTACCAAGTATAACAACGAACTAAGCAATAACATAATGTCGTAACTTATTTGCAACTTAGTTCCGGTTTCAATACCATTTTGTGCATTTATTAAATCTAAAAAAATAAACAGGTTTTAAGCGAATGTGTGTAAAGTTTTAGATTTTCTACAGTTTGCTACAGAGTTTTTTACATTGAGTAAGCGCTGATTTTTTTGTAATCACTAAATACTTTATTCTTTATCCATACATTGATGCATTAAGTCAATTATAATATTGTTACCTTTTTAAAAAATCACATACATTTTAACCTAGAAGTTCTATTAAAAAGTACTTTTAAATGCACCGCCTAATATGCTGTAAAGAAACACAAATAGGTATTACAAAAACAATTGTTGTGGTAAAAATATTATTCAAGTGTATTTTAAAGAACTTCTCCGTTGTTGACCGATGTCAACAACGGAGAAGTTCTTTAATATATAAAATTATAACAAACTTCGTAAAATGCGTTTAAAAATCGCCACAACTACGCTACCGCCATAATGTTGTTAAACGCGTAAAAGTTTGAAACAACAGTTAATTGGGCTTAGAATCTTCAAAACTCCAAAACCATTATTGACAAAGAAAAGTTGGAAGTAAACAAACACTTAGCTTCCTTAAATAACTTAATTCATAGCGACTTTTAAATGCAAAGTTAATTTCGGTTCGCACAAAAAATATCGTTATAAGATCCAATTTCTGTTTATAATACAGTACATATACATTGACAATAAATAAATAAGTAAATACAATTATTATAAAAGCACAAGTTACAGTTAGTTGCTGGGTACATGAATTGTCACGAATTATTTGTAGATGCAACTAATTATTTAAATTATTACAAATATAATAAATTTAATTATTTTTTTTTTATTTAGGTTAAACATTATTTATTACATATTTAATGTTTTATATGAGATTCGGTGACTTCTTATGTCTAACAAAGTCACTCTGATGACACTATACTACTTCCAAACTGAAAATCACGAAGATCCATCGCTTTGTTAACCTACATAAAAACTCACTGTCACGTTTACATATTAATATATGATTAACTAACTAATCTAACTATATCAGGTATGATTAACGGTACTCTATCATGTCACTTAGATAAAGTTTAAAGTTACAATTTCCAAACGAACAGGAAATTAAGATACCTGATGTAATAAGTTCAACGTGTGGATTACTGATTAAGATACATGTCTACAGGGTTATTCGTGACCAATGGTGTTCATAATTTGTATGTTATATTGCACTTATGGGCAGATACGTATACACATCATCATCCACAGCCCTTGGGATTCCACTGCTGGGTATAGGTCTCCCGTTGCATGTGCCATCTGCGTCGATCTTGTGCAGACCTCATCCAGGTTGGACCCTCGACTTTGACGATGTCGTCGACTCATCGCGCGACCGGGCGGCCCACTCCTCGCCTGCCAGTTCTAAGCCACCACTCTGTGACTGCTTTACTCCATCTGTTATCAGTTCTCCTAACCATGTGTTTCCCGTTCCCGTTCAGCTCCATTTCAAACGCATACACATACATACGTATGGTGAAATATTATAAAAACAAATCATTTATTATTGCACTTATTATATACATATATAATAAGTGCAATAATATATACATATATATATTTTATAGACATACATATGTCGGCTAGACGGATGGGTTCCCAGACACCAAGGAAACAAAATTCTTTATTCAAATCTGTATATCAGTAAGAACTAAACCTGATATTTGAACTAGAAATAATGATCATTCTATATTTCAAACTTCATCAGTTACAACTGAATCAAACATTTTAGCTAGCAGAAAAAATACTAACAATGAAGCGAATGAAGTTCTCCATATTTGAATAGCAAATTAGACCAGTTCAAAAAGATAATAATTATCTAACATTCACAAAGACATACCGTATTGTCATGATAAATACTCAGCTGTTCGGGTGAATTTTGTCGTAACCGTGAAATAGGTACGGTAATACAGGCTTCCGTTTATTTGAGTTCACGTAAGAGTCGTTAGCTCCGGTGCGAATAGTTTTCATACTCCTTCCTTACTTGCCAGTAAGTTAAAAATATTTAATTAAAACAAAACGTTTTGTTAAAAATAAATAATTTTGCTTAGCAATCACGTAAATTTGAACTAAATTCCTGTCAGCTGTAGGTACCTACCTAAAAATATGTAATGCAGTCTTGAACCATATAAAAACAAAAAAAAACGATGTTACGCTAGTAGGTATACTTACAATATAAACTATACCAGTCTACATTATGTAGGTATAAACTAAACAACATAATGCGGAAGCCTACTTATTCCTATAGAAATCGTATTGCCAAAAATCAATAGAAGTTAATCCACAGGAGGTATTATGTTCAAACAAAAAGACGGAAATTAATCATATGAAATCAGTCTCAGATGTGTTTCAGTGAGAGCGATCTAAACGTAGAAGTAAAGCCACACTCAGATAATACATTTCAGAAATTGTATCTTTGTATAGACAAGAAGTTGGTTCAATTGAGTACCACTAATAAGTTGTTGAAAAATCAGTATTGTAAGTACCTTCCTAGTAGTTAAATATAAACCCGTTTTATCACCATCATGGATTTTACCATAATGGTGACGTTTATTGTGTAAACTATTTTGATAAAAAAATACTTCGACTGGCACATATTGGCGGGAGCCCGTGCAACTAGATACGTTCAAAATTACAAACAAGTTTCAACTTTAAATCTAACATTTTTTTTAAAGAAACTCCAGTGTTTTATAATTAATTGGTTAAGTCATCAACATTTACATACATCTCGGTCACGGTAGTTAACACATAAAAATACAAATTCTAGCTCTGTAAATTTTCCTTGCTCCAAGAAATATTATGTCACACTCATATATGAGAGAAGATTACGAATTAAGGATACTAAAGGACTATCTAGGTCAGTAGAATATAATACTAGGCGTAGATGTAAACGTGACTCGTTCTGTCTAATAATAGGCTCTTGACATGGAACTTGTTTTTAACATTTGACATAATAGAGTTCATATGTTTTTTTGTTACGGTGGTCAGAAAACGTGCGTGGTTTGAGTGGATGTTGAGTAACGGTTAACACCTAGTTTGATAAACTAAAATATTTTTATTTTAGGAAAGTCAATAAACAGATGATATATGTATTGGTCTCTTGCAGTGGCTCCGATTGAATATTACGAATTGAGACGTATAAAATAAAATTTATTATACTCGTAATTCATGAGTTTTTCGAAACATAACAACGGGCCCCCTTCAAGACGTAAAAATCAGGAGAAAAATTGGGCTTTGTCTTACAGTAACACCACCAGAACACACATTATAGGTAACCGTCAAAACCTCTCCATTTATGGCTAGATATCAGCTCCCCAATATTTTTTTAAAGGAAAATTCAGTAGGTTTAAGATAATGATGATGAAACCTAACCGTTTTGTAATTCCAAACGCAGATTGTATCTGTACAAAACAAATTCTCTCACGATACCTTTTACAGAAAACAAGGTCTTCTTGAAAAGTAAAAACTCGTAGGTTTTATGTTAAGATTGAACCAGATTCAAGCAGTGGGGCCTCGACCTTGCAATTCATTAAAGATAAAACTTCATTAAATACCAAAACTGGATGTTGTGAACTTGGGGTTAAAAGTCGCTCGCTTACCGTATACTTTGGGAAACACAATTTTGACATTGAAGATTTTTTTCTAAAATAACTTTGCTGGACATGATTATGCGCGATTGTGTTTTTCGGTCACAAAATGAGGAATAAATATATTAAAAATATTATTTATATATTTGAGGTTTCAGTGAAGTTTTTTCTATATCTTCGAATCTCTATTCTCCTGGACTATAAATTGTTGGCCTTCAAGTCGTGAGTAAACCGGTTTCTTCTAGGCAAGCGCGCTAGATCGTAGATTATAACGTTGCTTAACATCTGGCAAGTTATAATTAAGGGTGAGCATATGTTTTGTAAAAAAATAGCACGTTTACATATGTATTGAAAATGCAGTATTTGCATTTTAAATAACTGTATTTCCATTTAGGTAAGTGTACATATAATTAAGTTGCTATTTTATTTATTTTTTTACTTAATGAAAACGGTAACAACCAATCAAATTAATTAAGAAATGAATTATTTACAACACACTTAAGTAGCAAATTAATCAAATATCTTTAAAATTAAAATTTATATGTCATTGAACTTTTGAATATTATAGAGACTATTCAGTACTAATAAAAAAATTACAACGTTCACGTGAATTATAGTAGCTATGTTACACAAGTGTTACGCTTGCCAATTACAGCCGTAGTGACACCTTTTTACCAAAACATCCACACCACGTTAGCGCTCAGTTGCAAATGACCGTTCACGGTCATACCGGGGCTAATGTTACTAAATTTCAACTGTCTAACAATTGTACATTACTACAATAGAATCACTGTAAGTAAAACCTGAAACAGTAAAGTATTAATATTGTTTTCATACAGAAATGTACATTGTTGCTAAACATTATTTTTACGAAGTCGGCGATTAATTCCTAATTCTTAATTTTCCAAGTATGTATTTCTGCTGATTATTATCGGGACGAATTCTTCTTTATGAAAATTCTTAATTTTACTCATTCGTAATGTTCCGTATGCCTTATTTTCCTAACTTTACACAGTGCGGATTTGGTTTTTTCTGTATGAGTACAGTCGTCATGTAAATCAAGAAAGAATACCATTTTTTTCCTGTGCCTATGTTTAAAACAATTAAAGATATAGATAAAGATAAAGAATCTTTATTGATAATGTAAAGTTGTAACATACATAGGTATAAGTACTAATATCACAGAATATGCTACACAAATTACAATATCTCGTCAAATTGAATTTATTACATTTAGTTTTAATAAAATTTTAGAAGTTACAATGTCAAGTTAATAATAACATAATGAAAATTTTTGTTATTAAAAACATGTCAAACGTAATAATAGGTATGTAATTAAATGCAACGTAATCGCCGACTCCATTTTTACTACAATGTTGCGTAACCCCACATAAATAGGTAAACAAATTCACTATTTATCACCTTTCTATATGATGTTGACATGAACACAGATTACATGATAGTTTGTATGTAACCACATTATTTGGGCTTTTGAGGTTACTATATTATGACTATTTTGAGATAAAATATAATGTAGTGTTTGCCTGTGTTTGTATGATGCATTTGCAATTGCATGCCTATATGCGAAATTCCTCATAAGCAAGTGCAAAAATGATGTGTCAACCATTCGAAAATGTTTTGGGATTACCTTCGGGGTTATGTTAATTGAGGAGTATACAGTATGATCTAGCTACATTTTTTATAATATGGAATTAAGGTTAATCTTTTAATGTCGGATTTAGTATGTATGTACGAAGTAAGCAATAAGTTTTATTTTATGACTTTTAGAAAAACACAAAATGTCCATCACCATTATATTTTTACATCACAATTTAGTTTTCTATTAGATTTTTCACGCACTTCATTCGCTCGTTCAAAAGACCTCATCACCACTCGATGCTTAATATTTGACCATCTGACCTTCAGTTAAAAAATGTAAGAGCGAATGTCCATATTCGACATTAGATACTAACCGCTAACCGCAAGCTTTGCACTGACTTCAATGTCATCACAACACTATTTCGATATTCATGTCAATTGATTTTGGTTACAATTTGGCTTTCAAGTGCCCTTATACAATAATTTGCCTAAAGCGATACAGGCGTCAAGGATTTTATTTGTACTCTTTCTCTCTTTGTGAGTCGTATTTCCTCATAACTGAGGATCGTCACTCCCCCACAGAACTAATTCATTAACGGAGTTCTCTTGGGCAGATACATCGTGCTGGGCGCCCAGGTCCTTCCACGGAAGACACAAATGTCCTCGGATATTGTGATCCTGAAACATGTCGGTTTCCTCACGATATTTTCCTTAACCGCTAAGCGAGTGCAAATTATGAGTAGGAGTTATTTGTACTACTACATACTAAATAAGTACTAAAACCTACGCTGAGTAGGTGTATACTATAAATTTGTGTTTGAGTTTGCCTATAACCATCTTTGCACAAACATTGTGTGGTTATTCAAGTTCAAACCTACATAATAATATGGTTTTCTGTTACACTGTCAAGTTAACGTTATTCTACCGGTTTTATTGATGTTTAGAACACATTTTCAGCAACCCAAAAATATGATTATGTAATTATGTATATTGTAAGTTATCGCGATAAGCGCATAAAAGTTTAAAGCCAATCTAGGTAGTTTTAAACAAAAGCTACCAAAATTTTGAATATACGAATTTTCCAATGTCATAAACTTTATGATTTTATAATGCTCGTAAAAATATCAAGAGTCTCTGGTTACAACTGTGTTTATTGTTATCGCACATTATTTTTTATCGATTTGTGTTTGACGAATCAATAAAATCGATTGTTGCGTAAACGACGTAGGTTCTATCATTCATTATTTTTTTTGTGTTGGAAAACGTTGAGGTAACCGATGGATAGACGAACACCAAATTATGTGCTTATTATATCTATTTATTTCTATACGTATTTCAAGCTGTAGCGTAACTGATGTTGATTTTATTTGTGATCGTAACTCTGCGTAATATTATTTATTGCAGTTTTGTCGGAAATATAAATCTTTGGGCACTCAAGTCTTTAAAAAGATGACACACTTGTACATACATCCTATATGTCTTAAAACATGTACATTTTTAGCATATGTATATGTACAACTAGTGGATGCTCGGGCTTCGCTCGCATTAAGATGTAAAACTTGCATCCCCTATTTCACCCCTTTAAAAGCGCCTTTCCAAAAACCCTTTCTTAGCGGATGCCTACGTTATAACGTCTACCTGCATGCCAAATTTCAGCCCAGTGGTTTGGGCTGTGCGTTGATAGATCACTATATCAGTCAGTCAGTCAATCAGTCAGTCAGTCACCTTTGAGTTTTATATACATATTTAGAAGATTGAAAATTGATACAAATGTTGAAATATAAATTACTGGTAGAATATAACAGATTATTACAATCTACGCTAGAGGCCATCATATCATAATTCTATACTGTCCCACTACACCAGCAATATTTCTATACAATATCCATGAATGTTCATACAACCAAACCTCATCACATGCATATCTACGCAATCTCACATCTTGCCGTAACTTGACGGTACAAACTCACTGATTGTTTACCATCTACGGAGAAAAAACTGCTACTTTATGCAAATATCAGTCTGGAAATTTAAATAAAAGTCATTTGGATTATTCGCCTCGTTAGTTAGAGACGTTAGAAGGATTTTGTCATCATTACACAGCATTACTAGTAACGTCATTCTGTCTCGGTATGTTTAATTCATTTGGATTCACCCAGTAGTTAACACCGTTTAGGTATTGCAAATTCATCGTTAAGTTTAAGTACAGAAATGCATATATACTGGATTCTGCGAGGCGCACAGGAGAGGAGGCCTGTACTCAGCAGTGGATGGACACAGGCTCAAATGAGGAATGATGATTACAGATAAATAAGGAGGTTATTTTTTATCTACCTATGGTTACCTATTTTCCGGGCAAAGCTTTTAGTGACAAAAATAAAAACGAAACTAACATACTATTTATTTGTTATATTTAACCGTTATTTTTTCAAAGCAAAGGATAATTAAAAAGTAAACTCCCAGAGATATTATATTTCTTAATTTTTACACTTCCTACTAAACAACTCTACCATTCATGAAACGATTTAGAAAATAGACATAACAGAATTAATGGTATGTAATGGGAAAAACAATTTAACATATGGCATGGTTTAACACATGGCCTATTTTTAGAAGGTATCGTGTTTCATGCCAATTCAGAAATTACCTGACCAGACCACTTTTATAAAAGCCGCTTAGAAGCTGTAATCCGCTTGGGGTCACTTTCAGAGTATTAAAATTTTTATCCAATGTACGCAAATCGGACATAATGGGATGATATTTAATTCAAGTGACACGTTCATTTTTTATAGGTTTTTAGAAATAGGGTCGTGTTTTGTTTCATAGTAACCATAAATAAGCTCTTTTACTCTGGCCTCATATTTATCAGTTAACTAATTGAAGATTTATGCCCTGATTTCTGTAATTTGGTCAAGAGTAAGAGTAACAAACGTTCCTATTTATAAATAAAAATAATAGTTCAGTAAAGTTTCGTAAATTTTACAAATAACTAACCACTAACTCTGTACAAAGTTCAACTTTCAAAACGATAAGTTAATCAAGCAGCGGTCTAGCAAATATACTTGAATAAATCTGATTGTACAGGAAAATTAAAGAGAAAGGAATTTGTTCAATTCGAGTTCAAATGTTAGGTGGGAAAGATATAATATAAATATTTGCGAGCAAATATCATATACCATTCAAGATCCTGCGGCGGCTTTGATTAAATGTTAGGGGAAATTATTTTTGGATATATTGTTGGGTGCATATAATGCAAAGAAATACTTATTTTCCATTTTTTATGGGATAACGTTAAAATTATCTGGTTTATTACAGTTTTAGAGAAGAATAATTGAACCATAATCATTTACAATGTGTGAACAAGGCACTAAAAATAGTAATACCTACTAATTACTTATCATCCAGCTATTCGTATTTTTAATAATCTGTGTTTTTAAATAAAAAATAAAATATTATTTTAAAATGTATTAACCTTATCTCGCGTATTTGTACTATGTGTAATAGCACCAATAGCATAGTAATACCATAATATTACATAATACTATTTTAATTATAAAATTTGCCAACTGACCTCCAAATTCAATATGCAGATTAACTTATTAGTTATCTATTTTCCAGGCATCAGGCAGGCTATAGTCAAACGTAAACCTATCCCACGTACAAAAAAATCATATACATATTAGTAAGGGTTGGAAGTAATAGCTGCGAGGTGACTGTAAAATTTTATCTAAAAATTGCCGCAAAATCACCTTAATTTCCTGCCAAAAACAAAACAGGAAAATCAATTCAAAGGCAATATAAAATAAGCAAACTTTTCCCCCTGAGTACTAAAGCTGAAAGATTGCGTGAATCGTGTGTTACGGCAGGGATTACAATATTACCCTTTGAATGCTTTATAACTTTACACCCTTTTAGAGCCTTAAATCTTTATTAAATGTTAATTTAAAATCAAGTTTTGGATAGATTAAATCCTGAAACGTCGTAAGCAAGTCAATTACTGCGGATTTATTAGATTTGTCAAAAAGGTTTACAGCTGAATTGCTGAGATTCGAAACGATTTGAAATTGGATTTGTTATAAATATTTTTTGTGATATTTGTATCACAAAAAATATTTATAACAAAGGCAAAGGCAGGCTTTTTGATTTTTTCTTAAATTCTGCTATAAAAAGGCGCGTTATACCACATGAAATTCTTAAGAATAGAAAACTTTCCTTATATTTTAACTTAACAATAATTGATTAAGAAATACGTATAGAATTTTTCATGTGTATTTTCAAAGACAGCTGTACATGATTTTTTTTGGTCATTAATTTGTAGATATCGTAGTGTTTTTTCATAATCATCAGCAATATAATTTGTAAATTCATTTGAAGATGAGGAAAAAAAATCTAAAGTAATGAAAACTTCATTCCCATCTTCATATATATTTATTGAATACATACAAACGGGAAAAACGAATTCACAAGTCTGTTTTTTTACCAATTTACCAACATTGGTACATAAACACCTGGCTAGCGAAACAATGTACGGTAGTTATAGCGATTGCATCACACAGGTTATTGCCCATTTAACTGGTTAAAATAAACTAGTTGTGAAACCCCATTGTAAAACACGTCAGGATGTACTATAATCTAATTTAAATAACACCTACTTTTTCGGATCCATCGTAACGAAAAGCTTTTGTTTGTAAATGCATTGCAAATAAGATTATACGGGTAATGGCGCTTGTATAACAGGTGGGGCTTGAATAGCGGAAATATTCCGGTATTATTATCAAAAAAACAAAATCCGGACAGTTTTCAATTATTTTTTTAGTAGTTGAATCAAAATTTCTATGTTCTTTAATAATAATCTAGAGTAAATAGGTTTCTTCTAGGCAAGCGTGCTACGTCGTAGACTATAGTGGTGCTTAACATCAGGCAGGCGAAAGTCAAACGTAAGCCTATTGATTATAAAAAAAAATATGAAATTAACATTAGAATAAAATTGTATTAAAGGTAGATAAGCTTAGCGCTTGTTTATTTTCTATGACAAATAAAGTCCCGAATTTAGTAAGCAAAAATACTCATAACCTACTGCGTTTTCCTGATTTCATTAAAAAGTTTCGTATAACAAAAAAACATTTTTGTAATGATTAATAACTGTTATGTGATTTTTCACCCGCATATTTTTGGCGTATTTATTTTTTACGTGGGATAGGTTTACGTTTGACTACAGCCTGCCTGATGTTAAGTATTGCTGCAGCCTAGGGAATACTAGATTTAGCGTTTAAATTAAATACCGCTTTTACCGTACACTGCCGTCCTCACCATTATTAGTTGTACCTTCGTTCGAGTTAGATTTTCAACCGCTTCTGTCATTCTACGTGTTTTGGACACAAACGGCCGCCACGGCTCATCCAATACATTTTATAGTCTTTGAACGTTTCGTAACTTGCATGTTATGAGTATGTAAATGTATGTATAGATTAGCACTTTATGATCGTGATATTTTACTTTATGCATTTGACTGAACGTACAGTCTTGCGAGATATATTGTTAGAAAGAAAGAAAAACATTTATTGTAGCAAATATTAATCAAATAAGTACAAGCAAGAAATAAATAAATATATACCTATACTTAAAACTATTTAAATAAAATACATATTTGCCACAATACAACCCCAACTCAGCTGAATGCTGGCTGCATAGCAACCAGCGCTGGTCTTCCGTTGGGGTTGGTGATGACGTCACACACGCATACATGGAATTAGTGTTTTTAACAGAAACAACAAAGACATACCTAGACAAGTTAATAAATACCAATAACAAATACAAATAGTACGGCAGCCGTTAAGCCATGTCAGAGGCCCTTAGGGCGGCTTGATAAACTCGACACCAGATTTGGCCACTCTCAATCGATAAGAAGAAGATATTTCTGCAGGTAGCATAAAATTTGTATAAAATTATTTTATTGCTTGCTAGCCTACATTTCATCTATATATACTATTATTAATATACTTTTATTTATTTTTTCTTTTTTCTTTCTTTCTTTAAGGATGGCATTAGCTCGTAGGTGGAATAAGATATTTTGGTTTGTATTCTATAAACATACAATCATAACACATCCTTCTCTTTTTTGCTTCATCCTCGTCTACCAATTATGCTTAAAGCATTGTTTATCCAATCTTCGTTTATAAACTACGTATTTCATGTGTAACAGTTGGTACTGTAGATATATGTTTTTTATATCAGTTTTCCGTACCTTGCGTTTTATGAAAAATTGGCACAGTTTTCTTTTATAATGTCACATTACATACTAATATGTGTGTAAGTTATGTTTCATAATTGAGGTCAGTAGCCCTTTGTAAGTGATTGCACATATCCTACATGAAAGCAATCTCAAGCGACAGACATGTTTGGAAAATCTGGAGGCTTAGCATTGTTTCAACAGCAATTCTGAATTCGATGTTTGTTTGCGTGATTCATATCTAAAGAATAAATAATGGTTAAAGCGATGTAACCGCATGTGTATATCGTCCGCCAAAATACACTGAAATAACTTAAACATAATAGAGAGACAGTAAAATAGAAAAAAAAATGTCCTTAAGGTTTATATCTCTCCATCCAAAGGTCGTTTATAGCGATAATAAGTTTGGCATTACTTTCAATTATTTTATGTTGTGTCAGCAATAAAGTGTTTTTATAACGACTAGTGGGTGCTCTCGGCTTAACTCGCATTAAGAAGTAAAACTTGCATCACCTATTTCACCCCTTTAAAAGTGGCATTTCAAAAAATCCTCTATTAGCGGATGCCTACGTCATAACATCCACCTACAATCCAAATTTCAGCCCAATCCGTCAGTACCCAATCAGTGGTTTGGGCTGTGCGTTGATAGATAACTATATCAGTCAGCCAGTCAGTCAGTCAGACCTTTGAGTTTTATATATTTAGATGTATCTCATTTACATCTAATGTAAACAAGCATTATAACTTGTCTCCTGGTTCACATCGTGAATCACATAAGGAATTACCACCGAGACTACGTGAAACCTTCTTGTAGGGAACTCCCGGTTCGCTGGGCACAATCTCGCGTGTCTTACGCAACTTTACGTGTCAACGATTTGCACTTATGTTGTGCCTTTGAACGTAGAATATAGCATAGATATACGCCAGTAGGCTTATCCGTGATTAGAAATGGTGGATGGGTGACCAGTTGAGAAATTTGCAAGGCTTAAAAATATTATTCTATTTTGAAGCGTATTTAGTACCTAGAATTGACGTGTGGCTGAACAGTTGTGCAAGACATTGTATGTGACATTTAGTTTGTTACTTTACCAAGAAATAATCACATGATATGACAGTATTATTAAATCGGAAACTTGCTTATTAAAATGTATCCTAAAATTAGTTTTCTCAAACTTTTCTCGAACCGTCTATGAATTTAATTTATATGAATAATTTTACTCGAATAAAAAAAAATTTCAATAAAATATTTTGTCTGTCTAGTTTCACGAGAACTATTTTAGATCTCATTATGGTCTATTGTCATAATAGATAACAAAAACTAAGTCAAAGTTATTTCAAATATTATGATGAAAATTTGTATCCGAAAATCGTTACCATTATAGTCGCGAATTTACACATATAACTTAGCTAAGTTGCAGTATAAAATATGCTTGATTTAACTACATAATCTCAATAAAAAAAAAACCGGCCAAGTGCGAGTCGGACTCGCGCACCGAGGGTTCCGTACAAACCTGCAAGGTTAAATATTTTGTGATGTAACTAAAAATTTATGGTTTTCGTAATTTTTCCTTTATCTATGCTATAAGACGTTGCTTCGTACCAAATTTCAAGATTCTGAGTTCACGGGAAGCACCCTGTCCCCTTGCAAGTGTCGAAAATTTGCGGCATAAATGGCTGTATCTTTTGATTGCGTTGGCTTAGAAGTTTGATTTTTTCACAGCTTCAAGGGACAGTAGACCTGAGTAATTGACATAAATTTCAGCTTCATACCTCTATGCGTTCCTGAGAAAAAAGGGTCTTGACAGACGGACGGACGGACGGACAGACGGACAACAAAGTGATCCTATAAGGGTTTCGTTTTTCCTTTTGAGGTACGGAACCCTAAAAACAACATTAAAATTAAAAACGTAAATAAAATCTGCACAATTAAAATCCACATTTTTAAACAGTAAGTAGGTTACAAATTAATTCAGTCAAAACCTTCAACAACTCTCATTTCTCAAAGGAAAACCTAGAAGCTTGTAAAATAAAACAGTTTTCGTAAGAAGTTTTTTTCAAGCGCAATAATTAATCAAAACTTTGTCCATTCTAGTTACGAGTACAGTGTATGTATACAAATCCATATTCCCGATACAATAGACTTTTTGATAAAAACAGTAAATAACTTATTCATATCTAAGAAACATAAAAAGCATTTATTTCAACATTCATAAGGGTTGGACAGTAAGGTTGATTTAACATAGGGGATTATATAAACTAGGACTTTGTGTATTACTGTATACTAATAGGCAAACCCTGGATATCACACAGGTCTATTCCTGTGTTGTGACATCCAGTTTTTCTTATTTTGAACTGTAATATTTTGTTGTTGTTTATTGTAACTATTCACCGACTTAAGTATTTTTTCGAAAGAAATAAGTATGTTCGAATCCAACCGTTTTTATGTATTCAGTTTCGTAAATGAGATGCAGGACCAGTGTTCAAACCGGATGCTGTTTTAAGATGAGACAAAATCTCAAAATCAGTTTGCTTTCACGTTGCATTGATTTTGAGTAAACGTTTTTTACAAATATCGTACTTAGGGTCCAGCACATGGCTAATAAATAGGTACCTATACATTTATTAAATTATTATTTATTTTTAAGCGAGTGTGGCTTGGCGGTTCCAGTGTCTGCTTTCCATCCAGACGCACACTGGTTCGAATCCGGCCCTACACCAATGACTTGTATTTTCAAGTTATGTATAGATTTGCACTCGCTTAACGGTGAAGGAAAACATCGGAAACCGACATGTAGACATTGAGGACCACAATATCCGAGGACATATTGAGTCGTCCGTCGAAGGACGTGGGCGCCCACCACGATGTATCTGCACAAGAGAACTCCCCTAACGAATTAATTCTGCGGGGGAGTCACGACCCTCAGTCATGATACAACACACAGAGAGATACATTTATTTACAAAAAATAACAACACTGGGAGCACAATAACCAAATAATTAATTGGAACCTAAAATAAAGTAACATTAATATTAATTATTGACCTTAATTTGGCAAACAGAATTATTTAGCATTTTCGTTGCTATCTAACTTTTGCTTAAATCAAACAAGTATAACTCAATTAAAAAACGTGTTTTGCTCTTACATCCTATTCTCATCTAGTAGGTTTAATTTGAGTAGGTTTCATTAGTAATTAATATAAAACGTATTTTCGCAGGATTAAAGTTCAATAACTTTATAGATATAGAAGCAGAGTATTTATGGTAAAAACGTGTACAAGGTCGAAATTTTCAGGATGCTTTTAGCTAACAAGTGTTTTCGTATTTTTAAGCACAAAATTTCAATTTTGCTTGCCAAAAATAAACATTGCAAATTCAATGAGGGTTTCTAATTTGTAAACACGTATGTACATTTGTACTTGCATATATCATCGCTTTCGTATAACTATGCTACTGTATACCTATATAGTTATATCCCTAGGGATATAACTATATTACGGCTACATCTATCTTACTGCGACATATACATACATATGTAGGCATATTAATATACGGTGATACATTTCAATTTTCTATAATTCATAGCATTTTCAAATAAAAAAAAAATACAATTTAATTTCTTTTTTAAATGATACTCTAATCAAATGAATAGTCATACGGTTAAATTCACACAAGGCGGTTCAACCAAAACGGTTTCTACTTTGGTGTGTTTTTACAACTCAAGAAGTAAAAAAATGCCAATGAATAGATTAAATATACACTTACTACTTAAGTGTATATTGAAATGTGGGTGGTGTTTTGAGTGCATTTACTAACGACATTCAGTTTCTACATGTATTTGAGGCCTTGTGTTTAGTTTATATTGAGATTTTGTGTTACTAAACTATTTAAAGCAAGAGAAACAGACCGTCACTGTCTATTTTTGATACCGCCTTTACCCATTTCCTCCTCCTCCTTGAATCGTACCCCTCATGTCTGAGGATCGTGACCACCACCTCCCAGCACCTTCTCTTTGATGACATCTCTCCACTTCCTTCTGTCCTCGGCAACATGCAATGCGCAACTTACACAATCGTAGTTCTTTCTAAGCTAAATTACATGGACACTGTCTTCCACTCCCGCATCCTTGCCAAGACCAAAAAATTGGTGCAAAGGGTGCAGAATGCTTGTGCTCGTTTTTGTTTCACAATACCTCGGAGAGGTCACGTGACTCCGTTTTTGAACGAGCATGCTCTGCTCAGAATGAAGCATCGCCGTAAGCTTCACTTGGCATGCTTGCTTTTTGGAGTGATAAAGTTTCATGAGCCGTCCTACTTGTACGAGAAGCTAAGTTGGAAGCCGTCGCGGCAGTCGCACAGCCCCCGCTCGTGCACCGCTCCGCTGCTCACTGAGAGACACGCCACACAAGCGTTTAGGGGAAGCTTTCGTTATGCGGCGTCGAGGTGTTGGAACAACATCCCTCCGCCGATCAGGAACCTGCGCAGTATGTATAGTTTTAAAATAAGGCTCAAAACATTTATTTTGGAACACCAGAAAAGGGAAGCTTCATTAGTCAATGACACCAGCGCTATCTAAATTGAACTGTGTATATATATATATTGTATGTATATAACCGTAATATATATTAAATAGTTGATACTGCGTACTCTTTTGTTGAAAATAGAATTGTTTTTCATCGTCCATCTTATTTGTATTTGTTATTGGTATTTATTAACTTGTCTAGGTATGTCTTTGTTGTTTCTGTTTAAAAATAAAAATAATTCCATGTATGCGTGCGTGACGTCATCACCAACCCCAACGGAAGACCAGCGCTGGTTGCTATGCAGCCAGCATTATGCTGAGTTGGGGTTGTATTGTGGCAAATATGTATTTTATTTAAGTAGTTTTAAGTATAGGTTTATTTTTAAATTTATATATTTCTTGTTTGTACTTATTTCATTATTATTTGCTACAATAAATGTTTTTCTTTCTTTCTTTCTTTCTTTCAATGCATTATAGACTGTAGTGTCTAAAGTGGTGCGACTTTGGTCCCACCAACGTGTTGGGCTGCGGCCTCGGGATCGATTGCCTTCTACTTTTCCTGTGATCATCAGTTTTTCCAGGTTGTCGCCATCTTACCCATTTAAATAGACTAAATTTAATTAAATGCATTTATTGTTAGGTAGTATAGTTAGTATTAAGTTACAAATGAATAGGGTTACGCGTTTTAATAACTTTTGACTAGGCTGTCATAGTGTGTACACTGTACACATGTATTTAAATTTAAAAAAACCTAAAAGTTGCTTCACACTACCTATTACTAGCACAAAACAAAACGTACTTAAGTTTTGCAACTTCAGCATCACTTCTCTCAAGATAATAGACCAAATTCAATTGAGATCACAAACTGACATACTGACAGCTTTCTTTAAAGATTTCTTATCTCAGGTCAAAGGTCATGAATTCACTGTCAATGAGCTATAAAAAAATAATGGCCAATTCTTTGGCATTCTGTGTTAAAGCTATCAAAATATCATAATCGAGTGTTTAGAAACTCATTGGTTTCACAAGAGGCGGTCAGAGGGCAGAGCGGTGGAGACAATAAAAGTAGTTATAGCTTGATACAATCTCTTATATTTATAGTATAGTTAAATTTAGAGGTTTATCACATAGTTATATATTAATATAAACTACTTTTTTATATAACTGTCTTAGTGTCGTAACGTCAGCGTCTTGTCTTTTTAGTAAAATTTTGTAAAACTAAAAATATCAGTAATAGAAAACCGTGGATGAGGTGTGCACAAGATCGACGCAGATGGCACATACAAAGGGAGGCCTATACCCAGCAGTGGGATCCCGAGGGCTGTGGATGATGATGAAAACAGTGAACAAAAATCAGCGAAATATGATTTTTATGCCGACTACCACAAGTCCAACAATCCGACTGTTTGTGTAGTACGGCAGTCGTTAAGCCATGTCAGAGGCGCTTAGGGTGGTTTGAAAACTCTCGACAACAGAGTTGGCCACTCTCATTCGATAAAAAGTCTACTTGTGAACTAAGACTCTAAACTACCTCTACAAGTCTACAACAAATGTAAAAAAAAACTACAAAGCTAGATTACAGCGGAAAATACTTAAAATCTTTAGGTGACAAATATGCACACAATTTTGCTCATACATAAACTGAGTGGTGGCTGGTTATATGATTAATGATGTAACCATAACCTGACCATTGTTTAATTGTAACTTGGTCATTCTACCTGATCGATCCGAGTCACTGTGATGTACTAATCCATCGACATAGAATTGCTATGGAACGTACGGGCTCTCTCTTTCAAACTAAGTGCGTCTAACAATCGGGCTCCATTCGATACCACGTTAACAAGTAAATATATTATACAAATCTTCTTCTTATAGAATGAGAGTGGCCAACTCTGGTGTCGAGAGTTTATCAAGCCGCCCTAAGGGCATCTGTTATAACTTAACAACTGCAATACTACGACAACGACCTATGCTTATACTAATTAATTGTAAATATGTAGTAACAAAGAGCTGTTAAAGTAACTCAAACTAACAAGCTTTGTTTAAGTTTTTTTTGGTTCGCGAAAAAATCGACTCTTCTTAAGTTGTCGTCAAGAGATGATGAACTTTTTCCATTGTTATTTTCTTCCCGAATCACCGAACGTCGTATAACAAAATTTTATTGTTTTGCTGTACTTATGAAAACCACCTTATTCAAGACTGGCTTTTGCTGCGTTAGTTAGCTTATTATGGTCTATTCTATACTATACCATGTCACCGTTAATCGCTAGAATCAGATAAATCAGTTGGGGCAAGGAAGCCCCTTCACCACGTCTGTTAGTCGATTACAATGCACGAGAGGCTGCAACTTTCTAAACTCATAAATAACTTGCTCCTTGCGTCTGTACATGTCACTGCTCTTGTAGTGGGTTTATATGTGTTTATAAATGTTTTTAACTGATTTCTGGAACTTTTTTAAATATCCCTTCCCAATTCCTAATATTATATATGTGTGAATGTTTGTGTGTGTGTGTATGTTTACTGCTTCACACTCAAATAGCAGAACCGCTTGAATTGATGATATTGTGTAAGGAAGTGTATTAGAACATAGGTTACTTTTTACCCCGGACTAATGCTAGTAACATCACAGGGTGCTGTTATCTTCATGAAATAAGTGACAAACTTGCAGACGGTCCACTTATTGGTAAGCAGTCACAGTTGCCTTTGAAAATATTTTTATATTAAAAAAAAAATGGACACCAGTGTTGGTCACACTCCTACAAACTTGCTTATCAATTGACTTAAAATAAAGAATGTTCGTAAAAGACATGATTTTTTTTATAATGAATCAACGTGGCGGCTCCTTTAGTCGTTATCATATTCGTATAAAAAAATACAGCGTTAACTTAAAAATATTTTTTTCTATTCTTGAAGCAGTAAATAATACATATAGATGTCAAAAGTGACAGATAGAACACAAGTATCGCCACTCCTTTGCAAGTTACTCCCACTCACCGCACTTGTAAATTTGCATCCATTTGTTAGTTACAATATTTTAATGTGTTTACCCCACATTGTATTGCATAAATTAATTGCAAATCAATAATGCTAAATACATCAAAAGTCGTTAATAATATTTGTCATAACTATACATGTAAGTTAAGCTTATAAAATGCATTTTGGTGTGTGATGACACCAATATTAGGGGCTCGTTTGAAAATATGTAATCAAATAACTAAACATACTACTTCTTTTTTTTACGTGGGATAAGTTTACGTTTGACTACAGCCTGCTGTTTTAGCCAAGTAACAACAAAATATTTTTTTAGAAAGGCCTATATTCTAGGCTGTGTATGCCTTATTTTCAGTTTAGGTATCAGACAATACCTAAACTGATAATGAGGCATACACTACCGAATAAAATTAAAAGCCTTGGATTAGAAGCTGCCATAACTCATACTAATGTTATAATATCATGTAAAAGAGCCAATTAATTAATCTTGTAAATCTGACATCTGGGTTGACCACTCACATACGAATTTACTTCAAAATGGCAAAAAAATTAGTTTAAGTGGGCTAAGTTTTTCATCATCTGACTGTGAGACTGGCCTGTTAGCTTAGTTGGTAGTGGCGCTGCCTTCTAATCTAGGGGTTGCGGGTTCGATTCCCGCATAACACAGGTATTTATGAACTTTGAAATGTATGTATAATAAGTATGTATTTACAAAAGAAAAGTATATAAGTATTATATCCGTTATCTAGTACCCACGACACAAGCGTTTGCTTAGTGTGGGGCTAGAAAGCGCTGTGTGCAATGTCCCGGAATATTTATTTATCTACTGTTTTAGTCGTTTTCAAACGCAACTCAAGATTTAACTAAATTAACTATTTCACAGCCAGAATTAATTATACACTTAAACTTTTTCGTAAATTTAATATTTTCATCGTAACAATTACATAAATTATTGACCTACTGCGTTTAATTTCGTAAAGTTTAATCGGCTAGACGGATTCGCGTGTCCAATGTAAGATTTATTATGTTATATCATGGCGGTTATTAATTAACTAGCTGGTGCGCGCGACTTCGTCCGCGTGGAATAGTTATTACCATAAAAACGGTTTTAGTGAGTTAACCTTAAAAGATAGACATATACTGTTGCGAACATTTTTTAGATCATTTCAAGAGGAATAATTCTTTCATGCACATTATTTTGATATCTTGAACCGTTTTCGCTGCGCACGCCTCGGAAGCCCTCAAAGATGCATAATTTTCCCCACTTTTTCCACATTTTCCATTATTTCTTCGCTCCTATTAGTTGCAGCGTGATGTTATATAGCCTAAAGCCTTCCTCGATAAATAGTCTCTTCAACACAAAAATATTTTTTTAAATCGGACCAGTAGTTCCTGAGCTTAGCGCGTTCAAACAAACAAACTCTTCAGCTTTATAATATTAGTATAGAAGTATAGATAAGCAATTATTACACGATGTTTCTAGAGACAAATTTATATTTATGAGTTGGATAATGACGATGATATTCGTCTAAGGTTTGCTAAATTTAGATTTGTACATGTAGGTATAGTTACTTTTGTTCAATGGTATAGGAAAAAAATCCACAGCATTTTTATGAGAATTTGAGAATATAGTGTTAGTGACTTTGTTTGCTGGTTCTATTTGAAAATGAAAAATGAAAATTAAAATTATTTATTTTGTGACAAGAAATTACATGCAAACACATTCAGTAAAGTAAGACAAACACATTTTGCACATACATAGGTACACAATTTCCTGTCACAAGCCGGCCTCAACTCAGCATGTGCTGACTGCGAACAGTCAGCGCTGGTCTTCCGTTGAGACCGACGGGTGACGACTCGAACTACGTATAACAAACGAAACAATAACACAATAAAGACATATAACACGAAAATTATATATTTATTTATTTTTGTTCATTACGAGTGTGATGCATAAAGAGTTCATACGTAATTAATAATAAATTGCAATTTTGGTAAACATTAAACCACCATTAGGTATAGTAGGTATCAAAACCAGACTATCCACTTTATGTCTGAAACGGATCCTCGAATATTTTGGTCATATTGCCCGGAAAGATGGCGACAACCTGGAAAAACTGATGATCACAGGAAAAGTAGAAGGCAATCGATCCCGAGGCCGCAGCCCAACACGTTGGTCGGACCAAATTCGCACCACTTTAGACACTACAGTCTATAATGCATTGCATGTTGCCGAGGACAGAAGGAAGTGGAAAGATGTCATCAAGGAGAAGGTGCTGGGAGGTGGTGGTCACGATCCTCAGACATGAGGGATACGATTCAAGGAGGGGGAGGAGGTATAGTAAAAAAAAACTCTTAAAACGAATTGTCACGGATGCGTCAATAATTATTTTTGAATAGTTCAATGGTAGCAATCAAAATGTATCGCAGTAATCAATAAATTACTTCTGCAAAGATTGATTTAATAACATAATTAACCCGTAACTCGTCTGCCAGCAATTTGAGGTCATTTAGTTCATCGCGAGAGTGTATTGGTTTTTTCAATTGAATTAAAGTGTTAGCCACTGTGTAGTGGATTTAGTAATCTATGCTTGAAGTAATTGATATTAATTTTTATTCAAGTATTTTTTTATTAATAAAAAAAATCTTAGATCTATTAATTTTAAAATGATACATTAACTTCTGGGGTTCTGACCATTGGTGATTGGTGGTATTATTACATAGTACAGAGGCAGAGTTAGTCCGGAATCAAAAATAAACTAATCCAGGGTCTAATCTATCTTCATACTTTTAACTACTCTAATGCATAATTCAAAACGGCTCAATCGTTTGATCGTGAAGAAGTTATAAACAAACACACACTCACACACTAACATTCACCCCTACAATATTAGTAGTACAGGATGTAAGATGTCTTTTTGAAAACTTTCCACACTAGAGCTGTCCACACCATAATAAGATAAGTATAAACCATCACACAGTACAACTTTGCCATTTATAACAATGATAAGATCACTCACTTGTTATAAAGTTACAACTTGCTTGTGTAATGATTTGTCTGGTTTCAAACAGGTGATCGATTATTGAAACTTTCGCTCAAAAGGTTAACTGGTTACTAAAGGGTAGAAAAGGTTAGAATATACCTTTAATTGTGAGTGAATTGTATACTTATATTACAATATTTATTTAGAATATAAATAATTATATTAAATAGGGAACATGCACAACTTTTTTTTATTACTTCAATCAGCACAGTGAAATTATTTTTGAATTAGCTTTAATAAAAACGCAGTTAGACACGTTTTTAGGTTACGATTAGACAGAGAGAACCGACATGTCATGTGACGTCACATGATACTAACGCCATACAAAAAACATAGAAAATTCTGTTTTGAAAGAAAGAGATGGAATGAAATCTTCAATTGGTCATAGCTTCTTTATTTTTCAGTGGATATACATGCGGTTTGCACAGCTCGTTTAGTATTATGGTATATATTTATAGTTTATTTACAATAAACAAATTCCATATCCATGCATGTTCCTTTTTATATTATATTATTATATTGTGCTTAATGGATGGTGCATCTAATTTAAAGTATGTATACCTAGTATTTTAGACATCAATTACCACTAAAGATTTTTTTTACTACTTGCCTTAAATAAACCTAGTCAAATTAAAAAGTAAAATTGTATACACCTAAATATATTTTTGAAGAATCTTAACTTGGTAACTTTTTCCAACGTATAAAAACACACGAGTATAAATTCAAAATTAATTTCGTATCAGTTTCTTATCTTATATTTTATTTTAATATTAGTTGTTAAAGACAGAAAAGAATATTATAAAAGAGAAATTATAATTAGATACTTAATGACCGCAGGATTTGATCACGACATAAAATTATAATTAGATACTTAATGACCGCAGGATTTGATCACGACATAAAATTATAAGCTTTTGGTGAAAGTTAATAATTTCAAATGATTATGCATTTAGTATCCATTCTTTTGAATTGTGGAGATATTAGCGACTTACGTTTATTATACTAAGTCAGTGCCGCGATTTCACTTACCTAGAAGGAAGGATGAATCTGAAAGACTCGTATCTCAATTACCTGGGGTATTCGTACGCAATTACCAAAGTTAGTCATCAAAATTACTGAAACGCTTGATTTAAACCTAACTATGGGCACTTTATGATAAAATTTTATAGCTTGTTGTTCTGTAGACTACTTACAGGAAGGACAGAAATTCTTCTAGTGTTTTAAAACTCTTGACACTAGAGGTAGCCACTCTCATACAGAACAAATAAGTGTTTAAATATTTACTGCATGTAGCACGTTTCATTTACAATATTTTTGCAGAACCTAGTAAAATTTGACCTAGATGAGGTCTGCACACGATGTATGTGCGATCAACGCAGATGGCACATACAAAGGGAGGCCTATAGCCCAGCAGTGGGATCCCAAGGGCTGTGGATGATGATGATGAGTCAAATTTACCGCAACATTCAACCAAAGAATACACTGGTTACTAACCTAGACCCACGTGGCTTAAATAATATGTTACGCGTGCTAATAATGATATCTACTGGTACCTACAGTCTGAAGAGTAAATACAACTCAGTCAGACGTTACAAAAACACATGTAAATACTGGGTTAGGTATAATTAGTTGGTATTCTATTTGTCGATAGATGAGTTGAAATTTATCAGAAAATTTATTAAATTCTTGAAGTTCTACAAAAGATGTATCTTTCAAAAGTGGGTGCTCGCGGTTTCGCTCGCTTTAAGAAGTAAAAGTTGCATTCCTTATTTCACCCCTTTAAAAGAGGCATTTCCAAAAATCCTTTCTTAGCGAATGCCTACGTTATAACATCTACCTTCATTCCAAATTTCAGCCCAATCCGTCCAGTGGTATGGGTTGTGCGGTGATAGATCACTATATTAGTCAGTCAATCAGTCAGTCACCTTTGAGTTTTATATATATAGATTGATTGGGTGGTCATGGTCATTTTCATAGGTTTACTATATATGTAAATATAAAGGATAATACAGTAGACGGATATGTACCATGATCTATTTTAATCTATGTAGCAAACTTAGAAAAATTCAATAAGTATGCTTAATACTTAAAAAAACTTTCAGAAAACTAACAAATATAGGTTTCGACTGCACATTGCTCACTTTATACATATGTACAATTGTATGATATGACATGAAACAATTACATTTCAAATAATAATATGTACCCCAGAGTTAGCCACTCACACATAAAAAAAGACAAACAATAACCCTGTCTGGTGATTATAATACAGGATCTAACTCATTAACATTTTACGTACGCACCGAAACGAGGCTTACAAAAACATGGCGGTTACACACTGGGAATAAACTCACAATTATATTATAAGGGTAGGTAATACGTGTACAGAGGAACCAAAAAATTATGATTTTTCATACACAGTACAGTCATGAGACGTAAAGTCGCTTTCTTTTCAAACAATACTTCAGAACTGTTGTTTTTTTTTCTTAAGATAGGCTCCTTATTTGAACGCCTACTTTAATCTATACTTATATTATAAAGCTGAAGAGTTTGTTTGTTTGTTTGTTTGAACGCGCTAATCTCAGGAACTACTGGTGCGAATTGCAAAATTATTTTTGTGTTGGATAGATCTTTTATTAAGGAAGGCTTAAGGTTATATAACATCACGCTGCAACTAAAAGGAGCGAAGAAACAATAGAAAATGTGGAAAAAACGGAGAAAATTATTAATCTCTGAGAGCTTCCGTTGCGTGCGCTGAGAAAACGATTCAAGATATCAAAAAAATGTGTATGAAAGAATTATTCCTCTTGAAATGATCTAACAAAATGTCCGCCACAGTATATGTCTATCTTTTAAGGTTAACTCACTAGAACCGTTTTTTTATGGTAATAACTATTCCACGCGGACGAAGTCGCGCGCACCAGCTAGTTTGTTTGATATAATTCAAATTTTAATCTAGATATAGCTAAATAGATTGTATAAAAATATTATTAAGACAATCTCTTGAAAAATCAAGGGATTGTCTGAAGGTAGGCCAATATGTCTGACTGTAATCAAGCGAAAGGTTGACTACAACTTTTTTTACTAGTCAGTCAAATATGTAGTCTAAAAGGTAAAGATGTTCTGTAGAATCTGGGGTGGCAAGTATATGAAAGAAAAAAATAACAAGTAAAAGCCCGCGGCTACGCCCGCTTCATGAGTAAGTACTATCACCATGACACAAATTTCAATGATTGGTTGCTGAGTTGCGGCGGGATGACAAAGGTAAGAGAGCATCAAAACCATTTTATATACATTTACATATAACCATCTTATTTATATGTAGGTACCTAGCATTAATTCGGATAAACCACAAACTGATAAACTGATCAATACGCAGCTCGTGTTCGGCGTAGCGCGACAACAACAGAAATGTAACTTGATATCTTACATATTTTCGGGGTTCGGCAAGGAGGCACCGTTATACAGTTGAGGTTCCAAAGGCTCGCACCAAGCGCTTTGCTTCGACTTTCATCGTGCGAACAGCCAAACTGTGGAACTCCTTGCCCGAATCTCTATTCCCCTTGAACTATAATTTGTCGGTCTTTAAGTCGAGAGTAAACCGGTTTCTTCTAGGCAAGCGCGCTACATCGTAGACTATAACATTGCTTACCATCAGGCAAGTTGTAGTCAAGCGTAAGCCTATATCATGTAAAAAAAAATTGTTTATTTGCTATTTATGTATGTTTATTTTATGATACCTATGTATTTATGTAATTTCACATACATTTAAAACACCTCGTCTACCATTATACTTGCGTCTTATCCCTGCGGTTGCCTAGAAGAGATCGCTTTTAGCGATAAGGTCGCCAGTTAAGACACTAGGCTTAAGTTTTAATATTATTTTTATAAATTTCTCTATTGTGCTGATGTTTTTAATAAAGTGTATATCTATCTATCTATCTATCTATCTATACATTATTTTACATAAATATTTCTAGTTTATTATTAGAGTTAGAAAATAGATACTGCTATGCAAACATGACATGTGTCTTCCGTGGAAGGACTTGGGCGGCCACCACGATGTATCTGCCCAAGAGAACTGCCCTAACGAATTAATTCTGCGGTGGAGCCACGACCCTCAGTCATGAGGAAATACGACTAAAGAGACTGAGATGTTTAGACTTGTGAATAGTTAGTCTATATAAACTTTTTATACAAAGATTTATTATTAAAAGAAAACAAAATATATGTATGTATAAGAAATATGTAAGTACTAACTTGACATAAAGAAAAAAAATGTAACTTACAAAAACTTTTAAACAACAAGTTAACCCTCTACAATTACTTTCCACTATATACGAGATCAGCAGCCGTTGCCTAGCAACTATCCAACCTCCCTTATCAGGCAAAGTTAAAACTAACTTAGCCCGACCTTCCTGAAAGGTAAGTAAAGTACATGTATTTATTAACGAAGTGAACAAAACAACCGAAGCGATTCCGGTTTGCTGATATTTTTTTTCTTTATCAACAATATATAGTACGACTCGTATATCTATATATATAAAACTCAAAGGTGACTGACTGACTGATATAGTGATCTATCAACGTACAGCCCGAACCACTGGACGAATTAGGCTGAAATTTGGAATTTAGATAGATGTTATGACGTAGGCATCCGCAAAGAAAGGATTTTTGGAAATGCCACTTTTTGATGTGTGAAATAGGGGATGCAAGTTTAAATGCGAGCGAAGCCACGAGCACCCACTAGTTTGATATACATATTAGTTAAAATGAGATACTGGTCACTAAAGCTTATGCTTTTATTGGTGGCTTCAGAACATCAAATTTCCAAAGGACGTAAGTAACATTCCGACATATCGAAGAAAAAGAAGAATGTCACAACAGTTTTAAAAAAACTTAAAGATGCCAGCGGCTTCGCTTGCATAATTCGGGTCAAAGATTAGTCTATGACACTCCCAGGCTTCATACTATCTTCATACAAAACATCATGATGATCCGTTCAGCCGTTTTTGTGTGGTGCACGTTTTTTTATAAACAGATAAACCTACAAAAATCTAAAAACTGCTGATACGTGTTATGTTGTACCCAAACAATTTTTTTTCGAATATGTTCTCTTTAATTTTATTTCACATGTATAATATGTATGTATGTACAGAGTGTACATACTGCTTAGGACAGTTATGATGTACAAACAGTTAAAATCTGCGGTTAAAACGAAGGTTAAAAGCGAAGAGTCCAGTGAAAGGTGTTACGATATTCATGTATTAATGTTTGTTTACAAATCGAATTAGACGGTAACTCTTAATTAATATTGAACATACAGTTTGTTTGCGACGTAGATAACTATTGGGACGTTAAATCTTGGAATACCTTTCAAATGTGTTTGGAGAGACAAATACCTTTTATGTTGGACAAAGAAAAACAAGCACGAAGCTTTTTTTATTTGTTATTTTTATAAGTTCATTGTGTAAAAGGGGGTTCGTTGAAAATGAAAGGGAACTTAAGTGAACCGTTTCCTATCTGGTAATCTTGATCTAACTTAGACCATAGCTATTGCTTGCCATCTGGCAAACTATGGTCAAGTGCAAACCTGTAAAAATATAAAATGTCTGTCTATTAATCTATTATTTCAGTTTACTTTTCAAATGTACGAATATATACCTCAGTTTCCTAAATATGGGTCTAGAAAGCGTTGGGTGAAATGCCCCGGATGTTATAAATATATTTCTATAAGTAGTTTTTTTGTCATATTAAGCCCAAACCCATCCCATGTAGTTTTTTATTTTATTTATCACAATCTTTAGTTAAGTATTAGTTCCTACCACTTTTTCCGATCCCAGACCCCACAACCACTAATCCAAACCATCCTTCGCATTCTAAGGTCTCATTAACTCCATTACAAATTGCACCGTTGCCTTTTTCTCACCGCCCGGTTTGCCAATCCATATAATCACCGGTTAGACGGCCGGTTACCTCACCCGATGACTGGGCAAATGGACAGAGTTCGCTGCGATTTGATGATTAAGAGCTTAGAAAGGTGTGAGAATTTTATGGGATTGGCGTAAATTTTTCGGTAGTGGTATGGACAGATGAGTTTTAAGTTACAGTTTACCAGTTATGTTGATGTTAATTGTTGAGGAGATGACTTTTAATTTATACATTACAATACTTACACAGATCTAGACGCGTGGTAGCCTGTCTAGGCAAATTTAAGCAACATTTTACACGAAGAAATATTTTTATATAAACTTATTTTACAAGTCAAAAGATGAACATGCTTATAATCAGAAGGGCCTAACTGTATCCTATTTAGATATTCTAGTAATTTAGATTTTTTTCCTTTTTTTTGACATGTGACAGGATACGAAACAATTGACTAACTTTCATTTGGATAATTCAAAAAGAAATAAATCAATCTATAAAACGGAGAAGATTAAAAAAAACAAGAATTGTTAAACCCAAGCTGTTAAGATTTTAAACGATGATCATCAAAATGGTGTAACCGAGCTATGCATTAGAATGCATTTCGGTATGTATGCAATGATGATTGCAGAATGCGGTAGCATTTATTTCGTTCCGCTAAAACTTTTATTCTTATTTCATGATAAAGACATATGAACACTTCAAGTTATTTTGAAATATGGACTAATGGAACAATAAAATGAAACGCGTTAGCTTTACGAATGTGCATGAGAAATAGAGGTCATTCACCGAAACTTTAGTTACATAGCAACTATTACGTGAAGATGATTCATTGTTGACTTGATGTTGCGCCTATTTCTTTTTTTATTTGTTTTGTTTTTACTTTATGTTTTTTTTTACAAAGATAGACAAGAGATAGAGAAAGAAACAGAGGACCTCCACTGACTGAATGTATATATAACATACACGTATGTATATATGTTTTAAATACATATTTTAAATTATTATTGTTTTTTGTTATATTATTAAACACAATTTATCATTGAGATTATTGTACACACATCATAACAAAACATATGCCCAACATATCGCTTACAAATTTAGTACAAACACAAAATACAAAATTTATATTAAGTAAGTTTTTTTATTTACTTGAAATAGGCTCACGCTTGACTACAACTTGCCTGATGTACGTACGTATTTTCGACAAAAAAAATATACTAAACTGATAAATTAGCCAAATACGCTCTCTTTGACAATCGAAAGAAAACATCGCATTCATAGAAGAAAGAGTCTCTACAGTATTCAAGTCATAAATATTTTATAAACCTCTTTTACACAACCTGCACGTGAGAGACCGCCCAACAGTTTTAGAACACACGTGTTAAGGAAATATATCTATGTGATGTGACTAAGTAAGCCTTGGCCTGGTCAGATTAAAACAGTAAAACTAAGTAGAAAACAGATTAAAACTGGTAGCAGTATTGTGCCATTAAAAATATGGTTTAAATTATACTTCGTTTACGGTTTCGTTGGGATATAAATGTGATGGCTTAGCAAAAAATATTTTAGTTAACAATTACAGTTTATTATAATAGTGGTAAATAGTTTAATTAACGTTTAAACATAATTTTAAACCCTAGATATCTACATATAAACACAAAATTAAATTTGAAGCAAAATAAAATAAACAAAAATGTATCGAAGAAATAAATTGTTAAAATAAAAAATAAATATAAATTGTTTTGGAAATAGATACCAAATAAATACATAGGTAGATAGGTATTTCCTAACACTTTGCAAGACCCTTCAACATTATCTACGTAATGGTTGTAGATATGATTCATGGCTCGAGTTAGAAAGGGCGTGACCTATCTACTGTGTTTGAGTGACACTCGCGAAACTGAGAGAAGCAATTTTATTTTTACACGTGTATCTTGTACAGTGTGAGGCCAAATTATTGACTTTTAAGATTTAGCACGGATAAAAAAAAATCTAGATATTTTGTATCGCCTGCCTAGTAATCAGTATTTTGCTGAGTTGGGGCTGTGTTGGGGCAGACTTGTTTATTTATTTATTGTACATAAGTCTAGCTATTCAACGGGGCAATGCAGCCAGCATTTTGGGTACGCTTCCTTTTGAAAATGTAGATTAGTTTTTTTTTATGATGTATATATAATGTTTATTTTTTATTGTACATAAGTATGTGTGTGTGAGTATATTTGGTAAATCTGTCTCAGTAAATCTATACTAAAATTATAAAGCTGAAGAGTATGTTTGTTTGTTTGTTTGAACGCGCCAATCTCAGGAACTACTGGTGCGAATAGAAAAAATATTTTTGTGTTGAATAGACCATTTATCGAGGAAGGCTTTAGGCTATATAACATCACGCTGCAACTAATAGGAGCGAAGAAACAATGAAAAATGTGGAAAAAACAGGGAAAAGTTTTAATCTTTGAGGGCTTCCGTTGCGTGCGCTGCGAATACGGTTCAAAATTCAAAGAATTAATGCCAAAAAAAACTTTTCCACGCGAACGAAGTCGCAGGCACAGCTAGTGTTTTTATATAAGTAATTATCGCAACCTCGTTTTTGACCCCTGCCCTGACATAGAAGAGGGGTAATACCTAAATTTGAAATGATTATTTATCTATTTATTTATACCCATGTCTGACTCTGGCGTCGCTAGTGGACTTAAGAATAAATCTCGTCTCGTCTGTAAAAAACTTCTCATAGGCTAGTAGAAAGTATTTGAAAATCATCCGCTCTTGTAGTTTTTGACTATAATAAGTGTTTCTTACCTAAATAATTATTAAATCATAGATACTTCGTATATTCAATTTTATAAAAAAGTGATGTTATGATTCTTTGTTACAAATAATTTTCTTCTTATATTTCTCTTCACAGATTCTCGGGCCTTACGCCCGGTATTTTTAAGGCATCAGTGGGGCCGTAGCCAACACTGAGAGGCCTTTTACAATATTATACTTAAAATTAAGTAAAAAATACAGATAGAGGATGTTAGGTATATAAAGTAACTATTGCAGACATGGTATTAATGTTACAGGCTATTGTGTTGAGTTGTTCATTGACTTAATTAAACTGGTCTATTGTACGATGAACGGCACCCGCCAGTTATGCCTCATTCATAAAAATTATAGCGGGTGATGACTTGCCACTCACTAAATGGGCCCTCCACAAAAGGCAGCTTAAGATGACGCCGGAAGGGCAACATTGGTGTGAGTGGCTTAGGGTGTCGAGAGGTGTGCTGCGCGTTCTCTGAGCGGTACTAGCGGCGTTATGCCCTTTAACACTTCCACCCTGGAGCTTAGGTACTGAGCTCTTGCGTCTTCCACTCCCGGACGGCCAATCAAGGCAAGCCGAGAGGCAGGGAGTCTCATTTAGCCCCCAGGGAATCGGGGTCCGCGGTGACAAATTATATAAATTAGGGTGTCTCAGCGCCGATTTTAAACTTTAAATATTTATTTAAAAAAAACTAATTGTATTGGAAATATTTTTATTGCTGTAAATTATAATGTATTGTTGCGGATTTTATGTACGGAATATTACACCATCAAGATGTCTTCCATCACGGCGAATACACTCTTCAAAGCGGACAAGCAAATTTGCAGAGACACGTCGTAGAACGTCAACTGATATGGCTCTCACTTCTGTCGTTATTTTAGCCTTCAACTGCTCCAAACTCGAAAGAGGGGTATCATAAACTCTTCCTTTGAGATAACCCCATAAAAAAAGTCAGCTGGGCTTAAGTCAGGAGATCGAGGTGGCCACAATATGTCTCCAATATGTCTCCAAAAATCGTCGTGGATGCTCCGCGACTGCAGCGGCGACGCGGTCGATGTTTTCAATCGATCGCACAGGTTTATTTCGAGGGCGAAATGAATGATTCAGTAAACATCCTGTCGCTCTAAACTTTTCTACCCACGACTTAATTAACTGGATACTCAGAGCGTCACTTAAACGGCTGATTTCAAAGCGGTTACAAAACTTGCGCTGTGCTTGACTCAACGAAAACTCATTGCAAAAGTACGCCTCTACTGCATATGCGCGGTGCGCGCCAGACCACTGCGACATGGCGACTAACAAATCCGCACTCGTCACCGACCGAACGCTACCACTCCCCTCCCGCTAGCCCCGCAGGCTCCCGAGAAATTCGTGTTTAAAGTTTAAAATCGGCGCTGAGACACCCTTTACAATTCTTATATTTATTATTAGACAGGCTGGAGACAGTACTATGAGGCACGTTGGAGAGGAGGCCTATACTCAGCAGTGGCTATACACGAG
Source organism: Macaria notata (assembly GCA_927399415.1). Lineage (NCBI taxonomy): Eukaryota > Metazoa > Arthropoda > Insecta > Lepidoptera > Geometridae > Macaria > Macaria notata. The sequence goes on from OV656737.1 coordinate 3,230,282, forward strand.
CTGACATGATGCTGATGATTTTATTAATTATTTATGTGTAAATTTTTGTCTCCAATATTTTAAGATCGTCTCAAAATATTGTCTGTAACTTTCAATGAAATTCCGAAGGCCGGTAGCCGTCAGTGACTATCTCCATTATAACACTATTTTTTGCTCAAATTAACTATTGCGCAGGCTTTGAATTAGTTGCGACTCATTTTATTATATACTAGCTTAATTTTACGACGCTACTCGCACATAAAATGTATAGCATTATTTTCTTTTGTTTACGCCCGAAGCTTTTTAACATTCTGTATTTGATAATAACAGAGTTACGATAGCCAAACTACTTGTAGTTTATTTGAATTTCCATAATAAAAATAAGACTACACTACTTAACACTACATAAAAGGGTTTTAGTTTTTTTTTTGTAATGCAAATGTTGTTAAATGTAATGCAATCTAAAATAGGCTTACATACACCTAAATTATTAAGTTACTTTCATATATCAATAGTGTCTAATAGTATAAATACGAAAATTTAATTTACATTTATATAAATTCTTTTATGAGTATACCTACTTAAATAATATACTACTAGGATTTAATAATATACACTTGTAATGGTACATTAGAATAAAAATTTATGCAAATAAAGATAATTTGAAAACCTAAAAACATAAAAGGGTAGTGAAATCGATAAGAAATATCTTGATAATTACTCTTAACACAAACGTCTAAAAGCAAGCAAAGCAATATATTATTTTGAAATAGTTAGGTATTGCTTCAATCTTCGTTTGGATAGGTCTGTCTGTGAATAAAAAAAACAAACAAGCAATAAGCTGCATTTATGGTTTTACACATAGTTTGTGTTTTTTGCTCAAATTATTGCGTAGACGTAAACTTTAGAATTGGAAACCATTCAGTTTATTACTCTTATGTTCAGTAAGTTTGCTGTGAATGGGTGCGTCTGCGCAAGAAGATTCTAGAAGCGGAGAAAATAAGAACTAAAGTTTTCTGACCAAGATATGATTTAAATGTTATGTAAATTGTAAAAATGATGCCACCAGCCGCGCAAGGAGTTATTTTGCGTGAACTCTGACCACAAAGTCAATCTTCTTCTTTTCAACAGTTTTTTTTTATAATGTCTATTGGAAATTATTGTAATCTAAAAGTGATCGTTAGCGATATGTCAGGGTAAATAAAGTTGCCAATACGATTAATGTCAATATATGACATTTGGATTTTTAATGTCTTTCATTAACTTTATTCTTTGCATAAGCCTACTGTAAATGTTGTTACTAAACATTTGGATTATATTTAGCTATAAGGATTGATCATTTTGTAAAATTAATTCGATATTTATACTTGGCTTTTCGTTTTCGTTGATTCGACATGAATATTATTTTTTTTCCATGGAGAGTCTATAAAACATTCAGGCCTATACCATAATATCAGAATGCACGAAGAAACATCGCATATCGACGCATCTAAAAAAGAAAGAATTAACAACTCAACTGCAATTTTGCCTTTCCTTTATAATACTACGATTATTTTATGAAAGAAAAATTGAAAGCGTTTGTATCTCCCTCAATTCATGCCCTATTAAATCCTTTCTCCCTTCTTATAAGGACTTTAGTAGATAATTATAATAAATACATAATAGATCACTTATTTATGAACATTAGATTGTATTTCAGCTATTAAATGCAGCTTCAAATCTCGACCGTGTGAAAGCAACCAAAACATAAAGCTTTATTTCGCTTTCGTAGACTTTGGTTTGATCATTGAACAAGTAGTATTTTGGGGAAATTAAACCGACTTAATTACCTTGGCTGCTATATTTTATATTTATTTACAAAAACAGCGGATATAATTTGATAAAATTTACGATATTCACTAAGTTTAAATATATCTTATAGGTATAATTTTATTACTATTTTTTTAATTTAAAATAAATCACACCAAAATCATTTATAGTTATAGTCTCCGAGAAATAAACAACAACTGCACAATCATAAACTAAGGAATTAGGCACACTGAACGCCTATATGTAAAACTACTGGTTACTTGCGGCTGCACTCGCATTAACAAGTAAACTTGCATCCCCTGTTTTACCTCTTTAAAAGTGGCATTTCCAAAAATCTTTGTCTTATCTTAGCGGATGCCTACGTCATAACATTTACCTGCATGCCAAATTGCAGCCCGATCCGTTCAGTAGTTTAGACTGTGCGTTGATAGATCACTATGTCATTTAGTCAGTCAGTCAGCCTTTGAGTTTTATGTACTTTACATTTATAGATAATGACATACATATGTATGAATCAAATTTATAAGCTTCTTTTGACAAGTCAGTTAAAAAATTCCCATCGTTTACGTAAACCAACGTTTCGGGTTTCATTTATTTCCCACTTGTCCAAATGATGGATGGTTATTGCGACAGACTTAAGTGTTTTTAAGAACAAAAACGTATATTGTACGCCTTTGACGGAGCTAATTAGAGATTAATTGCAGGTGATTGACCTTTGGACATTTTTGAGAAATTTGAAAAATAAAATCGGAGATATTTATAGTGTGGGTTTATTATGACTATAAGAAAGAAGTATTATTTGTTCGAGTATTGGTTGCTTTAATTTATTTCCAATTTTAGTACACTTTCACAACTAAAAGTAATATAAACGAAGGCCAATGCGAAAAACTATACACTAATTAAGTATCACATTTAGCCAAAGATTCTTAAATTTAATGTTAATGCCATAAAAGTACTAGGTATAAGTAGTTTATTTAATTTTTATTTGGAAGAACGATCCGGACTATGCAGTCTGATAAAACTTCTTTTGTATTGTGTTGAAAACTCTAGTGGTGGAGATTATAATCAGTGCTTCAAATATAATGAGTTTATGTAACGTATATTCTGGCTAGTCATAGCTTTACAAATAATTACTTTGCTATTTTATTTTTCTAATCATTCTGGTTAAACGTGATCATACTTAGGTGTACCTTTTTACAATACAATACAACTTTACAATATAACTTTATTATGCACACCAAAAATAAATTACAATATGAAATGAGCTTAAACTATAAAAGAATAGTGGCTTAAGCACAAGTGGGCGGCCTTATCACCTTGAGTGATCTCTTCCAGGCAACCTTAGCAAGAAAACGTGACCTTTTTGTGACGTGAAACCTTTTTGTGAGTTTATGTGTGTGAAAGTGTTAACAGTATCATCTAATCTAAAAGCTAAAATAATCTAGCCTTAAACAAAATAAAAGATTTCTTAAACAGGTTGTTCATACAACTAAAGAAATGGCTTCAGTTTGAAATATAATCGGGCACTACATATATTTATTTTTTCAGTCCTACTATATACGACCGTATGTCATGTATAGAAATTATGCTCGGGCGAATGCACTTTGTGTTTTTTTGTGTCTACATCATTAGTCTAGGCTAGACACACTGTCTGGAACCTGATCGGAATGTATTTCATACGTAATGCATGCTAAATATATGTATATACGTGTCGGTCTGTCAGTATCTAGCATGCATACAGCTTAAGTAAATCAGGATATCCACCTGTGGACTTATGCAACTTGCATAATAAGTCACACCCTTGCATCAGAACTAGTTCGATCAATCATACAAACATACATACATATGTATTATATACATACAGGGTTACTGATAACTAATACAAAACTTTTAATACATAAAGTTTGTACATCTACAAATATAAATAACTTTGGACCATTAGTAAATAATTTAAAAAATATTCCGGGACATTGCACACAGCTCCTTCTAGACCCTCACTAAGCAAACGCTTGTGTCGTGGCTAGATAACGGATATAATACTTATAACCTACACTTTATTTACTTTTTTTTTATATACATACTTATTATATACTTACATACCTATTATTATGTTTGACATGATTTTAATAACAAAAATTTTCATTGTTTTATTAATAAAACTAGACATATGTAACTTCTAAAATTTTATAAAAGCCTAATGTTATAAATTCAATTTGACGAGATATTGTAATTTGTGTAGCATATTCTGTGATATTAGTACTTATACCTATGTATGTTACAATTTTACATTATCAATAAAGATTCTTTATCTTTATCTTTTATTATACATAGAAACAACCAGATTCAACACAAGTAATTATACATTTTAAAATTCATGATTACACGCTAAAAAAATATCTCATGCAAATAGTATGATAATTTAGATATAGATTCAGAGTTCTTTATTCTTGTCTTGTAACGAAATGTATGGAGAAGTTTTCTTTAAGTCATCGAAAACATTGTCGATATTGATGTATATAGTTATAAGGCTTTGTTTAATATTACCTGGAGCTCTGTATACAAATGTAAGATTTCGCTCGCATCGTCCAATGTGAAGGTGAAATTATGAACTTTTACGTTGTATAACTGTAAATTGTAATTACTTGTAAGGCACGTTTCATTTAAACGTTTTAAGGAGTGTCAGAAACTGTTATTTATCAATATTTCGAAAAGAATGAGTAAAGAAGAGTAGCTAATTCTAATGCCGAGAGATTTTAAACTTTCTGGCACGGTTTAGCGACTGCCGTACTCTGACAAACAAAAAAATTCTATATTTTTTTTGGTATGGATTACGCTTGACTACAACTTGCCTTAATAATGATAAATCAATTATGTTTTAAGTAACAAACATATAAAATAATACCAGATAATCATTATTTAAAAAAAAAACAATGATTGACATGATGTCTACTGTCACTTTACTGAACAAATCTAAGCCTGTCAAAGAAAATGCATCAACATTGGGCTAGTTATTTAGAAGATATAATGTATACAGCAGCGCCCCCTGGTGAGTTGTCATTGTAACACATAACTAGAAAGATGCACCAATCAAACCTCATCACAGAAAACTGCATCACAATCAGAGTAGTTGTTTTGGATATATATGTAGTTAAAATTGGTTTGCATACACATTATCAATTTGGTGGTTTATTGTTTTTTTTTTATCAATACGTACTTGACCAAATGAAAAAAAAATATATATATTGGCCAATTTCGGAAACAACAACAATCGAATAAAAAAATAATTTTTGAAATCGGTTCTTAAAAAACTGAGTAATCGCATAATACCCACAATAAACTTTTAGAAGACCGCCCCCTTAGACAAGAGGCGTATTTTAGTAAGGATACTGTCGCTCACTTATAGAATAGAAAGAAGAATGTATGGGGTTGACATCACGACGATTGACATGCTACGTCATTCCCCTACATTGGTACTTCTGTTCTATACGCGAGCGACAGTACGCTCACTAAAATACGCCTCTAGTCTAAGGGGGCTGCTAACCGCCTTAATTTTGAAAGTCAGTAAGTATATGTTAAGAGTAAACCGGTTTCTTCTAGGCAAGCGCGCTACATCGTAGACTATAACGTTGCTTAACATCAGGCAAGTTGTAGTCAAGCGTAAGCCTAATTCATGTTAAAAAAAAAAGCTGCTTTTTAGTGGAATAAAGTTGCGAAACATTCTGAATGAGCCTCTATTCTGTGCTGCAACTTAGGGTGTAACACGCTTACCTAAAAGGTTCCTATTAAATTAATGCAAGTATTTTTTCTATTTAATCTATTCTGTCCCACAGCTGAATAAAGGTCTATATAAAGGTCATATAATTCTGCAAATAAGCCCATTAATCATTATCTATACTAATATTATAAAGCTGAAGAGTTTGTTTGTTTGAACGCGCTAATCTCAGGAACTACAGGTGCGAATTGAAAAAATATTTTTGTGTTGAATAGACCATTTATCGAGGAAGGCTTTAGGCTATATAACATCACGTTACAACTAATAGGAGCGAAGAAACAATGGAAAATCTGGAAAAAAAACGGGGAAAATTATTCATCTTTCGGGGAAAACTATTCCATGCGGACGAAGACGCTGGCACAGCTAGTAAGTCCATAAAACATTATTAGTAAATAATTTGAGTAATGTATCTTTTCAATCTTTTCAGATTTGATGTAATACGGGCTCAATACGCTGTCCATAGAATCAAATGAATGACTATCAGATTAGTTAATGTATGTTCAGTCAACTTGTATTTGTAGAAAAATGTCACATATATACTATTTCCACATTATTTAGTTTATTTACTGGAAGAAACATAACATCTAAACACAGGTCCAAGCGCCTAGCTAGAAGGTTGTATTGTGAGATACATATGAAAAACCTATATGTAGTCTTTAGTTAAAGAGTAATATTCAACATTATGTTAAAACTGGAATAGTTATTACCATAAAAACGGTTCTAGTGAGTTAATCTTAAAAGATAGATAATCGGTCCTCGATAATCGGTCTACTAAACACAAAAAGAATTTTGCAATTCGCACCAGTAGTTCCTGAGATTAGCGCGTTCAAACAAACAAACAAAATCTTCAGCTTTATAATATTAGTAAAGATTAACAAAAGTGCTTATTAAACATCATATGGCTCATTCGTGAATAAATATAGTATAATTGCTTAATAAAATCTTCAGTACTATCGTCGTACAAAAACACTCAAATGTAAAATTATTTGCATTTTTCACACATGAGACCTTTGATCATATCAACTGTAACTTGTATGTTAATCGAATTAGAATGACTTAATAAGTATGTAGGTAATAAGGCACTGTTCCATATACTAAACAAACAAATTATAATAGCAAACCCATAAACTACATTTAATAACACCTTTTATCACAAGTCCATAAACCAGGCCATTATACAAATATAAATATACAAATCAATTCAATGACTTAATCATAACAGACAAACACACAAACCATATAAAACACCTACACATGACTATTATGTGTTGACAGAGTTACAAACGAAAATCGTGAGATCTTACTAATCTTGAAGGCTTTTGTGTCATCTACAACGTGGTATGAAATTAGAAAAACATATTTGTATGAATAGATACCTTAATCGATTATTAGTAAAAAATATATGTTTTTTTTAATATTTTTACATGAATTATCCAATTAAAACAGTAAGGCAACTATTTGGTATTTATTATAATTTATTGTTTACATATTGTTTATAAAGTAATATAAATATGTATTATATTTTATCAATCACAATCTTGAAATCTTTTGAAAAATGGTAGTCACGAGAGGAGAGCCAACGATTATTCGTTTAGTGTTTTTTTTAGATATGACTATTTTAGATCATGAACATGAACATGAACATAGGTACCACACCCAGCCAGGACAAGCCTTTTTTTTTTTTTTTTTTTTTTTTTTTTTTTTTTCGTGGAGGAAATGCATTTACGCATCCCCGCACTCTCCCCGGGGGGGGCGGCGGGGTATGTCGGGCTCAGAGCTAATGGGACTCCACTACCGACTAAAACCTACCACGATGTCCCTTCACCTCGGCAAGGACGGGTTTCGCGGGCAAGCGAGCAATACTCCTCCGCAATTCCCGTCCCAACCGCAGTCCACTGTCCAGGTGGACCCGCCTCAGGAGGACAGCCTCCCTCTTACTGCGCGAGCGATGCCCAGGGACATCCAGGCATCGACTCCTCGGGAGCCAGGACAAGCCTGCTCCGGTCAAACCGGCATACCAGGGGGCACAAGGTTTTGGAGCGTGGTTTTGTGCTAACGCTCCGGGATGGTAGTCGACCGGCTATGCAGCCAGACGCCGATTTGGAGAAGGTTGTTATTAAGGATAGGGATAAGCGTTAGTAAAAAATGGTGTTCGTTGATTATTGAGTTGACCCATCTTGGGGTTTGTTAGTGTTTGGCTTTGCAAGCACTATCTTAATACGTTCGCTGTGTAATGTTGGTTCTATTGTGAGTAATCATAACCGCGTCGGGTGTAGTAGGTGGATCTTTAATGTGGGTCGAATAGATCCTATGTCGCTAAGGGATTGTTCTTGTGTCATCTGACTCTTGCCCTAGATCTGTCGGGTCTTCATCGCTCAGTACGTCAGTAAACGACCCCTCTGTAAGGTCAAGTTCTTTTTCCCACTTGGAAATCGGAATGAATGTGTTTTTGACCCGTCTTCTTTCCTTCTGTTTGTGCCTTCTATAGAAGTCATAGGTGATCCTCATCCTTTTTGATGTGTGTGTTTTTGCTAGACCGCTGAAAAAACTGCGGCATTCTTGTTGGTCTTCCGTTGCTTTGGTCTCTTGCAAACGGCGCCGGCACTCTTTAAGTGTATTTCTAGCCTCTATATCTTGAGGATGATGCTTATAATGGAACTTCGCCTTCTGTAGGTTTGTAATTGCTTCTTCTCTAGCCTTAGAGTACCTTCTTTCATATTTGATAGTCTTATTGGCCGCCATCTTCATGACGTTTGTTATCACTTCCCACGATAGCGGCCCTTTTGGGTTTTCGCAGTTCCTGCTCTTTTTGGTTTCCTCTGATAAAGTTTCTTGGTATTTTTCTCGAGTGGTGGTACTTTGAAGCATCTCGTAGTTTAGGGTTTTGTAGTCAAACTCGTTCGCAACGTTGGCCCTGGCTAGTCTTATTGGAGGTCTCGTAGAGTCCCTATTGGAATTTAATGTGAGGGGCTTTACGTTTCCCCATATGATTCTGTGGTCAGATAGGATAGTTTTTTCGCCTTTGATGTAATTAAAAATCTGGTTGTTTTTGGCATCTGTCATTATGTGGTCTATTTGCGACGTTTTGTTCCCCGACGTCCAAGTCGTTTTACAGCTGTGCCGGCCGAATGATGTGTCCAATCGGAGATTTTCCCGTGCAATTAGATCTAATAAGATGTCTCCGTTGTCGTTACTTGTTTGGTGTAAGAGATTTTTGCCTATTTGATTTTTATCGCGAAGTTCGTGTGTATCTGTGAGTCCTATGTGGGCGTTGAAGTCACCTAGTATGATTGTTATTGAGTTCCCTGGTTTGTTCTTGGTCAGTTGTAGTAGCCGAGTCGCGTCGTTTGCTGCTGATGACGTTGCATTGAACCAGTGCGTTGTAGTAATGAATAGAGAGGCTCCACTGCTTGTATGTATTGAAGCAACCATATTGTTTGTGTTTGCTTTAGTCCAGTTCAGCCTTAGGCCGCTGTTTTTTCTTATGAGAATAGCTAGGCCTCTTTTGTTGTTGTTTCCGCTTAGGTGCCACGTATAGTGACTAGATTCGTAGGTCCCGGATTTTAAGTGAGTTTCCTGTAGGCAGGCAATATGGATAGATTTTCCGTCTAGAAACTCGTCGATCTCTCGTTTTTTAGTCAACGTTGCGGCGCCTCTAATATTCCATGTGGCAATGTTTATGTTTTCATTTACTACCTGTTTTTTGTTTTTTTGGTGTGGCCTGGGGCGGGCAAGTCGGTATCCGGACTCATCTGGTATCTCCTCTGGGGTGCTAGTTCCAAGGGTTAGACTAAGGTCATTTTGCGTGGTGTTTGTACTTATTACTCCTAGGTGATTTTCAAAGCAATCAAAGTGGTTCCCCGTAATATTAGACCTATGCTACCTGCGGCATCGTTTGGTTCCTTAGGAGAGAAGCATACTGTTTCTTGTAGCGGGGTTTTTTGAAAGATTTTCACGTTAATACTATAATATTCCGCTGCCGCTATAAGTATGTCTGTGCCGCCCCATGTACCATCTTGGTATTGTGATAGAATGTAGTTCCTGATTTGTTCGCTTTGTGCTGAGCTATCTAGATTACTTCTGATCGCTAGGTACATTTGTGGATCGTTTTGGTTTTCTTCTACGTGGCGTGCGAGGTCTCGTCGAATGTGTTGGTGGTCGAAGGTTAGGCCATACAAATCGTTAATTTGGTGGGCTATAGCGCGATACAAGCAGTTGCCGTCTCCTGGTATTTTTACGATAGAGTTCCCTATTTCCATATCTGCTTTGTGCCTTACCGTGATGGTATCGCAAACGACGGGGTGCCGTGGCTAGCTCGTGATATCTTTCTGGTATGCGCGTGATCCTTTTTGTTGAGGTTTGTTGCGAGGCTGTGAAGGAAGCTTATATACTATGTACGTATTTGTATTATAAAACTGGTGTATCATGCGCTATACTAGTTCCCCTTTGCCTTTAACGTAGAAGGGGAGTAAGTATTACTCGAGTGGGTACTTGGGTCTCGTCTATCAACTCTAGGTACGGGGCATTTGTTAGGTGAATGTTAGGATACTTGCACTTAATATCTGCTGTTTTTCCCTAGGCTATCTATGGGATCTTAACGAACCCTTTCGTCCGGCGGCAGGCGAAGTTCGTTACTTTAGTTCTAGCGTGGTGTCCAGGTGAGTTAGGGCTAATTATTTGGAATCGTACCTACCTACCATTATTTTGGTACTAAAAAAATACATGTAAGTTATAGCGGTACTGGTGAACTACAACTATTTATCAAATATCAAGCTATTTATCAGGTTTTACAACGATTATAGTCAACGAAAAACCTACGCTTTTTGTACTAAGTGTTTTATGTGTATAAAATAAACGTCTGGGCTTTATTTTACGTAGCAAAACTGAGATAAAAAAAAGGGATCATGACCCGACCATAGTGCCTCGCAGCTGTGTCGGAAATTTGCGGGTGGTTTTTAGCTGTACCTATTGTTAATGTTCTGATTTATTGTTTAGTTTTACGTTTCGTGTTTGTTTTGGGAATGAATAGCTGTTGTTTAAGTAATATTTCTATTTGGTTATGTCTTAGGTTATTGTCCAAACGGACCTGCAGATGTGCGTAGTTTTTGTATTTAAGTATAATTCGTATTTAGGCTTTTTTGTTTGCTTTGGGAAAGTAGATTGTCTTATGGCGGGGTTTACCTACTTTTTTTTTGTATGTGGGTTATTTCTGGGGGTTCTTTTGTTGTTACAAAAGTCTACAACTGTAAAATAAATAAACAATAGATGTTTTCTTTCTTTCTTTCTTCTTTCTTTAAAACCTATCCGCTTTTTAGATAGTGTAGGGTAAGTAGTTATCTATATATTTATCGTGGAAATTTTAGGGAATCCCGATGTATATTATATCTACTTACAACTGCCAGTGTTTACGCATTCGTTACGAGTAATTACAGCCGTGGTATGGGATCGCGTAATCTAGTCTATCCTGGTGGATTTAGCATGCCCTAGGTCGGGATCCTAAGTCCTAAAAGAGTAATTAGAGATGGTAGAAATTGCTTTTAGGACCAATTGAAGTCAAGATGTTTTGGCCAGATTGTCTGAGCTTTGCCAGATCGAAAGATTTTATTTAGGGGGAATAGCAGCAACGAAGTATTACTGGAGGTTTGCGTGATCTAACGTAGTTGAGAGTAGGTGGACTTGCTATGGTACAATCTAATTTATTCTACCTGGCATTATTTGCTCTAGTTATCTAAGTGATATGTCGTATTCTAAGTTAGTTTAGCGTAATTGGTAGTAGTAACCGCACTGTTTGTGGAGCTAGGAATGGTATAGTAAGGTCTAGCTAATGCAATCGGTTTAGTACTTAGTATATGGCGCCCTATATACGGTGTTGGTTGCTGATGTGGGCTGCTTGAGTACAGACTTGTCCCTCGTGGCAGACGTCTAGTCAATATCCTAGGATGTTGAGGTAGGAGAGACAGGAGAAAAGGGGTTTAGACCGCGTGTGACTAATATGGAACAAGCTCACCGAGTTTTCCTTTTGCTGGAGTGGGTTACCCCGCGCTGGGCGTTGTTACTGCTGTTATCGGTGGCCTCTGATGCCAATGGCGCGGGTCACTTACACTGGTTGTCCCACACTGATACGATACATGTAAAGATTACACACACGCGTTGCACGGCACTTGGTTGTTAGGCACTTTTCGCGGGCCAGAGAATTTACCTACGCTAGGGACCGTCAAGCTTTGTTCGCAGCGATTGTGCTAGCCGCTGGCAGATGTTGTGCCTATTGTTTAACGGATCAATTGTATTTACGAGGCTCTACTGATATTTCCCGAAAGCGACCGCTCGGCACGGCGTCCAGGACGCTCTTTTAGATATGACTATTTTAGATCAAGTAAATATTTATTTCTCTTTGAATCGTATTTCGTCATGACTGAGGGTCGTGACTCCCTCGCCGAATTGAATCGTTAGGGGAGTTCTCTTGGGCAGATACATCTTGGTGGGCACTGAGCACCCATATCCATTCACAGAAATAAACATAAAAGAGTTAATTTGATGTTATTCTATTATCAATTTTCAAACCTACAAAACGAGCCTGTTTTCGAAGCCACCTTGTAAAACTGTCATCTAAGGATTGCCGTGGCGTGCTGCTCCAGCCATTTCGTTAAATCTGATAATGATAATGTTGAGCTATGTCAGCTCTTATCACTTATCAGGAGAAATCTATCTCTTGTCATGAAGAATACCTCAAGGCTATATTCACGTATCTAATCATCTACGCAATTCTACTTGCAAAAAGCAGCTGTTCCATATACGCTTATTGAGAATTGAATTGATTTTATTTTTAATACTTTTCTGTATATGGCTCTGCCTTTGACCGAAAATGTTTATTGTCTGTGTCCAGCAACAATTTAATTAGGCATTTGACCAATAAAGCTTGAAGCCCTGGCCGTCAAAGGGTGAAATGGCTAGACGACATCAAGAAATGGACAATCCTAAGCTACCCGCATCTAAAAGAAGCAGCATGGGATCGCAAGAAGTTTTGCCAACTGACCTCCGAACTTCAATATGAAGATGGCACCCGATGATGATGATGATTTGACCAATAAGTGTCCTATGTTTTACGTTGCCCATATTTGTTATAACTTTTTTTACTACTTTATGGAAAAAAAACATTGAGAAATCAGCATATTTTGCTGAAGATTTTGTATATGTGAGTATTGAATAATTTTTTTTTTGAACAGTGGACTGAATTGTAAAGAAATCAGACCCATCAAAACATACTCATTTGTTTCTCTGTGATCTATATATATTTATTTATTTACAGACACAAAAACAACTTACAAACTAAAACTTATAATAAAAAACAAACTTCGATGTAAAAAATTTAAATTTGTAAGTCTAACTATTGTGTACAACTTTCTTTACAATATAATGTTGTACTCTTAAAGTTTATAGTAAACGTCACTATTATAATATATGTATCATATTAAACGAAATCCTCTTACTTCCAATCCATCAACCCTCTTTATTATCAAACGTCTTTATAGCGACATATGAATTAACTTAATGGGAATATCATCGTTAACAAGTTTATTATGATCAACTACATATTATGTGTTAAGGGTGTATGTCGACTAAATCATTTTAGGATTAGAATCCATTATTAAACTTAAAGTATCCTGAACTTCGAGGTATGTTTCTTAAATTTGTTTTGTGCTTTAAGTTCGTTAATGTAGTAAGGATAAGGATAAATTTATTGTAAAATAAATAATTTATTACATCTTACAAGTAGCATTAGTAAAAACAGTGTCGTAGAGAGGCAGGTTCTACCGGGGGTTCTTGTTTACAACTTAGTAGTATCAGTAACTACTAAATAATGTTTATCTGTCATTAATTGTATTTTTGTAGCTGCGTATTGGTGGCATTTTAGGACTCATTTACCTTTGAACATTCCTCACTAAAATAAATTACCTAATGCCATGTCATGCAAGAGCTATTGCTAACAATATTACAATTAATGTTTTGTATTCAACTTTGTTACTCTTTATTGGAAATTTGAAAGCTTGTCAGGAATCGGAAGCCACACAATCTAACACACAAGCACCCTAACATCAGTGAGGCGCCAGGTTAATGTCCACATAACGGGTATATTATATAACATAGTGTTCACACTCAATAATTTTAACTACGACGTATAGCTGAAACTTGTAGTAAGGAGTTAGGTCGTTTGTGTATTGTAAGCTGAAGACAGTTATAGACAATAATGAACCTTGAAAAAATTTCAACGATTATCTCGTTCTTAGGTTTTTATGCATTATGTTTTTTTTTTGTTTTTCTATTTATAGCATTTGATCTAGTTTAGTCTAAGATTCTATGGCTATGAAAGCTATGCATGCCATACCTATTGCCCTACATAGTTATAGGGAAGAAGACTCCTTGAATGGAAAAAAAAACCCGCTTTTACACTTTGTAACTTTGTAACATTGTATTTGTTACTATAATTATGTTATAGAACAGTAAGTAAATAATTAAGTACGAGCACAATCTGTATAATATATGTTGTTACATAACACTATTCATATATATATATTAGTAAGTAAGTACAATCCACATAATATACCTTTCGGATCGACGTTCGATGAGTCAACACGAGTCCTGAGGATTCCTCGTGGAGCACTCTCCACGAGGAATCCTCAGGACTCGTGTTGTCGTGTTTCGAAACACTTTTCGAAACACGTGTCGACCAGAATATCTTGCCGAAAGATAACAACAAAGCTTCAAGACACAAGGACCTGCGGTGTTGGTAAGATCTTGAGATCCTACCAGTGTTGGTTAGGAGGTGAGGTGTGGCGGTAGTATACGGAGGAACACACCTAAAAACCATCAAGTTTGTTGTTTGATGTCGGTTAAGAAGCAGTCGCAGCGGAAAAACACTACATATTTCTCCAAAGTTTCAGTAATATATTTGCATGCCACTATCCATATATACTTCGATAACTCTGCTTTTTGCCACCACATTCGCTTGCATTATTACGACATAAAATAGTTTAACAGCTTTAGATACAATCATTTTGACACGCGGAAACTTATCAAGCTATTGTTACATTTGTATTTGAGGAAATATCTCTCTAAATAGGTTATTTTTTCATGATATCTCTATGAAATCGGATTCGTAATAACATGTAACGTTAGAGATCGAAATGAAATGAAATGAGAATTATTTATTTTGTGGCAAGAAATTACAGACGAACACATTCAGGAAAGTAAGACAAACACATATCGTTATGAGTGTTAACCGCAGAAGAGTGACTAAACATATTAAACATACATAACATCATTATATTAGGTATATGCAGTGATGGTATATCGGATGTAAGTATCCGGTTGGTTTTGGCATTTCATCGCTAGATTTAGAATATTTTAATTAAAAGATTCTCAATTGTGTTTGAATCGCATTTTTTTTAAAATATCTATTTTTACCACTACTACCAATATCTATTTTAGCCACCTTATACGACATGACGACTTTATGAAAAACATAATTGAAGGGCAACTGAAAGCACGAAGAGGAAGAAGAAGGCCGAGGAGTCCATATATGGACCAAGTAAAGGAAAGAGCGGGCGTCATGTCGTATAAGGAATTTGCAGAAGATCGGGAAGGATCGTGCCTTTACAGACAAGGTGATGATGATGATGATCTATTTCTTGTCAGCTTGCTTAAAATAGAAGATTAGATAAGTAGATAGATAGATAATTATTTATTGCCGCACACATATAAAACAAAATTAATAAAAAATACTTACATAAATTACTCTAGTGCCACAAATGGCGGCCTTATTGCTAAAAGCAATCTCTTCCAGGCAACCATTGCATGGAGAGGAATAAATAAAGGATTATAAAGGACGTGGTGTACAACAGAAATAGATGCGATAGGATGAATAATATACACAAATATAATTATAATGTACATAAACATAAAGACATACATCCTAATACATATTATACATAATTGGTACAAACATAAACTAATATATAGTGTTAAAATATATATAATACAAAACATATACATGTAGATACTACGTAGCGACAGCAGTTAAATTATAGCATTTACATATATCAGCGTAATGACGACCAATACCAATTTTACTTTTTTATTTGATTAATACTCGTGAATATTTTCTCATGCTTTGTACACCTATCTGTGGCTGTTCACTTGTATTACAACATTATGTCTGCCTTCTACAACACAGTTGACACTACAGTAGAAGGCAGAGCAACACTATATTGTATCCCATTTATCTGTTTCCAAATAAAAATATTTTTTCTTTGTTTTTTTATGTCCTTATTAATCTATTTACCTTCATACCTAGTAAAAGCAACAACAACAAATAACAGCTATTATTACACTGTATAACTTTCCACTAACATAATAATACCTTCAGACAACAACAATCTAGATTACCTACAAATAAGCCCAAAGGTCGTATATTAAATCTCTTGTTTACTTTGTATATTGCTCGTCAATATTTGAAGTACAAATTCGACGCTATGTGTATATACGCCATGAATATATTGTCAATGTTAGCTATGAAAACACATAAAAACTGATGGTAGTTTTAGGTAAATGTTTAAACTGTACACAATAGGTGGTCAGTGTATTGTGTTGTGCAAAGAAACGGTTCTGGCGTCACGATATTATTTACGCTTAAACTTAGTCGATAGTAAATAAGCATTTGCTATATTGAACGTGTACTGTAAGTATTCTATAAGCCCATTCTAATCTATCTATATATATAAAAATCAAAGGTGACTGACTGATTGACTGACTAATATAGTGATCTATCAACGCACAGCCCAAACCACTGGGCGGATTGGGCAGAAATTTGGAATGAAGCTAGATGTTATGACGTAGGCATCTGCTAAGAAAGGATTTTTGGAAATGCCAATTTTTAAGGGGTGAAATAGGGGATGCAAGTTTTACTTCTTAATGCGAGCGAAGCTGCGAGCACCCACTAGTGACTGAATAAAAGCAGATGGTTTTATTTTAGTTTTTTTTTAGTAAGCTTCATTGTCTATCTGCATGTTTTGTCAAGATATCAAATGATAATTAACAGAATTCACACTGTTGTTGTTCTTCTTAGCCGTGTTCCAAAATACATAAGGTTGGCACTTTACATTTTTATTTTAAGTTTATAGTATTGTATCTGTCATCTAGTACCCACAAAACAAGCGTTTGCTTAATGTGGGGCTAGATGGCGCTGTGTGAAATGTCCCGGAATTTTTATTTATTTATATTATATAGGTATATCAATACTGTGTTTTATTATAACTTATGTACTTAAAATCGAAAAACAAATATGGTGATTCATTATAACATATTTGTCCACTAATATAAATAAAACATTTTATTCATTAACTACTTATAAATACATAATATTATATAAGTAAATAAAGTACAGTTGGTAGTATAACAATTATTGCCCTCCTCTAAACTTTACCCGAACTGTTTAATATTCATTACGGCCTGAAATCTGTCGGCAAAGTTTTACTGAACTTGTATTCTACATATATTTCACAAAGCCAACGAGATAAAACAAGCATTTCAACTTGTAGATTTTTTATAGTGTATATATATGTATGGGTTAATATGGTTAATTGACTTAATATTTATAACGTTGCTTAACATCAGGCAAGTTGTAGTCAAGCGTAAGCCTAAGTAAGCGTAAGTTTTTTAATTGTTTTTACACATATTAAAAAGTAGTCTTAAAAAGAGATTATACATAAATTCGATCTTTATGTACCATACAAAACTATACAGCTTTTTTCTTTGGTATTTTTATTCGCTGGTGTTTTCTTATATTATGGTGAAAATATAACAAAAACACATCACTGTATTTCCACTTAAATTAGGTATTTTGGGGCTTCGCCACATACAGTGATTTCCTCCGCTTCCACTTGTCATTATTTTACATAAGATTAAAGATATTTCAAATCATGCGTGCTTATTCAAATTCAATTCAATAAACTCAATCTATCTTTCATATTTAAACAACTTGCGTATTGCATAAAGAATGTAGGGTTTTAATAAACATTAAAGTCTGTGTCTAGACATGTGTAAGAATCCATTTAGAAAGCTCTCGGTTTTACGCAACAGATGAGTCAGCGAGCGGTCATCGGACGATCGAATGCAAATCTATACAGGAAAGTACTCGGTTAAGTAACTTCGGATTCGATAATGTGATGTCATAGTTCAATTTCCATATTAAACAAGTTGAAGTAATACAGATCGCTTAGTAGTGTTTTTTTATGTTAGTCGTGTGAAAGGTGACTGACTGACTAACTGATATAGTGATCTATCAACGCACAGCCCAAACCACTGGACGGGTTGGGCTGAAATTTGGAATGAAGGTACATGTTATGACGTAGGCATCCGCTAAGAAAGGATTTTTGGAAATGCCACTTTTAAAGGGGTGAAATAGGGGATGCAAGTTTTACTTCTTAATGCGAGCGAAGCCGCGAGCACATACTAGTTTCACATATAATTACATAAGGAATTTATAAAGTAAAATGCACTCGCATTATTTTGGTAAAAAAAGATGATTAAGTAAGTACGGGTACCTATGTTACTCTCTCTCGAGACTCTATAGGCCTATACTACCACCATTATAAAAAAACAATGATACGTCGCTCCATTGTGGTTTCCATGAGACATACCATTTCAAACATTTTCGTTTTTTTATGAAAATTGGTAAAACTACACAAAACTTCAACGAATAAGATGCCGACTATAAACTTCCTCTCGACAGTTAAATTCTTGGATCAACCATTAAACTATTGACAAACGGCTTTCTCGCAAAAACAACATTAATATTCAGTTTCCCAACTTATTATTACAGTTGATTAAAGTAGTTAATAATACTTGCGCAAATACAAACAAAACTCGCTTAATTAAAAGTTCGTATGAATGCTGGAACTTTTGCGAAATTATTTCTAAATAAGTAATTCGGAAACGTGTAACACGATGAGTCCGGCCTTTAATCGCTGATAATTAACTTTTTGGCTAATAGTTCATTAAATCAATTTTATTCAGATTACATGAATGAGGTTTTTTAGGCTTATTTATCTAGTTAGTAAGTGTTAGTCTTCTTAAAGCGAGGCCGTTCATTCCATGGAAATGTAGTGTTCGCCAATTTAGTAGGTACTAGTGGATGCTCGCGGCTTCGCTCGCATTAGGAAGTAAAACTTGCATCCCCTATTTCACCCCTTTAAAAGCGGCTTTTCAAAAAATCCTTTCTTAGCGGATGCCTACGTCATAACATCTACCTGCATGCCAAATTTCAGCCCGATCCGTCCAGTGGTTTGGGCTGTGCGTTGATAGATCACTATATCAGTCAGTCAGTCAGTCACCTTTGAGTTTTATATATATAGATAAGTTTTTTGACCACATCGTTCTACATATTATGTTATTAAAAATTATATTTTTGTGTCTCCAAAGATATATGACTTTTATAGATCATGTGTTAACAATAAATAAAGATATTTTATCTATCTTCTCTATCTATGTAGGTAGTACCTATAGGAACTAAGAACCCCAAGCGGTCCGGTATAGAAGCAGGGTCATCGTCACCAAACACAAAACCCATTTACAGTTTTGACAGCTGTTTGCGAATCCGTAACCATAAACTTAAGTTATAATTAGTTTTGTTGAAATTCCAAATGAAGTTGGGTTAATACCAACCCTTTCACAAATTTGTAACATGTTTAGTATCTACAATTGAAATTCGCTTATTAAGATGGTTAAAGTACATTGTTTGTTTTGTAAACGTTTCTGAAGTCGGTATAAGGGCATCCATTCAGTAAGGCACTGGGTAAATAAGTTGTGCCATTGTACAAACTACAAAGGATATTGTTCCTGTACGTAATGTAATAGCAATACACTAAATTGTATTGCTCTTTAGATTTTGGTAGGCTTTAGAGAATAATAGAAGTTGTAATTTTCAGTAACGTGGAACATGTGGTAGAAGTTATAGTAAGTTTTTTAAACTTGCTTTAAACTAAGATATAAAACTTTTAAAAAGTGCTTAAACTTTTTAAAAAGTGAGCTGGCCACGTATTTTATTTCTCAGTAGGTACAAATTTTTTGTATCAATACCTAATCGAAAAATAACGGAATAATCGCGTAACATACCTACAAAAAAAAAACTTTCAGAAGACTTGATAACCACCTTTATGAAATTGGTTATAAATTAAATTAGTTACTGATTCATTCAATCAAAATAATTGTAAAACGTACAATTGGTTCATTCGTGTATTGAAGCACTTAAAAATAGTTTACTGTCACACATTAGAAATATGTACCTAGATAAATAACTAGGCTTACTCTTCCAAAACGACACAATTTTTTACGAAGCATAAAAGCCCCCAAAGTTCGTAACAATCCCCGCCCGCAAAGGTTAGGTCATTTCTAGTAGTACTACGTAAATACTAGCCAAGTACTTACGTACGAAGCTGCAGCGGGAACCAAGCAGGGCGGCGACACAGTGGCTCAAGCGGAGCGGACACAGGAGCGGGGCGGAAAGCGTTTAGAATCCGCTTCACGACGCGCGCGCTCGCTGCTATCAGCGCACCCATCGCCACTACGATTGCGCCGCCGAACGCTGCCCATAGCATCTGGGAAACAGGTTTTTGTAGTGTTATAAATTGTAAGCAGTGTTAAGCTTAATGTTATATTATGAAGTATTGTGATATTATTGTATTGTTAAAGACCTAGGAATAATTGTCTTAAAAGAAATATATTATGTATAAGTATTATCAAAAAACTTACGTAGGTTCCAAACGACCGCTTATTCACTTCTACTGGATCTACAAGAAATAAATGTAATTATGTTAATGCACATAGGTACTCGTAAAATATTTAAAAAAGAAATAGATTTTGTACTCATTCATTAAATTGACTTTGGCATTTCTCTTTTCCTTTAAGTACCTGTTTCTAAAAAGTAACTATTGTAAGAGTACATCAAATACAGAGTACATTACATGCAAAACAATAATTTTTATTATTTCTGTGCTAAATTTTAACTTACCATAAGCGGTAGCGTTTCCCTCAGGGCCTGCGCAACCTCGATCATCAATCAAGCTGACTCGGGCCAGTAACCGAACATCCAGCACTAAGTTCCTCGGTTTGATTCCCCGCTTGCCGCTTCGCTCGTCAGGCTTGCCGCTCCTTTAGAAAAAGATAAAAAAACATTATGTACTGTGATAAGGGTCAAGGTAAAAAAAAAGGTTGTGTTATCCCACAATTTCATAGCAATGCACGGCTAAATTTCCGCAAATTTTTAGGAACAGCCACCGATATTCATAGCAATAACTTTAACATAACATAGAGAGAAAGAGGTTTTTTTTAGATTAAACTTGTTGAAGAATAGTTCCAACATCCCGTAACGTGGCATTATGTTGTCAAAGACGTAAAATGTTACCGTACAATCGGGCGGGATGCGTTATCGTCTAAACTCTGAATAAGTAATGACAACTTTACTACAAAAGTGAGTTTCAGAATTTTATGACGGCACTATGGGGCTATGGGATATCAGACTACTCGGGGTAATTTATTACCTCTCAGCTACAGGCAGCAGCAGCCACCTTGGCGTGTCCCGCAACGACATTTTATTAATAATATAATATTATTAATGTCGTTGGTGTCCCGCTCCGCCACCTTGCCCTCAGCCCTCAGCGTCTACGTACCGTGTCACTGTGTTGGCGAACCAAGGTGTCGGGTGCGCGGAATGAGGTCTAGTGACTGAAGAATATCTTTACAACAATAAATTAACTAAGTTGTATCTAATGATAAATCCGTGGAAAGACCTATCCTATCCGTGGAAGGACCTGGGCGCCCACCACAATGTATAGGTATCTGCCCAAGAGAACTCCCCTAACGAATTAATTCTGCCGGGGATTCACGACCCTCAGTCATGAGGAGTACCTACGACTCAAGACAGAGATCTAATGATAATGTGAATATTACCTTTCAGCTACAGGCAGAAGCAGCCACCGTGGCGTGTCCCGCTCCGCCACCGTGCCGTCAGCGTCCACGTACCGTGTCACTGTGTTGGCGAACCAAGGTGCCGGGTGCGCGTCGGACACCATCTGTTTGCCGATGCTGTGGACAATATGTGCTTATCAGAGCTTAGTTTGGAACAATAATCAGATGAAAGTTGTGGAACTCCCTGCCAGACTGCCTGCAATGTTCCCCACGCACTATAATCCAGCGAACTTCAAAGCGAGAGTGAATCGGTTCTTATCCACCATACCTTAGCCTTTTGACCATAGCCTTTGCTTGCTATCAGGCAAACTATGGCTAAATGAAAACCCGTTCTAGTTTAAAAAAAAATGACGTGGATGATCAAGGATTTTTTGTATTGAGTTGTTCCAGAGTTTGATCCGGATCAAGGTGAAGCAAATCATCGTGAGGAAAGCGAAAGTTATTAGGTCCACAAAATACAAGAACATTTGTCTTCATGTATTTGAGCACTCACCACGATTTATCTGCCCAAGAAAACTTTTCCAATGAACCAATTCGGCGGGGGGTCACGGCTCTCAGTAAAGAGGAATACGACTCGTTGAGGAGAAATAACTAGAAGTGTCATTTGAACGTACTTATATTTTTACTTACACTTACAAACACCTGCCTCACATGGGATCAATTCGTCTCTATCAGGTGAGAGTATACTTGCTTTGATGTTACCTTCAAGATGGATCGGCTTATTTCTTATGATGTGCAAAATAAGGAAAATATGAGACAGGCTCAAATGTGTCTACATGTGACTGGTTACTATGCTGTCTTTTCTTGTTTTATTGGCACCTATTTAGAAGTAAGGACATCTGTACAAGGTGAAATTGTTATGTGTCGCATGCCTGGATGATTTGAAGGTAATTTGTAATTAACGTCACATTAAAATGACATTTTGAAAACTAGTAAAAACAATAACTTTAACCATTTGTGCTTCAGAAATATACTACAATAAAGTTAAATGAAGAGAAACTACGACAATAGTAATTTTAACCGCTTTGATTACAGTCTGCCTGATGGTAAGCTCTGCTTTGTATTCTATGATATAGCACGCTGGCCTATTTAAACCTATTTACTCTGTATTTGAAAACATCTTGCACTGAAATTCGGTACACTCCATTTAGAGTCGTATTTCCTCATTAATGAGCATCATGATTCCCCTGAATTATATTTTTTTTGGTATGTTTCTTACTCACTCGCTTATTGTGATTTTGTATAATTTACCTGACAGCATATCTCTGTTTCTTCAGCCCGGGCGGCAGTCTCTGTGGCTGCTCTGGTGGCGGCGTGCTCCAGCTCACATTGACGAAGATCTCTCCCTGGATGGAGACCGTCTGAGCCTTGACCCCGGGCACCGGCAGGCGGGGGGAGTGTGCACAGGAGCATACGCCAGCTACGCATTCTGGGGAGAAAAAGAGGGAGATTAGATAGGATGTCAAGTACAAAATACTATTTAAAGACACAAAGTATCTTACTGATATTGGTTAAGATGATATGATGGTATGATGGTATGATGGGACTGACATGCTGGCCAAAGCCCCAATAAAAAAATTATGATTAAAAAAAAAAGTATCTTACACAAGAAATGTAACGTACGCAACCATAAGTTTAGCTTAGTAAACCGATTCATTATCATTTATTTATAACGGTGTATTCCGTCATTTTGTAACTCTCGATATGCGAGCTCGACTCTATCGCAGTACTGCCATGTTTGTACTTATGTATTCTGTAATACTCAACTATCTCTAAATATATCAGCAATCATAAACACTGCTACCATTGCAAAACTTGCAACATTTCTGATTTTTCCAAGAAAACATATGACTGCATGGCAAGCACGGCATGGGGACAAATAGTGTTTCCACCATTTTATCCACATGTCACCTGTCAGTTAATTCACTATTTGTATGGTGACTGACAGGTGACAGGTGGATAAAATGATGGAAAGACTATTTGTCCACATGCCGTGCTTGCCCTGGTAATGCAACACTTATTATCGAGTCATGGGCGAATAACCTAATGATCTATAAAACCAAGATCAGCCAAGGTCTCCCAGGCCCAAGAAAACGGGAATAGTTCCAGTATTTTTACGCTTTGTTTAGAAACTCGTCGCTATTTTTGTCGATCAGTTTCCTGCGTCAGTACTATCTTCCGAACATTGATTACCGTCGGAAGATATCGTAACTTGTAGGGCAAAATAATAAAAGGTCTTTAGAAATGCGTAAATACCAAAACAGTAACTTAACTCACAAACAATTAAGAAAACTTACAATATCCTTGTTGCATGCGAACTTCAGTCTAGTCATTTTCAAAAAGAGAATAAATCGGTACTTAGACATACACAGTGATTTATAGTAAAACTAGTGGGTGCTCGCGGCTTCGCTCGCATTAAGAAGTGAAACTTGCATCCCCTATTTCACCCCTTTAAAAGTGGCATTTCCAAAAATCCTTTCTTAGCGGATGTTTACGTCATTACATCTACCTTTATTCCAAATTTCAGCTCAATCCGTCCAGTGGTTTGGGCTGTGCGTTGATAGATCACTATATCAGTCAGTCAGACAATCAGTCAGTCAGTCACCTTTGAGTTCTATATATATAGATTACCAATTACTGTCAGACGAATTACGATCAAGTGCGAAACCCTTGCTGCTTAAAACATTAACAAATAAAAACTCAAAATAACATCTCAAAGTGTCGAATCTATCAACAGTAACCTATCCTTCCTCAAGATCATCACTGTAAGTAAGTTTACCTATATTTAGCCCAGAATCAATCAGACCATTCAAAAGTTTCCAATCATGTTTACATGCTGAATACCAGATTCTAAGCAGTCTAGTGTTTTTTGATCTTTATGGGTTCTAACATAAATTGTTTATGTATTACAGCAGACTTTATTGCTCAGTTCATGTATCTATTTAATTTTAGCTATGATATTTATGGGGTTCAATTTTGTCAGTAAAGGTCAAGTACTATTTGCATACCCTATCAGGGTGATTGTTCAGTGTTCAATTTGCAAATAAACTAAAATATGCTATGACTATGACAAAAAAGTGCAGTTTTTCTAACGAAAATTATAATCAATTTCAGCTACAGTTATATTCGCTATTAATAATCCAATTCTCCAATTGACTATTGCTTGTCACGGCTAACTTTGCACAAATATGTTACTGTACATCACTCCGTGTCAGAAACGGTCAAAATAATGCCTTCTACAATACGTTCATGACTTAATCCTTATCGTCAAGAAAGGCTACGACTGTAAGGTAGTACGACTTTTCTCTCAGACCACGTTCGGTCAGATTTGGTAAAGACTCTCACTGGTTTGCCAATAACGCAAGCTCTAGAGACAACCGAAGACAAAACATCATGGTAAAGAATAGTGCATCTAATAACGTGTGAGCATTTCAAGTTGGTCACGATCTTCAGCAATTAAGACCACGAAGAGAAGGGACAGTGCATCTGATAAAAGTGTCAGCACTTCAAGCTGGTTACGATCTACCACAACGAAAACTAGGGATGTTTTCTTCTCTATGATTGTTCCTTTACCATCGAGCTGTACAAGCAGGTTGGCGGCAGTGTGTCCGTCCCAGGGATGCGCGAGCAGACGCACGCGGTACGCACATCCAGGACGCACCGCGCACGTCTCTGCCACGGTGCTGGTCACTGATGGAACAAGCCACCAGGATGATGTCTGGAATGGAAATATTAGGTTATTTCTTCAAATAGTAGGTTGGCGTTTGAATAGAGTGCCTGATGTGCATCACTGCAACGTAGGTTTCAGAGAAGTATGAGGAGCAAAAGTTGTAGGAATGTAATTGTTTTTTATCTACTTTAAAGGCTGATGCAGAAAAATACTAATTAAGACATTGAAGACAGAGGAGGGGTCTTTGCCCTACAACAGGACAGTACATGCAGGAATCACAATTTGATTTGATAAAAACTTGGACAAGAAAAAACTGGGTAAGCACGTTCCATCCTAGACCGTAATGATTGCTTACCATCAAGCGAATTACGGTCAAGTGCAAACCCATATCGTGTAAAACAAAAAAGAGTAGCTTTATTTTCTAACATCCATAGTAGCCATGAGTAATTTTAGTTCAATCTAGAATCTAGTGCTCCCGCAAGTATTTACGACGTTTGACATGTGGATTTATTCAGGAAGGATGTGGTATTGTTTTAAAGCTTTCCTTTCGCTTCTGCTCAAATCTATTCTGACCTGACACAATATATTTTGCGCCTCTTTTATTTGTTATTTCGTAGGTAACATATTTTTGTCGACGACTCTGTCTCTGATTGCTTGCATTTTTTTATAAATAGCCTTCCTGATGAAGGAAAGAAAGAAAATGATTTATTGTAGCAAGTAGGTAATAAACAAATGAGAACAAACAAGAAATAACTAAGTACTTAAATAAGATACATATTTGCCACAATACAACCTCAACTCAGCATAATGCTGGCACCATCATGATATCCATACTTTTCTAAAGACATCTTTTCCAATGAACTAATTCTGGGTGTGACTACGATCTTCAGTGAGTACGACTCAAGGAGGGACGTGCATAAAAGGAATTAGTATTATAAATACAAAGACGTACGTACCCCAGGTATGTTATATTCATAGCACATGGGCGACTGACAGTCAGTAGTGTCTGTCACACTGCGCACCTCGATGGAGTAATCTCTGGCTGGAGGACCTGGAACCAAGAAATAATAAGTTAATTAATATCTAATACTTACAAATGAAGAGAAGGCCTATAGGTACTCAGCAGTGGTTAGGAAAAAGCTAAAAATTATAATAATAGCATTATTTAGCTTCCTAAAGAAAAGGAGAATCCAATAGTTGAATATGAAGACCATGCAATGGAAGGGAGATGAGAAAGTTTTGTTCACAGTTTAGCCATATTTTTTTGCGAAAAATACCCTTAAATTTAAAAGTAGCTCGTCAATACAATGTTCATTAGTTGAGTAAGCTCTCTAAATCTCTGATCACGTGATACGAGCGTAGGTAAACACACGATAATTCGATCTGGATCACACGTCACTACACCACGTGCTATGTACGAGAATGTTAACTTATTTATGTAAATAAAGATGTTTTTACAAACTGTGTGAAGTTCAGTTGGATTCAAGTTTGATGCTATATTTTATGACGTTGACAGGTTTGACAGTGACATTTAAACATGGTATAAGAACTAAAAAATAATGGTATAAAAACCACAAACATAAATTTATATGCGTTCGAACATTTGCTTATAACGCAATTTCAGCAATTTGTGCCACACAACGCTAGAAATCCTGAAAAAAAACATTGTTTCTAGTACACGTAACAAAAGCGTTTGTCTAGGAGAGGGATAAAAATCCTTGCATAAATTACACACCAACCACACGCCATCAAGTTTTGTACTCTCATATGAAATGAATTAAACTACCTATTAAAGTACTGACAGCACTGTGAGAAAATAAATTAAAAATCTTACAATCACCACCCTACACAACTATTTCTATCTTACAAACCGGCAAGATCCGAGGAAAAAATCTCAGCAACAAATCGGAAATCACAAACGTACTGGCCAAAACATTACGACACATATCCAAACAAAGATCATGTATGCCCTGACGATGTCTGTTTACTCAGTAATTAAACGCAATTTGATTGCCTGCTGTTTGTTGGGCTTAGCCTGATTCAATAAACCAACGCACTCGCCATCATGGGAACATTAAAACAAGCGTTCGGAATGGCTAGTTGTTATGTGGCTTTACGCAGTTTTTTGTTTTTAAACTTTCAAAGATCCTTCCAAGGTTTTTATGTGATTTTAGTGGAATAGGGTCTCGCTTGACAGCGTCTTAAACGAACTAAAAGCACGAACTAGGAAGCAGAGATAGGTACTCGTAATAGTTTGAGAATTAAATATTGTTTATTGCGCTAAGACCATTTTTTGACCAGAACAGTCAAACATTTAGTATAGGTTGTTTCTAGGTAAATTTCTCTATCTTCTAAATATATGTAATACCCTGAAAATCACATTATCCTGAAAAGCAGATTATAATCACCATATTTACAATGTAGATAATTAATTACACAAACAAACCGTGAATTAGGTTTAACTGATGTAATTCTGTTACATATCTGTTTATTTTCCTTTAGCCCATGGGCTCCGAATGTTTATTCATGAAATTTTAGAAACACAAACACGAGTTTGCTGTAAGTAATTGCATTCTCATGATCTAATAATTGGAGAACCTTCTATGTATTTGATTATGTTTTGTAGATTAGAATCATAATCGAGACCTTTTGGGTTTTCGAACTATGTACGGTAATTTTAGTGTTAGTAAAAATCTATATAAATCTTTTGATTATTTCAATCAGTTCCCGAGACATTTAGGCACTTTCTTATGTATCTATCATACCTAATTTATTTATATGTATATCCGGAACATTACATCGGTAAATCTAGGGTCTTATTATATCTTCGTCTCGCCGTTAACTCTTCAAGTCGAGAATGAATCGGTTTCTTCTAGGCAAGCGCGCTAGATCGTAGATTACAACGTTGCTTAACATCAGGCGAGCTGTTGTTGTCAAGCGTGAGCCTAAATAGTTAAAAAAAATTGTAAGGCCTGGTGTCCTGGCTGTTTCTTATAATACAGAAAGCGTTATATCATGTCAGAGACCCTTATGGCGGCTTGATAAACTGACGACACTAGAGTTGGCCACTCTCATACTGTAAAAAGAAGGAGTAGACAATACCACTTTAATGGAAAATCTTATCTAGCGTTTAAACAAACACTTCAAACTAATATTTTGTTATGACAGGAGCCGCTTGAATCGATTGTGTGCAGGCCAGTGCAAAAACTTGCGCACATTTTACTAGGCGCTGACAGATGTAAGCAAGGTGCGCTATAAATATATGCGTCGGCGCAGGTATTTTATATTGTGGTCTGGTTGAATTGCAAGTTAGTTTTAGTTTATGTTACATGAAGTATTTCTTGAAAAATAATGCTAGTTTTCAAGCGAGAAGCCAAACTTAGGTTCAGAAATATAAAACAAACATGATATCATGATTTTAAAGACTTATCATGAGACCTCAAACTCTGCGAAATCTTTGGAATGGGCTGTGAGATTTAATTTAACTAGAACTTCATTTAACAATACATTCTGTTTACTGTCTTATTTGAATGCAGTAATATGGGATACTGTTGTCAACTTTTTTTGTATATATTGTTGTGTCCTGTGTGCCAAAATAAATGCCTTGAATTTGAATTTTGGATATAATCTTTAAACACGTCGCTTGACATTGTATTACAATTACCCATAGTAAGTAAATCTCTCGATACCAACATAATTTTCCCTCGAGAAACTAGTCAGTGTTAAAACGTCAAAAGTACAAGCAATTCAGTAACGTTAGTAACTGGAGTTATAAATAGAATCACGATATAAAATCATATTTCCCGGCGTCAGGCTGTCACTCTCCCGTCGGCCCTAGAGAAAAGCCGTGGAAATTCCTTCATTTACACACAATTTAATAACTAATAGACACCTCATTATGAGGAAAAATACCCAACTAATAAAACCGACAACCGATAATGTATACCTACTAGTTTTAGGGTAGAGAGAAAGGTCTCGGCAAGCGTAGTGCCACTAAGTGGAGCGAGGACATAATAAGGCATTTCCCAAGGCACGTCACTCAGTCTGTGTTTGCACCTTTCGTCTCCACCTGTTCCTTTATGGAAGAATAGAATATAATAGAACGGAACAGCTGAAGACGAGAGGTACAAAATAAGACTGAATGGCGTGCCTTGGGAGAGGCCTATATCCTAAAGAAGAGGATGACTTTTTAAGGCTAATGATGATGATGTTGCTTTTTGTGGCTTAACGGAGCTACAGAATACTGGTTTTTAGTGCAGCTCTACGTATATACGGCTACCGCGGGGCATGTTTATGGTGGGAATTCCTAAGACCCGCACGAAACGGTTCGCTTCTACCTTTATTGTTCGTACTGCAACCACAGCCGCAAGGTTGTGGAACTCCCTGCCTGACTCTCTGTTCCCTACGCACTATAATCCAGCGATCTTCAAAGCGAGAGTGAATCGGTTCTTATCGGGTAAGCACGCTCCATCTTAGGCCATAGCCTTTGCTTGCTATCAGGTAAACTATGGCCAAGTGTAAACCCGTTCAAGTTAAAAAACTAAAAAATGTCAGCTGTTTTTCACACATTTGCGCGATGATTGGCCCACCATTACGGACGCGACATAAGACTAAAAGCTATTGGAGGTCATATGTTAAAAGAAACAGTTTGTGAAAAGAGAAGGTACTTAGACATCTTAAAACCATATTGTCTACGTCTAGACCCGAATATTCTACATCATACAGCGATGTTTCTCAGGAAATGAAGCTCTCAAGCGTTTCCGTTTATGTTTGCCGTTTACTAGTTATTTTCTTGGCTTGTTTTTAACTGGTACAAAAACAAAATAATATTGACTGATCATATCATCATGATATGAAGAAGTCGTATCAAGCATTGGACATAAGTATCAAATAACGCTTTTAGAACACATGTAAAATAATTGAGCCGCGGATGTAATTAAAACTAAAAAAATCTGACCTGAATATTGAATGAGATATACAAAACCAATAGGTACGTATCGCAAGTGCTGCCAACAATCTGTCGTATAAGTAGCAGTGGCGTAGCGTGCCTTGGCGGGGCCCCATATAAAATTTGTTTGGGGGCCCTTAGGAAAGTAAAGATTTCTCACAAAAGAAAAAAAAAATATTTGCATAAAATTACAAGAAATATTTACTCATCATAATTATCTATGTCACTTTTTCCAAAAAAATTACAAACAATTCAAATTAAATATACACTATCCTTGCCTTTTTTCGACACTGATTTATTATATATTTGATTTTTGGCATTATTTTTTGCTGACGCACGTTGGGGGCCCCCATGGCTCGGGGGCTCCGTATAAATGATACGGGAGAAACGGCGTTAGCTATGCCCTGAAAGAAGGTACTTATTTGCGCAGAATTTAGAACCTAATTCAAATCTAAAGGGATTATAAGATTATCTCCTGTCCACCGCAGGCTAGACTGAAAACTTTATTTACAAGTTAATTAGAAGGATCTATACGAATCCAATGAATTTGTAAAATAAATTTAGGCATGGTCTGCGTTTGAGTCAACATTTACATATTTTAAGCTATTTATTTATCTGGTCTGTTGTTATGAGGAAAAATCAATCAAATCATATGGTGACCTCATACAAGCAAGGATCACATAATAGTCTATGTATAGAGGTACATAATATAGGTACAACTTGTTCAGAGAAAAACAATAAATATGTATAAATAATTTATTAATGAAAAAAATATATATGGATGTGTTGGACCGTCACCTACGGCTACCAACATAACGGCGGGACAGGTCGACCAACGGGAGAGGTTCCCGCTAGCGCCGACAGGGGGCAGCCCGCGCGCCAACAGCAGCGCGCCGAGGAGAGAACGACAAATACCCGTCTATCGCACCGCGCGCGAAACCAATTTAAAATACAGTCCACTCGGATCAAACCATACCAACTCGTAGTTATTTCATCCAACAAGGCATCCCAATAGGACCGAGGAAAGTAGCAACAGGATGAACAATAGTTTACCAATCAATGAACTGAAATACCACAGAAGTATAACTTAGCCAAAACCATGACTTTACAAAATGATGAATCACAGCCACCGCGGTTGAGTTTGTGAGTGAGTGTGAGTGTTTTCAACTTTGTGCGGGAAAGATATGAAAGATGGAAGAATTTTCAAAGCGATTCACTTATTCTCTTTTTTTTTTTTTTTTTTTTCTCGATAAAACCTAACAATTTATTTTATAAAAGGAAAGTTAAATTTATTAAAATAATAAGAAACAATATTTACACATATTAACACTAATAGAACTAAAAAAGAGTATTTACATCTAAACTAAATTTAAACAATCTATATCACATCTTATTCTCTTTATAAAACTTGTTCAAAGGATCTAAGCAATAAATAAGTAACACAACTTACTCATGGAGATTTCCCGGGTCGGGGGAGACGGGGGATTCTATTAGGTATATTAACATTTTATAAAACTCTTTCAGAGAAACTATCCAATAAATAAAGACTACTCACCAATAGAGTGTTCCCAAGACACGTTGAAGTTGAGTTCGTGGTAGGAGTCCTTGAGAGGTAGCGGGTACACGGCCAGCGCGCGGGGGAGCCCTGCGTGCTGCACGGGGTACCTCGGGGAGCGGGGGTCGGGGGACTCCTCCTGGGGACAAAGGAAATTAGGTTTAAAAAAAATACTTGCTAACATATCTAAATTACAACTATTACTTATTAAATATTTATAAAAATGTGTAGTTAGGTAGACATTTGTATATGTTTTTTTATTTATAAACATATTATCATAATATATAAACTTTAATCAAGAGCCATGTTCTAGGCACCCACAGATATTGATTTAATCAATTAATTCTAAGTTACAATGGGATATTGTTATGGGAACATAAAGGTTGCTTTCCATAAAAATAACTTAGCCAGAAATGAATTTGATAGACAAATACATTTTTAATTAAGTTCCGACATACAGTTGTTAAAAAATGCAAAACAGCAAACACACAAATAAATCCCCACACATTTTCAGAAAAAAATAATTTTAACTCTTAATTTAGATTTGTGAAGTATACTGGACATCGACTTTCAAAAAATGTCTACAGAAAACCGTACACTTTCTGCTTCAAATATTAGTTTGAGCGCTTGTGGCACATCTTTGATATTTTCGCTACAAATCACCAAAGTCATGCGAACTTGAGTTTCTCGTCAGTGACCGTCAACATAAGTCGGAGGCAGGAAGTGATGCGCGGGCTCTCGGTAAATAATGATTTTCATATTATTTTTATTAGATAATATGTCTTATAATTAGGTATACTTAATGACATTGAATATTAGAGATGGTACATACAATTCTAAGGTCCATAAAATAATAGGTTTTTGTGTTGGTGTGATATTGATGTCCAGTATTCTTCCCATTTCCAAATATGTATTGAAATAATATTGTTATCAATGTGTATTATAGAGGACATTTGCTCGGTTTCCCGTGAACAAGATAAATTCTGAAATGTACTAAATTTTACTACTGTTTGTATTTTATATTTACTAAAACTGTTTTTTTATAATAAAAACATAAGTAATTTAGTATTCTATGATATATGGTTTGGTTATATTATTAGTTTTACTGTTCCTTATGTTTTAATGACTATGATATGTATAGGTTTTATGGATTCTAATTGTTTTTATCACTTTCAGATTATCCACAAGTTCTCAAGTGGAAGAAAACTTGTTGAACTTGTTCCTATTAATAATGCGTTATCGGATGGCGATGTAACCGCATTTGTTAAATGAAAACTCTTCAGATAGTCTGGATGTCATTGAAAATAGTGGAGATGAAACTCCGCTCACCCCTATTTTGAAAATATCTAAAGCTAGTCTTTTTTGCCATCATTAGCATCTTCTGCTTGTGAATCTCCGTCCACTTCTGCAGTAGCAACTGTTTATTCCGTGTGTTTCACTGAATCATGCATCAAATCATCAATGCATCAAATTAGACTGAACTGCTTGAATACTGAAGAAGATATGAGATATAGCATGGACGTAATGACTGTGCTTTACAAAAGAACTAAAGCTGATAATCGTAAGCAGTATAACCCGCTGAAATACGACAAATGGAGCTTTAAGAACTTTGTAAGGGCTGGGATGTCGGAGTAATAACATGTTGTTATGTTTTATTCAGTAAATTTTGATATTTTTACTAAAAATGAGTTTTTTATTCCAACATGTTCATTTACCTTAATTTAGAAAATGTGAAGTATACTACACATTTAACAAACATGTATTTCTTAGGGGATTTAGAAATGTCCTGTATACTACCCACCCCTTATCTCAAAAACTACTGATAAGAGATTTTTTTTAGTATTATTTTCGTTTTTAGCTATCCTTTAGGACCCCTAAAATCGATAGCAAACACATAAATTTAAAGAAAAGTGATTGAGGCAAATTAAGGGTTAATAGTTATGGATCTCAAAATTATATATCCAAACGAAATTAAATAACGATAAAGTAACAGTCACTAGATTGAGGAATCGAGGGGTCGACGTCACAGTTTAAAATCATAGTACCAACAATTAATGCTATGTAGTTTATACGTCGCATACTAGATGGCGCTAGTGTGGCGTAAAACACTATAAATTATGTTTAATATCAATGTTCTTTATTTTGTTGAAATAAACATGTATGAATTAATATTTATTTTGTACAAAAACGTAGTAAAAAATTATATTGAGTGCAAAAAGACACCTAAATAGTGTATTTTATGAATAAAAGCAAATAATGCTAGATCGCGCAAACGTTTGGTTTTTGCTGCTCTGATAGTGGTCAAGGTGATTTCTTATACAAATGTACTTGCTTCGGCAGTACATATACTAAAATTGGAACGATACAGAGAAGATTAGCATGGCCCCTGCGCAAGGATGACACGCAAAATCGTGAAGCGTTCCACATTTTTTGGACATTTTAGTTTAATTGTTTTGATAAAATAAAAAAAATGTTTTTCGTGATTTTGAAATAATTTAATTTGCCGGGTAGAAATGAAGCTTAAGTTTATCTATGTTATGTGCATTGAAATTTGGGATTTATTTTAAGTTTCAGTGAACAATATTTATTATTTTTCAGTTTAATGTGTTTGGTGACTAATTTCTGTTTTATCGAATGAGAGTGGCCAGCTCTGGGACGAAAGTTTATCAAGCCGCCCTAAAGGCCTCTGACATACTGGCTTAACGACTGCCGATATCTAAATGTTAAACAAAACGAATATTTTGTAGTTGAATAGTATACTAGGTACATTATACAACAAAGTCAACAAACCATAATAATTTCTATACTACGTGGAATCTAACCAAGTTTGACCGTCGACTGACTCCAGTCAACAGCCAACAATTAGCCCTGACTGTGATGAGTTGCTTTGTTCATTCTGTCAGTTTACAAAGGAAACATATAAACAGGAATGTTTTGCACAAATCATATGTTCTTTTGCCATATATGTATTTTAATCTTATTCATGTATTATTTGCCCTGTAGCTTGCCTATTGCCTATTCAGATTTCATTGAACATGAGTTCAATTTATAATAACGAATAATAATTATACATTAAATCAAATGATCATCATCATCATCCACAGCCTTCTCTATCCCACTGCCAGGCATAGGCCTCTCTTTAAATGCAACCACTATATATTAAAATCGTAAAAAGCAGTTGCGAATTATCTCTTCTTTTTGCTAAATCCTTGCTAAGACTAGTGACAATTCGCAGCTTGTCGTGACAACAGTGACGTGGTAGTGTCAGTTGTACAATGATACAAATGTACACCGCATAAATAGACTGTGATATTGTTAACATTCGGATGAGGGTGCGATGGCATTAAATCGCTTAGGATCTTATTACAAGACGTGGCTTAACAATAAGTCCAGAACTTTGAAAATAATAAGGCCGTTTTTGTTGTCCGAAATTTGTCTGACTAGTCAGACAAATTTCGGACAACAAAAATCATCATTTTTGTCATAATAGTGAAACTGACAAATGTTACCAATGATCGTTCCAATTTGAAATCGATATTTTTTGTGACGTGTGGACAACCAGAACCGAATTTTATTTTCAAAGTCTTGGACTAATAGTTAAACCACCTTTTTTAATAAGACAGCTAGATTTAACTTAGCAATCATCTTATTATAAAAGAATTTCAATATTAAGTTCAATTCAATATTTTCATTTGATCTATCTATGATTGTTGCTTTTATTCAATGAATAAATCAATAGTAATGGAGCAAGAATGAAATACATAAATATGTAAGAATGTTTGAGGACTGACGGAATGTTTTAGTTTTTAAAGTGCATCTACGAATGTGCTAAGGCAACGTCATTGAAAAGACATCAACGCGCGACTGTCTACGAAATGGAACTGTTGCTTGTTAATTAGAACTTAGACTAATCACTAGCAGGTAAGACAATGTTCATATACACGGAAAAGTTGTGCCTCTGAGATACAAGCCTAGTTTAGTTCAGAGGCACCAGTTTAAAACTAAACTGTAGCATTCAAATAAATATATTTTTAAGCTCTGCATGCGCTGAAATCTACAAACTTGTTAATAATATAGATTAAAGTTCAATAAAAAAAAAATATTTGATTTGGTTGCTATACTTAATGGAAACGAGAACTAAAACAAAACTACTAAATACCTATGTACCTACATTTTATAGAAATTAGGTTACTTTACATTAGGTACCTATATTTAATAGAAACTTTTTTCTAAATTATTTCTTAATTTGCTGCTTGTGCTAGATTCATAAAATTTGAAGACCGAATGGTATACTCTTGATAATCACAACTACATACTAGCACCACAGCTAGCACCATGTATCAAAAAGTTGCTAGAATCAGAATACAATTGATTTGATAAGCAAGCACCCTAGGTTTGCTATTGTTTGTAGTAAGACACAGTTGTGAGCCAATTTTACGCGCGTTTCAGTGAAATGTATGTGCGTAAGAAAATCGTACTGATATTAGGTATGTTTGTGTGTTTTGTGAGTAGGATAGAAGGTAGCGTTTCAAAACAACGTAATTTTATTATATAGGTATATGGTTTTTACCTATGAAATTGCCGATTTGTATGACGAAATTGAGAAAAATTATATTTCCATAAGTATGGAAATGTCTGAACAGATTTAGATGCAATTGATAACTATAGTTAGATGGAAAAAAAACCTATGCACTGCGTATATCAATTTCTCAAAAACAGAGTATATGATAAAAATATATCTACCTAGTTAAAGTAGTGAAACCGACGACAAGTTGAAAGAGGTGTTTTTAATGACTTCCCTATAAGTAATATGCACTAGTAATACATTTTTTTTTATCTAAAAGGTACATAATTCAACAATTGATACAATAAAAATTGTATTTGGAAAAAATATAGCTGTAAGTTAAAGTTACAAACAGATTAAAATGTAAGAAAAAAACGGCAATTTCATAGGTAAAGACCTATACCTAATTATTACATGTATTTTACTACATTTTGATGTTATTTCCACTATATTGCGTTTATCACAGTAATTAAAAACCTTTTGTTTGATATTTTATTAATTATGTACCTAGTTGTAATATATTTACCACAATAAAAAGCTTTTGTATTTCAGGCTCAGAGGTTCCAGTGTCTGCTTTTCATCCAGACGCATCCTGGTTCGAATCCAGCCCACCAATGACTTGTATTTTCAAGTTATGTGTACTGTACTCGCTTAAAGAAAACATTGTGAGAAAACCGACATGTTTAACGACCACAATATCCGAGGACATGTGTCTTCTGTGGAAGGACATGGGGCACCCACTATGATGTATCTGCCCAAGAGAACTCCCGTAACGAATTTATTCTACGGGGAGTCATGACCCGCAGCCATGAGGAAGTACGACTCAAGAGAAACCAAAACTAAACTCGAATCGTACCTTTGTAGGTACAAAGGTATGATTCGAGTAGTTAACACAACAATTTTCCTGTTTGTGCTGATACCCTGGATTCGAGGTATTAGTCAACTAAACCCAATATATTTCAGATTATTTAAGTACCTACGTATCCAAATAGGGTTGTTGCTACTAAGGGTAAAAATGGTTGAATTGGGTTTCCAAAACACGGTTCCGAGAAATTTGTCTATATTTAGATAAAAGTTTGTTGTGAATTAGTTAAGTGAGAATTCATTTAAAAGAACTAACGTCGGCATTGCCGATGAGCAGATTCGAGCGATCCGTACGATGCGGATTGGTGGACGCACTTGTGTGACTTTCTATACAAAGAATATTTTGATCCGTTTGATGCGATACGTCCGCTGCGTACGATGCCGAAAGGTGGACGCTTAGCTTAAGTTTATATTACAGGTAAAGTATTTTGGTGGTTTTATTTAAAAAGTAGTGGGTGCTCGCCGCTTCGCTCGCAATAAGAAGTAAAACTTCTACTCCCTATATCAAAATTTTAAAAGCGGAATTTCCAAAAAAAATGTCAGAAGCCTACGTCATTACATCTACCTGCATGCCAAATTTCAGCCCGATCTGTCCAGTGGTTTGGGCTGTGCGTTGATAGATCACATTGTCAGTCAGTCACTTTTAGATTCATAATATATTTCTATAATGGCGAATAAATCATTTTTTATTATATTATTATTATTATTTAGCACCTTTCTATTTCCGTAACAACCATGTAAATGATTTAAAGATGGCTATAATGAAGAATAATACCATACCATATTATTATCCCGTACCAAGATGACTTTTACATATATAATTTAGATAAGATATTGAATCAGGCGTTACTTTGCGGAAATCCATTGTTACTGAAACTTTGGAGAAATATGTAGTGTTTTTCCGCTGCGACTGCTCCTTAACCGAGATCAAACAAAAAACTTGATGGTTTTTAGGTGTGTTCCTCCATATATCAGAGTTAATAATTATTATCATTAATTTCTCTTTAATTTACAAAGAAAATTCTTACGCTATACAAAACGTCGAACAAAAGATGCAACATTATGTATTAATATTAGTTATATACCTTTGTAATTACAAATCAGTAAAGCTTTGAAGTCTGTTCCTATTCAAAATAATTATAAACCAACTGCGTTTTCTAACGTTTACGATCTAATTGTAAAGGAGGTGAAAATAAGATTAGCTAAGAAGTTTTATGAGCCTCTTTACCTTGCATTCGTTTTGTTATGCCTAGCTTTCTGGAGGAATAGCATGGTAAAACATTTTTGTTTTACGCCTAATCCGTTAAAAAGAACGGGCTGTTGTTTCTTACAAGTCATTGATCCATAGCAAAGGTCGGTCTCTGAAATCATACGAAACCTTTAGTTGGCTATTCTCATACATATCTAGGTACTTACTTATAAATATAAACTAGAATACTTACTAAACAACGGGTTTCTTTCAGATACCTACATAGATAGATAGATAAACTCTTTATTTTTGACACATTAAAAATGAACAGTACATAAAACAAATTATTATCTTAACTAGTGCCACAAGCGGCGGCCTTATCGCTGAAAGCGATTTCTTCCAGGCAACCTTCAGCTGGAGAGAAATAAGTAAAAAGAAAAAAGAAGAATGTGGTGTACAACAAAAAGAAAAAAGAAGAATGTGGTGTACAACAAAAAGGAAAAAGAAGAATGTGGTGTACAACAAAAAGAAAAAAGAAGAATGTGGTGTACAACAAAAAGGAAAAAGAAGAATGTGGTGTACAACAAAAAGAAAAAAGAAGAATGTGGTGTACAACAAAAAGAAAAAAGAAGAATGTGGTGTACAACAAAAAGAAAAAAGAAGAATGTGGTGTACAACGAAAAGGAAATAACAAACATTTCTTATAAACATAAATAACTAATACATATAATAAATATATAGAAATAATAAACAATTCATATACTTAATATACAATATTAACACACATTACATATATTAAGACAATAATGTAAATAAATAGACTATGTATCAATAGAAATGCAAATACAATAATACACAAGAACCATTCTATACCGTTCATAAAAACATTATAAAATTATATAGATACTAGTATCCTGAAAGAATAGTATAGTAGGTATGTATCAACAACAATGACTGCTGTGCACTTTAAGAAAGTCAATAAAAAATAAAAATCTTCTCATTTGAAACAGTTAAAATGTTTACAGTGTTAGCTAAAACTATGACAATTTCTAACATGTTTTTTTTTTTGAAAGTACTATGCAGCTTGGTGCTAAGAGCTACCTTTGCTGCGTCACCGGACGATGGCTGGGCCCTGATGGTGCCCGGGCCTATAATTTCTAACATTATAACTACAAGTTTTTCTTAAATATTAAGCTATCTATGCACACCTGCATATCTAAACTAAGCAGGAGCTTGGATTTTAGTTATACCATGTTTCCCATTTGTAGTGATAGAAAAATAAACCTATACATAATTTATTGATCTTTATCTACTTAGTAATTAGATGTTAAAATTATAAATTTCATTAATTTTTAATTAAAATTTTAGTGAATCATTTTGAACATCAAAATAGTGTCCGTGCTAAGAGCACAGTGAAGCTGCGATCTCATGTGATGTAAGCCAGATGCTACAAACTAAGTACCTACGCCATTTTCTTATTTTGTTCGCTAGTCTTAACAGATTCGCAGATAGTTTGCAATGTCTAAGGAGTCTAAACTTAGACGTAATCTTAGCATTAACAATATCAGCTATTTTTTTATATAGAAAAAGTAAATTCGTATGAAAATGGACTGGCCAAAGGCCTTTGACGGCTTAGCGGCTAAGCCTTAATAGTTAGATATATGTACATATAGTCAATAGTTATGACACCCTATACAGTGTTTTTATTTATGGGTACAAGCCTGAAATAAATGACTTTTATTTATTTATTTATATTCAAACGAACATGGAACGTGGGTCCCAGAACGCACGTTCTGACGATAGGTGTCATTACTGCCGAAACGCGTAAACACCATACGCGAATTACACGTGAGTGAAAACCGTTCAAGTTACATGTAGTTATTTATAGTCCCGATTAATTTTCGCTAAATTTTTCTAGCCAAAAACATATGGAAAATAATAAATAAAAAAAATATTCTAGACCTACAAGTGTTGACATTACAGCGATCTCTTTCAGGCAACCATTGGTAGGAGAGGAATAAATAAAGTTGTTTGACTACAGCCTGCCTGATGTTAAGCACCACTTCTTCATATCGAATGAGAGTGGCCAACTTTGGAGTCGAGAGTTTATCAAGCCACCCATATCAGAGCTTAAAGCACCCCTGTATGTAGTCAGAGAACGTGGATTAAAAAATATATTTTCTAAAGGTCGTGGTTTAAAACAGAAATAGATGATGATTACACATTCTATGACCATTCAGTACTTGCATAACTCTCGTGTAACTCAACTATTACAAACACGTAAATTACGTACGGATTTTATAAATAGCACAATTTATCTGTTGTTTTATGGGGGCAGAAACAGCACAAGATATTTAGGGAAGCTGTTTATAGTTAATTCTATGAATGAAATTAATGAATGAACTGAATTCTGTGTTAAAATGAAATGAGATGAAAACGTAGTTGTAATGTATATGTTACGGTAAATGTGGATAATGCGGGAATTATGCATAATTACCAGTGCTCTTGGTAAAAGTGAGAAAAACATTCGAATTAATCACATTTACCGGTAATTATACATAATAACCATACCCCTTTGGTAAATGTAGAAAATAATGAAATCAAACATGGCAAAAAACAAAACAGGCAAGGCACTGAACCAAAAACCGCACTGAATTATAATTTGTCGGTCTTCAAGGCGAAATCAAACTGGTTTCTTCTAGGCAAGTGCGCTGGATCGTAGATTATAACGTTGTTTAACACCAGGCAAGTTGCAGTCAAGCGTGAGCCTATTTCATGTAAAAAAACTGTAGTAAAAAATAAAATAAAAACTTTACTTTACTCTACGCTACTCTACTCTACTCTACTCTACTCTACTCTACTCTACTCTACTCTACTCTACTCTACTCTACTCTACTCTACTCTACTCTACTCTACTCTACTCTACTCTACTCTACTCTACTCTACTCTACTCTACTCTACTCTACTCTACTCTACTCTACTCTACTCTACTCTACTCTACTCTACTCTACTCTACTCTACTCTACTCTACTCTACTCTACTCTACTCTACTCTACTCTACTCTACTCTACTCTACTCTACTCTACTCTACTCTACTCTACTCTACTCTACTCTACTCTACTCTACTCTACTCTACTCTACTCTACTCTACTCTACTCTACTCTACTCTACTCTACTCTACTCTACTCTACTCTACTCTACTCTACTCTACTCTACTCTACTCTACTCTACTCTACTCTACTCTACTCTACTCTACTCTACTCTACTCTACTCTACTCTACTCTACTCTACTCTACTCTACTCTACTCTACTCTACTCTACTCTACTCTACTCTACTCTACTCTACTCTACTCTACTCTACTCTACTCTACTCTACTCTACTCTACTCTACTCTACTCTACTCTACTCTACTCTACTCTACTCTACTCTACTCTACTCTACTCTACTCTACTCTACTCTACTCTACTCTCCTCTACTCTACTCTACTCTACTCTACTCTACTCTACTCTACTCTACTCTACTCTACTCTACTCTACTCTACTCTACTCTACTCTACTCTACTCTACTCTACTCTACTCTACTCTACTCTACTCTACTCTACTCTACTCTACTCTACTCTACTCTACTCTACTCTACTCTACTCTACTCTACTCTACTCTACTCTACTCTACTCTACTCTACTCTACTCTACTCTACTCTACTCTACTCTACTCTACTCTACTCTACTCTACTCTACTCTACTCTACTCTACTCTACTCTACTCTACTCTACTCTACTCTACTCTACTCTACTCTACTCTACTCTACTCTACTCTACTCTACTCTACTCTACTCTACTCTACTCTACTCTACTCTACTCTACTCTACTCTACTCTACTCTACTCTACTCTACTCTACTCTACTCTACTCTACTCTACTCTACTCTACTCTACTCTACTCTACTCTACTCTACTCTACTCTACTCTACTCTACTCTACTCTACTCTACTCTACTCTACTTTATTGTATGTTATTGTATGTTGTTTTATTTTATTTTATGTTTTGCCACCAAACACCAAATAGAAGGTTTGAGCTCTTGATCCTCTACTCGTGCGATTTATTTATTTTATTTGTACATGTATTTATTCTCATAAACATATTGATTCTGATGTTTGATTTCATTATTTTGTACATTAACCAAAAGGGTATGGTTATTATATATAATTACCGGTAAATGTGGATAATTCTC
Organism: Macaria notata; assembly: GCA_927399415.1. Lineage (NCBI taxonomy): Eukaryota > Metazoa > Arthropoda > Insecta > Lepidoptera > Geometridae > Macaria > Macaria notata. The sequence continues at coordinate 3,272,878 of OV656737.1, forward strand.
AACATTTACCGAGTGCGTTGGTAATTATGTATAATTCCCGGGAATTATGCATAATTCCCGATTATCTACATTCACCGTAACATATATATATAAAACTCAAAGGTGACCGACTGACTGATTGACTGATATAGTGATCTATCGACGCACAGCCCGAACCACGGGACGGATTGAGCTAAAATTTGGTGAAGGTAGATGTTATGACGTAGGCATCCGCTAAGAAAGGATTATTTGGAAATTACACTTTTAAAGGGGTGAAATAGGGGATGCAAGTTTTACTTCCTAATGCGAGCAAAGACGCGAGCACCCACTAGTTACGTATAAATTAAAAGCAATCCTAATACATAATATTATAAAGGTGTTAATTTTGTGTGTATGTGCGTGTAGCCGTTTGAGTCTTAAGAAGTAATAAATATATACTACATATTTGTTATTTCTAAGCCAAGCTAAGCCAATTTCGATGAAATTCAGTTTATATAATCCTGGTAAATAACTTTTTATGCCGAATCAATTCGGGTAACACCGCAGGGCCAGTGTTTTATATGTGTCGGTGTTTAAAATATATTAAATAAGTTAAGCTAAACTCCCTATAACGTTGAAGTGAGCCGAACTTGGTTGGTTTGCGTTAAAACACACATATTGAAACACTCTTTTTTAGCGATATGCCATTCTCTATTACGAAGAAATGTGTTCATATTTTTAGACAGTAAATAGGTATTTACTATGGGAATTATTGTTTATGTTATGTTGTCAGGTAACAAAAGACTTTGAAGCTCCGAAACATCCGAGGTCGGTCTAGCTTTTGTTATCCTTAATTGTCTTGAACACGTGCAGTATGACGCACTGTTTTCTCGGTTGTGATTTTCTTCGACCAAGCATAAACAAAATAAAATAATTTAGTTTAAATAACATTGATAAAACAAAAACAGTTCAGCGGTACGACTTAGAGTGTTTGATTTTGCTATCAATAAATCTATGATAGCAATTTAATCTTATCCCGAATAAGATAAATATGCGTAAACAAATCACAGATCTTACAAAACACAGAACTCTTACAACTGTGCATAACATTATTACATAGAAATATGAGAAGTAACCCAGTTTTATGCCTTTTATATAGAAATATGTCATAGACATAGTACTCGTATCTTTCTTGAGTCGTATTTCCTCATGACTGAGGGTCGTGGCTCCCCCGCAGCACTAATTCATTAGCAGAGTTCTCATAGGCAGACAGATCGTGGTGGGCGCCCAGGCCCTTCCACGGAAGACACATGTCCTCGGATATTGTGGTCCTCAAACATGTCGGTTTCCTCACGATGTTTCCCATCACTGATAAGCGAGTGCAAATCCACACAACATGAAATTACAAGTCATTGGTGTAGGGCTGGATTCGAACCAAAGTGCGCCTGGATGAAAAGCAGACACTGGTAGCGCTGAGCCACACTCGCTTTTTTAAAGTTTTTTAAATACGTTATATTTAGGTACTTCTTATTTCGAAATAATGTGAGTATTTACTAAACCACTGATTAAAATAGGGCTTGGTAGGTACTTACACGTATCTAAAAGAATTATCACATTTGAGATATCATGACGTATTTTCACCAGGTGCGTTGATGTCAAATATTCAAATTCAAAATTTTAAAATTCAAAATTATTGATTTTCATAAAAATGCACACATACTAAATATCACTAAAGCACCGTACTAGACGCCGGTGCGTCTGTGTCACGGAGATTAGCTCCTTCCGGGGTCTTATTTTTGGAAAGTATACATTTTAAATTTTAAATATTTACTTTTATAAAAATAGAATTTAGAATTCAAATTACATTAAACTAATATTAAACTAATCATGGTATGCACGTATCTGTGAGATTCAAATATAAATTTTCACTACGTATGTGGAACTCTAATGAGTTATGTTGTGCTAAACCCGCACTGTAGTTGTTTACTTAAACTTTTATTGGACAATGAGCGAAAATAATCACGACCGGCAGGATTCGAACCTGCGTATTTCTGGTAGACCGTAGCCTATAGTTGGTTATGGCGTTCTGACGGTAGCAGAAGTACGCAGGTTTGAATCCTGCCGGTCGTGATTAATTTTCTAAAAAAAGTTTATGTGGGACTCTGTTCTGTAATATAATAATAAAATATGTTGCTGATATTGCGGTTAGCAATAAATAAGACTTCTAGGCAATCTTGCTTCTGTTTTAAAACAAATTAATATTTAGTCATTAAGGCCACCATATTTCACCCGAAAACGCTTTGCGCTTGGGAAAATGCCTACAGTTGCTTTTTCGCATGCAATTCCACGCCGTATTAACATAAACGCAAGGGCGAGTATCGCGCGCATAGTTCGGCCGACGAGTCTTGTCCACACGCAAACAATTATGCACAATTTGAGCAGTTTTGCAGACGTTTTTGACGAAATAAATTCATATAAAATCAGCAATTCAGAATATTGTATTTATGGCTTTTTACTCCTCTAAATAAAAATATTATCTTTTAGATATAATTAAATTGGTTTAAATTTCTGTACTACTTTTGGAAAAAAAGGTGAAAAATATTTCAAAACAGTTATTTTTCAAAAAATAAAACTATCGAGCAAAGTAGGTATACGTAATCGTGTTTAGGCGTTTTTTATTGTCTTAACACTGAATGAAAATTATATAAACTGAAAAAAAATCAGCTCTATCTTATATACTTCTATTTTCTTTGATTTTTATGAAATGGCGATTTTACATAGCACCCCGCGTTAAACGTTATATCTGTTATTTTACTGGTTGGTGTGGATTAGTAAGGCATATCTTGATTATCAAACAAAGCAAAAGGTAACTAGACGTTATGCCACAAGTTATAAAATATTTTAGCAATTTCATTTTATTTATGTGTCAGTATAAAGAGTGCAACCAATTTTACCTAAACCTACAGAACCTGTAGTTACCTACCTAAATAAATAGTTATCTTCGTATCTTTCCTTCTATCTATATCATTGCTTTGTTCACAATAACAATATAACACAAACTATGTACATTTACGCATATCACATAGTCTACCGTTTACCAAAAAGGCATTTAAATGAAGAACACGCCTGCCTACGCAAATAAAGATGATATTATAAAACTTACATGCAAAGGGCGGTGGTACATCCGGTGACTGTTTCCCGGGCCTTCGCCCCAATTTCCCGGAAATGGCTGTCTCCATTCCGGGAACTCGCCTTGGGCGAGGCACTGCCACCAACATAACACAAACACAACAATCACAACACCATTCATACTCAAAAACACTTTTTGAACCTCACATTAAGAATAAATCTCACATAAGAACTCTTTGCACTAATCACAAAACTAGCAAGTAGGCCAAATACACAACACGCAATAAAAAAGTATTGACACTGGCAACTAACACCGACTTAAATTAAAAATACAATCATTTTAAAATTGGAACGATTGTCCAGCGTTAAATTAAAACTCTTTTGAAAAATTAAAAATAAAACGTCTCGCTCTAGTTTAGAGATACGGTTTCTCATCGATACGCCAGAAATCACGGCGTCGATTGAAGGAAGCGAGTTCCTTCACTGGATTCGCAAATAGACGAATTGTTTTTCGATTACGATATCGTTTATCATATTCGGTCCGATCTGTCGATAATAACGTTCCGCACTTAGTACACTGACGTTGGATACAAGCTCTAGATAAGATAACAGTGTTAGTTATTTACGTGAATAAGCTGTAATGGGTAATTGATATCCGATATGAGGGCAATTTGGACATGACATGCATGGAACATTTTTTCATGAAGTTATGCAATTGTGAATTTTTTAAAGGACATTTTCTTACCTCAAAAAAGGAACATTAAAATTTCTTAACATGGTAGATATAACTTTAAAAATATATAAGTAGCTGGATTATATAAGGAACGTGTTAATTAATACAATGAAAGATTTTTAACTGTTTGAGCGTAAAAAAGAAACGGTCACAATTTATAAAACGAATTTAGGCCGGCGCCCCCTATGTTAGACGTGCCAAAACAGAATTGTTGCCTATGTGTTATTCCATGGTATAATCTATCTTAATTTCATACAAAATTACAATCAGAATCAGTTCAACCTTTGAAACATGAAGAAGGATCAAAAACAGTCACGTATGCATTACCAACTCACAAATTTTAAATTAATTCAAAAAATTCATTCATTCAAAATTTAAAAGCACTCAGTCGGTGCAGTATGCGCCATTCTTCACGATTTCCTGCAATTTCATTGGTCAGACAAATATAATTTCGTAAAACAAAGTTCTTATGGAATTTTATTGTAGACTAGCTGTGCCTGCGACTTCGTCCGCGTGGAATAGTTATTTTGGGCATTAATTCTTTCATACATATATTTTTGATATCTTGAACCAATTTCGCAGCACACGCAACGGAAGCCCTCAAAGATGAATATTTTCCCCCGTTTTTTCCACATTTTCCATCATTTCTTCGCTCCTATTAGTTGCAGCGTGATGTTATACAGCATAAAGCCTTCCTCGATAAATGGTATATTCAACACAAAAATAGTTTTTCAATTCGGACCAGTAGTTCCTGAGATTAGCTCGTTCAAACAAACAAACAAACTCTTCAGCTTTATAATATTAGTATAGATATACAAACACATAATCATTGTCACAAATATTGGTAGATGTCTTGATCTATTGTGAACATAATTTTAAGCTCTTACCTAGATGGCTAGAATGAACAGACCCGTGTCATTTGAGGCAATTGGTTGTCTATTACAATATGAAGTGTAGTTTCTAAAACTCTAGTGATATTGGAAAGTATTTCGATCTCAAAGATGTATTTCAATGTACAAGACATGTATTGGCGTGGCGTGAGAATGCGTAGGCACTAGCACTAGGCTATATTGACATAGTATAGTAAAGGACCGGCCTTGCAAATACATTCATCAAATAAATTCCCTCCTCTTTAGTCGTATTCCCCATTACAGGGGCCGTGGATAAATTACGGGAATTCTCTTTGGCAGATAAGTCCCAGGGAAGATCAATTTCCTCCGATTATATTTTATTAACATGTCAGAGGCCCGTAGGGCGGCTTGATTTAATCTCGACACCAGAGTTGGCAACTCTCAATCTATAAGAAGAAGGAGTATACAATACCGCGTCAATGGAAAATCTTATAGCGTCCAAACAAACACTTCAAACTAATATTTTGTTATTAAATGGCAAAATGGCCTCTAATCATTTCTAAGCAATGCAAATACACACATAATTCAGAAACAAGCTATTGTTGCAAGTGTGGTATCAAACCAGGGTGCGTCAAAATGAAAAAAGAACGTTTAAATTAAAATTTGATTTTACTTGAAGGTATTTTGTGCGTTTTAAAGGAAATGTGTTCTCAAGCCAGTCCGTGAGAGTTTTATGTCGATAGGCACTGCTTGCGTATTGTAAACACAGACTGAACATAATATATTAGTAATACATTATGTTTGTTTGATACGACAGACTAGACGATGTTCCAGATATTAAAGTAGTATTTATTTACTGGTTAATAGATTAATAGCTGTTCGAAGATTCGTACAAGTTTTCGATGAAAACACCAATATTTTTTTAAAATGTTATTATATATTTTACTCGTTCAAGAAACATTCCATAGACGAGTTCTTCAAATCAAATAAAAAAGCTATATAGATATTATGGTATATTAATGGTAGAAATCTAGTAAAATAAATATTTGGTATAATTTATGTAATTTTATATTGTGTCTTATATAAGTTATGAACAATTGTGGTTTCTAATTGATTATTGTTTATCTGTTTATTTACGCATTGTTTTTGTATCTCTTGTGCAGGTGCTATACGCATGAAGTTTTATTGAGCCTTGCGCTAGGTATCCTAGGATCCTGTGTAGCAAGGCCGCAGTACGTCCTGCCACGGCTAGTTACAGTTGAAACTCGAAAATAATTCTGAAGGTTATGATGACAAGTTAAAGCAAAGTAGATAATTTTAAATCTGATTAATTTTCTAAAAAAAGTTTATGTGGGACTCTGTTCTGTAATATAATAATAAAATATGTTGCTGATATTGCGGTTAGCAATAAATAAGACTTCTAGGCAATCTTGCTTCTGTTTTAAAACAAATTAATATTTAGTCATTAAGGCCACCATATTTCACCCGAAAACGCTTTGCGCTTGGGAAAATGCCTACAGTTGCTTTTTCGCATGCAATTCCACGCCGTATTAACATAAACGCAAGGGCGAGTATCGCGCGCATAGTTCGGCCGACGAGTCTTGTCCACACGCAAACAATTATGCACAATTTGAGCAGTTTTGCAGACGTTTTTGACGAAATAAATTCATATAAAATCAGCAATTCAGAATATTGTATTTATGGCTTTTTACTCCTCTAAATAAAAATATTATCTTTTAGATATAATTAAATTGGTTTAAATTTCTGTACTACTTTTGGAAAAAAAGGTGAAAAATATTTCAAAACAGTTATTTTTCAAAAAATAAAACTATCGAGCAAAGTAGGTATACGTAATCGTGTTTAGGCGTTTTTTATTGTCTTAACACTGAATGAAAATTATATAAACTGAAAAAAAATCAGCTCTATCTTATATACTTCTATTTTCTTTGATTTTTATGAAATGGCGATTTTACATAGCACCCCGCGTTAAACGTTATATCTGTTATTTTACTGGTTGGTGTGGATTAGTAAGGCATATCTTGATTATCAAACAAAGCAAAAGGTAACTAGACGTTATGCCACAAGTTATAAAATATTTTAGCAATTTCATTTTATTTATGTGTCAGTATAAAGAGTGCAACCAATTTTACCTAAACCTACAGAACCTGTAGTTACCTACCTAAATAAATAGTTATCTTCGTATCTTTCCTTCTATCTATATCATTGCTTTGTTCACAATAACAATATAACACAAACTATGTACATTTACGCATATCACATAGTCTACCGTTTACCAAAAAGGCATTTAAATGAAGAACACGCCTGCCTACGCAAATAAAGATGATATTATAAAACTTACATGCAAAGGGCGGTGGTACATCCGGTGACTGTTTCCCGGGCCTTCGCCCCAATTTCCCGGAAATGGCTGTCTCCATTCCGGGAACTCGCCTTGGGCGAGGCACTGCCACCAACATAACACAAACACAACAATCACAACACCATTCATACTCAAAAACACTTTTTGAACCTCACATTAAGAATAAATCTCACATAAGAACTCTTTGCACTAATCACAAAACTAGCAAGTAGGCCAAATACACAACACGCAATAAAAAAGTATTGACACTGGCAACTAACACCGACTTAAATTAAAAATACAATCATTTTAAAATTGGAACGATTGTCCAGCGTTAAATTAAAACTCTTTTGAAAAATTAAAAATAAAACGTCTCGCTCTAGTTTAGAGATACGGTTTCTCATCGATACGCCAGAAATCACGGCGTCGATTGAAGGAAGCGAGTTCCTTCACTGGATTCGCAAATAGACGAATTGTTTTTCGATTACGATATCGTTTATCATATTCGGTCCGATCTGTCGATAATAACGTTCCGCACTTAGTACACTGACGTTGGATACAAGCTCTAGATAAGATAACAGTGTTAGTTATTTACGTGAATAAGCTGTAATGGGTAATTGATATCCGATATGAGGGCAATTTGGACATGACATGCATGGAACATTTTTTCATGAAGTTATGCAATTGTGAATTTTTTAAAGGACATTTTCTTACCTCAAAAAAGGAACATTAAAATTTCTTAACATGGTAGATATAACTTTAAAAATATATAAGTAGCTGGATTATATAAGGAACGTGTTAATTAATACAATGAAAGATTTTTAACTGTTTGAGCGTAAAAAAGAAACGGTCACAATTTATAAAACGAATTTAGGCCGGCGCCCCCTATGTTAGACGTGCCAAAACAGAATTGTTGCCTATGTGTTATTCCATGGTATAATCTATCTTAATTTCATACAAAATTACAATCAGAATCAGTTCAACCTTTGAAACATGAAGAAGGATCAAAAACAGTCACGTATGCATTACCAACTCACAAATTTTAAATTAATTCAAAAAATTCATTCATTCAAAATTTAAAAGCACTCAGTCGGTGCAGTATGCGCCATTCTTCACGATTTCCTGCAATTTCATTGGTCAGACAAATATAATTTCGTAAAACAAAGTTCTTATGGAATTTTATTGTAGACTAGCTGTGCCTGCGACTTCGTCCGCGTGGAATAGTTATTTTGGGCATTAATTCTTTCATACATATATTTTTGATATCTTGAACCAATTTCGCAGCACACGCAACGGAAGCCCTCAAAGATGAATATTTTCCCCCGTTTTTTCCACATTTTCCATCATTTCTTCGCTCCTATTAGTTGCAGCGTGATGTTATACAGCATAAAGCCTTCCTCGATAAATGGTATATTAATATTTTGTTATTAAATGGCAAAATGGCCTCTAATCATTTCTAAGCAATGCAAATACACACATAATTCAGAAACAAGCTATTGTTGCAAGTGTGGTATCAAACCAGGGTGCGTCAAAATGAAAAAAGAACGTTTAAATTAAAATTTGATTTTACTTGAAGGTATTTTGTGCGTTTTAAAGGAAATGTGTTCTCAAGCCAGTCCGTGAGAGTTTTATGTCGATAGGCACTGCTTGCGTATTGTAAACACAGACTGAACATAATATATTAGTAATACATTATGTTTGTTTGATACGACAGACTAGACGATGTTCCAGATATTAAAGTAGTATTTATTTACTGGTTAATAGATTAATAGCTGTTCGAAGATTCGTACAAGTTTTCGATGAAAACACCAATATTTTTTTAAAATGTTATTATATATTTTACTCGTTCAAGAAACATTCCATAGACGAGTTCTTCAAATCAAATAAAAAAGCTATATAGATATTATGGTATATTAATGGTAGAAATCTAGTAAAATAAATATTTGGTATAATTTATGTAATTTTATATTGTGTCTTATATAAGTTATGAACAATTGTGGTTTCTAATTGATTATTGTTTATCTGTTTATTTACGCATTGTTTTTGTATCTCTTGTGCAGGTGCTATACGCATGAAGTTTTATTGAGCCTTGCGCTAGGTATCCTAGGATCCTGTGTAGCAAGGCCGCAGTACGTCCTGCCACGGCTAGTTACAGTTGAAACTCGAAAATAATTCTGAAGGTTATGATGACAAGTTAAAGCAAAGTAGATAATTTTAAATCTGATTAAGGCAATATTTGCAACTAAGTGCGATATTTTGTATAAACATGTAAAACTGGTATTTAAAAGGTAACAATCGTATGAATTGTTAACGTTTGTACAAATACGTTTACTACAAAGCGATTGCAGATTGTATTTTAGTATTAACTTTCTGAAATTCTGAGTAACATTCTAGGGTCATACATGTGGGTAAGGTAAGTACAACTATATCATTAGCATTTATTCTACGATACGTCTTCGTCGACTTCGTCAAAGCAACTGTATTAGCGTAGGTACTAACTGTAGCGCGCCTTTATTGAAAAACCCTATAAAATAAAACTTAATACACTCTATAAGAAAAAACCTAAGCTAATTGCGCAGAAAAAATATTATCAAAATCAGGTTTAATGTATGTTAAAACAAAGTCTTACCTCAAAGTCCGCTTCAGTTTGGACATCATCCGAGGTAGAAGCATATATTTCCCGGGATTGTGTCTCTGATCCGGGTATTCCCGTCGATCCGATCGGTACCGTCCCAGTAAAACCGAGTAGCTCCGGGATAATACTAATAACACTCTTCCCGGGTAACAGAGACGTCCGGATAGCTGTCTGTGCCTTCGGTAGTTTGACAAGCAGGAACGCGTAGAAAAATGTCAAATGCCATCGCGTCATTTTGAAGTCTACATCACTTATGGTTTGTAGAATCACTTCATTTTTATCCACTTTTTTATAACTTCACTTGCACACTTACACTAGAGTTTTAATTTTAATTGCAATTTAATTTTAACAGTCAGATATTTGCTACACAGTCCACTTGATTTAGCGCTGTTTGATTGTAACTTAAAATGAACGAAAAATTATGACTTTATACGTAGGTATTTATTAAATTCTCAAATCAGGTTCGAAGCGCACGGTTAAAGGAATAAATCAAGTTAATCATGCCAATAATGGAGTACATACTTCTCAATGTAAACAACGCTTGAGTCAAGAACGTCTAATTGCTGTGTTTTTGTTTAAACCAATAGACTCTGGTGCTCTAATATTTGATCTATAATACCTATTCTATACCAGAAGCGGATTCACTGTCACGTATTTTTTATGTTCTCATCTAATATAAATATGCTGCTAAGCGAGAATATAAAAAAGTTAATGACGTGTCTACTCTACTTTGAAAACGTGATGCATTAATTTTAATCAGCTTTTTATAGCCATAGAATGAACTATTAATTATTCTGCAGTATTTTAAATAAGTAACGGATCTATTAAAACTATGATCCAGGAGAATTTACTACTTTTATTCCAAAAATATTACGTTATCATTTTAAAGCTTCACCAGTATGTAGTTAAAATTCTACTCACTATATTCTTGAATATTGCTTAGAATTTTCAAAATAATAACTTCATTTGATTCTCACATTTAGTGAATGAAATATGTAGTTAATTCAATTTGAAGCAAAATTAACGTTTAGAGGGAAAATGTTTCACTAATTTCGCAGAAAACTCTGGGGAAGTTCTGAGAACTCGACCTTATAAGATGTGGTTAGGCAAAATGTGATTCCTTCGTTCATAATTTGACATAAACGGATCAAATACTATTATAATTACTTGAGTATGACATCATATAAATAGGATTTACTGAAATATTTGATCAATATACAGTTTTAAGCTTAATGGTAATTTAGTTATTTGGTGGTTTTAGCACATTTGTAGGTACATAGGTATGTGTATTGCTACTATTTATTGTTTTTCAACTCTTGTCTTGTATAATTATAAATAATTTTTCGACTTGCGCCCGCGAAAATGTAGGTAAAGGGATTTTGAATGTAGTCAAGCTTCAACTTCAACTCAACTTCGCACCTTAAAACTTAGTAATTTTATATTTTTACTTATTGAAATATGTACAAAAATTAAGTGAAAATTTAAGCCCTATTGATACAGCATCTTTACAGCGGTTGTGTCCTAAGCTGCATGCTAGGAATTCTGGGAACCTGTGTTACAGAAGCTACGATATTCCCATTAATAACATAATCTTGTATATCACCCTAAATAATGTTTATGTTTGTTCATATATAAGTAGTATAAACCTTTGTTCTATTTTTCATTATTTTATTTAATATCTGAAACACCTCGTCCTACTCATTTCGTTTGAAGAATATATCCCTGCCAGATTGGTTGCCTGGAAGAGATCGCTCTTAGCGATAAGGCCGCCAATTAAGACGCTGATTCTAATTTGTATGTTTTTTTTGTATTGTTTCATTTGTGGTGTTTTAATAAAGTATTTATCTATCTATCTAATCGCTACACAGGCAACACAAACTCGAGCCCAATAGGTCGCGAGGAAATTGATTCTACATCGCTCATAGATAGATAGTCCTATCTGATATGGATAAAGTGAATGAAGCGGATATTGTGAATCAGGTGTGCTTTATGTCAATGTAAGTATATATGATACAAGTGAACGCCCGCGGCTTCGCTCGCATTATTTCAGGATAAAAATTACACTGACACTCCTGAAGATGAAGATGACACATGAAGATCCGCTCAGCTGTTTTTGCGTGATGAGATAAACAAATAAACAGACAATAAATATAAAAACAAATAATAAGGCTTTAAATTTTTACTCAAAGTTCGCTAGATATCTTTACCGTCCTTATTATGGAATGGTAGGTACTTATTTTTATTTGTAATCAGTATCTTAACGCGGGGTGCTATGAGAAATCAACATTTCATAAAAATCAAATAAAATAGAAGTATATAAGATAGAGCTAATTTTTTTTCAGTTTTTATAGTTTTGATTCAGTGTTAAGACAATAAAAACGCCAAAACACGATTACGTATACTTTGCTCGATAGTTTTATTTTTTGAAAATAGTTGTTTTGTAATATTTTTCACAAAGTAGTACAGAAATTTAAACCAATTTAATTATATCTAAAAGGATGAACTTTATTTACAATAATAAAATATAAAAACAAGTGAAGGAAAACTAAACATACTACTTCTAACTACTACAAAAAGGGGCACTTAGAAAATCTTTAGAAAAGCCTAAAGATAATCTAAGTGATAATCTAAAAGGTAATGTTATTATTTAGAGGAGTAAAAAGCCATAAATAGAAAATTCTAAATTGCTTATGATTTTATATGAATTTATTTCGTCAAAAACGTTTGTTTGTGGACATGACTCGTTGGCCGGAGCTATGCGCGCGATGCTCGCCCTTGCTTTCATGTTAATACGGCGTGGAATTGCATGCGAAAAAGCAACTAGAGGCATTTTCCAAGCGCAAAGCGTTTTCGGGTTAAATAACTTGGTCTTAATGAATAATGACAAAAACAACATGTATCCTTATAGTAGTTATGAGCTTTAATTCCCGATTTTCATCTATAAGCCATCGGAAGCAGTCTCTTGAGAGTAATGAACGAGTTACCGGAGAATTGGTTATAATGGCTATTTAACTGTGATGACGTCAACAGGTTACCTAAATGTGATTCATTGAATAATATATCTATGTTCACATAAAGTCAACGCAAGCTACTGTTTGTCTACTTTTGACATTTTACACATTATGACATTACTGATTCTACCGGTAAAATGGGGTTTGCCAAATCCAGGATTTGACATTTCGCAAACCTCAAGCTACACTTACACCTCTAGCGGCAAATTCGCGTAATCTCTAAAAGGTATAATAATTTATGAACTCGAAACACGAGGATGGAAATTTATCATCCACACGTTTAAACCAAACAGATAAATATGCTGACCACCGCTCATAGCCCTTAATCGAGCAAAAGATTGACTACAACAGATATTTACATCTTGCATTTAATATCTATACATATAATAAAGCTGTAACAGGTCGGAGTCTGTACATTGAAAAAAATGAAATAAAAATAGTTGAGGGATCTTCATTGATGCAATGTCTGTGTATCTTTCGGTATGTTTGTCCGTTATAGAGTCGAAAACGGCTGAACCGATTTGTCAACGGTTTTACTATAATTTTGATGCAGTTATAACTAGTGTTTATTTAATTTCAATCGGTTCGTAAATTAAAAAGTTATGTTCATTTTAAGCCTTTTTATTTCAAAACAATGCGAGCGAAGTCGCAGGCGGCCACTAGTTTAAATAATATTTATTTAAAATTATTCTACAGGTATCCTTACTCCTACTTCGTGTAATGTAAAAGTGTAGATTATGTGATCTATGTTTACAAAATTTAATTTTTTTTATTGATTTAGAATACTAATAGTTTATTGAACTTTTATATAATTGTTTCATTAAATTTATTTAGTTTGTGTATTATTCATTAAATTTATTTGTAAGCAGAAAAGGTGAGTTTAGAACAGCTTTTAGCATAAATAGGTACATAGCTAAAACTGTTTCTTACGGTACCAGGGTTTCAACAGGTTAGACCGCAAAACGAAACCACCATAGTTACAGACAAATCGATGGTACAACGAAAAAGACATACATAGAATAGGTACATTTATCAGTTAAAAATATCTCTTTGAAATACAGTATATACTTTGTTTTAATAAACCTAATTGAGTCTAATCAATAAATTTTCATTGCAGAAAATGAATGTTAAAAGCGAATAGGCAATTTCATTTGTAAATAAACCCTTGAGAAGGAGAATAATTAAATATAATCAAGAAGCATTCCCCTTGATAATGCGTAATTTAATGATGAAATTACATCCCGCCTCTACGTATTTGCCATTATTAAAAATACCCCGAAAATTAAGTAACTCATCCACACATAAAAGGAAGCCTTACGAAACCAATTCAAATTCCCAAAAAAAAAAACATTGGCCACGAATAGTTGTCACATCAAAAGAACCGCAATTACTTACAGTTCAGATATTAAGTAATTTATACAAAAACTCGATTAAACACTGTTTTTTGTACTCTAATTACATCCACATTTTTTTTAAATTTTGTTTTATTCAACTTATCTTTTCTGATTTGTATCACGAGTTTAGAATGATAGTAAGTAACGGTTTAGTAAAGAATTAGTGCGCGTCGAGTTTGGGCGGGCGGTACGCGAGGGCGGGCCGCCCAGACGGCAGTCGAGGAAGTACTGAGGCCGCCCTGGGCCGTTACCATGGGTACTTGCGGATCGAAAGCCAGAAACACACCCACGTGGCTGTAATTACGGCTACGGGAACTGACCAAGGGTTTAACTGGACGATGACAAGGACAGTTAAGGCTTTAAGCTTTGGTTTCCTAGGAAAGCGGTGCCATCGTATAGCGGACGTGATATTACGGACGCAAAAATAATTAAAGTAAATTACGGTGCAAGTTACCGCTCTCTAGGAAACCGAGCCATTTCGTTTACATAGACAACGTTTTAGTGACGTCATTCACCGCTGTATTACGGCCGCTATATGAAGACACCGCTTTCCTAGGAAATCAAAGCTTTACAGGCCATTAGACTATTTAATTTTATTTAAAAAAATAAAAACACAAAATAGCCTTTGTTTCTACTCAATAAAATAGATGCAGGGATACTTAAATTATACATCTTTTAATGAAGGTAGGTGTGAATAAACAGTGTTAATAAAAAATGCTTAAACATTTTATTTTAAATGGTAGAAAGTATTGATGTTTGCCAAAAATAGACATAACATAACATAACAGAACCACTTTTTGTTATTTAGTTATGCTTTAAGGTGTATTAATAACGTGCGATTATATGTAATCTTAGCTCGATGCGTGCGATAGAGTATAATTTAACTGGACAGTAAAATGATTAGACTAGACCATTCATTTTAAATGGTTGCTATGAACTGAACAAGCAATGCGAACTTAATTATGATAATATAATATTTTAGTATTTTTTCTTTTAATAAAATTCTTAATTTCAATATTATGCTAATAAGAATAACAAATTCAACATAGAACAAATTCAAATAAATTCTATGATATTTTACTCAATGGTTCTCCACATAAGAGCTTATATCCACTGTCAAAAAATTAAGTAAAAGAAGACTACCTAAATGATTTCGTTTCAGGTAATAAATGTAAACTAGGAAAAATAAATCTAGTTTTTTTTACGTGAAATAACCCTGAGTTAAAAAGCAGCATGTTTGAATTCAGAGCGTATCAAACCTGTCTACCTAAAGATTTTTCATCAAAAAGCATATACAGCAGATCACTATTGCACTACAAGGCCATCGCATCAAAGGTTTCTTAATAGTAGTTTATGCAACTGTCATATAATACCCGTGTATGATAATGCAGTTGCATACACTACTTTATCTTCACTAATGCAATTAATCAAACAACAAGAGTAAAAGCTGACAATAGTTAATTTTTCATATAATTTTCTAGATTTTTCTGGCAAAAGATTGTGAGTTACTTTTGTTGCCAATTCTAGAATATCCGGAGGCGTACAAATATCATCGTCGCTATCCATTTTTAACTTTTAATTTGTATTTAAAAAACAAAACACATTGCGAAACATTAAATTCACGCGTACGTGTATTGTCACAGTGATTTTGCCGCCATTAAAATCTAACCAACGAGAGCGCAGCTGCGCGGTTGGGGTGTACTTTACGGGACGCTGAGGAAAAATGACTTTTTGAATATTTTGAAAATTTTTATACCACATCACACCTTCGGGATCCGGGGGATGTGGGAGTATCAGTGTGGGGAACAACCACACGGACCTACGGGGTCATTGACCTTTGACCTAAGGTCATTGACCTTTACCTCGGTTCATTGACCTTGACTCGTAACATGATTTCCGGGGTCAAAGGTCAATGATCTTTCAAAATTAAATATCTCGTAATACTATACTTCAAAACTCCTTAAAATTTGGAAGGAATAATTTAAGGAAAAAGTTGTCCATACATTTCGTCATTCTCTAACCTTCCTTTATCCATATCAGTTATAAAAAAGTGGTGTTATGTGAACATCACACATGCCCGAAAAAAATCAAAGTCCTGCGCTGCGTCCCGTCAAGTATACTTCATAGAAAAATTCAAGTTTGATTTTTTTCTGACATGTGCGGTATTAACATGAGCCCCCTTTTTATTCTCAATCTAGACAGAAGATGTATAGCTGATCAACATTCCTACAGACCGTTTTTGTCATAACTGCTTAGTTCGCTTTCTATGACATTTTAAATATCTCGTAATAGCTTCAAAACTTCTTAAAATATGGAAGGAATAATTTAAGAAAAAAGTTGTCCTTACATTTCTTCATTCTCTAACCTTCTTTTATCCATATTTGTTATAAAAAAGTGGTGTTATGTGAACATCACACAGCCCGAAAAAAAACTAAGTTGAATTTTACAATGAAGTAGGTATACTTGACGGGACGCAGGACTTGGCTCCTCCTCGCTTCGCTCGTCGTCGCATGTGCGTGGTAGAAAGCAAAACGAACCTAATCTACCTTCTGTCACAGACAAGTGACTTCGAGTCCAACACTTGCACTACAACAGGACTTGGCTCCTCCTCGCTTCGCTCGTCGTCGCATTGCGTGGTAGAAAGCAACCTAACGAACCTAATCTACCTTCTGTCACAGAAACATGTTGGTTTCGTCACGATGTTTTCCTTCAGCGTTAAGCGAGTGCAAACCCACACATAACTTGAAAATACAAGTCATTGGTGTAGGGCCGGATTCGAACCACTTAGGGAGTGAATTTAAAAATACTTACAGTGATACATGCGTTGTAGCGAATCGTGTTCATACGAAATAATATTTTTCTGCCCGCAATTTATGTTGATGTTCAATTAAAGTGTAACTATTTATTTTATAATGGCACACAAAACAGAATGTGCTCTTAAATGAACTGAATATACATTTAAAAGTTTTGATCCAGGACAAATTCCAAAATATGTGTACTCAGCTTGATCTATATAAATGTGATTATTAATTACAAAAATATGAGTTAGGGAATACAGTTATAATAACTGTTTTATAAATTTTAAAAATAAAAGATATTTAATTCAGTTAAGTATTTTATTATCTCACAGAATAAAACGCACAGCACTTTTAACAGACACAGTAGAAAACTAATTTCCGGAATCCAATACATATATTTGTAATTCCTCAACAATATTGTTCATTGTTTGTTGCTACGTTCCTTACTCGCTATTTATCAGTCATTCACACATTACAAATAATTTTTAGAACTATTTTGTGACTCCACTTTTATGCGATTTTACTCAGATAGTTAGTTTTACGCTTGCTTGTTTATTTTTTATAACTAAGTAAGTATAAAATTTGAGGTATAAAAAAAAATCCATGAAATTACAACTGCTTATATTGGAATAGTAAACCGTATTTTTTTAAGAATAGGTTAGTATTTTTTTATATCTAGGTTAAAAGCAATCTAGTTCTAATTTATGACCGATGATTAAATATCATCATCATCATCATCCACAGCCCTTGGGATCCCACTGCTGGGTATAGGCCTCCCTTTGTATGTGCCATCTGCGTCGATCTTGTGCAGACCACATCCAAGTTGGACCCTCGACCTTGACGAAATAAGAGAATATTGAATTAAATAACGCTTACTTATGTAAGCGTTATTTGATGTTTATATTACTAATTATTTATGTTTGTGCTAACACCGGTGCAATCGCATAAAAGCTATTTCACAGTAAGTTTCTATCTAACCATCTAAGGAGTCATTCGTTCGAATTAAAATCGGTGTACATTCATATTTTACAATTAATAAAATGTACTAAACACCATCGCTAAATCGATCGATTTTTTATATCGTTCAAGTATATTTTTCGTTTCTCGTTACGTTGCGTTCAAAATCTATAGTAAGTTATAGAAAAAAAAGTATACATATAAAACTTATACCAAGTATGCGCTATCATAAAACTTAATCAAAATAAAATACTTTCGAAACAAACAATTCAGAAACGTTTACATCTAGTCTATTGAAATGTTACATGAGCTTTGCATTTCTAAGAAGACGCAATTTTATTTTTGAAACATATTTGGGAGGCCAACAGAAGCTTAACTTAACGATTTTACCCCTTTTTCCAAGATGACGGCCGGGGGACAAGAGTGGCGACCCCACAAACTTGAATTTAAGCTTCTATTGACCCCCAAACATGCCCCAAAACTAAAATTGCGTCATCTAAGAAATGCAATATTCGGACCAATTGTAACATTTCAATGGACTAATCTTTAAAATACTCATTTTTTAAAGTCAACATGCAATTTATGGTAAAAATACATTTAGTAGAAAGTGTGTATAAATAGTATATAAATTACCAAATGGATATGTTGAAAAGGTATAATTATTAAAACAACTGTTTGACATAAAACAAATCCTTACAATCAGTGTTTTTTCATATCATAAGTACGACCACAAAAACTGATATAATTTTGTCGATGATTAGTTTATAAAATTGATAATATTTTTTTTACAGTACAGTTTACGATCTAGTGTTTTTGTTTTATAGTTTACGTTCAAGATTTTCAAATAGATACTATTCTCTATGAACTAAAGATTTTCTTAATGGTTCTTACTTTATGGGTATATATTAGTAGGTCCCTATTTGCTTACTTTGACTTAAACGATTGAGAACACTTTTTCTTAACATTTATCTACAATCCGGTCACGAAACGTAAAGAATTTGTATATGAAACTCTGGAAAAACACTACATATTTTTCAGAGTTTCATTTACAATGGATTTCCGCAAAGTAACACCTGATTCAATATCTTAAGAATTTGTATGTATGGCGCTTGTATATCGCTCTGATGCGAGTGACGACAAATTCTTTATGCTCAGTGACCGGACTTTACCTTATAAAATACAGTTCTACATTGATAAATTACTGGGAGTGTAACTAAATAAATAACCTTCTACAAACTACCAAACTATGTTATAACTCTCCGAACTTCAGTATAAAGATCTATTTTGCGCGAATTATTAAAATTTCGCCACAAAATTCACTACAAATCCACACTTATACAAGCCAAAAACATCTAAGAACATTCAGTTTTATTAATTTTTTGATAACATTTTTTATGTTGGATTTATAACGTAAAATAAATGGCACAAGGAAATAACAATACAAAATAGACTAAAATAATAACTAGAAATAATTGAACTTTACGACAAGTTACAGTGAAAATGTTAAATTCGTCAGAAGGCAAGATTTTTCTAAAATACGTACTAAGTTAGTATAAACGAGAAACAAAACTAGAAATAAAGGAAAACACGCAGAATTTCAAAAAAATAAATAAAATGGGCACATGCGAATTCAATATAACATAATAATATATGGTTTCAGTAATAAAAATAAAAAATCTTATTTAATTTATAAAATTCTGCGAGCTCTGAAGAAAAGTCACTTAAAACTAGAAATAAATAATACAACAGAACAGAAAATAAAATGATATTCTTATACATAGTTCAACAATTGATATGTTTGTGGCATCGTTTATGTTATTCGAGATAAATCCTTGAACACAATTGAAACACTGGCGGAAGAAATATTGAAACATATTTGTATTTAGAGTTTTTTCTTAAGATTTTTTTTAAGGTGTCATGTACCATTCGGTTTTTTAACGTTTCAAATGTTTTGATTATGAGATAACAAGAAAATACTAAAATTTTAGGAAGGAACATCATAGTGGTTTTGGCATCTGAAAAATTTAAATTGAATGTAGCCTATGACACTCCTAAGACCTCATACTACCTACATACCAACAATCATGATGATCCGTTCAGCCGTTTTTGCGTGATGAGCGTTTAAATAAACAGACAAACAGAGACACAGATAACCAATTAAATTTTCTAGAAATTGTCGAAACGTGTTCTGCTATAATTCGAAGTAGGTATCTCCAAACATTTTTTTTAAATATCTTCAATGTTCAGACTTTCGAGCCTCTTCAGCTTTATTACATATGTATAGATTATTGTATGCAACTTTAAAATGTATTTTTTCCACCAGTGTTCCAAATAAATTGACATCTTATTCCAAGGGGAGAGAAACTAAATTGACGTACAATTCTTTCCGCCTTAGTTGGAGGCATTCTCTGAAGAGCCGCTGGCGGTTGAGTCCTTCTTCATCTGCGCGTACGCAGCCTGTATACTCTCACATACGAACTTGTATTGGCTCTGAAATGTCAGAAAAGAATAATTTAAATATATAAAACTCAAAGGTTGACTGACTATAGTAGTTCCAACCATTTATTTTCTTTTTGACAGATCTAATTTGTCAGTAATAGTGTTGTGACCAAGTGATTATAGTGGACACGATATCAATTCATTTCGATATGTGATCGACGAAATAGCTGCAGAACATGGTCATGGGGTTCTTAGACTTCCACCCTATTATTGTCAATACAATGCCATTGAATTAATATAGGCTCAAGTAAAAGGACACGCTGCACGAAATAACACAAAACCCCCATTCATGGCATACAAAATGCTTGATTTATTAAGTGAAAGATGTGTGGAAGTAACTGCGGAAAACTGGCAAAATGTAATTAAAAAACACAAGAAACTACAATGGCAGATTGGGATAAACACGTGCGTATTTGCGTGAGAGAGAACGCTATGCACGAAGGTGGAATAAGAGCGAGAAATCAACAGTAACTATACTCACAGCATTCTGTATACACATGGGTCGTTGCCGCCGCATGGCCCGCACTAGCTCCAGGGGGTAGAGCGGCTGACCCCTCGCTAGCATGGCCAGCGCGGTCTCGGCCAGGATCAGCACGCCGGTGCGCCCCACTCCGGCCGAGCAGTGCACTATCATGGGGGGGTCTAACAGACGCTCCTGGGGCGCTTCTGTGTCGTCTTCTAGTACTGTTGTTGGTATCACTGGCGAAAAAATGATTGGGTAAGAATTATTTTAATACAAATAACAGTCTGGTTCTAGCACTTTGTTGATAAGTACTGTTATAGCGCGGTTCAGGAAAAATCATGCCGTCCTCATCGGACTAGTGGAAAAGCTGTATAAATTTCACCGACATATATAATATCACAATGCTACAATGTTGGTAACACTGTGTATCATTGTGTAAATGTAAATTTTTAATAGCAGCATTGTATTATGACATAACATAATTAGAATACTGTGTTCATGGAATGTGTTTTTAAATAAATGATTATTATTATTATTACTGTTTTTCAAAACCTTAGACCAAAATTCTCCTTGATTATTAAACAGATTGTGTTAAACGTGAAAAATCAACACGGTTTTCGTATCTAGCAACTGTTACGTTAAGGCCACCATATTTCACCCGGAAACGCTTTGCACTTGGAAAAATGCCTACAGTTGCTTTATCGCATGCCATTCCACGCCGTATTAACATGAAACCAAGGGCGAGCATCGCGCGCATAGCTCCGGCCGACGAGTCTTGTCCACACGCAAACAATTTTGCAAATAAAAATATCGAGCAAAGTATACGTAATCGTGTTTTGGCGTCTTTTATTGTCTTATTACTGAATCAAAATTATATAAACTGAAAAAAAATTAGCTCTATCTTATATACTTCTATTTTATTTGATTTTTATGAAAGGTCGATTTCACATAGCACCCCGCGTTAATGGAAAATCTTTAATAATTAAATAAAATAATCTCTAATAGATAGTAAAACCGTCACATTTGTGAGTACTTATAACTACGGAACCTGGAGCTCTGTTTCCAGACAATTATAACCCAGGGGTCTTTAAATGGCAGTTTTCTACCCAGTCACACCTCCCTTGTAACACTGTGACCGGTTAGGCATAAAATAGAAGCCAATTTGGCCTTTCCTATCCGGTCACACCCCCTTGTAACACTTTCTGTTTACCTAAATCCAGAGTATATATATTTCTCCTGGGCGAACGTGCAACATCTCAATGTACAGTGGTGCTTAACATCAAGCAGTCTGTAGTCAAACCGTGTTAAAAAAAGACTCACTAGCTCGATGGTTCCTCAGCGAGCTACATAGTGTAGTGAAGCTGATGAAGTCGCCGGTGTCGTCCGGCACGCCGTGGTCCGGCCACGCCGTGTACTGCAGCTGCGTCACGCTGCGGGACGCGCCCTCGCTGTCCTGCAATACACAGATAAAAATATAATAAAACTTAGCTAGGATTATACAGTCACAAACGCTCGTTATAAATGTCCAAGCCAAAACTCTGCCCACGCTACTCGTTGAGCAGACTTTTGGTTTACTTATCACTATCACTATTAGTCAAGACAGACAAAAAATTCGTCGTTTTTGGTGGCGTAGTGCCAACCTTGGGCCAACATTGGTGACACTTGGCCCAGTATATTCCCATTATCAATACTATATTATTATTATTATATTATAAAGCTGAAGAGTTTGTTTGTTTGAACGCGCTAATCTCAGGAACTACTGGTGCGAATTGAAACATTATTTTTGTGTTGGATAGACCATTTATTGAGGAAGGCTTTAGGCTAGAAGAAACAATGAAAAATGCGGAAAAAACGGGGGAAATTATTCATCTTTGAGGGCTTCCGTTGCGTGTGCTGCGAAAACGGATATTCAAGATATCAAAAAAATATGTATGACAGAATTATATATAAAAAAAATATATATATATTTCGGGACATTGCACACAGCGCCATCTAGCCCCACACTAAGCAAACGCTTGTGTCGTGGGTACTAGATAACGGATATAATACTTATATACTTTTCTTTTGTAAATACATACTTATTATACATACAAACAACCAGACTCAAACCAAGAAATTATACATTTTTAAAATGCATAAATACTTGTGTCAGGCGGGAATCGAACCCGCAACCCCTAGATTAGAAGGCAGAGCCACTACCAACTAAGCTAACAGGCCAGTCATTCCTCTTAAAATGATTTAACAAAATGTTTGCGCCTGTATATGTCTATCTTTTAATATTAACTCACTAGAACCGTTTTTATGGTAAGTATTAACTATTCAAAAATAACTACTCCACGCGGACGAAGTCGCGCGCACAGCTAGTAAAATTATATAAGGCATACTATAAAAGAAGCATCCGTAGCTCAGCTAGCGAAAGCAATCGCTTGCGATTGCCAATGTTAAGCAAAGGTCGACGCGGTCAGTACGCGGATGGGTGACCAAAAAGTGGCATACCATTTTGGGCAATCCGTGGCTCGGATGACACGTTAAATTGTAGTTTTCGGCAGTCGTTAAGCCATGGCAGAGGGCCTTAGGGCGGCTTGATAAACTCTCGACACCAGAGTTGGCCACTCTCATTCGATAAGAAGAAGAATCTTGGTGACACTTGGCCCAGTATATTCCCATTATAAAATTATATAAGGCATATTATAAAGTAATATTTACCTTGATACTCATTTCCCTCTGCACATAATGTCCAAAGTTCTGCTCGCTATTGGTGAGCACAGACAGAGAGTTAGTTGCTTTGAGCGGCGTGGTGCCAACCTTGGGCCAATATTGGTGACACTTGGCCCGCCCGGTCTCAGTGAGTACTGTCAGCATCACAATGAGACTGCTTTCAGACTCCCACACCATTTGCCAGAAGTCACCTACTGTTGAGGCCAAGGGACCTGGAATGAGATAGATAACATTTTAGTTAGGCGTTAGTTCTACAGATGTTAATAGCTGTTGGTATGTATTATGAGGTAAAACAACTGAAATTTATTTTCGTTACTAGTCTGAACAAAAAATGTATAAATGAGTGATGTATTTATAAGTAAAATAGCGAAATTTTGAAAACTTACAAATTAATCTCTCTCTCTTCGAGTCGTATTTCCTCATGACTGAGGGTCGTGACTCCCCGCAGAATTAATTCTTGGGCAGATACATCGTGGTGGGCGCCCAGGTCCTTCCACGGAAGACGCATGTCCTCGGATATTGTGGTCCTCAAACATGTCGGTTTCCTCACGATGTTTTCCTTCACCGTTAAGCGAGTGCAAATCCACACATAACTTGAAAATACAAGTCATTGGTGTAGGGCGGATTCGAACCAGGATGCGTCTGGATGAAAAGCAGACACTGGAACCACTGAGCCACACTCGCTTAAGTTACTCTCTACATGCCTTTTAATTTATCGTGTGTACATTATGTTGTTTCTCTGACTACTGTACCTAGTTTCAGTCACGCTCTTACGTACAAAGGAGTATCGCTTGAGGTGGTATCGATTTAGGCGACTCTGTGGCCTAACTGTAAAAATGACCTAATAAGTTAATACAACTCTACTGCGTTATGAGCTTGCCCTAGACGTGGTTTAATGACTGCTGTACTATATTAAGATATCGAATCAGGCGTTCCTTTGCGGAAATCCATTGTAACTGAAAATGTGGAGAAATATGTAGTTTTTCCTTTTCCTACAGAGCTTGAAGACACAAGGTGCGGTGTTGGTAAGATCTTGAAATCCACGGAGGCCACGTTGGTTAGGTTAGGTGAGGTGTGGCGGTGGTATATGGAGGAACACACCTAAAAACCATCAAGTCTGTTGTTTGAAGTCGGTTAAGGAGCAGTCGCAGCGGAAAAACACTACATTTTTCACCAGAGTTTCCGTTGCTGTATTATGCACAATCAAACATTTTCTAGATAGCAAATTTTAGTTTGGTTTGAGTGTTAAAATTAGTCTCACCTTGTGTAGCGATGTAAGTGAGAACTTCGTCTGAGTTAGCAATCTCCATGTTGATGTAGGAAGCGTTAATGTAGTCGCCTGTGGGGCCGTTTTTCAATGTTACCACCGTTGAATCATCTGGAAACATGAAAATTTATAATTTAACTAGTGGGTGCTCGCGGGTATTTCACCCCTTTAAAAGTGGCATTTCTAAAAATCCTTTCTTAGCGGATGCCATGACATCTACCTTCATTCCAAATTTCTGCCCGATCCGTCCAGTGGTTTGGGCTGAAAGTTGATAGATCACTATATCAGTCAGTCAGTCATTCAGTCAGTCACCTTTGAGTTTTATATATATATAGATATACAAATAAAAGGTTTTCAGAAGTAGAATCCAAAGTAAGATCTTTAATTTGTAGCTTTAGTCATAGTATGGTGTAGATTTTCACAATGTAACAGGTATTTGAATTGCCTATGATTCCAATGGAATCGAATGAATTGAAATTAAATTAGCATTCTAAAAAAACATCAGGCGAATTACAGTCAATTGCAAACCCATTCCTTGCAAAAAACCAGTCTTAAACTTAGTAATTAAAAATAAATCCTGCTCAAATTACCTACTTACTATTCGAGCGATTTTGCCAGTAATATGCGTTCTTGTCTTATTTTGTTTAGTTAGAACTTGGTTTTTTGTACCATTCATTTGTAAAAAAAAATCTATAATACAAATACTGATACGGTGGAATATCCCTGTACCGTGTAGAAGGAGCATGGACTGATCTAGTGCGTCTCGCTCTAACTTATCATAATATATGTAAGTAAATGTAAAATAGGTAAGTTGTAGATGCGGTAAGAAGAACTGCAGGCCTGCAATACAGGATCCGACTGGATACCTAGTGTAGGAATTGCAAATTCTAAAACTGTACATAGATTTAAGTATCATATATATATGTTTTTTTATTATTTATTAACTGAAAGAGAGAGAGAGAGAGAGAAGGAGACAGAGAGAAAGAGAAGGAGGGAGAGAGAGAGAGGGGGGGGATAGATAGAGAGGAAGAGAAATAAAACAGAGTGAGTGACAGTGAGAGCGAGGGGTGGGGAGAGAGCGAGAGAGAGAGAGATACAGCAAGAGATCTGTAAGAGAAAGAGAGAGGACGAGGGAGAGAGACAGAGCGCGAGATGCGGGAGAAAGAGAAAAACAGGGAGAGATAAGAAGAGAGACAGAGCGAGACATGTGGGAGGGAGAAAAAGAGAGTAAGCGAGGGATAGAGGGAGAGCGAGAAATGTGGGAGAGAAAGAGAGGGAGTGAGAGATAAAGAGCGCGATAGGGCTGGGAGAAACAGAAAGATAGATATTCAATACTTACAGGGTGCAATATCCCTGTACCGGTTCTTGTTGAGGTTGTGCGGCAGGCGCGCCAGGCCGGCGGGCTGGTCGGGCAGCCGCCGCGGCAGCGCCTCATAGTGGCGCAGCGCGGCGCCGCTCGCCACGCTGTCCCCCAGCAGCAGCATGCTCTGCTGCAGCGCGTCCGTCTCCAGCGCCGCGGGGTACATCGGCACGAAGTACGCCTCGGGCTCCGGCGCCGCGCCCTCTTCCGGCTCGTATATTGCTGGGGGTGGGAAAAAATACATTAGTCATCATCATCTGCAGTTCATAAATCTCACTGCGAGGCATGAGGCTTCTCCCTCATACCACAGAATACATAATACAACAGAACCCTATCTCTCTGTTACGAACACGCAGCGAGCGGAGAGCACAGTAAAGTACGCTCGACAGTCGTGTGTCAAACGGCACATCATTCGCTCGCTTAAGTTTAATAATGAAATTGATTTGTACCAGTACCTTTATCTAATTCATAGTGGCATCCATGATAGCTTTGAGAGAATCTAACTGTATTCAGTGAAATATGAACTATAAGTCGAAACGTTATGTATCAATTTGGCTTGCGCGTGGGTTACGAACGTATTTTGATTGTTTGGCGCGATTTTGTTTAAATTTACATACCCCTGCTCATACGCCATTAATCTCCGTTTTGTGCTTCTCTTGAGCATGTGTTGCTTAAGTTTTCCAACAATTTTTGTAGCACAGTTGATTTGTAACTCATTCACGCATCAAAAGCTGCATCGATAAGGTACGATACTTCATTTACTTACGTACCTAGTTAGGTGATATTCTTACAGCTACATTTAGAAAATAACACTTTTATTACGGGCAATGTCATCGCGCATATTATACTAATATTTATGAGACTTTGTTTGTTCCTTCCCTACATCCAAACGTGTAAACCGATTTTGATTGAAATCATGTAATCGCGATAGGTTAGATGGACAAAAACATAAGCTACTTTTTATTGCTAAATAGCACGAGTAAAACCGCGTACGTATTATTATTGCCTGTTCTATAGCATAATAAATAAATAGTTATTTTTACCTTGGGATAGGTTTGCGCTTGACTACAGCCTGCCTGACGTTAAGCATTGCTGCAGCCTAGGGTGTAACACGCTTACCTAGAAGATACACTTAGCCCTAGTTAATCAAAGGAAGTTAATATTAATTACCGTTAGGCTTGACGACCAGCGTGAGAACTCCCTTCGTGTTCCTGATCATGTGGACTATCTGGTCGTGAGACAACTCATCCACATCCTTGCCGTTTATCGATAGAACCTGGAAATAAAAAAAAATACAATAAACACATTTCATTTTGGAGTCTTTTTGCTTGTTTTGTAACATTCAATCATGCAGAATAAATAGTTTTAATATAAATATTTAACATCACTGCACGTATAATCTTAGGCAAACATCTTGAGCCATGACCTTGAGTGCGCAGTAGACGATTTTAAGGTATCGTTTTTTTTTTTTTTTTTTTTTTTTTTTTTAACTTGAACGGGTTTGCACTGTGTGCGGGGGCATTCTGTCAGAACTCGTCCCCGTGATTTGCCGATCAGTTGGCCCCTGTTCCCCGCGTTGCGCACATGTTCCGCTAGCGTCTGAATACACTTGCGTGCAGTGTCAATAGGCTATTTCGAGTTTAGAAGTTTTGTTGTTAAAGTTTGTTTTTTTATTGTATTATTGTTACTTTGTTATATTGTGTTTTTACCTACCAAAAACTTTTTGGACAATGCCGCCAAAACGTAATACAGTTCTGAAGAAAAAAATGAAAATGATTTATTTTGTGACTAGAAATTACATACGTTTTTATGTATATATTGTTGCGCATCTAGTGGCTAAAACTTGTCTAGTTTTACTTAAATAAACAACTTTATAGAATCTCACGTTATATTTTACAAACACCAACAATGACCAATAAAATATGTCCGAAAGTGTACATGCGCGAACTTACCCCCACTACGTCGACTTTGGCTCAAGATGTTTGCCTACCACTATACATACGTAGATACTCAGTAATTTGACCGAAAATTAGATCAATTGAACACTTCACAATAGTAATAATAGTCGTTTGTATGTATAATAAGTATGTATTTACAAAAGAAAAGTATATAAGTATTATATCCGTTATCACAACACAAGCGTTTGCTTAGTGTGGGGCTAGATGGCGCTGTGTGCAATGTCCTTAAATATTTATTATTTTATTTATTTGTTTATCAACGTTAACATGTTTCTCTGACCTGATCTCCTTGCTGCAGCATGGCCCTGGTCCTGGCAGCGACGCGAGACACCAACACAGCTGCCCCGCTACCACCTGTTCACAGAATATAAAAAAATACGTAAACAAATTAATATATCATTTTGAATACGAATCAAAGGATCTCGGGTAACATAGATTGTAAACATGATAAATAAAATAGAAATTGCTTTGTTTGGAGACAAAAAATACTGTACGAAAAACGCAACATTAGAACGTTAAACAATGGTCCAATCCAGGGTGGAAAACACGGAGCTTTCGTCTCGTTAAGTATATCAGCAGGGTGAGAAAGAACATGCTTTCATTGCCCGAGTTATTGTGAAATAGTATAGGAGACAAGGGATCTCCTTGGTGTAATACTCACCTCGCACGTTGAACCCGAAGAGGCCGTCATTGTCTGGCTGCAGGCGCACGGTGACGGTGTCGTCGGGCGCGGGCTCGGAGCCCGACTCGGACTCGTCCACGTAGGTCAGAGGGATGCGGGGGAACATGCGCTCTATCATGTCCGGGTTGCTGCGGGGGAATAAAGACTATGTAAGGATGATAGTTGACTGGCCTGTTAGCTTAGTTGGTAGTGGCTCTGACTTCTAATCTAGGGGCTGCGGGTTCGATTCCCACGTGACACAAGTATTCATGAATTTTGTGTCTGGTCTGGTCTGTTGTATGTATATTAGTTTGGTCGTTAGTATGTATAATAAGTATGTATTTAATATATTAACTAAACGGTTTTCACTCACGTGTAAATCGCGTTAGTTGTTTACGCGTGAGTGAAAACCGTTTAGTTAATATATTGATAAAATGTCACACGAAAGTTTTAATATTAAAAAAGTATGTATTTACAAAAAAAAGTATTATATCAGTTATCTAGTACCCACGACACAAGCGTTTGCTTAGTGTGGGGCTAGATGGCGCTGTGTGTAATGTCCCGGAATATTTATTTATTATTTATTAATAGTACATGATAAAAAAGGTAAAGAATTTTGGTGAATAAAGGCGCCGTCTCCACGAGCGAAAGAATCACAGCGTTATTATTTTTGTAATGTCATATATTTCTATACACTCTCTATTCTCTAGTTAGCGCTGCTATTGGACGAATGGCAATGACCCCGCCTAATCTCTTCGTATCGTTCGTTGTCTTTAGTTGCGTGGTCGCCGTAAAACATAGCGCATTTACAGCTATCGTCACGTTTCAAGTCAAACAAAAAAGTGGCGATTTCGTTACGAATCATTGCAGGCACGCTGTGATCTCGTCACGAAATTGACTAGTTTACATAACTATTGCTTGATAATCTTACGCACATGTACTTTTGTGGTTCTTATTATAAGACATAAATAAATAAATAGTGTCATACCTACAAGTGCCTTACCATGAACATACTGTACAATACACTACTCACTTGAGGTCAGGCTGCGAGTGTGCGTCTGTCCACGCATGTCGCGGTACAGGCTCCGTCTGTGACGTCACGCGCGAGCCGCGACACATGCTCTGTCCGTTCGAAGTGGGTGATGTGGTGCCGGCTGACTGCGACCTGTGGCGGGAGCTGCTGCGTCTGGAATATTGACTGGCCTGTTAGCTTAGTTGGTGGTGGATCTGCCTTCTAATCTATGGGTTGCGGGTTCAATTCCCGCATGATATAAGTATTCATGAATTAAAAATAAATATATATAATTAGTTGTGTTGAGTCTGGTCGTTTGTATGTATAATAAGTATGTATTTACAAAAGAAAAGTATATTAAGAATTATATCCGTTATCTAGTACCCACGACACACGCTGATGCTAGATGGCGCTGTGTGCAATGTCCCGGAATATTTATTTATTTAATATGACTTAAAAATATTAAAAAAAAAATCAATGGAATTTGAATCGTTTTAACATGAACGTAAAGCTGCTTTTCGAATGATATGTTGCGTTTAGTAAGTTCCATAAAACAATCAAAGCGTTCGATAGTAATTTTGCTTTTATCTGTAACTAGTAGGTGCTCGCGTCTTTGCTCGAATTAAAAAGTAAAACTTGCATCTCCTATTTCACCCCTTTAAAATTGGCATTTCCAAAAATCCTTTCTTAGCGGATGCCTACGTCATAACATCTACCTTCATTCCAAATTTCAGCCCAATCTGTCCAGTGGTTTGGGCAGTGCATTGACAGATCACCATATCAAGCAGTCAGACAGTCAGTTTGAGTTTTGAAAATTTAGATGGCAAAACATTACTTTCTATGTTCCGGAATTGTGTACTTTACGTTTATTCAATGTTACAGTGGTTGCAGAATGCGTCGCGACTGTCACTTGTTCTTAATAACACCACATAGAAAACATTTGCTACAAGAATATCGACCGTGACTACAATATCATAGGATTCAATTGACTGACCTGACAAAGCTTCTATTAGAGCATCGCACTCTCGCTGCTTCGCTTATAGCTTGCGTCTCAGTCCTCATGACAGTTGGTTGTGAGATCCCCGCCAGGGACCCCAGTACGGTCAGGAGAGGCCTACGCCTCGGGCCGCGGAGTCTGAAGAAGCCGTGTCGTTCGACGCTGCACCGCCAGAGGGCCTTGGCGGCGCGACTCGAACGCATGTTGAAACCGAGCACTGTGTCGTAGCTTTCAGACTGGAAAAAAATAAAATTAGCCTATTAGTACAAGTAACAAGCCAAGTGCAAAATAGCCTCGCTCGCGAAAGAATGGTTCCGTATCTAAAAACGTCAAAAACATCTTAGTTGTTAGAGCCTTAAATATTAATTGTATTGCGTTGTTGTTTTTTATTTTTGTTATAGCTTTAACAATTTAATTTAAGTGGGAAAATTTCATCTGTCTAACAGAAACCTAGTGGCTGAAAGGCGGACGAACAGCGGGTTCTTAGAAATACGGTATATGTTATAATTATTTTAATACGCGCGCAACTCGCTTAAAATATGGTGGTATACACTGAAAACATTTATTAATAATATTTCAAATCTGCTTATCTACAGCCGCTCCAAATTGATTCAGCAATTTGAGTGTGACATTGGCATGATTAGCTTTTGAAAATATGTAACGCGCACACAAATTTTGCGTTTCTTGTGTTAGCATGATATGAAGCACAATTAGTTAGTTTTTATTAGAATCCAAAGAGTAAAGAATTTGTGTATAAAGTTATTATAAAGTTTAGAAGCGAGGACAAGTCTCTTGAATACAACTTGACGATTGGTACCTAATGTAAGGAGGAGTCGAGTCATGTACCTATAGACAAGACAGTTAACTTAAGTAGGTATGGCATATTTTACTTTTAAGCATAATTTAAAGCACAGTATACCCGTATTCCTAAACAAAATATACTACAAGCTACACTCAAAAACTGAAAATGTTGAGTAAATATTTATATCTTCCTTTTCATGTATCTAAAACAAAGACGTTGTGAATAGAAAATCTGACCACATAAATTTTGTGGCACACTGTAACTTCCTATTGCAGTGGCAAGACACTGCGGCTAATAAGGCACACTACAAACTTTAATGCTGCATGTCCAAAAGAACAATACAGTTGATACAATTTTACATCTTAGTCGTAACACAGTTTTGCGCAACCAACATACGGTCACGCGCCAGCGGAGGAATTATCAAATTCGCCCTTATAAATAACCAGAATTCTTTTTTGGGTTTAGTGACACACATGTGAGCGGCAAGCTAGCTGTCAAAGCGTCGTACTTGCCCGGACAGCATGCGTCCGAAACGCCTGCTCATATATCGGATACTGTTTCTTGAGAAGCGAACTTCATCCCCCACTTCTACCTCCCTCCTCATCGCACGACGAGGAACTGTGTCCATCTAATTAGTAAAAAAAATACACATAACAAGGACATAGCTCTTAATCTTATTTATATTCTTGAGAAGTTCATGGAAATGGCTGTGATATGACTTTAAACGCCTATGGACACTTTTGAGTTTAATGAATATTATTTTTTGTTATAATATGATTTAAGTTTTTACAAAATGTCACAATGTTTGATTTGGTATCTAAGGCAATGATGGACTTTAAAATAATGGTGTGTGACTGACAAATTTATTTGTTGATACATGCTTTTGTAAATTTATTTGTAAGCAACACGAAGTAATCTACTTTAGTTAGCCATCAATAAAGATGAACAGGCAAGGAAATCTGGTCGATCATCTTAATTATTGTAAGCAACTGAAACTCTGGAGAAATATGTAGTGTTTTTCCGCTGCGACTGCTCCTTAAATTTCGGACCGACGTTCGAGGAGTGAGGACGACGAGAGAGGAGGAACACACCTAAAAACTATCAAGTTCGTTGTTTGATGTCGGTTAAGGAGACATTACATATTTCTCCAGTTTCAGTTACAATTTCCGCAAAGTAACGCCTGATTCAATATCTTATGTATTGTAAGTACCTACCTAATTAATATCTCTGTCTTTTATACACTTCAATCGAGATCTATACTATATATACAGTAGAATTGATTTCCGGCTTGACAGGTTTACTAAAGATTAGATATGTATGCATGTATGCGTGCGTGACGTCATCACCAACCCCAACGGAAGACCAGCGCTGGTTGCTATGCAGCCAGCATTATGCTGAGTTGGGGTTGTATTGTGGCAAATATGTATTTTATTTAAGTAGTTTTAAGTATAGGTTTATTTTTACATTTATATATTTCTTGCTTGTACTTATTTGATTAATATTTGCTACAATTAATGTTTTTCTTTCTTTCTTTCTTTAGATTAGATTTACTAACTGCTGGAAGGAACATATCACTTCGATACAAATTACTTTGTTTCCCTTTTAATGTGTTACAACTAATTAGAGAAAGACTTAATAAAGCTTAAATATACTCACCGATTCCCTCTTAAGTTGTATGAAAAACCTCTTCTTCTTAAACGATATCTTGACAATCTTACTCCACGAGAAAGTGTTTATCTTGATGTTGTTTTGGAAGACCACAATACCGATTGACGTCACGCCAATAAATATATCCTTGCCGCTGTAGTCCTGAAATAGAGACAGGAAAACTTATTAAACAATTGTCTTTGGCTTTTGCATCTTGGTTATTCCAACCAGAAGAAATTGAAGGTCTTGTGAATATCCTAAAACATTAAACTTATGTTGTTGTTGGTTTTACTCACATATTGTTTATCAGTAATTATGTATACTTAAGGTATACAGGAACTGGTGGTGTTTCGTTAGAGTTTTTTTTTTGTTTTGGTGATGGTTATTTTAGGACGATAAGAAAATTTGAAATGTGTTTACTATTTTTATTGAAATATTTAAATAATTAACATAATTAAACTTTTATTGGAAAATGAGCGAAAATAATCACGACCGGCAGGATTCGAACCTGCGTATTTCTGCTACCGTCAGAACGCCTTAACCACTAGGCTACGGTCTACTAACTGCCAGGCGCGAAAATCCACACTCATTTCCATACACTTCAGACTGAGCGGCTGATGGCGCCACTTGTGCTGTCAGAATATGTCTAACAAGCACTCATATCAATGTACTATGGACACCTGATATGACGAGAAATGGATATGACCTGATATAACTCATAATTAACATAATGTAATATTCTAAAATCTAAATAGTTAATTGTATTTTGACCGCCCTGTGGGTGGAAATATAACGCATTCATATGTACATAATACCACCTTTGAAAATACCTATATTTTGCAATGAATAAATGAATTTGTTTTTTTTTTTGTTTTAAGATAATCTAAGTGTAATTTGATCATGTGTACATCAGCTCTAGTATAACTGCAAAAAACCTCACCTTGGCGGGATGTGATTCCACCCCATAACAATCCAGCCTTTTAGCGTGTTCCAGAAAGTTCGCCTCAGCATCGGCGGGCGTCTGACCACGGTGTAGTTTGTGCAGCTCTCTGATCTTACGCTCATCCTCATTGGTCTGTTTGGGTAGAAGGCACATCTCTGATAGGTAGTTCGGTGGGTGGTCTGATACGTTGTAGTCGCCTAACTCGGCTGGAATTAAAAAAGGATAAATTTGAGTAACATACAATTAGTTATTATGTACATAACTTAGTACATAGTAATACATACATACCAAAATTAAGGACAGCTTAGTGCATTGGGCTTCCTACATGGCCATTTGTGGCATTACCTACTTACTTACTCCGCTGGCGCAGCGACCCAGGCATTTGTGGCATTAGTTTTAATTATTTTTTTCCGTTTTGTATTATGTTTTTTTATGTGAGTGTCCAATAAAGTATCAATTTATCTATCTATATATCTATCATGTTGTATTAGCTAAAAAAAAATTAAGGAAGTAGTTTTGCTAGGGGTCTTATCTCTCTCTAATATGGAAAACAAATGAAGGAATAATGTCGAAAAGATTGTGTTGTAAAGCTTCAAATTCATTTTTTTTTGTATTTAAGTACTAAAGCCATCTAAAAGTAATTTAGTAAAATGTTGAAGAATACTTTAAAACACTGAAAAAGTATTGCTTAAGTTACCATAATACTGTATATATGTACCACAAAATAACATAATTTCAGTAATGTGCTGGTAAAATTATAGTTTTCCTTAATTACAGTTCCTTCAAAATGATGGTCTGGATGATCTAATTTGGATATATAAATACCTATTATTAATAAGAGGACAAATCTAATGATATGCATTACATATTAAATAATTCATATAACTACCTAAGTGAATTCCAAAATAAGTCTTAGTAGTTATCCATTAATGATATGGTAAAACCAGTTCATACGTTAATTCATTCATTTTCCCGAAAAAATAATAATATAGTAAATTATTTGAGCCTATGTATTGGGAAATCTTGTAATGAAAGTGATTACATTCACAAATAATGTGAACTAAGTTACCCTCATGTACTAATATAAGTAGTTAATAAGTATGTGTGTATGTAACCACAGGAAAAATACATTGAACTTTGTAAAACAATGAGAAATTTAGGCATTACTTCGGCTCACAA
The DNA here is from genome assembly GCA_927399415.1 of Macaria notata. NCBI lineage: Eukaryota > Metazoa > Arthropoda > Insecta > Lepidoptera > Geometridae > Macaria > Macaria notata. Next base: position 3,308,206 of record OV656737.1, read on the forward strand.
TGAAAGCTTTAGGAATTTCATTCATTTTCATCACAGAAAATGAATGCAATGTGTTAATGATATGAATATATGTATAGGGTACTTTTAGTGTCACATTAAAAAGCAATTGTGGAGTCTTGGTCTGATAAACAAGAAAGCATATCAACAACTTCTTAGCAATTCAAGCAAAAATCAAGGTATTATCATTATTATTTGTGCTCCCAGTGTGAAATATAAAATTATAAACAAATACATACATCACTCCTTTTTAAATAACAATCCAACTAGGTACTAATATTATAACAGAATTAGTTTGTGTGCAAATTTGAATAATTATTTCTTCTCTAAACAAATGTCAGAACAAAGTTAGATTAAATTTGGCATGGAATAGCGTAGATAGACTTTAGATTATTTAAACATGGAATACTTAGGCAACTTTTTTCAAGAATTGACAGATAACACAGTCCGATGCCACTAGAAATTGTAATATAAGTATATTATAATATAAGTTATGTATAAGAAATAGACAAAAGTGTCCTTGGATCTCTGAAGATATAATAAAATTACAATTAGACATACATGACCTATACCAAATTCAGAGACAGTACCCACAAGTAACATCCACTCAGGATATAATAGAAATAAAAACTAAGTTAAAGAATAAACTTTTAGATGAAAGTAAGAAAAAACACATTGAGGGTAGAATAAATAATGCGAAAAACCCCAAAAAGGAGGCGTGGAATGTAATTAAAGAAGAAACAAATAAAGATATAAAAGAATGGACATGGGATCTATTGGACGAGAACAAAATAAAAATAAGAAAAGAAAATATAGCAGATTACTTAAATAATTATTTTATTTCAATTGGTCAGAACTTAAAGACAAATAACCCACCAAACATACAAGAAGCAATGGGTTTACTACAAATACAGGGATCTTTTCCGTCAGATAATTTTAAATTTAAGTATGTAACTCCCCTTGAACTAATGAACATAGCTAAGAGAATGATAGACCGATCAGAGACGATGGATATATTCGATATATCCGGATCTTTTCTATATGATATAATTTTGCGTCTGGGGGACCATCTAACTTTCCTTATTAACAATATTCTGCAGTCGGATGAATATCCTAGAACACTAAAAAAGAACAGAGTCACACCATTATATAAAGGCAAGGGAGAAACCACTTCTGTGAATAATTATAGACCAATAACAATAGTACCCACAGGTTCAAAAATTATAGAATCACTGATGGCAGACAATATTATGAGCCATATGAGTCAGAATAATTTGATCACCAATGCCCAATACGCATATAGAAAAAATCACTCGACTACGTCTGCGGCTCAAAAGCTAGTAGAAACGATTATTGATGGCCTTGAACATAAGAAAAAAGTGGCTGCAATATTTCTAGACTTATCAAAAGCTTTTGACTCTGTGAGTCATGACCTTGTAATAGTGAAGCTCTCAGCTTACGGAATAACTGGAAAACCTCTCCGACTTATAAAATCATTCCTTGAAGATAGAGAGCAAATTGTCGAAGTGAAAATAGACAAACAACGTCATAAATCATCGCCAAGGAAAGTAGATATAGGAATTCCGCAGGGATCGTCATTGGGAAATACCTTGTTTCTGGTATTTCTCAATGATTTATGCCTTAGTGGAATTAAAGGAGAAGTCATCCAGTATGCAGATGATACGACAGTGATTATAACCGCTGACTCACATGAAGAACTTCAGAAATGTATAAATAAAACTTTAAGAGAGTTAGAAAACTGGTTTACGGTGAATGGTCTGAAACTGAATACTGATAAAACGAATATAATGTCCTTCAATGCTGTATCACCAAACTTTAAAGAAGCTCCATTAATATTAGAGAATGGAACTGAATGTATATACGCAAAGCATGTTAAGCTATTAGGATTCGATTTAGATCCCTCCTTAACATGGAAAGAACATATTAATAATACTTGTAAAAAAATGGCAAAAGGGGTTTATGCATTAAAACAGTTGAAACCAATAACAAGCCCAGAGCACCTAAAGGAAACTTATTATTCATACATACACTCTATACTTTCATACAGCATAAGTATATGGGGCAATGCGACAGACTTTGAAAGAGTGTTAATAATGCAGAAACGAGCAATAAGAGTACTTGTGGGAGGTAGATATAGAGAGTCTTGTAGAAACCATTTCAAAGAGTTGAAGATTTTGACGTCAGTGTCACAATATATATTAGAGATTATAAAGTTTGTAAAAAGAAATCCACATTTGTTTAAACTTAAGACTTATAACTCAAATAGAACCAAGATAAACAGAGTATTGTTGAAACCAACTGTGCCTAGGCTGTGTATGACTAAGAAACTACCCACTATAATGGGAGAGAAACTGTTCAATAAACTCCCCGCACACATTCAGTCTTTGAATAATGATCAGCAATTTTGCAATAGCGTCAAACAATTATTGTTAGATCAGACACTATACAGTTTTAAAGAATACTTTGAAAATGACTACAGTCAACTATTGATTCTAAACTTGCTTAGAAATTATGTAATTAACTACTGAGTAAGGAGTGTGATGCCAAATTGTCATTTTAGCCCCTATACAGCTAAAGTGACAGTACCAAGATTTATTTAAGTTGACATATTGTATGATTACATACCTATTATTATGTTTGACATGATTTTAATAACAAAAATTTTCATTGTTTTATTAATAAAACTAGACATATGTAACTTCTAAAATTTTATAAAAGCCTAATGTTATAAATTCAATTTGACGAGATATTGTAATTTGTGTAGCATATTCTGTGATATTAGTACTTATACCTATGTATGTTACAATTTTACATTATCAATAAAGATTCTTTATCTTTATCTTTTTTTTTTATCTTTAATAAATAAAACTTACCTTGTACAGTAAAAGAAGCCAACAGCAAAGCAGTGTTCTTAGGTGCAGTCATTCTACCATCTAGCAGCAGTTTCCTCAACTGGAGACACAGCAGATACTTGGTGTACTCCTCGCCCAATCTTGAAGGCTCCGGTGGATAGAAACGGACGGCTAGCCAGAACTGAGCATTGGTACCCACTTGTTTCTTCACTGATTTTGAGATGTCTAACCATCGCTGAAGAAAAGAAGTTGTGTGATTAGGGAATGTATTAGTAGGTACATACATAATAACAAGATAAAAAACTGAAACATTTTTTTTGGTTTTTGTTTGTTGACTCAAAAAGTAATCGGCAATTTACGGCTAAAATCAAAAATAAACTTGACAATGGATATTTTTTTTTCTAATCTTGCAAATAAATAATATACTATTATAATAATTATGATCACTCCACTATTACATTTTATTCACTAATGAGAACCACTGTGTACTAAACTAACAGAAGTCACTGTGGACTCGACAGATGTTTAAAGAATACTAATTTGAAAACCACTCATCAATGAATGAACCATTAACATTTTTTCTGCATGACTCATTCTACTATGACCTGTAGTATAACTAAACATTATGCAAAACTTTTCTGAGAAACCAGATTCAAATTCAATATTATTTTTATGAAATATCAATTCACAGATTGGTATCATTTACTTGATGATTCATACATTGTGATATAGGTAGCTTTATAGTTATTAATATTTATCAAAGGTGTTATCATTTTATTCCTTACTAGTGGACACCAGCAGCTTCACTCACATTATTTTGAGATAAAAAGATTTAAGATGAACATTACTTTTTTATTTTCACCAATTAAAATGAAATAAACACTAAATGTTAAGTTAACCACCAACATGTTAGTGAAAACTGTAGAAAAATCAGTTTAGATGTTTCTTTTTTAAACATGATTTTTGTGTTCTATTGCATCAATGAAGACCCCTAAACTAGTTTTTTTTTCAACTATCTTTAATGTACAGACACTGACCAGTAACAGCTTTATTATATGTATAGATGATAAAAGGGTTCATTATGGGCTGAGTCAGCTGATTGCTATAATCAGGTGAGGGTCATGATCCACGCTTTAACAAGTGGTTAGTAATTATCATTTGAGTCACATGAATGAATATCTGTATCATTTCTGCACTGACTTAAATGTTTCAATAGTGAGTTTGACCATTGATTTTAGTCTTATATCATACAGTATAGTAGACTACCTATTAGAGACTCTGGCTAGATAAAGCCTAGCCATTGTCTCTTGCTACGCCCCAATACCTCGGGGCACATGTAATTTTACTGGAATATTGTATGTATGCAAGTAAAAAAAAAAACATTTTTATAAAGAAATCTCTGGCAAAGTAGGTTACTCCAAGTGGTTTTATTTAGCTATAAGCCACTTATAAAGGTAGTAATTTTAAGCTTCTGTTCTGTTTATAGAATTGTTTGTATTGGTATTGTTGTTTCCTTGTGATGTTTTAACAGAGTGTACAAAATAATATTTTCTGAAAATCTAAAGAGGTTAATAAGAGGTTGCATCTGATTAAATTCTTGGTATTGGCAGTTTCTCATAATGTAGCTGTGAGACATTTCAGAGGTCTTTACAGAGGTTTGAAATATCTCAACATCAAAGTTTGCCACTATTCTATGAATTTAACTGATTCAATTTATTCATTCAATTCAAAATGAAGAGACATATAAATATTTACCGTAATCTCAGTGTTGGTAGCATTGGGTGGTGTTCCGTTTTCAGTGAACTGTAGTCCGAAATAGTCCTTTTCAGTAAGTTCTAGGTGCCGAAACACTTGCTCCAGCAACACTATGCCTTTAGCTTTTTTCTGAAAATAATAAGAAAAAGCTCTTGACAAAACATGAATAAGTTTATATGAATGAAAGCTACAATATCATTGGCAAAATATAGGGGTGAAAAAATCTTATATTTTTCTTAAAAAATATTAATATTAAATCCTCTAATTAGACTTAAAATAAACAAGCTAAAGATGATTGAAAACTTCAGCTGGTAGTTAGGCTCAGGTGTCAAATGATATCTAAGTATTCATAATAAACCAACTTTATATTCATTAATATAGGTACATTCTTATTCTTAATTAACTGGATCATGCCTACTTACAATGAAACTAGAAACAATTTGGTTCAGTATTTGTTTTAGTTTACCAACCAGACAGTGTCATACCAGGAAAACTTGTCTCAATTTCCTTGCCTTTGTATGTCTATATTTAATGCCAAACAGCACTCAAAGTTATAAAACACAAAAACATAAACAAAGGGTACTAACCTCCACTGAAAAAACTTGTTCTGTGTCATCCAGCAGTTGCACAGTGACATTGAATATGTTCAGCTTTCTGTCCCGAGCCAGCTCTGACGCCCGCACGTTGTAAGTGCCGCTGGTGCTACTGAAGGCTCGCCTCGAAACACTTTCGATCATCTCATCGATTACTCACTATCAAGGATCAAGATAAACAGTCAACGACCGGTAAGGTCAGTTGGTAAACTACATATATACACTCGTGTATACCTGCACGCTTCACTCACTGTACTACTACAATTATCCTGCTAATTGACCTCATGAATCATGAATCCTTCTACTCCAGTTGGTAATACCGACGGGCTCTGACGTGCCCTTTTGTTTTCGGGAAGATCCTCATGTTTATTTGTATGCTCGGTCAGTGTTTTTGGTGTTACTTGTCACGGCTGTTTCTCGTTCCGATAAACACATACACATGAAAAGCTTGTCGTAAACAAAGTAATCTTGCTGCTTAGATCACAAAACGTATGTAAATCTAAAATCAATTTTCATTTAGGCATAGGCACTTCTTATGAAAATAAATTCCGCCATATTTTAATTTTAGTGATGTCTAGAGAGTCCATGTAATGTAGACTCACAAATTTTATCACATCCATTTTATTAAGAATAATGCTAAGATATAATGTACTATAATATGTTCTATTTTTTTTAAGATATAACGGCAAACATTTTGTTTTGACGTTATATTATGTGTAAGGTTGCGATTCCCGGTCTCTTTTCACAGTCTTGTATAGTCTTGTTTCCTTGTCCATAACTCACAGGCGCATCACTATTTATGTGAGACGTTGACATTGACATAAATATAATAATGTAAATACGTTTCGTTTTCCCACTAGAAAAAATTATGATGAAGATAACTTTTGTAAGACAATGTTTACTTTTGTTAAAATATCTTTACATTTATATTACATTTAAAACGTTTATGTATTGATGTAATCTCATGCTGTGATTGACACTAATTTTATCTGTAGACATCATAAATATATATAAATCCGGAGTTTCTTTTGTCTTAAATATGAATAGTAACGAAACGCAATATTGATGGTGATGTGTGTAAGTCTCCGCCAATCACAGGTTACCTTGTCGTCCAATCAGAGCACCTGTCACCAACTTTTCTCTTTGGTCGCCAGAGAGGGTGGTGGATCACTTTCCGTCATAGCGTCGTTACTTCTCAAACTGAACGCACGTTTTTGAATTAACGTGTTTCGAGCAATTTCTTTTTAATTTTCAAGTTTTAAAGAATCTTTATCGGTTGTTATCCGAACAATCTTTCTAGAGGTCTTTCGGAAAGACCTAGCATAGTGATTTTTAGTGCGCGATGAAGTGTCCGCAATATTTTTGAATTTTAAATATAATTAAGTGTTTTCTAAAAACCGCATGTACTCTTTGAGTGCGCAATTTAGTGCTTTTTCGAGCATTTTTAAATGTGAATATAACGGCGTTTTTGAAGTGCCGTATGAACTGTTTTAGTGCGCGGTCAAGTGTTATTTTGGAGAATTTTTAAATTTAAATACAAATAGTGTTCTCGAAAAACCTCATGGATTATTTCGGGCGTGAAAAGTGCAATATTGAGTTATTTAAACCCAACGGTTTTTCGTAAAAACCTAATGGATTGTGATAGTGAGTGCTTAAGTGCTATTCTGAAATATTTAATTTCCAACGGTTTTTTGCGGGAAACCTGATAGACTGTCATAGTGCGTGAATAAGTGCTATTTGTCAATAGCATACGGGTTAACAATGTTTTCGCGGGGCCCGGTAGCTCGTCGATAATCGGGTTGGCGAAGATCGTATCATGTCGTCTCTAGCAGATCAGGATTTCGGCAGCAAACGCACAGCCTGCGTGCTACTTCACACAGGCTCACTAATGCAGCGGCAGCGCGTGCGGCGCGGTACCTACTGAGCGGCCTTGCTCTTCATATATACGAGATGTTGGACTCTTCTTCAACGTTGGAAGGATCAAGTATCTGGGTGAAATGGAAGTGATTTGGTGAGTCCATTCCAATTTGATTTGTGTACATATCTAAAATATCAAGCCTTTCTTATTCAAAGCTTGATAGACCATCCACATCCAAAAATATGAGTCGACATCTGTTAGATTTACATTTTACGAAGTTCTAAGTAAACATCGTAGCATAATTGTTAAAACGAGATAGGCAATTCAAAAAGTCGCAAGAGAAAACGAGAAAACAATACAAACGTCTATCAGTTGAAGTTGCTATTGTCATTGTAAAATAGGGATAACCGTCAGTTACCGTCAGTTATCTTTTTGCCGGATGCAGTAACTGAATAAAACAACTTGAAAAATTGTTCAGTTTATTTTTTAATATTTATAACATTTGTTAGTCAGAAGGCGATGTAAACAATGAAAAAGTATAAAAGCCGACGCAACCGCGCCGGCCGGGCATTCTTAATCGAGACTGAGCCGAACAGAGCTCCCACTGTTTTGTATTTTGTCGGGAGTTGTGCTAAACGATCATTGCTAAGTGAATTTGTGATTACTAAGTGAAGTTAGTTCGAAGCGATTTTGTGATTAGTGTAAGATTTCAAATTGTAAAAATAAATGAAGGTAGTTGTTGCTACTTGTGTGTTTTTTTTTAAATTAAATCCGCTTCTGATCTCTAATATCAGACTTGGGATAACAAAACTTTCTTTTTGCCCACGAATTGTTTTGTTTAAATCTTGCACAAAATCACTTGGAACGGCTTGGTTTGTAACGGTGGCTCAACTTTCCAAAGTACCCAATCGCGTAGATCAAATTTTTTTTTACATGTAGCTTACATTTACACAAGGCTACACGTTAAATATTTTAGCACGGAGATGCTTAGTTTTCGAGATATACCTACATTTTTTAAAATCGAAAATTAATCCTTTATTTTGTCAGTTTCTTGACACTATGACTGCCATTAGCGTTTCGTTTTACGGACTGCTATTACATACAAGCGTGCGACTTAGGTATCAAACTATTATATTTATTTGCTAATGTGTATGTAATGTTTAGTTTTTGTCACAATTACGTAAATATTGATGAAAAATACATATAATACGTAATTTTATTTATTATTTGATCGCAAATTTATACGTAGTTATTATAATATTTTGTGTGTAGGTAACTTATAACTTGATGAACGAAACGTGACGCCATGGTTTTTTTTTTAGTATTGGCGTCACACTCTTCGCGTATTTGCCAGTGTCAAGTAATTTTCTTTCCGACGTGAAAGCTTTCCATTATATAGGGAGTCACCAGGGGATCAAGCACCTTGCCCCTGGTGCGAAATCTTTTCGCTTCACGAAAAGTCACCGGGTGATTACACGGCCCTTGCCCCGGTGTAGTTTTCCCTCGGTAGGGGCCCATACCGAGGTTTATTGCATGTTTGTTACATATTCCATTTTGAACTTTTAATCCGTGAGCATTGGCCAGCTTGCGGATTGGATGTTCGAGAAGGACGAGTAGTCTTGTTTGTTTAACAAAAAAACTAACAAATTAACGGTGCTTGGTATCATACTGTGGGTTTTTAAATAATTTTTACCTTGTCCTCATAAAAATGATGGTGAAGGCACTGAATGTTTAGATCCGAGACCAGGGGCTTACGCTAACACTTCGTGTGCTGTTGCGCACCCGCCTGGTGCGCTTCTGCGCACACTCCTGGTGCGCTGCTGCGCGCACTCCTGGTGCGCTGCTGCGCGCACTCCTCATGCGCTGCTTCGCGCGTTCCTCGTGTGCTGTTGCGCGCACTCCTGGTGCGCTACTGCGCACACTCCTCGTGCGCTTCATTTCATGAACCTACTCAATTCTCACATAGCGTCGTCTTTGGTTACCAGCATGGTGTTTCACAATGAGTCGGATATGATCCGATCCGCTCGTAGTAAAAATGGTAGAAATTAAATACAATGGTAGAAATTTAAAATATAAGTTTTAAGGCTAATTTTACCATTTTTACTGTTGATTTCATATGAATAATTATAAATAGAAATAAATCAATGTATAATTATGTGTAAATCGGGTTAAATATCATGAAAAAACAAAATCGAATTTATCATCGACGGAAACGAATCCGCTAGCTTTTGGCTCACGGAACGGTTCCGATTTTTCTGATGAATAAATTTGTTAAAAGATTCGTATGGAATCATTGTGATTTGGAAAAATCCTTTCCGTGCCAATTGATTTTTCGTCTCAATCGAATCGGATCCGTATCCGACTCATTGTGAAACACACCGCAGGAGTTACAAACACATCTTTCATTGTTTATGCTGGGCATCGTCACATGCCTAATAAAATGCAAATTTTACACAAAAATAAAATTTGTATTATTAGCAGAGACGATGCCCAGCACCCCCTTAAGGGCTCCTGGTGAGAGACTTCTATGACGGAAAGTGATCCACCACCCTCTCTGGCGACCAAAGAGAAAAGTTGGTGACAGGTGCTCTGATTGGACGACCGGTACGACCGGACGAAGGTAACCTGTGATTGGCGGAGACCTAGGAAGGCGCTGATTGGCCGAAACTAAAGGGAAGTATACTACGCATCTCTCATTGTTTATGCTGGGCATCGTCTCTGCTAATAATACAAATTTTATTTATGTGTAAAATTTGCATATTCCTTGTAACATGCTCACAATTTAAATATAAACGATTTTTGTTTTCTGGGTGATTTACTTATGTAATAATGTATAAAAATAAGTCGGGTTTTCCTTCCTGACGCTATAACTCCAGAACGCACGAACCGATTTCCACGGTTTTGCATTCGTTGGAAAGGTCTCAGGCTTCGTGAGGTTTATAAAAAAAATCGAAGCCATCTGGTGTAGAAACTGAGTTCACCTGGTTTACTAGAGAAAAATAAAAATTATTTTGATATATTATGTAATAGTAGTTTATGCAACTGTCATATAATGAAGGGTATTAAAACACGAGTGTGAGTTGATGAAACGAGCGCAGCGAGTTTCATAATAGTAACGAGTGTTTTAATACCCGTGTTATATGCAGTTGCATACACTACTTTATCTTCACTAATGCAATTAATCAAACAACAAGAGTAAAAGCTGACAATAGTTAATTGTTCATATAATTTTCAAGATTTTTCTGGCAAAAGATTGTAAGTTACTTTTGTTGCCAATTCTAGAATATCCGGAGGCGTACACATATCATCGTCGCTATCCATTTTTAACTTTAAATTTGTCTTTAAAAAACAAAACACATTGCGAAACATTACATTCACGCGTACGTGTATTGTCACAGTGATTTTGCCGCCATTAAAATCTAACCAACGAGAGCGCAGCGCGACCAACCCGATTGGCCCTGCAATCAGGTTGGTCACGCTTTTTCGATGTTATAATGAGCTATTACGATATCGATGTGGATATTATAACATCATGTGAAATTGCTTAAATTGAGTGTTTTGTTGTCTGTGCTATAACAGTAGTAATTATTAGTCAAGTATTGGAAACATAAGTAGAATGTTACAACATTAGTGTAGATAAATTCGTTTATACTCTTGACCTTAAAACGTGCGCGTTGGCTTGATAGCGTTTTTGTCCTACTTTTTTAATTCAAGATTTGAAATCCGATTATGATACCATATTAAACTATATCATCATGTCATACCTTATATTTTGATGGATAAAACAAGTAATTAATATTTTTGTAAATAAAAGACACATTCAAACAGTTATCTGCCTTTATTACGTTCCTCTTCAATAAACCAGCAGCCATAGTCATTCGTTCGGTACCATTACAAGAAGAAAAAATTAATACACTATTACATACTGTTACAGTTTGGTTTGAATATGTGTTACAGCTGAAGTTATGTGTAGTATAGGTTGTATTACTATTTACTATTTTAGATACACATGCGGATCATGAAAACCAGAGTGCAATGCGATTCTGCAATAAAATTACTTTTAATTAATAATCTTCATTTATTTACGGGACTAGCAGTTTATTTTAATATCATTTGTACTTATAAATCTATATTCGTTCTATTACGCTACCTAGTGATTGTAGGGAATCAGATTTGTAACGTCAGTGTTATTTGAGATTTATTACAAAATTATAAATAGTTTTATACTCACATTTGTATGAGTATACTTTCTTTAGCCAGCTTCTGACGTTTCATAAAAATGGGAAATAATTGAATTGTACGAAATAAATATCTAGCAAGCATGATATAACTACAACACGTTCATAAATAAAGTGACGTTCGATCTGATTCCATTATGATACATATTACCACAGAATAAAGATGATATTACTTTGCAATATCGCATCGCACAGTTCAAGCGACTGTTTACCTAACTGCTTGTGGTGGGTGTAGTGGTGCTCTAAGTCGATAAAAAACCCGTCCGAGAAATTTTTTGTTATGGCCAAACATCCCCTTTAAATACACTTTTTGCATTTGTTATAATTTTTGAAAATATAAATTTTGATAATATTTTTCTTTTGTCCCTAAATATTAATCCAAATAGTTTTATTATCCTTATATTGTATTTACAATTTTTCAACAGCCGAAAAATATGTTCAATTTTTTATAATTATTACTTTTAACGACTCTTGTTAAGTAGTAGGTAACAGTACAAATATTAATGATCACAAGTTGGTTTTCATTGGTCATTAACATACAATTACATTACAGCCTTAATACCTAGGATGGTGATACAATTAACAGCAGGTCATTATGGAAACACATCAAAATAAATATTTTGTATCACGTAAATTCATGATTTCTTTGAAACATAATTATTTTACAGAAAAAACAGCACAGTGATGATAACTAAATTTTATATTAAGGCACCAGTCATTACAAAATTGTAAATTAATTGTATTACATTATATACCTTTTGGTAAGAAAATTTTTATGGTGAAGTGCCTTCTTTTAAAGATAAACCTTCGAAATTTATAAATAATTTAAAAAAAATGTGTATATAACTTTAAGACTGTCAGCTACAGTAAAAATCATAAATAAATGTCAAAACTTTAGTTTTTTTGGAATACTCTAATATATTTTTCAAAATCTACTTTTCCAAATGCGAGGCAATTTTATTAGTTAAATAGTGACAGTCTAAAAATATATACACATAGTGTAGGTACGTTTGAGTTTCCAGACCTCCTGTTATTTGTACTCTATTTCTATGAATTTTAAAAATGTGAAATTTTGTCAAAATAATATTTTACTGCAATCAAAAGATGTTAGGAAAGTAACCAACATTGCCACAAAATCCAACTTGAATATATTATAAGATACCTACCTATCATTACACTTATACTTTTTTGAAAAGCTATTAACTAAATTTAATAAAGAAACTAAACTAATAATACATAATTAGTAAAATAATATTACCGAAACAATATTTACAGTTGTAAAGATAATATTAATAATAATTAATTTACGCTATACATATCGCTTTATAATACCTAACTATCAACAAAAACCTACCAAAGATCAAAAAAATTCTCAGTAGGTCCTAGACTGACGACACATTTCAACTACTTCATAATATCGAGATAATTCTTAAAATTAGAACGTGCAACATTCGCTAGAAGAACTAAACAACTCAGAGTATTTCAATAAATTATTATTTCATCAGCTACTTTTGCTGACATTTTATGTATTGTACTTATTTACAAAATGCAATATTTTTACAAAAAACACTAGCACTAGAAATACCTTGTTTTAGCTTACAGATCATTATTTCAGTAAACTTGATATTAAAACGTTGACGCTCTTGTTACTTTAAGATTTGCTGATCCATAAAACCAAATTAATCGTTATGCTTTAATGATGTTTGTTTTCTGTTTCCTCCTTTATTTTTATGATTTTATAATCCAAATATAATAACAAAGTAATTAGGTAAGTGAAATTTAAGAATGTTAATGGACAGATTGTTGTTTCATAGTGTTTTAGTTGTCCTGCTGTCTCGATAGATTTAATTGGTTTGTACTAATAAACACCTACAATATTACTACGACATTTCATTCATATCATCGTAAACTACACCGAGACGAATTCAGTCGAAATTGTTTTATAATACATTATTACGTTACACTTAATACTATGTCTACATTCATGTTTAAGTTGGCTGGAATCGCATAGAGATTTGCGCTTTCGAATAAGGCCCAAATATTTTTCAAAATGTAAAAATTATAACAAGATGCCAATACTATAAAAGCAAACGAACATGTGAATATTGAGACAATCAAGAGAGACTACGTGCAGATATTAAAGCGGCATCGACGTCATTGATGTGAGTATCGACAGTATCGTTTCCCAACACTAGATGCTTTTAGCGGGAAACTTGTTTTATGTAGCTGTCAAAGTTTGTTTAGACCATGCCTTTGGACATCATTCTGACGGTGTTTTTGAGTGCCTGGCGCTTGTTGCAGAACCATATTCGGATGACCTCACGTTCGTAGCCAAGCTGGTGAGCCAGGCCGGTGATTTCTGTTCCTGTAAATGAAATAATTAACTTTTTAACACCAATTTTTTTATTTAATTTTTTTGCGGAGTATGATTAGTTTCTGTTGGAACTTTGTTTTTAATTCAAATAGAAAATTTGACTTTTCAAACGTATAAGATACTACATTATTCAACTCATTTATCTTATGTACTCACTCATGGAAAAAGAACGAAAACGAAATCAACTACACGCAGGATTTTCAGAGAATATTATAGCAAAGATTATTTGTATTGCTGTAGTAACTCTTTCAGGCTCTTATTATTCAACCAATTCTATCTTTTGAATAATTCCCAAATTAATGAATTAATATGGCAATTGGCAAAGGTAAAAAACGGAGAGTACCTATATTCGATACACTGTTAAATTAATGAGGAATAAATTCACTATATTTTGGTGGTAGCCAGGAACTTGGCGCCCACCACGATCTACGCAAGAGATCTCCCTCAATGGATTAATTATACGGGGGAGCCAAACCCTTATTAATAAGGGACAGGGGTCTGAGGAGCCAGGTGTTTTATTTCCTTTTTTATTTACCTGAAGGATGCGTATTCCTCTCAAAGTGTGCGTTCAGAAGTTCCAGAGCCTGTGGTGTGAAGGAAGTCCGTCGTTTGCGCTTCTTGCTCGGCTCCATTCCGATGAAATCTGTCAGGTGGTTCTGGCCCGATGCATACCTGGAACGAGGAGTTTGGACTTTAAGATGGCGGAATAAGGTGGAGTTTTGCTTGCTGGTTAGGTTAGAGTGTGGTGAGTGTTGGTGTCGCAGGCGATTGTCGTTTGTTAAGTTTGGGCCAATGTTTCGGATGTGAAGAATTTTTCTAGATTTGTATTTTATATGTTTGGAAATGTTTTGTAACTAAATATGATTGTGATAAAGTAAGAATACAGTTGGCGCAAACTTAGGTTTCGTTATACCATGAGCTGTGAAGGGCGGTAGAGGAAATTAATGTGTGAAGAAACTGAGACAGTACCTACTTCAGCAAACCCCAGAAACATAAGAGGAAATTCCATTTCATATTCTATTATGAGAGCTTTTTCCCATCAAACTCATTGTAAGACTAGACCAAATAGGTGTCAGTAGCTTATTTTCTACCCTTATTATCTTACAGTACCATGCACAAGCAGCGTTAGTTAAGAACCTAGGTAGATACTTAGGTACGTCATTGTGTTCTTAGTATTTTTTTTGTACAAATTAGATTCATATTTGAAATCAACCAAAAATTAAATGGTTCACTATTGTCAACCAGTGTGTTGTACCTATATTACTTATTTTTTTTAAGTTCCGCTATCAAAATATCCTTTACAATTTATGTAACTCATAGCTTTACCACAGTAATAAATAATATACCTATATTAAACACTAGCTGTGCGCGCGACTTCGTCCGCGTGGAATAGTTATTTTGGGCATCGTATGTGTTTTTGCAAACTACCTCTTCAGCTATATAAATTATAGATGTTACCCACTACTTGAACCGTTTTCGCAGCTCACGCCACGGAAGCCCTCAAAGATGAATAATTTTCCCCGTTTTTTCTACATTTTCCATTGTTTCTTCGCTCCTATTAGTTGCAGCATGATGTTATATAGCCTATAACCTTCCTCGATAAATGGTCTATTCAACACAAAAATAATTTTTCAATTCGCACCAGTAGTTCCTGAGATTAGCGCGTTCAAACAAACAAACAAACAAACCCTTCAGCTTTATAATATTAGTATAGATTTTCAAGTTCACATTAACAAGTAAAATGTGAGTTAAGACCCCGACATGAAAATAACAAGCCTTGCTCCGGTTTCATAATACAAGAAGCTATTTACATGATCATCCATACTTCATGCACGGATATCAAATGTAGGTGCATATATCAAATCTAAACGAGATGGGAAAAGAAGGAAAACAATGATTGAAAACTTACTTGAAAGCATGAAATCATGAAATCGACGATTTTTTTTCATAAAGAAGTCTCTTGATATAGCTGGTTTATGATAAGCAAGATAAGATATTGCATCAGGCGTGACTTTTGTGGAAAGCCATTGCAAATGAAACTCTCTTCAGAGTTTCATGATTAGCAAGAGTTAGGATATTACAAGTTTTGGAGGACTTCACTCAGGAGGACAAGACTTGGGAGGCACAAACTGACTTACAATTATGCAACTCACGAAAACAGTCAGGAAAATGGCTAAAAAGAGGTCCAAAATACCAGACCTTGCAAAAAGGTAAGAAACCACAAACTTATCTATTTTTCAAACAATCTCAACTGATCGTAGCAGCATATGTTTCTTGCTCTCTAGCTCCGAAGTTTATGATTGTAAGAGCCATCAAGAGAGATCGTGTGATCTTAAGCAAAATAACAGTCAATAAACTACACATACTATATATAACTACACTACTTTCTTCTTTTTTTCACTACTTCTACTTTTTTCTTTTCTTTTTTTTTTTTTTTTTTTTTTTTAAAAAAAAAAAAAAAAAAAAAAACATATTTGGACGTTTAGGATTGTATAAAAACAATACCCCAAAACCCCTGTACTGATTACGCGAGTAAGAAACTGCGCGATAAAAGACAGGACACACAAATGCCAAGGATTCAGATATTACGTACGCGAGAAATTCAAAAACATTACCACATTATTAAACCTCGTCTCCATTTCGCCTCCAACCGTACCACATCTCAAAGTTGCAAATGTAACTTAATAGAGCATTAACAATGAATTAATGGAGGCCGCAACATCTATCGCTGTTTAATTCAAGAAGTTCCAACTCTGCTGCAGTTCGTTAAAAATTACCACCAAGTGGGGCCGCAGATTGCAAATTCAGCTTGCATTTGCAATGTTAAACCTCTTGCATTCTGATAATGCATTTAAAGTCGCGCGGACACCTGAGCGATCGCGGGAACTGCAGAGAGAGTAGCTTTTTCACTGATGATGATTAAATGTTATTACTGTAAGTTAGTAGGTGGTAATGATTTTGTTGATATATATTTTTCTAGGAATGCAGAACAACGAAATCAACCTAAATAGACCGTAAACAATCTATCAGCGTTATCCTAGACTAAAAATAATAGGAAGTCCAAGCCTCGCCTAGGAATACCACGATGAATGCTGAAATAAAACGGAAAATCTTATGTAACCAAACCTAAAAAAAAACTGAGAAACGTCTTCTTCAAAAATAATATGTATAAAACAATCTTACGAGAGAGCCGACTTGTACATGTTAAGGTGGTGTTTATTTTCCAAATCTCTGATAAAGCAAAAAATATAAATTAAGGCTCCTGAGATATTTGAAAGAAAGAATTCTCGATCAGATTCAACGGAAGTCTGATGTCCGCATACGTAAAGTTTGCTCAGGCGTTTCTACGTCTTAAATCTCTATTGCATCCTCGATAATGCATTTTAATGATACGAAATGCATCGATAGATCCCGACAGCATCTTGCGACGTCATTATGTCCGCCTGAGATTTAAGCGGGAACTGCTCCATTTGAAATTTTAATGAGGGCTGGGATTGATTGGGATGATGTTCTCTGGAACCGTTACTGTAAGTTGTGAGGGTTATTTAGTGGTCTAAGAAGGACGGTGAAATGTAGGACATCTTTATAGAGACTTAAGATTGAGATATTAAAGGATTTGATGGCAAGGATTGGTGGTGATGGTTGGAAATAGATATAAAAAACAATATAAGTAGAGCGTGTTTATCCTATGTGTGAGCTTATATATTATTAACTTACCTTTTTTGGTAAACCAAAAAATATGTAAAACTTTAAAATGACGCTGGTAAAACCATATCCGCATATCTAAAACAAAGCTCAAGCCAAACATGCACGCAAGTAACGCATCCACACATCAAATTGTCCATATTCTCTGAAACTAGAATCAGAAATTAAGCAAGTTAAACTGATTCACATTTCAGAGAATCTAATGTTAGTGAGTTGTTAGTGTTTACGCGATCCAAATAAACATAAGCCTAGCCCGTAAAGCGATAGTTAGTCCAGATTTGAGAAATGTATTTCACAACGTTGCTAAGCGTTATAGGCCAAATGTTCACGAACACGGGGTCACACATCCACGAACATAATTCACTCAAACACATATTTACCTCTCTTCAGCTTCCTTCATCCAACGTTCGAGGACCGGTTTGATTTTCTGCGCACTTTTTGGTGTTATATCCAATTTCTCAAATCTGTATCGAACATAAATTGTAATGTTAGACTCTCTCTAAGCACGTCGGCATGCCTCAGGGCGCCCGGAGCTCGCGCGCGTTTCTCATAACGCTTTACTTCACCCGATCCGAATTAAAATAGGCATAACACAGGACATTGACATTGCGTTAACGATTTTACGCAGAGAGAAAAAAACAATAGGCAATTTAAGGCTGCCGGGGTAATCAGTTTGATTAATACCGAACGGGGTAACAATAAAACAACGGATTCAATTAGACACGAAAGGTAACGTATGCCAATGCCCTGGCTTTGAATTGCGCAAAATGAATATTAAAATAAAAATAAGAGTAATGAAAATAATTTATCATGCTATATTAGATGGAAAGTTAGAAATGAGTCATTGTGATGGTACGAGTGCGATAATAGGCGATACAGTTCTCACAGCGTCAGAACGTGGATCGACATGGTTTGGTGGCGTAGATACATTAGCGCGTGTCTCTACATCAAAATGTAACTCGGCCGTATGATGTATGGCGCCTTCGCTATAATTACACGAATGCAAATACCGTATACGTGTGAAAAGGAAAAGAAAGAACCGGTAATTACAAATAATTACGCGGCACACATTGGGAACATACGGATCGCCGATCGAGATAAGATTACATTAAGCAGCGTTGAAACATTTTGATTTAAAGACAACCTAAGTGTGGATTCGACGGAACCAAGGCGTGTACTTAACGTATGTGGATGCATCTTTGAATTTATCACCAGGCGTTTTGTAAAAGAGAAATAAAATTGGAGGTAGATGATAAATTCAAAAATTTGTTATATTCGGTATAAAAACAAAACACATACATGTTTTGTTGTTGTGACGACAGCTGAGCTGCTAGCATCTGCGAAGCCAGGGCACTGGGGACGGTAACAGATAATATGTTAGATACATCATAGACCATGTACCATCTAGAGTTGGAGACAGACGGCTTATATCAGGGAGTGAAGCCGCACGCTTGATTAGTTCACAAACACATATTATTATAATAGGGTTTATTATTTAAAGTACACCTTCAAAGCGGTCAATTTTGATTTTCTTGATAATATGTAACGTAACGTAAGTTTGTACGTTCTCCGTTTCCTCTTGAGAATGAAGCCCGTAGTGCTCCGAATCATGTCGAGTTAATTTTTCGACATCATTTTTAAAGTAAGTTCTAGCCGGTTGTTAAGGTTAAATTGTTTTCCATTTTATCCATTTTTATTAGCTTTTTGAGACAGTTTTATTTCTTGCTCGATATAATATGAGCTTTGTTACTCCGAAAACAAAGCAAGTTTGATATAATAGGTAGTACCTACTTTTATTATCATCAAACTTCCGACATATCAATAAGTACCCATTCAAATCATACACGCAAATAGGTCTGATAAAAAACAACAACATCTTAATTCCCAATCAAGTTATGCAATGACGCACTCCGGTGTGTGACTCCCATACATTTTTCATGGGTCTGCGATAGTTACCACATTTGTAAGTCACATTAGGTTGGATGCTCCTTGAAAGTGGCACTGACCCTGCTCCTATTCAGCCGAGGAAAACAACACGAATGGGATCGAAATTTGAATGAACGGAACTGAATTTGTAAGGAAGGATTTGGTACTACATTTATTATGTGTTGCCACTTTTTTTAATATAAGTGCGTAAGTACGCTTTACTTGTAAGTGTGTTTATTATATATTTTTATTTATTTAAATATTACATTAGATAATAAATGAGTAAATTTTTAGACTATAAATTGTGACGTTTCGTAGGAGTTCCTATTAATTTCGTAACAAATACCAACTGTCGCTTAGAAACGAGCAGTAAAACGGAGTCTTTCTCAAAAACAATAATATGTTTTAATTAAAATGCAAATTAATTAAGTCCAGCATAATGGAAGGGGTAACTAGCGTGTACCAACGTCACGACACCAAATTGTAGGGAGACGAAAGAAAAATTAATGGAAAATGAAATCACGACGGAACAAAGACAGGGGAATTCTACTCTTTTTA
This sequence comes from Macaria notata, assembly GCA_927399415.1. Classification (NCBI taxonomy): domain Eukaryota; kingdom Metazoa; phylum Arthropoda; class Insecta; order Lepidoptera; family Geometridae; genus Macaria; species Macaria notata. Next base: position 3,328,083 of record OV656737.1, read on the forward strand.
ATTACACGAAAAAAGTAATTACGGCAAGATAATTAATTAACTGGAAACAGAAGTAACGATTAATGATTTTATTATACGAAAGGAGGTCGCTGGGGGTGTTTGGAATTGAAATTTTCTTTGGCCAGTGTTGCTAGATTTGATTGATTTGCCATTTTGGAAATTGTATAATAGTAGGTATTTAGTTAAAATTTTCCTTTTTTTTTGCTTTTTTATTTTATTATATATTTTTTACATTTGACAAAGAACTGCCAAAAAATTAAACAATATGTAAGTGACGCCACAAATTAATTTTACTGACAACACACACAAACATATTAAAATCTTTAGTGACTTTTAGCAAGCAAGCGCTTCAATTCAGAATTCAGCTTTTTGTGGTTTGATATAAATTGTTATAATTATAAATCGTTTTCTAATCTACACTAAAGAATCTGAAACAATCTTAATCTTTAAAACAGATTTTTCAATTTATAAGTTACGGCAAAGCTAAAATATGTACAGGAAACCTATCATTATCCGAGCACACCTAACATTTATATTTGCAAGAATTCTAGCTAGCATGGCAACCCCTGGTCGGTGCCAATCACCCGGTTTACATCGAAACACGATTTGTTGGAGCGCGACCCATAATGTATCTTCCCAATGATTTGATTCAATTAAACATTATAGAATTGAGCGTGATCAATTTCCATATTTGAAACAACGGCCGAGAAATAAAAACCTCGGTAACTTTGATGTTACAGAAATTGGCCGTTAAACATTTTTGATTGTTATAGACCGAGGCATTGATTTGTAAAAAAACGTAAATCGTCTGTAATAAAAAGATTATTTTAGATTGTTATCAATCAAAATGCACATGGCAACGGCCGATCAATTGGAATCTTAACGGATGTCAAATAACGCTGTGTTTTTTTTATCTAGTGATCAGTGAATATATCAGTGAATGTAACAGTTTTAAAATTGAATATGAATATATTGATTAACACTTCAAAGAGTAATTAATACCTTTATTCGTGTTCTTGCTCTTACACGTCAAATTCTGGCTGGTCTTCGTTATTGTAGCAAACCTAAAGACATTTCAGCAGCCCCTAGAGGAGTTTGAACTCTATAGAAATAGGAGAACGTCATCTTGAAGAAAAAATTACATTTGTTCTTTTATATAAAACTAGTGGGTGCCTGCGGCTTCGCTCGCATTAAGAAGTAAAACTTGCATAAGTGGCATTTCCAAAAATCCTTTCTTAGCGGATGCATAACTTCTACCATCATTCCAAATTTCAGCCCAATCCGTCCAGTGGTTTGGGCTGTGCGTTGATAGATCACTATATCAGTCAGTCAGTCAGTCAGTCACTTTTGAGTTTTTATATTTAGATTAGCAGGTTAAATAAAAGCACAATTTATAACAAATATAAATTTATTTAACAAAAAAGGAAACAATAATATCAATAAGTACACTTTAGTGAATGAAGTTTGCGTCAAAAAGCGTGCCACAAAAAGAGCGAACGTTCCTAACCACGTAAAAAATGACTCTCGAAACGGAAGCAACCCGAACTGTTAATTAATTTAACGAATTGTAAGCAATGAAAGGAGTCATGCTGTTTTACAAATCACTTCAATTAACGATATTAAAAAGTTGGTACAATGATAACAGAGACTCAACCCTGCGTGACGAAAAAACGTAACCTTTTTATTCTTGGTAATACTTTTTATTCTTTTTAATTTCTCCCTCGTCTGGGACCCTTCGTTGCCGCAAGTGGTGACATTATTTTGACAAGCGTGCGACTTTATCTCTCTAGATAACAAATTGAGATATCATCAAGTCGAGTGTTTAGTACATTTTTTATTTCCACACTTTTGTACTGCTGTGATGTCTTTTGCAATCGACGGTTTGCCAGGCTGCGTAGTTTGGTTTTCTTTAGATGGTGGTAGACTACTACTAGTTATTTAGAATAAATATGAAATTGATAACAAATAATTTATTTTCAAATTGTTTCTCATGTTTGTTAGAAGCATTACGTCAAGACACAAATGTGGGGTGGAAGCCATTGAAACGGATTCTATCATAAAAAAAAAACTGTGTGCTAATTGAAATAGCCATCCTTGTGTAAAAAATCTCGACGCTGAACAACCTTTATAATATTAAAGAAATCTTTGGAAATTTTGAAAAATATAAACATAACCTTCACAACAATAATAATACATGTCTGATTAACTAATTCAAGTTCAAAATTCTAAATTCACTAAGTCAACTGCTTCCACCCCACAACAAAAGAAAACAAAAATCATTATTATCATCATACCTGCAGATAGCGCTCTGACTATACGCGGGTCCTTCCGTAACAGACAGTGCCTGCCCGACCTGGGTCTGCGTCAAGCCCAGCCCAAGTCGTCGCAACTTGAAGGCCTTTGCAAACTCCTTGATGTCTTCCAGGTTGATACCGTCTACTACGTTGCTGGACGACTGGCTTATGGTGGGTTGGTCTGTGGAAAGAAATAAAACAGATTATGATGTAAATGACAAGGTTAACGGGTATCGAAGACCGAAGATTCAGAGATAGAAATAGCTAGGTTAACTGGTAAGGTATAATATTTATTGCTAGCGAAATTTGGATGAGGTTGGCATGAGACTGAAGCCAATAGTACTAACCTAATCATAGGGACGTTACGTTTATCTAGCTGCGGAATTAAACCAACCGCTGTTTGGTATGGTTTTTCTACTATATTCATTGTAGAGGACGGTGAAATTCTGGTACTGTTCCTAACAGGGATTTCTACATATGTAAAGAGAAGTGAAGATGTTATGTGAGAAAATTAATCTTTCAAGAGTGATCCAATATTAGTCATACATTTTGTATAACTGCACATAGATAACAGGTATCACAGCTTCTTCAATCTACTATTTTCCATCATCCTAATACCTAATACATCACTTAGAAGCCTGTACAGTCTTAAGCCACCCCGTTAGCGCGGGGGAAAATTATAGCCGAGTTTAGTGGGCAATTTATGTAATTAGTAGATGGTGCGGATCCTAATTATGCGGGATGTCATTAGAAGAGGTGCTACCTCGCGGGACACAGTTGCGGGATACAGAGATCTAAGTTTGGTAGATTGTAATTCTTGAGTTTTCTGGTCTTGTGGTAAATTGTGGTAGTAAAGTGCTGTGATGGGTGTGTAATTCTGGTGATAATCTTTCTTTGTTTTATGTTTTTCGATTCACATAAGAAAGTCCACAAAATAGAATAGATTCCATAGAGTAGAGTTAATCTAAATCAAATCTTTAGGATTTCATAGAAAACTTTTTACCTACAAGAAATTAAAGAGAGCTTTTACGGTTATCCAGATTGAGATCATTAACATTTTTTTTTCTTTGCGGTAATTCGCGTGTATTTCCGTAAGGAAAAAAAATTGTTATATATATACCATTCTTTGCTATTTTCAACCCTTGTGGATCCACTGTTATAAAGCCTTCTCTTATTAGTTTCACACAATGTGTTCAGTATCATAATGTTTATAAAATTTAAGAAACCCGTCGTAAAATAGCAAAGGGCAGAGCGATAAGTAACGGTGAATCATAATAAGATTTTATGCTGCGTGGTTTGACGAAACCTTGACAAATTGGTCATTGGCTCATGAATGTCTTTTTTACTTTATTTCAATTGTTAAAATATGGTTGCCTACTACTACAATAACTTTAATGAATAATTACACATTGCTTAAGAAGACATTTTATTTTTATAACTTCTTTTATACTTCATGCAATCAAGCTTAACTTTAACTCAGCACAACTTATTTCATAGGTATTTTTTTTTAATTGAACAATGCTGTTTTATAAATAACAATAAAAACAAATTAATAAAACTGTACTTACAATGATGATTTACACAAAATTTATTACATTAGTTAATAACTCCAAGACCATAATGGAAACGAGTAGCTCAAAAGCGTGGGCCGTTTAAAACGACCAATTTCTTGTCAATTTTGGCTGCAACCATTATCACTGATAAAACTTTACTTCTTAATTACGACACTGAGTGTCGTAATTTGCGCTTATAATATTGATAAAACGGGGGTTACCTTATATGTGTTCTCATTGTTTCTCATTGTTTTTTTTCCTACACTGAATGTCTCATTTTCCAGAAGCATATACATGTAATTAAATTGAAACCCTTCCCACTTAAGTTCTTATTTACTTAAAGTATTACTTATAGTTCTGTTTATATACTACCCTGTGCCCTCTGTCACGAGAACAGTGCCGTGGCTGCTTAGCTAACCGATGACAAATTACTTACCCTATCTACTAGTTTAAGGACTAGTCTGCACTCATTAAGCCAACGCAGGGGTGGTAATTGCCAACCGTTGGTGCTTGCTGGTCTAAAGCTTGGAGCTGTAGTTTGGGATTAGAATAGAATATCACTTTAATGTACACCAAAAGACAGAAAGTACACAATAGTAAATATACATAAATATAAGTGCTGCACATTGGGCGGCCTTATCGCTTTAGTAAAAAACTAGTAGTATAAAACTTTCTTAATAAAAATTCTAAGGCTTTCGTGGAAGAATTTGCCCAAGTTTTTTCATTCACCGGTATGTATCTACTTGAGTGTAATGTTTTGGTGTGTTTAAAATTTATTTAATTATTTAATAATAATTAAAACGGTCGCAACCAATTACATTAACTATTTCATTCTCAAATACCTTACAATCACAATATTTACAATCACTTAACAATGTCATATAATAATTAAAATATATATAATTTAAAAGTTGTCAAATGTGGGGGAGTCACGATCGTCTTATCAGACTGAGGAATAAGACTGGAGAAGAAAATTTGTAGTCAATTTAAGAATCTAAAGCAGAAAATAAACAATCACATGGTGTTGAAGTATAAGGTGGACTTAGCTAATCAGGTACATAGCAAAGAAATCGCTAAGTTAAGTTCATTTGAATTTTTTGTGTAAACCGTAACTGTATTCTCAAAATATATTTTATGTTAAGGAATTAAATTACGATGAATATTAGTACCAAATGAAAAACATTCAGCAGAAGTAGCCAGGAATTACTTATTTATAACTATCCAAGCCTTGTTAACATTTTGTCTTTATAAGCAAATTAACAACAAACCAAGTTACATAATATACCAATTTTTTCAACACCTTTTTAAAAACGAAAATGTTTATGTTATGTTACCCATCAAAATTATTCTTTCACCACCAAAAAAAAAACAAATCTACAAAACAAAATGAAAACTGATTACGTACCTACTAAGTGCGGGAGAAGCCAATAGTCGTTGCAATTAAAGACAAGGGTGTGCGCGGGGGCAGCGGGGGGTGGCAAATTGCCAATCATTTCACCATTTGCTGTTCAGTTCAGCACTACCTAATTATCGCAAGGAGTTTTAGCAAGCGTTCGTGATTCGGTGGATTAAATTAAAAGATATAGGAAACAACACTTACTTATTTACAAATTTCATTTGATATTTGTGTATGTCTTTGTCATATGTTTTTAAAACTTATTACTTACTCGTACGTTGATACTGTACGAAATGAAAATAAAACTAAACAAAAATCTCTCGTTGATCGAAGTTTATACGTAGAATAGTTATTATGTGTGAGTCGTGACTTTCTTCAAATGAAAATAAAGATATCTTTATATCAATATACCTTCATATCATATTATTTTCATGTCAGATCTGTAGATTGGTAGTCAAACCCATGAATTAGAAACATTGCCGAGAGAAGCAACATCACCATGACCTGATAAAGCTTTGATGGAACCTTAAATATGTGTGATTAATGTGAACATATTCAAACATCATAAAATGAATACAAAGTAATAAGAGTAAAGAAGTTTCTTCTAGGCAAGCGTGCTACATCCTAGACTACACAATGATTATCATCAGGCGGGCTGTAGTCTAACGTAAGGCTATTTATTCCATACTAGTGGACGCCCGCGGCTTCGCTCGCATTTTTTTGAGATTAAAAGGTTTAAAATGAACATAACATTTTTATTTACGAACCGATTGAAATGAAACAAACACTAAATGGTAAGTTGAAAATGCACCAACATGTTAGTGAAAACCGTAGATAAATCGGTTCAGCCGTTTTCGAGTCTATAACGAACAAACATGCCGACAGACAAACAGACAAACAGAAATTTATTTTTGAAACATGATTTTTGTGTTCTATTGCGTCAATAAAAGCCCCTAAACTATTTTTTTCCATTATCTTCAATGTACAGACATCGACCGGTTAAAGTTTTAATATATATATATATATATAGATTATGTTTAGATTAAGAGTAAACATGTCAAGCTGATGGCAAAACATTTACCTGAAATACATTTCATCAAATCAAATAGAATGAACTACGGCCAATGCACTCTATTTAGCCAAGTCCCGTTTTGTTGCTTTCACCTATAAGTGAGTAGTGAATGTTATTTCCTCCCGTAATGAGGTTATACTGCGATTTAGGGTAGCGAAATAGGGTTCTAATGTGATTTTAATCCATTTCCGGGATTCGGATTGTTTTTCTACGGAATTAATTTTCTTTAACTGATCGCGGTGGAAGAAATGAGTTTTATGATGTTAATAGGTTTTTGTATTAGATTCCAAAATGACATTAAGATGTTGATGGTAGAATAATGTATAGTTTAACTTAAATAAGTACTTCTTAATAATTTTAAACATCTAGGAGACCTAACACAAATATTGCAAAGATGTGTTTTTTGTTGTCCGGCTCGGTACAAGCATTTGTTTTTTTTTAGTAACCAAACAGGGTTACATTATATTATGTATAGTTTACATTATATTATGTATATTTTCTAAGTAAGTTAAATTATAGAGACAAAGTTATTTTAAACAACTTGGATTTTTATTAAATAAAAAAAATGTAACCGCAACAGATGTATATTGCCGATTGATGCTAGGTCTTATCGAATGAGAGTGGCCAACTTTGGTGTTGAGAGTTTATCAAGCCGCCCCAAGGGCCTCTGACATGGCCTTTTTATTGATGCTAGTAAATAAATTGTTATTGCAAACAATGTAATACAACTTGATCTTCTACTAAGTTACAAAGTTCTTATGCCCAGGAAAACAAACGGCTCAACGATAATAGCGATAAACAAGTTTCCAAAACAATATAGTTTTTTTTTTTTTTAACTTGAACGGGTTTGCACTTGACCATAGTTTACCTGATAGCAAGTAAGGCTATGGCCTAAGATGGAGCGTGCTTACCCGATAAGAACCGATTCACTCTCGCTTTGAAGATCGCTGGATTAAAGTGCGTGGTGCGTAGTGTAATTGACTTAAAACCTTTCAATTAGAGCATTGCGTGATGTTAGATCCATTCATTAGCCTTTACAGATAAGTCAATTGCTTAAAGAGTCGAAACCACCGACCGAATTCAATAACAATAAGTACCTACATCGAGATAGTGCGTTAATTGTTTAATACATGTAATAAATTAATTAGGCGCAATTAGAGTTTGCGTGCGTTTGCGTTTTTTGACCTCTTACGTGTTTTTGGCTGTTAGATAATTGGTTTCGGTGATTAGAGTGTGTTTTGAATGCCGACTTTCTACTGGTTTTTGTGTTTTGATGCTGTCTTGTATATGTGTAAATGGATAGAAGTACATATATACATGAAACTGCCGTGAAGTTTGAACAAGTGACGTTTTAATTTTTAATAGTTTTTCTATAGTCGCTGAATTTAAATTTGTTGAAAAATAATTATCAGTTTTTTTTTTTACTTGAACGGATTTGCACTTGACTCTAGTTTACCTGATAGCAAGCAAAGGCTATTGCCTAAAATGGAGCGTGCTTACCCGATAAGAACCGATTCACTCTCGCTTTGAAGATCGCTGGATTATAGTGCGTGGGGAACAGAGAGTCAGGCAGGGAGTTCCACAACCTTGCGGTACGAATAATAAAGTACAATTAAATTAAATGAGTAAAAATTACATGAAACAACGTAAACATGTAAATTATATTATTAGTATTTTTAGTTAGTTCTTCCCTTGTTTTTATATTTTATTATTGTAAATAAAGATTTGTCTACTCATCGTAAAAAATAATGAACAAAAACTTAAAACCCCCTCTATAATCACTAGTAAGGTTACAATTTCCGTTTTCGTGTTAGCCTGAAGTACGACAATAATGACGTATTCGCATTATTTGAATTAAATAAGTACATTTTGATTCTAACCATAGTAAAATCTAATCGTAATCACTTCCCCTAGATTACTAATACAAGATTTGCGTTTACCGTCAGTCAGTTAATGTCGGCCTCTCATGCCATCGAAAAAGCTGAAAATTCGACATAGCTAATAATCGAAACTGGCCGCAATTCCGACATTTTATATTCAACGCTTCATTATTCTTAATTAAAGTTTTCGAGTGATTAGACGAATTGTATACTTTAAACGAATCATTTCGATTAATCGTTTACGATATAACAATCGTGTCGACGGCACAAGTACGATATTCCTGCGGAGAGACATTTTAAAGACACGCAAATTACAAATTTGTGAGCACACGTAATGGATGAAATTACGCGCGCCGAATCGACTCGATTCACGTTACGATTACGACTCACAATCGAATACGTTATAGATTATAATTAACGCGTATTATTATCGTAACTGTTATAAGCACTTTGAACGAGTTTTCTTCAAGAATTTAAACGTTATTCGATAAAAGTTTGACGCTTTTCTTTAATATCGTCGAGGGCTTTTCATTCTGTGTTATTAAACTCCAATTTTGTTAAGGAGCCAATAATTATTGATTGTCGAGTAGCTTACCACGAATAACAAATACATAATTGAGGGCCTCGCTGTTGTATTTATTTTAGTCATTAATTAATGAAATAAGTGGCACTTCTCGCGGAATACATAACAAATTATTAGCTATAATATCACCTGACAGAATGAGTGTATTGTACACTTACAGTATATAATTACAAGGACATAATTGATATTTACGAAAATAAAAAGCTTTCTTTTCTACGGAGTTGGACATTCCGTGCTTTTGTTCTTTTTTGAGATATTTATTTAGCAGTTGTAAAATTTTTACAAGATTTTATTTCAAAGGATGACTGAAAATAATTTAAAAAAGGGGGTGTTAATAAATAGTATACTGAGCAGTATACTATTTATTAACACCCCCTTTTTTAAATTATTTTTCAGTTCTCTCTCTCTCTCTCTCTAACGGAAACGTGGGTAACAAATAGGCCAATAAATTGGTCACAGACTAACAACTATAGCACCAATTCAAGCATTTAACTCTATTAATTGTCTTTAGACATGTCGTCTTAATTAGTAATTATATCATAAATTGTGGTTAGAAGACTTTCTCCAGAGAGAAATCCATTATTGATTCAATGTACACATACAAATACCTAAATATGTACTTTGTGTATAAATGAATAAAAAATATTTAAAAGATTTGAGACTTTTTTGAAGTCCTTTGGTTAATTGACCGTTCTTTTGTTTTTCTCGCGTTCATATTTTTCTATTGTGTTAAAAAGACAAAACTCTTTTCTAATCCATTAAAAACATAAAGAATTAAGACAACATGTGTCCATTTTGTCCCTAGAATTTTTCCCTTTAATGTATATATAGGTATGTATGTACATATGTAATTCAAAATATAAAACTATTCAATGCTGAAAGATTCCAACATGATTGCAGACTCTATAATTTTGATTTGAACAGTAATTTGGATTTTTCACGGTTTATTAAATTTTACGATCATGTAACTGGTTCGTTGGTTAGATGATGTATAAAAAAAATTAAGGACTTGTTCAACAGTCAAGACGAATTTAAAATTGAGCGGTATTAAATCAAAAACTATTTAATTTGGAAGTGTGAAAATGATGAAGATGCTTTGAAGTTTGATTGAGAATAATAAATTTGTTAATGTTTGTCTCGACAAATGGATAGAACACGTGCTTCAAAGCGTTATATATACATGCAAACTATTTACATTCGTATGTTCTTGTTATCTTATATTTATTTGATGTTATATCTGTACATATAATAAAGCTGAAGAGGGTAAAAATCTGAACATAAAAGATATTAGAAAAATAAATATTTGGGTACACTTTAAATCGATAGTAAAGTGCATTTCAGTTGTTTTTTTTAATGTATATAGTAACATGTACATGAAACTTCATTTGAAAAAACTTACAAATCAATTTTACTGATTAAAAATAAAAACTTTACTAATTATTAACTAACTTATAAACTAAAACTTATAATAAACTTAAAACACCTCTAAAAAAAGTTACGTTGTTTTTATATTTTTTATATCTGTTTGTTTGTTTATTCAAATGCTCATCACGCATAAACGGCTGAACGGATCATCATGATTTTTGGTATGTAGATAGGCAGGTAGTGAAGTGTCGTATGCTACTTTTTATCCTGAAATTATGCGAGCGATGCCGCGGGAGTCAACTAGTAATTCATATATTATACATTACTAGCTGGTGCGCGCGACTTCGTCCGCGTGGAATAGTTATTACCATAAAAACGGTTTTAGTGAGTTAACCTTAAAAGATGGACATATACTGAAGCAGACATTTTTTTAGATCTTTTCAAGAGGAATAATTCTTTGATACACATTTTTTTGATATCTTGAACCGTTTCCGCAACGGAAGCCCTCAGAAAATATTTTTCCCAGTTTATTCTACATTTTCTATTGTTTCTTCGCTCCTATTAGTTGCAGCGTGATGTTATATAGCCTAAAGCCTTCCTCGATAAATAGTCAACTTCAACACAAAAATATTTTTTCAAATCGGACCAGTAATTCCAGAGATTAGCGCGTTCAAACAAAAAACTCTTCAGCTTTATAATATTAGTATAGATTATGCATAAACATCTTTGTCAGCATACAATGATGTCTTCTAAATTTTCTAATAGTACTTTACAAAAAAAAATATATGTATCATTATTATATGCTCGGTGGTTATGTGTAAGAACGTGTATGTGATACCACACACGTCCTACACATAAAAACCGGTATATTTTTATGAGAAACATAAACATTAAACATAATACATCAATCTGCCTTAATAATAAAAATTTCCTACGCTAATGCGCTTATTCGTCTTGACCTTTGATTAACAGCCCACGAATATTCTGTTATTAATTCCTAATAGCGAGTAATTATCAAAAATAACTACAAATGCCACTAAATACAAAGAGAACTCGAATAAAGTTTACATCAAAGGAGCCGACGTGTTCCGAGTAAATTAATTAACTAATTAAACCCATTACAATTAATGAAAGTCTTCGATAAAATTGTATTGAATTGATAACGGAAACAAAGGGTTTAACTAGAGGAGTAATTTTCAATGCAATTTGTGATAGCCCGATAGCTGCTTGATTTCACAACGGACTTTCTTTACATACTATATATAATGAAATAGGAATATCTATAGCTAATGAACTAAAGAAAAAAAAATCTACTTTCACGTTTTATTCTTTCATTGATATATTTTCATTCGCTGTGTGGATCTGGTATATGATAATATGTACTAATATGCCCCTGGTACTGCTGGTAGTAATTAATTGTTTTTCAGATAATGTGGGATTTTTACAATAAACATAAGATCCGAAGACACAAATCTATTAAGTAGTGCGTATAGGAATATGATTTTAAAAAATTGGTTTATTTTGACAGAAGGATATGGATTACTTAGCTCACTTCCACTTTGTGTAGTATTCCTCATAACTGAGGATGGTGATTCCCCCGCAAAAGTAATTGACAATGTTTCGTTCGGCATGAATATCGTGGTGACTCCTACGGAAAATGTATCTGTTCGTAACTTATTTATGACTAGTGGCCGCCCGTGGCTTCTCTCACATTCTTTCAGGATATAAAGTGGCCTATGTCACTTCTTAGACCTCATACTACCTACATACCATAAATCATGATGATCCATTCAGTCGTTTTACCGCGATGATCGTTTAAATAAACAGAGACACAGATAAACAGACAAAAAATCTTTAAATTGTTTGTAATAGTGTTCTGTCATCAACTCAAAGTATCTCCAAATGTTTTTTTTTAAATTATTATATGTCCTAGATCTTTAGCTACTATATTTGATGCCTTGTAACCTTTGTACAGCCTAAATGCGATTCAGAGCTGTTTTGAAGTATTTAGTCCAGAAATTGGTGACGAGTGTACTAAGCTCAATTACTATCGTTCCAAATAGAACGAGTTATTGAGGAACAGAGTAATTTAGTAATTGTATCTACTAACAACGAATTAAATAGTAATCAATAGAACTGGGGCCCGGGCACGAACCCTGGAGCCCACTTACACGAAACGATACGATTTTTGGTTCATTTTGTTTAGGAATGAACGAGAATGCTATTTTCGAATGAAAATTTATTTATTTATTTCATTTACTTATAAACTAACAGCTTAAGCCAACACGTACATTAAGCCAACTACTACAATAATGCTAAAGCATTTGGGTAAAACATATTTATACACTTGTAAACTTAAAATGTACATATACAGCGTGCAATATGTATGATATACTTTCTTATATTTTTCTGATATCCGTAGTTCTAACACGATTTAACACATTTTGGCTGGTATAAATCAGTTTGCAAGTAGGTATGTTATGAAAGACGTGTTTTGTCAAAGAACCGTTATGGCTAAATATCAGAAAGGTTCCGGAATTTTATTTTGTAAAATCTCAGAGACCAGAGTTTTTTTAACACTTGATATTCTCACGTTTGGCTACTATTCGTCAAAAACCCAGTGACATACCAAATGGGTTAAAAGTAACGTCGATATAAATAATATTATGCTATATTATCAGTGATGTTACAATTCAAATACGTTTGGGACTACGTTTAAATTTTAATCGTCTGTTATAAATAACCTTTGAATTTCCCAAGCTATTGTTCTCAATGGGTACTTAAGCTTAAAGTTCGGTGCCTATTTGCGTAACTAGTACATAGGCCCGGGCACCATCAGTGCCCAGCCATCGTCCGGTGACGCAGCAAAGGTAGCTACTAGCAACCAGCTGCATAGTCCTTTCAAAAAAAAAAAGCCTATTTGCGTGATCAGGTTTATGTTAGTCGTTTAAAAGCTATAGTTTATTTTACTAACTACGTAGCTATAAAAGACAGTATAGCTCTCGCGTATTAGTTTTAAAAAATAGCATACTTTGGCAGAAAATTGTTAACATTTTGATAAATGAGAAGTCATTTTGATAAATGACTTCACATTTATCAAAACTTAATTAATCCTGGTGTATGTTTAATGAAAGAATAATGGATTGAGGAAATCAATTCCTGATCAAAAATTTAACCAATATAATAGGTTAGAAATGTTTAAACAAAGTATTATTGCTTTATTATAAGCTTTTAGAAATATCATTGTCAATTCTTTTCAGTATACATAAAGTAAAAAATAGCATAGTACATAGTTAGCAAGCACTTTAGCTTCTATCAAGACCATAAAAATTATAAACAAAATTGGTTTCGATATTTAATTTGCGCAGAACGACTGAAAAAGCGAGCGGCGTTTAAAAAGCAATTTCCCAAACGTTTCATCTTCACCTATCTGCTAAAACATCGGGCAACGGTTACAGCAAACCGATCGCTTTAATGTGCTTTACATGGAAGTAGAAAAATAACAGACATGTACTTTAACTGTGGAACTCCTTACCCGAATATGTATTCCCCTTGAACTATAATTTGTCGGTCTTCAAGTCGAGAGTAAACCGGTTTCTTCTAGGTAAGCGTACAAGATCGTAGATTATAAGGTTGCTTAACATCAGGCAAGTTGTAGTGAAGCGTGAGTCTATATCATGTAGAAAAAAAGTAACACGAAACAAAACCACACAGATAGAAAATAAAATCCTAATGGTCACATACGAGTGTGCTGATATACAGTAAAAATAAATTGAATTTTCATGTAAGTACCACAATTGGCAACTTTAGGTATTAAATATGTCAGTTTCTCCAATCAATATAAATCATAGCGGCGAAAATATACATCATTATCGACTGATTATATTTTCGTACCGCTTGGCTTCGAAACTTTTGGTCCGTGGGGTAAAACCACTAAGTCTTTTATAAAAAAATTAAATAAAATGTTGATTGACATCATGAATTAAATAAAATGTGGAGACAAGAACGCTGGCTGGTTCCTTGCGCAAAGGAATTCTATAGCAATCCAGCGTGGGAATGCAGCCAGCGTTCTTGGTTCCATACCACATGTAGATTGTTTAAATTTAGTTTTGATGTAAATCTCTTTTTTAGTTCTATTAGTGTTAATATGTGTAAATATTGTTTCTTATTATTGAATAAATATATCAATATTGGATTGATAACTTGGTAGCAGAAACTTCCATAAGATAAAGAATTCAAAATAAGACTGATTAGAAACAAGACTAATTGTATAAGTCACAAAATTAGCTTTTTATTTCATTAAACGACACACATCTCTAATCTCTTATAAATATTCAAATAAGAGTAAAAAAGAAAGAATTTCCAGCATATAATTCAATACTGCTATTCAACTAAGTATAAGTAAAACACGTGAGAAACTCGTTCCATTACTTTAATACGTCTCTGGTGCAGAAATAGCGCAATCGATCGACTAATTATCAAACAATTAACTGTCTAGGTCGCACCTCACTTTTGCTGTTAGCTATCTTGATATGTGTGGAGATATAGACAGTGAATTAACTTCGTTTTTCTATAACTATATGTATATCATTAGATATCGTATGTATGTATGTATGCTTTAATAATACACAACCGATTTTGATGAAGTTTTTTTAATATACAGAAATCATACCATTTTACAAAGGGAAAGTGTGTTTGCTTGTTGTTCATATTGATCTGTTGTCACGCTACAACGGAGTAGCAGATCATCTTAATTTATAATAAGCAAATACAAATACAAATTATTTATTGACAATACCACAAATTACAAATCATATCTATTCTTATAATATATATATATTACACGTCAACTTTGATGAAAAAAAAAACATATAATTAAGTATCCACTACAATACATTACTCAAATGTAATTAAATTAAATTTGAATTTTTAAATATTTATCAAAATCACAAAAAGATTGTGTCAACAAGCAAGCTCTAAGCTTGGTCTTGAAGCACGCGGTCGAGGCTGCATCGCGGACGGAGATGGGTATGCGGTTGTATACCGCGGGCCCTACTACATAGACGGACCTCTCCAATTTGACGAGTCGGTGATGGGGCATTACGAATTGATCTTTTTTTTTGTTGCTGTGCAAATGGTGGTATGGTGATAGTAAAAGATCTTGAGAGTGACTATTTATCCTAAAACAAGGCGCTCTACACCACGGAATTTCGATTTTTAAGCACAATAAAAGAGTTAAACAACTGAGATGAAAATTATAACACTAATTATGTACCTGCTTATATCTGCCTAGGTATGTATAGGTACATACATACATATTTATATGAATGTGTGCAGTCATCACATCATCTACCTACAGTAAGTATTACAATTACGCATGCTACGAATTCGAACGTTATAAATAAAATTTATAAGTATTACAATTACGCATGCTACGAATTCGAACGTTATAAATAAAATTTATAAATAGATATTTACAAATTAATAACTAAAAAAAAATAACATCTTTTGTATTACGAAATGAAACTACCGAATGCTGTTGTATTTTTATTTCAGCTAAATCAATAAATGAATTATTTCAAGTCAAACTCACACACGTCAAAATAGCATATGTCTGTAATATGACCTACTGAGACAGAGCAATCCCTTTAACAATTCAAGAGCTCCTATATCCGACTGAGCCCATCTATACTATCTAAACTAATATTATAAAACTGAAGAGTTTGTTTGTTTGTTTGAACGCGCTAATCTCAGGAACTACTGGTGCGAATTGAAAAAATCTTTTTGTGTTGGATAGACCAATTATCGAGGAAGGCTTTAGGCTATATAACATCACGCCGCAACTAATATGAGCGAAGAAACAATGCAAAATGTGAAAAAAACGGGGAAAATTATTCATCTTTGAGAGCTTCCGTTGCGTGTGCTGCGAAAACGGTTCAAGATATAAAAAAAAAATATTATTTCTCTTGAAATGATCTAACAAAATGTCTCAAATAGTATATGTCTATCTTCTAAGATAACTATTCCATGCGGACGAAGTCGCTGGCACAGCTAGTATTACAATAATATCCGAAGTCATAAATACTTTCTAAGCTAGCGATCTAGATTCCAATCTGGGATAGACTGGATTTTAGACCTAGACACCTTAGAATAGGTCGATTTAGTTAATGTAAGCTGAACAAAAATCGCCGTTTCGTTCTAATTCTATTGTTGTAATCGTGGAATAGATAGAGTACAGAGAGAATGGAAATCTTTGAGTTTATGTTTGTTGACAATGTTTTCAAAAAAAAATCTAGTGCATAGGTACTAATAAGTTGTTTGCAAATTGAATTTTTTATTTAATTTTAATGCCAGATTTGATGTTTAACATCATACAAGTCAAATAAATTTTAAGACAAAATAAAATAGAAACTATGAACGTTAAATGAAAAAAAATGTGGCCGTGAAAAAACATTACAATTACATTATAACCTGAATTATTTTTCCAAACAGCTAAAACTCATACTGTAAGCTTTGCTATTTTTACCGTGCAATACACTATTTATACCTTAGTTTTTTTTTTTTACTTCACAAACAGTGACGTACAGTTATACATTCACTCTTAAAATATAACAATAACTTACAGTGAGTACGTCACCTTAGACAGTGAACCTAACTTTCACATATAATCTATTAGATTTAGACTACAATGCTTTATACAAGTAAATGTATAGCATGTATTTCGAATTTAACTTGACCATTTCTTCTCCACGATTTAGCAACTCTCTGCCATCCAAATGGCCGATGGAAATAACTTTTGTCTTAAATAAATTGGCATCGTCTGCGACTGGATCGTGAATTAGTATCAATTAACTTGTTTCTGGGTCTCAGTGAGAGAGACAACATACTGATGGATTTGTGATGCGTTTACTGAGCTTCGATTGTTTGGGTTGACTTTGGTAGGGCTTGGGTATTTGTGGTAGTAAAACTAGACGTTAAAACTGTACAATGCGCTTTATAAAAAAAGTTTAAAGCATTTTGAATTAGGTTATCAAATACTTATAAGGAAATAATAATGGGTAACTAAAGATGTATCAAAGACACTTTGGAAACGTTTAAAAATAAACTAAAGAACTTTTTGTCACCTTCGATTGTGTGAATGTTACTCGTAAGTATTTGACTTTGTTCAGCATTGTAGTTGTTCCCATAAATCTCACTAAACGACCACAAGACCATGAAAGAAACGCAACATTAAAGTAAAAAGATAAACACCCGTAGATATTAAAAATCAAATTAAACAAAATGCCCATTCAGAAACTCAACTAAATTAACTTTACAAATGTTTTGATAAGATCTAGCCGCGGGCAGACATGCGTCGAACCGGCCGCGAGCGCAAGCCTACTCCGAACCTAATCAACTTTGCAGACTCAGTTACCGAGCGGTGAACGCACTACCAACTTCTAAACAGGCCAGTCCACTGCAGTCTACAACAACTCTTTATAGTATTAGGTGAAATAACTCCTAGGACACTGTTAGACTTCGCGCAGCTAATGGATCGCCTCTATGCTTAGAACGTGAAACTTTTATGGATAAGTAGAATCGAGTTAAGAGTTGTGTCGAAAATAGTGTTTAAGTTGGCTGTTAGTTTTGCTTTTGTTCAAATAGTGAATTAGGAGTTGGTTCCTGTTGGAATATTTAATGCTGCGAAGTTTTTGGTTTGCGTGACAGTGTAACAATTAGTACTGTGTAGCAGAGATTGGCGAACAAGTTTAGTACATTTTTTCTTTACAAAATACAGTTTTCATCCATCAATATGCCTTTATTTTTATAAATTTTTCAGTGAAGTAAAAATAAGAAATACTTACTTGGTGAATCTGCAAGTAGATCATTCTCCTCTTGACTCGGTGACTTGACGGAGCTGGGTGACATTTTGACCTGCGCGTGCGGCGACGGCACGGGCCCGGAGCCGGCGCTGCCCGCGCTGCTCGCCGGCCCGCCGCCCGCGCTGCTGTGAGACGTCGTAATCGTGATCTCTCCATTCGACGCAGCAAGCCTGCAACCAAACCAACGTTCCAAATTCAAACTATAGCATTATAATTACGTTACACAAATTAGGGATCGACTCCATTTTTTCATCTTCAATCTTTAGCAGTCGACTTAAGGTTGATTTTAGTAAAACATTCGTTGAGTAAACATAACATTAATTAAAGTGAACCAAGTACTTATGGAGGAAACTTCAAATTCTAAGGTTCGGTGCTTAAAAAGGTTTCATAATTAACTATTGCGTTTTATATCGAATCGGCACACGGCTTAATTTAAGAGTTCTTTAAAACTATCAACGGCTCTAATATAATTATGGTAAATTATGAAGGTTGTTATTCATTTTGTTCGTTTGGTTTATGATCAAAAAGATAAATAGGTATGGGTATGGAAATTGTTGAAAGCTGCTACAAATTGATTTCTCATGTTTTAAAGTGTTTATAAGAATATATATAAATTTTTACTTCTTAGGCCTTTCGCACAACAATTTTAAAAGCGTATAAACATACAAATAGATAGTAAATAATGACTTTAAATAATTTAAGAGTCTTTGTACAAGCGGGCCTTTTATAACTTACAAATAACATGTAAGCACAGATTATAACTATTCAATACAATAGTTACAACAATAAATTAGGACTAGGTCCAATACGCTTTAGTTAAAATAAAAAAAAATACAAAACCATAAACAACGTACAAAAAAAATTACTCTGCTAAAGCATCACTCATAAATCTCCCCGTGGCTTCTCAAATCCCATTGTCATACGCAACATAAACACACGTCGCGATACAAAAACATGCACTCGCTGCAACGGATGGGCCCTAATTAGCTGCAATTACTGCTAATGCAGCCAACACTTAATGAAGCAAGCACCTCATCTGTGAGCCCACTTATGTGCGACACTATTTTAGGCTGGGAGGTTTACAATGTGAGTAGTATTTGTGCTTATAAACACAAAAAACAAATAGGAGGTTTCTAAAATTAAGTCATTAGTCGAATTTCACGAGGACCCAAACCGTAAAGTAAAATCTGTCATTCAAGCGAGAAAAGTGAACTACTTTTAAAATAACACAATTTTTCACTAGAGAGTACAGAGTTGAGGTGATTGGGGTTTAGATTTTTGTTCTTGCTGTAACGTTTAGGAACGAAAATTGAGAAATAATTATGAAATGTTTTCAGTAACAATATTCATAAAGCATTTTGCTGTTTGTTTATCTGTTTGTTTGTTCAACAGATGGGCTCTAATTAGCTGCAATTACTGCTAATGCAGCCAACACTTAATGAAGCAAGCACCTCATCTGTGAGCCCACTTATGTGCGACACTATTTTAAGCGGGGAGGTTTACAATGTGAGGTTTTATTCGTATTTACATAACACAAAAACAAATACAACCTTTTTTCTAAGACTAAAAAAGGTATGTAGTCGAATTTTGCAAGAGTCCAAACAGTAATATAACTTTGAAGTAAACAACTTCGAGCTAGAAAATTTTTTTTTTAGAGACTCAAATTTAGAGAATTTGATGTTCTATCGCGCTATACATTATAGGACCGAAAAATTTGAAACATGAAAATGATGATTTTCTTAAATGATCAATGATCTTAACTATTTTAGTTTAAAATATGAGGTTTTATTCGTATTTACATACACAAAAAAATTACAAACAAGAGGTTTAAAGTTTAGGTACCTAGTCTTTAAGCTTTTCTAAAGAGTTTCTAAGCGCCCTTTTTATGTTGTAGTCAGAAATAGTATGTTTAATTTATAAAGATATATTATTAGGTAGTCATGTAGTCGTATTTTATGATAAATTGAAGAGAAAAGTCTTCAAATAGAAAGGTTTTGTGAGGTTTAGATTTTGAATGATACTGTAAACTTTTGGAGACGAAAAATGACAAATGAAATGACGTTTTCTATTGTTGTACGATACTAAATTACTCTATGGTTGTACGTCTCTATTCTGTGTCTGTAGTAAGTTACTTTAGTATCATAAGTTTGTTTGCTAGTTTCATGTTTTTTAACTGTTATTGGCATAAACAATGTAAATTAGTAGATAATGACTGTGTTTTATGTTGAAGAGATTCAGTTTAAAGTCCCGTTCATTTGATTAAATTCAAGTTATGCTACATACACCAAACATGTCCAGCCAGAAAAGCCTAAACTGTGTGTCTAAACTTTCCTTAACACCACTAAATTAATGCCTGACTGTATGTATAAACTGTATAAACTAGCTCATTACACAATTTAATTACATCACGTTTTAAAGGCAAATCGATTTCTCCACTTTAAATTCATGATGCAACTACATAGTAGACCCCCGACGACCTATATTTCAAAAAGTTGCCAACTATAAATAATTATAATTAGTCTCCCAGTCATATGGTAGTTTATTTCTATCTCGCCATAATAATCAATTTAAATGTAAATTACTGGCAACCCTTTTAGACATTCGCACGGCTATTTTGCGTATCGATATTATCACTTGTACATACATTTATTTTGTGTTACTTTGAGTGAATGTGTAGATGCTGTATTAATTAAATGTTCATTATTAATTTAATTAAAGACTTGTTGTTTTGCAATTATAAATGAAGTTATCTTATTCAAATTGATATTTTGATCATAACCAAGAATGCTGTTTTGTGTAAAAGTTATATTTATTGAATTTACATTGTCGTGAGTTGAATTTAAACAAAATTGAAAATCACTTCACCCCGATTATCATTTACTAACCATTTATGTACATATTTATGCATAAACAATGTCATTTTTATAATAGTTAATAAGAATCACTTAAATCAATGCATTTTGTGCCCTTTACATTGTAAACAGCAGTTTAATAATAAATTAATCTGTCCAACATTAAAACTTGCCAAGAAACCGGCTTTCTCCCAACCTTGAGGGTATGATTATATATATTAATGTTGAGATCCGTTTTATTAAGTTCAATAATTGCATTTTAATGCAATAAAATGAGTTTAATTTGAATTATTTCGGAATGTCTTGACAGGACGTAGTTACTGAAGATTATCTTTTGTTCAAATTAAATATGGCGGCTAATTTATGTGTCAATGAACATATTTAAGTAAAACAAGTTTGTTAACACTAAGTTAATTTTCTTAACAGGTATTTAAGGGTACATTGCTATTGGACGAATTGGCATTTAATTAATTTTATTGTAATTTGCTTTCACTTTATAAAGAAAAATCAGGTCTGATACATGGATAGTTGATATTAGGTATATTTATTAACATTAATCAATTGCTTGTAAGAGAAGTTTAGTTCACCTTTTTACTCTTTAAAAATTAAATTGTCTTTAAAAAACTAACATAATGGTTATAAACGACATCACCCGCACTACACGCAAACAAGAAGCTAAATACACCACCCGTTCAAAGCCATTCACCAAAAGAATCCTTCATGCCTTTATTGCCAACATAAAAATAAGAACACCCAATAAAAATGTTCAGAGTTAAGTAATCTCGTTCAATAAATGCTTAGCACTCGGATGGAAGTGTTTTTGAAAAAGGAACAGGTGGATTAAGTTGGCTACCGTTGCGGGCAAGAAATTGAGAGTTGCCATTTTATGTTAGGAAAAGTGGCTAAAGTTGTTGCGCGAAGGAGTGAATGTTTTTAAATGCAAGTTAACTGACTGAACTTGAAATTCTCAACCTACCTTGTTTAGTTTTTTTATGCACATAGATTAGAGGTACATTGCGAATTTTATTGAAATATACAGGTATATTTAGTGAAATAAGCAAAGAATGACATTGACAAAATAAACGTTTAGACTTGTTAAAATAATAATTCTTACATCTTTGGTAGGTACTATTTTTAACTGCTTTTAATTTATTAATGATCACTTTTAATGAGTCTATTAAATAGCTAAAATAATCGAATCACTCCATCCTTATTAATTTATCACAAGAATCATGCTCTAGTTATTACATGTAAATAGTCCAGCACTACCTTGAAAACCGAGCGACCACGCAGATTTACAATTTTAATGTAACATTAATAGACACTAAGCGACATACAATATTTATCTAGATTGTAGGCCAACAGAAATGAGGTATTAAACTTAATTATGGATGCTAGAATTAATGCTTCTAACCAGTAATTATGAGGTCGCATTAACTTAATGTCTTTGAATTACGCACACATAGATGTATAATGACTAAATGTAGAATTAAACAGAGACTAAGCTTGCGCGGTTTGAAGGAACGATTCACATGGAACAATAAAGCTATTGTTTGGGCTTGTTTCTGACTGGAATTAGCGGTTGACAGTACATGTAAATACTTGAAATGGTAATGTGACCTAGAACTAAGTTCGATAGGTATAAAATGTGATTGAATTTGATATGGACAAGGAAACATAGGTTATTGAAAGTTAGATTGGTTAGATTGCAAATGATATAGAGAAGAGAACATAGAGAAATATGAAGACACTATTTTCAGAAATTTAGTTCAATGATCAACCTTTTGTACACATCTGATTTACTTATGTCATTTGGCAATTCTAATTAACACCCATATTCTTTATAACCGACATTTCTATCAAAACATTAAAAAAAAATTACAATATCAAACACAGCACATAACAAATGGTTGGGTAATAATAATGAAAATTAAACTTTTTTGAAAATCGACGTTTGTGTTTAGTGCGTGTATAAATGATACAAGCTTTGAAACTGAGATAACCTTCGTATTTTATATTAGTGTGCGTGAGCCACCAATTGATATATAGGTATAGCAAGATGAGTCACTGACTTACACCCACAATGATTGTAGATGTTAGAACAAGTACTTATCACAAGTATAATGTCTAGGTACTATTAGCTACACTAATGCTAGTTCCCAAGGACGACGAATAAAATGTTAATGGTGATTATTATTCGGTGACGTGCCAGAGCTTTTGATATTTAGATTTTGGAGGTAATATTGATCTACTTAAAACTTAGTTAGAAAATGGATAGCTAAGTTATGATATAAGGAAATTAGTGGTTTGTGAAAAATAGATTAGTTGCTATACTTACCAACTTAGGTGACCCAAAAGCAATATAGATATTATCATTGTCTTCAGCCTAATATTCCCTAAGTCATTTACTTTTTTTTTAAACTTTCATTAAGCTTACGTTTATTAACCAGCCCGCCTTACATTAATTTCTTTCTAATGCCTAAGAGAAGATGAAGCAAACTTATCTTGGAGAATTCTGTGTTCTTTAGATTTGAAAACCTCTAGATCATTATAGTAAAAAGCGAGTGTGGCTCAGCGGTTCCAGTGTCTGTTTTTTCATCCAGACCCTGGTCCGAATTCAGCCCTACATCAATAATTAGAATTTTCAAGTTAAGTGTGGATTTGCACTCGCTAAACGGTGAAGGAAAACATCGTGAGGAAACATACATGTTTGTGGACCACGATATCCGAAGATCCGAATACGTGTCTTCAGTAGAAGGAACTGGGCGCCCACCACGATGAACATATCCGCCCAAGAGAACTCCCTTAAATAATTAATTCAGCAGGGGAGTCACGACCCTCAGTTGTGAGGAAGCACGAATCAAGAGAGAGAGAGAGAGATCATAATAATATTAATCGTTGTCTAATCCCAAAAAAACTTATTAGAATCCATCGTTATTGTAACACCCCAATCTAAGCACTAACGTTAATATATTCCAAGGCTATATCTACATTGAATCTATTTATCACCATTACGAAGCGGATTAGACGCGTCACGACCAAGGTAATTATAGATGGGAATATTTAATGTGGGGTGTGGGATCATTATGATTATGAGGAAGGAAGAGATGGATTTCTTGGAATATTCCAGATTTTTGCCTCTCTTGTTTATAGTGTGAGATTCGTCAAACATAAGTTCAATTGAAAATGACAGCTATTTTAGATTTTAATTGAACGCAATGGAAATAGATATTATGTATTTATACTAACTATAAATAGTACAGTTAGAAGTGATAGTTGTATTGGTTTATCAGATATTTATCTTAGCTGTGAGTTGTGGCTCGCAAGAAATGTCTACTTTTCAACTGCGTAAAGACAAATCTAAAAGAAGCAAGCATTTTTTTTGAGTAAATTTTGATAATGTTTAGTATTTATGGTAATATAGAGTAAAGTGTAAAGTGGCATTCCATTTTGGGCGCTTCCGTGGGTTCCGGATGACACGTTCAATTGTAGGTCCTGGCTGTTTGTCTAGTACGGCAGTCGTTAAGCCATGTCAGAGGCCCTTAGGGCTTGATAAACTTTCGACACCAGAGTTGGCCTCTCTCATTCGATAAGAAGAAGAAGATGGTAACATGACAAAATATTACACTCTATTGTAACAATGTAATTATTGTACAAAAAAGTGTGTTTTACATATTTTGGCTGACGATGATATTTAGCTACAAATTAAAGCTAAAATTAAGGTGCAGCTTTTGATATGCTTGCCGTTATTATATTGCGAAAATGCTACAAATAATTGAAAGGCCTTAGGCTTTCCTAATTACAGTGCATTAGGTGCAGTCGATATAAATGACGAAAGATGGCGGTGTAACTGTTTAAATGCAGTTTAAATTAATGCAGGTGAACGCTGTTACATGTTTAGGTGATCTGATGATGGAGACAGTTTCACACTGAATGATGAACACATTCTAGTCTTTAATAAGAAATAATTGATTGCCCGCGATCAATTAGCTTTGTTTTGGGATGAACAGAAGCCTATTTTATTCAAAGCTGTATAAAAAATCACTATAATCTGAAATTCTTGTGCTATATAAAAGATGCGCAAACAAGTTAAAACATATCATGTACTTCTGTTTTTATAAGATAATAAGTAGTGGAAATGAAAAGTATCAAATCGTGCTGAGGCGTGCTTTAGAAAAGGCTGAAAGTGGACAACTGTAGGCTGATGATAATGGTGATTATAACTTTTTCACGCAATTTCTGAAAACCCCAAAGACGACAAATAAGTATCAAGAAGTTTAATTGCATGTTGTGTGAAGTGAAGAAAGCAGACCGAAGTACAATAACGTCGGCCCATTTCCCCACTGCCGAGCTATGCAGAGCAATTACACATTAACTGCTGCTTAGATGCGCTTTGTATGTGTTTATGTGTGTTTGATTCTATGTGTGTGTTTTCTAGGGTTGGTGACATCAATTAATGTTATTTTATGATAAGTATACCTATTAGTGAATGCCCGCGCTTTCGCTCGCATTATACCGGATTAAAAAGATATCTATGTCACTCCCAAGATCTCATTACTGGTATGAAGGTTATGATTTGAAACAAAAGTAATTTTATTGCATATATTGCCTATTAAATTGATGTACAGGAATGCTAATGCAATGATTTTTAGTTGTATTTTTAATGCTAATGTTAATTGGATACGACGGCGACGCTTGACACATATTTTATTTAAAAAAACAATCAAATACATAAACGAGTATTAATGTTTACATACAAGTCTATGAATGGAGCCTCTGGCAGCCCTACGTATTAGCTAGAGCAAAATGCGAGACTAGTTTTAATCAACACATTTATAATTGAGTTTTCCTGTTCTATAATTGTATATCTAATCATTTTATGCAACGAAAGTGAATGCTTATATGCGACATTGAAATATATTTTTTTTTACTTGAAGTGACAACAAAACTGCCATATAAAAGCCATAATATATATGTACAAAGTGAAGCATGCATGTACTGGAAAAAAATTGGCTATAATATGGAGAAAATTATTTATACATAAGTGTTACTTCTCGTACTTCTTCTTATCGAATGAGAGTGGCCAACTCTGGTGTCGAGAGTTTATCAAGCCGCCCAAAGGGCCTCTGACACGGCTTAACGACTGGCGTACGAGACAAATAGCCGGGAACTACAATTTAACGTACAACACGTTAAATTGTAGTCCCACGGAAGCGCCCAAAATGGAATGCCACTTTTCGGTCACCCATCCAAGGACTGACCGCGTCCGCCTTTGCTTGACATAGGCGACGTTTTACAATTACTAACTTTTTATAATATTTTCCCAGTAAGACCGATTCTATTGAATACCTTCTTTGCACGCAAAAACTAACAATAAAGTAGTCATTAATAATGATTATATAAATTAATGCTGCAACGAGGAAAACCACGTATCAGACTATTATCTACATTAATTAGCTATTTAATGCTAATTATGTACAGGATGCAGTGTAACGTGATGTTGATAATGTTGCGTAAATAAATTGTTACAAACTGGGACTTTGAATAGTTGGGCCTCTTATCTGAATATGTACACGGTTTTTACTCCAGACTATATGGCTTTAAAAATAATACAAAAATATCCGAATAATTTTAATTCGTTGCAATTTAACGCTGAAATTAGATTTATTTTCATTTTCTTTTAACCGACTTCAAATAAGGGAGGTTATCAAGTCTTTTGAAAGTTTTTTTTAATCAGGAGTTTTCATTCGTGTTTAGATTTTGAGAGTATAGTTAGATGTTTCTAACTACTATTAAGTTAAGTTTAAGTAATCAATTTACATTTGTGAAAAGTTGAGACTATTATAAATTATTTTTGCTAAAATAAATATACCTACAACAGAAAATCACCTTAAATAGGTTGTTTAATCGTGCGTTTTCCAATTTAACTTAAGCGATGAAAAAAATACGAACTCCCTTATTTAACAAGACCTACAAGTAATTAACTAAGTGCTTACATAATGTACAATCCAACAAACAAGACTATTAACCGTCATTATTTTATATTAATAAATAATTACTATCTAATTGAGACGCAATGATCATAAAAAGTTGTCATTTCGTATCGTAAAAAGTTATAATTTTCTGTATGCTATTGTTTTATAAACAGTTTTTTCCTATCGCTTCATCGGGGCTATAATTCTGTGTATAATTACTAGTAATGATGGCAGGACGCTATACTGATGATAAAGATCGGATTTTAAAAGCATTTGTATTAAAATATTGGGGTGATAGCGATGTTGGTTGAGGAACAGTAGGTTTGAATCAGATGTAGACGGACAAAAGTAAAGAGAATGAGAATAAATAATTCTATTAATTGTAGTTTGCACATACATATCATGTCATATAATTGTATAATAACAAATGTAGATAGATAGATAAATACCTTATTAAAACACCACAAATAAAACAATAAAAAAAACATACAAATTAGAATCAGCGTCTTAATTGGCGGCCTTATCGCTAAGAGCGATCTCTTCTAGGCATCCAATCTGGCAGGGATAAAATCTTCAAATGAAATGAGTAGGATAGGTGAGGTATGGAGGGGAGAGGAAATATTTGTTTATTGGTCAATTTGTTTCTCTTTAACGCTACAACGATCAAGTATCCATATGATTTTTAGTGATCCATCTTTATCCCAAAACAGCGCAAGCAAAGCCGTATGCAATTACAAGTGTATATGAAGCATTACAAGTTACAACTATTAAAATAATAGACTGTGTCAATATTATTCATAAGAATATGAGAATTACGAATAGGGTTTCCTAGTTCGAAAAATCGTATTAGAGGAAAATAATACAGACAACATTGTCAGCTAAAATTAGTCAGCAAAAGAAATAATTTCCAGCAAAATAAATATTCGGTAAGCAAATCTATTAGTTAATCGTTATTCTGAAAAATAAAACATATGACCTTATTAAATAGGTACAATAATATGTCTTTGCCTGCTCTTTTACATATTTTGGTCACTTATGTCAAGTCATTCTATATGTACAATTTCTGGTACATAATGTATGTTAGTAGTAGTCACACCACCCATTCAGTTCGTTAATTGTGTGTTTGGGTTACCAAAACCAATTTCATCTTATTTTATTGTTTTTAGCGAATAAGTAATGTACTAGTTACATGAAATAAATAAAATATATGATTTAAAATATCTCTGACTATTTGAAATTTTCCTCATTAATCAATTACTTTTATAAAATATATGACTTAACTAGCTGAGCCTGCGACTTCGTCCGCGTGGGATAGTTATTTTGGGCATTATTTTTTTGTATTTTGAACCGTTTTCGCAGCGAACGCAACGGAAGCCCTCAAAGATGAATAATTTTCCCCGTTTTTTCCACATTTTCCATTATTTCTTCGCCCCTATTTGTTGCAGCGTGATGTTATATAGCCTAAAGCCTTCCTCGATAAATGTTCTATTTAACACAAAAAGATTTTTTTAATTCGCACCAGTAGTTCCTGAGATAAGCGCGTTTAAACAAACAAACAAACAAACTCTTCAGCTTTATAATATTAGTATAGATAAATTGGTCATTAACTAATTAAATACTACACTTCTAGACTATTACGTTGCATGAGGAAATTTAAAATACCGCTTCTGGGAAATACCACAGGGAAACAATATTACTCTAGCTAACCAAGATTACTTTAAAAACATCCCTAATTTTATTAATGTGTGTTTTATTATCATAAACAAAGCCGATAATTCGAGACATAGGTTTTCCTGACATGTATTTATAAGGAAATTTATGTAACATCATAAGCCTGTGTAATATTTTTGTGTGTAAACAAAACTGTTTCCTTTATTAATGCATTAAAATAAAGTTTCCGTAAGGAAAATGGTAACATGTTAGTGAAAATAATTTGATAGTAGTGTGGCCTATTTTATTTTGGGTTTTCATTTGTGCATTTATTACTTAACAAAAAAAATTGTTCCGATGACATAAGTAAGTATTATCTTTGGACAAAATTTCAAACCTTTATACATATGTGTATTCGACATGAATAGATTATTCAGTACTTTTTGTTGTCTTAGATCTTTACTTCAATATTTCTGATGTCAGAAAAGTTTCAGTATATTGTATTCAGTGTTTATATTGACCCTTTAAAGTACAAGAAGTTACTTATTATTCGCTGCTGTTTCCGTTATGAATATAAATGTAATGAATTCTCCACAGATCTATCGCAAGAGCCAGCGACGGTGAGAAACGGGAATTATACGACTGCAATAACATTGCATGTTAGGTAGCCAGAATATACATCAAACAATAAATTATGTACACACACGTCGGTCGCGTCGTAAAAAACAAAAACCCAATAAAAAGCCCTTATTACACGACCACTCATAATAAAGGTTGATTACTAATTCACACACACACATACGCGGCGCGGTGTCACTGAAATAATCACACTCATTGTCACATAATTACCTACAACACTCGTCAATGCACCAACGCCATGACAACCCGGTTACCTAATCACAACCTTAACAGCGACAAAATAAAGGACATAGTTGCCCAACTTAATTTCCAATAGGTCATCACGCATTCAGATATTGTTAGCTATGGCTATCGAAAAGAAAGGTGACGATTATTAAACGGAAGGAGATAATAAATATATAAACAAATAAACTTCTCGTTTTTAAAATATTGCGTAATGCTAAAGGTCGAGAGGTATCGAGTTTGACCTTTCAGTGAGTGTTTGGAGAGATAAATTGAAAACTGTGAAAAGGTTTGTCGATAAATTTGGAAAAGTCATCAGTGCAAATTCCTACGTTCCTAGATTTTGGTACTTGGTTCACTTAACCTTATCGAATACATTCTTAACTCTATCAACGAGATATAGATGATAAATGCATGTAGCTAAGCACTCTATGACAAGAACTTCTTTCACGAATATATCCATAAAATAATTATTTACCTGTAACTTTCAGACATTACTAGTACTGTTATTTACATAATCTATTATTGTACATTATCACTTACCTATTAATACTGTTCATAGCTGCATTCCCCGGGTTCTCTCGTTCGCTCCTATCCCGCGACACTCCTGCGAACCGCTCGAAGTTCTCTCTCTCCTTATAATGGCGGTCGGGTCTCGGTGACGAAGACCGTCTCCCAGGCATCTGCTGTTGAACGTTCATGTTGTTTTGTTGAACCGTTTGGAGAAGATTGTGGTTGCTCTGAGGCTGCTGCTGCTGTAAAGCTTGGAGCAGCTCTTGGGCGTTGGTTGCTCCGTTGGACAAGAAGTTGGGCAAGCCAGGGTTTAGGAGAGCGTTGGTGAGGTTTGGGTTCAGCATGTTGGGTCGAATGTTCTGCTGCTGTTGGTTGGAGTTCAGGAGCTGGTGGGGCTGGGCCATGGCTTGGAGATTGGCCAGCGAGGTGGAGACAACTTGACCGTTGTTGAGAGCCAGGTTCACCATCTGATCGTTTGAATTGACGTGGTTGACCGGGATCGTCAGGATGGTCTGTGTTGCGATGCCTGTCAAAAATAAAGTTGATTGTTTTACAATCGTCCGGCATTTAACAAGAACTGTAGAAATAGAACTTTGTTTTGTTGTGATTGCAGTCTTGTGAAAAACAGTTCTTGAAGTAGCAAGCAAATTAGAAAGATTGATCTTAAATAACAAGTAATTTGCTTTAAAAAAAACCTAACTTATGTTCCAGTATTATGTAATTTGCTGTGTTATACATATACATACATACTTCGTATCAATATTGCAAAATTGGAAAGGCCAAAAAGTTTTTTTTACTATTGGTCTTATAAAAGACATCAACGAGTTCATATTTAAAATAATAAAAACGCAAATCAAAACGTCTAAACCAAATCCACCCGGTTTGAATCCCACGCCACTACATCTTTTTGCAGTTTTACTCACCTTGCGAGGTGGGTATAAGCAGCTGAGCTCCCTGGATGCCCTGCACCAGCTGGCCTGAAGCCAGGATGAGCTGGGGCATTGGAGATGGCATCGCTGGTGGTAGCATGTTGTTGTTTGCCACCGGGTTGGGAGACACCATGCCTTTGGGAAGAGAAAAGAAAGTAAAATTAAATTGTGGAAGTAAAGAAACTTAATTTGGAATTAAAAAAATATCTGGATATAATCAGACACGTTGGTTAATTGTATCTTAACCTTGTTTGCATGATATCCGTATTGTACTCTACTGTAGAGTATTGTATAAATGTAATCCGTATTGTAACAATATAGTATTTAGTTGTATTAACCGGCTAGCACTTACGTCAAAAATTACGTCGAAAAATTAGCTCGACAAGTTTCGGAAATCTGAGGTTTCCATCATCAGGAGTGCTGATTCACATCACCATCCTTCGCAACTCGCATCTGTTCCTAGATCCCTCATAAACCGTGCGCTAAGTCTGTGTCACCCACAGTATATACATGCAGAGTTGGATCATGTTAGACGAGCACTGGAGAAGAATGGGTTCAGTTGGCGAAAATGTTTGCGCTTGGCGACAGGATCAGATCGCAAGAAACCGGTTGGAGTAGATCGGGCTCCGATTTATTTGCCGTTTGTCAAAGGCGTGACGGACAAGATTGGTATTTTCCTTAAAAGGAAATATAACTTGAAAACCATCTTTCGTCCACCTAGTCGTCTGAGGCAACTATTGCGATCACCTAAAGACAGCGAGCCGTTACATGCCCCAGGTGTTTATCGTATACCTTGTGACTGTGGTATGAGTTACATCGGAGAAACCCGCCGCAATATTTCTACGAGGGTGGCGGAACACATACGGTGTGTTAAAAACAGGGAGACTGTTAAATCCGCGTTGGCAGAACATGCTGAAGGGGTGAACCATTTCCTACGTTTCGATAAGGTGTCGGTCTTGGCCAAGGAGAAGTTCCTAGTACCAAGGAAAGTTCGGGAAGCAATAGAAATAGGTCGACATCCAAACTTTAATCGTGACCGAGGATGGACATTGGCACCTGCGTGGAGACCTGTTTTAAACTCTGGCCGGGAGGACGATGTAGCTGAACATCTGCCACTAGACACGATCAGCATAGTGTGCGCGGACCCCAATATCTTGGTGCAACGGATCTCAAGCGATGAGGAAGAAATACACGATCCGCCGGTGGCGCCTCGATCGCCTATCCTCACCCG
Source organism: Macaria notata (assembly GCA_927399415.1). Taxonomy (NCBI): domain Eukaryota; kingdom Metazoa; phylum Arthropoda; class Insecta; order Lepidoptera; family Geometridae; genus Macaria; species Macaria notata. Next base: position 3,360,099 of record OV656737.1, read on the forward strand.
TCGCGGTGCGCGAGCGGTTGCGAGAGCGGAGCGGGCGCAGAAGCGGGGGGGTGCGGCAGTGAGTCGGCGAACCAGTCTGGACGAGGCGGCCAACCGGGACGCGCGTGCTGACTCGTCCTCCTGATGATGGAAACCTCAGATTTCCGAAACTTGTCGAGCTAATTTTTCGACGTAATTTTTGACGTAAGTGCTAGCCGGTTAATACAACTAAATTTAATCATGCCTTACGGGAACTATAATATAGTATTTATTTCTAATTTTATGTAGCAGAGGAAATTATTATTTCTGTTACCAATCTGAAACAATAAAATAGTGTGATTTATAAAATTCTCACAACATAAACTCGACGCAGTATATTTTCACCTCGTTGAATGTCCATCATTCTAAGAACGATTAAAAAGATAAAACGACGTTAACCTGAAATAAAAGTTTTTAATAAAACGCGTGACGGATTCCTTTCAAATAAAACATATAAAAAACATAAAATAAAATGTACATACGTTTCTTTTCAATGGCGATAAACATGAAAACCCATAAAAAATGTTATTACCTAATCTCATAATATAAAAATTAGCGTTGGCAAATAAAACATTTTGTGATTACCGATGGCTAAAGATCAATTACAATAAATTCATTGGACATGGTACGAAACCTATTTTTCTTTGTTTTTTAACACCATGTCACAGCAAAATATTTTTTTATCTTACTATTTCCTAAAGTTTTGACTACAAAAGTTGTTACGACAAAGTTGTTCAATGTTACTTCGAAAGGCAAAAAAAAATTTCAACCTTAACAGAAAAACATAAATTATAATTACAGTGGCATAATGTCAAATAATACTTCCTTTATACAAATAATAAAATACAATTTTATACAACTTTCAAAGAGACATTTAATATATTATGTTCGTTCATGCAAGTCTGTGACTAAATTGTAAAATTATAAGCGGTACTGAAGTTACATAACTACACATATCATGTAGTTTATTTTTGTTTCTATTGTGAGATTGTATTAAACATTATATTCTTATCACTATCGCTAGTGCGGAATCTAATATTCCGCACTAGCGATAGTGATAAGAATATAATATGTGAAATGTAAATCAAATTTGATACATTAGTATGATGGATAGTAGATCGTCTTTGAATAAAATCCTTCTAGCTTTGCCGTAGTTGGGTAAAGAATGGTATAACAAACCCTTAACTTAAAGAAAAGACCGACGAAGAAAAGAACAGAAAACAAACTCATTTATAACGATAACCCACAGAGGCAGACATAAAACTGCACTAATGTGGTTTTTATAAATGCAAAATGTATTTTCAGCTAATTATTATGCCAAAAATGTCACGGCGTCGTCGCGTCTTAATTAACTTTTAGTGCATTAGCATTTTTGCGGTTCGATAGGGAGCTTCGGTCGAATTATGCCTCGTTCACGTTTGGTTCGAACTGTAGGTAAGTTTTCTTTTTGATTTATAGTATGACATGGACTTATACACAGCAGTTGGCAAACTTTTGCTGTTGATGATAATGATTAAGTTATCTTTTTCATTTTGTTTCAGCAGAAGATTTTTTTTAATATCTACGAATCTATCTACGTATGACTTAGAGAGAGTGGTGGGTTCTAGTGTCTAGAGTATTTTAAGCCGCACTAATGCCTCGGACTTGGCTGTGAACTACATTCAAATTATCTTCCTAACTCACAGAAAAGCCAGTAGGTTATTTACATTTTTAGATATCATTTTGTACACCTACACTGATTTTTATCGACTCAAACATTAGATTATTTTTCTAAAACCCGTGACTGGCCAGGTGTAAAGGGCACACCATCCCGCGCCACCGCTAATGACCAGAATTAGACAGATTGGACAAATCAGATGTACACGGTTCGCGCATTAAAACTCTTAACTCCAGAATCACGTGATCCATAATTAGGTGATTACCGAAACCAATCGATTTAATGAATTCGAGATAGCGCTTGCCCGCCCATTATACCTATGCCTTAATGGACGAAAAAACCTATTTAAATAATGAGTATAATTACATATTTTTTTCACCAACGCACGGATATTACGACTGTTGCGGTATCATTAAGAGTTTTATTGTCTTAATAGAGCTAATTATACATTTTTTTCGGTGCTTAATTGATGCGCCGTAGGAAAAGGCATTTATTACAAAATGTGAAATGTCATGGTTTAAATGAATACGTTATGTTAATGCTGAGTTTAACGTGCTTGTAAGAAGCGCTGATAATGTTTTTTGATATCTGGTGCGTTTTGTTCGCGGTGAATTTGTTGCGCTCGGCTTCCGATGGACTTTTCTGTGTTGTGTTTAGAGTTGATTGCTAATGAATGTTGTGTTATTTTGGAACACGGTTCTTTTCAAAGTGTTACTGTAACATTCGTGAGCATATTATACGATACAAAGCTCACTTTTAATTGTTTAAGAAAACAGGTGTTAGAATCTCTGGTTTTGATTTAGAAAACTTGTTTGTAACTTACCTATGTCACTAAAGCACAGTTGTAGACCGGATATACGTGTAGCATGACGAAGATAAAACTCCATGAGGCAAAACCTGGATCGTACTGTAGATTTTGTAAGATTTGCGACTTTTCTAGTATAGAATTTGAAATCCCTTACCTGGTGCACTAACACTCAGGTTGAGAGGCGAGTTGATGACCGGGTTGGAAGGCATGGAAGTGAGTCCTTGCAGGTTCGCAGCCAGCTGGGACATCTGCTGGGACATCTGTTGCTGGAGCTGCTGAGACATGGGCATTTGCTGCTGCATGCTGGCCAGGTTCTGCAGGTTTTGGAACATCGATGCCACTGTGGAAGAAATGGGGTATGAAATCCTTTGTACATAAATGTTTTAAAATGGTACTTTGATTCGGCTATTTTTTGTTTTTTGTCGTTCCACCATTTTTTCCCTCAACATTAAGTCAAGGACATTTTCTGGCTCAACATTTGCTTGGGCGTTATGAAATTCTGCTACTTTAGTTTTCTCATCTGCCAACCAATGCTTTATATGTTTTGAACAATAGATTTAAAATTTTAAAATAAGATACCAAAGATTTGGGCATAAAAGTGAAATTCCCGATTTGACACTTTTTTTTCTACGTTAATCGAATAATCTTGTGATACGAAAGTGTTTTTTTTTTATAATTTGTGTTGAAGTTTTGTGTGTAGGTTTCACTATGAGTAATTTTTGGCTAGATGAGGTCATTTTTTATGAAGATTGTGACAGCATCTTACCTGACTATGATACAATTTGTCTTTCCATCAATACAATTACTTCTTCAACTAACTCGGACACAAGTGAATGAAAACTGTATACTATTAACAAGTATTGCATTACAATTATTATTGTTTACCGTGTTTGGTTACACGTGCCAACTTAATTATTGAATTAATAATTCCCTTCAATTACTATAATTACATGTTATATCCTTAAGTTTAAATTTTGAACTACTTTATTTTACGACATTACACTAATAAGGTAATATTTAATTTATTATTGTTTATATTTAGTTTGTTTTCCTTAAATTTTGCAACTTAAGTTCTTTGGTGACGTATTAAGTTATCGTCTACCGATTTGTAATAAGTATAATTAACAGTTTAATATGAAAAATAAGCTATTTATTACTTTACGATGACTATAATTACATAAATAAGTTTTATGGGGGGTTTACCAATTCATAGGTTTAAAACAATAATTTAAAAGATATTTTCAACCCATTGTAAATTGATATTTTATACACTATTAAGTAACATAAGCTACAAAAATGACAGTCATGACACCAAACTCCTTTACTTTACGTAATTTTTAAACATTTATTCAACTACTTTCATAAGTTCAAATATTTCATACATCTTCCTATTACATATTGTTTTTTAAATATTTTTTACGAACTTTATGTCAAGTTTCTCACAAAAATATACATTCAAGAGTATGTTAATATGAGTTTCATTCACAAAAGTGTGTAGTTATCGTTAAATGTTACGATATTGTAACTTTTGACTGTTTGAACTTATGAATGAATGTCGCAAGTTCAGACGTTTTGATTTGCAATTTTATAAGACACACATTTTATAAGTGTTTGCAACATTTTTTCATTCATCGAAGTGAATGTCTAGAGTTATTTGTTACTAGGTGGTGAAGTAATTATATTTATGAACTATTACAAAAATAAATCAACAATCTTACGTCTCACATATTGTTATTTCATATTGGATTTCTACTCTCTCTTACCATATTAGTAGTTTTGTTTCATACTTGTTAAAAAGTAGAATATTCGACCACTAAGGTTACGTACCCATGTCAATTCAAGAGGCTGTGTCTGGTATTAGTTTTATAAAGCTGGGTGGTTTGGTAGGTGGTGGTTTTAGGGGCCTCCGATATGGCTTAACGGCTGTTGTACTATGCCAAATAACGCACGGGCGACTGCACGTTAATATTAACACCTTTGTTTTGCTTAAAGGTCAAAAATCCTTAAAATATAATAAAAAGAGGGTAGTAAGATGCAGTACGAACTCACTGGAGCCATTCAAGTGGTGGTGGTGGGGGGTACGCGCGCGCGGCGACGGCGAGCGCGGCTCGGCGGTCTGCGCGCGCGCCGCCGCCTCGGGCGAACTGGCGCCGGACCGATCCGACTCCGCCTGCTGGCAACAACACACATGTTACAAACATATTTAATACGTTCAATGTTATATAAACATTTACATGGATCCATATAGAACAATCTAAGTAAATAAAACTCATGGTCAACAAAACATAAAGGTGACTGACTGGTTGATATAGTGGTCTATCAACGCACAGCTCAATCCACTGGACGGATTGGGCTGAAATTTGGAATGAAGGTACATGTTATGACGTAGGCATCCGCTAAGAAAGGATTTTTGGCAGTGCCACTTTCAAAGGGGTGAAATATGGTTTTACTTCTTAATACGAGCGAAACCGCGACCACCCACACCCACTAGTAATTTTATAAATTACAACATTTACTGCACACATATAACCATTATTATGGGATAACACGATAGATAGTGGGTACCGGCTGTCCGTCATTGAACTGCTGATATTAAATGTATTGGAGGGTCTTCGGGTGGTTTAAAATCTCTCTACAGTAGAGATTACAATTTTTCGCACATGCTACTCTTAACTTACTTAATTTAAAATACAGCAGCTATAAGTTAAGTTGTACCATGAAATAAAGGTGTCGTTAACAGTTGCATATTTAGAAAAAAAATGTATAAAAACCATATAGTTGAACATATAAATAACACAAAATAGCGAGTTATCGTATTTAATTGTGGTAATGGTGTGTTAATTCAGTGTTAGTGGTGCCGGTCTTATTTCTTCCAAGTGTGTGTGTTTTTGAGTTATTTATTTATTGATATACCTATTATAGAATTATAATAGCGACACTGATTTCTTTGGATGACAAAAATAGGGATTTTTCTTTCATTGGTGGTAGACAAGGCATGTAAAAGATAAATAAATATTCTGGGACCTTGCACACAGCGCCATCTAGCCCCACACGAAGCAAACGCTTGTGTCGTGGGTACGAGATAACGGATATAATACTTATATACTTTTCTTTTGTAAATACATACTTACTATACATACAAACGACCAGACTCAACACAAGTAATTATAAAATTTTAAAGTACATAATTACTTGTTTCATGCGGGAATCGAACCCGCGACCTCTAGATTAGAAGGCAGAGCCACTACCAACTAAGCTAACAGGCCAGTCAGATATAACAAAGTTTAAATAAGCCAATGAGGAGTCACTGTTTTTTAATTAAATAACGGCAGTGACCTTTATATTTATATATCTGATCATTATGAATTAACTAGACAAGTTAGTGAATCCACTGTACGTTTCTCTCATTTTCCAAAAAAAACAAAGACAAAGACAAAAGAGCGAGGAAATAATCAGACTTTTCAAGTTTATAATAATATAGTAAGTTTGTAATGTAATAATAGTTTTACCGTATGATACGTATTAATATAAAAGTTCAGGTCAGGCACACTATGTGATTAGAAAATTCACATGTAAATCACATAGGTATGTTTAAATATTAAGGGTTACGGTTGATAGTTTTAAATTTAATTGCTCTTTTTCTAAGTTATGGTTTTATTCATGAGTTTAATGTACAACGAAATGTCGATGACATGTTTAAATATGTACCAGAACGTATTGTTACACATTTAGTTACACATTAACCAGTATTTAAATTAATAAACACACAACTTATGATAAAAGACTTATCTCAAAAATGTTAATTAACCCCAAATTGCTGTGTGGTATAAATAATGTACCAAACCATTATGTACTTGCTTAAGATAATAATTTAAATTATTCGATAATTAAAAAATAATTGCGGAAGTCATCTTTTAACAGTTATTTTGATTGTGCCTCGATTTGTATTTATTCTTCTCCTTACATCTCATTAATCAGAATTGATGATGATAAAAATGAATAAGGAGGTCGGTTTAATGATTAAAACCTATTAAAAATTATTGAAAGGAAACTCCTTGAATAGTTCTTATAGGCAGTTAGCGGTAATTTTAGCACGCAAATTTAAATTAAGACTTTCAATTAATTTTGCAATCAAATCGAGAACGTTGAAAGACTGATGACTTTACAATTTTTGATAATTGAATTGTTTCTGCGGGTGATTATGATTTGAATATTAATTCAAATGGTATTGAAATAATTTATACACAATTTCCATAAAAGATTTCAAATTCTAATAGATAGTTAATATTGAAAAAAAGTCTATCTATAGATAAGCGCTACAAATTCGTAGACGCACTACGATTGTAGCATCTTCTACGAAAGCGTAGCGTTTTTGTGACACTTTCCAGAAACATAAAAAAAGAACTCGCACCATTAAACATACTATAGGTACTTACAAAGGACAATGTCATTCTCTCCACGCCTAATGAATTCACTTTACTTCACTTTCAATATTTTTATCATGCCGCAACTTGTAAAATTCGATGAATGTTCTTCCGACGCGGCAACTTGGCGAAACTTGCGCTAACTTCCCAAGTTAGCCGCCCAATAAAAATGTCCGGTCGAATATAGCTAAGCGGTCTTTCAGTAACACAGCGATGCTCGCTTGTTTAGCGCGAGGAAAAAGTTGCACCGGCCGGAAAGAAAAATAGAAAAAAAGTTAAAATTTAGAACGGATGCGTAGATATCGCGCGGGAAAAAGAATCGCGGCGCACTATCGACAAAGCGTGAGTGGTTTTTTTTTCTTTTCTACTTTTTTTATTTATTTATCAGCGAGCGAGCGCAACACATACAGCCGCGGCAAGTTGCAGAGCGCGAATGAAAGCGCGTCATCAGTTTAAAAAATCAACCCCTTTGGTGGTGGCGGGAAAAAAATGCGGCCCCTTTAGGGAGGGTGGGTGGCACCACCGAAATCCTTGCCAAAGCGATCTGAACGGCACGACTTGTCACTTGTCGAATAAGCATGATAATTAAAGTTTTTGTTTTCAGACTTCGTCCGCTTCCCTATTTAGCGAAACTTTTAAGAAGCGATGAGTAACTTAATTAGCTTTTTAAAGGGTTGTCTTAGTGGAGAAAAAATATTTTGTGTTAAAAGTAGTTTTATATAATTTAAACTTGTATTTAACATAAACTTTAGAAGGTTTTGCTATATACGATATCATGAATACCATAGTGGACTTTAACGACGCTTCTTTTACAGTAGAGTAAAATATTTAATAGATAGAAAGCGTAAAATAGACACGAGTAACACACGAGTGCTTTTAGACAACCTATATACTTTTTAGTCTAAATGTTCAAATGTTGGTTCTCATATAGAATTCCGGTAGGTACACGCGTAATCCTGACTGACAGTATAAAAGGGATAAAAAACAATCGAAATCACAATCCACCTGCCAGCTAATGAAAAAAGTTGGAAAAAAATTATCATCAACAAGTAACATTCGGAATAATCAGCGGTACAGGGAAAAAATCAGTAATTATTCAGATGAAGTTGGACGAGCGAAGGGGGTGTGGGGGCAAGGGCCGGCCAAAATAAAAACGGCGTTGCGTAGGGGTGTCACCCCGCGCTCTACAAATGTTATCTAACTGCGTCGGCCGCCAGCTCGGAATTAGCGCCGAACCGGCCAAATTTCAATTTGTACTCCATTTTTTCCTCGGATAGTTGGAGCTAATGGAAGCGGCAGACGATCAAGGTTTCCGTGTGCGGCGCTCGCGGAGCAGCTCGCAAGCACAGGACGGGGCAAGACAGGAGACGCGGTCAGTATGTGACGCGCACACGCGTGCTATTGTCCCCGTCGATGTATGTGTACATTTTTACTCATTAATTTTAAAACGCTCCGGATTTTTTCCAGAGCGGGTGCTAGGGGGCGCGGGAGAGGGTGGAAATTGGCGATGGCCGCCGGCCGGGGTGTCACCGCCGGGGGTTATTAAATAGATTGGTCCGCGGCCGAACGGAGCCGCCGATCTGCACTTGTACCTCGCGTCATTAACGGGTTGAGAACCGATTTTAAATCGTGAAATAACAGCCTGTTACAGGAAAAGTTGAGCGCGGCTTATCGGGCCCTCGGCGTGTTCTACGAGTTTAATTGCATTAAAAGTGTATTTTTATGACGACAATTTTCCTATTCATTATGCGCTGTTCTTGCGACGCTGTGAAGACGGCCGGCGCGGCGCGGCCGCACACTACCAACATCGATATGAGTTCGATACACACACGGACGCCGCGTTTTTTCCGCGGCCGTTCGGCAGTGGGCGAAAAAGGGTGTCGTAGGGGGAGGAAATGTGAAAAATACTCGAAAAAAAAGGCGAAATTGTAGCAGATATATAATTAAAGTCCAACGTACAGCGACGCGCACATCGATGTATTATGCAGGCTCGCTTCTGTCGCGTGTGTGCGGGATGTCGGCGTCAAGTCGCCCGTTGTGCGGAATACATTGTGGGGATGAGGCCGCGCGACCTTGTGCCTAATGATAGACACCACTTGATCTGCCGGTACATGTTTAGCTAACTGATAATGCATACTCATTTAGAAGTTCACAGCAAGATCAGCGAATCTATGGCACACTTTACCATAACTTTCGTTCTGTACCAGGGATTCTTTGCCTTAGAATTACGGGTGCAGTATAGGAGCCTTCAAATCTAGAGCAAATAAGTTTTGTCTAGTCTATCGTGCTACTTTTTAGACTAAAGCAGTGCCTAACTATAAGGCGGGTTGCCTATAACTTGTTAAAAAGACGATGATTAATAAGAAAAATTGACAAATTAATATTTGAAAATGAGATTCTGTTAAAAATTGAAATAATAGCTTCAAATGTTAATTAATTAATTAACCATTGTATTTTATTATTATACGATGTTGTTATAGACAATTCGATGCTTATGCATAAATAATGACACTATTTTGTTATTATGATAATGTAGAAAAAACAAAACTGTTTTATTGGTTAATTTATTAATAGCATATTGGTAATTACCGATCATAAGTTTATCTTAATTATACTACAAAGCGTGAAATTTTAATATTTTTATGGCGACCCATGTTATTAACGATACACAAACCATCAAAGATGGAATACATTATTATACGAAAGAACATAGTTTGCTTGATGCTGATATTGAACTCATAAAGCTTTGAATAACAAGAATAAAAAAAACCACTAAAAATAATCACTTACTTACGAAACCTAACCTATATAGATAACCCAAGTGCTGTCCACTACCAGAATGCAGTATATTTTTGAGACAATTCTATATTATATATTAAAAAAACTATGCTCAAATACTAATTTATAATTTGGCCAACACATGTACACCGTATTTAATAGGTCTTTACCTATGAAATTGCCGATTTGTATGACGAAATTGAGAAAAATGATATTTCCATACAAACATTTTTAATGTTTGTATGGAAATGTCTGCACATATTTAGATGATGAATATGCACTAGTAATACATTTTTTTTATCTAAAAGGTACATAATTCAACAATTGATACAATAAAAATTGTCTTTGGATAAAATATAGCTGTACGTAAAAGTAACAAACAAATTAAAATGTAAGAAAAAAACGGCAATTTCATAGGTAAAGGACCTATTACGTATCTCAAAACCACTCAAAACTCCACTCACCGTTTACAAAGCCACTCGAGTTAATAACAAAATAATCGAATCGAAGCATCTCGTACGACAGATGGCCCAGAGCCCCCCTCCACGATTAATTTAACATTAAATTCAATAATAACCCCCCATTTATTGCGTAATTTCCTTTCAATTACCTTTCATTTATCGCTCTGTAAATCGATTAGAGACGTGATCGAGTTCGATGATCTAGTTTGTTTGGCTGATTTTGACGTTTTAGAATTTTAATTGTTCGATTAAGAATAAATTGGCAATTAATATTTAATTTTGTAGGAAAGTTTGCTAAGAAATTGAGTAAGTTACGGTAAAATTAATAAGTAATACTATTGTTCTTAAATACAGTACAGTACAAAATGCAAATAAAAATCTTAACATTAAAAATTAAACAAAGCAATATCGACACTAGAAATAAAATAGTAAAGAAAATCTATGTAAAATAAATGCACACACAAATTGATATACTAAAAAAAACTGAATTAAGTATAATGCATCTATTTGTTTTCGGAAAATCGATACTGTATTGTTTTCCTAACAAAAGAATCGCGATTCTCAATGTGTGTGCTGATTGCATCTTCACTAGTCATTACAACGACAATTGAATATTCAAAAATCGAATAATTATAATCGAACAATTTACAATCGAATAAATGAATGGGAGCAAGTCGAGTGGCCACGCACCGCGAGAGGGCGTGCTGTGAGATTCAAGGGTTAGAATTTGAAATTATTTTTTAAATTAGGAAATAATAGATTTTCTGTTCACAATTATTGCTCGAATAAGAACTGTTTGTGGTAGCTTTTAAAATAATTTCTAGTTTTAAATTTAATCGTGTAAAAAACGTGCTGTAGCCCCTTATTATGTAACATTGCTTTGTTTGTCAAGGGAAACTTATTTAAAATAACAGATGTCGTTGTTTCAGGAACAAAATTGTGGACATTTTGAAATCTGAATCTGCGCGGCGCAGCACCGACCCCCTGGACTCAAATCCCGACCCGTAGCAGTAGTTTTTCAAATATGCAATTTACTGATTTAAAAATGGAATAAAAAAGAAAGCTAGTGGGCTGGGCCGGACACCCACCGGGCAATGGAAAATGGCGTAAAAACGCGACGAAAAAAACCGCGAAAAAATAGTAGGCCCACGTATGGTAAATACGTCCAATGGCTCCCCCTACCGGTGGTTCCCTCCTAAATTACGTCACTCTGGGATATTATTGAGGCGAGTGGTCCTCTTGTTGATCTCTACGGTTTCCTTTTTTTGACAAAGATTAGTGAATTGGGAAAAAGTAGATGCGATATTGAGATTTCGTTATGTGTGGAGAGGTGTTTAAGTGATGATATAAAAGGGCTTACAAATTAATTAGGAGTACCAAATATATTATATGAGTGACACATAAATTGTATCATTATATTTTTGACAATGGTAATGCTACGAATTTATCTACTTATGAAAACAAAAGAACAAATTTGAATTGCTTTTTTTTCAACTACAATTTTTACAATTGTAGTTATTGTACAAAAAGGTAATATTATTATATGCTTGTTTTGCTGATGTTTAGATAACTAAGTAGCTTTAGATTGATTAGTTCATAGAACTTAGACTTAGTAGACGTTGACTCCAAACTTAACCATACCGTTTTTATATATTATCATCATCATCATCAGCCCGCTATAGCCCACTGCTGAGCATAGGCCTCTCTTCTTGTACGCCACTCATCCCGGTCCTGCCGGTTTTTACCTATAAATAACCAATATACACAAAAAATCAAGAATAATTTCACTAAACTGCATTCAAATCATTGTCCCCACGTGACGTCACGACTCACGACCCTATCACAATGCTTTCACATGAGTTCAATAGCCAGCACCCTCCGCGAAAAAAAAGTATTTCAAAAAGTCGCATTTGCTTACTTGTTACATACAACTGGAGGCAATTACTACTAATGATAATGGCGTTATTACTCAACTCCATTAGATGCTAAAGTCAACTACTGCTAGCTTAGTTACGACCTTTTAGAACCTTATCGAAGTGAACTTCTTGGAAAAGTTAGAAGAGTTTTTAGTACTGTGTCGAAGTATATTTCTTGTGAAGTTGTGAAGGAATTGTAAAGAAATTAGTAAGGTGTTAAAGTGATAGGGTTGTGAAGAAAAGCTGTTTTTGCTTGTTTAGGTGTTGGAGCAATGAAAATAATGAAGTGAAGGTAGGATTATGTCGTAAGTAAAAATAGTACTAAGTAGTTGTTCTATTTTTAACACTAAACTTTAATTCATGATAAGTGGTTTTACATGACATTTAAAAAAATATATGTTTTCTAAAAACTTGCAAGATTAAGAAAAACGATTAGAGTAATAAATATTTATATTCGTTTTGGCCATGTTCCTATATATTTTTTGTTTTGTTAAATGAATTATTTAAATTTTAATCACTACTAACTGTCCTTAATTTTCCTTTCAAAGTTATTCACATCTCTTGATTTTCGTTATCACGATACTCAAAACATTATAAAACACAAAACAACAATCCAAAAACCTCAAACAAGTAAACTTTCACGAAACTTACACGAACTTCCAAACTCACTATGACAGAGTTCTAAAACGTCCTCAATAAAGTCGCTTCAGTGAACATTACTGTCCGAAGGTTGTGTTTTATTTTCTATTTCTCTAATTAATGGACACAATTTGTTGAGCAAATTGAACAAAGAAAGTCATGCGATGCGAAGTGACAAGCAAGATATTTACAATGACCCTCGTGTGAGTACTTTTTAAGACTCCGAAGTAGATTAGCACCGTTTTGTTATTTCTTTTATAATTAATCAGCATTTTAAGCACTATTTATGCATGTTTACATTAAGTTTAGTCTTTCAGAGCTACCTACTTCATTTTAAAATATACTTTTTAGTTGCACACGTCTAGCTGTGCGACTTCGTCCGCGTGGAACAGTTATTACCATAAAACGGTTCTAGTGAGTTAACCTTAAAAGAAAGACATATACTGTTGCAGACATTTTGTTAGATCATTTCAAGAATAATAATTGATTCATACATATTTTTATTGATATCTAAAACCGTTTGCGCAGCGCACGCAACGGAAGCCCTCAAAGATGAATAATTTTCCCCATTTTTTCCACATTCTCCATTGTTTCTTCGCTCCTATTAGTTGCAGCATGATGTTATATAGCCTAAAGACTTCCTCGATGAATGGTCTATTCAACTGAAAAAGATTTTTTCAATTCGCTCTAGTAGTTCCTGAGATTAGCGCGTACAAACAAACTCTTCAGCTTTATAATATTATAAAGCTGAAGAGTTTGTTTGTACGTTTGTATAGATTTCAAAAGAAAAGCTGAAAATGAAACTTTTAAGAACTGGTAACATAACACATGAATATACAATGTATCAATCGTAATCATATTCTTTAAGTGACTATACTGGACATAAGCCTCCTCCATCTTAGGTCATGTTCAGTACTTTGCGTTTATCTTGCCCAAATACTAAGAATATTAAATAAGCTCTCTGTTATCTGAAATCTCTGGAGATATTTCTATAAAATAGAATACGTACATAATTTATGGCTAGAAAGTAAGCAACTGAAAAGGAAAACGAAACCATTAATTAAATCAATAAAATTAATAAAGTTCTAGCACGTCCAGTAATGCAAATAGGTAACTATAGTGTTGTGCCGTGACAGCGATACTTACGTTAAATATTAACGGAGCTCTGTTTACGTGACCGATACTTAAGGTTCGGCTGTAGTACTGGCCATTTTAGACGGTTCCATACATTTATTTACAGTTTAATAGATACACGATTCAGGAATTACTTTTAGTAAAGAAATCAACTAAAACTAGAAAAAAATATTTGGTGTCGCTAAGTTAATTAAATGGCGTGTGGTGCTTCAAAGATTTTTTATTTCAAGCACATATTTATAAATACTCAAAAGAAAAATTGTAAAAACGTAGATTTAATAAAATAGGTTTATAACATTGAAAAAGAAACCCTGTTGACCTCAAAAACTAAATTGAATTATTAGTTATTGGTTCAAATGATTCTAATAATTTGAACCAATCATTAATATATAAACGAGAAATGTATATTTAAACATAACATTTGATGTAATATTTCCTCAGGCATGTCAAGTAAGGAAAGCGTGACTGTTACAAGTTACTTAACCATGTTGTATGTCACGGCGGTACTTACACATATACTTAATTATTGCCTCCTTGATACGTCAAACCTACAATAAAAACGTCGCAACATACAAACAGTACGGCATTGTGTAATTAGTGTTCATTATCAACATATCAGGAGACCGCGTTAAAAACTTTGCTAGGGATGGGGAAGTTGTCGTTTTTAAATTTTTATGTAAATTAACATAAATAATTGTTTTTTTTTTTATATTGTTTGAAGTTGACTTACTTTGCAATTTAGTACACTATGTAGTTAGCATATATTTACTCGTAGGAGGTATCTAAGTTTTTGGAAAAATATGCCCATTGCATGTAAATAACGTTTTGTTTAATATAAACTAGGTATACTTAAAGGTTTTGTCATAAAATATTTTTCTTAAGAATATTTTTTTTCTTATATGCTGAAATATATTATGTCTCAGTTGTGTTCTAATCTAGACCACTTCAAAAGTGTTTCAATGCTTATTTTACCACAGTAGATTACAGGGACATAATTTTTTTTCATAACATATTAGTAGGTTAAAAAAACAATATTTACACATCCCCCAACTATTACCTACCATTACCGTGAATTAACTTTTTTTGATTAGCCCTAATTATAAAGGCACAGTAGCACGGGGACCAAAACATAGAATTTGTACTATAATCATATCATAGGTGTGACAGCCATTATTTTAATTGCAGCTAATTGTGGCTTATGTTTCTTTCGGTATGAGGTTTTAATGACGCGTCTTTTAGTGATGAGCTTATGTAGGTACTTACTTAGGCTAGTATTTATTAGTTAAAAATGATATTGTGATAAAAAATTTGCTAGTACATAATAAAAAAAAATATTACGTATTTAAAAGAGAAATTCATAAGAGCAATAACATAAATATTTTATGTACATTAACTTTGAGGTACTAGCCAACCATCGAGAGTTCCCCAGACCAAAATGTAATCTTTGCTCCCTCTATCGAAGACTGATCGCCAAGCGAAAAAAGGTACAATAATCAATACCTACAAGTACTCCATGGTACAAGTAATCTCTAAATATATAAAACTCAAAGGTGACTGACTGACTGATTGACTGACTGACTGATAAAGTGGTCTATCAACGCACAGCCCAAACCACTGGACGGATCGGGCTGAAATTTGGCATGCAGGTAGATGTTATGACGTAGGCATCCGCTAAGAAAGGATTTTTGGAAAAGCCGCTTTTAAAGGGGTGAAATAGGGGATGCAAGTTTTACTTCTTAATGCGAGTGAAGCCACGAGCATCTACTAGTATGCAATATATTAAGGTAGTTATGGAAATCTAAAGACCTGAAAAGTTTTTTTACATGGAATAGGTTTGCATTTAATATTAAGTAAATCATTATAAGTAGCCTGTATATTTTAAAAAATTAATGGATTTTTTTGAGCTCAGCAAATATACTCTACCTTATACCAACACAAAAACTTTTACCTTCAAAAATTAACATGATGTCGGTCGTCCGTAAAACACTGTTTGTTCTTAGGAAATGCCCTAATGGGCAAATAATTGGCCTTTCCATTAAAACGCTGATAAATGCAATACTATACGTTGATAACGCCTGATGTATCACTAACGATCATAAGGTATTATTTATATGAAATTTCATTTAATAACATAATTATTCATTATGTATTTGTTTGGTGACTTTTTAGATAAAACGAAGTAAATTATAATATATATATTTTTTGTCATAGTAATTATGTGTATTATCAGATATTTTAAACAACAAATAACGTAGCTAAAACACAAATTATTTAGTACAATTGTTTCGTTATTATGGTCAAGTGCAAACCCATCTCATGTAAAAAAAATTTTATAAAACCTCTTTGAATGCAAGTAAAACTGCTACATAAGTACCTACTAAAAGAGTTTGAAGGAAGGACACATTAACAAAACTTAAATGTATTTAAAGTCCATCAAATCATCTACTTAAACACCACTCCTTCAAACCCGCCATAAAATAGAGATGATACCACCCCACCTCGCAATCGACGAATCGAATCGAAAATAGCGTAAAGTTTTCCAAACAAGCTTCCACGGCGGGCCGTGCTAATGCAGCTAGTCACTTAGCTATTTTAAATCGAAAACCGTTCCGCGCAATTAGGGGTGCTAGGCTAACTGTAGCGGCTTGTAAAATAGCTGTAAAGTGAGATAACTTGAGGATATTTACGTAAATCGATAAGAAAATGATGAATTATAGAAAGGAAAAGTATATTCTGACAACCAACATGAATATTGATTATGGATTTCAGGCAATCATTATGGTCTAGGATGAATTGTGCATATCGAGTAATAAGTGATTCGCTGTCGCTTTGAAGATCTCTTGATATGTAATTTAGTTCTCTTTTTTCATGTACGATATTACTTCAATAATGTTTGAGTCAAATCATACAAGCGTTTGCTCGAAATTATGCTTTAGCTGAGAACAAGCACATTGCAGAAAAGAAAGAAATTATAAAAAAAATCTTAAAAATTTCACTTGGTATACCGATTTCATAAATTACGACGGCAGAAGAGATAAAAAAGGAGTCTCTAAATACCTGAATGACGGAATAAAACACAACATTTCGGATACACGAATAAAAAAATAAGCTCTAGTTTTCACTCCCAACCCTAGCCCCGTCTATCAGCTAGTCGAAAAGGGAAATCAGTCAATAATGCACTAATTTCCCCTCCTTAATGGCGCGGCCTCTACTCAGACACTATTACGACACTGCAACTTGGTTAATGCAATCACGATGCAACTGCACTGTTTTAAGTGTTTAAGCCAGCTTTTTAATTATTATAACTAGTTTGAGAGGGTATTTTTACTAATTTTGTTAGAATGTTGTTTATTTCAAAAGTTTACACTATTGCTATACTACAAAGAGTTAATGTTTTTAATTTGTGGAACTTATTTTTTTTAACACTAAATAGGCTTATGTTTGACTATAGCCTGCCTGATGTTAAGCACTGTATAGTCTAAGATGTAACACGCTTGCCTGAAGAAACCTATTTACTCTAGATTTGAAGACCCCTGGGTTATAATTTTCTGGGAACAGGATTCCAGCGATGCAACTGCAATTTTTGAAGTGCTTGGTACTGTAATATAATTCCTAGGTGAGTGCAATCCAACAAAATACCCTTGTTAGTTTGTAGTTTACTCTGTCTTGTGATAATAATAGTTTGTCAAATTTTGGTCATTTAGGGTACCTATAATAGTTGATCAATAATGCTCGCTTTTAAATTAACAATATGTCGAAGGGACTAAATAATAATAATATAATAATCGTTTATTATGCTAAATATACAATGTATGTACATAAAAATATAATGAATCTTACATAAACTTACTTTAGGTAGTACATCTTCAGATGACTGCGCAGCACACTAAGTCTGTGGAGACCTGTGTTGTGCTGCGACAGGAATCTTTGAGACATTCTATCATTAGGTATATCACGAAATTCACAAAAGTAACACACTATAAGATTATAAAACTTTGTTTTGGAGAATAATTTAATTATTACATAGGTACCAAAGATAAAGGTTACGTACAAAACTTTTTTTTTCTGGCACCATACTTAGCCTTAGCTTATTGTAACTTCACATTTGTGTTACCAGATGCTTGTTGAAATTAACCGTAGTAAAAAACAAATATAATTCGGATTTAAGTGTTACATACATTGAGATATTACTATGTAGTAAAAAAATTTGATCTAACAATCACTTACTGATCTAA
The DNA here is from genome assembly GCA_927399415.1 of Macaria notata. Classification (NCBI taxonomy): domain Eukaryota; kingdom Metazoa; phylum Arthropoda; class Insecta; order Lepidoptera; family Geometridae; genus Macaria; species Macaria notata. The sequence goes on from OV656737.1 coordinate 3,378,169, forward strand.
ATTAATAATTGATTTTTTTTATCACACTACACCCTAAATACACTTATTAGCTTCTGATGAACGATTAAATAATGTGTCGTTATTATTTGCGCAAACTCTTTTTAAAACAAAAAATAAAACCAAATTTTCCGTCATTCTTAATTCAAAACTCCCGCTAATTTCCACCACCACTATTCGATCGAACAAAAGCGATCGATTATCGAAACGGTTCGCAAGTGGTTCGCACGAGCAGCGTCACCGATCCACTGGTAGGGTCTCCAATTAGTTTTTATAGCGCGCTTCATTACAGCCAGTGTTAATTATTATTGTGCTGACGAACGTTCTGTTCTCTCCACGACCTAATTAGAACGGGTGCCGAGTTTTTTTTTCTTTTTTTGTTTTCTTGTCAGCAAATTATGAGCATTGGGGTGTGTAGGACTGTTAGGACGCGTGGAGAGCAGCCCTTAGCGGTGACGCGTCGGGGGATGTGAACCGAACGGGGTTTTTGAATTTCGAAATTGAGATTTTCCTTTGTTTAATGAGACAAAACAGGAGTTGTATTTTCCTCTTTTGTTATTTTAATGCTCTATTATGGAACTATGTGTAAATTAATATCATTATAATATTCAATAAGTCTCATTTTTTTTCTGATAAACGTATGATTTTAATCATATTGTCAAATTTTTATTACATTGTTTATTTTATGCTTTAGTGTATTTGCATGTACTTAGTTGGATGCAAAACTTATAGGCAAATTGACAAGATAAGTAAAAGAAATAATATAAATTCCAAGAACTAAAAATCTAATGCCGTTCCTGATTATCCCAATAATTTCAATTGCCTCATCTATACTAATATTTTAAGCTGAAGAGTTTGTTTGTTTGAACGCGCTAATCTCAGAAACTACTGGTGCGAATTAAAAAAATCTTTTTGTGTTGGATAGACCATTTATCGAGGACGGCTTTAGACTATATAACATCACACTGCAACTAATATGAGCGAAGAAATATTGGAAAATGTGAAAAAATCGCGGAAAATTATTCATCTTCGATGGCTTCCGTCGCGTGTGCTTCGAAAACGGTTCAAGATATCAAAAAAATATGTATGAAAGAATTATTTCTCTTGAAATGATCTAACAAAATGTCTGCAACAGTATATGTCTATCTTTTAAGATTACTCACTAGAATCGTTTTTATGGCAATAACTATTCCATGCGGACGAAGTCGCTGGCACAGCTAGTATTATTATAAAATTTATAATATAAATGAACCAAAAATCGTCGGAATATTATATTGAAGTATTCTTAATAAGCTCTCATGCGCCGATCCTTAGAGTTAAGACTATAAATTCACATAATTGGGCCGATTAGAAATTTTAATCATTTTATGATTTCTTTTGTAATTTTATCGCATTCTTTATGGCTTTCCGATTAGTTTTCAACATAATAGTTGGTTAGAAAATTGATTGTTAACATGTTATTAGTCGACTTTACCAATTAAGATTTTCGAACTATTCAAATTGGTCGTTGTGTACCTATTTATATACTTCTTCTTATCGAATGAGAGTGGCCGACTCTGGTGTCGAGAGTTTTTCAAGCCGCCCTAAGGGCCCCTGACATGGTTTAATGACTGCCGTAGTAGACAAACAGCCGTGACCTACAATTTAACGTGTCATCCGACCCACGGAAGCGCCCAAAATGACATTATTTCAATTTATGAATGTATTTTTATTATCGAATGAGAGTGGCCAACTCTGGTTTCGAGAGTTTTTCAAGCCGCCCCAAGGGAAGTAAGTTTATGTACTAAGGTAAGGTTACATAGTAAAGAGTTGATTATTAAAAAGTCAATAGCTTTTTTATATTTTAAAAATACATTATTCATGTACCTACCATACTAATAATTAATCGATTTTGCAGTAGCATCGATCAAACTAACATTGTAACAATAATAATTGTATTTATCAATATCACTGTATCTACTCGTAAGTTCTTTTTCATAATAAACTCTTCAAACAAATCTATTAAAAACATCAAAAACATATACACAATTATCTTGACAAAGTCCTAATACATCTGCCAATATAATAATCATTGCTACCTAATGACAAGAATGGCCTTATAATTACAAATTTTATTAGTTCTTAAATTATTGCAAGAAGGTCCTTATACACATGGGAATAAAACGCATAACACATGCATCTGGTGATATAGTAATTTATCCCACTCATGCTACGAATACTAGATTTATATAATTGTAACTCCTTACAAAAGTCACGTCGAAAATACTTCCACTTTCATCTCTCTCCCACACCCACTCGCACACAATGCTTGCTCGTGATTGGTTACAATACCGGGAATTTCCGAATGCTTGGTTGCAGTTTTATTTTGATACATAATTTAATTAAAACTATACTATTTTCCAATATTTCTCGGAGCACTTGGTTGACGCGACGCATGACCAAAATGCTGACCTTTTCTGGCTCAACGTATCAGCATTGCCATCCAGCGTGGTAATGCGGCCAGTATGCTGGGCACACTGCCCTCTGGTAGTGGGCTGGAGCATTTAGATTATCTTTAGGCTTTTCTAAAGATTTTCCAAGTGCCCCTTTATATGTTTTATTATTGTAAATAAAAAGATGCCACGTTATCAAAAAAATAAAATCTTGATAATAATTCTTCTAATCATAGATTTAAAACATTATTATGGTACTTCTAATTATTGTTCGCCGAACATGTTTGCAGTTTATGTTTGACCGTGAGTAACTTGTTTAAAGCCTGTCATGTTTTTGTGTACCTTAATGAATCTAATATTTAAATTTAGTGACATTTTAATGTTCATATTTGCACACCCTATGGGTAAGAACGTAGCGCTCTGTAATACCTGTTACCATCTTTATGTATCCTATGTTCTGTAAATAAATGTTTTGAATTTGAATTTGAAATTTGTACCCTTTTATGTCAGTTGGTTGCGCAAGGATAAATCATTGGTTGATCATATTAATTTATTTATTTAATGCGTAGAGATATTTTTTAGCATAGTTACGCTTCCATACTACTAATTATTCGTAGCACTCATGAGATCATGGCATACTTGATTTATTCATATTAATTTATTTATTTAATGCGTAGAGATATTTTTTAGCATAGTTACGTTTCCATACTACTAATTATTCGTAGCACTCATGAGATCATGGCATACTTGATTTATTCATTTTAACCGACTTGACCCACATTTGAACATTGACTTTAATTGTTAATAAGCATAATTAAAATGCGACTTAAACATGCCGTGCGAATTATTTTCGTTGTGTTATTTACTTTTTCATTTGTGAATTAGTATATAGTTCAAGTTAAGATGAAATAAATGGGATATCAGAGCAAGAAATTGTGAATTAATAATGTAACCAAGGAATGTAATGGAATCAATCAGTATATATTTTAGTTGAATCCAATGTGCTTGTAAAATAGTTTCAAAAACCCACGATAAGAAATTTCACTTTCAGAAACGTATTGTTGTCTTATTGTTCTCTTCTTATTTCTTTATCTTCTTCTTTTATTCTTTCTCTTTATTCTTTCTACTCTATTATTTCTTCACTCTTACTTTCGGCTTACTTGTATTATTTTATACAAGATTGTTTATAAAATCGATCTTTAGATATATACTCTGCATGGTAAACAATTAATTCAATTAAAATCTGAATACAATTAACCCACATTCAAAATCTAGCAAATCTGACAACTTACGTACCGCACTTCATTTTTAACTCACCTAGGGACATAAGGAAATAACAATAATAAACTTTAATTATACTCAATAGTAAATTATTCCATTCCATTTAACATTATAGAGATAATAAATCGTTAACTCGATCTGTATTACCTAGAACTGCGAAATAAGACCACGAGAGCTGGTAAAGTTCGACTGCTGTGCATAGGTGCGATTTTTATTGTTTATGGTGTGGCGCAATATATTATTTTGAAACTATTAATAAAAACAATCTGGTACAAATTTCATAAAGTCAGTAAGTCCAGATTACAGGTTAAGAAAATGTATTTTAATATTAGAACTGTTTTTGATGTATTGTGCCAATTATATCTGAATGGTCGATGGTGAAGTGTACGTAAGAGCAGACGCCTTGGTCATTCATTCATTTCATGGTCGAATATATAGCGAAAGGTTAAACAGTAACGTAAGTAAGTTTTCAAAAAATTCACTCAAATACTACAAATATTTTTTTTAATTTTAATTAATTTTGCTTAGTACATCGCGCCCACCAATAGCAGTTGGTTAGTAATCTGCACGCTGTCACTAGAAGGTCACAATATAAAGGGCAATATAATTATATCGGTAATTATTAAAATTACGCAACTTATACTTTGTGGAATTAATAAATTATACATGTACCTACTTAAACTTAATCAACCGATCAAGTAATCAATGTAGTTACGTCATACAGGGCGACTATTTGAAAAAAGGAAAGATGCAGCAAAAAAAAATTTGCATTGATTCTGTATATAAGTCACTGTCACATTTGACTTGTAAAATTCAATTTAATAAGAATTTAATCGAACAAAAATTAGTAGATGCAGTTTGGTATTTGCTTAATCTTGCCTATTTTAAGTCAAAATCACATTTTTTTTTAAATTCAATAGATTTATTTAACTAAATATACCTACATTTTTATTAATGTATTTGAGTAGCAAGAAACTGTGGCCAAATGTATCGGGTTCAAAAGACCCATTGTATAGCTAACATTAATTTAATATTTGACCTTCATTCTGACTAATAATTATTTAACAGTTCTCGATTATGGCATTCAAATCGCAAATTACATATTTTTATAGTTCGCAATTATATAAAGTGTGTTAATTAGTTACACTTGATGTACGATGTTTTGTGCAATTCAAAGACAACATAACCAATAGATGCCTTTTTATTTACAATAAAAATACCGGTACTTAGAGTGATATGCCAAATAAATACAATCTTGCGTTATCTAAGCGAAATAAACGAGAACTGGATCGAAAGGCTTTCAACTGTACATATGATATATTAATTACATTATTTGGTTTATGTATTTTAAAATACGTTAACCCATCTAGTTAAAATTGTTGTAAGAAAAGGCGAGCTATAGTCAATCGCAAGCCTGTACAATAAACCAAGATGTATGCTACAAATAAGAAACGATACTTTTGCAGTAATTAAAGATAAAATATATAAAAAAAACATTTATTAGCACAAAAACATGATGTCATATTCACATTTTAAAAAAGTATCTCAATAATAATATGGATCTATCAAATCAGAGACCTTGAAGTGAGAAGTGCCTTGGGAGAGGCCTATGTCCAGAAGTGGATGACCGTGGGCTGATGATGATGATCAAATCAGAACTATTAATTAAAAACATTTGAAAACCATTTTACTTTTGGGGTCCTGTCTACTACTTTAGGATTCCCTGTGTTGCAATAGCCAGGGGTCTCCCAGTGTCTTAAATTACTTTCATTATTGAATGTATTAATTGGTTGATTACATGATATATAGATTTGTGGCAGGACTGAATGCTGTTAGAACCACATTTGGTCAATGAAACGGTTTCTTTAAATAAATAGGTGTTTCTGAATTAGTTTGTCTATGGTGTAATTATTTCTGAATGTGTGTATGTCTGTGTATATCCACGTATGTGTGTGTTTCCTAATTATACCTAATTATTGCATAGATTGGTTTATACCACACGATTTTCTTTAGTTTTCGTGATTAGCGTGTAATACGATAATATTGTTATAAAACCATTAATGATTTGTATTGTATGATTTATTTTTAAAACATTACGTATGCTATTCCAATAGTTTTCATTTATATTTCATACTCAAATATTAATGTGTATATTTTGATGGACGGATGTTGACTCTTTAGTGGGCAAGTCTTATTCCAGATAAAGTGATATTCAGTAGCTACTATATAAACATAATCATTAAATTAAAAAAGATTTCAATTTTTGATTTCAATTTGAGCGAAAATAATCCTGACCGACAAGATTCGAACCTACAACAAACAAGAAAACAAGATTGCCAAAAATATAGTGCTGAAAGGCCTGACTGACTGTAAAGTGAAAAAATCTGTATCTATAAATCTCATGTCCCACCATTAATCCAGTGCCTAATCCAGACAGTGTAATGTTAAGTGATGTACCTTAATTGAAGGCTTCGTTTTATATTACACATTACGATTACGTACGTACACTCGCAATTACGATCAGCGTGGACTATGGTGATAGATACCGCTCTGTTTTTAGGTTGATGAGAGTTTTTTTTTATAGAAGATTTTTTTTACCTGGGTTAGGTTTACGTTTGACTACAGCCGGCCTGATGTTAAGCATTGCTGCAGCCTAGGGTGTAACACGTTTACCTAGAAGATACCTATTAACTCTAGATTTGAAAACCCCTGGATTTGGTAAGAATATGAATGCATGAAGCGAAGGGTAATTTCAGAGGGGAATTAATTGGAAAAATATTTCACAGATTTTTTGTGTCGTATCAATAAATAAATGTGATTTAATCTAGTCTTTGAGAAAAAATGAAACTTTAAATCCTTCAACAATTGGACCCTTTTTCTCATATATGTACATAATTTGGATGTAGTATCTATGGATGGTAGTCTTAGTAAATAATTGACGTACACTTGTAAATAATTACGGTAATTAGGGGTAATCAGGTGACGTCACGCGTATTAGGGAAATTACCCACGTGGAAAATAAGACGAGGTTTTATTTTAGTTTGTTATTTGTAATTTTAATTGGTTCTAGTAGTTTTATCTGGCAAATTATGTACTCGGTGTGTTTATAAGAAGTATTTTGCGGTCTTAATAATTTTATTTCTTATTTATGTCAAGTTTTTTTTTTCATTTAGTAAGATACCAACCTATGGATTGAAGTGAAATATTTGACTATAATTTTATAGGATTTCTGTTGCATTTGATTCATTGGTGTGATTAAAGTGATGCTTGTGATATATTTTTTCTAATATCTCTGTAATATAATAAATACATTAATAAGCCCTTATTACTAATTTACAATTTTATTTTCTCTTGTATAAGTGATTATTAAAATTAAAGTAAAACTAAAGCAAACCAAAATAAAGTAAACTGGTTTTTTTCAAAACTATAGTAAATTACAATGTTTGTTAATGTTAAAGGCCCAACCTCCGAAACACCGTATCTGGTTTTGAGAAACAACAACAGGCGAGCTAGAGTGACGTTAGCACGTAGCTTCATTACAGCTGATTAACTATCGATACGATCGTACCGACGCGATGCATACTTTATCGCAGCCCTATTGTTAGTCGCGTGTGCGCCTGCCTTTATACTGCCTTTGGAATAGGGATGAGTGCAAGGTTAAGAGCCTAGTATTAATTTTTACTTTATTTCGAATGAAAATTAGAAAAGATAATAATTTTGAAATACCTGATCATAGTAGAAGTAGTAAGTGTTTGAAAAAATATGGAATAATTAACGCTGTATCTCTCGCTCTCGGGCTCTGAGCACACTATAAGAAACGTTAATATAACAGTAATAATTAGTAGTAAAAAATTTAATCTGCAACTTATTTAAAAGACAAATTTCTACTGTATTCTATTTATACTGTAGATTTTATTTTCTTGTAAAACTTAAAATAACATCTGTCGTAAGTACATTTGGGTATTTAAGTTAAGCTTGATTGGTTTTAATGATTATTTCATAATTTGTTCGATAGCAACTTGACTTAACTTATTCGAATAAAATTTTCGAGTCGGCCACCTCTATTCCCTTCTTTAATAAATACTCAGAGCCTCGTACGGAACAGTCAGGCTTAATGCTGTTTTGATAGCGTGTGCTATAATTTCATCATTAAAACCTTGATCATTCCGATCATTACGGTGAATGATCGACATTTGTTTTAATGGATGATAAGTTACGTATTGGGTATAGTTTATGAGTTAAGATCATTTTGAATTTTGAACAATTTACTCCAGATTAAGCTACTAAAATCTGGAGTTAATAGGTATTAGGTAAGCGTGTTATATCCTAGGCTGCAGCAATGCTTAACATCAGGCGGAATGTAGTCAAACGCAAATCTATCCCACGTAAAATATGTAAAACAAAAAATATTTATTGACATATGTACTGAAAACGGGTATCAATAAATTTCGTGAAACGTCGGGCCTTGTGCTAGTCGTGAGACTGTGTTACAAGGCCAGAGTCTTCTCCCAATTGTGAGACTTATATGTATTATATTACGTAATATACATATATTTTCTTGTATTTGAAATGTTATTTCTATTATTAAAGTCCCTGGTCCAAATTCTTAAAAAGTAGGTTTAACTTTAAATTACATATTTTTTTTACAATTAAGTCTATGTTAAACAGCCTGTTATATAATTTATAAGAATAATGAACTGTAATCTTTATTCGAACTGAAGGTCGAACCTAATGAAGCAATAACTAATTAATTTACATTATCTAAATAATTAGCAAGAGATTAATCAAGTAGGTCAAACATTATAACATCCTTTTTGTTTTTTGTACGAAACGTAATTTAAGTTGAAAATGCAGACTTAAATGTTCATGTCCTATATCAATATGCATACTATAAGTAGATAATTGTTGTTGACTCACACAAGTTTGAAGTAAGCGAACGTAAAATTCTAAAAACATGACCCCTTTTTGTGTCTTCAATAGTTTTCATCTTTACATACTTTACTTACTGTGTGTACTAAAGTGACAGTACCAAGATTTATTTAAGTTGACATATTGTATGATTACATACCTATTATTATGTTTGACATGATTTTAATAACAAAAATTTTCATTGTTTTATTAATAAAACTAGACATATATGTAACTTCTAAAATTTTATAAAAGCCTAATGTTATAAATTCAATTTGACGAGATATTGTAATTTGTGTAGCATATTCTGTGATATTAGTACTTATACCTATGTATGTTACAATTTTACATTATCAATAAAGATTCTTTATCTTTATCTTATCTTTTACTTCAAACTTTATTACAAATCACTGTAAGCCCAAAAAGTTATTGTAAAATTAGTTTTTAACATTAATTTCTACACTGGTCATTAGATCAGATACAGACTTCGTGGTCTTACCAGCCAGTTCTTATGGTTGTGTGGTAGATAGATAACAATTCCTCCCCCCGCGGAGCGCATCGTGATGTCAACCCCATACATTGGTCTTTCTATTCCATAAGTATGCGTCAGTACGCTCACTGAAATACACCTCTTGTATAAGGGGCTGTACTGGTCTTCTTCTTCTTATCGAATCAGACTGGCCAACTCTAGTGTCGAGAGTTAATCAAGCCGCCCTAAGGGCCTCCGACATGGCTAAACGACTGCCGTACTAGACAATCAGCCGGGACCTACAATTTAACGTGTCATCCGACCCACGGAAGCGCCCAAAATGGAATGTTACAAAACTGGCTCGCAAACAAGACTGCCGAAACATACTATAAGGCTCAAACAGAATTAAAAATAGATTGTTGTAGCTAGGCGCCTCTCTCTCTTGAGTCGTATTTCCTCATGACTGAGGGTCGTGACTCCCCCGCAGAATTAATTCGTTAGGGGAGTTTTCTTGGGCAGATACATCGTGGTGGCCGCCCAGGTCCTTCCACGGAAGACACATGTCCTCGGATATGGTGGTCCTCAAACATGTCGGTTTCCTCACGATGTTTTCCTTCACCGTTAAGCGAGTGCAAATCCACACATAACTTGAAAATACAAGTCATTGGTGTAGGGCCGGATTCGAACCAGGGTGCGTTCAAATGAAAAGCTAGGCGCCTAGGTGGGTATAAAAAATATCCTATAACCATGCAAAGGTATAATTCCTTATACGTATTTTAAAGTAGTGTTAGACCAATCTCAAATATCTCGAGCCCCTCGAGCCTCAAGGTAGAACAATGAGGCAAACATCCTGCCTGCTACACACACACACACACTAACACAGGCTAATTATACATCATTATAACTAATTGTACAATACAACGACTAAGAAGTATTCGCGACTATTAATGACAAAAGCAATTAGGGAGCTTGCGTGTGTGTGAGTGTGGTGTGAGTGTGTGCGTGAGCTCCTTGGTTTATGAAAGTTTGTACTTGTGTTTATGAGATTATGTAGGTATAGCTAGTTTGTTTTAGTGTAAAATTAATATGGGGCCCAAAAATTATGAAGAGAATTGAGAAAAAGTCATATACTTAGATGAAGATAGTACGTGACGTGAACTATTTTAAACCATCGGTAATATTGATAGCTTTTGTTTTTTTTCTGTCTGTACACTCAAATATTTCAAAAATTTTGAAGAACGTTATGTTATAAACCAAACTCAAAACTTGGTTATGACCAAACCTAAATATGTTTGAGAAGAAAAAAATAAGCTACGCCACGTGTACTCTTTACTTTGTAATGATATGCGATTAATAAGTAAGTACTTAGCTCTAATATAGACTCGGTAACTGTTAGAGTTAATTAAAATAACCACTTCATCATAAGTTTTCAAGGCTTGTATCACAACCTACTTAATATTATCCTCGTAAGTTTGCAATTAGATCATTGATCGATACATTAACATAAATATACGATTTACTGGTACTTTGTATGTTTGTTAATGTTATATATATTTTTGATCAGCAGTTTCATTAGCAATGATAAATATTTTAGCCAAATAATTGTGTGGCCAGCTTAATTAATTAATTTTAGTAAAACAAAATATACGTGTATGTACTAGGGTTCTGGTCACGATATGTAAAATGAAATAAATGTTCACATATTTCATTTTAAAAATGTACATATTATATATTAGTGCTAGACCGTAATGATTGCTTACCATCAGGCTAATTAAGTAAAGTGTAAGTCTAATCTATGTAAAAAAGTACATGTTTATTTCTTGATCTTACTAGTCTATACTCAAAAATTCGACACCAGAAAAATTACTTTCCTATTCAAATACATCAGGAGTTACAAAATAAATGCTACCCAATAAATTAAGACCATACCTATTGTTTTAAACAATAATCGCTACCCAATAAATTAAAACCATTTTATCATACTTTGTGTGTATGTTTGATTGGTTGTGTAATTGTGTGTGTTTGTGTGTAGACGTCACGGCTCTCATTAGTTCACTGCTTAATGGCCTAAGTATGCGGGCGAGATCGCCGCGCCGGACGCTGTCTGGGTACGTGGTTTTAGACGGTACGGTTATTTGTAAATCTACCATAAATAATATATTTTCTTAAATGTACATTATTAGGCTTAGGAACTAAACTGTTTGTAAAATTAAGTAGATATGTACAATGTAGGACTCTCTACTTATCTTTTCTTAACTATTAACATTGTGCAATCTTCTAGCTTCTTGCAGAAAGGAAACTCTTGGGTGTAGGATCAATCATGTTTGATTACAGAATTTCAAATGAGAAACTGAACTAGAAGAGAAACTAACTACTTTAAAACAGGGCAATATTTGGACGTTCTATTGTCAAATTTCATGTCAGTACCTACATAGGTCGTAGTACATTATTTATATTATATACATAATTATTAGTTTCTGTCACACACCCAAAAGAGAGACAACATCGAAATTTTTGGTTTTGGAATAAATAAACAATTTCTTATTGGCACATTACACAATGAACGTAAGAGTCTAATTATAACCCAGGCGTCTTCAAATCTAGAGTAAATAGGTTTCTTCTAGGCAAGCGTGCTACATCTTAGACTATAGTGGTGATTAACATCAAGCAGGCTATAGTCAAACGTAAGCCTATTTAGTGTAAACAAAAAGTCTTAAACAAGTGAGTTTTTTTAATTATTTTTTTGCTTGACAATGCAACCCCTCATTTGGCGTGTACGTCGGTCCACGGTGTTAATGACAATAACTCGCTATTACGCGAGCTCTGATGCCTCTAAACCAACTGATCACACTAAACTTGCCTTTAACACTGCTTTTTGGAAACCGGTATATGTGGGGTTTACTTACTGTTGGTCGTTTGTATGTGCAATGTGCATAGTGAGTAAGAGTCATAGACACTTTTATGCATCTACAAATATATCATCATCCACAGCCTTGGGATCCTACTGCTGGGTATAGGCCTCCCTTTGCATGTGTCATCTGCGTAGATCTTATGCAGAACTCATCCAGGTTGGACCCTCGACTTTGACGATATCGTATATATTATATATCAATGATAAATCTATGAGGCAAGGTATCCATTTCTTCTAATGACACATACCCTCGGAATATGTACCTATTGTTCAAAACATATAACTTCCTCACGATGTTTTCTAAGTTAATAATTCTAGTACTAATTTAGTACGAAGATAGTAATGACCTAAAATTATTAGACCTAGATTATTATATGATTTTCACCATGGATTACGGTAGTCAAAGCAGCAAGACATAACTAGTTATTTACATTGGACATATCAACAGTTATACTTATAAAACGTTGAAACTAATCTATCAAAAGTGGTCATTTTATTGCCGGATTTTTAATCAGCTCGCAAACAAGATATTTAACGAAATTAAACAAGTTTACGACCCGCACAATTTCGGCTCAACATAATTGAATCTATCAATAGTATAATTAAGTTTAAGTTTGACATTAAACTAAAGAATCGTTTGCACGAGCGTTATTATTTATATTAAGGGATAAAACTTGTAAATTATTGTATGTGTATAAAAATCGCTAAACAACACTAGCTACTATTCCTATGTATAATTTTATTTTTATTCCTATGACTTAAATTATAATATATAGTCTATTTTCAGGCATTGCCTAGTTCGGGGTCCGCCTGGAAGAGATCACTCAAGGTGATAAGGCCGCCCTGTGCATTATTTTATAGTTTAAGCTCATTTCATATTGTAATTTATTTTTGGTGTGCATAATAAAGTTATATTGTATTGTATTGTATTGTATTTTATTTCTTTAGTTAATAAAAACATTTGATTTGATTTGATTTGATTTTCCTCCTCAAATGCGATGCGGATAATATCCTATATTTACACTAGGTACTATAAATTGCATTGTGAAAGTCATTTCGTCTATGTATTTATGACCACATCCGACCTATATCTGGTACAATTGTAGTCTAAACAGAAGCGTATACATTATATTAATAACTTCCCCAAACAATTACATATGTACTAGGTCAGTTTGAAAACCTATTTTGCGGTATAGGCATGTAAAAGTCCTATAAATGTACTCGTATAAAATAAATCGCTCACAGAAATAACCTCTAAGCAACTAATAAACTGTAGGTACAATCTAACAACATTATTGTCTGTATGTCCTTTTGCAGTCAGCTTATGACTCAGATTGGGCGACGGCAGTGCATTAAATTACAAATGTCATGTTTTGACATTAAAAATATGAGACACCTTCATTATGAGGCTAAATGCTGTCGTAAATGTTGGAGACTGATTAACGTTAATCAGATGTGATGTGAGTAAATTGTCTAAACTGTACGGGGATAAATGAGCTTCATAATGTTGCATCTTGATTTTTTCTTTGTGGATATGTGATTTTAGAATGAAACCAACGGACTTATTTTTATACTAGCTGGTGCGCGCGACTTCGTCCGCGTAGAATAGTAATTACCATAAAAACGGTTCTAGTGAGTTAACCTAAATAAAAGATACACATTATATACTGTTGCTGACATTTTGTTAGATCATTTCAAGCGGAATAATCCTTTCATACACATTTTTTTATATCTTGAACCATTTTCACCGCGCACGCAACGGAAGCCCTCAAAACTGAATAAGTTTTCCCGTTTTTTCCACATTTTCCATTGTTTCTTCGCTCCTATTAGTTGCAGCGTGATGTTTTATAGCCTAAAGCCTTCCTCGATAAATGGTCTACTCAACACAATAATAATTTTCGCACCAGTAGTTCCTGAGATTAGCGCGTTCAAAAAAACAAACAAACAAACTCTTCAGCCTTATAATATTAGTATAGATTTGGTAATAAGATATAGTAAAAGGTTTGCTCATTGCTTTAATCCATTAAAAGTAGTCAAGTTTTTTTTTATGAGAATGAGGAGTTGTGGTGTTGAGTGTATTCTAGAAAAGCGTCTTACGTGGTAATTATGAATGTTTTCCAAAATGTAACTATCTATGTTTTTAGATAGATAGTTACATTTTGATGATACAAGCGTAAGCTTAGTATGGGGCTAGATGGCGCTGTGTGATATGTCCTGAAATATTTATTTATTTATTTATATGTAGGTACTTGTAAGTTTTATAGGACAGATATTCATCAGGTTCTTACTATTTTTATGATGCAATCATTAATCTAAAAAGTTACGCGATTAAACATGTTTGTGAAGTCAACGTTGTTATCTGTAAAATATCCTATACCTCTCCACACAATGTCGTTTTAAAAGCGGCTAATCAACGTTCGGATTCCATTCGGCAATCAGCCGTTTCCAGCGGCAATTGGAAAAATATAATTACATACATAATCCTCGCCAAATTGGATTAAAAAATGATGAAAAAAAAGAAAGTGTTTTAGGGGTGCGTCATTATTTTTGTGCGGGGGAAAGGGGTCGCTAATTACCCCAGATGGATCGCTGTTCTGTATGTAATAACGTTAATTAATCGATCGCTTTTTTCCGACGGTTTTTTCGAGTTCGCTTTTCGTGTTGTGGAGTTTTTGCAACGTATGGATCTGTGAAGTGGTGTTAAGTATTCCGATATTTCATCCTACACCGGTAATTAGGACATGCTGATTTATATTTGGCATCGATCTTTTTACTGTTTTACATAATTAAAAGTGAGTAGAAACCGTGGTATATGCAGCCAGTTCTGGCCAATATTAAAGTCACACTCAGGTAACAAATACTTTAAGAAAGTAACTTAAATTCACAACTATTAGGTAGGTATATGTATTTTTATAATGTATATTCCTTTAAACAAAAGTGTGTTGGTGGTAGACTACTCCAAAAGATATGCTCTGTGTACCTACAATCAACTAGAACACTACACTGAACCTACATATTATATACTAGTAGGTGCTCGCGGCTTCGCTCGCATTAAGAAGTAAAACTTGCATCCCCTATTTCACCCCTTTAAAAGCGGCTTTTCCAAAAATCCTTTCTGAGCGGATGCCTACGTCATAACATCTACCTGCATGCCAAATTTCAGCTCGATCCGTCCAGTGGTTTGGGCTGTGCGTTGATAGATCACTATATCAGTCAGTCAATCAGTCAGTCAGTCACCTTTGAGTTTTATATATTTAGATTACTCAAACTTAAGTTACTTTCAAATGATAACAAACTAAAAAGAACTAGCTATAAGTACATTTACATTCAGAAGAAACCGAAACAGCAAAACAGTTGTCTTCAACTCAAACTATCAATATATATGAGCAAACAGTAGTCAGCAAAACATCGAGTCCTCAACTCGAACACCTAATCACTCGATTCCGCGATCTATTAAAAACAAAATTATCGGCTCCAAGTAGAAGTGGCGGAGGCAAGCCCAGGGAGGGTAGATAGAGCCACTTAATATCACCCTTCATTATAAACACGCACACTAACAAACTATCGATCTTACCCCGTGTACGTACACGGTGCGTTTATACAAGTGATTAGTGTATTTAATTTGAAAATGCTAAGTAGTTGGCGTTGTTTTATCGTAGTGTTAATGTGTGCATGTGTGCGTGTAATTATGTCGGCAACCCTTTCGGGCGGTGTGGAGTGATCGCGCTAATGCCATCGATTCGGGACCAAGTTTTAGAATTACTTTTTTAGATTTGTTCGGTCACTTCTGTGTTACGGTCTGTCAGGAATATAAAGAATGATACGATTCAATGTTAACGACCATCTTAATGTGTGAAAGTACATGCAACATTTGGAATGATGTTGCTATGTATTTAAGTCATAATTTTGTGCGGAAATTTAATTTTGAGTTTGTGTTCCACCAAACTGTAACTTGTTTGAATCAGTTTAAAAAAATCTAGAATTTTTCCTTGTTGAATACTATTACACTTATCTTTTATCTTAACAGCTGACTGGCTGACCTAGTAACAGTCTAGAAACAACTTTTATTGTGACTGTAAAGGTACTTAAGGAAAGTAAACAGCACATCCGCTACCAAAACATCTCCCCAACTAAGCGAAGACACAAACTTCACATTACCAAAGTACAATCGTACATCCAACCACCCAGAACAGTAATTGAAGCTAAAGTAACGATTAATTTGTGTGTGTAAAACTGTGAAAGCAGAACATTAGCAATTCGCAACAACACTTACGCTGGAGTAATGACTCGTCTGTCCATATAATCATAGAGCAGCCATTACTCCCGACTTGTAGGGTGGCTACAAGTTAGGGAACAACAGGGCATGTCGTGGAGATAGTATAGATGGCGGTGGTGGCCAAGAACTGGTTAGTCCGGCAAGATGGATCGATGACATAACCACTGTTCTGCGTCAAGCACAGAAATCTAAATAAAATAAATAATTAATTACTGACGTAAGTGCTAGCCTGTTACAACTAAATTTAATCTAAATAAAGGTTATTTAGATTTCTGTGGTGTCAAGTCACACAAAGGTGGCACAAGATTATAACCAATGGCTTATTAAGAGATGGTCCTGACTATGTATAATGATGATTATCGTAGTAATTATTCTCTCGCTTTAGTCAGACTATAAAGAAAGCTCTGTTATCTGTATATGGTAAAAAATATACAATTTACAATATATTTAATCAAATAAGAATCTGAGATCGCATGTCTATTTAAAAGTATAAATATTATACAACATATTCATAAAGTTATGGTCGTCGTCATAATTTAATGCCGCAATCATTAAAATTTAATCAATTCAACAATTAATTGATTGAAAAATAATTATACAGAGAATTATCGACGATAAAGGTTGCTTCTTAAATTTATATAAAGGCCAAGTCATACAAAGTTCCATGCAACAAAAATTACGAGCGATCAGGAAAATGATCGTAAACAATGTACATGACACAATAATTATACTGCTTAAGTGTGTAAAGTAGCTTTCAACGGAACTGACTTGGAGTATTATACTATATAATATGGCAATGTGAAACGATGTTCAGAGATGTGTGAATTTTTATTACCTAACTTATAGACAGCTCTTAGTTATCTAGGCTTTCAGTAACATGTATTCTTCTTATCGAATGAGAGTGACCAGCTTTGTTGTCGAGAGTTTATCAAGCCGCCCTAAGGGCCTCTGACATGGTACATGCCGTACTAGACAAACAGCCAGGACCTAATATTTAACGTGTCATCCGACCCACAGAAGCGCCCCAAAATGGAATGCCACTTTTTGGTCACCCATCCAAAGACTGACCGCGTCGACCTTTGTTTAACTTTGGTAATCGCATGCGATTGCCTACGCGAAGTGATCTACGGGCGCTTCAGTAACATGTGAAACGTCTTTATATGTTTCATAGGATTATGATACTTCTACAAAATTTCAAGATCTATCAAATGGTCATAATATCATTTTTTTTTGTAAAAATGTGCTCTAAAAACCGAATAAGAAAACATTTAAATATTATCAGTATTGTGCGATTTACTATTACAACGCAAATCAAATTATTATACAAATATATTGTTTACCTATACAAATCAAATCAAAGTATTAAATTAATAATTTGGTATATTATTATCCCGCTAAATCCGTGTATGACGGCCACCGTATCACAGGGAGGGTCTCCACGACATTAATTTCGTGAAATGAACCTAATTTACATTTAAATAAGGACGCCTTAGTCGGGATAAGTTGCGAAACTAGCAGCCCGGGGCACTTCTGCCCAAAGCATCGGCTGTTTCATTACTATAATTCAATTCTGACTTATACATATACATTGTGGTGGTATTGGCACGACGTTTCTGCGTGAATTGTAATTTAGGGACCTATTTATAGGTTAGAGAGGTTCACAGTAAAATAGTCGAAACGGAATCTGTGTTTTATAGCACTTGTTGGAGATAAAACTATCAGTTGTAGCTCCGTTAAGTTTTTTTTTTTATCTTCCGATGAAATAATAGGAGTTGAATGTATACAAAAACATAACCTAGTCAAAATATATATCACAATACTGCAATCAACACTTGAGTCGTCTCAAAAATATTGAAATCAAAACTTTTATAAACTCATCTTTCTCCGACCAACTCCGGACAACATTAAGGGTCATTAATCGAAAATTTAATTCGTAATAACTAAAACGGAGTCTCCAACATTCGCAGAACAAACAAAGCAATTTTTGTTTCGTTTATCACAAGCTTTAACTTCTCGAAAAGTTTTTAACAACGTTCAATTCAATCCGTCCGCGAAAGAGGGTCATCAATAACAAAATTAAAAATTCCCCAATTTGAATTTTAATTGCGTTGCGATTATAATCGAGACGGTCGCGAATTACGGGAGCGATTCGGCGGGATTTTTTGTATTCGAATCTCAACTAGCGTCTGGAGCGAGCCGGTTCTGCAGGGTGTAAGTTTAATCCTTATAAATTTCCTTTTTACACAAAGCAATATAAGTAATTAGCATAATTTCGTTGAGTAAATGAAATATGGTAATAAGGGGGGGTTTTTACCCCTTCTTGGGGAGGTGGAGGGGTGGGTTAGGGAGGGGGGAGGCCTTTCTAGTCGCATCTCGTTGATACTCGGAGATGTAGTGATGATTACAATTAAATTATACGGTATTCAGGACCGTACGGCCATTTTGCCCTGATTTAATGCTTTTACAACTTTGCCGCGGCTGTGCATCTTATTATTGTAGAAAGCTATAAAGATGCTTTTATTACTTGTGCACGGTGTAGTTTGTTGACGAGCTCTGTTATTGTGCCTGTATAAATTATATGTGGATCTTTATAATACAATGGACTTGGACAGATGTTGGTTTACTTACGATACAAGTTTTTAATACGAGGAATTAATGCTCAGATGTTTGGTAAACTGTTACAGTGTTTTTTTTGGACAAAATAGTTACGTTTTTTTATTTACATAATTTATCATTTATTCTTTTATATTATAAAGCTATTTTGAATATGTAATTTTAGGATTTCAATAAAAACGCATATAAAATTTGACCAGCACTATTTTTGAAGTTAGTCAAAGTACCGAATTTTAGTTATCTCAGTATATTAATAATAAAAATGATCGAATTAACTTGATTTACAACGTGAACGTTAAAAAAACGCTCGCCTCGAATGTCAATTAAAAACCGATAGCTAATAAAGTAAAGCAGGAATCGAACTAACGACGCCGTGAAATGCCTCGCGATAAAAGGTCTTCGAAAACACAATACCGCGTCTACCCTCCAAATAGAAAAGGACAGACACATACAAGACGTGACCGGCTAGAAAGGGACGGTGTCGAATTGGAATTAATTAATTATAATTAAGTTTTAAGTTGACGCGCCCGTTACGGTACACTTTAAGTTGCGTTTGTGTGTGTGAGAGTGTGTCTGTGTGTACTTATCGATTTGGAACTATGGGCAGAGATAATGAGCTAGTGAAAGGGTTCGTGTAATAAGTTTTTGGGGTCGAAGCTTCGTCGGCTAATGTTGGACTAATGCTAAGCCGATGTTACTCTAATGCGGAACGCTGACTTTAAATCTACTTAAGTTGTTGCTTTGGATCGAGTTTGGAAGCAATAAAACTGATTCGGTGGCTTCTATGTTACTAGTTCTTGGATAGGTAAATAAAATACTTATATAAATTGTGTACCAAACATAGATTAAGAAGATATACGAGTATATAGTAGTGGTGCGTACAAAAAAAAACATGTCTCATAACTTTGTAATCCTATGTACTCTTATCTATGATATAAGAAATTAAGTTAAACAATCCAAAGAAAATTTGGTAATACTGAATAGCTGCTACGTTTTATCGTTTGATATGTGGTTAAAAGGGGTTAAGCGCATAATAAATAAATTTACGATCATATTTTTACTAGCTTCTGATGTTCAAAACACCCGAAACAACACTTGACTCTAAAATACCATAAACACGGATTTATAAATTCGAAAATACCTATATTTGAGATTCCACATCTAAAAGGCGTCTAAATTTCAGTTTCAGCAGTTTTTAATGAAAAGTTCGGTAATTTTTTTCGGTTTTCATATTATTGGCTAGAGATGTTTGCATTACATGAAATGAAAGCGATTCAACGAATTTTATAAAAATCCGGTGCTCAAATTTTGTGCGTTTTATTTGGAAAGTGGTTGGAGTGGAAAAAAATTTACCAATCAAATATAAATCACTCATATATTAACGCTTTGATTTATTCTATAATTTTAATATATTAAATGTAAAGCGTGCATTCATAAAATTATACATATAGGTATGCATTAATCTCACGATTAAATTTTGTAATATCCACATGTGAATAAAAGTTTTATATTCATGATTTTTGGTATGTACGTAGTATGGGGTCCCGAAAATGTCATAGGCTACTTTTTATCCCGAAATAAGGCGATCGAAGCCGAGGGCGTCCACTATAGTATACATAATACGTACGTTTACATACTTCAGTATAGCATAGAGTAAACAAAACCCGAAAGCCTTGCATCTAGGTTGTAAGGCAAAGATCGCCATACGCTAGGAATCAAGCGCCCGCCGTCTAACAACAGGGGGTGGGGGTAGGGGGCAAACTATCGATTTTGGATGAGAAACCGGACTAGAGACATGCGAGCCTTAATAACAATCTAGGGAGGCTTTGAGCCGATTGTAAGCTCCAGGGGGGGGGGGCTACTTTACACACGGGTCAACGAAATATTGCAGCTGTGGGGTGTTGTGGGGCAAAAATGTTGCTTAGCGTAAGTGTGGTAATAAAGATGGAACTACGTTTTTTCTCATCAAGCCATAATAATATTTGAATCTTGTAGATAAAGAACTGTGACTGTACTGTTTGGAAAAACCGTACCTATTAGATTTTTTTGTTGTAAGAATAAAAAATAAACAAGCTTTATTTGTGCCAGAAATCACACTTACAATGCTAACAATTGACTAGTTAAGATACATTTCGAATTAAATGTAAAAACTTATTTTTCAAAACACATATCAATAACAAACCAAACTCCTCACTGCTCCCTACAAATCGCACACCACTCGAATTCCTAAAAACGTAAAAATAGAAAATAATAAAAAAAACGTCAAGTTACCACTCGACAGTATAAAGAGGGGCAAGTGGCGCCGCGGGCGTCTAACGTTCGCGCTAAAAAGTAAATAAAAATAAAAAATTAAATAAAAAGTAAATAGAAAAGGAGAAACCAGGAGGGAAATGCGAAGGATCCTGCGGAGGGATCCGCGGGCCGGTTACACTAAGTCGCGGTTAAATTTTACAAGTGACGAGTCAATCTAGAAGGATTCTAATTTATCAACAAGCTACGATATGTGGGTTAAAACTATAAAGAG
Organism: Macaria notata; assembly: GCA_927399415.1. NCBI lineage: Eukaryota > Metazoa > Arthropoda > Insecta > Lepidoptera > Geometridae > Macaria > Macaria notata. The sequence goes on from OV656737.1 coordinate 3,399,580, forward strand.
CAATGTTACAAAGCAACCCTAAAAAAACAACTCGATTGTACTTTAATAAGTAGTAGTAATATAAAACGTAACTTTGTGTATTTGACTAGCCGCGTAAACAAAATGAATAATGGCATTGTAAATTGTTTTCAAGTTTTAATTCCAGAAGCCCTTTAAGTGGTAATATGTCATATGTTTAAATGGAATTGAGCGTCTTATCTTACATCTGTAGTTGCTTGCAATTAATAAATGCGCAATATTAAATTTAACATTACCGTATGCTAAAATTGAAAAGAACATATTTATATGTTAATTTGTAAAGAATTTTATCGTATTGTTTAAACTTGTTCAGTCGGCAATTGATTAAAGTTTAGTTTTTTTTTAAATAAAGTAATTCTCTTACTATACATATTTTTTTAATGTAATTCTATCCGTATAATTTTTGATACATTCACGTATTCAAGCTCAGACCAGAAACAACAAATAAATCTACTAACAACGCAGACCAAAAACCTTATGAAATATTCTTCACAAAACCTTTTATAAATGTCTAAGAACCTCTCAAACATATATTGTATATCCCTTTAAAATCCTACATTCTAATCTTTTTAACCAATGTTTAAATGATTTAATTTAACCCGTGTTTAGCGGTGGTGTAACCGGGCGTCGGGAAGCACATATTTGTTCGCGCCCGACGTTTTTGACATTCCTACCTCGCCTCAACTTTTCTTAGGGTTGTTGCGCTTGTATAAGTCTGATTTGGTAAAGTTTAGGGTTGGTAGCTTTTGAGAAAAGTAACTTGATGTCTAATATTATTTTCTTAACACACGGTTCCCTGATTAATGATTATTTTTGTTACTTTAAAGTGGTTTTAGTCCTATCTAGATGTCTCATAAATTAATATAATAATATTAATAATAATAATTTGTTTCTTAACAAATTACATTCAAAATACTGACAAACGCAATTGATCTATCTATTTTTAAAATAGTAAAACAAAATCAGAAAATATATGTTCTTATTAAACTGAATTTAGTACAAATACCATTTATACTACGTTGAACTCTATCAAACCTCGCTAATAATGCAGCAAACACTAAAATTTATAATCACCATTACTCTCTAACACTAAGAAAGCAAAACCTGTGAACAAACCCGCTAATAAACTCATAAAATGATATAAAAGTGCCATAAAAAAGTTTCACTGCACCGAACAAGGTTTACAATCGCCGCCAACCCTAGCGGAGGCAATGAAAAGTCGGTTAAGCTAATGTTATCGAGAAATAAAAATGTATAATAAAATACAAACACGCCGCGTGAGGAAACAATTTGCCGCAGGAGACTGAAGATTTCATGCCTTCCACCGCCTCAGCGCCACGCGAAAATAGACTCAAAGCCACTCTAATACGCTTTCAACTTAAATGAAACGAGCAAGCAGAAAATTCCTCGAATTTCCACTTGAGTGTTTAGCAAGTTTGCGCTTTGTGGTTTGAAGGGTAAGGTCGATGTTTGCTCGGGGTGTTAGAACAGTAATTCAGGAAGAAAAGAGTGTTTTCCGGCTGGTCGGGAAGCCGTGACATTTGTGTTAAGCGCAGCCGAGCCGGGGAGATCATTCATGGAGGCGTCGCCGACTTAGTACAGATTGTTTGCCACAACTTGACACTTCTGGGGAAGTTTCGTGTTGGCTACCTGCTTTTTGTATGTATGGATGCATTTTCATTTTCTTTTGATCTCTTTTCAGCAAGGAAAGTATTCTCAAACTAGATTTGTTAATTCTAAATTTTGTAATCAATTTGTATCAATTCAATGAAGTGAATCAGAATGAGATTCGTTATATTTTGGTTTAGGAAGCAATTTATCTATAATGGCGACAAACGATTACTCCAAATTCCTTCATTTACTCTGCACCCTATCCTTTAATTCGGATTTCGAACTAAACGAACCACGAAGCTCACACGCGCAAAGAAAAAGAAAAGTTCGAAAAACAAGAATTCGAAATCCACACTTTTTTCTAATCCGGCTCGAAGGACACGCCACGGCGCCACCTGTTGAGCGGAATCACGTGACTTTTTTGCTTCAAGGACGCACGCCTCCTTCGTTCATTCACGGGCGGTTCCCCCTCATCTTGGGGGTGTAAGGGGTTTTTTTGTTCCCCTACGGTGAACTCCCGAGGGCTTTCACCTACGTGCATTTTCGAGGTCACGTCTGGAATGTTTTGAGGTTATGTTTTGGTGTTTTCCCGCGCTTCGACGCGACGACTACGGTTGACAGGTTTAGACGGGTTTTTGTGGAAGTGTTTTAGAAGGAACGGGTTTTTATATGTTTTTTTAAATGACTTGCTGAGATTTTCAGTATAAATAGACTGAGGTTACATTTTAAAGTTTTTCCTTCTTACGTACGCATTGAAATTTTGAGTACTTATAATATTATTAGTACTATAAAATGATTCTACTTCAATATAAAACAATACGAAACTGTATTAGGTCAACGCTGACATTTAACAACTCTTTAAACTTGTTATAATTTTCATAGAAGTAGTTAGAACTTGGAAAATTATTACGTAATAGAGCTTAACTAAGCAGTTACAAAACTAAGTACTTCTGAAATAGTGAATTTGTCTACATTTAAAATTGTATCTAAATACGATCGTCCGTTTGATATGCAAATATGAGTCTTTATAATTCTGCTCAGCTAACTAAATGAAATATTTTGAAAAAGGAGATAACTAAAAAAATATTCACATAGTCAAGTCTAGTTGGTTAGGCGTTCTGGACGGTGATCAGAAATACGCAGGTTCGAATCCTGCCGGTCGTGATTATTTTCGCTCATTCTCCAATAAAAGTTTAAGCCATTGAAGAACGCGGCGTTTGGTCCTAACGAGCGAAACTAAAACCCGAAATGGAACAAATCCTTCCGAAACCGTAATGTTTATATTTCGTACCAACCGTTATTCTCAAATAAATAAATAATAAATATACACATATCTTGAAAACACAACAACATACCCACTATTTTGTATTTTACACATAAACTACAAAACAAACCGTAGAAGTTTAATTAAATGGACACAGTGTAGCGGCCATCTTCGTATTACAGCAGTGCATGTCTCGTATTTCAATAGATCAATCACAGCGTCGAGGGTGACAGACTCCATCTTCGAATGTACTGAAAATAATGTTCTTAATTGCCCGGACCGCCTGGGACGGTGCAGGGGAATTAGAGCCTTAATTAGAGAGGATAGGGGTGAGATTGTTGTACTGTGTGCTTGGTTAGGCTTGGACACATTGGAGATTTGGATGGAAACGTATGTTTATGTTCTATTCAATTAAAAAAAACTCAACTAAAGAGATTTTGAAATATTTACAAAAATCTCCATATGCAATCTTCTCCTAGATCAATTTGAAATAGAAAAAACTTCTACAAGAACCTATGTCTATGGTACTTCAAAATAGTGGTCTGTCCGTTGTTGCGAAGTGAAAATCGATTTTTCTCCCCTAAATATCTACTTACAGATGCAATTTTTTATACATTGTAGGTACAGCCAGACATAAAGCCACTACTGAAGTCTTGTCACCGTCAGCGACACTAGCCTATTATCCACTAACTCAAACAAAAAACAATCAACCACGAACATCTCCGACTTCTACATGTTCGTGGATTGATCGACGAACATACAAAAAAAACAATGCATCACCAATCTGACCATCACTGCATGCACCGCGGTCTTATCCTCAACCGGATTCTAATTAAAGCCAGTCCCTGATAGTGCACCGAGGAGCCGTAGACTGCGTAATTTACATTAATCCAATAATTGCATGGAGGTTTCCTACCTAGTTAGAAATTCAAATGAGATGATGTACAACGGAGGGGGAAGGGGATGAGACGCTCTGTAGGTAGTGGTGATAGTCGCCAGGCGTTGGGATTGGCCGGTGGAAGTGTGGAATGATTTGAGTTGCTTATTTGATAAGAGATCTTGGTGATAAGAAATCTTATAAGTCGATAAATAAAAATTGGAATTGGTTAAAGTTATTTCAAAATTATTTATTCAAAAAGTATATATATTATTCAAGAATTATGATCAGTAATTGAATTTGAAAGAGAGTACGTTCTGTATTAGTTTTAAACCTACCAAGGGCCTCTGAAAGGGTTTAAAGACTGCCATTCTTTAACAAAATCTACAGGCCACAAGTTATTTTAATGTCTTAACTACAGATATTTTTCAACTGAGTTTTTTTTTCAAAATATTATACTCTGCTAAAACAACAGCGTTCAATTGAAATCACTTTTACAAAGACAAAACTGACCGCTCAAATACTATATCGGAAACATGTACAAAAGAGACTTACACGTAAATTATTGCTTACATGGACAACAGATTAAAACGTGGCTGGAAGAAAAACCTTACCAACCAATCTTTATAACTCAGTCAAATTACATCACTACAAAATACAAACTATATACAAATACATACTTATATCTACCAGTTCCAACCTCGTATCTTACAAGTGGGTCTCGACTTGATTAATTAAATTGTTATGTTAATGAACGTTAGGTATTTTTGGTCGATACTGACTCGGTATCTCCACGTCTATCTGCTTGCTAATTAACTATTGTATTTCGAATATTAAGTTTAATTTGTTTTACGTTTTAAATGTAATCTACGAGGAAAATTATGTATTTACGCAATGGTCTGATTTTGGTGTGAATATGAGTATAAAAAGATGTATGTTGTGAGAAACGAACAAAATAATATGTTTGGTTTAGGCCTCAAATACCAAGTTATTTTTAAATTGTTTTTAGCAAAACCATGTTTTTTATAATTCATTATAATGGAGTATAAACGGTTGCATTTAAAAAACAAGAAGATTTACTCGTATTGTGTACTAAAAGTCATACTAAAGATACGCCTGATTTTAGTTTTACACGCTGGTTTTTAAGTCCGGAATACCAAAATTACCTTTCCTGAATTTGATATGAGCATCTCTCTCTCTCTCTTTGAGTCGTTTTTCCTCATGACTGAGGGTCGTGACTCCCCCGTAGAATTAATTCGTTAGGGGAGTTTTCTTGGGCAGATACATCGTGGTGATATGAGCATATCTAAGGTACAAATACTTTATGAAAAATATAAAACCACCACACAAAATGAAGCAAATTGTAATAAAATACAATTACCTACGCTCAAAAATTATATCTTTTCTTATAATGTTTCTAACTTCGTCAAAAATAACTATGACTCGTCACGAACTCTATCGTAACGAATGCTTTAATTGTTCCATTCTTAACACTTTAATATACAGTTATTATAATCGGCAATTAAAATTAGAAACGAAATATTTTCTCTTATAACGATCGAAAATAAGCAAAAAGCACAAAATTAATTTGTGAGCGAGTCGTTAACTTTTATTAGACTGACTAGCTGTGGCCCGAGGATTTGGCCTTTTATCGAAATCTAATCTAGTCGAAAATAATCTTTTGGTTTTCAGTTTTGCACACAATACGAAATTGTGTTTAACTATACTCCCTCCTTTTTAGAGATTCTAAAAATTCGCGATTTCGATAACTGATTAGTCGCGTACATTTTAAATCATTTATACAAGCCAAAATCTAAAACTAGACATATATAAAAAAACTTTTCTGCGTTTGTCGTAATCCAATTGTAATGTTATCAAAAATCGAACATTAATCCCAACCACAATCCCCACCCAAATTCCACCCCTCTCCACTACCGATTAAAAACTAGAATCGCCCGTAACTCGTCCTTTCCAAAGGCATTATCATATAACTAGAGTTGCATCAATTAGATGCAGATCCCGATCTAATTATTTCGAATCGAGCTGAGCGCAGCACTACTCTGATTGTCGACAGGCGATTTCGGAAATTACTAAGGCGCCGAATCCGTAGCGCTCATTGGGAGACCCATCTCTAGACGGTCAATCAATAGGTGTCTATGTGTTATGCGCTCCTAGTACCTTGGAGCAATTAGACGAATATTGATGGTAGCGACAAGAAGACAGAATTGTAAAATTATACAAATAAACTATAGAATAAAATTAAAAAGAAGTCAATAAGTTGTGTATTTCTTTAAAAAAGAACAGCTTGGCACAAGGTCGCATGTATGAGTTGTACCTACAGCAGGGCAAGCACTGCACGAGGACTTAATAGTTTTTCCACCAATTTTATCCACTTGGTGTATGGTGACTGACAGGTGACAGATGGATAAAATGGTGCTTGCTTGTAAATGCGTGCCGTGCTTGCCCTGCAGATCATCAAAGGAACTATCTTCTTAAAAGTTAGTAGATAAATACATTCTATCTGTTATTACTATTCTTACAAAGAAAAACTACCTAAGTAATAAATATGTAAACTTATTTCAAAGTGCGCTAAAGTACCTAATCACAACCTGAATATAGTGCCGGTTTAGTACTAAAATAATCTTATATCAATTCTTACGCGTAGAATCCTATGATATGAACTAAAACAGAAGAGATCAAAAAGCTATTCTTCTCAAAACATCACATCAACAACATAAAATGAAACAACATTTCAAAATCCTTATAAATCCAACTCGATCATCCAATCACAAATATAATTAGATCGAGCCGGTTGTCTAATTGTGAGGTCTCAAGTTGCCGAGGTCCAGTAAAATCAATAGTTGACCCGCACATCCCTAAAGGATATTCCACTCTCGAAATATTGTTTATTAATTTGTGTGTTGGTTAGCTGTAACTCAAGTAGCCGTATTGGTACTGTCTTGTACGTGTGGTGAGGTTATTGTGTGCTTTTGTAAATATACGGATAGGTACAACAGTGATCTATTTGTATTTACCTCCATGTATTCTTAGGTACATATATTGACTTTAATGTAAAAGAAACTTGTAAGACATTCATTTCGTGACCACTTAGGAAAATGAAGGGTTCAAATATTTCTTTAACATTATGAAAACTGAACTTCGAAATAATGCGCGATGTATTTTAAGCAAAACTATTCTCTAAAAGACTAATTAAAATAAATGAATTTCACTTTCTTAATCAAACAAATTACAGCAATCAATTGCACCCAACAATTAGCGTTACGAAAAAGGTTTAATCACCAATTACGAATTAAGACTAGGTATTTATAGAACCGCAGTAGTTCCCGCGGTCCACATACACCATGGTTACAATACTGTGGTCACGCGCGATTAACCTGGCGGCGCCGGCCCACAACGCACTACGTTATAAAGAAGTAGTTAAACAAAGTACTCCCCAGAGCCGATAACAGTTCCTCAGCCTCTAATCACCCCTGGAAGCAGCCCTGCACGGACAGTCCGTCATAACTCCCAACTTCGAAAGTAATACCATCAACTCCGTGTTAACTTAATTTGAGTCACTTTAACAAGTCCAATTAAAGGAATTTGTGTTTCTCTTATCTTCAATATAACATTGAGCATAATTTCAAATTATATTTCAAACTTTCCGATAATGAAGGGTGGAGAGGGTTGGCGGGGGAGGGGGGCTCCACTTCGCTTATTTCATTAGTTACATAAATTCTCCTATTGAGGATGGCTGCCAGAAAGGGGACGGTTTACCCTTATTACGAGAGTCTCCTTATCAATACAATTATTAATATAATAATATTATTATTGTAATAATTTCGGTCGGGAGCCGGGAGTCGTAGCTTAACTTCGCCGGCAATAAAGGGTGGCGAGAGATAATGGAATGGAAAACAGTTTGAAGTTTTATTGGCAAATTGGTAACGGCTAATTGGCAGCATTATCGATCTCGGAGACGGAGCCTTCTTAATGAAACCTTCTTAGATAGCGAGCTTTCAATGCGAGATGTTCCTCGGTGCCATACTTGTATGAGATGTAAGATCGGTTATCGTTTGTTTAAATCTATCTATACAGTACTTATCGTCGCGTGATATTCCTTGTATGTACACTATTTTTGACAAAATGTTTTCGGGTTGCGTTTTTTTTATAGGTTTTCATTTAGCCACTCTGCAAAGTAATCAGGCGCGTGATTGCTGACAGTACTTCTGCTACTTACTCGTATATTCTTAGTATTATCGTATGACGTCACAGATTATTGCGTTTGATTTTATCCGTGTGCAGATTTGTGTTGAAACTAGGTACTTATATTATGTTGTTTTTTCATACTTTATTCCTGTTGCAGGTTGGATGAGCTATGACAAAGCTGCGTTAGTACAAACTTTATATCTTGTCTGATTTGCTATTTTCGTGTTATCATATAAGAACGTTACTTTATAAAAGACCAAATCTCATCCCTAATTAATCAGTCACAGACATAATTATTCCAGAACTGTACCCCTAGCTCAAGTTTCCGTGCGTAAAGTCGAAAGTATTACTAACGAGTTGAATGCATTGGTAGCTGGAGTCAGAATTCGATAGTAAGTAATGGAAAGTCATCATACCCGGAAGAACTATTTCATATTTCTCTTTCCTTTTTTGATTAATTTTATATTTACTTCCGGTTACGTATTTGTTTCCTTCTTCTGTTCAATTAAGTAGATTGGTGTAGGTAGGTATATTATTTTTTTGTTGATGTGCTGTTTTTTAGTTTTGTTGGTGTTGCTTTGTTATTTGTGGTTTCTTGTTGTTTTTTGTTGTTTCTTGTTGTTATTGTTGTTCTTTGTGGTTTTTGTTGTTTTTTGTTGTATTTTGTTGTATTTTATTTTTTCTTGTTGTTTATTGTTGTTTCTTGTTGTTTCTTGTTGTATTTTGTTTTTTCTTGTTGTTTTTGTTGTTTTTTGTTGTTTTTGTTGTTATTTGTGGTTTCTTGTTGTTTTTTGTTGTTTCTTGTTGTTATTGTTGTTTTTTGTTGTTTTTTGTTGTTTTATGTTGTTTCTTGTTGTATTTTGTTTTTTACTTGTTGTTTATTGTTGTTTTTGTTGATTTTTGTTGTTTCTTGTTGTATTTTGTTTTTTCTTGTTGTTTTTTGTTTTTTCTTGTTGTTTATTGTTGTTTTTTGTTGTTTTTGTTGTTATTTGTGGTTTCTTGTTGTTTCTTGTTGTTTCTTGTTGTTTTTTGTTGTTATTGTTGTTTTTGTTGTTTTATGTTGTTTTTTTGTTGTTTTTTGTTGTTTCTTGTTGTATTTTGTTTTTTCTTGTTGTTTTTTGTTGTTTCTTGTTGTAATTGTTGTTTTTTTAAGGTTTTTTGTTGTTTTTTGTAGTTTATGTTGTTTTTTGTTGTTTTTTTGTTGTTTCTTGTAGGTTTTTGTTGTTAACAACAATAAACAAGAAAAACAACAAAAAACCTTAAAAAAACAACAATTACAACAAGAAACAACAAGAAAAAACAAAAAACAACAAGAAACAACAAGAAACAACAAAAAACAACAAAAAACAACAAAAAACAACAAAAACCACAAAAAAACAACAATAACAACAAGAAACAACAAAAAACAACAAGAAACCACAAATAACAACAAAAACAACAAAAAACAACAAAAAACAACAAGAAAAAACAAAAAACAACAAGAAACAACAAGAAACAACAAAAATCAACAAAAACAACAATAAACAACAAGTAAAAACAAAATACAACAAGAAACAACAAAAAACAACATAAAACAACAAAAAACAACAATAACAACAAGAAACAACAAGAAACCACAAATAACAACAAAAAAACAACAAAAACAACAATAAACAACAAGAAAAAACAAAATACAACAAGAAACAACAAAAAACAACATAAAACAACAAAAAACAACAAAAAACAACAATAACAACAAGAAACAACAAGAAACCACAAATAACAACAAAAACAACAAAAAAACAACAAAAACAACAATAAACAACAAGAAAAAACAAAATACAACAAGAAAAAATAAAATACAACAAGAAACAACAAAAAACAATAAAAACAACAAAAAACCACAAGAAACAACCATAATCAACAATAAACAACAGAAAACATCCATAAACAACACAAAGCAAAAAAATTAATAATAATAGCAAAACAACAAAAACGGACAACAACAGCAAAACAATTTCAACAACAATTGTATTGTGTTATTATTATTATTACTAGTGTCACAGACTATATTTACAATGACATTTCGCTAAACATAAATTAATAAAGTAACATTTGTCCGTACTAAATTATTTTATCAAAATATATTAATAAATAATCCATTAAAAATCCATGGCAAAATTGTCGACAATGATTCTCACTGAAAAAATTTAGGTGAGAAAACTTCCGATTATTTGTCGAAGGCTGGGTCTGGTATTCACGGATCATCTGTCAAAAACGATTTCTATCGCATAAACTACGTAAACGTCCATACATAATCATATTTCGAATCCTACGGAGCTAACGTATTTGAAAGTAAAATAGTTCAGTTACGCGCCACCAGGTTCGCTGTACGAATTTTGTATGAAATATGGTTCGACAAATTGTCGGATCCTGCGATGGTAATATTCCTGCTAGGCCCACTGACCATAACACGTACCGTGAAACAAGACACTATCGACCCTACACACACACATACACACAAATTGAAACTAGGTTGGGGTTAATCCCGACCCCAGAGCTCCGCAAGTATAGCCATAATTCCTTAGGGCCACGTCTCATTATAACACTAATACAAGACTCATCCCGAAGTTACGGTGAATACATTAAAGGGTTCAATCCTTACTGATGAGACATCGGTCGGGGTGGTCTGGTACCCCCCTGCCCCACCCCACCCCAGGGGGAGGGGGAATAAGGCAAGCATTATAGGAGATACCGTTCGTTTACATTGTCCGATAACTACAAGTGTCCAGGCGAATATTAGTTTACGACACGAGAATTGGGTTCATTGGATGCGGTGGGAATAGAAAAATATTGGCAGAGGTGCCGTGTGTTGCTTCTTTTGTTTTATGATGAACATAACTAAATAGTGAAAGGCCTAGGTGTCAAAAATGTGTTTGTGAAACATAAAAACTACTGCTAACATAATTACTGTACAAATATTTATTTGTACTGATTTAAAGAAAGGGTTGCTAATCAATTACAACATAAAAGTGCATGAAAAATATACCTAAAATTTGATAGACAGACTTAAAATTATTTCCAATAATATTTACGTCTAAGCTACACAATTTTCAAGTAATAATTCAAATTTATCACAAGGCCCAAATTAACCAGGTCCAATTATGTACATTAAATAAACTAATTATATTTCCTTTGGCAAATCCAAAGTCACCACCCCCTTCCTTGACCGATTCACAGAAAAAAAGGGTTGGGGAATAATTTTTGCTCTTTAATTAATTCGATTTGGTTTTAATTAACGAACGCCAATTTCAATAAAAAATTGAAGTCTCCGAAGGATTTCTGATTACAAAACGTCGAAGAAACCTTTCTTTAAAATTAGCGAGCGTCAAAGGGTGAAATTAATTTTGGACGACATCATATACCTAAGTATAGGCGCGGTGCATGGAGTTTTGTCGTCAACCGAGGAGAGTGTAGTACACAGCGGAAGCGAAGTTTTACATAGATGACAATATATTTTCAATTTACTGAAAAAACAGTGTCACAAATAGAAAAAGCTCTTTTTTAACATGATAAAATACATTATTTTATTTCATTTAGGTGTTATCGTCAATTGTACGTTTTCCAAAAAGTCCGCTATTAGGTATCTGTATTATGTTATCATTATTTATTGTTTTTCATTCAAATTCTGTCTTTAATAAAGAAAAAGCTTAACTTGAGATAAACAATAGATAAAATGTATTTATTTTTGTTGTGGTTACTGTGTCCCATACAATATCGTAATTTCAGCTGTTTCACAAGCATACTATCACTAACTCGTTAATAGATATTGAATCATGCGTTACTTTACGGAAATCCAATGGAAAAATGTCTAGTTTTATTTCGGTGAGACAAGACACTACGCATAAAGGTATCTTTCTTTAAAAATAAATACCATCTAACCAGCATCATCATCATCATCATCCACAGCCGGTTTAGTCCCACTGTTAGGTATAGGCCATTGGCTTTGATCTTTAGCTAGCCTCATCCAGGTTAGGTTTGGTTAGGTTAGTTAGACAGATGTTATATCGTTTGTTTAACCCTTAAAAAGGTAATTATACAAAGTTACCAAGTTAACCCTCTAGTGTCTGCATGTTCTGTGTCCCGCCTGCAGGATGTATGAAGCTAAAGCATAATAAGACGGGTTAGTCCACGCACGGGCCGAAATATACGACATTACTATCACAGAGTGGCATGCTGGGGACATGCCCCCACTAGACACTGGAATACAGTACTCGGGCTTACGTAGTTTGTAGAATGGAATAGAAAGTGTCTTTATTGTGAACTTGAATTTAAAAATTGTGGTCTTGAGACTAGATAAATGTATATATTGTATGTAGTAAATCTGATTTTGCGGGATTTTTCACTGTTGACTAATTTGCGTGTGTGTAAATTAAAGTTTGATGGTAAAAAGTTCTAAATTTCATTCTTTCACACTTTTACTATGAAAAAGAAAATTCTTTTAAAATTTATTAAGTAGGTACACATTTGTTGTAGTTGTGGTGAAGTTAGATTTTTCATACAAATTTATGATAATGAGATGTTTGTAATGACTTCAGCGGAACAATTTTTGTAGAAGACAATACGCCAAACTAAGCATTTTTTCATATCTTTTCAGATATAATAAAATACATATATAGTTAACTCACGCATGTGACTATTGTACCCCCTAACTCAATACCTAACGCATCAAGAACGCAGCCTCTAAGCCTAAACGGGCAGCGTTAGCGATTCAAATGTTTAGCAACGCTTCTCGAAAGTCCATAGTGCTGCCTCCCTCGCACACATAAATACACAGAATCAAGATGTATGTGCCTCCCCCTCGCACACAAGCACAAAGGGTAGGCTTTATTCTCATTCAGTAAACGGAGATGCACTATCCTAATTATTGGAAGGCCAGAAGCAACGGACGGTGTATCTGGACAACTACAGGGGTATCAAATAATGGACTTTCTACAGCGTCTGTGAAATTAAACAAGACACATAACGCCTTTGTTTAAGAATCTATACATTTGATAAAACTGAAAGTAAGTTTGTCGAAAGTCTGAACATGGAAGATGTAAAATAAATGTTTGGAGAATACGTTCCTACATTTCTAGAAATTTGGGATGTTTATCTCAAATATCAAATCAAATATCAAATATAAATTTATTTACAGTACAGTTATACATGGTAGCACATTTATATAATTAGATCAATACAGTATTATAAAAACTGTGTCTCTATTTGTCTGTTTACTTAAACGTAAAAACGGCTGAACAAATCAACATGTTTTTTTTTTCTTTACTTTATAACCTGAAATAATGAGTGCGAAGCCGTAGGCGTCTACTAGTTGATGAATAAAATATTGAAAAGTGATAGATTGCTTATTTTTCCTGAGATACTTATTAAGCTCAAAAATATAAAGTGCTCTAAAACCAGACAAAGTTATTAAGCTCATCTATTAATTGTTGCAATACTGACAGATACAATAAATTAGGGGTTTAATGAGTTGCGACTTATAGATGACATATGCCAGCACAATGCAGTTAAACAAATAAAATTAATTAATGAATTAATTTAACAATAATTAAATCATCGTTAATTATAAAAATTTCAACATAAAAAATGATTATTTTATTTATAATTACTTTCCCTGTACCAAAGTACCCCATGCTACCAATATGCGTAAGTCACGAATGCGCCTGTATTTGGACCATCTATTGTTTGTACCCGCAACGCTGCAAATAGTGTCTTATCTATACAATCTACGGAGTGGTCCGAACACCCCTTGTTGTGGAGTTATAATGATAATAAATTAGATTAATTTCAAATTTGCGGTCGAATTCTAGGAACCCTTTGTGAGTGGAATGGAAGGAAGTTGGGCCAAGTTTCTTTGTTGTGTTCTGTGTTCGGGAATAAATCAGGAGGAGAGACTAATTAGGCGAGTATCAAGTTATTTTGACCGACCGATAAAGAGAGGGTGGTTTAAGACTGTCGATCCAGAACGAGAAATAAAAATTTTTTGTACTTAATTTTTGGTAGAATATGTGTAATGTTCTCGAGAGACACATATGTACATACATACATATAATGTATAATTGAAGAACGTGTTTTTAAATCTATTTTTCTATTCGTATTTGAACGATTTTTTTAGGTAGATTTGCTTTTCTATTTTAAATTTTAATAAAAAATATAATGCTGTTATCATAAGGATAGTCAGTAAAAAACGCATTAAAAGTTACAATATCGAGTTGGAACATTTTATTTCTTTAAACATTCCAAACTCAAGTACAGAAAGGCCATCCAACCTTAGTCATAATAGGTAAGTTTACCTAAAATAATGAAGAACATATAATAGTTGCGCAGGTCGATACACGGGCAGCGTGATTTGGCCCGGCACGGATTATTGGTAAATTAATTTGTGTAACCATGCCCTTTGAGGGCCAGAGGGGGGGTGGTGAATTGTCTAATGTGGATTCTAGGTCCGGTGTTCGATTGCTGGAATTATGATTTTGTAGATCTAATGGGTTGGGCCCGATGTTTGTGTGTTTTGGATGTGTGCAGACAATCTGAGACGTAGGAATCGTAAAGAGAAGATGTGGATTTTGTTACACATATTTTGTCATGTTTATGTCAAACTAAATTGGAATTCTCCGAATACCACAGTAAAAAATAGTTTGAATAGATTTGTGATATTAATTCCAATTAATGTAATGTGTCATTTCACTACTAGCTTAATCAAAAACCGAAATTAAATTAATAAAGTAACTGACTAAAACTAGTTTCCTAAGCACAAAGTCGAACTAGACCTAAATCTCCAGCTAAGTAGCCCACTAAGAGCCTGCAACTGCGGAATAAAGTATCTCGCAGCCATAAACCCGCCAGAGCCGCCATCCCAGACGCCATACCAATTAAAAAGCCTTAACTTCCGAAGCAGACTAACAACGTGCAACAAGATCCTAAATCTTCGATCATAATTCCATATTCGGACGTCGCCCAAACATAAATTCATAGGTGGTCGCACGCACCCAGCCTACCGTCAAATAAACTGGCAGTTTAATCAAAGCCATTAGACAAGTGAGCCAAGCACCTAGCATCCGTCCTGACCAGTGTAATGTGAGCCACGAGACTTGGTCGCCCGCCTTCCTTGGGCAAGTCTTCGAGGGGGGGTGGAGGTCTATCAAGTCTGGTGGGTGGCCTGGTGATGCCTTTAACGCCTAGCTGGCCGCTGACCAACGCCAGGGGGCGGGTGGCCATGCGTTCTTAATAAAGATGGTGGAACATGGTCGTTTTGGCGGCTGAATTCGGCAACTTACGAGATGGCAACATCGAGCTAGGCTTAGTTGAGGCGGTACTTAGTTAGTTGGCTGTCGGCGGAATATTATAACTCGATGTTGCTATGGCACAGCACTTAGTAGGTACGTTTCTATAGTTAACGAAGAATGTAATAATTTATGCAATATATATCACAGCCAGTAATGATTTTGGATATGCATATTAAAAAAGCATACTTTTAGTACACTATATTTTTGAATAGGAATAAAAATCCCTTAAGTAAGTGTAATTTTGCTATCATTGTGACAGCTGGTATCATAATAATTCTTACGTCACATTCGACAAAAATATGACATTGACATCTGTCAGAATCACCCTGCTAATTCAGATAAGGTACAGCCACGAACCACTATCCGGTACTACCCCCGTCTAAGCACATGTACCATCGTTCATCTCTCTCCGTCCGATACAACGACGTCCAGCGCATTATATCTCATCCCAACTCTCGCTTAAATTATTCAGGGAGGGTAATCTTATTACATTTACATATTAATCAACGGATTTTAATTATACACCCCCTCCACGAGCTAGCTTGATAATTTGCTTTCGAAATGCGACTTGGCTTGATTGAGAATGCTGTTGTGTGGGTGACTGTAATCGCTAATAGTTTGTTTGTGTTAGTTATTTAGCATTCAAAACTGGTTGCTGAAGTGGTAATGTGCTGTTGTGTAAATGTGACTTACTGATGGTGACATTACCTGGAACAGAAGAATTGGTTTAGTGACATGATAGTAAAGAATAGAAAGGAACAAAAAATAAGTATATAAAGTAGTGATCGTTTGGTTTATATTCCTGTATTAAGATGGAACAAACAAAATTGCACGGTTAAAGAGTAAATAAATCAAGTTATATTGTAAAAGACAGTATATTTAACATTTCGACATATTTGTATTTCTTGTAGATTACAAGCATGCGTCCCGTATTATGTCAAAAGTATTCGCCGTTCGTTTCGCTGTTTTACTTATGACATTTTCTTTTGGATTGCACGAAAAACGTGTATTATGAAAATACAGAGCATTTAATACTTTTGTGAAAAAAAACTTGACAACCATGTCAATAAGTTGTTCTTTCTACAAAAGAACAAACTCGTTGGTTATTTATCAGATTGGCTTTCAAATCATTCTCTCCCATTTTGAATCGCATGAAATCATAATACAAAGTAATTTTTTTTTAGTAGGTACTTTCGTGAAAAATAATTATAAAAATGGTAATTATTTTGTTCTTTCGATAAAAGAACGTAGCCGTTGATGTTAAACAGATTGACTTTCAAGACTCTCATCCATAATTACCACAAATCTTATATTTAAATTTAATCCCGCCAAAAAGCAACAAAACCTCGCAATTAAAAGCAGGCGTCCGAAGATGAGCAATGTCTGCGATATAAAGCCGAGACTACACTACATGGTCATAATCAGCGTACTCATTTGTCTGAGCACTGCGTACTGCTAAAAACATTGACACGAATAGACGTCTAATTATAACTATTTGCAATCATTATGTTACAAACATTTATAACACCATCCAACCATCTAAATATTAATTAATTCGTAAAGATCACACACACGCTCAACCTATAAAGGTCTACGCGATGTTTTTTTACATTATTGACAAATTACATTTACCATAATAGGAGCCTAAACAAATCATAGTGTAATCAAATAGAGTATTATAGTTATGTGCATGTATACTTTATAGTTATGTACATGTATCTCGGTGAGTCACTGAAAGGATTATAATATGTTGATTGAGTTAACTTGCAAAGAGTGCATGTATGTAATGAGGTGTCTCTGACTTACATTGGCATGCCGTACTGCGTACTGAACATAGCAGCTCGGTAGGCGGGGCGTATCGTAAACCATCCAAGAAATATTACGAGGCTACCAAACGTCTACCGGTGTAGCCCGGGGGCAGCAATTAATAAGTATGTTAATAAAGGCCGGGAGTATCGACGCATGTGTGAATGCACCTTTATTTGGGATTGAAATTAAGTTTGCGATGATGATTATACTTTTTTGTCGGACGTTTTGTTGGACTTTAAAGCGGATGGTAATTGAATTTATATGGAGAAAATGTAAGTAAGAATTAGAGTGGCTAGTTTTCAAACTGGCTTAGTACAAATATACATATGTTTGTATGAGATAAGATGCGAGCAAAAGATTAAATTGTCGGGTTAAAGTTCCTCACGAAAATGATATTTACTAAGTTTTGATGCTTTTAAATGCAGTTTATTCACTCACTAAATATGTATGTAAATACTCACGGGTAATTTAAAGTTTTGATTTATAAATTCTTTTTTTTACATGAGATAGTTTCACGCTTGACTACAACTTGCCTGATGTTAAGATATGTTATAATCTACGATCTAGCACGCTTCTCTAGAAGAAACCGGTTTACACTCGTAAAATTATATAGTTCAAGGGGAATAAAGATTTCTTTACTTTCTTTTCAGTGGCATTTTTTCATATCATACTAGGTATCATCGTGTTTTATAAATATAAAATATTGCAATAATTAAGTAGAAAAGTTCATCGGACGTATGATTTATGTTCGTTGTTTGTGTTTATGTAAATTGAATGTAAGTAGTTACAAATGTCTAGACGCTGTATATTAATTTGTTGAAATAACTTGCATATATTTATACAGTGCACAACATAAATTAATGTTTACTTAATAAATAATCATTTACGTTATTCTATTTTTTCCAAAACCTCTCGGAGCGCTTGGTTGACGCGACGCATGACCAAAATGCTGGCCTTTTTCTGGCTCAACGTATCAGCATTGCCATCCAGCGTGGTAATGCGGCCAGTATGCTGGGCACGCTGCCCTCTGGTGGTGGGCTGGAGCACTTAGATTATCTTTAGGCTTTTCTAGTAGTAGTTAGAAGTAGTAAGTTTAGTTTTTCTTCTCTTGATTTTATGTTGTGAGATAAGTTTTATTTTAGCAATCCATCATAGCTTTGGCCTAGTCAAAAATTTAGTATATTTTCCAAATCTCCAGTAGAATTAAAAATTCATTTTTAAATTAACAAAAAATAGATTTGTTTAAATCCGAACAGCAGGGTGTTTCACAATGAGACGGATACGGATCCGATTCGATTGAGACGGAAATCGATCGGTACGGAAAGGATTTTTCCAAATCACAATAAATATATAAATAAAATAAATAAATAAATAAATAAATATTCCGGGACATTGCACACAGCGCCATCTAGCCCCACACTAAGCAAACGCTTGTGTCGTGGTTGCTAGGTAACGGATATAATACTTATATACTTTTCTTTTGTAAATACATACTTACTATACATACAAACGACCAATGCTTCATTATCTACTTCATTCCTTTAACAAGACTATACAGTTGTAGTAACTTAGGCATTATTTTAGATTTTTTTTAAATATGTCTTTACTTATTGATTTTATAATACAAAATCGTTTAATAAATCGCGATTAACTAACATAAACACAATTCAACAAATACCAACATTGCGGTACACAAAACAATTTGAAACTGATAAGCATTCAAATTAGATTAGAATCGAGTAAGAATATCGCGGATTGGAATGGTTTTAAGATAAATCTTAATAAGGCCTTGTTTAATAAGCAAGGAACAGAGGAACCCGATTGATGCAGAGATTATTATTCAAATTAGAGGAGGTTGGGGAGAGATGCAGTATCTGTGCTTCTGTACGAGGGAGATGGAATATTTGGTATTTGAATTGGAATTTAATTTGTATTCACTTTTTAACCATATTTTGAAATGCTAGTCTTTTACTTTCTATGACTAAGGTATGTGGTTGTTAATTGTTGGTCTTCAGCATGTTCTGCATTTATAGGCGTCAGAGTTTGAAGTACTTACCTCGAACAGCTTTTTAGTATTTGCTAAACTGAAAATATATATGTAACTTATTAATGAAATAAATGTATTTGTAAAATAATGTTTCAAATAAAACATATAAGTACCTATTTACGAATATGTTTTTGATACCTATAGGAATTTAAAGTTAAAAAGTGTAATGTAAGTATTAAATTTATTTTTAAACTTCATAAGTTACAAATGGCTAAAAACAAATTAAATTTATAACAATAGCTCATTAAACTATCATTTTCTGGGTCAGGTTATCCCGCACATCCCTCAAACGCAATACAGTAATGGCGCCGACTCCTAAACTCTGCTTGTAATACAGTATATTAGTTTTGTAGCTTTTATATTAAATAGCTGAGATGTTGTTTAAAGAGTACGTTCTACGCATTTCTCTCTTCTCTTGTCACTTTACGCCCAAATAGAATACTACCTTTTGGTCACCTACTTAAAGTCTGATCTATGTTTACGTAATGCGTTAAAAAACTGCGTCAACAGTTACTTAACAGTAACTATCGATTTATTAGAGTTGACAACACTTATTTTTTAAAGAAATGATTTTGCTGTTTACGATGATTCGCCTGATAGTAAGCAATCTTTATGGTCTAAGATGGAACGTGTTTACCCGATCAGAATCGATTTATTCTTACATCAAGATTCGGCAAAACATCGGTAGATTGTAATTCATAGGATAAGAAAAATAATACTAATCTGTACTAGACAGAATATATTACTATTTTTTTTTTACTAGAAATGGGTTTGCATTTGACCGTAATTCCGTATTTTACAAAATAAAAGTACAAAAGTTTATTCACTGCATTCCACGATCATACGGCCAGCTCCTTATTAAATGGTTGCATCATCTGAGGAAGATGAATGCATCGCGAATTTAATTAGTTAAATCGCATCCATAAGTGTTTAGCATAAAATGAAATAAACTTTAGCTGGAGGTGCTTGATTGGCCTTTGTTGTTTTATTTGTTGGCGTTATTTTGGTAGATCAATTTTAATGATTATAATTATCATTTTGATGTTATAAAAGGCAACTAAAGTTGTTTAATTATGATTATTTTGACATTTAAATGATTTGATTATTAAAAAGCAATGATGATAAAATAAGTGACTATGTGACGTTTTTATACGATTTTTTAAGCTTTTCTACCATCATAAGGTAACGTAAGATAAGGAAAAGAAAACTATTTTTATTAAAGTTTAATTAAATGTCTACTTTATATATGAGAAAAACTGAAAAGAAGATATTTCAAAATTTTACACGACCAAGCCATATAACACGTCACTAATACACAATAAATAATACCTGGTACCTATATACTACTTGTATTATGTATTGTGTGCTTTTACACAGGTAATACAGATCGCGTACCTATTATCACAAATGGCGACATAAAAATAAAAATAACAACTCCATTCACTACTTTAATCGTGAGCACTAACCGCTTTATCAGGTAACCAGGAAGTGGTTACTTAACTTAAACAAGTAATAGGTAAGTTAGGTGTTGACTTATTGGTCAGCACATACTTAAATATTTATGGTATAGTAGGAAAAAACATATCGTTTCCTCTATAACTCAACTCAACTGATACTCATATACGAAACTCTTCAAGTTACAGTAAAGTTAATCTAGCTATTTCATTAAATTTTCCATCTTAGTAAAGATGTTCAATCAATCAAGATAATCAATGTTTATAATGGAGTACCATCAATATATGTATATAAACCTCAAAGGTGACTGACTGACTGATATAAGTACATAGTGTATACTATCAATGCACAGCCCAAACCACTGGACGGATCGGGCTGAAATTTAGCATGCAGGTAGATGTTATGACGTAGGCATCCGCTAAGAAAGAATTTTTGGAAATGCCGCTTTTAAAGGGGTGAAATAGGAGATGCATATTTTACTTCTTAATGTGAGCGAAGCTGCGAGCACCCACTAGTCTAATATAAAAATTGAAGGGCTGCAATTGCTGACAAAAAACTCATATATAGCAAACCAACTAATTAACAATTATAAGTTAGTAGTTTAATATAGCTTGTTTATCAGTAATATGCGATCATAAAGTGAACTTACTAGCTTATTAAAGGTTCTTATGTTATTGAGAAACTGGCGCGTTTAATATCATTAAGTGACAGGAAAACAAGTAATAATGGTTCCAAATTGTAGCCTAAGAGGTGACAGTTTATTGAAAGCCAGATTTTCTACTTCTTCTTCCACTTATCGAATAAGAGCGGCCAACTCTGGTGTCGAGAGTTTATCAACCCGCCCTACGGGCCTGTGACATAGCTTAACGACTGCTGTACTAGATAAACAGCCGGAACCTACAATTTTCTACTAAAATGCAATAGATAGAAAATAGATAGAAAATTCTTTATTGTAACACACGATAAAATTAAAAGGAAAGAAGAAAAAAAATACTTATACTAGTGCCACAAGTGGCGGCCTTATTGCTAAAAGCAATCTCTTCCAGGCAACCATTAGATGGAAAGGAATAAATAAGCGATAACAGAGGACGTGGTATACAATAAAATAAATAAAGAAGAAAAGATTAGATTAAAAATACATCCTACAAACCTACTTAATAAACTATACATATAAATCATACATATAATAACAATATACCAAAAATAATATAAATATTTTGTATTAAAATAATTTAATTGTTAGCTTCCATCGGCAAATTCACCACCTCTTATTTTTTCGGTTAACCATTTTACTTTATTCCTTACACTTCCAATATCATTATTATCTTTCTTACAATTTGAGTGGTTTTATTGTTACTAAACAGACAAAAACACCCACAATGTGGCTAACATAATTTATTATAATGTATATCTATAACACTTCCACTAAAAGTAAATATTGACTGCATCAAACCTAATGTAATATCCAAAATGCAGTGTAACAGCATTAATTTCCATGAAACCTCTATAAAAGTTCCATAACAAGTATAATTTACATATTTGACAGCACTATAATGTATATATAACATCGGTTTATAATAACATCATCTAAAAGAAGCGAGCTCCTGAACTATAAGTGGAGTTAGTCGAGGTTAACCACAGACTTGGATTTCAGATAGAAACGATTTAGCTTTTGGTTTTCAAGACTTTCATTTTTGTGAAAAGTAATTTCTTTCATGAGTTATTACACCTGATTTATATAATTATGTACTGAATTGACTATCATAAGTGTACTTTTATGTACCTATATTGACGAATAAATGAAATGAAATGTTTTAAAAAAATATATTAAGAGAGAAGCAATTGATATTTACACTTAGTATAATACTAAGCGTAAATAGCTGCTAATTTTCCACCAATAAATGGTGGATTTTTCTTTGGCAGCTTTGAATTTGGCGTAAATTTGAATTTTTATGTTATAATGAAATATTTTAATATATTTTTTACTTGGAATTAGCAAGGATTTCAAGACATTCGATATAGTGACATATGTAGGTTTTACATAAAAGAATAGTTTAGTCATAAGTGTCGTTAGAACTAACTCAACTTGGCCACTCTCGACACCAGAGTTTACCACTACTATACAAATATTCGTTTTTTTACAAAACTATGTATGAACATCATTAACATTATTCAAGACGAACATCATTACAATTAGTTCAATAATACAACACAGAACAGTAAATGAATAAATAAATTATATAAATAAGTTCCCTTCTACATCAAGCAAACCGCTCTTGCAACAATCTTACTTTAATTGCGAGTAACATAAATTATGGCGACTTATTACAATCCGCTCCCGTTTCGATACACGCCTCGAGGTATTATGTGCTCTGTAGGTATACTCTGTAGGCACTGGCCTTATTCTGGGTTACTATAGAGATATGTTATTACGTGTTATGTAATTTTGGGCTATTTTACCCTTTTCATGTATTAAAAATAATGATCATTGTAAAAATCATAGTGAAAGTGTGTTTGTTAATTTGTTTGGTTAGTTAATTCCAAATAAAATCAATAATTATAAATCGTGTCTGCATTGCCATCCAGCGTGTTAATGCTGCCAGTATGCTGAACACCATAGCTGGGCACCCGGCCCTCTAGCAATGGGCTGGAGCTTTTAGACTATTTTAAGGCTTTTCCAAAGATTTTCCAAGTGTCCTTTTTATGTTGTAGTTAGAAGTAGTATGTTTAGTTTTTGATAATAAAAGAAAATAAAAAAATATCGTATATTTTTTTGTTTATCTCTGTCTTTCTTTGTTTAAAAATTGAAAATTAAAGTAACCAATGACATTCATAAGAGACTGTTTGATTTATGTTTTTTTCTCTAAATTATCTTTCTAGATAGAACTGGAAAAGAAATTTCAAAAATCATATTATTTCTTACCGTTTTAAGTTTGATATAACGACTACAAACAGTAAAATAACCTTAATCTAAACCAGAATCATTCATCAGAATAAACTAACAAATCCTTAAGTTAACTAACACATTGTAACTTACTTTCACTTGCAAAGCTTTGCTTTACAATTTGCATTTCTAATTATTAAGTGACAAAGTAATTAAATTTAATAGTAGCTATGCCTGGCTGTCTTCGGTGGGCCGTTCTAAATATAATCTGGTAACCTAGACTTTTAGTTAATTATAGCTAAAGTATGGAATAT
The DNA here is from genome assembly GCA_927399415.1 of Macaria notata. NCBI lineage: Eukaryota > Metazoa > Arthropoda > Insecta > Lepidoptera > Geometridae > Macaria > Macaria notata. The sequence continues at coordinate 3,423,390 of OV656737.1, forward strand.
TTTATTGCACTGTGGGTATATTTTGTTTTTTTAGTATGTTTTTTGAAGTAAAAACATATTTTTAGTGTAGTTTAAATCTTAATGACGAGGAAGTAACTACACAGAAGTTAGTAAAAATGTAGGAACAAATACATTTAATTACAATTGAAGTATTTGTTTGTTATATCTTGTTTACAGAAAGGCTCAAAGTCTCGACAAAAAGCTTATCCACTGAAGTCAGATAAGTTTAAAGTTTACTTCATATGTTTACTGATGTTTAAATTAGATTAACAACAAAAAGTACACTTTCGCGACAGCTTAAATTTAAAATGCGAAGCTAAAATTTAATACATTTTATAATTAAATCCTTAACTAGCATAAAATTACAAAATTAAAGCGGCTCTAGAATAGGCCGGTTGGCGCAGATTATTCATAGTCTCATTATCATAAAATTAACCAATAATAAATCATAGTGTTCCAATTACTGGCCGCGGGAACGCAACGTGAGTTACTTAGGAACGCGGAACAAGTATAGTTAGTTTACAGCGAGGTTTTCAACTTTTTGACGATATTTGCATGGATTTACAAGTTTGTAAGAAATCTGATGACAAATATTGGGATATAAGATGCGTTGTTTCTTGTGCATTGTGCTGTGTTCACTTTACTTCATCATCAGCCCTTGTCGTAAAATCAGTGTAAATAGAGCCAAAGATGCCTGCTGCGGCGGGAGGTACTGCAGTCTTGCAATTCAGGACCCTTGAGGTACCTTGTGCAAGACTCAGTAAACCTTACCAACGTATGACACCGATGTAATTTATGAGAGTTTTTATTACTCATAGCTGTACAACACTGCACAATAAACATTTTTTTATAAATTATTATTATATTGTCGACCCACTGCTGGGTATAGGCCTCCTCCCTTAGGTGCCATTGGTGTCGGTCTTGTGCTTGTCTTGTCCAGAGAGGCTCCTCGATGGATGGATGTCATTGATCTAGGTACCTGGCGAGTGCTCTTCCTGGGAAGCTATTCCATCTTCCGCCGTCAGTTTACTTAGTTGGTCATTTATTTATATATTACATAAGTATACGCTTTACAGACTAAATCCAATGCGCCTGCCTTAGTTAACTATATCTACATAACATTATAAAAATATAAAATTAGTTACATAGATGGCTTGAGTGTAATTTATCGATATTTAAATAAAATCACTTAATAAACATTGCAATAATTTAGGTAAATATAAGAAGCTGGTCTGGTCGTACTAATTCTAGCATGAAAAAGTATTTCTACTATTTGAACTAGAAACATGAGTTTTTTTTCTGAGTAAATTTCGATTTTAAGAAATAAAATATTCCGAACCTTCTGATGAGTTTCTAAAACAAAAAACAGATGTATTCTTCTTAAAAAAATATGCAAGAATTGTCCTTACCCAAACCATCTCAGGCGCTACAGACGGTATCAAATGTCCCAAAGTGGCGTTCTACCCGGATATTAATGTGTATCATTAATCAGGGTAATTAGATCATTCCGGCATCGGGTGGCGGGTAAACTATCCTTTTTAAACGTTTTTGCGGCGGGCTGTCTTAATTTTTAATGAGGATTTTAATACATTATAGATTCTTTTACTCTTTTACAATAATAAAATATAAAAACAAGGGAAGTAAAACTAAACATATTACTTCTAAGTATAACAAGAAAGGGGCACTTAGAAAATCTTTAGAAAAGCCTAAAGATAATATAAGTGCTCCAGCCCACTACCAGAGGGCAGCGTGCCCAACATACTGGCCGCATTACCGCGCTGGATGGCAATGCTGATACGTTGATTAATAGGAAAGTGTTCAAAGATTTTGCTTATGCTTTTGGACATAATGACACTACACGACACAGGGAAACCTAGTGTGGGGGAACAGCAGAGTGTTGATAAGAAACAAAATCAAGTATATTCAGTGAAAAACCTTTAGTTACATTTTTTTGCTGCCGAATAAACACATTTACATGTAATATCTTCATTTGCTGTAACTGAATAATAAGAAAAAAATAAGTTTAATCTAATTCTAGTTCTTTAAATGTTTTATCAAATAGACGTTCGAAATAGCAGTAGTTTCAGTTTAATTTGTTAGTTAGAGATAGTAATCTTGATACTTAAGAAGCTCGCATGGAGTGTTTGTCGCAACCGCCAGTGATCAGACGTCGCCAGTTAATAATCACCCGGCTGATATTTATTGCCTTTTGCTTGCTAATTATCAAGAATTTTGATACTTGAGTTATTGCCCGAGAACGCTGAAGATAATTGTGTTTAATTATTAATGCGCCTCTAATTGTGGGGTGATAATTCTGTACTCGTGTAATTGCAGAGGGAGCCACTTGTATAGCGGTGTTTGAAAGGGTTTTTTAATTGATATGTAATTATAAACGACTTTTTATGCAAGTACATAGTTGATACGCTGTCGTAAAATTAGATAGAATAATGTAGTGCCCATATTTATGCTTCGAAACTACCGTGAAGCATAATTTAAATATTATTAAGCTTGACGTACTAATTATTGTGTGCTTTGGCACAAAGGAGCTCCTGTGAAAGATGAATAAATTGCGTAGGGTGACTTTTATTTCGAAGCACGTATGTCATTTATTCGCTGCTGGATTTTAAAATGACCAAGAGAATAAGTCGCAGTTGAGTGCGAGGCATTACCGAGCTCGGTCTTAAGGTCACAGCTCACTTATACGACTCTGCTCCCACCCGGCAAAAATAATATTATTCAAATATAGTCTTTAAACATTGCTCTTTAGATATATTTTACATTGGCATCATGAATTAGCAGACTGCTCGGTAGTTGGCCGCACGATGTAGGCGAGCGGTCGGCGCGGTGTCCGCGCGGAGCCAGCGCGGCGACAGCGCGGCGACAGCGCGGCGACAGCGCGCTGACTGCTAGCAGTGCTAGCTGACTTGAGTCTCGCGCCTGCTAGCTGTCGCCGCGCGGACTGCTCGGTGCCTGCTAGCTGTCGCCGCGTGGACTGCTCGGTGCCTGCTAGCTGTCGCCGCGTGGACTGCGAGCAGTACGGCAGTGTTGGGTGGGAGCGGTGTTGGAGCAGAGTCGTTTAAGTGTGCTATGACCTTTACTGTCGCATGTGTGAGTGTGGTGCGGGTGTGTGCGTGCGGCTGTAATCTTTAACCCCACCTACGCCGAAATTTTTACACAGAAATTTAATTTCCTGCGTTCACGTGTCACGGGCTTCAAAAAACTATTGCACATCGCTCAACCGGTAATACAAAGCAATCTAAATTGGAAAATAGGCAACGCGCAGTGTGTGCTTACCAAAAACGAACACGCCGAATGCGACGCGATTAAAAAAAGAAGTCTGATGCCGATCGCACCGCGGCAGGAGGGGGGGAGTGCCCACTCCCCCTTCCCCCCATTTTTTCCTATTTTTTTCTTTTTTTCGGGAGGTGGGTGAGGCACGGGTGCATGCAGCCGGCACCCACCTTTGTTTCGCATAAACAAATTAATTTCGGACGCTGTTTTTGATGGTTAATGTGTTCGAAAAATGGGATTTTTTTCGGGCGCAGAGTCGATCGCGCGAAAGGTAAAGTTCAGATGTGAATGGGATAGTTTGTTGGCTCCAACTTCGCGTGTAGTGGCCTGAGGACTGACGCAGCTTCTGCTGTCTGCTGGCAGAGGCGCGCTTTTAGTTGGTACATCGTGTCTGACTGACCACGGAAGTTGGACAGCAGGTAAACAGTGCATGCTTCTATTAATAGGAAGTTTATATTGCGGGATTACTTATTTCTATCACGCGAAATTATCAAAACGATATCTTGACCTAAAATACAAGCTATAGAACACGTCATAGATATAAGAAGAGCAAGTATTTATTTATTAAATTATTGGCCACTTGGTTGTACAAATTAAGATTGACATGTAGAAATGAAACTTGTATTGAATTCCGTACTACTAAATGCGTAGTAACATAAGCACCTAATTCACAATAAAATAATAGGTTCACGTCAACTGCTTTTTTAAGATGCTCCCTTTGCTGTTTTTTGCAGAAGTATGTAAAAAGGTAAGGTTTAGCTAAAAACAAGTGAAACAAGTGACTTGCCATCTATAGATACTAAACCGCAGTTATCGTCACGTATGTTACTATCGTTCAACTCATGTTACCGCATTACTATCTTTATAATATCACATCCGCAAGTATCTGAGCAGTGTAATCATCTGGCGCGCCACCTGGCGGCTATAATCAGCCACATCCCACCCTCTCATTAAGGGGGGCAGCAGGACAATGCATGTTTGTACTGCTTTTTGCCCATTTTTTTCATTATTTCATTTCATTTCGCCCACCACCCACGCGTCCGCGCTAGCGATTGTGCCTCCGCTTTTTTATAATTCGTTACCTTTTTTATCGGTCGCTCCATTTTCAGAGGATGGGCCGAGCGGTTGAAACAGACGGGCGGGGAAACGTACGCATGCAATTTAAAAAATAATTTGTCGTATACAAAGTATTTTTAATCTGGATTTATTCTTTGACTCATGTCGTATAGTTCATTTATTAGTTTATAAATTGTAGTTAATCCATTTAGTTCAAATCAAATGTAAAAAGTAAACTTTTTAGAGAGGCTCGCGTGGATATCTTTCACGATGCACCTTCTTAGAACCAACAAAAAACGGAGTATTAGCATATTTACATAATAAATTGTCACAAATTAATAGTCAAATGTTACTTTGGTTAACTAATAGATTTAATTAACTTCCTTTCTTATTTATTGGTAACTAGCTTTTGCCCGCAGCTTTGCACACTTTATTATACACATACAACTTTCCTTTTCAATCACTTTATTCATAAAATAAATACATGAAAATCTGTTGTGTAGTTTAAAAGATCTAAGCATACATGTTACATACAGGCAGACGCGGGCAGTGACATTACTTTTTACTATGCAGTGAAGTAAAATCTAGACCGTCCCACCGGGTCACTTATGATCCTTCCAGCGATACTTAAGACGCCCCACTGGCCTCTTGCTACACGGCGGTCGCCCCATATTCGCGCCCACTCACCGATCGTTACCCATCCTTTCTACATAGCCGAGCCAGCAAAATCTCTGCGCACTTACATCGCCTATAGTAAATAGAAGATATCAGAAGTAAAGAAATCAATTCTACGAAAACAAAACGCTCGTCTATTCCATCTTTTTCCTACACGAGCTATCCACTCCATCTAAGTTGTGCATTACATATCAGAACCGAGTGGTCTCCGATAGAAACACATTCACACAATGAGGAGGTGATCTTTCATTTGTGACGACAATGTGTTGCTTTTATAGACTTTGGTGTATTGATTTAATTGTTTGTGGGTTTTGTTTTCTTATTTGCACCCTGCTTTGTTGATACATTGATAAGTGAATTTTGTATTTAGATGACTTTTCTTCTAGCTAGTGTAATAATGCGAGTGTGGCTCAGCGGTTCCAGTGTCTGCTTTTCATCTAGACGTACCCTGGTTCGAATCCGCCCTACACCAATGACTTGTATTTTTCAAGTTATGTGTAGATTTGCACTCGCTTAGCGGTGAAGGAAAACATCGTGAGGAAACCGACATGTTTGAGGACCACAATATCCGAGGACATGCGTCTTCCGTGGAAGGACCTGGGCGCCCACCACGATGTATCTGCCCAAGAAAACTCCCCTAACGAATTAATTCTGCGGGGGAGTCACGACCCTCAGTCATGAGGAAATACGACTCAAAGAGAGAGAGTGTAATATTATTTTTGTTGTAATTATACGAACAAATATTTAAAGACTGAGTACTCTGACTACAAATTCATCTGTTAGGTTAATTTTTAGAGATTTGATTTTTAGGAGTAGATAATTGAGTTCATTAATTCATTCAAGTTACATTTCAATAAACTTATAGCGCGTTATTCAAATGGAACATCATATTTATGTATTGTATCAAGTGTTAAGTATTCTTGTTCTTGTTTTGTATATGTTCATATTGTCTTGTATATATAAGTTTGAAACTATGAAGACTAACTAAAAAATAGATAAAAAGTACAAAATTTTCAAAGTTAAAAGTTTTGGAACAAAACTGCATAGAGTAGCAACAACCTTAATGCTTTTACACATAAGTAACACGACACAAACGTCAGATGCTTTAAAAAAAGCTACCTGTAATTTTAATTAAAAATTATTGGCACACGTTCCATTTTCAATTAAAAACGTTCGCGAAAAACAACAGCATTCTGACACTTTCCGAACTGGCTGAAAAAAGTTGCTTCAACAAACGCTCAAACAATTAAATTAAAAATATAAACAGGACTGGGCACTCTACGGTTACCAGTCGTGTTTATAAGGCTGGGGACGCACTTAAGTACCTGATGTATAAAAAAACATAGTTTTAAGATTTCTGTCCAATATACTGTGTATCATGTAGCACAAACTACAAGTATTCTACTAACAATGTATTTACAAAATATATCGTAGCTTTTTAAATTTGCATAAAATTTTTGCTAAATAAGCTTATCTTTGCAATATGTCAACCATCAAAATCACTTGGCTGCTTGTCATAGTACGTCAGTCGTTAAGCCGTGTCAAAGGCCCTTAGGGCGGTTTCAAAACTCTGACACCAGAGTTGGCCACTCTCGTACGTACTACTTACTTATCACTTGTCGAAAATATCGAAACCAAAACTCGCCCTAACACCTTCTCAGTGCGTTTAAACCCTTTGTATTGATAAAAAATCCCAAAGCGTAATGTACGTGATACCGCATTTTAATTTGACATTAATGTTCTATGTAATTTAAATATTTATTACAATAGTTTTTTTAGTTCTCCTACTGCTAAGTGCCGGGGCACAGGCAGGCGGCTGGCCGCATACGCAACATGAATTGATATGATTTATTGACATGAGATAGACAGTTTATAGTTTTAGTTTATGAGAATAGGTGCGCAGTTTATTATTTATTGGAAAATTTAAAAATAAACATCAAAATTGATTTAATATAAAAATTTGCAATACATATTATTGACAAGCTACCCTCTATTTTTTAAAAAAACTTGTTTTTTATTTATTTATTTAATGAATGAATAATAATTTTCATCGCAAAAAATAAAAACTTAAACTACTTCTAAAAATAAAATACTTGTTTTTTTTAATTTTCTAACCTTCTATAATGCTATCTTGGTTGTCAATTATAGATACCAGAGTAGGTAACTCTTATACTAACTTACTGACTTTTTACTATGTGATCGTTGGTCAAAGCTTAATCAAAATTAAATTATTACCATCTTAATTTTGTTACTTGATAATTAACTTACTATTTTTTTATTTATTCAATTCTTTTCAATAAAAAATATTACGACAAATCATGTCAAAGTCCAGTATAAAAAAAATATATTAACGTAAAATAAAAAATCTTGACCTAAATCAATTACTTTTTATATATCCCTATATAGATTAAATATTTACACATTAAACCTCATTTGTTATCAAAGTTCCCAAATCAACCTCTTTCTTTACTTTGACACATAAAATAATAGAAAAACAAATACTTAGAGGTGTGTTGTCTTATCAAAAAAAATGAATATATATCGAATTATAATAGAGGTGTTGTTTTCTATTCGATTGAAATGAGATTATTCACTTGTTTTTATTGACAGAATAAAAACGTGTCAATGAGGTTAATTATCTATGTAAGGTTAGAGGCGCACTTATTAACTTTGCTATAAAATATATATAATTGTTACCAACAAAAATTTAAAAAATCGATTTTGTCAACTGAACTAAGCTGGCCGGGAATATATTTTTGTCTCAGTTGACACTTAGCCAATATTTCAGATAGATCATGTTTTTTACTATTATTTTTTCCTGGCATAATGAAGAATATGTAAATTATGTTTTTATTTTATGAAATTAAATTATATTGTATATATTTATTTCTTTACCAGCTGAACAAATTTTGTCAAAATGTGTTTTTATCCGATAAAGATACTGTTTTCTCCACGGGCTCTCCTAGTTAGTGATTGTAAAAAACTTTATATAGTGAAAAGAAATTAATTTACAAATCTAGATTACTCGTAGGCATGGAAAATTATATTCAATTCATTCATTTCCGTGCAAAAGATAAACATTTTTTATTGTTTTACAAGTTTCTAGATATAATCTGCGTAGATGAGTTCTCTTTATGCGTTCGTTTTGTAAAGTTGTCAGTATGCGTAGGGCCTAAAGCTCACGTGAGTTTAATAGATCGTATCGCCATATTTAATCGTACCAACATTACGGTTTCATTATAAAAATATTGATTTAATACTCAATTACACAATCATTATAGAGGCATTATAGTCGTTTTAGTACTTCATAATAACAGCTTTAATTCACACGAGAAATTAGTTTTTACTTTAGGTAGTATTATGCCTTTGATAGCTTTTTTCAACTGTAATTGTGTATTTTTATTTAGCCTTGTTCAGGTATATTTTTATTTACATTTAATAACGCATAAAACGTTAATAAATATCCACGAAAACATAAATTATCTGGAGCGAAATATATAATTTTATAAATAGGTATTGCAAATGCGAACATACCGCAAAGAGAATTTAATGACGTTTATTTGTTTAAGGAGTTTTAACAAAAGAGGTGAAATCGAAAAGGCGCGAAACAGATTCGAAATGCAAATCTCGCTCACGTGCCGGGTCGCTATGGCGACGAGCATTCCATAATTAAAACTAAATTCGTGCGCATTAGACGGCTAGAATCATGTGCTAATTGCGCAGGGCTACCAACAGTCGCGACGCGAGCCTGACAAACGACTTTGATCAATCACGTCCGTCCTCCGTGGCCAGCCCTGCCCGCTCGGTACCCGCTGCGATGTCGGAGATTTATATTTGCAGCAACCCTAGCTCCGTAGGCGCCACCGACCTATTTGCGGACGTCAATAATAATTCTCAAGCAATTATAAGCCTTATTTCTTGAAAGCTACGAAACTCAATCCTCTTTATGAACGCTTCATTTATTTTGTTTTGGATTTGGTAGCATTTGGGAAGACGAATTTATCGTAAGCGTTCAAGGAAGAATACATGCGAGTAAATACTACTTAGCGCCAGTTTTAAACTAAATACGCATAAAGTGCATGTTAGGGCGATTACGCGATTTTAGTTTTTCTAGTAAAAGAGTTCAACGGGATGCCAGGTTGGAATGGATTTTGCAGTTTACGGGGAAATGGTTGAGATATTAAACTGAAATCGTGTTATGTTATTAGAATTCAAGGAATCTCAGTTAGTATCATAGAATGGTTAATAGGAACATTACAAATTGGTTTATTTAAAAAAAAATTGCAGTAGTAGCTTTGGTCTTATTCTTTAAAAAGTATATTAATTTATAAATACAATACCTATCTGAAATGTTTACCCAGTCATATACTCGTTCGTAGTAAATAATGGTTATCGCGTTAGCGACGATTTCACAAAATTAACGTCTTGTCCTAGCCACAAAAAAATTAAAACGCATAATGACACCGAAAAACCTTCCACTGTTTCACTATAACTTTTGTAATTTACAAGCCAATTAAAATAAAAAATGGGATGCACCCCGCTCAGCCACCCCTTTAATTATGATTTTTTGCATTTTTTTAATGATAATAAATTCGCTTGACTGCAGTCGCTTTCGTATTTGCTTTTTTGCGCTGCGCCTTTGTTGTCGTTTTATCACCTTGAAACAAGGTGAGGTGAGTTGGTTTATTCAGCTTGTTACTCTGTGGCGCTTGTTTACTGCGTCCACTGAAGAGATCGCTTCAAACAGTTTTATTAACTTCTCGATGTTGGAAGAACGGTGAATAGACATTCGAATAGAACGCATACAGAATAAATGCAACTCACATTTTTGAAAATAGAATAGAACTGAAATCAAATCTGAATGAAAACTTTTTGATTGGTTACGTTCCTAATTCAAATAAAACGAAATGATACGTATCTATCGGTCGCACTTAAGGCACTTTACCGGTTCAAAAGAAGCTCGATACAAATTGAATCAATCGAGGTGGGGCTGACGTGCCTCACAAAAAGCCCAATGGTAATGAAAAAACTACACGCAGTCAATATTTGATGAGAGGCAATTTAAATGTTCGTCCACTTGTAGACATCGCATAGTTCGATCCCGCGGTGCATCGCGGCCGCCCCGCGTGTGTGGGGGGACCACCCCCGCCAATTTCCCGAAAAAAAGAAAAAAGGAAGAAAATAAAAATGGCGCGCGCCGCGCCTGTGTGCGTCGAAAAAAATGCAGATATAATGCAAGTAATAATAATAATAATAGCCGATCGGCCGCCCGCCTCCACCCAATTTTCATTCAAATGTGTTTGGGTTTTTTAAAGTTTTTTTGGGTGCGGATATTTTTTCGGGATTTTCCATTAGTGGGACTGCAGGATAGTTGGTCGCGGTGTCCGCTGAACAAGTGCTTTGTCGGCTCTTTTTGCGTCAGATACGAGATTTCATTAAAAGTTAGCGCGTGCTGACTTTCGATCTTTGTCATTGCGCTCTAATTTTTGAGATATTTTTAATACGTAAGTTCGTAAGCAGTTGCAAAAATGATAATGTACCTAATCCGAGTCGAGACACAACCACAACTTAGCTATGTGTTTGTTACCAGTAGATCATTAGACTGTAAATATTTTCAATAATTGTATTATCTTTCGTGGAATATGTGCGTATCTGTGTCCATTTAAAAATCAAAAACCATATGTAATCAGTAACACCTCTCAGAATGTCATGTTATCCTAGTACCAAGCAAGGGTCCACTAGGGAAGGGATTCCCTTCTCGACCCACTGAACCACTTCGTCCCTTCGACATTGTACCTATTTACTGTTTAGGGACGAGTTTGACAGCTCATGCTTTTTCTAGGTCACACTTTTAATGTTTGGTTATAGATAAAGCTAATATATATTATTATAAATGACGAAAGTTAGTATTTTTGTTGTGTAAATGAGTAAATAACCTTCTAGAATTTATGCTCCAGTTGTTGGATTCATTTTATAAAATTCGTTATTTAGGTAGGTTTAGTTTATTAGGTTTAAGATAAAAGTAGATTTCAATTGTATATTTGATAAGTTGTGTTAAATAATTATTTATTTTTATAAAAGAAAATCGTAAGTATTTTTGTGTGATTTCATAATTATGTAGCTTCCTGATTTGTTATGTTATCCCTAGTCGACCCAGTTAAATATTTCGTCCCTACTAGGGACGAAACTCCCTACGGCCCTGTGACATTGTACCTACTTACTGTTTAGAAGCTGACACGTTTGATATGTGATGGTTTTTGTAGGTCACGCATTTGGTGGCGAGATTATGATTGATATTTTTTATATGTGTAGATTAATGTGTATTGTGTTAGCAGGTTTGAAGTTTATAAAACTGGCTTGACTTTTACTCACTTGAGATTATAAATAATTGATGAAAGAGTAAGGTGAAGTTACAATAAGGCATTGAAGTGGTTACAATAAGGCATTGACTGTCACTGTTACTCGTGTTCCGTGGTTGCAGATTGTTTCTTCTACGAAATAATTTAGGATTTTTCTGAGAATTAGCGTAACGTTACTCCGACATACGGCGCAATAATTAACAGGGAAATTTAATTGAATTTCACACGGACACGGGAAAATATTGAAAAAGTGTAAATGAAAAGTTGTGGGCAGTCGGAATAGGAAGCAGGGCGTGCGTTTCCACGACACAGCGACATGACATTCAATTTAAACTCGGACGACGGAGCACGCGTTCAATAATTAACATAATGTACTTTTTCTCCGTTTTTTCAGTTCCCGTTTGACACTCCATCACTCATGGAAATTCCATTTTGAATGCTTGGTGTGCGGGGGAGGTCCGGCGGGTGGTCTTTGCATCGGGACGCCGGTTCCAGCCCACAGGGGTGGACGAAAAAAAGATTGTTAAAAAGGCTGCCCCCTAGCGGCGCATGTGTGCGTGCGTGTGGGTAAAAAAGCGCTCACTAATCGATACTATAGATTGTGAGGCAAGTAGGTTGCTCGCAGCGATTGGTCGGCTACGAATCGCATTTTTTCACGGCGCTAACGAAGCGGGCAATGTTTAAATATGCGGTCCGAGAGAGCGATGTTATGAGGAAAGTTCTTGTTACAGCTACGGATAAACTCGTCGATAAAATAGTTGATCGTTATCATCCGCCGTTAAACATAGATTTCGAAATAGAACCAGTTTGTCGATCAGATTGCTTGGAGCCATCTAATATCGATCCAGCCACTGACTGGAATTTTAAGAAGTGCGACTATGAGAAGTTACTTACATTACTGGCAAAGAGCTCTTGGAGTGCGGTTTTGGAAACGTCAGATTGCTGTGCCGCCACCGACAAGCTGTACAAGATTGTTTATAACTGTTTTGATGAATGTATGCCTAAAAAGCGGCGATCTTGCAAAATTACTAGACGTTATCCCGTATGGTTTTCCAGGGATATCATTCAGGATATACGACGCAAACATACATTTCATTCAGTCTGGAAACAAAGCAAGTGCATTGAGTCTTACCGTCAGTTTTCTGCTTTAAGGGCCGATCTTAAATCACGTGTAGCCGCAGCGTATAGCACATACATGCAAGGCATAGAAGAAAATATAAAACTAAATCCGCGTATCTTTTGGCAACATGTCTCTAGTCTGCGCTCTAAAGGTGGATTCGAGCCAACCGTCACTTACCAAGGTCAATCACACACCGGTGTAGACGCAGCTGAGGCATTTGCAAGTTTCTTTGCCAGTGTGTTTTTACCCGATATACCGTCACTTAACACGACACTTGCTTTTGAAGCTGATCACAGCAAAAATAGCAACTATGTCAACATCTTGGAAATTGCACCTAGTGATGTTATGTACGGTATAAACAAACTGAAACCAAGTAGTTCTGTTGGTCCGGACTGCTTGCCCCCGGGAGTTTTGAAACAGCTGAAAAAGCACTTTTGTGTTCCATTCTGCCACATATTCAATATTGCCTTAAAATCAGGTAAATACCCAGCACAATGGAAACTCTCAAGAGTAAGTCCCATACCTAAGACATCTAATAAGCTGTGTGTGGAGGAGTATCGCCCAATAGCAGTCCTGTCTTCACCAGCTAAGGTTTTTGAGAGCATATTGCATAAATATATATATGACCAGGTGGACAGATACCTATGCAACGCGCAGCATGGATTCAGACGCAAAAGATCAGTAGATACAAACCTGCTGTCTATTGTGGACTTCATTTCAGCTGGGCTAGACCAGGGTCTGCAGGTGGATGTCCTATATTTTGACTTCCGGAAGGCGTTCGACAGGGTCAACAATGATATCCTGCTGGCCAAGCTAGCTGCTATAGGTTTTGCACCAGGATTTCTTCGCCTCTTAGCGGATTATATGCGAGATCGTCAGCAGTTCGTGAGGTTAGGCCAATATCAATCTAGACCCTATCATACACGGTCCGGAGTAAGCCAGGGCTCAATACTTGGTCCTCTCCTATTTTTGCTCATGGTCAATGACATCCCTGCTGTCCTGAGGCATGCTCAGTGCTTATTATATGCCGATGACCTGAAGCTTTATGCTGAAATAAAGTCGATAGATGATTGTGTGTCGCTTCAGCAGGACGTTGAGGCAGTCGAAGAATGGAGTCGCCTCAATAGAATGGAATTTAACGCGACTAAATGTCACGTAATGACTTTTGGTCGAAAGTGGCACCCAATCATATATAACTACGTCATAAATGAGACTATTATCAACCGTTCATCTCATATCAAAGATTTGGGTGTCATATTCGACCAAAAGCTAACCTTTAACGATCACATCAGTGCGCTAATTAAAGAATCGTTCAGACGTCTTGGCTTTGTGTTGCGGAATACTAGAGACTTCCATAGCCAGCATATCATTCGCCTGCTATTCAGTGCATTAGTTCGCAGCAAAATGGAAAGTTCGATGTGCGTATGGAATCCCCATGAACAAACGTATACCGAACAGCTGGAAAAAGTACAGCGAGCTTTTCTTAGATTTTTGTATAAACGGGTCTATGGATATTATCCATATATGTATCCCTCCAAGTTCATTCTAGGTTGTTTGGGTTATAACTCCCTGAAAGTAAGACGGGACACTAGTCAGCTTACTATAGTATGCAAAATCTTGCGTGGTGAGATCGATGCACCGGATCTGCTCAATAAACTGCTTCGATTGTACGTTCCGAACAAATATTTGCAATAAAGGCGACGCAAGCTTTTAGTTGGGCACCACTGCCGCACCGTAGCTCACGCCACATCCCCGCTCCCGCGCGCACTGGCCGCACTCAACGCTCTCTTGGCCGCCACGCCGACGTGCGACTTGTTTGTCTATGGATGGCAGCCACTTGTATTATTGTGTCTCATGTTTTGCGAACGAAATGAATGAATGTAGGTATGTATGTATTTATTTTAATTAGGGTAGTAAATAGATATCACTATGTTTAAATGTTGACCATATATGTTTAAGATTTTGACACACTAATATTTTAATTTAGAATGACCTTTTATCTCAATTTTAATTATTTGTATTATTAGTTTTGTTCTCTGTATTGTAGTATTATATCACCATTTATTAATTAATGTAATTGGCTCGCGCCGTTTTAATTGATTTGTAAATAAATAAATAAATAAATAAATAAATAAATTAGTCTTTGCGAGGACCTTTTGAGCCGGGTGTCTTTTTGCCCGACCGGGCGAAGGAAAGCGTTTTCGCACTTAACTTTGCCGGCTGTTTGTAGTGAATGGAGGAAGTAGCGAGCAATGTGGTGATTAGCTGCTGGCTAGCACGTGCGGGAATTAAATGTGTGGAAACTTTACTTACACTTTTGTTAGGGCGGGAATGTTAGAGTAAAGTTAAGCACAATATGGATTTTTTCGGTTTACTTGAACGTTCTTGAGCATTTTTTTAGCAAATACGTGACATTTGGGGTACCAAGTTCCTACATTGCAATGTAATTTTTGTGCAAAGCAAACAAAACATAAACTGAAAGTTTAGAGTTTTTATTTAACTTTTATATTTCTGATATTGTAAAGACTTAAAACAAAGGAGTCTTAGAAAAGGGCTTCGAAGACAAAGCTTTTTTTGAGTTAGATAGGCTTCACTTGATCACAATTTGCACGATGTTAATCATCGTTTTACCCTACGATCGATCGGTAATCTTTCCTAATAAAGAATAGAATAAGTAGGTACGTACCTCATTCTTGTGTTTGATAGATTCTTCACTCCTGCACCTTTGTTTTTTTGTTGACGTGGGGGAAATCTTTAGAAAGATACCCGACCATAATGGGGTGCAATCGAGTAATTAAACTGGCTTCCAATCAAGGCAACCTATTGTGTCGAATTATTATGTTTTATAGTATACATATGCTAAAGTACATTGGTAGGAGACAGAGATGGATTAGAGATGTTGGAGACCGTACTGTGGCACGCTGGAGAGAACGCCTATACTCAGTAGTGGGTGAGCACAGAAAGATATGATGATGATGATGTACATACCTCATTCTTGAGATTGATAGGCTCTTGCTGCGGCCGCGGCGGCGAGGGCCGGCCCACCTCCGCGCCCTCTAGCATGTCAGCCTCGCATCCCGACTCGTCTGAAACAAGGATATGGTGTGTGTTAGTTATATGTAGGGGTAGGTGGTGGCGCCACTGTCTAAGATGTCTTTGGCATGGTTGTTAAACAAATAACTAATAAAATGAGTGACATGTCTCATAAGAACCTGCCTGGAAGAGATCACTCAAGGTGATAAGGCCGCCCACTTGGACATTTATTTATAGTTTAGGTCCTTTTGCTATTATTAATTTATTTTGGTGTGTAATAAAGATATATTGTATAGTATTGTATTGTAAAAGAAATTGTGTTCTCATAATACTTATTTGTAGGAATAGAGAGAATAGGGCGGCTAACCGCCTTCTTTGCATTTATTATGTTTTTTATTATCTGCTAATGGATTTCATAATTATTTAAACTTATACATAGTGCTTTCAACCAATGAGTCAAATCATTTTAAAGCAACATATAATTTTAAACATCTACACTAAACAGTTACTCCAATTCATAAATATCATATTACCATTGCAATATAATCCACATGTCTTTCAAAAGCTAAGTTCAATACATTTGCATTATTCGCATAAAAAACCCTAACCTTCTGTGTGTACACTCTCACTAATATAAAACAATTCTCCCTAACAAACACATTCAAAGCGATCCCAACACGCTCGAAGAATTGCAAGAAATTCCCGGTAAAAAGCTTCCCACATCATTCCATCCCTGACCTGCCCCAAACTTCCCCGACAAATAGGTCAAGACACATGTCTCGTGGATTTTTTGTGCCTCTTTCGTTCCCGCCAAATGTCGGGATATCCCGGGTTGGGATTTGAATATGGAGGTTTGTTCTTTTGGGCCAGGAGTTTCATGAAAGATGCTGTTGTAAATTTTATTACGTTGGTAAATATATTTTGCGTTCCTTCCCGTGTCCCCGGTTACCGAGGGCAACGAAAAGTCAATAAAAATATTAAAAAATAGTTCCCGTTGTCCCCGGTATCTGTCCCCGTTGATTTAATAAATTAAATTAATTTGAAATTTTTTCCAATGTCTGCGTTATTATGTATTCGTATTTTTCTTATGTTGGTAGCTTGTAGAAGTGTTCTTTATGAAAATGTGGTTTTAGATAATTTGTAAGTATTTAATGTGGTATTTGGAGTACTATGGTAATCTTTCGTTTATAATAATTGTATTTGTCATATTGTTGGTATGTAATGAGAACAAGGGATTCATTCCTATAATTACGAAAATGATTAATTCGTCTGAAATTTTGGGCCAGACATCAACCTTAGATCAATTTATGCTAAATTGAACCTAAACTATGAACTGATTGGGGAATAAGGTAAGGTCATTGGTCGGCAAACAGAATAAGAGAGTATTCAGAAGGAAAACTTCATTCATAGATAAAACCAAGTACTGTCTTACTTATCGTAATACGATTCGATTTGAATTTAAACCCATCATTGCGACATCGAATCTAAAGATCCAAGACATTGAAGTAGGTAAGGCATAGCGATGATTATTTAACTAATTGAATCAGATAACTAACTCATTGTATCAGATGAAAAACTTCACACTATTCAAAAACAAAACAACAAAATTTAGAATACATTACTCCAATTTAAACCTTAAAATCTAAAGCATTAGAATGTATGACGGATCCATCAATTATTTGTCAAAAAATTGAGTCAAAAAACAATTGTATTGGAAGAAAAACTTCACACTATTCTAAACGCTAATTTCAACCTAAAGACCTGAGGCATTAGGAAGTAAGACAGAGCGATCGTTGTTCAGCAAATAGGGCAGAGGCTAAGCAACACGAAGCGATGCCAAAACCTGGCCGTCGAATATGATTGCTCCTAATGCAGGGGGGTGAGAGGGGGGGGGGTCGCTGCTGGCTGGACGCTGGAGGGGGAGACAGGGGATGAAGTCCATTATTCTACAGCAAAGAACCACATCTACATGAAATCGCTGTTAGCGATAAGGCCGCCACTTGTAGCACTATTGTTTAAGTCTTTTGTGTTTATGTTTATTTTATTCTGTGTGTATTACAATAAAGGGTTTTATCTATTTATCTATGTACATATTTCTTAATGATGATGTTACTTTTTTTTTTGGTGAAATTGATGCATGCAGAGAAATGAACTCGTGTGCTCAAGCGTAAGCGAGATAGCAAATATCTGTCTCGCACCCGCACATCCTCCAAACTTGGTCAACCAGCTTTGACCAGTTCCCTCAACCACACCGCACCGCGCGGACACACACCGTGGGCCGTGTCAAACTTCCTTCAAAATATCAAACCCATACCACGCGATCGCGCCAGAGTCCGTCGTCTCGGCATCAGTGTCCAGAAGCGACAAGCACCTCTTTGACAACGGAGACCAGCCTCACGCGCGCTCCTGTCAGCCACACCTGGGACCTGCTGTCCGAGCTCCAACCAGGATCCATCTCGTCTTCACGCTGTGCGAGCCACGTAGGTGAGTTTCTTTGCTAAGTCTGTTTTGCCAAAAGATCGCCGACATAAACCCTGGCCTTATATTTTTCTTTGTCATCATACCCCTTATATCTCTTTCCATCCAAGTACAGAATCAACACCGCTATGGTAGGATTTTTTTTGTATAAAAAAATTCCCCAGATGATGAATTAATTTTAGAGTTCCTCAAATGATTTCATCTTATTTCTTTATTTCAGCGATCTTCAAAGCGAGAGTGAATTGGTTCTTATGGGGTAAGAACGCTCCATCTTAGGCCATAGCCTTTGCTTGCTATCAGGTAAACTATGACCAAGAGCAAAGCCGTTCGAGTTAAAAATAAATCTCAATCCGTAGTATATTTACTTCTAAATGCATACATAGTAGTAATTGTAAAATTGTCTCCTCGCGGCACATAAGCATGATTATATAAAGAGACTGTACATTACATATACCGATCCATGAGAATAGGCAAAGTTTATTAAAAACAACAGCTACATATAGGTATATATGTAGAAATCAATAAAGTTGAAGTTATAGAATGAATTGTAGAAAATGGTAACTTATATATATGTAATAACTTATATATATAATCTTTAAAACATATTCAACTGTTAAATTCTTGTAAAAACAAATTCTAAAAAAGTCCTTACATACATACCTGAACCGAGTACAATTGTATTTTATTTTTATTTTATAGAAAACATACAAGAAAGAACACTACAAGTGTAATATTGCTTCATTTTCAAGACGCTTGCTAAAAACATACTTAAAGTGACCGTCCGAAGCCAAGTCACTGCATTCCATGTTCATAGCACCGTGTTTCTGACCGAGCAGTAAGTCTAGCTTAATCCTATCGGAAACGTGGCGTGGGCCCCTATTGAAGATCGACCGGCGTCGGGAGGGGGCAAGACACCTCGCTCGTTTCTGCGGGACTGCACGCACTGGGATGTGGATGTTTTGGGACTACGCGTTGGTGCAATGATGATTAATATGAAATAATATAATAATAAAGCATGGGTCAGTAGATACGACACACTAGGACCATTGCTGTATTTTCAGAGATATTCTATAAGACAGGCGTTAAATTTTTATAAGAACACTTTGGTATTTCTTATTAGATACGGTGTTACTGCTGACAGTGCTGATACAAACATATTCGCCATGGAAAATTCATTTAAACCTGATCTGTATGTCAAAAAACATATTGTATTAAAAGTGGCCCCCATTAAACGGCAACTGGCGCTGTAGAGGAGGCAAGTCATCTCTTTGATTTCAAGACAGTTGCCAATTTCTCCTCATAAGGACTACCTTCACGATTATAAGGCATACTCGTACATACAACATGTTGATTTGCATCTATCTATTCAAATAGCACAACACGAAGACTTCACACATCCCTAAAATCCAATAATACAATACCCAAAATCAAAAGATCATGCCTAGTCCAGCGCAAGACATCACTACTCCCCTCCCTATGCATCCAGGGGGAGTAGTTGGGGGACATTACAAATTAATAGCACAAAGAGCGGCCACAGATCGCAGGCGAAAATTTACCGACACCAGACACTTATAGTGAACGATAAAGGAATTGTTTATGTATGTATATGTGTGTGTGTGTGCGTGGATTAGAACTAGGAGTTATAACATTATTGTAATGGCAAAAGTGTTTATCGGTTTGTTTGTAACGATTTGTCGGATTGAGAGATCATTGTGATTTTTAGTGTGATAATAGTACAGAGTTCTAAGAGTGACATAATATTATATTCTCACGAAACAATGTGAGCGAAACTACTGGTTAGCATTATTTATTTAATGATGTGAATAAGATTATGATTTTACAGTTTGTGCTTTGATACGTCTTGATCAGCAAATATAAGTTCGAAGCACTAAGCACTGCTGAAGTCAGTCAAGGCCTGCATTTCAATATAAAAAATTTGGTCACCCATCAATACTTTGTGAACAGACGAAAACCTTTTCTTTCTTATGATTATAATAACAAAGACTAACTGCGACGACTATATTAGAATCTTTACATTAAATATTGAAGCAACTACTAAATAGATCTTAGTTTATCTGTAAAGCTATAAAATGGAAAGTATCAATTGATAGCAAGTTGGACAAAAGAGCCAAGAATGGACTAGAATAGCGAATCAAATAGATCAGTCCAGATTGCAAGCTTAAGTACACTCAGTTACACAATTTACTCCAATGTTAGAAGTTATTGGTTTTATAGTTAGTAGTAGATTTATGTAGACTTTTTTAAATCTAAGCAATTTTGAGTATTATTTTTTTCTATTTGCGGTAACATTTAAGAAAAACTTGTAAAATTTTCTAATGCATAATTTAAGGCTTCTTACTAATAAAAAATCACGTGATAAGATGCTAAGCAGCTATTTATGGTGAGGTATGTAAATACTGCAAAAGGAGTTTATTCTGATTATTCTATCCTCTTTAATTAAAAAACAAAGGCATTTTAGCCGAAAAATACAGTTGCTTTTGCAGCTGGCTGTACCAATTTATTTATTTAAGGCTAAAGGTAAAGTTAACTTGTTGTCTAATATTAGATTTTAACTCGTAACAAATACTGAAACGTCTGTAAAACTTTGCAGTTTGATTTTAAACTTTTGCTGTAGTTACCAAAATAGTTTGATGTACTTTGAAGAAGTTGTGTACCTAAATAAATGGTTCATGTATTAAATTTTGAAAGTAATGATTACAATTTAATCCCTAAACAAAAAAAATATGTTGAAATGGATTAGAAAATAAAAAAAAGTCCTTATGATATTATTGAATCAAGTTTTTTTTGCTTTGTGTAATTTAAAGTTAATAATTCATATAAAATATGTACATTATTTGATATCATTAAAACTCATTGTTCATCTAAATTTTAATATGTGGGGACAGCGGAGCATCTTCATTATCCATAATAGTAATTCTACCGGCTGGGCATGGATATTCGGGCATGGAGAAATAAAACGTAGCACTTCAACTTATTGATGGTATATTACAATTTGTTCGAGGTTAAACTATGAAATACAACTGTAGGAAGATTGTCTGATAACTAATTACACTAATTCGGTCGACACTCCAACCAACACGTAACGCCACAACGCGATGCGAACCGATTGCCGTCCCAAGTAAGAATGGCGGTCTCTCTCTCGCACGGCACTAGCGCTGGTTGTTGCGTCAGAGCAGGGCTCCGAAGTTAGTCTCAAGTCAATGTCAGCCGTTATTGACAGTGACATAAACATTATAACATATTTCGAACATTGTGACAGCTGACAGTGACATTGAAACCAACTCGCCTACTCTCCGAATCAAACATTAACAACAACTTAAACACTCTTCGAATCAAACGCGCCGACACGGCCAGACTGACATTCGCACGTCCTCGTGCGATCCGATTTCTCTCGCAGCAGATGACCTGGAATAAAAGAAAAGACACAGCTGGGATCACTAATGTCATTTCGCTCGTCTATCCTGACAATTTCGAAAGATATAATTCAGTACACGCACATATTATCAGTATCTACTATTTGGCTTCGAGAAATTGAG
Source organism: Macaria notata (assembly GCA_927399415.1). Classification (NCBI taxonomy): domain Eukaryota; kingdom Metazoa; phylum Arthropoda; class Insecta; order Lepidoptera; family Geometridae; genus Macaria; species Macaria notata. The sequence goes on from OV656737.1 coordinate 3,444,959, forward strand.
ATCACGTCAAGATGTTGTTTCAACTAAGTTAATTATCACACAAAACTTCACTATTCGACCTCGTGCGAATATGACCGTACCGCTGCAGGGTGCCCCCACCACCAAGATCGCCACTCACCGGCAACGACAAGGAAGCACCGGACAGCCCTGCAGCTGCAGCTCCACCCCAAGACACTATTCGACATCGTGCGAATATTATCATAACGCTGCAGGGTGCCCCCACTACCAAGATCGCCACTCTCAGGTAACGACAAGGGAGCACCGGACAGCCCTGCAGTCGGAGCACCTCTCTACGACAATATTTGACATCATGCAAATATCGCCAAATCTCTAGCTTCTACCCGACGGCATCTCATACGACGTGACGTTATCTCATCTGACGTGAAACCAACTAACTCTTAAGCAATGGTGTTGAATGATACGTAACAAAGTCACATCTCAAAATTAAATCTCTAATTCACTTCCCAATGCTGAGAGGGTCGCCGAGGTGGCGCTCATTGTGTGCGAACTAGCAACCAAATCGTATCATCGTCTGATGAAACCTCCTCATTACTTTAACTCTGACCCGCCGTCTCGGCCTCCTCCTCCTCATCGTCAACATAATTAATCAAAAAGGTAACTACCTACTTCTATTAAGCCATCAAGACCCCTAGGCACTATGCCCAGATTTTCGTGAACATCTTTATGAATCTGATTTTAACTATCTATCTTTTCAAAACGTGGGTACCTGTGCTGTATTACTATGCCTTCTATTCTAATCCTTTCGCAGTACCCAGAAATTGATTGACTGTTTTACTATTCACTAATGAGTAACCAAAAGGAAACGAGCTCACCGGGAGTATGGTCAAAGTGTCTCGGGCAGACTATGTACGCTCCAAACCACGCCGACAGCATCCCTGCTCTGGCGGTGCTGATCAGCAAGAAGGCGGCACCACTTGCTACTGGCTGGGTGCGAGGAGTGACAACAGCATCCTGAAAACAGAAACGGATACGCGCCAGTACTGAGGCATCTTATATGGGCCATTTAAACAGGGATGATTTCAGATTCAGTTTCATTTTATATGCACAGTATATATCTTGAAATTCAATCTCCAACGGACACGACTCCCAGAAAAGCTGGACTGTTAACAGAAAAATCTCAACGAATCCTGTCAAGACCTGATTTTACTGAAATATCTTGCGTAAAATAGGAAAAGACTACTAAGTTAAAACTATGATAATGTTATTTTGATTGAATCTTGAGTTTCAATTAAATTTCACAGTGCACAGCTGACCTATTATGTGGCATAAAATGAACTGCCACTTATTTAGCACTGCACAATCATAAAATAGCTACGCACTAACAGCTATCAGCAAATAGGCAATAAATTTTCTACAAAAAAAATCAATACTTAATCGTACCGCAACATTTATAGTGCTGTATGCTCGTATTAACTGGTATGGTTCTTCTCAATAACGCCTTTTAATCATTTATAACAAATTGCAACCAAATCTTACTTCGACAAAAGAGCATTCAACACCAGAAACGTAATGAATTTAAACAATATCACCTTTGATATCCGATGAAGTTGCACGCTGCACTCAGTCACCACTCGACCGTGGCTGCGCTCGCCCGGCCGCGTGCTACCACTGCTGCTTCATGTGCCGTGGCCGCCCGGCCGCGTGACACCACTGCTGCTCCATGTGCCGTGGTCGCCCGGCTGCATGCCACCACTGCTGCTCCATGGGCCGCGGCAGCTCGACCGCGTGCCACCACTGCTGCTTCATGTGCCGTGGCCGCCCGGCCGCGTGCCACCACTGCTGCTCCATGTGCCGTGGCCGCCCGGCCGCATGCCACCACTGCAGCTGCATGTGCCGCGGCCGCCCGGCCGCGTGCCACCACCGCTGCTCCATGTGCCGCCCGGAGCGCACTCCACCGCATCGGCATCGCGTGTCACTGCCACGTGGCATGAGTCTGCTGCAGGCGCTGCTTATGTACTCCCTCACGATGCGGTCTATATCTTGTAATTTTCTTGCTTGTCAATTATTTTCGTCGTTTCTTTCGTAGTCTTTCTTCTACGACATTTTAAATTAGAAGATATGAAAGTCCTTCCAAATCCAAAAAGAAAATCTTGTCTTTCAATTCACAGTACACGTATTCGTAAATTTCAACGCAATTATAAAATCGCTTTATGGTCTTCTCTGGTCCAAGGATTATCGTTGCCGCATTGATAAGTTTCAGTAAAACACAAATCCCACCTGTTTTTTTTATCTTTCACACGTTTTTGTTCATTGACACGAAGAATTGATAATTTTCGTGGGTCTGATTTTCACGTAGGCAGAACATGCATGGCTCTCATTGTGTTTCTCGGCGATCAATTATTTCTCCATTTTTGCCATCATCCCACTTCTGATGTGGGGACAGCGGAGCATCTTCATTATCCATAATAGTAATTCTACCGGCTGGGCATGGATATTCGGGCATGGAGAAATAAAACGTAGCACTTCAACTTATTGATGGTATATTACAATTTGTTCGAGGTTAAACTATGAAATACAACTGTAGGAAGATTGTCTGATAACTAATTACACTAATTCGGTCGACACTCCAACCAACACGTAACGCCACAACGCGATGCGAACCGATTGCCGTCCCAAGTAAGAATGGCGGTCTCTCTCTCGCACGGCACTAGCGCTGGTTGTTGCGTCAGAGCAGGGCTCCGAAGTTAGTCTCAAGTCAATGTCAGCCGTTATTGACAGTGACATAAACATTATAACATATTTCGAACATTGTGACAGCTGACAGTGACATTGAAACCAACTCGCCTACTCTCCGAATCAAACATTAACAACAACTTAAACACTCTTCGAATCAAACGCGCCGACAAATATAACAGTTTGTTTATTTAGCCCTGTCGATAAAGGAAACGAAACAATACTTTATTAAGACTAAATTCGATTTTAGTACTACAGAAAGACCAAATAGTATTTCCAAATCACGTAGTTAGTAAATTATCTAGACCTTATAAATGTATTCCAGTTCTCATATAAATTGCATCTTGCTACATACAGCTCCTAAATTTAATGATCCTGCATTTCTGCAAAACATTATGACCAGTAACCACTAACTATTGCTAAGGCTTTTAAGTCGAAATTCCTTTGTAGTGTTAACGCCAAAGATATGAAAGGTATGTAGAACAGATCAAAATCAACGGGTTAATGTATTTTAATGAGTATTATTTTCTATAAAGAGAACAAATTACGAATGTGTAATAATGTTACAATAAATTAGGATTCATATTTTTTTTTACATAATTAACAGTAAACAAAATACACAGAGGAGATAAAAAAGCACATAAACAAATTACCTATAAAAAAACTAAAAACAATGTTTGGTATGTAGTACTTAAAAACTCTTTGGGAAAGTATCGTCTAAAAAATGATAATTGCAATCATTTTATTAATTGTAAATGTAACAACTTATTTATCTTTCCCGTTCATTCACACCCGGCAATTCTTCCCCATTCACCCCTGTGCTCTGTACTAAGTACAACGACGCACTATGCTCTAGGGGTCAGCAAGGGGGCAAGGCAAAGGGGTGGGTGAGGGGGGAGGGGGGATGATGCTGATAATTTGTTTCAGACGGTGCCTAAATTGGCAGACTTCCTCAGCTCAGCGTTTTGGTAGGCGCAAGCACTGATTTGGATTGTAGCTATTAGGGAATGCATATATGAGATGCGCTTTGGACTCAAGTGTAGGGGATTAATAGGTTTGGTTTGAGTGTGGAACTCGCATATTGAATCGTGAATTTTATAAATTGTGTGCTTATTTTGAAAAATAAATAATAGTTAAAGGAAATAATTTATACTAATATTATAAAGCTGAAGAGTTTGTTTGTTTGAACGCGCTAATCTCAGGAACTACTGGGGCAAATTGAAAAAAAAATTTTGCGTTGAATAGACCAGTTATAAAGGAAGGCTTTAAGCTATTATAACATCACGCTGCAACTAATAGGAGCGAAGAAACAATAGAAAATGTGGAAAAAACGGGGCAAATTATTCATCTTTGAGGGCTTCCGTTACATGTGCTGCAAAAACGGTTCAAGATATCAAAAAAATATGTATGAAAGAATTATATCTCTTGAAATAATCTAACAAAATGTCCGCAACAGTATATGTCTATGTTTTAAGGTTAACTCACTAGAACCGTTTTTATGGTAATAACTATTCCACGCGGACGAAGTCGCGCGCATCAGCTAGTATTTCATAAAGTCGGTACCCAGTTTTACTATAAATCGGCAATTAGTTATCGTAAGAAACGATTTTTTATAGATAAATAGTTAAATAAAATTTGTTTTGGTGACGGTGATTGTTATTGAAATCCCCAAAAAACTATTTTACCCTTTGCAGTTGTATTAGACTACTCGGTCACCGAGAAGCAACTCTTTCAAACAATTAATTGTCGATTGATTCGAATTTTAGTCTTGGTATCAATAAAATATCCCCACTTTTCGATATATGATGGGCTAGACGGCGCTATGCACCTAAAATTTCTCGGAATATGTATTATATTATTTTGAATTTCTGTGTAAAATCTCTCACCTGGTGGAAAATGCCATCCCCTGGCCATCATAGTGTGCGTGTGGAAGTAATGCCGGCCGGTGCTGGGCAAGCAGCACTGCATGACCTGGGGCCAACGATAACCACGGCGTGAGTACTTCCACGGTGCACAGACTTACTGGCGGCCGAGGGGACAAACACAAGAAAAATATAAACAAAAAAAATGCAAAAAATTGTTAAAAACTTTGTCACAGAATGTTTCGAATCCTCTGACTTGTTGTTGACGTGGAAGCCGTTAGGCTGTGTTACGAGTAACTCAAACAAAATGTATTCGTTCGTAAAACAAATGATTGCTGAGTAAAAACTACCACGGTGTGCAGTTGTAATTGTTACAAATTTGAACTTGGAATAGTCTTAAAATGTAGTGGAATTGAAACAAATGACTGCTGAGAAAATAACTCTATCAGACAAATTTAATATTAGAAATAGTCTTCAAAATAAATGAATGCTGGCTAAAAAATATCTCGCACAAAATAAAAATTAAAAAAGTTTTCAAATGTGGTGGAATCAAAACAAATGACTGCTGAGTAAAAACTGTAGCAGTATGTCAAAAATTCGTAATTATTGCGTGTACAATATACACTTAAGATATACGCATTCGATATTAAAATATATTATATATTTCCACTATATTGAAGTAAGAACCGTCTTCGAAGGAACGGATTCGAGTAGATAGAAAAATTAAAACAAATGATTGTCTGTGAATACAATGATAGTCGTGTACGACTTAAATAAAAAAAACGACTTTATTTAGATCATGTAACTAAATAACCGCATATTTCTATTTCCTTCCTTACTTCTCACCAACTCGTATCTAAGCCTAAACCCCCTTCTAAAATCTCCAATGATTTTACCCGTCAAGAAATGTGAGACCCCCCGAGGTGGGTGCGTACCACCCCTCGTTTAGGGAGTCGGTGCATGAGTGCGTCTAGATCTACACCTTGGTACCTAGGCATGTAGGCATGTAGGCATGTAGGCATGTAGGCATGTAGGCATGTAGGCATGTAGGCATGTAGGCATGTAGGCATGTAGGCATGTAGGCATGTAGGTGCTAACAACGTTAAAGATGTTAGACAGGTCATTATTATCATCAATCATAATTAATAATTATCATACTTTGTATACGATACAATAACTAATATACATATACCTAATTTGACTTGTAATATGTACAATGTATTACCAATAAATGGTTTATCTTGTTTATCATTATATGACAAAAAATACTTGCCAATGAATAGTTCCAAACTGCCTTCTAATCTAGGGGTTGCGGGTTCGATTCCCGCATAACACAAGTATTTATGAACTTATAATTACTTGTGTTGAGTCTGGTCGTTTGAATGTATAGTAAGTATGTATTTACAAACGAAAAGTACCATATCCATTAACTAGTACCCACGACACAAGCGTTTGCTTAGTGTGGGGCTAGATGGCGCTGTATGCAATGTCCCGGAATATTTATTTATTTATTATTATTTAAACATAATAAAGGTGACTGAAGTATAACTTGAATGTGGCACACTTATTATTATTTTCTTACGTTATATAAGTATATTTTTAATTTACTGTACTAATGACAAAATTAAAATGCCAAAGATAATGGCTAGTAAATCTTTTGTCGAAACTAATTCATATATTAAAACAGAAACCAATCTATGCAATATGTACTGTATATTAATAAAAATAAAACATTATACATTTATATATCAAATAAAATTGAATGTCAAGTTAACTAAATAAACCCGCCCTTAATCGTTCCCGGTGCAAATATATCAATTAATTAATTGTATAATGAATTGGTCCACGCATACTGTCTTAAACTCAGTCAATTTAACAAGTACTTAGATGTCTCTGAGTTTAATTGTCTGTGCTAGGTGGCTAAAGTCTAGAGGCTATCTAGAAGGTACCTTTATAAGACTACATTGTGTGCTTGTTTGTAGTCTTGTACGGTTTGCAGGAATGATTTGGGGAAATAATTTGTAGGCAAGAAAGGGAAATATTGTACTGAGGAAACGATAGTATGACTTGGGCAGTAAAGAAGAACCTACTCAAAACGTTTAATTTGTTTTATTTAATATATCCATATATTTTTTATTCAATTAATACAATAATAAACAATAAACAATCTCCTTCTCGCCTCAGTGGAACAATACAAGCGGCAGGAGCCGCGGCGGACGCAGCAGAAGAAGCCAAGCGGCGAAAATATACATCATTATCGACTGATTATATTTTCGTACCGCTTGGCTTCGAAACTTTTGGTCCGTGGGGTAAAAGCACGAAGTTTTTTATAGAAAAAAAAATGTTGATTGACATCACTAGAGACAAGAACGCTGGCTGGTTCCTTGCGCAAAGGAATAGAACTAAAAAAGAGTATTTACATCTTAACTAAATTTAAACAATCTACATGTGGTATGGAGCCAAGAACGCTGGCTGCATTCCCACGCTGGATTGCTATAGAAATCCTTTGCGCAAGGAACCAGCCAGCGTTCTTGTCTCTAGTGATGTCATTCAACCTTTTATTTAATTTATATTTATTTATATTCATATTTCCTAATTTATTTCCTGACCATCATATGATTGACTATCAAGTGTTTAAAATAACCTTAGATATTTTTACATTCTCTTTCACAAGCCCCAAACTTTAGATGTAGTTTCTAATCTACTACATAAAGTCAATTATTTAAAATACAGCAACATATTCTAGGTAAAGTATACTTTCAAACTACTAGCTAATTCTGTGCCCAACTTCACGTTACAGTTACTAATGCCTATTCTATGTAAGGGAGGCGCTCACGGGTGATTTCTTTGACCCGGTAATCTGGCGGCAAAGCATCACTGATTCACTACAGTAAGGGTGTTCAGTGAAATATATGTAGGTGAAAAGAGTTCTGGTTAAGTTAAATTGCATAGTTTCTTTTAACCTACGAGTATAATAGTGTTGAAGATTGCGGGGAACAGGGAGTCGGGCAAAGAGTCCACAACTTTGCTGAAACCACAGAATTGTTAGTACTAAAACAGTTGACAAAGTGACAGTTTATAAATTTTAAAACTATTCACTAAGACAATTGTTGCGTTAATGGCGACTTAAGAAAATGGTAGTTCATTAATACTTTAGCAACAATCAATTTGTATGACCTAAATCCAAGTGAGATTCAATTTGTATTGTAAATCCCGTCCTCTGCGACATTCGAGGCCGTGGATCCAAAACCCTTTGTTCCGATTTTTCCTATTCCGATCCAATATCATTTGCGGAGGCTTTAACGACTGCCTCTCTACAAAAGTAAGCGGACAAATTGCTTCTAAAACAACAAAAGCCGACCGGAAAAATTCACAATCGCACCGAATCATTAATCTCAGAAACAAATGGAAATCGCCCGACATCTGCTATACTCGGCTCGAAAAAATGGCGGGCCATAGTCGACAGTTGTCACGTTATTCGCGACGGGATTAATTAGAAATGCGATTAAAAGCAAACAAAACAGGGAATGGTGAACTTAAATTAATGAAAAATTACCACCCTCGGTGGGTAACTCGTCAACTCTTTTTTTAACGGGGTTCGTTCCCGCGCATTAAGCGGCTTTCATTTGAATTCGGAATTAGAATTACGCGCGCTTTATAATTATTGTTTTTTTTTTCGTTTCCAGCCAGTGATGGTTGATTTCTAATTCAACGAGGGACCGTATTACGGCTTGGAACGCAACGCACTTTACTTTTTTACGGCAAATATGGAAATTTTTAAATTTTAAAAATGAGGTTGCGTTTTGTTAATGATTAATGATGTAAAATACATCCATCTACCTGTCAGCGAGTCGCATTATGTTATGTTTATCTCATATCAATTGAGTTTCAAAGTGTAACAGAATATTTAAGCTGTTTTTTTAACTTTTCAAGTTTTACAATAAACACGTTTTTTAACAAAAACTATTTGATCATCAAAAACTGCACGCCATAGTTACTTTACAAAACAAACAAAAATATCATAAAATCTTTACAGTCATCTAACACAGTGCATAAAATAACTCAACTGCTACAATAAGTGCAGAACAATCATTAACAAGCGAATCATAAACTTAGAACTAGACATTAAAGCATTCTTGGCGATTCACACTCAAAATGGCGGCACTAAAACTTGAAACACTAACTTCATTTATAATTGTTTCAAACGATTGTCTTGAGGACGTTGGTTTCGTTTTGCACAACTGGAATATATCAAGTACAAATTTATTGCTGGAAAACTTATCTGTAATATCTAGTACTATAGCTACTTTATTCATGTACTCATTTCACTGCTTTTTTATCAAAACAAACCAGCATACATAACACATAAATAAAAATAAAATAAATAAATAAATATTCCGGGACATTGCACACAGCGCCATCTAGCCCCACACTAAGCAAACGCTTGTGTCGTGGGTACTAGATAACGGATATAATACTTATATACTTTTCTTTTGTAAATACATACTTATTATACATAGAAACGATTTGACACAAAACAAACAAAGGACATAAGAGATCTTATTGGTTGGTAATAAGAATCATTATACATACTGCTAATACAGTCTTATATACATACGTAAATTTTACTAATTGTACTAGCCCAGGAATGTACATTTTATTTATCAATTCACTTAAAATTCTTAGTAAAAAGGTAACTTATATATATTATATTAGGAGAAAATGCGACAGTTGTAGTCAAAAAGTACCTAATAAATAGATACTAAAATGTAGTATTTTTAATTACTAAACATAATATTTTTATTTACAATAATATATGCTGCTTATGCTTTGCTGCATATTAACGATCTGCTGAAACCCGGAACCTTTGGGTACGCAGACGACAGCACCGTTGTAGAGAGCTATACATCCACAGCGCGGGCCAGTGCGGCCGAGATCCAGTGGCTCAGGGAGGCGATGGTCGAGCGTATAAACCTGGCTCTCAAGGCAGTCTCCGATTGGGGTGATGCCAATCTAGTCAGGTTTAATGCTGCGAAGACCCAGGCGTGTCTTTTCACCGCTAAAAAGAGGCCATTCGAGCTGGCCCCCACTTTCCGAAATTCGACTGTGCCGATAACTGACCACCTTGATCTTCTTGGTATTACATTGTCCCCTACTCTTAATTTTGGCTCTCACATTGAGTCTAAAGCCGAAGTTGCAGCCAAAAAGTTGGGTATCCTCTCGAAGGTGCGAAAGTACTTCAAGCCGGAACAGCTGCTTACTTTTTATCAAGCACAAGTTCGGTCGTGCATGGAGTACTGTTCGCATCTTTGGGATGGATCAGCCAAGTACCAACTTGAGGCACTAGAGGCCATTGAGAGTCGAGCCAAGAAGATCATTGGTAATAATAAACTGTGCCGAGCGAAACTTCAAAGTCTTGAACACCGTCGCAAAGTCGCCAGTTTGTCGGTTTTCTATCGGTTGCATTTCGGAGAGTGTGCCGCGGAATTGCACGGACTAATTCCGCCCGCGCCCTTCTTTCACCGGACGAGTAGAGGTACGGCAGGACGACACCGGTTTATGGTGGAAGTTCCTAAGACCCGCACGAAACGGTACGCTTCCACCTTTATTGTTCGTACCGTTAGGTTGTGGAACTCCCTGCCTGGCTCTCTGTTCCCCACGCACTATAATCCAGCGATCTTCAAAGCGAGAGTGAATCGGTTCTTATCGGATAAGCACGCTCCATCTTAGGCCATAGCCTTACTTGCTATCAGGTTAACTATGGTCAAGTGCAAACCCGTTCAAGATAAAAAAAAAAAAAAAAAAAAACATATAAAAACAAGGGAAGAAAAACTAAACATACTACTTCTAACTACAACACAAAAAGGGGCACGAAGAAAATCTTTAAAAAAGCCTAAATGTAGTTGTATGTAATCGCAACTAATATTAGATTTTCAAAAATAATGTCTACCACCGAAATATTAATTCCAATTTCTAATGTCACATTATAAGAATATCGATTATTAAAATGTGTATCGCACATCCGGCGCGGCTCTCAGCGCCCCCTCGACTTATAAAAGCTCTCGATTGCCCTTGCGCAAGCTCGTTCAAACCATTGTTCTAAAATTATGAATTTCGAACTTATTATTTTTAAGTAGGTAGATGGAGTATGGCGGTATTGGCGGTGCAAATGTTATGTGAACTTTTTATTTACGTATTATTTTTTAAGTATCACACTAAACCAGTGACTAGACAAAAAATGGATGAAATATGTATATATATATGTATACGTTGATTTTTTGAGCTTTGAATATGACTAAATATGTGATACTCGTTTTTTTTTTTTAATATTGACATGTAACTGCTGTTTGTTATGAATAAATATCTGAATCTGAATCTGATACTAAGTAGTTGATTTTGGAAGCAACAAAAAAAAATTCTTTGAATAAAAAATATGGGTTTGAGAATGTGAAAGTTATCATATAGGTAAGTCATTATTTAGAACTTTAAGTCAAAATTTAGCTAGATCTTGTAATGAGTTTGGTTTTCTTGCTACTTTTTTGTGAAGACACAAAACATACATATTACTTAGTAACATTACCATCACTTTGCAATAGGGGCTACCGCTTATAAGATCACCGCTAGAGGCGCTAGTGTATCTTGAGATTCTTGAGGTTCAAATGTCCACATTATTAGCAAACCTTACCAAATTGCTACCAGGGATCACTAGTCTTCTTCTTCTTATCGAATGAGAGTGGCTAACTCTGGTGTCGAGAGTTTATCAAGCCGCCCTAAGGGCCTCTGACATGGCTTAATGACTGTCGTACTAGACAAACAGCCTAGTAGGGATCACTAGTAAATCGTATGGATCGCAAATTCAAATTTCAAAAATCACTCGCCCTCATTGGTGCAAAACCATCAATCCCATAATGAGCCGTCAACTGTTCGCAAATAAACAAACAAATGAGCGCGGGAAATGCACCGCGATTACAAAATATCGGTCAATTAAACGGCGCAGATAACAATTGCAACCACTTTCACTCGCCAAGGCCGCGCTAAATATATTAATAGATGAGGTATATCAATGCATGTCCCGCGTTTTCGGACGGCCACTTTCAATTTTCGAACAGGCTCGCTTGCTGTGACTATGAGTTTGGGGAAATTGGCGATCTGTTAACTGTTTATTTGTTTTTTTTTAATAAGTTTATTGCAATAAAGAGTTGGTGGATTCATATATTTCATGTACAGCTGTAAATATTCATGAAATTCAGGACAATAAAGTAAGATTTTTGAAAAAAACTAAGTTTTGATTTTTATTTATTGTTAAAAATTCTATAGTAAATATTTTTTGTTAACCAACATTCAACAATATGTAAATAAGATAATGATCAACAAATTTCATACATTTAAAAAAACACCAGACTTTCACTACAATAATGATAAACTTACTTCAATTTAAGATAAAAAATAATTATAACTTTTACTTTATTTGTCTATCAACGTAATAACTGTTTTATTTTTCCCATCATTTTCAAATTAACTTTATATCATTCAAGGTACACACGACGACTTCAATTTTCGCTATGAAAAGTTTGAGTTATACAACAAAAAATGTTCCAAATTCAAACTTAACCCACAACTAACTTTACAAAAGAAATGTATATATCTATTATATCCGTTACCTAGTACCCATGATACAAGCGTAAGCTTAGTATGGGGCTAGATGGCGCTGTGTGATGTGTCCTGAAATATTTATTTTTTATTTATTTATTTTATTTAACTCCCAGCACCATGGTCACCCACCAGCACTGTGTTTGAGCGTCATTGGCGCGTGCAGCGCGTCATTGACCACACGTTGGCGCCGCGCGGGATGTTTACACGTATTTTCATAATAAATGCGATAATGCCGCCGCCACTGATTCGCTGATCTGTGTGTGCGTTGCTTCGTGATTGGTGTAGATAAGTAGTGGTTGATGTCACTTTACCGTAAAATATTGATAGGTTTTCATTTGACATATCTCCTGAAGTTATGATGCAAGAGATCGCTTTTGGCGATAAGGTCGCCGATAAAGAGCCTAACTTTAAGGTTCTTTTAATATGTGGTTTTTGTACTGATTCTTTCTGGTGTATAAAGTGTTTATTTATCTATCTATCAGATAAGGTAAGCACCGCTGTAGTTTGCCTAAAACCAGATATTTAATTTACATAGTACATTAAAATAAAATAAATTATATGTTTGTCAGTACGATAAATATGTAACTAAAGTATAGATTTTCCTGTATCTTGTGTCTTCTATCTTCTAAATATATAAAACTCAAAGGTGACTGACTGATTGACTGACTGACTGATATAGTGATCTAACAACGCGCAGCCCAAACCACTAGACGGATTGGGCTGAAATTTGGAATGAAGGTAGATATTATGACGTAGGCATCCGCTAAGAAAGGATTTTTGGAAATGCCACTTTAAAAGGGGTGTAATAGGGGATGCCAGTTTTACTTCTTAATACGAGCGAAGCCGCGAGCACCCACTAGTTTTAAATAAAATTGAAAACACAAAAGGTTTCCATAGTCCAAATTATTTTTTTTGATATTTTTAAATCAAACTATTCCAAACCGTTACCTAATAGTTCAAAATGACTGCTCACGTTTCCGCTCACTCCCAAGGGAATAAAACCGGTGGACAATCCGTCACCAATAAAACCCTGCATCAGTACTTAAAACAAAATTTACATAGAAATTGTAGTTAGCAATTCCGATTAATAATTGCCAATAAATACACATAAAGAAACGTTAGTACGTGTCACAGAACGCCGACAAAAAGATTTTAACGATTAACTAAACAACAATAAAACATCTGTATAGACGATTGCTGCGACACAATAGCGGGGAATAATAAAAATTACTCATCCATAAAATACTCTTAATAATAATATACATTAAAATAATCAACGCACACGATTTTAAACTCTATTTTTATACTCTAGGGTAGTAAATCCCGTGATAGTTTTGAGCATTCATTAGTCGATTCAAAGGGTTGGCAAATCCAAGTTGTATTGTAAAGAGTCACGCGTCAAGTTGGCATTAAATGTAATTATACATGTTTTTATATTTCCGTTGCTATAGAAATTAATGCGTTGTATTTGGTTAATGCATTCGGTAAGGCCCGGGTGTAATCATCTCATCTCTAATTTGAATTTTACGGTAACATGTACTCACATATACAATACTTCATATGTTACAGTCATTATGGATTATATTTCTTTTTGTTGTACACCACATTCTTCTTTTTCCTGTATGCTTATTTCTCTTCAGCCAAAAGTTGCCTGGAAGAGATCGCTTTCAGCGATAAGGCCGCCACTTGTGGCACTAGTTAAGATAATAATTTGATTTATGTACTGTTCATTTTTAATGTGTCAACAATAAAGATTTATTCTATCTATATTCTAATTTCGCGTAAATGAAATTTAAATAATTTATTTGTGGATTCATTTTTTATTCGTTTTCTTAATTTAAGCATCAAATAAATATTTATTATACTTATATATTACATCCTAGTGTGGAGTGCATGGAACAAAAATGAATTTGTACGTATTTTTTGCTAAAGAAAGTTATCTTTATCTTAAATTCATTGTTATATAGTTATGTAAGTTATAAAAAACTGGGGTGGAAGATCAAAAATCCAAGAAATGTGTAGCAAGTAACCTTAACAGTCCCACAACATCTATCATTTTTTTATAATTAGAACAATAAAAAATCGGTCCGTTAAAATTATCGAGATAAAAAATCCTGAAGTCAGCGTTTCCAGTCAGCATTACCATACTAATTCCAGCCAATTACCAAAAAACAGCGTGTTTTTAATAAGCAAACCCCATTAACTTGGAAAGCACAAACAAACAGAACTGGTGACATCTCGTAATTTCAATTCTAATTATATTTAACGTCCACTGTTATTTTTTCGACTTTTAATGCTCGCCCGCCATAAAAAGATAATCACAAAAATAATTGAAACGAAATAATAAAGGCAGTGGGGGTGAGAGGGAGTGCGGGGGAGGCGATTAATGACGTCGGGGGAGGCAGGGATAGTCGGCGCATTACGGCCTAAATAATCAACATAATTACACTTTTTACCCCGACATCCCCTTTTCACCCTAATAAGTGGCGGGGGAAAGAATCTCTATTTGGATCACTTTTTATAATGACAGTTAATGCTAAGTTGGAGCGTAATGCTCTTTTGTGGCGTGACGTCATCGACTGACGACTCGACTTAGCAAACAATTTATAGCGGAAAATGTAGTGGCTGCTATGTCTTTTATCACACTGTTTTGTAACGGATTAACTATACTAAGACGTAAACTATACTAAATAACTTGACGTAACTATAATAATGAGTAATTTGCTAAGTGCTAAGCACTTAGGTTGTTTTTTTTTCCTGCACTTAATTTAGCAGGATTTGAACCTCTTTTTTCTATCAGGATAACGCAAGATCGAATCCTGCCGATCGTGATGAACTTTCACTCAATTCCAATTCAATTGTTTTATTTAACATTTAAAAGATTTACAATAATAATATATAAAAACAAGGGAAGAAAAACTAAACATACTACTTCTAACTACTACAAAAAAGGAAGCACTTAGAAAATCTTTAGAAAAGCCTAAAGATAATCTAAGTGCTCCAGCCACTACCAGAGGGCAGCGTGCCAAGCATTCTGGCCGCATTACCACGCTGGATGGCAATGCTGATACGTTGAGCCAGAAAGAGGCCAGCATTTTAATAATTGATCATTACTGTATTATAGTTTCCGTAAGACATGATTAAATTTGGTGTAATAACAAAAAATAAATTAAATATAAATTTAAATTGAACATTAATTCAAATATCGACAGTATTTAAAAATGTCCTTCAAATTAGTTGGTAGGTAGAAATGCAATAAGTATAGCAAGCGTTGCTGCCAAAGAATCGGTATATAATTAAAGATAATGAGACGCTATTCAAATGTCCGTCTGGATCCTTTCGCAGTGAAGATGTATGAAGGAATAGAGGAGGTATCTAATAAATATAGTCTTCTTGAACATTTTCATAGTAAAATGCAGGGGTTGTTTTGATTGTGAATAGCAACTTTTCTTAAAAGTAATATTTTTTTTGCAATAAATGCGTTAATCTAAGAGTTTTATTACTTAGCTAATAAAATGCATTAGCACTTAATGATTTTTTGAGGTTACTACTGGGTTTTTTCACATAACACCGTCATGTAGTCGAATAGGTAAATTATCCGTGTTTTCTATGGTGTGGTTGTACAAGGTGTGGAGACTTTTTGTACACTTAGATTGGGTTAGTGTGTCAAAGATGTAACCCGGCATCATCAAATTTTTTACCAAATGTGGTAAATTATTTCTTATCTTATCATCTTAGCCCAATTCTAACCAAATTTTAGTTAAGTCTACGTCCATCTTTGGTAGCTTTGACGCTTTTGCGAGAATGATATTTTAGATAAACTAGGAAATCAAAGCCTACAATATGTAAATAAAATTTGAAAAAATATGGTATTCTAATTCATAATTATTGTATAATTTATCTCGACAATTATTTTGTACGACTAAAGAAATGACTATACATACACGAGTATATTTGCCACCTCCAGTTTTCTGGGATCCTCTCCCATCCTTCACGAAATCACGACTGACGAAGACAGGGTCTCTCCAAATGAAGGGTTTTTTAATTCACTCAAAATGCTAATTCAAAGAACAAATGTAGAAATCTTCCACTAATTATACTAATTAATCTTTTTGTTGAAATGCTAGTAGATTTTATTTATTTTAAAAATTGTAATAGGCAGATATTTTTTCAATTTTTGCAAAGATTTTTGAGCGTATCAGACACATTTTATCAGACTGAAACAGCGTTGTCATATCTAAGCAAAGAAATTTGTAACTATCATTCGGTAATCAGTTTATTTTTCTTAATTTTTGACCCCAAGTCATTCATGTATGAACGTCAAAAAAATAAAATATAATTTTGGTGTGCTTTTGCCCTATTTCAGACTTACGCCTATTCAAATATCTTAAAGTTGACACAATATCAAAAGCTTTATAGCTCTAAATTAATATTATATATAATTGGATTACGACTCACTCACTCACTGACTCACTGACATGGTTGTTCTCCGTGAAGGAGTTTAGTGGGGTGCATGTGTTATATGTCATCGTATAGGTATGGTTCATGGGACCACGAGAAAAATCCGAAACTTGGAGAAAGTGGAACTGGTCATGGAGTAGGGTAGGGGATCTCAAAAGTGGTAAGACTTAGATGGGGGGTGCTCGAACTAATATTTGTAGGAACTGCTTGTAGGTGAAGGAAAACCAAAAAACAAGATGGCCGCCATACAAAAAAACATGGCCGCCATACAAATTTCAAATGCTCGTAACTCTGGAACGGTTGGAGATAGGTGGGGGGTGTTCGACCAAATGTCATAGAGGGCCGAGGGGGACATTTGGAAATATTTGCAAAAATCCAAGATGGCGTCGTCAAAATGGCGGCCGATTTTCAAAATGGCCGCAGGGGGCTGATTTTTTGCATCCGGGGGTATTTTGGGGTGCAGATTCCATAACTGAAATCAAATTTTCAAAATGTCAAAAAATAAAGATGGCCGCCATACATGTGAAAATTTCGAGGGGGTGGGGAGTAGATTTCCATGTTGCTGGGGTGCAGGGTTGACGTTTTTGGTGCAAATGAATACGTTTGGGTCCAAAATGTATAGAATAAATGAAAAGTTGGTGATAGGTGGAACTGACCTTGGAGTACCAAAGGGATCTCGAAAACTATAAGAGATAGGGGAATGATGCTTGAACTAATGTTGGAGAGAACTGCATGCATGTTTTCAATCATACCAAAAATTTTTGGCTTTCATACAAAAATTTTTTTTCTTCATACAAATCCCATACATTTCCCTAGGGATGAACAAAACGACGGAGCAAGTACTGCAGTGAGGCCGAAGGCCGAACTGCAGTACTTGCGACGTCAAAGTGAGGGGGATGCGAGGCCGCAGGCCGAGCATCACCACCACTTTGACCATCAGACCTTGGAGTACCCAATGGGATCTCAAAAACTATAAGAGATAGCGGGTTGGTGTTTCAACTAAATATGGTAAGAACTGCTTGCATGTTACCAATCATACAAAAAATTTTGGGCTTTCATACAAAAAAAATTTTCTTCATACAAATCCCATACATTTCCCTAGGGATGAACAAAACGACGGAGCAAGTACTGCAGTGAGGCCGAAGGCCGAACTGAAGTACGTGCGACGTCAAAGTGAGGGGGATGCGAGGCCGCAGGCCGAGCATCACCACCACTTTGACCATCAGACCTTGGAGTACCGAAGGGATCTCGGAAACTATAAGCGATAGGTAGGTGGTGTTTGAACTAATATTTGAGAGAACTGCATGCATGTTTTGAATCATACAAAAAATTTTTGGCTTTCATACAAAAAAATTTTTTCTTCATACAAATTCCATACATTTTTCTAGGGTTGTACAAAACGACGGAGCAAGTACTGCGGTGAGGCCGAAGGCCGAACTGCAGTACTTGCGACGTCGAAGTGATGGCGATGTGAGGCCGGAGGCCGAGCATCACCACCACATTGTTCATCAGACCTTGGAGTACCCCATGGGATCTCAAAGACTATAAGAGACAGCGGGTTGGTAATTGAACTAAATATGGTAAGAACTGCTTGCATGTAACCAATCATACAAAAAAAAATATGGCTTTCATTCAATTTTTTTTTATCATACAAATTCCATACATTTTCCTAGGGACGAACAAAACGACGGAGCAAGTGATGCGGTGAGGCCGAAGGCCGAACTGCAGTACTTGCGACGTCTAAGTGAAGGTGATGCGAGGCTGAAGGCCATCACTTTGACCATCAGGCCTTG
The DNA here is from genome assembly GCA_927399415.1 of Macaria notata. NCBI lineage: Eukaryota > Metazoa > Arthropoda > Insecta > Lepidoptera > Geometridae > Macaria > Macaria notata. The sequence goes on from OV656737.1 coordinate 3,463,422, forward strand.
GAGTACCCCATGGGATCTCGAAAACTATAAGAGATAGCGGGTTGATGCTTGAACTAAATTTGATGAGAACTGGTTGTATGTATTGGATCATACAAAATCATCATTATCCTCAGCCAACTTTCTATTACAACTACTCTATATAGGCACATAATATATTTTATCCGTTTGATAGTTACTGATTTCTTACAACTTCGTGGCATTTTGACTACATTTTTCATCATCATCATATACAGCCCTAAACAAATTGGACACGAGTTTTTTTTTAATATATATCCCACCGAGTTTGATGATTTGTTGGCGTTTCCACATTCATATGGTGATTTAGTTGCATACAACTACCGAGATCATTAAAAGTCACATTATCTAATATCATCATCATCATCCTTAGCCCACTTTCTACCGCATTATATCTCTTTACTCATCTCTTTCCCCTTCTTCTAGCGCCAACTTTTTTTAAATACAATACGTCATATACAAATACTATTTCTTATACAAAAAATAACAAGTCCAACACAGTCCCAAAAACACTCCGGGCCGCATGCGCGGCCCAAAATTACTAGTTAGTGTATAAAACTATTATTCTGCATACATTTCTCTTTATTTTATTTGCCAGCTACCGTACCGCACAATTGTGACCTGTGGGCCTAGCAGGAATATTACCATCGCAGGATCCGACAATTTGTCGAACCATATTTCATACAAAATTCGTACAGCGAACCTGGTGGCGCGTAACTGAACTATTTTACTTTCGAATACGTTAGCTCCGTAGGATTCGAAATATGATTATGTATGGACGTTTACGTAGTTTGTGCGATAGAAATTGTTTTTGACAGATGATCCGTGAATACCAGACCCAGCCTTCGACAAATAATCGGAAGTTTTCTCACCTTAATTTTTTCAGTGAGAATCATTGTCGACAATTTTGCCATGGATTTTTAATGGAATATTTATTAATATATTTTGATAAAAATAATTTAGTACGGACAAATGTTACTTTATTAATTTATGTTTAGCGAAATGTCATTGTAAATATAGTCTGTGACACTAGTAATAATAATAATAACACAATACAATTGTTGTTGAAATTGTTTTGCTGTTGTTGTCCGTTTTTGTTGTTTTGCTATTATTATTAATTTTTTTTGCTTTGTGTTGTTTATGGATGTTTTTTGTTGTTTATTGTTGATTATGGTTGTATCTTGTGGTTTTTATTGTTTTTTGTTGTTTCTTGTTGTATTTTATTTTTTCTTGTTGTTTTTTGTTGTTTCTTGTTGTATTTTGTTTTTTCTTGTTGTTTATTGTTGTTTTTGTTGTTATTTGTGGTTTCTTGTTGTTTTTTGTTGTTTCTTGTTGTTATTGTTGTTTTTTGTTGTTGTTTTATGTTGTTTTTTGTTGTTTTTTGTTGTTTCTTGTTGTATTTTGTTTTTTCTTGTTGTTTATTGTTGTTTTTTGTTGTTTATTGTTGTTTTTGTTGTTATTTGTGGTTTCTTGTTGTTTTTTGTTGTTTCTTGTTGTTATTGTTGTTTTTTGTGGTTTTTGTTGTTTTTTGTTGTTTTTTTGTTGTTTCCTGTTGTATTTTGTTTTTTCTTGTTGTTTTTTGTTGTTTCTTGTTGTAATTGTTGTTTTTTAAAGTTTTTTGTTGTTTTTTTGTTGTTTCTTGTAGGTTTTTGTTGTTAACAACAATAAACAAGAAAAAACAACATTAACAACAAAAAACCTTAAAAAACAACAATTACAACAAGAAACAACAAAAAAAACAAGAAAAATCAAAATACAACAAGAAACAACAAAAAACAACATAAAACAACAAAAAACAACAAAAACCACAAAAAACAACAATAACAACAAGAAATAACAAAAAACAACAAGAAACCACAAATAACAACAAAAACAACAATAAACAACAAAAAACAACAAGAAAAAACCAAAAAACAACAATAAACAACAAGAAAAAACAAAATACAACAAGAAACAACAAGAAACAACAAAAACAACAATAAACAACAAGTAAAAAACAAAATACAACAAGAAACAACAAGAAACCACAAAAAACAACAATAAACAACAAGAAAAAACAAAATACAACAAGAAACAACAAGAAACCACAAGAAACAACAATAAACAACAAGAAAAAACAAAATACAACAAGAAACAACAAGAAACCACAAAAAACAACAAAAACAACAATAAACAACAAGAAAAAACAAAAAACAACAAAAAACAACAAGAAACAACAAGAAACAACAAAAACAACAATAAACAACAAAAAACAACAAGAAACAACAAAAAACCAAGCAACACCAACAAAACTAAAAAACAGCACATCAACAAAAAAATAATATACCTACCTACACCAATCTACTTAATTGAACAGAAGAAGGAAACAAATACGTAACCGGAAGTAAATATAAAATTAATCAAAAAAGGAAAGAGAAATATGAAATATTTCTTCCGGGTACGATGACTTTCCATTACTTACTATCGAATTCTGACTCCAGCTACCAATGCATTCAATTCGTTAGTAATACTTTCGACTTTACGCACGGAAACTTGAGCTAGGGGTACAGAACAGCAAAAAAATAAGTGAAACGCAAACTGCCGCCAAGTTCTTATTAAAATGATTAACTTAATGGTCTAAGTCATTAGCGATTTTAATTCTGAATTGGATATTTTTTCTCTTGAAATTATAACTCTTGCCTCCGTTTTACGATTGAGATTTTTACGACTTACGACGTTCTTTGGCGCGTTAATATTGCTATTGTTTTGAGTTTGTACACAGTTACTGAAAACTAATGCGTAACTTTTGATGGGTGCGTTAAGCAAGTCAAAAGCCTCAACTTTTGTTTTATGACTTTTGGAAATTTGCGAAAAATGTCAGATGTGGACTTATTTTAGTTCTGTCAATTAAAAAAAAAAGAAAATCAAATGTCAAAGCTCGAAAAGGCCATTTTTCCATAGAAAATAGTTCATCACCGATGACAAGATTAATGCAGAAGCGGTTTTTATTGAGAATTTCTAAATGTCTAAGAACAAAACCTGTTGCTTATTTACGATGTAAAGCCGTTACAAGGCCATGCTCTCGTTACGAATAACCTAGTATTATGTATTTGTAGGATGTAATCAAATGTAATCGGGCTACAAATGAAAATATTGATGAGAATCGTAATCACCTCTAGTTGTGTATGAAGCCCATATTTACTGGAAACATACATATTTAGATCAAAGTACTGTATTAACGCAAATCGTCTTGTTATGGTTTCATTTTTATGTATTAACTAGTGGGGGCTCGCGGTTTCGCCCCTTTAAAAGTGGCATTTCCAAAAATCCTTTCTTAGCGGATGTCTACGTCATCATCTACCTGCATGCCAAATTTCAGCCCGATCCGTCCATTGGCTTGGGCTGTGCGTTGATAGAACACTATTTAAGTCAGTCAGTCAGTCAATCAGTCAGTCACCTTTGGGCTTTATATATACAGACATATAATGAGATATGCTATCTTCCTCTTTAAATGGTATTTCTCTCTACTGAGGGTTGTGACTCCGCTGTAGAAAAAACTTGTACTCTGTTTCTGTGAACTCATAGAAGGAGTTTTTAGTTCTTTTAAGCATAAACACCATGGTAGACATCTAGGACTTTAAGTTTTTGTGTCCTAACGATGTTGTCCTTCACTCTAAGCAAGTGCTATTTCATGCGAAACTTGGAAATCAAGACTGATGTGGGATCGATGCAATATTTTCGTGCGAATACGTCAATATGTAAAAGGAATCTATTTGCCACCGTGCCACAGTCACTTTATTTATTTATCAAAAAACCAAAAATAAATTTTTTTTGACACTTAATTCGGATTTCTATAACGAATACCGGCTTAATTCTTCCATCAAATATTTTTTTCTACGCCCTGACATTGGCTGAAAATTTGGAATACACCGATGACAGTGCGCAGAAATGTATACGAATTAAAGTCTGTCGTTCTAAAAAAGGTAATTTTAAAACTCTTCTAAGTATTTCTATTGAAAACGAAGGAACGCTATCTACAAAAATATCTCACGCAACCCAATATTTAATCGCAGGTTAATAATCGTGACTAATTAATGTGTAATTAAGAGCACAAAAGGAAACTATTATAATTTAATCAATCGCTCATTATAAGGCCTTATAAGAACAAGACTGACCGCAGTCCGCTATCTAAGACAGGTTGGTATTGACTAAAATTTAGTAAATTTATGAGAAATAAATTTCAAGTTTCTTTGAGATGAACACACTATCTTTTGTAAATATTTTGATGGAAAATGACACCATCAAATAAAATCTTATAAAATGCTTTCTCAGTGTCTTATATACCTAAAAGAGTTTTCACCGCGAATCTTGGCTTTATAAAAAGAAAAGAACAAAACCAAATAAAATCGGTGTCATTAAAAAAAGAAAAAAATATAAAATATCAAAAGAGATTTAATTATATGCACAGAAGTACTGCATGGTGTTAGGGTGCTTTGTGGTACTTATTTGCATTGCGATAGCTATATCACTTAGAAAATATTTAACGTTCTACCAAAAGGAAAATATACAAAAGCTACTATAAACGAATCAGTGATAATATATTAAAGAAGTTTGCGTTGAGAATAAGTCATTCCATCTTACTTCTCTGCTATAATAATGTGTTAATCATTTGAAATAAAATAACTCGGTTCGTAGCATTCATTTACAAATAATTAAGAAAAACAACAAGACAAAATCTATACATAAGTACTTACTACTTCTAACTATTACAAACTTAAAAAAATTACAAACTTAATGAAAAGTCTAAAATAGTCTAAGTACTCCAGCCCCCTGCCAGAGGGTATCTTGCCCAGCATACTGGCCGCATTACCACGCTGGCAATGCTGTTGCGGTGAGCCAGAACTTGCTACTATATTCAGTCCCCTAACTAGGAAGAAGCTACTTGATTTAACAATATGTAGTTATTATGCTGTTTAAGAGGTCATATAAACGAGCACTGATTTAAACAATCATTATTATAAGTACTCATATCCCACTTGGATATTCTAATGGGATTTTAGTTTTAATTTTGAATTACGTTCAACCGTTTTTTGCTTTTAATATGTACCTAAGTAAAACAGTCTTAAGATATGTTATTATTAGGTAAATTGCAATTTCCATAAAGTTAAGAAAGTAAAGATTAAAAAAAAGTCAGTCAGTTAATCTGAAAAATAGAAATGTGGCTTATTTTATCTTATTGCAATAAGAAGGAACATTCCTTATAAAAGGTTCTATTTTAATTTAACACATTGGGTGGTCTTGAACTACAAGTAATTAAACATACACGTTATTTCAATTTTAAACCGTACGATCACAGTTTTTTTTAAGTCCAAGGTTGAAAATACTTGTTAACAAGTAATAAAGGTACAAGATATCGATTGGCAAACAAAAAAGCATCAAATATTCGATCGAAACTACTTAACCCTTCAAAACTAATCGATCCCATTAATCAACGTCACAACAAAAATGCTATTTCCACCAAAAATGAGGCGCGCACCTAATACTTAGTCGATTTCGCGAGCAATCCTATCCCAAGAACCAAATGAAGGGTTGTAAGCTCTCCGAATTTTAATGAAATATTTGATTTATGCCCAACGCGAGGATCAGGTAGCTTATTATAAGAATATATCATTAAACATTACATATATAATTAAAGGTGCGCTTAGCCTCCAGCTACCCCAATTTGAGTCGGCCTCGAATACCGCTGCATTATAATTTTAATAAAATTGCCCGCCGACCAGTTAAAAAAATGAAAAAAGTAATAATAAGATAATTATAACACATCTGATTGATGTATTATTTGGTAATTTATTGGCTGTAATTACATCGTGTAATAATGGTCGATAATGCCGCGCCGGCCGGGGCTCCGGCGACGATTTATTAGTATTTATTAAAGTATGAATTATTGTATAATTATTGGGATGGGAGCTTCCAAACTAAACACAGCGGTTGTTTTAGGGTTGAATTTATGAGCACTTCTTGGAGCTATGTAATCGTCTGCGATGGATGGGAAGACATACGCCTCTATGCAGAGCACAGAATTATCTAAACATGACTCACTCACATACCCCGAATTAGTACTATTGAATGAACTGTGATACCAACTTGCTCATGATCAGTTTGCCACACAACGATGTCCATAATCAAATGCCCGAGACGTTTTGTATCAATAATAGAAAAAATTGGTAGGTATAGGAAAATCTATACAAATGTAAATACTAGCTTACTTAAAAAAATACATCATTCTGAAAAGTTTAATACATATTGTTTGTTAAACTTTCATATTTTCAAAATACTAAAGTATTAGATTTGGTACTAATATATAGTGTTATTTGTATTTGTATCGATAACCATCAATCTAACTTAACACATAGTACTAACCATCACATAAAAAGTCATAACGTTTACAAAAATGCGTTTGCATCACTCCTAATCTAAACATCACGTCCTATTTTACACCCGTCTCGATAAAATTTTATCACACTCACATGTCAAGATAAGTGACTCACAAAATCTGTATCCCATTCCTCTAATCCCTAATCGAGTAGTATCGATACGGTTGTCGGAAGGATCGATTATAAAGTCCTGCATAAACAAACATCACTAAGTCTGTTAAATTGTTAATGGTTTTTACTGGCCCTAACACAAGTAAGGGAGTAGATAGATGTAGAGATGAGATAAAGAGGACTGACTTACCGAAATTTATGGTGAAAGTTATTATTAAGTGTATTTTAGTGTAGAGGTATGTTATGATAGAAGTAATTCAAAACTCGATACTTTTTTCTACGTTTGAAAACTTTCAAATCAACTATGCCATTACAAATATTATTTCAAGTATAATTGAATAATGAATTAATTCACTTGGGGAGTTCTCTTGGGCAGATACATCGTTTTGGGCACCCAGTTCCTTCCACGGAAGAAACAATGTCCTCGGATATTGTGGTCCTCAAACATGTCGGTTTCCTCACGATATTTTCCTTCACCGTCAAGAGAGTGTAAATCTACACTTAACTTGAAATTACAAGTCATTGTTGTAGGGCCGAATTCGAACCAGGGTGCGTCTGAATGAAAAGCAGACACTGGAACCGCTGAGCCACACTCGCTTCAACTTTTATACTAATTGCATATGTATTTATACTTACTGCTTGATTGACTGAGGCATGTTAAATATTATTCATATTAAGTTCGCCTGAAGTATAAATAAGATATCACTTACAACTGGTCCAATACCGGATACCGCTTTTTTGTACCTCTTCAGTCCCTGTCAGATAATGCTTAAGATAAAATATTTCACATATGTATGCTACCAAAGCTGTTATTACGTTGAATATAATTTATGCATTGACATTGTAATTACTTTAAACACACACGAGTTGGTTTTCATAATGAACTTGAATGAATTTAAAACTTTCTACTTAATAAATAATAATTTGAGATACAGAACTGAGGTTTGGTGCATCTTACTCGAAATATTTTCATTTTTTAATACTGGTTTAAGAACATAATCATTTTCTTAAATCAACAATACTTGAGTAAAATTTATAATTTTACTAATTGTATGTTAATTCCGCTCAGAGATATGGTTTGAACTGTTAAATCTTTTTACTTAAAGGAATCATTTCTTTTAACTTATTTCAGTTACTTTCAAGGTAATAGAGAAACTAATACATAAGTTTAAACACCCATAGAAATAGTAACATATTATTTTATTGTTCCTGAATACAGTTATTATTTAAATTAGTCCCTATTTTTTTTCTTTCAATCTCAAGAGTAACCCACAATCGGTAACAATTTACTTGTGGACAAAATATGATAATCTTTTGATAAATAAGTTTTTATCATCTTCATCGTATGAGATTATGCATTAGATAGAGCAAAGTAAAAGGAATTTACGAGCGATTTTTTTTTAAATCGTGTATAGGTATACATTCGATTTTGATAAAATTTGCTAATAAGCTCATAATTTCAGACTACTAGTACAACTGTGCACCAGAAAACAGTGAAGAGTGATTAGAAATGTGTCTAGTTCAGTTATTGCATAGCTTTTTATGAATTATTATCAAATAACTATAGGTACTTACCATCAGCTAGTCTTTTTGCTAATTATTACACTAAGGTTTACTTACATCACATCTCTTTAATATATTCAGTCAGCACTTTTAATAAGTAATTTTGTTGAATGCGTTAAATAATTGTGGCAAGCAGTACCCCTAGCTCAAGTTTCCGTGCGTAAAGTCGAAAGTATTACTAACGAGTTGAATGCATTGGTAGCTGGAGTCAGAATTCGATAGTAAGTAATGGAAAGTCATCATACCCGGAAGAACTATTTCATATTTCTCTTTCCTTTTTTGATTAATTTTATATTTACTTCCGGTTACGTATTTGTTTCCTTCTTCTGTTCAATTAAGTAGATTGGTGTAGGTAGGTATATTATTTTTTTGTTGATGTGCTGTTTTTTAGTTTTGTTGGTGTTGCTTTGTTATTTGTGGTTTCTTGTTGTTTTTTGTTGTTTCTTGTTGTTATTGTTGTTCTTTGTGGTTTTTGTTGTTTTTTGTTGTTTCTTGTTGTATTTTGTTGTATTTTATTTTTCTTGTTGTTTCTTGTTGTATTTTGTTTTTTCTTGTTGTTTTTGTTGTTATTTGTGGTTTCTTGTTGTTTTTTGTTGTTTTTTGTTGTTTTTTGTTGTTTTATGTTGTTTCTTGTTGTATTTTGTTTTTTACTTGTTGTTTTTGTTGATTTTTGTTGTTTCTTTTTGTTTTTTGTTGTTTCTTGTTGTATTTTGTTTTTTCTTGTTGTTTTTTGTTTTTTCTTGTTGTTTATTGTTGTTTTTTGTTGTTTTTGTTGTTATTTGTGGTTTCTTGTTGTTTCTTGTTGTTTTTTGTTGTTATTGTTGTTTTTTGTGGTTTTTGTTGTTTTTTGTTGTTTCTTTTTGTATTTTGTTTTTTCTTGTTGTTTTTTGTTGTTTCTTGTTGTAATTGTTGTTTTTTTAAGGTTTTTTGTTGTATTTTGTCGTTTATGTTGTTTTTTTGTTGTTTCTTGTAGGTTTTTGTTGTTAACAACAATAAACAAGAAAAACAACAAAAAACAACATAAACAACAAAAAACCTTAAAAAAACAACAATTACAACAAGAAACAACAAAAAACAACAAGAAAAAACAAAAAACAACAAGAAACAACAAAAAACAACAAAAAACAACAAAAAACAACAAAAACCACATAAACAACAATAACAACAAGAAACAACAAAAAACAACAAGAAACCACAAATAACAACAAAAACAACAAAAAACAACAAGAAACCACAAATAACAACAAAAACAACAAAAAACAACACGAAAAAACAAAATACAACAAGAAACAACAAAAAACAACAAAAATCAACAAAAATCAACAAAAACAACAATAAACAACAAGTAAAAAACAAAATACAACAAAAAACAACAAAAAACAACATAAAACAACAAAAAACAACAATAACAACAAGAAACAACAAAAAACAACAAGAAACCACAAATAACAACAAAAACAACAAAAAACAACAAAAACAACAATAAAAAACAAAATACAACAAGAAACAACAAGAAAAAATAAAATACAACAAGAAACAACAAAAAACAATAAAAACAACAAAAACCACAAGAAACAACAATAACAACAAGAAACAACAAAAAACAACAAGAAACCACAAATAACAACAAAAACAACAAAAACAACAAAAAACAACAAAAACAACAATAAAAAACAAAATACAACAAGAAAAAATAAAATACAACAAGAAACAACAAAAAACAATAAAAAACAACAATAACAACAAGAAACAACAATAACAACAAGAAACAACAATAACAACAAGAAACAACAAGAAACCATAAATAACAACAAAAACAACAAAAAACAACAATAAACAACAAAAAACAACAAGAAAAAACAAAATACACCAAGAAACAACAAAAAACAACAAGAAACAACAAAAATCAACAAAAACAACAATAAACAACAAGTAAAAAACAAAATACAACAAGAAACAACAAAAAACAACATAAAACAACAAAAAACAACAAAAAACAACAATAACAACAAGAAACAACAAGAAACCACAAATAACAACAAAAAAACAACAAAAACAACAAGAAAAAACAAAATACAACAAGAAACAACAAGAAAAAATAAAATACAACAAGAAACAACAAAAAACAATAAAAACAACAAAAAACCACAAGAAACAACCATAATCAACAATAAACAACAGAAAACATCCATAAACAACACAAAGCAAAAAAATTAATAATAATAGCAAAACAACAAAAACGGACAACAACAGCAAAACAATTTCAACAACAATTGTATTGTGTTATTATTATTATTACTAGTGTCACAGACTATTTTTACAATGACATTTCGCTAAACATAAATTAATAAAGTAACATTTGTCCGTACTAAATTATTTTTATCAAAATATATTAATAAATAATCCATTAAAAATCCATGGCAAAATTGTCGACAATGATTCTCACTGAAAAAATTTAGGTGAGAAAACTTCCGATTATTTGTCGAAGGCTGGGTCTGGTATTCACGGATCATCTGTCAAAAACGATTTCTATCGCACAAACTACGTAAATGTCCATACATAATCATATTTCGAATCCTACGGAGCTAACGTATTTGAAAGTAAAATAGTTCAGTTACGCGCCACCAGGTTCGCTGTACGAATTTTGTATGAAATATGGTTCGACAAATTGTCGGATCCTGCGATGGTAATATTCCTGCTAGGCCCACAGGTCTCATAAAATTTTTGTGTGTGAGTGACTGTTATACCTACTTCTTTTAAAAACTGCTAAACCAGCTTGTTATTATAAGGCATAATTTATTTGAAGATTAGAATTATTAACACGACGGTAGAATTGCCAAATTGAACTGAAATTTCATATCTATCTTCTATCTGAAAATGACCAACAGATTTTGAATGAAATTTGTAGGTATCACTGTTCTCATGCTCCCAGTTAAACGAATTCATAAAGAAGGTTATCAAGTCTTCTAAAAGTTTTTTTTTTCTTTTTTGCAGTACTTACCGGAGCCACTGGCGAAAAGGAACTCCCTGTGTAGGGAAGACGTCTTCAAGTAGGGGTAAAACAGCTTGTGGCCGGCCTAGGACCTCGGGACAACTGAAATAATACAAAAAAAACGTCAAGTCAAATCATTAACATAACTTGAAGTAAAATATAAGTAAATTCTTATACGAGTAGCTAACTTTGGTACCAAAGTATTGAACTGCCGAAAGAGCCTTTATACTTTGATAAACATCCTATAAAACCTATAATTTGACATGTTATACAGCCCACGGAAGCACCTAAAATAGAAAGCCACTCATTGGTCACCCGTCCAAAGACTATCTATATTAACTCTTAAATAAAGCAGTGATACCTGGGTATTTAAAAGTCATAAAAAAGTTTTTTTTGTGTAGTAATTTTTCATTCACTCGTAAGTATTTTTCTCAGTTTAACCAGACACGTAATAAATCGAAGTGAAATAATCAATTAGAACGATACCAAAAAGGAAATATTATTCAATAATATGGCATCATTAATATTTAGGCTGATCACTCACGATCCCTACTCACTAGTCACTAGGCTGTCAACTGTAAAGTAAACACACGCGAGTGAAGTTGGCGTCCGCTACAAACTTCCCAACTCGTGTGCCCAACTCGCATCTTCCCCTCTGTTTCGCTTAGAAAGGACTCTCCAGGCGGGGGGCGGGAGGGGGTGGCATGCAAGGAACGCGGCCGATTTTTCCCCCAAGACCACGTGTTTCCCACGTGCATGGAAACTTTTTGGTGAAGTTTTTCTCGACCTCGCGCGAAACCTTTTTCGTTCGACTTCTTGCTGCGACTTTTTTGTTTTTTTCGGTTGTGGATTGAAAGAGTGTTCCGTTTTTGAATGAAAGCAGTTTGTTTAGTTGCGTTTCGTTTTCGACTGTTTTTTTTTATGATTGAGAAAGTTGTGTTGTGTTTCCAATTTTATTGTTTCGGGCGAGGTGCGTTTGAATTTGTTCATGCCTGTTTGTCGGCGAAGTTAGCCGTTATAAAAGCTCGAATTGTAGTCGTTAAGTATCCATCAAAGAGATTAGTAATTTATGGATATTAAAAATTAAAATGCTACGATTAGTTCCAAATTTCAGAATGATCATTAATATTGATTGATATGAGCCGTGTCTAACACTCATAAAATTTATTGATAACCGTCATCGGGTTTCACCCACAGACAAGAGAATCGATAATAACGTAATAGTAATAAAAAGTCCGCTTTCTCAACAATGCATCTCTGGTCCAAACCATTTTGCAATCAACATATTATTATCAACTAAACCGTGTCTAGAAAATTCTTAATTGAACTAATGAGAAGTAATAACAATTTTTATTGCAGTCATAATGATTACGATGCCTTAAAATAATAAAAGCAATTAGACATTGATGGGCGTAGCGGGGGTTTTATGTCTGTCTCTGTTGCTCTCGCGGAGACTTTGTCGGCGAGTTGAGAGGGCAATATGATTAGATGTAATTGTTTGAACGGTTATAAAAGTTGTCAGAGGCTGTTCTGTTTGTCATTAAATGGCGAGATGTTTCCATTTCTAAGGTTATTTTTACGTGAAAATAAAAAAGACACTCACTTTTTTACTATAACTTGATTACGTTTGTAATCTTAATATTAATCAAAGTTGTTTAATGAACGCGGTTTCAATTAAAGTGACTGATTCATGCTTTGGGATACAAATGAGTCATTTAGTTCTAATAAGATACAATGGAAGAATGTGAGAGCAAAATGATGTGATCATTTTAAAATAGACCAGTTACTTTAATCTGTTTCTTTAAATACGTGTGACGCAAAGAAATTAAGGATGTGCTAAAAATAACACTTTGGCCTTAATCTTAATTAAATGCGTTTAGTTTTAGCACGTTCTTAATTAGTATAAGGACATTTGAAATGACAGTGACAAAAAGAAACAAGCAAAGAAACCGATGCCAAGTGATCAAGGAATTGAATAATATCTAAATAAATCATGTTTAATAAATCCTAAGCAAGTGCAGGTTTTTTGTTCGTGAAATGATGTTGTGTAGTAAAATTGTTTCTTTTATTTAAATATGTACCTACTTTCTAATTTATAAATTATCGCTTGTATTTCCATTGTTTTAGTTAACAATATACTACAATAGTCTTGTTTATATTTTCAGATAGTTAGTTTACTTAGAGGATTTTGTGAATTTAGATAGGGACATAATATGACAATAATTTTAAAATTAAAAAATATTGAAAGGTGTTTTAAAATATGTTTGTTGATACATGAAGAAAATTATTGTTTGTTTAGTTGATAAATAAATTGTTAATATTTTTTCGTGGTTTCTATGCATATTAAAAATGTTATCAGAATGAAACTTAGTATCAGTGTTGAGTACAAGATTTTTATAAATTACACCTGTTTATGAAAATTAATTATTAATTAATATTATATATAATTGGATTACGACTCACTCACTCACTGACTCACTGACATGGTTGTTCTCCGTGAAGGAGTTTAGTGGGGTGCATGTGTTATATGTCATCGTATAGGTATGGTTCATGGGACCACGAGAAAAATCCGAAACTTGGAGAAAGTGGAACTGGTCATGGAGTAGGGTAGGGGATCTCAAAAGTGGTAAGACTTAGATGGGGGGTGCTCGAACTAATATTTGTAGGAACTGCTTGTAGGTGAAGGAAAACCAAAAAACAAGATGGCCGCCATACAAAAAAACATGGCCGCCATACAAATTTCAAATGCTCGTAACTCTGGAACGGTTGGAGATAGGTGGGGGGTGTTCGACCAAATGTCATAGAGGGCCGAGGGGGACATTTGGAAATATTTGCAAAAATCCAAGATGGCGTCGTCAAAATGGCGGCCGATTTTCAAAATGGCCGCAGGGGGCTGATTTTTTGCATCCGGGGGTATTTTGGGGTGCAGATTCCATAACTGAAATCAAATTTTCAAAATGTCAAAAAATAAAGATGGCCGCCATACATGTGAAAATTTCGAGGGGGTGGGGAGTAGATTTCCATGTTGCTGGGGTGCAGGGTTGACGTTTTTGGTGCAAATGAATACGTTTGGGTCCAAAATGTATAGAATAAATGAAAAGTTGGTGATAGGTGGAACTGACCTTGGAGTACCAAAGGGATCTCGAAAACTATAAGAGATAGGGGAATGATGCTTGAACTAATGTTGGAGAGAACTGCATGCATGTTTTCAATCATACCAAAAATTTTTGGCTTTCATACAAAAATTTTTTTTCTTCATACAAATCCCATACATTTCCCTAGGGATGAACAAAACGACGGAGCAAGTACTGCAGTGAGGCCGAAGGCCGAACTGCAGTACTTGCGACGTCAAAGTGAGGGGGATGCGAGGCCGCAGGCCGAGCATCACCACCACTTTGACCATCAGACCTTGGAGTACCCAATGGGATCTCAAAAACTATAAGAGATAGCGGGTTGGTGTTTCAACTAAATATGGTAAGAACTGCTTGCATGTTACCAATCATACAAAAAATTTTGGGCTTTCATACAAAAAAAATTTTCTTCATACAAATCCCATACATTTCCCTAGGGATGAACAAAACGACGGAGCAAGTACTGCAGTGAGGCCGAAGGCCGAACTGAAGTACGTGCGACGTCAAAGTGAGGGGGATGCGAGGCCGCAGGCCGAGCATCACCACCACTTTGACCATCAGACCTTGGAGTACCGAAGGGATCTCGGAAACTATAAGCGATAGGTAGGTGGTGTTTGAACTAATATTTGAGAGAACTGCATGCATGTTTTGAATCATACAAAAAATTTTTGGCTTTCATACAAAAAAATTTTTTCTTCATACAAATTCCATACATTTTTCTAGGGTTGTACAAAACGACGGAGCAAGTACTGCGGTGAGGCCGAAGGCCGAACTGCAGTACTTGCGACGTCGAAGTGATGGCGATGTGAGGCCGGAGGCCGAGCATCACCACCACATTGTTCATCAGACCTTGGAGTACCCCATGGGATCTCAAAGACTATAAGAGACAGCGGGTTGGTAATTGAACTAAATATGGTAAGAACTGCTTGCATGTAACCAATCATACAAAAAAAAATATGGCTTTCATTCAATTTTTTTTTATCATACAAATTCCATACATTTTCCTAGGGACGAACAAAACGACGGAGCAAGTGATGCGGTGAGGCCGAAGGCCGAACTGCAGTACTTGCGACGTCTAAGTGAAGGTGATGCGAGGCTGAAGGCCATCACTTTGACCATCAGGCCTTGGAGTACCCCATGGGATCTCGAAAACTATAAGAGATAGCGGGTTGATGCTTGAACTAAATTTGATGAGAACTGGTTGTATGTATTGGATCATACAAAATCATCATTATCCTCAGCCAACTTTCTATTACAACTACTCTATATAGGCACATAATATATTTTATCCGTTTGATAGTTACTGATTTCTTACAACTTCGTGGCATTTTGACTACATTTTTCATCATCATCATATACAGCCCTAAACAAATTGGACACGAGTTTTTTTTTAATATATATCCCACCGAGTTTGATGATTTGTTGGCGTTTCCACATTCATATGGTGATTTAGTTGCATACAACTACCGAGATCATTAAAAGTCACATTATCTAATATCATCATCATCATCCTTAGCCCACTTTCTACCGCATTATATCTCTTTACTCATCTCTTTCCCCTTCTTCTAGCGCCAACTTTTTTTAAATACAATACGTCATATACAAATACTATTTCTTATACAAAAAATAACAAGTCCAACACAGTCCCAAAAACACTCCGGGCCGCATGCGCGGCCCAAAATTACTAGTGTTAAATATAAGATTAGTTTTGTAATATCGTCGGCTTTGAAATAAGCAAAAAGTAAAATAAAAATACATTACCAATATATTTTATATCACTTTTTGGAATATATGTATCAAATAATTTTAATAATTTATTGAATATATCAAGCTATCAATTAAAATTTATTTTCTTTTTATTGTCTACACTACTTATTGCAAATGAAACATTTACAAATATTGGCATTTTATTTACATTCATTATGAATTAAAAATATGAATTGAGAATTATTATTGAATCAAAACTAAATCTTCTAGTAACCTTTATTAATTACCTTATAAAACCAATATTCTTCAGTTTCAAATTTATTTAAAGCATAACTATGAGTAGATTTAAAATTTAAATGAAATTTTATGTATTGCATTTTGGCATTGGAAAACCACTACATTTAGATTTTTTTCAATTATGTGGTTGCTATTTTTGTAGATAAGTATAGCAAGTATTTTAGATGATATTTAAAATTATGTTTTTTTTTTGTAAATATGTAATTATTGCATTATTTTTACTGAGGTGTTGATTCTAAAACAATAAGATCAATTTTTTTCTAATTAATATGCATTAATTAATTAAATTGATTAAATTGTTGTTCTTTCCTTTCACTTATTTCTTTTTATCATTAAGAAAGACAATAAATGCGTAAATAAAAATGAATGCTATAAATAAGAAAACAAAGGCATGCAATATACAACAAATATCATAATCAATGGTAAAATGTACATACTGATATATCAAAGACCATCTCAACAAGATTTTTAAACATCACCAGAAATTATTTATTATACCCAGAAGTTCTGGATATTTAATTAAAATATACATCATTCCAACTCAGCATACAATCAGAATTATCAATAGCAAAAAGAAAACGGCTTCAACAATCAACTGGCTGGAAAATCAGGTCATTTCAGAAACGAAAACAAAAAAAGAAAGTTTTAAAAAAAGAAGTGCAGAGCCTACCTACTGAAAAACGCGACACATGCCTCCCGAACCAATCAGCTGTTTGTTGGGATCGACGCCCCGCCCCGTTGCTACTTTTCCACTCTTGCACGTCAAAAATATATTTTACCATTTCATTATTTTCACTCATGCCTCTCTGACGGAGCTACTATTGTAATCTGTGGCACAAACTGATTAAGTTTTCGAGCAAACTTTTTTCGTCGACAGCATTTTGGTTTTGCGTGTGAAGAAAATTAGGTTCGTTTTTAGATATATTTTATTTTTAGCCTGTGTAAGCTTTTATACAACGAAACATGTCACTCAAGGAGTAATTAAATTAACCGAATTAGGTTTAATTTAAAGTGTATCACTTTTAATGCTATACATCATTATTAAATTTATATTGTATTATATTATTAAAACAATTTTTACTGAACCTTTCATAATTTTGGCCGTCGTATCAAATAACTAATCTTAACAACATGCATTTATTAATTGGCAATAGACAACACAATTAAATAAATAATGTAAAAGCAGTAATAACTCACAATATTCCAGTCGGTATAGTCGAGCGGGTAGACGTTAGATTTGTTTTCGTAGCAGTGACGTTGTTAATTAGCCGGCGCTCGCTGATTCATCACTTTATAGCGTCTCAACGGCTAGTCCAAGCCGATACTTAATTGCACTGCAAATACGTTCCAAAACTCCTTTCGATATCAAAGTCCGTTGTTAATATACACCACTCAGTTCTTTAAGCAGGCCGCACTTGAAAAGTTTGAGTTTGGAAGCTTGACAGAAGACGCGCGAAACGATTTTTTTCCAACAGCTGTCAGACGGCACTCAGTGGGCGCAGACACGGCCGCTCACGTCAGCCCGCTGACGTGCACTAGTCGCGACTCGGCGTAAGTCGAGTCGAGGAGAAGAAGGCAGGTCTCGGACAACCCGCCTTTCGTTTGTCTCGCTCTCGCGCCGCAGCCCGCCCGACCATTTTTACGTTTAAACCGACTCAATTCAATTCAACTCAACTCAATTGTCGTGGCGCGAATGCCTTCGCGCTGGACGCTAGAGTGAGACGTATAGCGTTCGGATCATTTCAGGCGCTGAAACTCATTCAATTCCATACTTAATTCGAGATATGAGCAGTCTTCGATTAAAATTTCGACCGGACCGTGAAAGATGACGCTCCGTGCGTTTAAATCAAGAATATGCGTTCGGAAAATCGCGGTCGAGCCTTAATCTTGGTTTAAGACGTAGCCGTGGCCGGAGATGTTGGCGTCTCTGTTTCGCCACTATCGTCCGGCGGGCCGAGAGCGCGCGTGCGAGAGAGAGCTCCGAGCGAGGATAGGCGTTACCATTTTTGTCGGCTTCCGCTGCTGGGTGTGTAAAGTTTTAGGCCGAAACATGTAAAAATGCATCTTGAAAAAAAGTTATGTATTAAAAAAAGAAGCTTAGTGCGCGGCGGGGGGACATTAATGCCGGGAGGTGGTGCGGATGGCTTTTTTCGCGTGCTGTATTTTCGGGGGTTCTCGTTACCGGACAATGCATTATCGAGCAGAGCGGGCGAGTCGAGCGAGCCTCGGCCGCGGCGCAGCGCCTTCTGCATGCACCAT
This sequence comes from Macaria notata, assembly GCA_927399415.1. Classification (NCBI taxonomy): domain Eukaryota; kingdom Metazoa; phylum Arthropoda; class Insecta; order Lepidoptera; family Geometridae; genus Macaria; species Macaria notata. Next base: position 3,481,910 of record OV656737.1, read on the forward strand.
CTACTTGCAATACTCTGTGGAAACTGGACTAACACACGTACATTAGAATACTTTTCTGTAAACCTGATTGAAAGTACGGATAAATCATGACAATATGTTTATTGGAATGTTGTATTTTTTACGAAACAAAATTAAACTATTCCTTGCAACACACGCTATTTTCTTCTGTTATCAAATTAATGTGGCTGTGACAGCCAGATACGAAACCTACGAATTATATTGTTCAAAATTACAAAGAAATCCTGAAATCACAAAATTGTGCTACTAGATTACTTCTATAGAAATTGATATTTCTATTTTCAAGAAAAAAAATAACGAAGAAAAATGACGAAAGAATGAAGAATTATAGCTGTTTATTATAATAAATAGGTACTAACTTTATATACTTATTTGTGTTGCTATAAAGAAAGACAAACATTGGATGAATGAACAGATGGAGTTAGAACCAGATCGCTTTAATTTCCTTCAACACCAAGAGCACCACTCCATAACCCCTGACACCAGATAAAAATCACACAAGTTTTTAAAATTTTATTTATGTATAGTATAACAAGTCACCAGATTCTTTGGTAAAGAAACCGCTATGAAACTAATTTAATATGTATTGTATAGTAAAATCACAAAAGTGCCATAATGTAATGAAACTTTTGGTAACCCATCCAAAGACTGACCGCATCCAGTTAAACATTTGTACTCATATAGGTATTTTGAGGATACCCTTTTTAGGCGAACTACGGATAGTTCTATGGACCAACTGAAACAGAACTTACTTGAGCTTTGAAGCTTTTCTGACTTAAAAAGATGAAATGTTATATGAGTCGAAATGCATGTAATACATACGATATGATATTTTTTCTTTATAGGTATAATAAAACGCTTAGCTATTTTTTATTCAGTATCATCAAGTAAATGAAATTGCTCATTACCTGCTCGGCAAACGCGCTAAAAAAGTGGAAGTGCGAACCTATCTTGCAAAAAAAATGTAATTATTTTTGCTCACATAAATTACTTCTTTCTAATACATACTCACATGTATCAGGTCATTCTACTTATTATAAACAAAAAGCGAGCATTTTGATCCTAGTCTCTCTCTGTTGGGTCGTATTTCTTCATGACTGAGGGTCGTGACTCTCGAAAAATAATTCGTTAGGGAGTTCTCTTGGGCAGAATGTACATCGTGGTGGGCGCCCAGGTCCTTCCACGGTTGACACATGTTCTCGGATATTGTGGTCCTCAATCATATCAGTTTCCTCACGATGTTTTCCTTCACCACTAAGCGAGTGCAAACCCTCACTTACATGTCACAAACTCACACGTATAACAGGTCATACTACCTATTATAAACAAAACAGGCCAGCATTTTGAAAGCCACCCTTGATCAAAATAGAATCTTCATCAGACGTAACATGTCTTGGTCACCTAACAGCTGATCGATTTAATCGAATCAATTCTCGGCCAGGCTAATATCATCAACTTAGCCAATCAGGCTGCGACTGTGTGCTGGAAACGAAGCCTGATCGTGTTAGTGAGCCTTTCAGTTGTTTAACACAGGTTAAGGATGTTAAACTGGGGTTGATTTCATTTTTCAGTTTGTGATAAAAAGAAGTAATCTTTATATATATTTATTTATTATGGCACACATAACAGAATATGTTCTTAAAATTACTGAATAGACATTTAAAGCTGGTTTCGATCCAGAACAAATTCCAAAACATGTGTACACAGCTGGATCTAAATGTGAAGACTAATCATTACAAAAGCAACATATAATAATGATAAACGAGATATATTTACAGATTAAATTTTATCTAACAATTAAGTGATTATTTAGAGTTTTGTTTTAAAATAGCTTGAACATTACGCTTGTACGTGTATAACACACAATTATATATATCAAGTGAGTGATGGTGGTTCACTAGGAGGCCATTGTATTGGCGACACATTAATGAAAAAAAAATATTTATCTAAAATTGTGTTGTATGAACGTCTGCCAATCTTGGTTATTTATACCTACTAACCTCTAATCATGAAATATATTTTCCTTACTTGTAGCTAGCGCAGGACCGGGATTAGCGTACAAGAAGAAAGACCTATGCTCAGCAGTGGGTGATAACGGGCTGATGATGATGATGAAATGTTATGGAATAGAAAATTACAAGCTAAGAGAAAAATACAAAATCCTCAATTTAAAAACCCTTTTCTTTTTCTTTTTAAAATAACTAAAGAAATACAAAATGTGATATTCATTAGAAAACAAAATTATATTGAAAACCTTCATTGAGAACTAGTTCAAAAAGTATACATACAAAATGCACAACCAAGTTGGACGTAACAGATCTATGAAGTCTGTAGGTACGTAAATAGATAAATGACGTCACAAGCTTGAAGCCAAAGTTGGGCTCGCGAGCTAACTTACCGATTCTCTACATAATTGATAGGTGGCCTATTACATGTGATTGTGGAGATTTGTATGCTATGAACTTGATAAGAGATGGAGATTCGAGTATATCGGGAGACGCTATAGCCCAGAAACCACTAGCAACGACATGTGGTCAAATGCAAAGCCATTTAATAAAAATAAAACTTAGAAAAATAAAATAAAAATGTGATGATTTTGTTGACTTTAGTGCCTACTAGTCACTAGTCAAATTCTGAGCAGACTTATTTTTCTTCTCTCTTTTTATCGTAATGCGTTTTCAAATATTTATATATTATTTTTATATATTTCCACATGTTTTACCTGATAACGATTCGATTATGTCACTTTGACTGTTAGAAAAAATCGAAATCATTTCATCCACATCCATAAAAACAAAAAAATTAAATAAACCTTATTACATAAACAAAATATCCTTATCAAGTACCAGCTGTGCTCGCGACTTCGTCCGCGAAGTTATTTTGGGCATCATATTTATTTTTGCAAACAACCTCCTCAGTTTTATAAATTTTATCTGTTAGACAACGGAAGCCCTTAAAGGTGAATAATTTTCCCCGTTTTTCCCACATTTTCCATTGTTTCTTCGCTCCTATTAGTTGCAGTGTGATGTTATATAGTCTAAAGCCTTCCTCGATAAATGGTCTATTCAACACAAAAAGATTTTTTCAATTCGCACCAGTAGTTCCTGAGATTAGCGCGTTCAAACAAACAAACAAACTCTTCAGCTTTATAATATTAGTATAGATACATTTTGTTATTCATAGAATCAGAAGGTGATTAGAAAACTCGCATTAACAAGTACGAAAAAAACATTCAGTAAATCTACATAGGCGTGGTGGTTTTTATCTCGATATGCAATAGGGAAGAAGTCAGGTCGTTGTAAAACAGATTCTCAAGTCTAAAAATTTACTAAACCTAGAACAGTCACTGGATTAGAGCACAGTTTTATTTGTTCCAATTGAATATAGAATGGATGTTATCGGTGACAATCGTGCATTCTGTAATCTTATATTGATCTTTTTCCTCTGTTGTTCCTAGGACTATAATTCTTCCGCAGAATTATGAGAAATATGACAAAATATGGATACAAATATTTTTTTACTATTATTGATTTACAAAAAAAACTCTCTAAAGTACGGTTTTTCGGACTTTATCTCGTAATGTTTTCGAATGCTAATTTACTTTATAAACAAATCATTGATAACTATCAAACCCGAAATAGATTCAGTGATAGTTAGTGCATATTTAAAATGGACGTCTATTAAAAAGCCACGTTCTGTATATGTATTTAAATAAATCAACAAAAAATCTCAGACTTTATAAAAGAAAAAGGCTAAAAGAAATTTTTAAAAAAATTTATTCAATTTCATAAAAACAAAAACATAACCCAAACCAAACTGAAGTAAAGTCGAATAAATCCCGAGAACATTCCAATTTTTATAACCAACTCCAAAGTTATCGCAAAGAATTTTCTGTAAGGACAACATTCATAATTTATTCATGTCCTACTCGTTCCAAACTTTCGGTTGAGCGGCTGCATTTTTATGATTCCGGCGAAAACTTGGTGTTAATTTCAGAAGGGTTGTGGGCCAGAAGATTCGGTGGAAAGTTGGGACGCTGCTTGTCAGGGTTTGTTTTATGTTGAAATCTAGAGCCAAGAAAAAATGAAAATTCCACGGTGAGGTACTTGAAAAAATCTGCTACAGAATAAATAATAGAACGGCGTACCATATTTCAACTTTCATCATTTTAGTTAATTCAGTTCAAGTCATGTTCATCCAAACGGTTGCCTGAAAGACATCACATAAGGCGATAAGGCCATCTAACAAATAGGACTTTATTTTTAAGAATATAATGTTTGTCCATTATTTTGTAATTCTTTTGTTTTGGTGTAGATTAAAGACATTCCTATGGCCGTCAAAGAATGAGATGGCTAGACGACATCAAGAAATGGACGAATCTAAGCTACCCGCATCGAAAGGAAGCAGCATAAATAGATTATGGGATCGCAAGAAATTTTGCCAACTGAATTTCAATATGAAGATGGCACCCGATGATGATGATGATGATGATGATGAACAATGTCAAACCACTTGACTTTAAAACTAACCTCGACGAAATTTTTCAGCAAGTCCCAAAGTTGACAGTCGGGAGGTCGATACTTGCTCCACCGTCGGCAGTTCCGAAGGGGGTTAATTAATAATAACGCCGTATGGGTGATTAATGAAACTGTACCCTTCCTAATTTATAGTTGGACTTAGCGCCCCTCCCCCGCGCCCGCGCCCGCGCGCCTGCCCAAAGCAAACTAAATATCCAATACCTCGATGTTGCGAGTGGATTCAGAGGTCTTGAGAATTGTAATTTTAAAGTATTTTTTAGGATTTTCAAAAAAATATGTTATTCATTTCATGCAGCAATAAAAAAATGTAAATAGAAATGTACGCACACCTTGAATGGATAAATAAAAGAATTTTGAATTTGAATTTTGAATTCATTCGTTTGTATGTTAAATAATTTATAATTCGATAAATTTTACTTTCCATTTTTTCTGGCAGTGGCGTCCTGCAGTGTTATCTGCGTTAATCTTCTATACATATAATACAACTGAAGAGTGTCGAACGTCTAAACATTGAAGATATTTAAAAAAAATGTTTGGAGATACTTCAAATTGATAGCAGAACACGTTTCAACAATTTCTGGAAATGTTGTCTGTTTATCTGTGTCACTGTTTGTCTGTTCCTTCATCATCATGATTTTTGGTATGTAGGTAATATGAGGTCATAAGAGCGTCATAGGCTACTTTTAATCCTGAAATAATGCGAGCGAAGCCGCGTGCGTCCTCTTGTCAAAAATAAAAATTAGCTCATGAGTTAATCCTGCATCAAATCAATAATGAATATACAAAATAGTTCAGTCGTTTGAACGTGAAGCAGAAAAAACACACAGTCACTTGCTTTTGCCATGTATATACATACATATGCACATGGCAAAGGTATTTGATTTTTATTTGGTAAAGCGAAAGACTACACTTACTTATAAAATGATGACTTATAAAAGTATCAAGACTATTCCGTCGTCCCACATTATTATGAAGACAAGTACGAGCAGTGTATTCGGACTTTGGAAATCTAATTACGTAGCCAGCACCCTTACCTCGATCGCTCCTTCGCGCCCGCCCCACGCCACCCAGTACACGCCTTCCCTTGGCTACTGGGGGTATTTGGATCTGGACATATAAATTACAATAAAAATAAATTTCATTTTAATTATAATACGTTCCATCCTAGACCGTAATGATTGCTTACCATCAGCCGAATTACGGTCAAGTGCAAACCCATTCCTTGTAAAAAAATAAACGTATGGTGTCTAATAAGCCAGGCATTTGACAACCAGGCCACTATAAACAATATTTTATCAGAGTAAATACAGACGGTTTACGGTCCCGAGGCAAAAGGTTTCAAGGAAAAAAAAAAGGCATTTGACAACCAGGCCACTAGAAACAATATTTTATCAGAGTAAATACAGACGGTTTACGGTCCCGAGGCAAAAGGTTTCAAGGAAAGCGTGCAACACCTTAGAAAACAGTGGTGCCTCTGTAGTCAAATGTAAGCCTATACCATGTTAAAAAAATAAAGAGATACTATATATGTAATTAAAAAATTACGTGATAATTAAGCACGATGTGAGCAAATTGCAACAAAATATATGATATCCAGATTACCAGCCACAGTTGATAAAAGCTATAGGTAAACCACAGTGCATAATTTAAGTCAATGGTACCTAACATAGAATATATGGTAGGACCATGGACCATGTGTAACCTTACCTTGCCGAAATACAACTGACTCCCAAACAACGCTTCTAAAACGCCTGTTAGGTTACAGGTTTTGAAGGTGGTAACAAGCCTAACAGTTTTTTTTTTAATATATACATTTCAAAACATCAGCTCCAAACTTAAACAGGCACCCACCGAACTCCCTAAGTTTGTCCAGGCCCACGAATTATACATGTTGTATTAATACGGTGTTCAACTCTATTGCTAGTGAAGTTTTAATTCGATAACCCACCGCCGGGGGCGCCACCCCCGCATAATGTATTTATGGAAGATACCGCGAGGCTAATGAGCGAGCCTCTTTATGGACTAGGCCTGCGGTCGCCACCGGAAGCACTGCCTCCTATCCTGGCTGGAATGGCGATCGAATTATTATAATATACCTACCTATTTATAAGAGAGATACTTAAGGTGAAATTTTGGGTTTTAAATCGATACGAAAGTGTGATCATTTTGGGTTTTTTGCCAATTTTAGTATTTATGTTATGCTTGGTAACCGAACACTATCATTATAGGGCACTTACTACTTAAGGTCAATATCGATGATATCAGCCCCCTTAGATGAGAGGTTTATTTCAGTGAGCATACTGACTCTCTACTGGAATAGAAATACAAGATTGACATTGCGACGCGCTCCGTGGGGGCAAATATTACGTCACTCCCATACATTGGTCTTTCTAATCTATAAGCGAGCGTCAGTACGCTCACTAAAATACGCCTATACGGTATTTTCAGTTTCGTTCGTAAGATGATGTTTCATTCCCGATATGTACTCCTTTGTATGATATGGATGTTAGGATAGAGTGAATTATGATGTGATGAATAAGTCAAGCCCTGTCATAAGTCATTTAGTTTATGAGAAAGCAAATAAGAAAATCAAATAACTATATGTATATTCTGGGAAAATGAGGTTTTTGTACATCTTCTACATATACTAATATTACAAAGCTGAAGAGTTTATTTGTTTGTTTGTTTGAACACGCTAATCTCAGGAACTACTGGTGCGCATTGAAAATTTCTTTTTGTGTTGGATAGACCATTTATCGAGAAAGGTTTTAAGCTATATAGCATCACGCTGCAACTAATGTGAGCGAAGAAACAATGGAAAATGTGAATAAAACGGGGAAAATTATTCATCTTTGAGGGCTTCCGTTGCGTGTGCTGCAAAAACGGTTCAAGATATCAAAAAATATGTATAAAAGAATTATTCCCCTTTAAATGATCTAACAAAATATTCCAGACAGTATATGTATATCTTTTAAGATTAACTCACTAGAACCGTTTTTATGGGAATAACTATTCCATGCTGACGAAGTCGCTGGCACAGCTAGTAAATATATCATAGAAATCTAAATAAACAGTTTTATTTAGATTTCTGTGAAATATATACATATGTACGTGAATATTAATGTATAACTTAACAACGCAAAAATATACATTACGCAATATTGTCAAAGCTATTATTCCGCATTTTAAGTCAATCCTTTACATCCGAAAGCGACTTTGAATTTGTAACAACGTTTTAAACCGCTGACTTAATTATTGGCAAGCGCAGGTCATTGACCCGAACCTCTCTAAACCAAGGGCGATATAGACAATAGATAGCTCTTGAATTTAATTATAAGTAATAATGATTAAAGCCATCAGTAGCGCGACAACGACTGACCTCCCGTCTCACACCCTTTTGTTCAATTGACGAGGATGTTAGAACTTTCTTCGGTTTGGAGGTGGCATTTTTGAGCAATAATCATAATATCCATTTAATCAAACCTCAATAATGTAGACATTGACAAACCTTGAGTAAGGGTGAATCTCGTGAATGTCACTATTCGTCTTAATTATTTAGAAGACGTATATCAAGTATTTGGCTGTCTTATAGTCATGACGGCTATTTGGCGATTGCATAAAATTGATATGAATTGTACTTTCCTTTTAGACCAAGTCTACACAAAAAAGGAAAGGCAAAACTATTAAATAGCATTTTATAAAAATAGAATTAAAAAAATCTTTTTTTTAACTAACTTAAATAATTGTCGTTCCTCGATCAATTCCCTTACACAAATAGAGGTTCAAAATATTGTCCAACACACACTAAACATGGTAATACCGTAATACTACTTTTGGATTTCAAGTTTTAAGCTGTTAAGTTTTGTGTTATAACTTGACCGTAATGTTTACTACAATGCCTCCTCCATCCCCAACAACCACCTAGCTCACTCCACAAGGGGGTCCGCACCCCCTCAGTACGTCTCCAAGTTCCTATAATTAATTACCCTCATTATCATTATTGTTCGAAGGCAGTTTTGCTTCGATAATGAATTGTTCGCTCCATCATTAATTAGTTTATTATAATAAGAACTTTGTTCGTAGATTAATCAAGTTTTATCAGATACCCGTTGCGTTTGAAATACTTTGAAAGTTTAAGTAGGTACTTTGGTTTTGTACTTCTGGTTTCATTGTCTGGTTACATTTCCCCTTGGTTATCACCTAAAAAGACATTTAAAAAAACATAATCGCAAAAAATATTAATGTTCATAAACTACATCAGAAACTGGAATTTTCGTGGGTCGGATGACACGTTAAATTGTAGGTCCCGGCTATTCGTCATAGTTCGACAGTCGTTAAGCCATGTCAGAGGCCCTTAGGGCGGCTTGATTAACTCTTGACACCATAGTGGGCCTCTCTCATTCGATAAGAAGTAGATCAAAAATTTATCTCTACACATTAATAAACTGATCACAATTAGCAGGAGTCAAATTTGCATCCTTACTTCTAGTATAATATGAAAGAATAAATAAATAAAGAAAGAAAACCTTTATTATGATGAATGTATGCTTAAATTTAATGTCATGGTCAAATAGCAACTGCGAAATGAACTATCAATCTACTCATATACCTTCATGAAACTTTCACCTTTCATTACATCATTACTATGATTCTAATTATGCAAGTATTTCTCAACAAAAAACCACCATCGAGCCATTAAATAGGTCTTCAAGTCCGTAATCCACTCGTGTAGAGACAAAGCTATTAACAGCCGTTAAATTAAAACAAGTACACGATTAAATGTAATTTATGATAATTATTCCGGCAATGGGAGCTAAGTAGATTTAGTTGTGAACCAAATTTTTATGTTTGTGCGCGTTTTCATTGTAACATCACTTTAATTTTTCTAGGTAAATGCTGTTTAATTTCTTGTCGATTTTTAAAAACTTAGATAAAATAATCTCGCTAAATAAATATAATAACTTATTATTTTAATACTCATGGACGATATGTTTGGATATGAAAGATCGGTAAGGTCTCAGTAGTATATAAAGTAAATCAAATTAAAGTCTAAACTTTCTTAAAAAGATTAACAAAATTAAAAACATCTAGATAAATAAATTTGTGATAATTAGAAAGAAAGAAAACTTTTATTTATTGTGACAGTTTTTAAAAACACACAGGAGTATAAACATAAAAAACAAACATAAAATCTGCCACAACACAGCCCCAACTCAGCATAATGCTGGTTGTATGGAAGCAACCAGCGCTGGTCTTCCGTTGGGGCTGGCTGTGACGTCACGCACGTACAAGAAGGCAGGCAAACAAACAATGGACGTATACAAAGAGGAACACTGGTAGTGGAAGAAATGAAATAAAATTAATAAAAAGATATAACACAAGAGCTAGGGCTACACTAATACACATAACATCTGCGAAATAATTCGTCAGATGTTCTTTACAAATCCTCAAATAGAGAGTACGTTTGTGAAATATATCGGCATGACACCAGCGCTAGTGCCTTGCTTTGATGAATTGGATCCTGACTTCTGATTTATACAGCACATGCTGACGAATCGCCCAGCACTTCATGATCACTTCACGACATTGCTAAGGTTTTATGACAGTTACCTTGGAAAATAAAAATGTCACCGTTTCACATGTAAAAAAACCATTTATGCAGAAAAATATATTGACAATTTCTATATCATTTCTACGTCAGCCCAATCCACCTACTGTCGGATAAAAACTCACTAATTTATAATATAAATCCTGTACATTACTCAATTGATTACGTATGTATATTATTTTTAGATGGCTCAGTTACATTTGTAATTTTTTTTAAGTCAAATTTAATACTCCTAATTCAGTGACAGAACAATATTTCTAAAACGTATCTAAATATATAAAACTTATAAAGGTGACTGATTGACTGGCAAAGTGATCTATCAACGCACAACCCAAACCACTGGATGGGTCGGGTAAAAATTGGACATGCAGGTAGATGTTATGACGTTGGCATCCGCTAAGAAAGGATTTTAGAAATGCCACTTTGAAAGGTGTGAAATAAGGGGATGCAAGTTTTACTTCTTAACGCGGGGTGCTATGTGAAATCGACATTTCATAAAAATCAAAGAAAATAGAAGTATATAAAATAGAGCGAATTTTTTTCAGTTTATATAATTTTGATTCAGTTTTAATACAAACTACAATAAAAGACGCCAAAACACGATTACGTATACTTTGCTCGAAAGTTTTATTTTTTGAAAAATAGTTGTTTTGAAATATTTTTCATCTTTTTTTCCAAAAGTAGTTCGGAAATTTAAACCAATTTAATTATATCTAAAAAATAATGTTAATATTTAGAGGAGTAAAGAGCCGTAAATAGAATATTCTGAATTGCTGATTTTATATGAATTTATTTCGTCAAAAACGTCTGCAAAACTGCTCAAATTGTGCAAAATGGTTTGCGTGTGGACAAGATGCGCGAGAACTATGCGCGCGATGCTCGCCCTTGCCTTCATGTTAATACGGCGTGGAATGGCATGCGAAAAAGCAACTGTAGGCATTTTTCCAAGCGCAATGCGTTTTCGGGTGATAAGCGTTTTCGAGTGAAAGTGCCTTAATGCGAGCAAAGCCACACTAGCTTAAAAGTAAATGTGCAATGGAAACAAACATAATGAGACATTAAAGTTCCGTAATAAGAAGCCGTGAAATTAATATGTTAGCAACATGTAACGACTTTCAATTGTTCTTTCTACGCATTATCTGGTCACACACGGGGGATCTTGCCTTCTTATTGTTATATTATACTACTTAATAAGGTGTTAGAGTAATGTATACGGAGATTCACGTTAATGTGCTTGTGATTAGATGCTTTGATGTACGGTATTTGTGTAGAAAATTGTACTTTGAATAAATTATGTATCTTTGGACTCAACTCTATATTAACATATACAAAGTAAATCTAATATTTAAAAGAGAAATATACGCGGTAGAAATGTCTAACCCACTAGCACAAAAGATTTTCTTAGTACCTAAAAGACACATGGAAAATAAATAATTAAAAACATTTACATACAAAGATCCACCTATATGCATACATACACATACTAACATACTTATAAACATTTATAGCCCAAAACCTATTTTGACAAAAAAGGTCTCTAGATAAAAACGCCTAAGTTTAAAACCACAAAAGATCCCTACCATAGACTAACTCACAAACAATATTAACACTCACAACAATAATTCCTGTATCCTTTAAAACAAATCAAACGGTTGCATCCAAAATGAGCCAGCATCAGAACAAGACAGCTATGCTAATTAATAGCGCAAAACAAGCTGAGAATATGCTTTACGTGGAGGTATCTGCTGACCACCCTTATAAATAATAGTGGCAAGGCTGACCCACCACCCTACCCCTTAAAGGTAGGTTCTACAATACAGTGACTAAGATTCTAGCAAACTGCTACAGGAAATTTCATAAAACATTTTTACGTGGGATAGGTTTACGTTACACTACAGCCTGCCTGATGTTAAGAATGGCTGCAGCCTAGGGTGTAAAGCGAGTGTGGCTCAGTGGTTCTAGTGTACTCTTCATCCTGTCGCACCCTGGTTCAAATCCGACCGTACACCAATAACTTGTATTTTCAAGTTATGTGTGGATTTGCACTCGCTTAACGGTGAAGGAAAACATCGTGGGGAAACCAACATATTTGAGGACTACAATATCTGAGGACATGTGTCTTCCATGAAGGACCTGAGCGCCCACCACGATGTATCTGCCTAAGAGAACGAATTCATTCTGAGGGGGAATCACGACCCTTAGTCATGAAGAAATAACTACAACTACAAATTTAATAGTTTTGATAAACTTTAACTTGGTCCAATAACCACAGACATTTTCCACCATCTATTGATAATCTTTGCAAGCTGCCAGACTGCCCAAAGCAAATTCACTACAACACAGCTACACACCGATCTCATTTCCAAATTGCATTTCGAAACTCAATCTCGTCTTTAGCACTATTCATCTTCACTACATTTTGATCCCTATTTACAACACATTTAGAGGTTATTTTAGTGTGTAATTGTTGAGTATTTAGGGTGATATTGTCATAGCTAAATCTAAGAAGGGGTTACGGCCAGCACTAACTCCTATAATGAGATATGATAATAAACGTTTCACTTGAATATTGATGGGGACGAGTTAGGAATGCACTTCGAGTTTACTTTATAGTCAGAAATTATAAATAAATTTTGGATTTGCTTTGTTTGTTCAATGACTTGTAAATGAAGATGTTTTGGTAGTCTAGTGTGGTAGATACGAGTAAGTTTTATGATAAATAGTTTTACACAAACGTTTTAAAAGATTTTTTTACGTGGGATAGGTTAACTTTAGACTACAGCTGCCTGATGTTAAGCATTGCTGCAGCCTTATGTGTAACACGCTTACCTAGAAGACACCTATTAACTGTAAATTTGAAGACTATTTTTTTTTTTTAGACTTAGACTTAGATTAGACTGAAGGATTATAGTTCGTTGGAAACACAGCTTCTATGATTCTTCAGATGTACCTACATATGTATGTACCTACATGTAATTTTAATTCTGTAAGATATTTACATGGATCTAGTTATTCATAGACTTAGAAAATTTTTAATGCGTTTTTTACTAACTAGTCGAAGTAGCCAAGATTATGTCTCTTCCGTGGAAGGATTTGAGTGTCCACCGCAGTGTATCTGCCTAAGAGAACTATACAAATTTAACTAGTGTTGCAGGGAAGCCGTGATCCTCAGTATTGAGGATATGCGATTTAATGCGGAGGAGCAGCACTTAATCTATATAAACTCAATGGTGACCGACTGACTGCCTTACTGATATAGTGATCTATCAACGCACAGCCCAAACCACTGGACGGATTGGGCTGAAATTTGGAATAAAGGTAGATGTTATGACGTAGGCATCCACTAAGAAAGGATTTTTAAATACCATTTTTAAAGGGGAAATAGAGGATGCAAGTTTTACTTCTTCATGCGAGCGAAGCCGCGAGCACCCATTAGTAAATTAATAGCTTTGTAGTGTCTCTAACCCATTAAAGCCCGTAAGATACAGCAATAATATCAATTACGCCGTATGCGCAGTTACAATTGCCTACTTTTTGTTTGATTTACATTAATGTCCATCTTCATTTGGGAAATTAATACCAATCTCCATGATTATTGTATGACATCACCATACTTAATCTCATTGCGAAATAATAATAATACAATACTGATGTCGACCAGCTCGGGCACCACGGCCTCTCATGTTCGAGGAGTGCTGGTAGAATTAGCCGCCACGCTAGTCTGAACGACATCATTCGACGGGCTTTTTCCACTGCCAATGTTGCAGCTATGCTCGAACCGAGCGGCCTAGCACGTGACGATGGAAAAAGACCTGACGGTATGACTCTTGTGCCCTGGAAGTTGGGTCGGCCCCTTGTGTGGGACGCAACTTGCGTCGACACATTGGCACCGTCTCATCTGTCTATGACACGGTGTCGGGCTGGAGCGGCGGCTATTATTGCCGAGCATCACAAGAGACGCAAATATGCTAACCTCGGCCGAGGTTACATCTTTGAGCCTTTTGGAGTCGAGACTTTGGGGCCGTGGGGTCCGGGAGCCCATACTATTTTCCAAAACCTCTCGGAGCGCTTGGTTGACGCGACGCGTGACCAAAATGCTGGCCTTTTTCTGGCTCAACGTATCAGCATTGCCATCCAGCGTGGTAATGCGGCCAGCATGCTGGGTACGCTGCCCTCTGGTAGTGAGCTGGAGCACTTCGATTATCTTTAGGCTTTTCTAAAGATTTTCTAAGTGCCCCTTTTTGTAGTAGTTAGAAGTAGTATGTTTAGTTTTCCTTCACTTGTTTTTATATTTTATTATTGCGAAATTGATGTTAAGGTTGTGCATACAATAATTGAGTCAAAACATTATGAAATTATTATGTACGTACAAAATGCTTTATAATAATAAAAAACTGTTTTGTAAATTTTGTAAACCACGTTTTGACAAAAAAATACTTGTACAAAAGTATTTTCGCTTCTACTGCTTTGTGTAAAGAAAGCATTGCTACGGCGTAGACTATGTTTTTAAGATCATAGTGTACCAAAAGAACTAAACAAATTTATGTAAAATTTATATCCATATAAAATACCAGAGAGAGAGAGTGAAACTCTGGAGAAATATGTAGTGTTCAATATCTTATCAATTAAAATAATCAAAATTCAAAACGTGCATAAGGAAAAAAATCATTGTAACCTACTTTATCAATCGTAACTTTTTAAAATTTATCTAAGCGAGCTTTAAGTTAAGGCTTGCCTAGACTGTTCGAAGCCTTATCCATGAGTCACGTGACGTGTTGTATTATGGCCGCGCCTAGTTCTTACCAATTAATTGTTATGACACCTTGTTATAGCATATTGTAAGAATATAGACAAATCTTAATTTTTATATACTCACGTTATTGGTAGGTTTTTGGCTGATATTTAATTTAAATAACTTTAAGTACCTATCTTAAAGTTACAATTGTTATTTTTAGAAATTTTGTTAAACAATCTAGGTTTTGATAAACTTAATGAGAAAAATAAGAATTATAAAAAGAAGAAATTAAATGACGTGTTTGTTGGTCTGTCTTTCATTTCTCAGTGACCGATCGTTAATTTTTTGTCTGGCGGTAGCACCTACCTAAAAGAATTCCTGAGAGTTATATGGGATACTTTTTGTAGAGACATAACACATATGAAAAAGAAGATGTATAATAGTTAAATAGATACCTATCTCTTGAGTTTTATTTCCTCATGACTGAAGGTCGTGACTCCCCCGCAGAATAAATTCGGTAGGGGAGTTCTCATGGGCAGAAGTTTTAGTACCGCAGGACAATCACATCCCTACCAAACTAGGAACAGGGATAAGTTGGTACAACCCACACACTCACTGGTTAAGTCGTCGAAGTCGGTATATGTAGGAGGACCGACTTTATATAATCACTTGCCCGATAATATCAAGAATGCAGCTTCCTTCAATATATTCAAAACAAAATTGAAATTGTTACTATTAAGTAACACTATCTACTCAGTAGATGAGTTTTTAAAATGTAAATATTAATTATACGAATTTATATAACATTGACTTGTAAATTGACATTTATTAATAAATTATTTGTATTTGTATTTGATACATCGTGGTGGGCGCCCAGGTCCTTCCACGGATAAATAAATAGATAAACTATGAAATAATTATCATCTCAAGCTGCTGTATCTGTATATTTGTACATATACTATCCAAACAATGGCGTCTAAACATGCAATTAATGCTTTTATAGCGGCGCCTAAATGCGGTTGTGACGATCTTATGCTGGAGGGTTACCATACTTTTAATAACTTCACAAACAAAACACGTCAATTTTGGGAGGGTTTTCATACATTCAACGACTTCACAATTTTTTAAAAATATATAGGTATTTGGCTTAGTAAACATAAGAAATATAAACTAATTACAAAACAATTAAATTCATTCTTGTTTTAGTTTAAACTACTTTATTAAATTTAAAAACAGAAATGTTTAAATACAATAACCCAATATATGTACATATGTATAATAATAATAATTTCAATCAAATTCATATGACACGAAAAATTGCTTAAAAATCATGATAGGAAAAATTCTTAAGCCAAACTGTTGTAGCTCACAGCTCACATAAAAAAATCTCACATTCTAAAATTACGAATAAAATTTCGATATATTGGTCACTCCTGAAAAATGCATAAATCGTTAAATGTAATGAAAACCTTGACAAGCTTTAAATCATGGCTACCTCAATTTTCATAGCCTAGTAACTCTGTCTAAGGATTGAACAGCCAAATTAGCGGCTGAATCAGAGGTGTATGTCATACATGATTGCCCACTCACAAACATACATTATCATTAAAGTGATTAAAATGGGTGATTGTTTGCAATTGAAACTGGTACTTACTGGACTAATATGGACTAAATCATAAGTTTACAAGAGCAGATGTTGATAGAGGTTTTAGTATTGAGATAATGATGGTTTAGGCCAAACTATACTAATATTATAAAGCTGAAGAGTTTGTTTGTTTGAACGCGCTAATCTCAGGAACTACTGGTGCGAATTTATTAATTCTTTTTGTGTTCAATAGACCTTTTATCGAGGAAGGCTTTAGGCTATATAACATCACGCTGCAACTAATAGGAGCGAAGAAACAATGGAAAATGTGGAAAAACCGGGGAAAAATATTCATCTTTGAGGGCTACCGTTGCGTGCTCTTAAAATGATCTAACAAAATGTCTGCAACAGTAAATGCTATCTTTTAAGATTAACTCACTAGAACCGTTTTTATGGTAATAACTATTCCACGCGGACGAAGTCGCGCGCACCAGCTAGTAGTAGATAAGTTAACATCAAAAAGTGGATCAAAAAAAAAGTTCGAAATTATAAATCTTTTAAGAATAACTGACAGAAGATTAAAAGAAAATTATGCTAGTATTACCTTTATACGGCGTAATGGATTGTTTTCTATGTCTGACCTTAATATCGAGTAAAAAACAGTATTCTTTCCTTATCAAATATTGTTTCGAACCTACCTCTTTTATGGATATCTTGATACACAATAGATTTTTTCCCATTCTAAGTTTTTCAGTTTTACTTACGACAAAATAATGCCAATTAACATTCAAATAATAACATTATATTTTACATAATATACAAGTAGCTGCCAAAAGGCGTCATATTACTGTAGTTTGTGCTTGTTTTTGTTAGTTTGTATGTCTGATACGAACAATTAATCGTCTGCACTACAGCCAGAGCCTCTCGTAAAATCTGCATAAGAAGCTAGCTGGCCGGCGTCTTGTGGTACGGTGTAGTGGAGTTGTGGTAAGAAGGAGAACTTTGTTTTTGATAAATTTGTATGATAAAAAGTGAAAATCATTACTTTGCACCTATTAATCAACCAAATCTAAACCTGAATCAGCTTTGACGAATTTTGCAATGTTTCTTAAATAAAGATACCTACTCAAACTGAAAAGAAAAGCACATTA
Organism: Macaria notata; assembly: GCA_927399415.1. Taxonomy (NCBI): domain Eukaryota; kingdom Metazoa; phylum Arthropoda; class Insecta; order Lepidoptera; family Geometridae; genus Macaria; species Macaria notata. The sequence goes on from OV656737.1 coordinate 3,499,545, forward strand.
CAGATACGTACGTAGATACATACATTTGAGCCATATCACCTGCCTAGAAGAGATTGCTCTATGCGATAAGGCCTCTCAATGTACCTAGGTTATGGTATTTCTTTAAATTGTATCTATGTACCTACATATATATTGTCTGGTGTGCAATAAAGATATTATATTGTATATATATATTGTATTGTATCACAAAACTCCCAAACAAGTTTTCCAATAAAATCCTTAATCGCTTCAGAGATATAGTTAAAACATACTCAGCTTAGATTGATTAATTGCATTTTACTATGTTGTAGATCTCTGTAAAAATGCGAACCAAATTTCAGATTAAAAAAACTATTGAATATAATTAAAAGCGAGGAGTGGGTCGTCCGATCGCGAGATGGGTCGACGACATTGTCAAAGTCGAGGGTCCAACCTGGATGAGGTCTGCACAAGATCGACACATACAAAGGGAGGCCTATACCCAGCAGTGGGATCCCAAGGGCTGTGGATGATGATGATGATGATAATTAAAAAAAACACACACACACACAATCAAAATTAAATTATTTGCCTCAATAAGTGTCTCACTGCAGAGCATCTCAGCGCGGCGACTCATTACAACAGTTCCAGATTATTGTTTCAAGTCCACACAATGGGACGGGACACAAGTTCGCGCCCCGTCTCACCACCACTCACACCACACGACACGATTCTGTATCTGATCACTTATAATCACGTTTCGTGCTTAAAATAGGTATTGTGTTTAAATTTATACTGTTTTATTATTTTATACTATTTTATGGTTTATTCGTCTAAAAAAGAAATCAAGTTGTAAGAATAAACAAGGAAACTTATGTATAGAATTCTAGGAAACATTCAACGCTGACAAGCTGACAAAGATTTAACCAACCCCAGATTAGTCTAACCCACGGTATTTTGGTTGGTCGAAATAATCTGTCTTCTTGTAAGTTATGATGTGTCTCGACAGCCTCATTTGAGAGCTATTTTCAACCAAATTGTGTTGCTGCAGTCAATTATTATTAGTTTATCTGAAATTCCTGTATTTTTTTTAACTGAAACGGGTTCGCACTTGGCCATAGTTTTGGAAGGTGCAAAAGGGATGGAGCATGCTTATCCGATATTGCTTTGAAGATCGTTGGATTAAACTAAAAATAGCTTACCTTTGCAAACTAGTTGAATCCTTGTCTATATTCTACCTAAGTCTATCTAAAATCGTATCGGCCCCTGTAAGCAATTCCAAACTATTCGCTGACGCGGTACAAGCCGACAGTAAGTAATTTACGGCCGAGCTACATTGTATCTGTAAGAGTAATGTGTCGGTTTATTACGCATCTTGCTTTAATGAGGTCTACGTGCTTCTATGTGGGCTGTACTTGCTGCCAACTTTAAGGACATAGGAGATTGTGGAAGCTTTATTAATTGAATTTATTATTTACGCAATGAATATGAAATTTTAATTTTCTGTTTTGGTTATTATGTGATTCTGAACTGAAAGTCGTCTAAGGGAAACAACAGACAAAATACGTTACAAAAAATAAAAGAGTACCAAAATTTATCATTAACTAGTGAGTGCTCGCGGCTTCGCTCGCATTAAGAAGCAAAACAAACTTGCATCACCTATTTCACCCCTTTAAAAGTGGCATTTCCAAAAATCCTGTCTTAGCGAATGCCTACGTCATAACATCTACCTCCATTCCAAACTTCAGCCCTATCCGTCCAGCGGTTTGGGCTGTGCGTTGATAGATCACTATATCAGTCAGTCAATCAATCAGTCAGTCACCTTTGAGTTTTATATATTTAGATTTTCCTGGTAACTATTTAATTACGTATATGCAAAAATATGTAACATTTTCTCTAGTCATTAATGCAATTAATAAACAATAATACATTTAAAAGTATCTTCTTACGAAACTATCACTATTTTCCTAAAATTTTACCTTGATATATTTTCTCAGCACACAAAGTGTAGGCATATTATTAGTAGTGTTCGTAATAATGCCGTGACAGTAAAATTTTGATGACGCGACGTGACGAGAGGACTTGTACCAATGTGGTTGAGGACCTCAGGTTGACACTTAATTGGTGAGGTTCTAGGCTTACCTACTTGGAAGTCATCTATTTTTAGTAAATTAATAAGTTTAGAAATGGTCCTCCTTGGTTTGTAATGACAAATAAAATGCATTACTTATATGTAGATTGTTGACTCTATATAAGTATGTATAATAAATAACACCATCTTTAGGGCTTATGTGTATCCTTGATCGAGTGTGGCTCAGCGGTTCCAGTGTCTGCTTTTCATCCAGACGCACCCTCTGGTTCAAATCCGGCCCTACACCAATGACTTGTATTTTCAAGTTATTTGTGGATTTGCACTCGCTTAGCGGTGAAGGAAAACATCTTGAAGAAACCGACATGTTTGAGGACCACAATATTCGACGCCATGTGTCTTCCGTGGAGGGACCTGGGCGCTCACCACGATGTAACTGCCCAAGAAAACTCCCCATTTAATTCTGCGGGGAACACCACCTTCAGTCATGAGGAAATACGGCTCAAAGAGAGAGAGAGTATCCTTAAAATAGTTTAATTATATTTTATGTTCAAGTTTTATCGCTGGAAGTGCTCACTGCCGCTGGTTACTTCCGCATTATGAAGCTACTAAATCAATTTTGCCTACTATTTCAGACTGTTTACTTCACATAAAACATCAACAAACTGTTATTACACAAAAATATATATATATCATAGACCTAAAGCCGCTTTAAATCTATAAAATCATACGAGCAACCAATATCCAAACATCACCAGTACAAGTTACAAGTCTACAAGTAAAGCTGAGTTTACAAGTCGTGGATTGTGTAAATGTGTAAAACTGCGGGATTACGTCACTAGCTATAGAGTGGCATACGATGCAGTCTGTGATGTATGGGACCACCGGACTTACGGAGCTGAGGAAATGTATAGAGATATTTGTATGTATTTATTTTAAGTTAGCTGTGGGTACAGGTACAGTTATACCTATTCTTCGATTTCTCTATTTTACTGCCGCAATAAAAGAGATTTTCATCCATTTAAAAATTTTGCAATATAAGATTTAAAAAACCATTTTGATGCTCTCTTCAAACATGTTTCTATATTTTTTTAGACACTGCAGTCATCTTGATTTATAGAAATTGTAATCAAATTTTATTTGTGTTAACTTTTTTACTTGTGTGCCGCTAACAAAATGGATCCATTGTTGTCCAATAAATGAAATTTTGAATATGAATTTATTATGTCCGAAAACAAAAGACCTTATTAAAACTATTTAATACGTACAGCCAATTCGCATTACTGCGAACCTACTACCTACATAATTTTAAGTAATAATTTTTCGTTAAAAAAAATCTTAAGAAAACGTTATCACCAGCTCCATACAATCTCCTGACCACCGCACTCTTCGCTGCGTTCTTTTTGTTCGTGTAACCGAGTAGCGAAGTTCCGTGCTCCTACTTGTATACTTTGCGCTGGACTCACTCGTCTTTGTGGGTGCATTCTGTTACACCACTTGTTAGATTAGAGTAAGAATAATATTTTTCATTAATTAACGGATAACCTATCGAGAGAGAAAGAGAGAGAGAAGATTCCGTGTCAGAATCTCTGTTTCTCTTGAATCTATTATTTATCGGTCTTCATGTTCGCAGTAAGAGATTACTTCAGCCTAAATTGTCGATAACTGTGTTGCTGGTAAAGAGCTAAGCAAGCGATGCACTGTTAAAACTACATATTATATACTGAATAAAATAATAATAAGCTATTTAGCGATACTACATACAATACGATTGTTTCACTTCTTTTCCCTAAGACTTTTTTAAACTTGTATTTTACGGGAAATATAGAAAAACGGAGCATACTCTTACAAACTTGTTTATAAAATGTAATGTGACCTTATAGTTTGAATGTTATGTAATTTTGCCTAATGAGGCTAGCATAGTCGCATGGCGATTAAAGCCTCTTTAAAATACTAGATAAAAAAAATGTAATGTATAATGCATGGTATATAGTATGTACGACTATTTAGATGTTTACGGTCCAAACATCCTACCGTGCACAAAGAATGCTCCAGTATTTATTCGACCTTCACCTCGACCGTATGCCATTTTGCCTGACCCCTTTGTTGGCCACGTGCTTTCAAGTTGTTGTTAATCAACTTGCAGAGAAGTAACTTGTCTGACGGTATATTGGGACAATTTTCGATGTAATATTGGGACAGTTTTGTTGTTTACTTACTAGTTTTATCCGTTTAAGGTTTTTTATGTACTTATTAGGAGTAGGTCGTACGGCAGCGAGATGGGTCGACGACATTGTACGAGTCGCGGGTTCTTTATGAGGTCTGCATAAGATCGACGCAGCTGGCACATTTGAAGAGAAGCCTATGCCCAGCAGTGGGATAGAGAAGGCTGTAAATGATGATGTGCTTATTACAAAGTATCTGAACCGCTGTATAATATTATCTGATTAAAACTTTTTTTACTGGTCAAGTAATTTGAAGTGGTTTTGAAGCACTAACTTGCAGAGGTAGAATAACTGCACTGCCTGTATATTGGGACAAATTTTATATTATAATATTGAGACTATATTCGATTGTGAATTTTATTTGTTTGAGGAAATGTGCTGATAAAATGAGATGTTAATTTATTTACGGTTTCTTTACTGGTTTGATATTAGAGTTAAAAATTGTATAGTTGCAAGGTTGACTGAGGCCTACATTCTTCTGATACTCATTTTGTTTGTAAGTGGTTTTGAATTACCAACTTGCGGAATGGGATTAACTTAACTGACGGTATTGAGACAGTTTAAGTATAGTGTCTGTACTCACATTGAGGTAAAAAGTTGGTGAGTAATCTAATAATAGTTTATTTACAATTTTCGATATGGGAAACAAATTTTAGATATGGGAATCTGATTATATTTTTTTTTATAAAGCAACTTCTCTTTATAACACAAAATACCATAAGCGTTTGATTTGAAATACTGTCTGAATGCGATTCATTTTCTTATCCCCGTGTTTTCAAGTTGTTTTGAATACCCAAGTTACGAAGTTGGACTAACTTATCTGACATAATATTGGGACAGTTAGTGACTGACTTTTAAAGCTATAGATATAGTACATTTACGGTAATGTAAATTGTTTTTTTACAATTTCTTTGCCGCTTGAATTTGTGATAAATCAATAGTACATTGTTACCCTAGGGGTGAAAGAAACTTATATAGTCCCGAGACGGGGTTTGGCGCCCGAACGCAGTGAGGGCGCCAATAGTTCGAGGGAGTAAATAAGTCTTTAACCCGAGGTAAACACTGTGCTTTTCATTACAAATACGAGGAAAGTAAAAATAAAACCATAAATTAGCTAAAGAAAATATGAGTAAATTTTATTTTACCACCCAAATCAAAACAAATATACTTACCTAAAAGCGTGTGACGATTTTCCACTACCGCTTTAGCCTCTTCTCTTATAAAATCATGCGTTAAATTCATTTTAGAATCAGATGAACTCATTTTTATAGGTACAAATCTCTGCTATACGTATAAACAAAAGTCTTCAAATCGAAAAAATAAATTAAGATCGAATTACCTTTTTACTTGAGAATTGGCACAAAACAAAGTTATGGCCAAAGAAAAAAAAATCGAACTACCGCTTTCCCGCCTATTTTGTTTTTTTTCTGTGGCCGGCCAGAGATTCTTTTTTTTTGCCATTATTTTTAATTTTCATCATTGAAAAAATGGTTAATATTTTACCGAGATCTAAGTTATTAAAGATATTGTTAAAACTAAATTATAATAAAGTTATTTAAAAAAAAAATGTATATTCTGTAATCAATAAAGTTATTTTTTTTACATCGTGGCTGTCTATAAAGTTGGAACATGGTTCAAAAGAATGTGAAAATGAACTATTTTTTTTATAATTTGACAGCTGTCAGTTGAAAGCGATTCTCCCTAGGGATGAAAAGTATTACTTTCAACCCGCTCCTCAGGCAACTTCAGACCTACTTTCAGAGTATGAGTAATGAAAAGTATTTTTATGTTGTATCATAGGCATATTTGCATATAGTATATATATAGTCTGCTAGATTTTAAACATCGCAGTAGTTTACGACGTATATACTTAAAAGTTGCAATGGGATTACTATTTATGGGCTATTGTTTAAAAAACTAAATAATAATACGTATAATGATAATAAAAACGTTTATTTTACCTTATTAAGAAGAAACAGGTATAGCAGTAGTGAACATTTGAAATTGTACTATGAGATAGGGCTTAGGACTATACAGTAGTTGGTGAACTCTGGACATCAAACTAAGTCAGTGCCTGTGTGATGACGTCCAGTCTAAAGATTGCATACAAAGGATTCGTTTCCTTCTTTTACACTTAAAGCAATATTAACTGATAAAAGACCAACGTTGAATAACAAAAATGAATAAAATGCTATAAAAGTGCATGTCATTAAAAATTAGGTCCTTCGCAGCATGTCTTCGTTATTAAACTAGTGATTTTAATTTAAATACTGAAACTATTAATCTTCCATCTCACTCTACGGAATACAGTCTAGCATGATAATTTACAATTGACTTCAAGTTACAATTTGCACTAAATTTATCAGACAATAACATTTATATCTGAAAATTATTATTCAAATCAAGCTGCATTAATCAATGCGTCAATAAAAGAAAATGCGGGAGACGATGCGCCTGCGCAGGTAGGGATGGGATCAGGATGTAATATTTATATCGATATACATACATTCTAATATCAAAGGTTTCAATTTGGAGGCACAAAAAACATACTTAAAACAGACTTAAACATTTGTTTTACAATAATATCAATCTTTACTATAATTATTACACATGCACGCACGTATTTGTAACATATTATTCATAAATTGTTGTATCTGTTTTGGCCGTATACCTAATAAATAATAAGTTATATATATAGGCAAGCGTATCTTAGACTATTATAGTGGTGCTTGGCATCAGACAGGCTATAGTCAAACGTAAACCTATTTAATGTAAAATAAATAAATAAAAAATCATTTTTTACGCCTACAAAACTAGTCGAGATATCTAAGAAAACAATCTAATCGATAAGATCCTTGCCCACTTTCCCATCACTATTCCGGTTGCGTGCTTGTAAATGTGTGCGTGAGGTGCCGGCAGATAATGAAGTATCTGCACTAATATATTATAAAGTTCATTATAAACAATTATTTATTGTTAGCGCATGTTTATTAATAAGGCAAGCGGGAGCTGCTACTGGCTGTGTTGGCGGGTTTTAGGGCTGCTGGTAATAAGACCTGACTTGGAGAAATTGATATATTTATTGTTTATAAGAAAATATAAACTATAAATAAGATTTAAATAAATTTAAATAAGATTATAAATAAGTGTAAATATTATAAGAATTTGTGTGTCCAATAAACATTTTTATTATTATTTTCTTTATTTCTCTTCACAGACTCTCGGGCCTTACGCCCGGTATTTTTAAGGCATCAGTGGGGCCGGAGCCAACACTGAGAGGCCTTTTACAATATTATACTTAAAATTAAGTAAAAATTACAGATAGAGGATGTTAGGTATATAAAGTAACTATTGCAGACATGGTATTAATGTTACAGGCTATTGTGTTGAGTTGTTCATTGACTTAATTAAACTGGTCTATTGTACGAGGAACGGCACCCGCCAGTTATGCCTCATTCATAATAAAATATAGCGGGTGATGACTTGCCACTCACTAAATGGGCCCTCCACAAAAGGCAGCCTAAGATGACGCCGGAAGGGCAACATTGGTGTGAGTGGCTTAGGGTGTCGAGAGGTGTGCTGCGCGTTCTCTGAGCGGTACTAGCGGCGTTATGCCCTTTAACACTTCCACCCTGGAGCTTAGGTACTGAGCTCTTGCGTCTTCCACTCCCGGACGGCCAATCAAGGCAAGCCGGGAGGCAGGGGGTCTCATTTAGCCCCAAGGGAATCGGGGTCCGCGGTGACGCTACTCACCGACGACTCGCCATAAAGTCGCCCCTGCGGTTTTATTATTATTATTATTATATATATATATATATGTATATACAAAAACTAAAAAAGAATACGTACATTTAACCTAAATTCAAAACAACCACATGTGGTTAATTTTATTGTTTTATCAGATGTTTAAAGTCTGTGAAAGAATGACCCTCTTTAGACGTTCTTGTTTATGCTTTTTAGGAATTGTATCTATTTTCTTACAGCACCAATGCTTTATACAATAAGAAAAAAAAAACAAGTAATGGTGAAACAGACATTGTATAAGATTGGCCAACTCTAGTGATGCGAGTTTTCATCTGTCACTTCACTAACACTTCACTTTCAAACGTATCCCTTACAAGTTAAGTAAAAGCGTTCAATAATTTTCAAGTATCAATAATTTAGTTTTAAGAAAAGAAAAGGTAACTACGACTTCAAATCTGATCTGATGAAAAAAATAAGCTGAAATATATTTATTATTCCACTTACTCTCTCTTGAGTTATATTTCCTCATTACAGAGGGTTATGACTCCCCGTTAGGGGAGTTCTCTTCGGCAGATACATCATGGTGGGATATAGGGGTCCTCAAACATGTCTGTTTCCACACGATGTTTTCCTTCACCGTCAAGCAAGTGCAAATCCACACATAACTTGAAAATACAAGTTTATGGTGTAGGGCCGGATTCGAATCAGGGTGCGTCTAAATGAAAAGTAGACACTAGAACCGCTGAGCCACACTCGCTTGATCCATTCCACTTACAGATCTTTATAAATCTACACTTCTCATTCCTGTAGCCTTTAATTGATGGCAACCCTGGTCAGCCCTTTAGCTGTCAATGGTAGATATGAAAGTAAGCAGCCTGGTCCAGATTGCATGTAAAATGTTGCTTGTATTATGATCGCCTCAATTCGACGTGAAAGGCTATTGCTTTTGGCTGTAAGCTATATTGCTTACTCAATTTATCAGCTACTAAGTTAGGGAAATGTGAGAGGTTTGTTGGTTTAGAGTCTTGACTTTGTATAGACGGAAATGTGTTGTATGAAATGTAGAAAAAAGTGTATGGGCCTAGGCGGCGCAGACTGAAATAAATAAAATAATAAATATTCCGGGACATTGCACACAGCGCCATCTAGCCCCAATCAAAAATGTATTAATTTAGTTGAATTGTCGAATGTGTTTTGTAAAATCATAAACAACGCATGTTACATACTTAGTGGGTTTGTCATAATTGTTTGCCGTCAGCTGACTGACTTGTCAGTTACACATTTACCATTACGTTATTAGGACGGGAAAGACCAAATCTAGCCAAAACCAGCATCAGAAAGCATTCAAACAACAGAATGTCCAGCGAAATGAATAATAAAAACTAAAACAGGCACGCATTAAGTACTCCCGTTGCATATAGTTTTACATCGCCACCCCCTTTAAAGTGAAGTGTTCCATTCGCTCGATAAAAAAATAAGACCAAAAAGGCCCGCCACCCCTAGGCTCGGGAAAAAAACAGATAAAAATGGCCCCGGCTCGTAATTTAGGCAACCCGTTGTCGATAACTAGTGCCACCAATTTGGAAATACTTTTGCGTAGGAACTAGCCTAAATGCCTACTGTAAATAGAGAATCAGTAAGGAGGTTATATTAAATTAGTATTCAGTAATCAAGGAACATGTTTTAGTATTATAACTTACGAAATCAAAATTGGAAGGGCATAATTTTGTTGTACCTTAATAAATCTATAATTATTGACATAATGATGCAGAACATCTAAAAAAGTGTTTAAGTGTTGAAATGAGATGTTTTCTTTGAACTCTGACGATTCGAAATTGTAAAGAGAAATATACTTCACGTAAAATGAAAAAAAAAATACCGTTACAAATTATTCAAACAGTGATTAGTTAATGAAGAGGACATCTTCATCTATCTTCATCTTCGCTAATTTTGAACCGTTCGTGTGCTAAAAAGACAATAAATTCACTCCTTTATTCTTGTTTACGAATAGGTACCATTATAGTTGTGTATAGATAGATCCTTTTTACAGAATTTGCATTATATTCTCATCGTAACCATCATTATTGTAATCTTTTTATAGCCCATTGCGTAGCATAAGCCTCTCTTCTAGCATGCTACTCATCCCAGTCCTGCATTATTTACCTAAGTAAAGATCCATCCAAAACCGCAACCATCCATCCTTCCAGACCACTCAAACTGCATCCTCATCTTCAAATATCCGTTTCTCGCCTTCCCATGCCAATGATAAAATATTCCACTGCAAATCACCTCATTCGATCCACTTATCATATCAACATTCGCATATGCTGACCCAATAATACATGCGCATAAGTGGTCCAAATAGACATCGTTAAAAGCACCTATCCTGCAGGATCTCTAAACATAGTCACAATGGCTGGTCATCATTCAATTGTGCGGGTGGAAATGGGCCGGTAACCACAATAAGTATAGCTAGGCTTGATTTGATGCATTTTATTATGATGTGATTAGGAAGCGCTTGGGAGCAGGATAGGATAGATGGAATGTAGATTTTATTTTTATTAGATAGTCAGGATTTAGACGGTCACGTTATAATAACTACGAGCATAGACAAAGTACTTTGTCTATGCTACGAGCTAAATGTAAATCAATACGACTAAACGCTTTTGTCACACATCTTGCAAAAAATAGACATAGACTGTGCCAAGGATTTTCATTTCATCCCTCTCTTTCTGACTGAGCTCACTGACGGTGGCCATATTTTTGTTTTCTTGTCTTTTTAGTCATTGTAAATACCTGTAAACTTACAAAAAACAAAATAACGTTAGGATAAGCAGCTGCCTAGTTATTCATATTTTTTTGTAAGCGGATAGAGTAGGTAATATAAAAGGTAGGTAAGGCGGATAGAGATTTGATCGAAACTCTGAAGAATGTTTCACTAGCAGCACACCGGGGTTTTACCCTCGTTAATCTAAGCTTGGTCTTATTTATCTTCATAAAAAGTATAGGTATCCAATTTAGATCAGTTGACGAAGATCAAACATACACACGCACAAACTTTCGCCTATATAATATCAGTGGGCAGTGGGATGGGATTATTTATTTCTCTTTCAAATTTCTCTCTCAATCAAATCGAAACCGAGTAGACCGAAATGGTGTGCGACATGCCCTACTTTTCCTCAGTTACCGCAAGTAAATCCACAAACCTCTGCTAGTTTCCTAAATTGCAATAGATCTTCTTTCTGCATCACGATCATCAAGAAGGTCAGACATGTACCGGCCTCCATAGATCATTCGTAACTCTGTAATGGAAAGAACGGAGGGAATCATCGTTTCAACTTTATTAGTTTGACTTTGTGATGTATAAGGACATACATGGCTTGAGATTGTAGTTTATTTACCTACTACTATAAACTAGATATGTAAAATTAATAGTTCAATTCAATTCAATTCAATTCAAAAATTCTTTATTGTACACCAATATAGCAAGAGAACACAAGTATAAAGAAAAAAAACCAGAATATTGGGACAGAGGGCGGCCTTATCACTTAGAGTGATCTCTTCCAGGCAACCTAGTTTGGAAAACAACGATAGGAAAACAGTAAAGCTGGCGTACCTAATAAAACTAATACAACTTAATAATAATTTAACAAAAAGAACAACTAAAAACATGTAAAATGCCTACACTTATATCTATTACAAACAGAGAAAGGAAAACAACACATAATAAACCTACTCAAAAAGAAGGAAAAAATAAAATAAAAAAAACCTGAGTCCACAAATTAGTCATGCATATAATAATTATGAACCAAGCTCTGAAAAATAGGAAGGGATTAGTTCATTGTGTTTACCTATAATATCGCATATAATTAGCGTTTGCTTCGACTTTCATCGTGCGAACAGCTAAACTGTAGGACTCCTTACCCGAATCTCTATTCCCATTGAACTACTTGTCTTGACTATTTGTCGGTCTTCAAGTCGAGAGTAAACCGATTTCTTCTAGGCGAGCGCGCTAGATCGTAGATTATAACATAACATCAGGCAAGTTGTAGTTGTAGGGTTAAAAAACAAATGATTTAGAAAATCGTATGGCTAGACTAGACACGAGTTGAAAACATTCATCATTGATTCTTATTCAAGTCATTTTTACAATCAACGTTTGCAAAGTTGCCAAAACGCCTACTTTTCAGCTTTAATTGGCTTCCAATTTTTGACCAAAAAAAGCTATAATGACACGTACATTAGACGTACCAAACTGGACTCGCCCACCCGGTATCGACTGGTCCACACATCGCCTCCCGCGTTTTTAATCGAGCATTTTTATCTCTCCCTATCATTTCGCGTTACCAAAATAAGCTCATTTATAACGCGCGGGGGCTGAACAAAAACAAAAATTTGAATAAGGAGGGCATTATTTATCACCGCCCCAATGAAGGCCGTTAATGTGATTTTTTAATAAAAAAAATACACGAACCAGCCAAACGAGGATCATGTATCATCGCGCTTTTGGACAGTCATTGTCGGTGTATTTTTTTCTGTGTTTCACCTAATTCCAGCCAGTAGTAGGTGTTAATCAAATTAATTGTTTCGTTAATTGCGTCGGCTGCGATCGTTATGTTAATAGTCGGCATAATGCGACCTCCTTTCCGATTCAAGGGCGTCATTGGAGTCTCCTCTACAAAAAATGGTTTCCGTTAGTTTCTCCTTTAGAGTGTTGGGAGTGTAAAAAAATAAACGCGATAGGTACTTTTTGATGAGTTTACCCCTTGCCTAATTAAAAAAATTCGCTCCCTCAGAACGCGTTGTCACGTTCCATATTCGCGCGTTAATTACACGTCATTCTTTTTTCAAAAAGCGCGCCAATGACGCGCACAATTAAAGCCGTGTTCAGACAACGGGAAGACGCGACATAAAGCCGGCATACACAATGCGTCCTCAGCGAAATTCGCCGCAGGGCTAGCGAAATTAACAAGGCGATTTACACTTGACACTAGGCGGCTGTTTTTCCACTACGATCCAGAGCATGTTCATGTTACGCGCACTTTATTTTCAGAACAGTTCGGTGCAAAGAGGTTTTATAACGCCAGCTCTGTTAGTTGCCAGAATGAAGGTTCCATGTTTGAATATATTTTAGTCTGTGACGTGGCGGCGGGTTAGCGTGGCTATGTGTGCGCGCTCACAAGTCACCTCCTTCAACATATCGCAGTAATTGTGTGAAATAAAAACGTTTGTCTCATTATTTCTCTGTTATTATTATCAACAAGAAGGTTCTCTTCAACGCAGGCTACTTTTATTTTATGCTTATGTTATGGTACATACATTTTTATTGTCTCTAAAAGTATTATTATTAGATAATAATCAGATCTTGATACAACTAGGAAACCTAGACCAAAAAAAGACCGATATAAGTTTATAAAAAAAATCTTAGCCATATTCACAAAACATCTGTGTCTCATGCTCCAAACTAAGACAGTATTGACACACTGTTAGATGTCTCAGGAATAAGATATGAGACCTCGTTATTTTAAAGAAAGCTGGCGCATCGCCCCGGGGATAGCATGCTTTGTGATCTGTTATACTATGTCAGAAACTGGAGTCGAGATAAGTACTTGTATAGAGTTTAGGTTGACTCGTAAATGAAATAGGTTTGGTACAGTTAGAATCTGTGTCAGATTATAACTAGCAGAGTTTTGTACTGTTTAAAGTTATTTGTATAGTTCTAATAATAAGGTCTTTAATATCGTTTTCAATTTGTTGTTAAAATAATGGTCAACAAATCACTAATGGTTGGGTAAGCCTAAACATGCTTCATCTCATATAATAAGTAAAGGTTAAAAAACTGTAAAGCCATTGACTTTTTTATTTGTTTATTACTATTCGGAATAAAAAAATTATGATAAATATGTCATACTCAAACGAAAATAAAAAGAAAACAAGTTATTGAGATTGATATTTTATTCTAGTGTAAGCGATTGGCCAAGCAGACCTTCTCAAACTTTTGATAATAGTCTGCTTTTATGAAAGTGTAATTTCAACATCACTATTGAATTAACCCCAACAGTTATTCCAAAGGATTATTCTCTGAAGCAACGATTCTATTCTGAAAACATAAACAAACTTGCACAATTATGCAGATTTTATGTTACCCCTAATTGCGAACTTATTTAAAGAGGTTTCTGTTAATTTCCTACGAGGGAAGCAACCCTCTTAAAAGAATTTCAGATTTTCTTTCAATCGCATTTTCTTTTGCTGGAAATAGCATGTAAATTTTATTAAAGAAATTATCGATGGGGTTCCTCTCGGTGACGTCATAAAAAATCTAATTAACATTTTAAACAGATTTTATGGGATCACACGGAATAAACAAGACCTTTAATGTTGTAATCAAAGTTACACTTTTAATTACCTAAAATCGCTTGCAAATAAAAACAATGAACTTAATCAGTGTGGCCAGTCAATGAGGGTAAATCAATTAATTTGAGTAATGTATAAATATCAAATAAACAAAAAATATGCTTCTGTAATGATGGAAAGTTCTAAACATACTAATTATTTTGATACCAACCTCATTAGTCAAAAATTAAGAGGCCGCCATCTTTATTACACAAAATCTAAAATTCGAACTACAAATTCTAAATTCGAAACTATCGAATTAACCAAACAGTGGGGACTGTGTAAGGTCAGGGGTACACCACCCCGCCCGCTTGATCATTTATAATGCCAAAATGTTTTAATTAAGATGCTGTAAAATGTAATTTACATGCAAATTCGGTTTATGTTAATGTGCCGCGTATATCTGTTTGGGTGCGTGCTTGCTATCTAATTTTGCGACAGTGTGTACCGTCATTATCTTGGCTCTAATGAGAAATCTGGCGACGGCTTGATGTTTGCATAATTAAACTTGCGGCCGGGGTTCGTTTTGATTGTTGTAACGATAAAACGCACTGTTATAAGCGGTTTATACTTCTTCTAGCACTTGTTAAATGCTTTTTGAAAGGGTTTGGAACAAAACTTGGCATTTGTGGGCTAGTAACGCGAACGAGATTTAGACATTGATTATAAGAATATGACACTGGGTGCTTTCTCTTTGAAATATATTCAAAGAATAATTGCTATGCATATGCATGGCTTGGGATCATGCAATAAAAAAATAGAGTATATTTCTTCAATCTGGTGTTATTTTTGGAATTTAAATTCAAATATTCGAATATAATTTTCGTTATCTAAATGACTTAAAATATCTAGTAAAAATTACGTATCGCTACAGCTTAATCGATGTATTTGAATGATCTGAATTATTATTAGCTAGTATTCATTGGTTTTTTTACATACACACTTGTATGATAAATAGATTCTACTCAGGCTAATGACATTTAGAAACTTGTATCATTCAAATTCGCCGTCATAAAATAAGGCAATAAACTTTGAATACTCATTAAATCAATTAATTAAAGTAAACTGTGACGACAAGGCGTCCACAAGACATTCATTAGGCACGGGCGGGGGACAATTCCGCTAATTTATTCCAATAAAAAGGAATAACAACCCCCTTGTACCCCCTAACCCCTTGACGACTGCTTTATGTAGTGAGTGGCGACTTATCTTCAAATTGTAAGAGTTTGGAGCGCCTCTAGCGGGAGATGGGGGAGTTAACGAAAATGTTGACAAGGACTGGACCAGTGTTGCGTTAAATCTTGCGTAGGTTTTTACATACGAGTTAGTAAATGAAACTTTTTAAAGGTTTTTGAAATACATTGTAACAACAAAAACTTTTACAACACTTTTTAATATTTTTCTCAAAAGCATATTTTCTTCAAGAATAAAGAAGAAAGGCGTCTCAGTAATACAATTTGCTTAATAAACCAAATGATGTGCTAGTTAAATGAGTGTCAAGTGTCGCGGTGAGTCAGTGAGCACCACTCCTGCACCGGCCGTCTTCAGGGAGCGTAGTGGGAAACTACTGTAAGTTGGAATTTACTTGTTTTTCGTGTGTTTTAAGAATTTGTTACATTCGGAATATAGAAGACTAGCTGTGCCAGCGACTTCGTCCGCATGGAATAGTTATTTACCATAAAAACAGTACAAATCTACAGTAAGTGGATGTTTCAGATTCTGGTTGGTATGAAAATCGTCATCAATTTTTTTCTCAAAAAAAAAATACATTTTAATATACGCTGAGTTCCTGGATAAGCAGTGTGTTGTAAATCGTATCAAAAATTATGCTTTTCTAAGATGTAGAATCTTTTCCAAAATTATAAATTAGCTATAGCGTACAAATTTATCACAGGTCGAATGAAAAATAAGTGTTATATAATGCAGTTATAAACAAGCGAAAATCGTATCTGATAAAAAGCATCAAGTATAGATGCGTAGCTCCTTAAATTTTGATAATAACCAGGTTTTGGTACCTAATTTTAATCGTGCCTTCTCACTGATTTCATCATCGAGAGATACGATCTCTCGAGTAAATACAAATCGTGTTTCCACCAAAATTATGATTCCCGCACTTACATCAGTTGCCTTTTAGGGCTACAAAGAGGAAAGTAGGCGGCCCTCCCTGAAACGAATAGGCCGGGCGGCGAGCTTTTCTCACTCTCTTAAACGCTCTCGCCGGATATAGCGCGACTGTGAGGCTTGATGCTTGGGCGGGAAATGTAAAGGGAGTGGAAAATTTGGTAATGAAATCTTACGAGCGAACTAGTGTTGTAGACTAAAGATACGAACTTTAATGTTTTTGTATTCCTCAACACGATAATATGCTAGGGATACTTAAATTGGAGAAAATTATGACTAGTCTTTGTCAGTGTAGACACAGTGAGAAAAAAACGTTAACGTTTAATAAAAGGCTCTATTTATGACACATGGGCCCTATTTTTTTCTAAGAATTCTTTCTATTTCAGACCTTTTTCAAGACATATTACATCAAAGAATAACACTGAACTTACTTAATGGGATGTGGTTATTCAAAAACCGGCCAAGTGCGAGTCGGACTCGCGCACCGAGGGTTCCGTACAAACCTGCAAGGTTTACAAAGTATTTTGTGATGTAACTAAAAATTTATGGTTTTCGTAATTTTTCCTTTATCTATGCTATAAGACGTTGCTTCGTACCAAATTTCAAGATTCTGAGTTCACGGGAAGCACCCTGTAGGTTTTGATTCCCTTGCAAGTGTCGAAAATTTTCGGCATAAATGGCTGTATCTTTTGATTGCGTTGGCTTAGAAGTTTGATTTTTTCACAGCTTCAAGGGACAGTAGACCTGAGTAATTGATATAAATTTCAGCTTCATACCTCTACGCGTTCCTGAGAAAAAGGGTCTTGACAGACGGACGGACGGACGGACAGACGGACAACAAAGTGATCCTATAAGGGTTCCGTTTTTTCCTTTTGAGGTACGGAACCCTAAAAACACAACATAATGATCCAACCTTTAAAACATGTTGGTTCCATAATAAAAACATGACTTGACATTTCATTATGTGTAAAGACAATTCGAAAATCATCCCCACCGTAGTCATCACGTCCATAAAACAAAATAAATGCATATATTTTTATCAAAGTATCAAACCCTCGCAATCCCCGTGCTTGAGACAAGTGTAGCTCGAGAGTTGCCCCCGACGTGCTATTGTTGCTGCACCTACTAATATAATAATGGATATACATACATACATACACACACACATCACGCCTTCATTATGGCTTTGTGTGCCACCAGCTTTATGCTGGAAAAATTCTACCAGCTTGAGGTACTTGTGGATTAGCTGCCTTGTTGTTTCTGAATTATGAGGGACGGATTGTTTCTATTTTTTATACCAGTTACAGCTACTATGTTTGTCTGTTTTCATTAAAGAGACATATTATAAGGTTCATCATCATTATTATCCACAGTTTCACATCCTTGGGATCCCACTGCTGGGTATAGGCCTCCCTTTGTAGGTATGTGCCATCTGCTTCGATCTTGTGCAGACCATCCAGGTTGGACCCTCGACTTTGACGGTGCCGATGTCTAGGTATAAGGTTAATAAGTATGAATTTCTAAAATCACTACACATATAAGTCAGCAATAGATCTCATTGGATTTTACTACGACTTGTACACAATGAGTGGCCTACACAGTGAGTACGAGTATCATATTAATATCTAACTACTTTTAAATGTTTATTGGTAAAGTCGCGAGTTTTGCAAGTAATAAATACAAATACAAAATAATTTATTTGCCAAAGAAATTTTGTCAATAATATCTACCACTTATAGTTCTTGAATCTAATTCGATTCAGTGTACAGCTAGCTCCGCTAAAAGTGCTTCAAAGACACACAATAGAGTTGAAAGTATTCCAGATTGGAGCCCAAATTCCGCGCTCCGGCGAGCAGAACAACCCTTCAATACGCAAATGATTCAAAATTACAGTTAAAAAAAGAGAATAAAAAGCTCCGAACTCCATTAGAAACAAAAATAAATTGAATTACAACTCGATCGACATTTTCGATTTGGAGCCCTAACTCAATTAGATGGGAGAGCGCTGATGGAAAAATAAAATAAATACGAGGAACAAAAAAAATTAAAACAAAAAGAGGCCAGATATAATTTGAAATATCTCCGTAAATGCAAAGTGCGAGTGCTGTTATTTTATTCAAATGAGGGCAACTTTTTTTCAACCCTTTCTCGTAGCGCCATCAAAGTGGCCTGATATTCAATTAAAAAAAGAAGAGCGGTCCGCGACTGAAAATTAATCAGAAAAAATGCTTTTAACTAGATCTACATTTTAATGAAATTATTATTGACGAGTATTATTGTAGGTATAAATGGGAGCGCCTTTTGTCGAGATTGTGTCTCGGAGTGTCGCCTCTACGCCTCCACCTCGGCGTACTTTCTTTGCTTTTACAATCACAGGTAGTTTATGCTTAGACATGACTTTTACAGCATGTTCCGCCTTCTTATGTTAGAAGTAGGTATGTAGGTACTGTACATACAATTACACATATACTTATATTTATAATATTCTTTCCTCCTCATAAATAAAAAAATCAAAATTTGTTTATTTGACGCAAGAATTGTACAATAACGTGTGAATCCTCTGACCTTGTCGTAGCCGTGAGACTATGTTACGAGGCCTGTTCATCTCCCAATATAATACTAGGTACAGGTAAATTACGTCATAGTTATTATGTAACAAGAATACATGACAAAGAATTTAATCAAATATTTTAATAGATATACCAAAATGTATGTGTCTAAAACTTGCCGATTTCGATAGAGTTCGTCTATCATAATATTACAATCATGGGCTCATATATGTTACAATTCTATTTCGGTATGGAGTGAAATTTTACTACATCATTAAATTATTCCATTTAAATTTTCCACTTCTGAAATATTTTATCAAATTTCAGACTAGTTATTAGTCAAATATCTCCAATTTTATTTTTGCGAGCTGTCAGCTAATGCCAAAAATAATGCTAAGCATAATCGCATAGCATTATTCCGGCATGCATATGAGGCCATGAAAAGTGCTTTTCCTGATACAGATATAGGATTTAATTTGTTGATCTCCATAGCGTGGGTTTTCGTCACACCGCAACGATACGTCAAGTAGCAGTGATTGATCAGATTTTAATTCAATCGCTCATAAAATAGGTAGGTAGTGAATATAAAAAAGACAGCTGTGAAATAATATTTTATGGTTAATTTAAATAATTTCTACAAAGATAGATAGAAAATACTTTATTGTTACACACATATTTAAAAAAAAAAAAATTACATACAGAAACTACTACAGTGGCACAAGCGGCCTTATTACTAAAAGCAATCTTTTCCAGGCTACATAATATCAACGTTACATTAGACGTTGTGACTACTTAGATCCACAAGGTCTCCATTAAGCTAAAAACCAAAACAATCCTCTTCTATCTATCTGGAAGAGGATTGTCATCAAGAAGATATGTAGCATTCAATAGGGAAGTCACGCTCCTCAGTATTAAGTAACATGACATGAAGCAGAGGTGACTGATACTGACGTTTATTTTAAACACATAAAAAACGAATGTGAATTAGCGTTAAAGTGTCTGCTTTTAATCCAGACGCACACTGGTTCGAATCCGGCACTACACCAATTTGTATTTTCAAGTTATGTGTGGATTTTGCACTCGCTTAACGGTGAAGGAAAGCATCTTGAGGAAACCGACATGTTTGAGGACCGATATCCGAGAACATGTGTCTTCCGTGAAAGGACCTGGGCGCCCACCACGATGTATCTGCACTAGAAAACTCCCCTGACGAATTAATTATGTGGGAGAGTCACGACCCTCAGTCATGAGGAATATGACTCAAGATAGAGAGAGAGAGAGAGACATAAAATAATACGTGACGAATCCTTTCTAAGCATGCCAGTTCGGTGTGAGAGGCGGTGTCTGTAATTCGGAGAGTGGGCTTCGAACACATTATTATTCACCGACGGACGGAATGAATTCGTTTTTATTCAAACGCAGAATGATATAATTAAAATTTGAATACGAGATTATCTCGTGAAAAATTCAAAATCGAATTCTGTGTCGCCATTGTGATTTGTGGAGGTCATGGAAAAGGGGTAAGTGTAAAAAATAATGATTACTTATTTTGATAAAGGTCTTGTCATGACAGAGAAGAATAATTAGTAAAATACGGCAATAAATTCATTCGGTTCAATTCATGATAGGCACTACTTTCATTTCGTATGATATCAAAAAAAATGCAAGCATGTCAACTAAAATCAAATGATGTTGCTTTCGAGCCAACACATCACAAACACTTGGACAACTGTGGTAGTCTTCATTTGGCTATAATTTTGATACTATTGTAAATGACTTTTCTGAGTATTCATTCCTATTTCTATGCTATTGCGTAGCCATATTATACATAGGTACAAGCATTGCACATTAGTCTGAGCCATAATGGTATAAAACAGGACGATAACTAAATGACGCCTCGCCCCCGTCAAACGGGCAGGCACACATAAATCGAGATCCTCCCATAATAGCTGGCTCTCTCAAATCTAAGCCAAAGCCCAAAAGCCGGATTTCTAGCCGTAATACACTTAAAACGGCTGAGCTTAAATCATCGTCATCGTTTGTTGAACAAGACTCTCCGGTCACATATCAGCCCCCGCCCCCCTAGGGGGGTAGCCTCCCCCCTCTAACCCCCCAATAATTTTCGGCCTAGGCTCTCTGTAGGCATAGATTTCTAGTCTCAACGTACAAGGCGGGTGTTTTGTGATGGGTATGTAGGTACAACGTAAATACAGACGAGGGTGTTCGGTATATTTGATCATTTATAGCGAAGGCGCAATGGACGATAATGCATATACATACATAGATATAATAGGTACAGATTTCTTGGTAGTGCAGTACGGTGGTTATTTACTTGAAGATTTGTATCTGTGTGCTTGTTATTGGAAGGAGAGGGTAGATCTACTTGTTTCTGTAGAGTGCTTGGAGGTGAGAATTTCGAGATGGGCTGAGTGGCGTGCTTCGGGCTCGTGTTTAGTTCACTAGTACGCCATTATCATTATCTGCAGCTTTTCTTCAGACCCATTAGCCGTTCTTTACATATTATTTTTTTTTATACATATCTTGGCTATACTAGACACTCGGATTGGTGAAGAATGTACCGAACGAATCGAAAAATTAATATGACTTTGTTAAAAAAAAGTGTAAAATCTATGAAATTTTAGTCTTAATAGTAAGTAAAGAAATAATAAACTATTATGATCAACTGGGTAAGGTAAGGTCCGTCGATGGGAGTCAAATCAGATTTATGTTAGAATCTCGCGTGCTGCACCGGTCGGACCATTTTTGAACTGAACGGGATACTTTAGGGCTGCTTTCTAGGACTATTCTGTAACTACTAACTTAACTGTGAACACGTTATTTCACAATAAAAAGTAACCTTTATCACTCCAAGGACTTCATACTATCTACTTACTAAAAATCATGATGATCAGTGCCGCCGTTTTTGAATAATGCGCTTTTAATTAGACATGAGTTGTATAAACTGTTGGAACGTATTCTGTTATCAATTCCAATTATCCCCAAAAGACATTTATTTTCTCTTTCGCTTTATTATATATGTTAATTACTAACATAATAGATCATAGGATAGTGTGACAATAATGATTGTACAAAAATGATTCTTCCTTTCCTTATCAAAATAGGAGTGGCCAGAGATTTTTTCTTAAACTACGATAATGTGATGGATTATTTTTACTGCATATTAAACTGAAATTGAACTAGAGCTATAGATATTTAAGTTTTAAGTTTTTATACCACGTCAAACAATTTTGTTGTTTACAAAATATTAATCTTCTTAACCAAAACCTGTCATCCTACATCCAAATAAACAAGCAAATATAAACCTCAACTTAAAAAGTTGGCAACCCTGTGGGTTTGTAACTTCAGCCCTGGATTTATTCTCGAGCGGTCGTGATTTGCGAGACATTATGATAAGTGTTCCAACGCCGCCGGACCAATTAGAAACAGAATTAAATACATATTAAATGTATTAACTTGGGTCATAAAAGTTGTGTCGATTAGGAATGTAGACCAGTGGCCTATATTTATTCATCTATCATGCGTTAGCTTAGTATGGGGCTAGATGACGCTGTGTGATATGTCCTGAAATATTTGAAGGGCACAGGAAAAGAAGGAGCTCATTAACATTTTCATTGTTTCAAGTAATCATAGAATTAAATCTAAAATTTCAGTTTCTGCACTTACACCTCAACTGGAATTTGATTTGTACCTATCTAATAAAGGAACAGTGTATATTTAACATAATAGATAGTAATTTAATGACATAGGGTTGGTAAATAAATTATAATTTGAACTTTAACTTTCTAACTCCAAAATGTAATTGAAAAGAAGGTGCTCATTGTCACAATGAGCTCCTTTTTACATTTTACAACTGAAATGGTGATGATAAACAATGTTTATGTTACATAGCTGTTTTTCCTGTTTATTCAGTTATGAAATAAAATACATATTATTTAGCACAATATTTTATTTATGAGGTAAATTTGTGTAATATGTTATACTTTCCGGGGAACAAAACTTTTTTAAGTCCTGAAGGTCACTATATTTTTCAGCAGAAATTGGCAAGATGTCTGTATACAACCTTCCAGGCAAAGTGAACTCATTGTTTTGTACAGTATTCACCTCACTGGTTTTCTTCTTTCTTCCACTGATGCAAGCAGATTCCCAGGGCCCATTGTATGTAGAGCGGAAACCTACTTTAGTACTCAGCTTGTCAATTTTGAGAACTTTTATAGGACGTGAAGGAAAAGATGATTTTTTGGCGTAAATTATATCTAAGTGGCTAGTCCATGATCGAAAATAAGATGTATCTACCTCTACGACTTCAAATGGACTTGGCTTACAGCGGGCATTTTGGAAAATTTCTATCCAATCCGATGGAAGTTCTGCTCTTGTCTTAGATTTCACCAGACCCATATTTTTGTCACACTCCATATATGAGTGGCCTCTCACTGGAAATGTCATAGTAATTTTTTCTAGCTTTTTCTCATGATGTACTAAGTGATGCAGGAAACGAAACATAGTAAAATTTTTATTTTGCCCTCCGCAACAGTCACAAAATATTTGAAGGTGAGTTGTGGTAGGCTTCATGTAGTTATAAACAAAGTGATGGACAAGCGAGCATACATCATCACTCCCTTTTTTACCTTCTGTTTCTGGATACAAGTAAAAGATGCTTTTTGATGAAGACAAAACATGCACATTGAAAGCAAAGACAGATAGCTGTCGTTTATAATAAGTATCATTTGTTTGTATGTTAGGAGCACAAAGATTTTTACCATAATCAAAACATATTGCCTCCATTGAGCTGCCTGCTTCTCTGCTTTGTAATCTTGCCATCCGTTTTCTGTAGTAAAAGGTGCTTGCTTGTAGCTTATGTAGTTTATTTCGATTAAAAAGATTCAAAATTTCCCGATCCAATGTGGATTTGGCAATTGTATCTGCGCATGTCTTCTTCTTAGCCTCCAATGCTTTTGTTTTTGCTATAAATTCATCACAAATGCTGCATGTATCTGTATGAGGATAGCCGAAAGCAATGTTAAAGTCAGTGCAAAAAATATTTCTATAACTTTCGTAAGATACAGATACACCTTGATTATCTTGAAGGAACATTGCATGCATTTTTTTTACATTCAAGTCTTCAGGCAAATATGTTTTACTTGAATCATGTAGACTATAATGACTGGAACGACCTAAAACAAAAGATAAAAATATTATTTTACTTATAGAAATAAATGTACAAAATATTGTAACTATTATAGTTCTATAAAAATTATACATTACCTTTAAATGAATTAATATGCGCTCTAATTAAACTTTTGACATCATCATTGAGTTTTACATGACTGTTATGTTTTCCTCTCTTATCAACTGCAGCACATCCAGTTTTCTTCAAACTTGCTACTAAATATTCTACTTTTTTTCTCGTTATTCCATGTATCGACAGGAAAGCCTTTTTGCATATAGTCATTTCTTTTATTTCCGAATCAATCATAGCAAGTACTCTGTACTTGTACACAGCATCGAAATGTAATACTCCTTCTTTCTTGGACGGCCTATTAACTGGGAGAACTGAGATTAATCCACTCAAATAGCTATTTTGGGCATCATGTGATGCTAGTAAATTGAAATTCTGGAGAATTTGGGTTCTTGATTCCATGGGAATCTTATCGAAACATCCCAATCTGCAACCACAGGGTGGACCAGGTTCATGACTCGACAATTTTAACTTTTTCAACACTTCAGACATACGACCGTGTGATTTTCTCTTTTTGGTAGTCTTATAAACGTAATTTTCATCACAATCACTATTATTATTGCTCATTCTGAGATAAACAACCAAAAATATAGCGCACAATGTACCACGACGTAAAATTTCTGCAAGGACGCGTAACTGACAGCTGACACTTGTATGACACAATAATTAAGATGGCGGACTATGAGCGCGTTCTTTGTTACAAACGTTGCGATCAGCCCGTTCTAGCGTGGTTTCATAGACAATGGGCACCTTTTTACTAAGAATGGAATGCAATGGGCTCGTTTTATTCTAAACTTGGATTTTTTAAAATGAACTTTTATGTATAATGAGCCCCTTTTATCATGTTTAAAATAAAGTGCTCTGATTGGCCATAGAATTATGAAGTAAATGGTACAGTTAGGTAATTCAAAAAAGGTAGAAATGTTAATGAGCTCCTTTTTTTCCTGTGCCCTTCATTTATTTGTCGAATCTGTTCTGAATCGAAACCAGTTTAAAATCTGTATTAGTTAATTTAAGTACTATTCTGTTTTATATGTGCCAGTAAATAAATAGATCTATATTTTTGGTATTTATTGAGTGACGAAGCGAATAAGACATATTTTGTCGTATAGTTTATCAAGTCAGCTTGTGTCAGAGATTTTGTGTGTGCATAAAAAAGTAACATTTACTGTCATTGCGAGATTATGTAATTGTAATTTTTTTTATGACGACGTCTACTAAATTGAATACATTTTAATAATAAAGCATATTTTAATTGTAAAATTACTTATGTGAAAAAAGACTTTATGAAATTGAATAAGTACTTTTTTACGTTACTGAGCCTTTTAGGGCTCATCCTTATTTTTGAAAACAGCTACAACTAATTAAAGAGCGTTCTTTAGTTTCTATAAGCCATTGGTAATCAATAAAATAAGAGTGCAAATTAAAATTCTTTGCAAAGAAATAAAAATACAGATAAATTGACTGCAATTTTATTGTTACCCTTAGGGTTAAGATAATTGAATGCAGTTACAAATATTTTATAATTATGCCTGATCTTCTGGTCATAAATAATGAGAAATATAATGAACGAGCTTTTACCCTATTATTAAAGTGAATAGGCTATTTTATACACAGATATATATACATATGCGTTGAAATTCAGTTCATTATAATGTGCCTTCTTAGGTATTTTTATGAGAACACAACTCACACTTTATTATATAGGCTATAAGGTATTCTAAAAGAAATAATTATTTAAAAATAAAAACAATTTTGATTTTGCATTCGTGTCGAAATGTGTTGTTACATATTATATTCTGATGACAGAATGTATCCCACCAAAAACATTCTGTAAAAAAAATTGCCAAGTCTCGATAGAGCTGCTTGTTCATCTCTAATAAGTAATGAAATCTCTAGAATTAGTTAAGCCAAGTCTAAGGTTCCTTACTGCGATTTATTTATAATAATAGTTAATTTATGTGTTAATTATATCCTATCCAGAGGTTCTCAAATACGGGGCTGAAAATGCGGTGAAACGGTTCGAGAAAAGGATGGTACGGCAGCGTTTGCTTCGCGCTCGACCTGGCGGGGGCACTGCCGTGCCCCCAGATTTGTATGTTCTTATACATCAAATGTACTAGCAATTATTTATATTAAGTATTGTGACATGTAATTAATATTATGATTAAATTAACTTGAACTTGTGTTGATTTTGCTCGAAAACTTTATAGATACGTATAGAAAGACGTCGCAAGAAATACATGCATTATTAATATTTAGGCTTTTTCCATTTCAATCTTCCATTAGTTAGTTATCAAAGATAAAGTTTTCTTATGACATTTACAGGCTTTCTTAATTTTCTGCTACAGCAAACTAAGCCTTTCATTCAAATTGGTATATAAACTATCTATTAATCTACAAAATCTCGCCGTCCGGTTCTAAATAAGCCCAAGTAGAAACACGCAAGATATGACCCAAGTTTCTAACTCCGGTGTTCTAACATAATTAATATTCCATGATTGATTTATTTTACACCACGATAACATTATTTGACGTTAGTTATTACACGAGAGAACATGGCATTAAATATTAGCCAATGCTGGACTTAAGATCTGAATAAGTGTTGCGAATCGTGCTTTGCGAAATCTTAATTAATGGACTTGGATTATGGGCTACTTAAGTTAAGCTTAGTTAAGTGTAAACGTGGCTTGCGCTTTAAGTAATTTGGTTGCAAATGTAGTTAAAGTGTTATTTTTTAATTTTTTATATTTACTCATACCTTCACCTCAGTCTTGTCTAGATTAATCTGTTAGAAGTATCATCAACTCGCAAATCATAAATGGATATTTTTTAGCAACAGCACGTGAAAATTTCAAATATATTTTACTCGCTCATTACATTGTATACCTACACTGGCTTATGTCAAGACATAATTATTTTTTTTGAAGAAATCAAAAAGTCTATTTGTCTAGATTTTTAGAGTTGAACTGAGCCGCTTCCATGGATAAGATGATATTAAACTTAAAGTCATGTCAGAGGCTTCCAGGGCGGTTGGATGTTTCACAACACTAAGATTGACAACCTCATACGATCTTAACATTAGCTCATATAACAAAAACTTTTAGAATAATTAAAAACCTCAATTTTTAAAATCGGACAAAAAGAGAGCCTTTTTTAAAGAAACATAACCTAGAGTCAATAAACTCTTAAAAACAAACGCAAACCACTATCAGATCTAAAATAAGATCTGTAATGGAGTGTTCCACAGTGATAAATGATCAGTTTAAAACAACAAGTACAGAGCATAATGTATACCGCGTCAATAGCTACCGGTTGATTCATTACAGTGCAATTAAGGCGGAGATAAGAGTTGTAATTACGTATGCTAATCGTGGACTTAATTCGATGCACTTGGTGGTAAGGGCGGGGTTGGACTGGAGGAAGTGGGTGTTGCGACCGGGAAGATGGTTGCGAAAGTGGGAAATAGTTGCGCGACTAAAAAGCGTCGCAGATTGAATCAATCAAATTCAGTCATCAAATTTATAACCATATCAGATATAGATATTTTTTAGAAGAAGTATGCTAGAATATTTTACTAGAAATTCAATTTAATATAAATCGTATGTATGTGTGGTATAGTGAATTATTTATTATAATGATAAGATGTGTATACGTCATAGAATTCTGTTGAATTATAATTTATTTTATGTGCACATAATAAATTCTTAAGCCTAAAATGTATAAGATTGGAAAACACAAAAATCTTGAGTTTATAAGGTAACTTCTAGATAAGCGTGTTACACCCTAGGCGGCAGCAATGCTTAACATCCGGCAGACTGTAGTCTAACGCAAACCTATCCCACGTAAAAAAAACACCAAACTTTTCCAAACCAAAACCTTTTCTTAACAACCGCACCCGACAAACTTGCAGTTTTACTAAAAAGTCGAGCTTTAGCAACCATCCCGTATGCACACAGCCTTACGTCGTGGTTGGGAACGAGGCTCTACAACCGCTGGAGGCTCTTGTTTGCATTACAGGTATATTATCGCTATATTTATACCTAATTATAAATTAATACCGCATTTCAAACCTGTTGCGCGCCTTGAAAATGTCGCACTCGGAAAATTCCATTGTTATACACTTATAGCCATATTCCAATTAATTGGATGACTTTATTTAATACTTGTTAATTTATGTACTAGTTTTAATAACTTTATGATTATGTTAATGATCTTGTAATGGTTATTGTGCTTGTTTGCGATTATAAAATAAGGTTATAAGTAACTTGTGGTTTTATAACGTTGTTGTATGGATATGGATCGCACATATTTGTAATTATATACGCCTGAGGGAAACTGGGTTCTTCCTGTTTAGGTATACATACGACATTTTGTAAGTACCTATGATAAATATTTTTTATAAATCTATACTAATATTATAAAGCTGAGGAGTTTGTTTGTTTGTTTTTTTGAACGCGCTAATCTCAGGAACTACTGGAGCGAATTTTTTTGGTATTTAATATACCATTTATCGAAAAAGGCTTTAAGCTATAAAACATCACGCTGCAACTAATATGAGCGAAGAAATAATGGAAATGTGAAAAAAACGGAGAAAATTATTCATCTTTGAGGATGTCCGTTGCGTGCGCTGCGAAAACGGTTCAAAATATCACAAGAATGTGTATGAAAGAATTATTTATTTTAAAATAATCTAACAGAATGTCTTCAACAATATATGTCTATCTGTTAAGGTTAACTCACTAGACCGTTTTATGGTAATAACTATTCCACTCGGATGAAGTCGCAGGCACCAGCTAGTATTTACAAAAAGGGTGCCTAAACATAACTTTTTTGTGATAAACATATGTATAAGAATATGCTAGTTGAATATTACTTACAACTCTTCTTTTATATTTTTTCAGAATAAATAACTTAGTTAAAAATATTTAGTCTTATTAAACACCGGCTCCTCCTTTTTAAGTTCAGCTAAAAAATGATTCTGAACTAATATATGTATATTGTTTAAACACTTCTTTGAACTAATGAATTTAATATAATAAAAACATTTTATTGAACAAATACCTGCCACAATGACCGCTATTGCCCTACAATACATTTATGTAAACTTCGAACAAAGGTTAGTTCTAAATACCTAACCTAGATACCAACATAAGATATATTTAATTAGAACCACCTTCCTGTCCCGATAGCTGTAATTGCGGCATTATAAAATTTATTGTTAATTAGTTAAGTAAATAGTATTTTATCTGCATGCATGTCAAGTACCTGTTGTGTTTTTATAAAGAATACCTTCATCTATAGCAGTACGTACTTAATGCTTGTTTTTTTATTATAAAGTGGATTTGCATTTGACTATAGCTTTCCTGGTGGTAAGCGATCAATATTGTCTAGGAAAGAGCGTGCTTACATTGTAGAACCGATTCACACTGGCTTTGAAGGTGAACATTTTAGGTTTTTATTTTATAACCTTGCGATCTTCAAAGCGAGAGTGAATCGGTTCTTACTGGGTATGCACGTTCCATCCTAGACCGTAATGATTGCTTACCATCAGGCGAATTACGGTCAAGTGCAAATCCAATCCTTGTAAAAAAATAAAGGTCGTGAGTTACTTTGCGGTTTACTCCTTTTTCATCTATAACGCAACGATTTCTTAAATTCTTCACAGCTAAATAGTTAATTAAAATTATAACTTCTAAGGGATACAAAGTTATTTTTTTTATACATTTTACAACTTGCCTGATATTAAGCAACGTTATAATCTACGATCTAGCGCGCTTGCCTAGAAGAAACCGGTTTCCTAGTGACTTGAAGGCCGACAAGTTATAGTTCAAGGGGAATAGAGATTCGGGCAAGGAGTTCCTCAGTTTGGCTGTTCGCACGATGAAAGTCGAAGCAAACCGCTAGCAGTTCCTTTTCTATGATAGTTACTCGAAAGTATATTCAAAAATAAAGCAGAAACAAAATGTATAAATGTATATAATGTATATGTTAAACGCATCTGTTAATTATTTATCATTAGTCTTGTACTGTATACAAAAAAACTTCTGCAATACCTAATCACCATTTATCCTTTCAACACTCAATATTCTGAAATCAAACCTTTTTATACTCCAGACAAGAACTGCTAAAAAAGAAAGAGGAAACCGACCAACTATTTGCACATTTTTCCACAAATTCAATATTCATGTCGGTATCAGTAAGTAATTGACAATACAAAATCTGTTTCGCATAATGTCAGGTCAGAAGCACAATATCCCCTCCATATTGACAACAGAACGTGCGGCGGGGACTAAAATGGACGAATAAATAAAAATAAATAAATAAATATTCCGGGACATTGCACACAGCGCCATCTAGCCCCACACTAACTACACGAATGGAACTATAAATTGAATCTGTTACTGTTTTATTATAATAATTTCTTTTTCTTTTCTCATAGTAACGTTCAAGCAATTTGGGCAACTATAAAATAAATATGCGTTCTGTACTTTATATTGTTCTATAACCATATTATCATGTTAACATCTCTCACTGCTAAGGCAAGGACAGTTTGTTACACCGTAATTTTATAAGAAGTGTTTTTCTCCAATGTTTCAGTATTCATTTATTAAGCAAAACATCGAATAGTTTTTTTTTAATTTCTACATAATAGCATATTTTTACCTTATCTAAATACATATAAAAAAGTCAGAGGTGACTGACTGACAGTGATCTATCAACACACAGCCCAAACCGATGGACGGATCGGGCTGAAATTTGGTACCATGTAGGTAGATGTTAAGACGTAGGCATCCTCTAAGTAATGATTTTTGGAAATGCCACTTGCAAAGGGGTAAATTGAGGATCCAATTTTTACTTTTTTAAGAATACAACTTTAAAAAGACTTTAAAAATTCAGTTGTGCATAACAACCGAATTAGATCCCTCAACTGTAAAGCAGGATTCATCCATTATAAATTAAGCATCGCCGTAAAGCAACCAGCACATCACTTGTACCGAAATAAATCTGGCATCGGAAAGCATATGGACAAGTATGGACATTTGAGGGTAGCAGGAAATATTGGGGATATTTAGGCTAAGAATTAAATAAGTATGGACAATCAATTTGTGGTTGGCAAGTGTTAAGATAAAGTAGTAGTTTAATGAAGTTAACTTAAGAGTGAGTAATATGCTCAAACTGTTTTGTGTTTTCTGAATTCATCCATATAAAACACAAAACTAAAACAGTCAAAAAAAATTACATAAATATATTCAATTTTTTGCAATATTATAATACTTGTGCCTTGCAAGTCCAAAAAAAGTTTAAGAGTTGTTACTCTCCAAATTTATTTAAACTAACTGCTTTAGGGTTACAGCATACAGTAACATAAGTGTTTCTACTCGAACTGGGCCTAAATGAAATTGCTATTTCTACTTAAGCGTGCCGAAGAAACAAACACACACTAAAACCTTTAAAAATGAGTTTGATATCATACCTTATCCGCCTATTTATAATTCTAAGTCCTGTCCATCCAAAGGTTGCCTGAAAGAAATCGCCGGAGGCGATAAGGCTGCCCATTGTACATTGAATTAGTTTTGGTTTCTTTAAGTTTTTATTATTGTTTCGTGTGCTTTAAAGATATATCTTTCTATCAATCTATCGTAGCTATCCAAAATGTCACAATCCAAACGTCAAAATCAAAATGTCACAGTCTAAGTTACATCATACAGTCAATGTGTGTGGTATAAATTGATTAACTCCGCACTAGCCTGCCCCGCAAACATCGGAAATGAATTGACATCTGAATCTGCGAAGAATCATTATCACGACATTCCCGCTATTAGCACCTGATTAAATTAACTGTTGGTTAAATTAACCGGTTGACGGTTAAATGGCTGATCGACATTGCTTTTTGTATTGAGCTGCGGGATGCGATGCGATGTGCGTTTCGCTTTCGTTAGTGAATTTTCATGATTTGTCACGAGGATATTTTTGAGTATTTTATTGTGAAATTTCAGCTACGTCAAGTGTTTTAACTATTTCAGAATTTCATCGATAGGGAATCAAGGGTTTGTAATACATAAAAGATAATTCAAATGTGACTAGTTAAAATGAAATAACGAGTGTATTAGGTAGGTACAAATATAAATAAACAGAAAATTTAGCTAAAATCAGTAATTACTTGCTATTAAAAAAACTTCAAACTTATGCATATTACAGTGGGATTCAGCAGTTAAATTGAATTTAAACACAAAAAGATTTCCATTTTGTTAACTATCCTAAAGTTCCAACATTAGTACATGCACAATACTTTGGCGTAATATCTAAAACTAGCTGTGCCAGCGACTTCGTTCGCATGAAATAGTTAATACCGTAAAAACGGTTCTAGTGAGTTTATTTTTAAAGATAGACATATACTGTTGCAGACATTTTGTAAGATCATTTCAAGAGAAATAATTTTTTAATACATATTTTTTGATATCTTGAACCATTTTCGCAGCACACGCAACGGAAGCCCTCAAAGATGAATAATTTTCCCCGTTTTTTTACATTTTCCATTGTTTCTTCGCTCATATTAGTTGCAGCGTGATGTTATATAGCCTAAAGCCTTCCTCGATAAATGGTTTATCCAACACAAAAATATTTTTTTAATTTGCACCAGTAGTTCCTGAGATTAGCGCGTTCAAACAAACAAACAAACTCTTCAGATTTAAAATAATATAGTATTGCTATGTTACCAGTAATCTCGATAATTCCATTAAAAATATAGAAATAGAAATAAAAAAAACATTTATTGAGACAAATTTACCAAAAATATGACTTTCGGACCGACGACGTTCGAAGAGTCAACACGAGTCCTGAGGATGCCTCGTGGAGAGGCGAAACACGGGTCGACTAGAATATCTTGCCGAAAGAGAACAACAAAGCTTCAAGACACAAAGTGCGGTGTTGGGAAGATCTTGAGATCCACGAAGGCCACGTTGGTTAGGAGGTGAGGTGTGGTATATGGAGGAACACACCTAAAAACCATCAGTTTGTTGTTTGAAGTCGGTTAAGGAGCAGTCGCAGCGGAAAAACACTACATATTTCTCCAGAGTTTCAGCAAAAATATATATACAATAAATAAATAAATAAGTCTGCCTCAACACAGCCCCAGCTCAGCATAACGCTGTTTACTGGAAGCAATCAGCGCTGGTCTTTCGTTGGGGCTGTTAATATATTATATAATAGTACGGTTTTATTACGAATTTTCACAAAAAAATGTCCATCCAAAAACTTCTTCTCACAAAGTGATATTACAGAGGTTCAATAATTCTTTTTTTAAATTCTTTTTATTATGCCAAAATAAACACAGTACTAAGAAAAAAATCATTAAATCTTACATGTAGCAGTACAAGTTGGTATTCTATTGTTCCGCGCTAAGTCCCATAGATGGGCTTGTGTTGCGGGACAATGTTTCCTTCTGTGACTTTTTATTAGATAGTGAAACTCATATTACAAACAAAGATGTTTTTACTTTACAAGTTACCATCAGTACCTTACATTAGTACATTACCATCAGTTTGTAAATATATTGTAAAAACAACGACCTTCCTTCTTTTACAGCTTACAGACCCGTACTGTAATAATTAAAATCGTTTTTATGAAATGATACTTTAATCAATCGTGTATCCCTCGGAGTCGGGCGCCGACTGGCATTGACGTTTTTTGGTTTCATACTTAATTATTTACAAAATATTGAAAAAGTATGGCCGAGAGTGGATGAGTGGTGGAGTGAGACGGTGGGATAAGGTTCGATTCTCGTTCTGGGTTGGTGTTGGAAGGTTTTTCTTATTAGAGTAAGTAACAGCAATTTTTTTTTGCAACGTATGGTATGTATTTTTTTTACCGTAAGTGCAAGTATTAGTCATTTTGGCCCCGAAGAAAAAGGTTTTTATACTTTTTCTTCGACGTTTTGTCACGTCAATCACTGAACTTTTTCGTATATGACTTATCGTATTTATTTATAATTGTACATTTTTTAATATAGTAGGCGCATAGATCAGATAAGTAGGCAACTTAAATAAAATTATTCTTCACAAAGACATTAGTTTGTTTTGGTAATTTTGTGTTATTTCTTCACAGCAGCCATCATACATATCAAAGACGTAAAGCTAGTAAAGACTAGTAGCATGAAATAAGAAGGTGCTGATCACATTACAAATGAGCCAGTGAAGCTACCCAATAAACACGGCGGCGGAGCAAATGAATGATAGTTATTTTATTTTTCGATTGTCCAATGCGGTCCGAGCGCCGTTCGTCCGTCCAAGAATTAATCACGACCGGCCCGGCCCGAAACCGCGACAATCTGCGCTCTTTTTGAAGCGCAAAAACCTATTTTTTCGCATTTTTTCTATTCAGCGCCAATAGTTTTTTGCGGTCGATGACCGTGCCCGCTTTTATGAATGCGATGTTGTTTTTAATAGGCCCCGGCGCACTCTGCCTCGGGTTGGTTTGGGAACCTTTGAATGTTATTTTTGTGTCCAATGACTTGACTTGTGAACTCTTTTCTTTGAAGTAGGTATTTCTCAACAAGTACTTTCACAAATGTGGAACTGAAAAGATACTAACACGTGGAGGTTTTTGAAAAAATAAACAAGATTTTTAGTTTACTCGGTAACGGACTCGACAAACCTACCCAAGTATCAAGTTTTTAACAAAGTTTGCATAAAATCCAGCCAGTAACAACTTCTTAAATTTTTTATTTACCCGTGGAATTGTATCTACAACAAACGTAACTGATTCTGAACTAACCAACTGAGTCATACAATGTCGGCTTACATACTAACCTATAACTAATACAGTCAATAAGCTCTACGTTACTTCTTTCACACACTTACCACACGTACGTAAGTCCTGCACCTTATCACCGCCCGCGCTGCGCAATGATAAGCTTTCTAATCTCTCCATCGAAGCCTACCCCCCGCACTAAGTAAATACAATTTCATGTAAACCTTACTAAAACGGTACACAGTAAATGCACTGATTATAATGAATAATTCAAGCTGCGAATATCTTAACATGCGCCAGGACCAGTATTATACATTGCGTGGGATTGCCTTATTCAAATTCAGGCTTATTAAAGTTATCTTTACTTTTGAATTCATTAAGTTAACTATCGCTAATTAAGGCCTGGTATCAAAACCTATAGTGTGTTGTTTTAGGATCGAAAGGCCTTAACTTCGCTTTTGTGGAGTTCGGGACGACAGAAGATCGTGGACTTCAAAAGGCCCACGGTAATTTTGTGGCTAATTAAAATAATGGTAACTAATAAAACAACACCTACATACTTATAAAGTAATATAGTTTCAGTTCGTTTCAGGAAATTTACTCACTCTATATTTATCTCTGACTCGTAGTAAAGAACCTAAAAGTTAACTTTGTTTTCCGAGCAGCACCATAAACTGTCTAGCGCTAGAAAATCCCACATCTCAGCTAAACAAAAGGAACATTGTAATGCGCATCTCGAAGACAGAATTCTCCATTTTCCTTCAAACCTTTCATCGGAATCCGAGAGAGCCATTAATCAGTGGCTAAAAATGAAATCAGTAGCAATCCATCAAACAAGCCCTAGTCTAATTCTAGAGCTCCGAGGCAGGCCATAGGAGATAGTCCGAGTCAGCTCATTAAAATATGTAAATGTCGCCCAGACATTACGCAGATAGGTGCTTCTGACTTATTGACTGGTCCGCTTTATGCATGTTGTAGCGAGCAAATGTAACCGATGGTTCTGTATGTTTAGAAGGACAATATTTGCTACTTCGTTAGTTTATACCATGTTAAATGACCAATACACAGAATGCATGAAACATCGTCGTAAAATTTGGCATAAGAGCGTTAGCTAAAATTCTAAACTTTTCGTCTAAGTTATAAACTAAATTTAATAATGACTTCATAGTTCATATAGTTTATGCAAAACTCGTAGGAACAATATATTATTTATACTCATCGTACTATTTATAGGCCATGATAATTATTTTTGCATAGGTACCTACATAGCTGTAAAAGAAAAGTTACAAAAGCTTGACTAGTTTAATAAGTATACTTAAATGAAAAAAAATACTATGCTTCAATTATTAGTTTAGTAATTAATTAGTATATATATGTATGTTATCTAGTACCCACGACACAAGCGTTTGCTTAGTGTGGGGCTAGATGGCGCTGTGTGCAATTTCCTGAAATATTAATTAATTAATTTATTTATTTAAGTATTATATACGTTATCTAGTACCCCTGATACAAGCGTAAGCTCAGTGTGGGGCTGGATGGCGCTGTGTGATATGCCATGAAATATTAAAAAAAAAACCCAAAACCTGGCTACTTCTTGCATACCTCCGTTCTGTGGAGTTGTGAACGCATTACTCGTTCCAGGGCACCTACCGCGCGCTATTTAGTAGCAACAAATGTGGCTTTGACTGTGTGTGTATGTGTATTGTGTGTGTGTGCTACCGTTTCTTATTAATAAGGACTATCGGTAATGAAGTGGAGAAGGCTTTCGGGTTGACAAGCGTCACTAATAATGGAGCAAAAAATAGTGTTTTGAAGGATTTAATTGCATCTACAATGGATTTATTCGATCATGTCCTCCGTGGAAGGACCTGGGCGCCCACCACGATGTATCTGCCCAAGAGAACTCCCTTAAAAACATAAACATATCTTTATTTTGCATCATATAAAGTGTTTTTACTAAATTGTAACCCTGCCCTCTGCACTAGGCGCACCTGTGTCGCGGAGGGTAGTTGCTTAGCGACCGGACTATAACTATGTATGTATTTACATCAATTAGTCTATTAGTAGTATTTGTATTTTTGTTTTCTGGTGTACAATAAAGCTATATTGATTGATTGAGAAATGTCATTTTTATTCGCTATTCTTCTTCTTATCAAATGAGAGTTGCCAACTCTGGTGTCGAGAGTTTATCAAGCCGCCTTGAGGGCCTCTGACATGGCTAACGACTGCTGTACTAAACAAACAGCTGGGATCTACAATTTAACGTGTCATCCGACCCACGGAAGCGCCCAAAATGGAATGCCACTTTTCGGTCACCCATCCAAGGACTGGCCGCGTCGACCTTTGCTTAACATTGGTAATCGCAAGCGATTGCCTCCGCTAGCTTTACGGGCGCTTCGCTATTAAAGGTCTTTGATTAAAGAGTAGCGCTGTCTCCGCAACAACCCAGCCCCAGCTCGCTCGGGCCCGCTGAGGTAAGCAAGAGTGTTGTTTTGTTCCAGTCCCCGTCATTACGTACCTTTCAGCTCATTACTGGAACAGATCACTCGCTTAATTTGTGCATTTCCGATCCAAAGATATTCAAATTTCAACCCTAATGACGCACAGGAAATGCTAATAAAATGTTAATGAGGCGAAAGCGGGTATCCATGGCTATAAGTGACAGATTTGCTTGACAGACTCGGGCTGTTTGCAGCGTGGTATGAATAAGTCACGATTTTGTTTTTATGCGGACGTTCTATTATAAATGATAGGTTTTGATGTTGAGGCACTTTGCGGTTAATAAGTTATGACATGGATATGGGAGGGAGATTGTGGGAACTGCGCTGTTCAGAGAAATGGCTGGTTTATGTAACTGTTACGGTTATGGGTGTAGGAACAGAAAATGGACCGTTTGAGAAATATGCTCAAAGTGGATATCACAAAGGTGTTTCACATTAATCCTAGTCATTTAAAAAGTAGAGTTATTTTAGTTTTTACAAGCTACTTTTTTGCCTATTTTACGTTGCAACTATTTAGTCATTCCATCTCATTACAAAAAGCGGTTTATCCAATAGTCCAGGACTTTGAAAATAAAAAGTGGGTTCTTGTTGTTCAGACATCACATACAAGCAATCAAAACGTCAACAAAAATTGGAACTTCTACTAAACATTGGTACATTTAGACAGTTTGATAATTATGACAGTAGACAGACAATTTTCGAACAACTAAAACGGACTTGGTCTAGTCTTATATTTTAAACCACGTTTTGTAATAAGGCCCATTAGGTATAATAATTGGTTTGAAGGTTGTTTTTGCTCCATGCATGGAAGCGGCGGATGCTAGTCGAAGCCTTTGACTTGAGATATGTCGGGATGAATAGTGACATATTTAACTTTCAGGACCCTATATCTAATACCATTGCGCCAAAGATCACGATAGTCCGTTGCTCCATCGCGGCGTGATCGCGAAACAAACAGATCAACAAATCAAAAACACATTTGCTTTTATATGTATATAGATAAGTATATTTTAAGTGATATGATATTCCACGAAAAACCGCGAGTCGCAGTTAATACAAAACTCTTTCTCGTTTTTCAGGTCGGGCACCTACATGCTTACATGAAATTCATTACCAAAGCCTAATACCTCCCCCCTTGACCAGCGGGTGGGGGGTGACAAACCCCTGTAATGCCACTGTTGAATTGCAAAAATCTCATTATGCTCTAACTGTCGTTATAGGAGTAATTAACTACCTGGGACATAAGTGTAATGGAGTAGAGATTGTAAGTTTGTGTTTTATTTTCATTTTGAAGATATTTAATGAACAGTTTTTTTACAACTTACTTTTCGGCGTCCATTCTACATTTGCGTCTCTTCAAGTTTTTATTTCATCTATGAATCAAAGGTAAGAGCCTACATTGCACGACACAAGTTTCGACTTAGTGTGCAATGTAGTGCACCCAGTGCTTAATGTCTATGTAGTATTATTATCTTGTCAAATATTGTATCCTATTTTAAGTAGGTACCTACATTTACAAGTACGTAGCATTAACATTTGTAACTACATAGTTATAAAGTCTAAATAAACCATTATATATTTATAAAAGTTTCAATTTTCCTGAGATAAATATTGTGGAGATACACACTTTTATGTACGAAGGCATATACTACACATATATAATGTATCCGTGTCGCGGTTATAAAGAATATAATATGTTGAATATAAAATGTATGAATATAAAAACAATAATCCCTTAGAAGGGGTCGAGACACGAGATATGTCACCAGTAAAGCAATAAAAATATGTTAGGAATAAAAAGTAACCAATCAAATCTATCTCTATTTTCACTTGTTTTTTTTTCTTCTATCACGACTCCACATATCCCCTGTTCCCAGTAATTGTGTTTGGTTATAACGAGTTTTTTGGCGCCCGCGGTCAAGCTGCGCCGTGCATTTGCCTCTTTATCTGCGCTTAGAGCTTTTTAAACTTTTTCACCGACTCCAAAAAAGAGGAGGTTCTCGATTCCTATATAGTTCATTTGTTTGTTTTGCATCTATTGGTGATTCACTAAAAGCAGCTCCTATTTGAAAAAAAGGAAGGACAGGTCCTAGTAAAATATTTCCTTTCTCCTTTTATAATACAGACAACAACAATGATACTACTTAAGAGACACGTGAAATCTGCCACAACACAGCCCCGACTCAGCATAATGGTTGTGTGACAGCAACCAGCGCGGATCTTTCGTTGGGACTAGGTGTGACGTCACGCGCTCATATTATTCTTCTTTTTAGCCATTAGTTGTCTATTTCTTAACATAGGCCTCTCTTAATTTTTTCTCCATGGCTCTAACCATCCAGTTGTGACCCGCGTGCTTCCAAACGCAAGCTCATATTTTTATTTATACTCTAAAAAACCGTCAACAAGTTGTTGGTCAGCTACCGTTATAAGATCATGCGTTAGTAAAGCAGTATATTTTGATACGAAGCATGCACTATATAAATATAGGTAGTTATAGTGTTTATAAAAAACGATGTCCGACTGGTCAACGGCCAGTAGGACGTCCCAAGTACCGCCGGAAGGACCAGATGGAGGAGGATCTGCAACAACTCCATGCTACCGAGTGCAGGAGATGGCGCAGAACCGAGAGGAGTGGCGTCTCCACGTGTCGGAGGCCAGGAACCACTTTGGTTCGCAGCGCCACATTAGTAAGTTTATAAAAAACTCTTAGTTTCTAAAGTAGGTATATTTAATAAGTTTTTATGCTAGAAATACAATTAATATATAACTAAACTTTATTTACTCAAATTAAATATTCAACCCTTACAAATAAAACGTAAAACTTTCTTTACTTTTTGTAAAATAATCACATAGGTAAAATATCTATATAAAACATGACTTTTAAAAATGGCGATAATAATCATACAATAATAAAAACAATAGATTTTATTTGTCAAAGTCATGTTTCATGAGTTGTTTACTAGTAAAATATAAAATATGTCAGGACATATCACACAGCGCCATCTAGCCCCATACTAAGCTTACTCGACTTACAGTAGTATCGTGGGTACTAGATAACGGATAGGTATACTAGAACTTTTCCAAAGAAAACTTTTTTTATAGAATATTCTTTTTCTATTTATGAATCACGACCCTTCGATCCCGATCTTCGACCTCGACGTCAATTTTCAGGACCTGGGGGTGACCTCATGCGATTTCCCTTAAACGGAAGTTGCTGCACCTGAAAAAAATATATAAAATATGTAAAAAAATCATCATCATCTGCAGTTTCTAAAAAAATCTTTTTCTGAAGATACTACGAATTGAAAGCAGAACGGTTAAACAATTCCTAGAAATCTTGTCTGTTTGTCTGTTTATTTAAACGCTCATCACACAAAAACGGCTGAACGGATCAATGTTTTTTTGGTATGTAGGTAGTATGAGGTCTTAGAAGTGTCATAGGCTACTTTTTATCCTGAAATAATGCGAGAGAAGCCGAGGGCGTCCACTAGTTACAAGTAAGTACATGAATGAACACAGGTGATAAGCTATGTAATCTCGTATTCATTACTTAACCCGACCCAATTACAATTAGCCATAATAATTACAAATGAAAACTGCAATTGCATAAATAAAACCTTCATCACGCGCCTATTTAAAGATTCAGAGTCGTGTTAAATAGTCTGTGTTGACGGAAACCGATTTATCATTTTTGTAACGTTGTATTGATGAATGGTTTTACAACTTTTATAACATAACCTATTTATATAAAAGTAGGAAGGTACTTATACTATGTTTGTGTTATGACACTTTTACTCATTGTTATTTTATTATATAGTATCACTATTCTAAATATGGGCTTAAATTGCGGCAAAATTTTAATGTTAACAGCAAATTTTGGTTGTCTCAGACTATATTGATAATTTTGACTTCTTGTATGCTGTTTCCAAAGATTTCCACACGGCTTTTCTTTTCCTATTTATAAGAAAATCTTTGTAGACATTATTGAAATATTAATAAGCTGCATATTGTCGTTTTAATCGATTTACTTATGCAAAGAGTATTTTAACCTCATTAAAAATGTGTGAGTCAACTTTTAAACAATTTCCCGCCAAGTCAGAAAAAATATCTCGCGCCATCTATTTTATTCTTAGCAAACTTCTTGTTACTTGAGAAACCCGAAGCAGAGTAAGAACCAACACCACCGTAATCTCACAAAAAAGTTCAATGATAACCAAATAGATGGCAGCACTAGTCATACCACAAGTGTAAATACATTGGTATGGAAATATGTAGTACCTCTCTTCGATTATTTTTGTAATTCCTCTCCCAGGTGGGTGAGACAGGCAAAATCCTTGGAACTTGGTTGAATACTCGCAGCACTCTGTAAATAGCAAACGGAAAACTTATTAAATACATACCTATTCAAATTTGAAGGAAGTTAATTTAGTAAGTAGGTAGTATGTTTTACCTAAGAATTTTAAAATATCTGTTCAACACAATTTCCAGTCTGAAGAAAAAGTGTTCTGCCAAAAGATCCATTTCCTGAAATAAATGAGATTTAATAAGTAAAACACTTTTATACCCAAAAATAATATAATACAATGACCAATACAAGACAATGTTAGTCTAATCAGAAAGTTTTTGAAATAATTAATAATTATGGAAGGGTAGTAACAACATTATAATACCAACACATACCTAGGTAGGTATTTATTGTAAAGCGATATCTGTAACTAGCTGTGCCTGAGACTTCGTCCGCATGGAATAGTTATTTTGGGCATTAATTCTTTGAATTTTGAAACGTTTTCGCAGCGAACGCAACGGAAGCCCTCAAAGATGAATAATTTTCCACATTTTCCATTATTTTTTCGCTCCTACTAAGTAGTTGCAGCGTGATGTAATATACCCATAAAGCCATCCTCGATAAATGGTCTATTCAACACAAAATATTTTTTTCAATTTGCACCAGTAGTTCCTAAGATTAGCGCGTTCAAACAAACAAACTCTTCAGCTTTATAATATTAGTAGGTATAGATAACACAACATTTATTTATTTAGTAACAGTAAGTTATTTT
Source organism: Macaria notata (assembly GCA_927399415.1). Lineage (NCBI taxonomy): Eukaryota > Metazoa > Arthropoda > Insecta > Lepidoptera > Geometridae > Macaria > Macaria notata. Next base: position 3,542,191 of record OV656737.1, read on the forward strand.
ATTCATTAGTTACTCACGATCACTTATTGGTATTCCGAGTTAGCACGCACACCGTCTCGGTAAAATGCACAATGAAACTTTATAAAACAATCTTTGCGATGCGACATAACATAGGACAGAGTATAGCCTTGATTTCCAACTAAGATAATATACTGCAAAGAATACTATTACCCTTTTAAAAATATACTGAACCAAAATGTTGGACCTTTATTTTGCTTGATGAAATTGAAAGGAGGTAAGTTTGAATTTAGCGGAAGAAATGCACTGCTTACGCGGAGCGCTTCAATCTCTTGCGTGTAAACTATCTGGGTTGCCAGTTAAGTATTGAAATAACTACTAAAATTCCATTGAACTATTATAAAAAATATTAGAAATTTGTGCTTTCAATTTGCAAAATAACTTTAAATTGTATTACCTATATCAAAAAGTCCTTTGATATTGTTTTAAAATAAGTATTTATTCAGGTAAATTATGAACCGACTATGTAACAGTTTAAAAAACAGCAATAGGTACCTAGCTAATTGTAATTTTTGGGAATATAGATTGGAAAGCTTTTAAATTATTTTAATTACAGAAGATTATTCCGTGAATGTTTTTAATTAATCACATTAGTAAGGTGCGTCATCCGCAGAATATTAAATAATCATTAGTTAAAGGTAAGATCAATATCGTCTCCATCGAAATCACTACGATCATCATTAGTTCGAATATTCTCAGATGTTTGTGCTGGATTCTCTGATGCTCGCTTAACATTCGCTGGTGCTCGCGTAGTGTTTGTGTTCTCTACAGCTCGCGCTCGCTTCGGACTTGATACAGCAGAGGTTGTGGTACGACGGCGTTTTGCAGACTCTTTGGTGGTCGAGCCGGGAGGTTTGATCGCATTCATGCGAGCAGTCTGAAATATTATGAATTAGATTTACTTATTTAACCAGGTACTTAGGTTACTTTAAATAAATAAAGATTTGTGGCGATACCCATTTTGAATTTGGCGCGCCTTGAGCATGCGCCCCCAGCCACGCCACGGCCACAGCGGAAACTAAAAAGAGCTGCCATGGCAATGATAGAGATCGGAGGTTATCTGTTTGTGTAATTGTATAAAAATGTCTTGCACATAATGAGTGAAAATAAAAAGTGACTCTTATACATAATGTTTTAATTAAACCGCACACCCAGTAATGTGACTTACATTTGGTGACTAACGACGCCGCAGTGAGCGGGGCCCCATGCCCTCGCTTAGCGACACGCATTTCTGCGAACCGCTGCTGCAGTCCCCGGGCCGCCGACGCGGAGTCCCGGCCCTTGACTCGCACACGACGCACACCACCGGGCGCGGCAATCAACGACGCGCACTCCTATCTACACCTACCACCGCTGCGATCGCCGGGCCGCCAACGCGGTATCACGGTCCCCGACTCGCTCACCACGTGGCGCGGCCACCAGTGCGCACACTACGCACCAGTGCAGGCGGTCCCTAAGCCGCCCCACGCGCCCCTCGTGCCAGCAGGAGCCTTCGCCTTGGCCGGTCGTGCACGCGCACGCCGCCGTCAGGTACCAAATTGGATCCGAGGTATGTGAAGAAAGTGTGGTGTAACTCATCCATCTCAGTACAGTGATTAGCTAACGGTGACGATAACTAATAACTCTAACAAGTGGTGGCGGTTATAACAATGACACTGAGATTGTGCAACCCAATTAACCTATAACTTAATATACTTACATATTATTATATGCATACTTACCTATGTTTATCAGTAGGATATTAACCGACATGGTGATTAAGGCTGCTTGTTTGTATTAAACATATTAACTATCTACCAGACTACTACAATCTCTGTAGACTACTTGTATGTGTTTGTATTATATTGTATTATTTTGACTTACCACAAATACCACAATGTCCACTCCGCATGAGGAAGAGCTGCAAGCCCAGCTCAAATCATTACAGGAGCAAATGGCCTGGCTAACAATGCCTCAACCTACGGTCAGTGCGGTTTCTGTGAAGTTAAATGCTTTTTGGCCGGATAAACCACACACATGGTTCGCACAAGCAGAGGCACAATTCGAGATCGCTGGGATCTCCAAAGATGCTACCAAATATGGGCACCTACTATCAATATTAGATGCACGGTTGGCTGACGAGGTAGAGGACATCATCGCTAACCCACCAACAGAAAATAAGTATGAAAACTTAAAAACTGAGCTAATCAAACGCTTTTCCTTGTCCAGGGAACAACGCATTCGCCAATTACTAAGCGAGCAGGAGATGGGGGACAGGAAGCCCTCATCATTCCTTAGACACCTCCGTTCCCTGGCAGGGAAAAGTGATGAGGGCATTGTCAGAGAACTTTGGATGAGGAGCCTACCCCACGAGGTCCAGCACATACTTATGGCTCAGCTTGACCTCCCCTTGGACAAGGTGGCTGACCTGGCGGATGCCATACTAGAAGCATCCCCAAGCAGGTCAGTGTGTGCAGCCAGCACTAGTACACCTGACCTGGACAAAATCATGAGGTGTATTGAAGACCTTTCTAAAAAAGTAGAAGCTTTGACCAGAGACCGTTCTCGAGCTGACTACAGGGACCGTTCCCGCTCTGACTCCAGGGGTACCTCACGCTCCCGGAACAGGTCTCCATCACGTAAACTATGCTGGTACCACCACCGACATGGCGCCAAAGCCAGCAAATGCACAAAACCATGTGAATGGGCGGAAAACGAGGCGAGCAATCAGTAGCGACGGCAACTGATTGTCATATACCAAGCCGCCGTCTATTTATACTAGACAGTACATCCAGGAACAAATTTTTAATAGATTGTGGCTCAGATTTATGTTGTTTCCCACGCAGGCTCCTGCGTGGCCGATACACAGCCACTGGCTTCGACGTTCGTGCGGCCAACGGAAGCAACATAAAAACATATGGTACCAAAACCATGTCTCTCAATCTGGGTCTCCGGAGAGTTTTCACCTGGAACTTTATTGTTGCTGATGTCAGTACACCCATCATTGGGGCAGACTTCCTGGCTTACTACAATCTGCTTCCAGATTGTCACAATCGCCGCCTTATTGATGGCACAACCAAGTTGTCCGTCCCTGCATCAATATCCACCATAACTCAACCTAGCATAAAAATGATCATTGCTTCATCTGATACTGCTTTTTCAAAAATATTTCAGGAGTACCCGGACATCACAAGACCACCAGGGCTCCCACGCATTGTGAAACATAACACAATTCACCATATCCTGACGACGGAAGGCCCGCCTGTCTCCAGCCGTCCTCGCCGACTCGCGCCTCAAAAGCTGCAGGTCGCAAAGGCTGTCTTCGAGGAGATGATCCGGTCAGGTACCGCCCGTCCATCTAAAAGCCCATGGTCTTCACCTTTGCAAATGGTCCTTAAAGATAAACATAACGACACACCGTTACAACCGCAGGACCGCTGGAGACCATGTGGTGACTATCGGGCAGTCAACGCCCGCACCGTGCCTGATCGTTACCCAGTCCGCCACATCGGGGACTTTGGAAACAATCTAGCCGGCTGCTGTATATACAGTAAGATAGACTTAGTTAAGGCCTACCAACAAATACCGGTAGCCACAGAGGACATACCCAAGACTGCTATAACAACACCATTTGGGCTGTTCGAATTTCCTTTCATGTCCTTCGGCCTGAGGAATGCTGGCCAGACCTTTCAACGATTTATTGACGAAGTGACAATGGGTTTGGACTTTGTGTACCCTTATGTAGACGACATATTGGTATTTTCCAGGTCGACCGAGGAACACACACGCCATCTCCGAGCGCTGTTTGAGCGCCTCTCGCAGTACGGCGTCGTGACCAACCCGTCCAAATGCCAGCTCGGCGTGGATGAGGTTATCTTCCTGGGTTACAGCATCAACAAATCTGGTACATCACCACCTTCCGACCGCATCAATGATCTGCAGAACTTCCCTCAACCTAAGACTGTCGAGGGCCTCCGCAGATTTTTGGGTATGATAAATTTTTATCGACGTTTCCTACCTAATGCGGCCGAACTTCAGGCACCGCTCATCGATGCCTACGCCTCCACCCAACTCAAAGGCTCACAGCCAGTACCATGGACTCCTGAGCTCGAGCTGGCGTTCCAGAAGTGCAAAGACCATCTCGCAAACGCGACACTTCTAGCGCATCCGATCCCGGACGCCAAAGTTGGTCTATTTACGGACGCTTCCGCCACACACGTTGGTGCTTGCCTTCAACAACACGTTGATGGCGACTGGCAGCCGTTAGCTTTCTTTAGCAAGAAATTGAACGCCCGGCAAATCACCTGGCCCGCCTACTACAGGGAATTGCTAGGGGTATACGAAGCCGTCCAGCACTTCCGTCACATCATGGAAGCTCAGCATGTCACGGTATATACCGACCACAAGCCTTTGACCTATGCCTTCTCTCAGCGAAGAGAAAAGCTGCCTCCCGTCCAACTCAACCAACTTTCATTTATTTCGCAATTTACTACAGACATAGTCCACATTCAAGGAAAAGACAACGTCGTCGCGGATGCTATGTCGCGCGTGGATTCTATCCACCTCGACAACTTCTCCGCACTCGCCGCAGACCAGGCCAACGACGACGAGCTCCGCACATCGATGACCAACCCCTCTCTTAAACTAGAGAAGGTCGTCATTCCCGGGTCCGACGTCGAGATCTTTTGTGACGTGTCCACTGGGAAACCACGCCCATACTTGACACCACCATTCCGTCGACCACATTTTGAAAAGATTCATAATCTCAGTCACCCTGGCGCGCGAGCTACCGCACGCATGGTGACTGACAGGTTCGTATGGCCAAACATTCGTAGAGACTGCCGCGACTGGGCTCAGTCTTGCATCGCGTGTCAGCGCAGCAAGGTCTCCAGACACACTTTCACGCCCGTCGGCACATTCTCCTTACCATCTCGGCGATTTTTCCAGGTCCACGTGGACATTGTTGGACCACTGCCGAGCAGCAACGGGTACCAATACTGTCTCACAGCCGTGGACAGGTTCTCCCGCTGGCCAGAGGCGTGGCCAATGGCCAACATGACTGCAGAAACATGCGCGGAAACCTTTTTCCGCGGCTGGATCTCACGTTTCGGGGTACCTTCCATCATAACTACCGACCAGGGACGCCAATTTGAATCCCATCTGTTTCAGAAACTGTTACAGATGTGCGGTTCCAAGCGAATAAGGACGACAAGTTATCACCCGTGCTCCAACGGGCTCGTGGAGCGGATGCACAGGAGCTTGAAGGCCGCCCTGATGTGCCACGAAACAACCTGGCACGAGTCTCTACCCGTCGTCCTGCTCGGCATGCGCGCTTCCCTGAAGGAAGACCTGCAATGTTCGCCGGCGGACCTTGTGTATGGTGAGCCAATCCGCTTACCCGGGGAGTTCATAGCTCCGTCTAGTCCTAACGAGGATCGCACCGAAGACGTACAAAGCTTCGCTACTCAACTGCGACGTTATATGGCGCAACTAAGGCCTACTCCTGCCTCACGCCATGGCCAACGCCCTGTCTTCGTCGCGAAGGATCTCGCTAACGCTACACACGTTTTCTTGAGAGACGACACAGTCAGGCCATCCCTGAAACCGCCATACGCGGGACCATACAAGGTCGTTTCAAGGACAGGAAAAACAATCACAATTACTATAGGCAATAAGGACACCCAGGTCAGTTTAGATAGGGTCAAACCTGCATACATTCTGGACAACTCTCCACCATCGTCTGTAACCAGCTCGACCCCCGCTGTCCCAACTGTGCCTACTGCCAAAACAACCACACATTCAAACTCTTCATCGGACCAAACAAGTAAGCAACCCGTACAGACACGCTCAGGTCGTAAAGTCCATTTTAGAGACCGACTGGACTTGTAGCTCATTCCTCAGCTATCCTCAATTTAGTTGATAATTATGTGGTAAAGTTATATTATGTAACATTGTTTTCTTGCATTTGGTCAATATATTATAAGGTGTAAATATCCTATTTGTGTACTTAGTTAATTATGATTTTGATATTGCATATTGTGTACCCTATCCGTTTCTTTTACTTGTACTGTAACATGTCTTAGTTTAGATCTTGTGCAAATAATTGTATACCTTTTTGTTATTCTTGTGTACCGATAACTTGTGTAACTTGTAACTTTTATAACTATGTTTGTATTAAGAATGTTATCTCGGATGGGGTAATTCTCTGCCTGGGGGGGTGATGTGGCGATACCCATTTTGAATTTGGCGCGCCTTGAGCATGCGCCCCCAGCCACGCCACGGCCACAGCGGAAACTAAAAAGAGCTGCCATGGCAATGATAGAGATCGGAGGTTATCTGTTTGTGTAATTGTATAAAAATGTCTTGCACATAATGAGTGAAAATAAAAAGTGACTCTTATACATAATGTTTTAATTAAACCGCACACCCAGTAATGTGACTTACAGATTTAAAAATATATAAGTGACATGACTAATTAGCGAGGTATGAGACCTACTTCATACAGATTTTAGTTAGAACAAGGTTTGTGTCTAATAAATACATTGATAATTTATCTTTGGTCGCGTTTCGGGATGAAAAGTAGCCTATGTCAGTTTTAAGACCTTATACCTACTATTTTAGGTAGGTAGGTACTATGCCTAAAACCAAAGATATTTGTGGCGAGAAAGCACAACTAACAGATAAATATACAAATTTTCGTTTATTTTAACAAAAATAGGCACATATTGGTAGATATCATCAACATAATATATCTTTTGAAGCATCACACATCATACTCTTTATCACGCAACTATACTTACGCTCCATTAATATTGCGTTATTAGGCTCGTAGCAGTATATGCCTCAGAGGTCGTTACAACTATTTGGTAACTAATATGACCCTGAAGTAAGTAGTATAGGCGATGCGTCCGGACCGGGCCCAGTGAAGCATAAAATAAAACTATTGAAGGTAAACAAATGTTGAAGGTTTAGTTTTTCTTACCAATGCGTTGTTCCTGCGAGTAAGGAGACGACAATCGTCAGTGGTTATCATTGAACGCTTTGCATGCCTAGGAAAGGAAAAAAACTGTACTAAGAATATAGTTTGACACCACATAAGCCATAAGTAAAATAATTATAAGCGATCTCAAATAGCATTTTAGTTTTTGTGAGGAAATTATGTAGGACTCACTTAGCAAATTTTTCTAAATCATCGGCATACGAAGTCATTTTATGGAAAAATACATCCACAACAAGCTCCATGGCAGGTTTTGTGATATCCAACCCGAGAAAGTGGCAAGCTTCTGTGCAAATTGATTGAATATCACGTTGTATTGATGCCCGTATTTTCTGTAAAAAAATAAATTACATTTTCATAAATGTGAAATTTAAACATAGCGCCATCTATGCGGCGTGAACGGAACCTTTAAATGGATACATTTCGAGCAATAGATAAATCAACGAGTTTTAACTTTTATTAGTTTTAGCGTACCTAACCATACATGAATAGGTACAATATTTGATTTTGGATATTTTAACTGTACTTAGTATGATCATAGACAAATAAAACTCAAGGTATGATAGGTATATATTTTACATTTCGTATTAAACAATTAGAAAAAAAAATACTTAATGTAAGATTCACCAACCTGATTTTTGTCCAGATCCTCAAAGGACGTCATTTTATTGCCACGTTTTACTTATCTGTTCAATAACTTAAATGATAAATCTTTTACCGCGCACGAATCATGTAAATATTTTGAATAATCATAATATTACTCTGAGCCGGCACGACTTGTAGAAGAGAAAATCCTAACATAACCTTAAACTATAAGCAAAGAACAGCTGATTAGCGTTTGAAATACAGGGGCTGCCAGTACATAAAAAATATGCCCATGATTTCGTTAGAATAATTATATTTTAGAAATAATTATAATTATTCTTGTCTTCAATCATAGGAGAGCAAGAAATTTTTATGTATCTCTTGTACGAAAATAAAGAACAGATTCGAGTTTTTAAGACAGATTGGCAAATGATAAATTGTTTTAACTTCTTATCCTACCATTAATATTAAAATTGTTTTCTATAAAAATCCGTTGTGTACGTACGTCTACATACGCGTCTGTCAGATGCGGGGAACGAGTTTGCTTTATACTATGATACTTTGATAATATTTTTTCAATTACTAATAGTGAATGGATTGAAAGCAATGTAAAATGTGTTATAAGCTTTGACCATATACCCAGGTTATAAGGGTATAAACATGGAAGGAAATAAAAATCCAAAATCAATATGCAGATGGTGTAATGAGCATTCTGTACAACTTAAAATTAAAAAAAAACATCCCAAATTTTTTAGTTTATCAAAAACGCGGGAAATCCATAGGTTAGAAATTTAAATACCTACTTACTTTTTAATTGGATAGCATCCGCCTTTTTATTAAACTAATAAAAAGAAAGAAATATAGTAAAAAAAACTTATACCTTATTGTATGCAAATTTATTATGTACCTACTTACTTACCAAGCAAAAATAATACCTAATCATGGTTATTTGACAATGTTACTGCTTGCTTAGTTTAGTAAATGCGGTTTTACAATCAAATAAAGTAAGTTCGTAAGAGAGTGGCCAACTCTGGTGTCAAGAGTTTTCAAACCGCCCTAAGGACGAATGAAATGACATATAAATACAATTAAATGAATCAGATTTACTTACATATGTTAGAAATAAATACGTGAAAGAATGATAACAAATATTTATAAAATGTGTTTTTTTTTTTTCATGAGAGCTGAACTTTTATTTTGTACCACTTATACATAAGTGATCAATTTACTGTTTCAGTAAATTTGTGTTTGTATTTTACGTGTCATAAAATAATAAGTAAAACAGGCATTTTATTGTTAACTGGTATCTCTCTATTTAGTGGTTCTAAATTTCACCTTTTGGGGCTTAGTATTAACATTTTATTTTTTACTTTAAAAGCTGGTGCCCAATTTTAACATCTTATTACCATCTATTTCTAAATTATATTTGTCGAGTAACCAGCTCTGGTGTCAGAATTTACAAGGATACTTTAACATTTTTAGATTCTTACATCAATCGTAATCGCTAATATTTCTGTAGGTTTAAAAATATATACTTTCTATACAAACTTATTGTATGCTCGATCTCTTCTATATTGCAGTGAAATTCCATATCAAACTGATAATATTCCAATCCATTACGATTTTAAAATTGTAGCATTACAAATTTACTTTTAAAGAATCGTTTCCTAATTTCAGAAAATAGGCATAGGTACCTACTATCTCTTTGTTCAAATTATATCAATAATTTTATAACCCTACTACATTATCTACATTGAGTAAAGCTTTGATTTTCTAGGAAAGCGGTGCCTTCATATAGCGGCCGTAATACAGCGGTGAATGACGTCACTAAAACGTTGTCTATGTAAACGAAATGGCGCGGATTCCTGGAGAGCGGTAACTTGCACCGTAATTTACTTTAATTATTTTTGCGTCAGTAATATCACGGCCGCTATACGATGGCACCGCTTTCCTAGGAAACCAAAGCTTAAAATGTTCGAAAATGTAAGACTTCAATATATTTTTAAATAGAGAAGATCACAATTTAACTTGCTACCATTTCAGGGTTTTCACTGCAATATAATGCATACCTACGTCACCATAAAATTGTACTTATTATCGTTAGTTTATAATTTATCTAGTGAATAGCCTGCTTATAAATAAGCAGACTGACGATACATTGTAAACAGCCCTAAAATCTATATCTATACTAATATTATAAAGTTGAAAAGTTTGTTTGTTTGTTTGTATGTTTGTTTGTTTAAACGCGCTAATCTCAGGAACTACTGGTGCGAATCGAAAAAATCTTTTTGTGTTGAATAGACCATTTATCGAGGAAGGCTTTAGGCTATATAACATCACGCTGCATCTAATAGAAGCGAAGAAACAATAGAAAATGTGGGGAAAATTATTCATCTTCGAGGGCTTCCGTTGCGTGCGCTGCGAAAACGGTTCGAGATATCAAAAAAATATGTATGAAAGAATTATTCCTCTTGCAAGGATCTAACAAAATGTCCGCAACAGTATATGTCTATCATTTAAGGTTAACTCACTAGAACAGTTTGTATGGTAATAACTATTCCACGCGGACGAAGTCGCGCGCACCAGCTAGTGTATAATAAAAGGTATGTGTTATACCTTTTATTTATTTAATTTATTACAAATGGGACAATTACATTTAACATTTTTGTTTCAGTTCACAATCTATAAACATTTCACAATCTCTTCTATAATAAAGCTGAACAGGGTCAAAAATCTGAACCTGGAATACTTCAGTACATGAGTTTCTTAAATCAAATTACTAAATTATACAAATTTATATCACATTTTGACCTGTTAATTGTAATTTATGTCTGTTTGTCTGTTTATTTAAACGCCCATAACGCAAAAACGGCCGAACGGATCAATATGATTTTTGGTATGTAGGTTGTATGAGAGTCATAGGGTACTTTTTAATCTCAAAATAATGCAAGCGAAGCCGCGGCCGTTCACTAGTTACACTATAAATTAACGATTCGTACAATTTATGTTGCCACGTACAATATTCCTGGTAATTTCAACAGATGGTTGAGTATTGCTACACTTTCTTGACGATCTGTACCACGTCCTCGTCTGCCAGCACATGCTCAATGCCCACCTTCTGCGGCTGATGCTTCACGGAGGAACCCCATACCAGCGCACTGGAAGAAGCAATGTGTCAAAGTTAGGTATACAGCCAAAATAGTAGCTGCAAAATTGCTTTATATGCAGTTGAATAATTCGTTTTTGGTAAAAAAAACAGTATGCCTGTCAAAGAAGTTATAATATTTTTAATCTACCAACTATATAAAAATAAGTCGGGTTTTCCTTCCTGACGCTAACTCCAGAACGCACGAAACGATTTCCACGGTTTTGCATTCGTTGGAAAGGTCTCGGGCTCCGTGAGGTTTATAGCAAAGAAAATTCAGGAAAATTTCAACCGAAAAGCGGGAAAACAGGGATAATCATTTTTCACATACAGCGCCATCTCTGATACATAGCATGTACTACAAACTGGCGAAACGGAGTTTGCGGGGTTTGCTAGTTGTATATAATGATCTTTACATGAGCAGGTTTACAAACGCACACAAATTTTGCTTGACTATAAGTATATGTAATAAGAATCACAAATATTAATATATTCCTAAAGTAACATATATGTCAGGCATATAAAATCATAAAAGGTGTGAAGTGTAACATACACTTTAATTTACTTGATTATAATAATATTACAAGGTGCAAGCAAGAGCACAAGTGACTGTTGCACACATAATCAATTACGATTATATATTAATAGACTACTTTCATCAAGTTGAGTTCACATTGCTCTGAAAATAAACCTAGCTCCAAAGATAAGAAACTAGAAATTTTCAGACACAATACAGATACTATCTTTTCGATGAAATAATAGATAGGTACATTAAGACATGACAACAGAACCCGATTTCTGGTATCTTTTGTCAAACCACAGTCAGCACATCGGATAGCCATTAATCTTATACACAAGTGACAGTGACAATGGCAGGATGGTGGAAGTGACAATGGCAGAATGAAACTTTAAGTACGTGTTACTTACATTTTAAACTCCTTAACGATGGACCTATGCAGCTTGTTACAGAAGTCCTCCACTGTGGTTCTATCCGCATGCAGCACTACAGGTGAGTTGTAGTCTGGCAGCTGTCCTTTAGGCTTGGTGTATAGCCGGATCAGTTTGAGGTACTCCCACATCTTCTCGAGCAGGTCGTCAAAGTTCCACCGGTGGTGGGCGGAGATGGGCACGCAGTGGGGGATCTTGTAGATCACGTCCAACTCTTCTATGCTGATTTGGTCTGTGGGTGGGAAAAAAAAAGTCAGTTTGCACGTGACTCAGATAATGGCAATGTATCTTCGTGAGAGAATCCACTAAGTCTAGTAGATTCCTACAGGGTGGGTAAGTATGCAACAATGATAGCTTGAATTTGGTTGGTACTAGTCTCTAGTAAATTCTAATACAAAAAATATTTACTGACATGATAAAAACGTTTAACAATAAATTTCGTGAAACCTCTGCGTCCTTGCACTAGTCGTGAGACTGTGTCACAAGGCCAGAGTCTTCTCCCAGTTGTGAGACAATGTGAGTTTCATCCTACACATGTGTTACATTATAAGATTACAAACACTAATATCAGATTATTACTAAATTTTGATTGAAATATTCTGGATTAATCAATTTAATTGAACATAATACTAATATTCAATAATATGTTGATTTGATGACTGATGCAGAAATACAATACAAATTTAATTACTACTGCCTATGATTCCTCATGGTGGCCAGGTAATGTTGACGTCTTTAGCTACAACATAAGACTTAAGATACTTGGACATTGGGGGTCAAGGGAAACAAAATTCGCTGAAATTTAGTAGCCCATATTACATATTTCCGTAAGATCACAGTCACTCACATTTTTAAAGATAAGACTGTTTACATACAGTATTATAATTAACAGATTTATAAGCTGTTTTTTACATGGGATAGGTTTACGTTTGACTACTATTATTTGTTATGTTATGAGACAGAAAAACTATTAGGTGTTATTAAATAAATATATATTTATTTATTTATACATACGTACACACACACACACTCACACGCACGCTCACACACACAAACTATACTTTAATTATTATACAATAAAATCATATTAAAATCAGTAGTATAATCAGGTTAATAATGTCAACACACATGGGGAAGTGGTGCCACTGAGATACAAGCATAGCTTAGTTCAGAGGCACCAGTTCATAATTAAATTGTAGCACTTAAATTATTTTAGTTATATTTCATTATTTTAGTCTTAAGCTACAAATATTGTAAATAGGTAGATTTAAGTTCAATAAAAAACTTTTGATTTGATTTGACTACAGCCTGCTTGATGTTAAGCATTGCTGCAGCCTTGTTTGTCTACGATCTGGAATCTATAGCACCCGAAATGGCATTTTGACTTCCTCCTGGCTTTTAAAAGATTATTTCATAACTTTTGTTATTGAATATAAAAGGAACATATCAGAATATAATCTTTCAAGATTCTTTTGATTTAAAATGTTGTTTTATTTCCCCACATTCACCTAAAACCTACGTCTAAATGTTCACCCGCGATATTGGAATGACCCTAATACTAAACCTCCTCCTCCTCTAGGCGATAGCTCAATGCTGAGCGTCGTGATGACCCCGACCAAAATTATGGACCATTAGACGCCATTTGTCACGATCGGTAGCTTCGTGTATGGCAGCACTTGATTTGGCGCCAATGTGTTCAGCCACCTGATCGGACCATCTTGTAGGGCTTCGACCTCTGGATCTCGTTCCTGCCATTTTTCCAGTCACTAAGCTTCTCCAAATTCCAAATTCTCTAATACTAAACATACCAATCTTATTAAGCAGGTAGATGCAGGGCACGTACACCCGGTTCCCCTCGATCACATCGATCAGGTCGTCGCTGGTGGCGTCGTACCGCAGCGTGATGTCTGCGTTGTGTATCTTGTACTCAGAGAGGATCGTCTTCACTGTCTCGTTGTCCAGCTCCGATTGGGGGCACTGCAATATTGTACGGCAGAGTAAAGTGAAGTAGTAAGTACCTATATTTATTTATTTATTTGATTAATGGACGAGCAGCAAATTGCTGATGTGCCCATATCACACTGTGTCAAAATTGTTATATTATATAGTCCACACAAAGTTCAAAATTATACAGTCCACTGGAGCAATGATCACAAGTTAACAAGAGATTTTTTGGTTTTCTGTAACCAGCCATCAAGCCGGTTCTGCAAACAAATATTTACTGCAAACTGTTCAGTATAATGGTGTTACAATATCTTCAATAGTCACAACAGTTTTGCTCTTACGAATATGCAATAATAAAACTTAAAACTAGCATTTAAATCATGAATGACTGGCCTGTTAGCTTAGTTGGTAGTGGCTCTGCCTTCTAATTTAAGGCTGCGGATTCGATTGCCGCATGACACAAGTATTTATGTACCTACTTTTAAAAAATAAAATTACTTGTGTTGAGTCTGGTTGTTTCTATGTGGGTATATTAAGTATGTATTTACAAAAAAATGGTATATAAGTATTAGGTATTATGCGTTATCTAGTAGATAGGTACCCACGACACAAGCGTCTGCTTAGTCACGGTAATATTAATATTACCGTGGCTTAATGGGGCTAGATGGCGCTGTGCGCAATGTCCCGCAATATTTATTTATTTATAGATGTTTATATAAAATCATTCTAATAAAATACTTTTGTTGACAAATTCCAATCAGCATTATTGGTGCTTCTATGGTACTTGTTTACATCTTTTTGGTTCCTTTGAGTTGTCGTCGTTATATTGATATGTGATAATTACAGAAACTGCCATAACACGAACATATATTTTTTTCCAGAAGCTTTGATTAGCTTTCCGTCAAAGTATCATCAAAGATTAATTTCAAAGGCCCCTGGGCTATTCTCGACATTTCGACATCGCAACTCTTCTAACATTGAGACTTAGTACATATACATATGTAAGTATGTATGTTACTATTAATGTATGCATACATAATTTTTTTTTTTTATAAATCTAATAAGTATAACTGTTTTGCACAGATTGTATTTTATAGTTAAATCAAACTTCAATCCAAAAACATACCGTAATATTCAAGTTGATGCCACCCTTGTCTTTTTTCCTAAAGTTTATATTTGGTGGTTGCTTGTTTAACCTCAGTCCAAATCCTTCCAACTCATGTTCTAGTAACTTCTTGTGTTGCAACGGTTTTAGTACATCGAGTACTATGAATATAAGGCTGCATGTTCTGGCAACGGCTATCACTTGACGACCTCGACCCTTGCCGTCTTTAGCTCCTTCAATGATACCTGGCAAGTCGAGAAGCTGTGAACAGAAGATTGTGAGTATATTACTAGATAGGAAACTCAGATAAGTTTCTTATCAGTTATAATAATCATAATTTGCAATGGATTTTCGCAAAGTACTGTTTGAATTAATATCTTAGGTATTAATTAACAATCAATAATACAAGTATTTATGGAAGTTTCATTTACTTTACTCTTTGATTAAATAATAGTTTAGATTGAAGTGGAATCATATTATTTTTAAAACACATATTTTTAAGTTATTTAATAGATGAGGTCAGGGTAAATAGATTTAAATTTAATATAATATAACCATCAGTTATGAAATACAGTTTTACACCTGTGTCAATATTGTTTACAAATTAAACTGTAGTATTCTCAGATTATGCTTGGTCTTGATCAAGTCTAAATAATTCCAGTTATTCTCGCTTCCTTGATGTCATTTATATATTTATATGGCAGGGTAGTTTCATAAAGGTTATATTCTATTTGAATATACATGAGTAAACCAGAAAATGTGTTAGACATTTCATATAAACCCCTCACTTAAATTGTACATAGCATATGTATTTAAATAATAGAAATCTATCTCAGTTACTTAGTTTATCTTTCCCTGTTAGAGGACAGGGAAAAATAAACTAAGTAATTAATTTACTTTACCACTTGCTACCCTACTATACAGTGGGGTAGCAAGTGGTAGAGTAAATTTATTTATTTAACTAATGGGTGTGCAGCATATTGCTGATGTGCCTATATCACACTGTGTCAAAATTATATAGTCCAGTGGTGCAAATGAACACAAGATAACCAGAGATTTTTTAGTTTTCTGTAACCATCCATCAAGCCGGTTCTTAAAGTTGTTTACAGATGTTGCACTGACCACCTCTTTTGGCAACCTGTTCCAGTAATGAACCACTCTGTTGCTGAGTATGACATGTGGTGACCAGTGTTAGTTTTGGCAGAGCATCACTTGAATGTCTGGTTGTGTCCCCTGCTATGATCACAACGAATAAACTGTATAAACCAATTTGATATATCCGGGAGGTTGTATAGTCCGTTCAAAATTTTAAGTTGCTATAAAGTCTCCACATTGTCGCCTTTCTTCAAGAGTGCATTTAGTTGCAGTATAGTATATATTTTTACTTACATTTTTGGAAACATATAATGTTTCAATTGAAAAATAGAATTGTTTTCCATCACCCATCATATTTGTATTTGTTATTGGTATTTATTAACTTGTCTGGATATGTCTTTGTTGTTTCTGTTAAAAACACTAATTCCTTGTATGCGTGCGTGACGTCATCACCAACCCCAACGGAAGACCAGCACTGGTTGCTATGCAGCCAGCGTTCAGCTGAGTTGGAGTTGTATTGTGGCAAATATGTATTTTATTTAAGTAGTTTTAAGTATAGGTCATCATCATCATCATCATCAGCCTAATGGGACCCACTGCAGGGCATAGGCCTCCACCCTCTTACGCCAATACTCCCTGTTTTGCGCTGTTCTTGCCCAGATGTTTCCTTCTAACTTTCAAATATCATCCAGCCACCGTTGCACAGGTCTTCCTACACTTCTCTTACCTAGCCATGGGTACCATTCAGTTATTGCTTTGCTCCATCTGCCGTCAGTACGTCTCGCCAAGTGTCCAGCCCATCGCCACTTGAGTTTCGTAATACGACGTCTTCCACCTTCGTACGTTTTCGGATCTCAGTATTACGAACGCTGTCGCGTAACGTAATGCCTAACATGGACCGTTCCATTGCTCTTTGTGCGACTCTCATCTTTTCGATGGTTTCCTTGGTGAGCGTCCATGTTTCGGCAGCATACGTCATTGTGGGCAGAACACATTGGTTGTAGAGTCGTGTCTTCAAGCATTGAGGCATTTTACGGTCTTTAAAAATATCGCTTAGGTTGCTAAATGCCGCCCATCCGAGTTGGATTCGTCTTTTGATCTCCTTGTGTCTATGCTCTCTGCCAAAGGACAAACAGTGTCCAAGGTAAGTGTATTGTTCCACTACTTCTAACTTTTCACCACCAATCTGTATAATTGGTTGTGAATCTCCAGAAGCGTTGGTCATCACCTTAGTTTTGGACATGTTCATCTTAAGGCCCACTCCAAGAGAGACATGGTAAAGGTCTTCTAACATCGTTCGGAGATCAGACTCAGTTTCACTTATAAGAATCAGGTCATCGGCAAAACGAAGATGGGATAAGTGAACACCATTTATTGAGACACCTTTATTCTCCCAGTCGAGAAGCTTCAAGACGTCCTCCAAGACAGCTGTAAATAGCTTGGGAGAAATGGTGTCCCCTTGGCGTACACCTCTTTAAATCACAATGCGATCTGTAAGAGCATGTAACCGTACTTGCATTGACGCTGATTCGTACAGATTGCGGAGGATGTTAACGTATCGTGCATCTATGCGGCAGCGATGGAATGAGTGAGAAACAGCCCAATGTTCAACGCTATCGAAGGCTTTTTCATAGTCCACGAAAGCGAAAAACAAAGGTCGGTTGTACTCTAGTATAGGTATATATTTTTATATTTTTTGCTTGTACTTATTTGATTATTGTTTGCTACAATAAATGTTTTTCTTTCTTTCTTTCAATTCTAGGCTACAGCATCTCAGTTAGTATCCTCACCTGTATTTTAGCCCCCTTGTATTTGATACAGCCGGGCACAGTGGTTAGTGTTGTGAACTCATATGCTGCCACCTCCGAGTAAACCCCTGCCAGGTTTGAGAGGAGTGTGGATTTACCCACTGACGGGAAACCCACAAAACCAATACGGGCATCACCAGTTTTTGCGACATCGAAACCTGGAATGAGATAAAAAAATGTTAATCACACAGTTTATTTTATACAGGAAGCAGTTAGCCTATACCCAGCAGTGGGACTACAACGGCTGAAGATGATGATGATGAGATAGAGGTGCCATAGTGCAGGCTAGTTGTATAACTGAGTAATGTACTGGTTTGAATAAAATAGAATTACTGCTTATGGTAACATCACAGCCAGGACTTACAAAAATGAGCAAAAAGGTATACTTAATTATATTTGAAACCTATTGATTTTTTACTTGTTTATAGACTTGTTTGAGTATAGCCTGATGTAAAGCAACACTATAGTCGCAGATGTAGCTTGCTTGAAATCAAGAAACTTATTTACTTTATATTTAAACAAGATAAACAATTCATTTATAATTTGTTTAATTACAAAGTTTTAATGTCAAATTTGCTGACTAATTTATAAACTTGTTATAATTGAGTTAAATGGAGTCTTTAATATCTACTTTCAACCCCAGTTATGTCTAACTAAAGACAACTAAACTGTTCTGAATGATGCTATTGAATCAGTTATGATATGTAGCTTACATATAAAAAAAGTTCTGTTACTTTTTACACAGGTAACTGTGTGTAGTATCCCTAAGTATTTCCAACACTATTATATAGACTGTTTTCCTAAAAATAAGACCTAAGTACTTACTTACCTGTATCAAAATATGAGCTTCAGAAATGCAGAGAATGATAAGCTAATCTATTATTAATATTGCATTAGTAATTATCTAATGAATACAAGATTCTGCCAATTTCATTAGCAACTTACTTTAATTTGAGTGTTCTTACCTTCGCCGGTTGCCGCACCGCCGCCTTTAGGAGTGATCAGTTCACGTCTTAATTTAGCCAGTCGGGCCTTTAGGATACCCAAATGAAGAGCCGTTGCTTTATTTTTTTGGGTTCGGGCCATCTGTAAAATAACATATCCATATTGCTTAGAATAATTAATGCTGAATAAAAATGTATGTACATAGTGCAGAAACAAGCTAATATGAATCGAATATGGTAAATAGTCCCTAGATATTGCTGTATTTGCTGGAAAATTACAGTGATATGTAGCATAACCTATCAACCAACCTCCGATTCTATGGCGGCGATTTTCTCCAATATTGTACTCATTTTTGCAGATTTCTCTTTCTCTGCTAGGAAATTAACTACAGCCTTTTATATAGATACCAAAATAAGTTACTATTCTTCACAACAATTACAAAAATAGTATTTAGCGTGTCAATTTCTCGTTTCGATTTCGTGCGCAACTTTCCAGAAACTGTCATCGATGTCAAGTCAACTCAACTTTTTTTTTTTTTTTTTTGTTTTGGCTTTTGCGAATATAATGAATTCGCCATTCAATTCAACTCAACTGATGTGTGGTAATTATTGACATTGACAACCAAGTGCATATTGACAGCTGAGATATTTTTGATGTGCGCCATCTAGGAAACAAACTGTGTAATACTTATATATCTAGCTAATATAGTAGTATCCCTATAACGTCCTAGATGGCGTTACTCTCAATAGTTCAACACAAAATAACTAGATGTCGCTGTAAAGGTAAAAATGTACTGGTACATGAAAATGTTTTCCAGCAGGTTTGCGCATCGTCACTAGAGAATGGAAGGAACAGTGGAAAACTGTTTTCAGGGAATGTTTTATCCTCAGTCGTACCTTCGTTGTTGGTGGGTTTGGAGTGCGTGAATTCTCGCTCCGTACAACTTACCTACGTGAATCGTAAACGAGAAATAACTAAAACATTTTGTGAATTCTGTAAATATTTGAGTAGGGAAGTTTCTTGTGATTACATTATTTAGTAAAACGATAGTTTCTATTAGTTATCAGTGGACTAAAGATATGTGACTTTTGTAATTAGAACTTTCTATTAAAATTATATTACTTAGTTACCTTACATGTTTAGAAAATACCTAGCTACCAAGTTTAGTGTTTAATAGGTGCCTGTGTTAGGATAAATGATAAGGTAAGAATAATATTCCAAGCATTTTTATTACATTTTTGACGTACCTTCCTACATTGTATACAATACAATATCACTTTATTGCACACCAAAAAAATTACAATATGAAATGGACTTAAACCATAAATAAATGACAAGTGGGCGGCCTTATCACCTTGAGTGATTTCTTCCAGGCAACCTTAGCAAGAAAGCGGTGAAAGAAATCAGTTTGGTCGGTGGCGTACAAATAAATAAATAATATTTAAAAATAAAACCTAAATCTAAACAGAGAAAATAAAAGAAAATCAAACTAATTTACATTTACATTTTTTTTTGTATTTACATGTATTTAATTTGTATTGTATTATGTATTCTGTGATAATACTTAAGTACTAGGATAAATAAATCAAATTCGAATGGGATAATCTACTTAGGTGTTTACTTATGTAGTTTTGCATTCTTTATTATGTGAACTAGTTACTGAGCATGGTTTCACCCGTGTTATTTAAACGAAAAGAAATATAGTTATGTGACAAAAATTATAAGGAATCGTTTCGTAGACGTGAAGGCAAGTCATTCAGTGTTTACTTTACTTACTTTTTCTATTTTTAATTATTTTTTATGTGTAGGGGAAAACGCCCGTATGTAGCACGCTCCATTCTAGACCGTAATGATTACTTACCATCAGGCGAATTAGGGTCAAGTGAAAACCCTTTCCTTGTTTAAAAAAAGAACAGTTTAATATCAATATTGGATAAGTGAATAATAGTGAATATGTTAGGTAAAATAAGTAGGTACAGACGCTTTACTATTATACAAACCCCGACCACTGCTTACCATCATGCCAATAATACGCTCCTTGACTGGTTTTAAAATCCATTTCATGTTTTTATTTAGGGGTTAAGAAACCTAGTCTAAAGTGTATTTTCAAATTCTGGTACATATTTTCGGAAAAATATCAAATTAAAAATACTATATTTAAATAGTTCGCCAAAACGCTACTTTGTCAATATGGCGCTGCAATCGAATCGGTGACGTCACTATCCTGTATTGAGATCTGTGGCACATATCATCCACATACAATTATGCAAACAAATGACGAAAGTGCGATTGAATTTAGTGATTAATGTGCTACAAAATTAGTTACAAATGGTGTGCAGTTCCAAAATGTACAAATACGTCAATAAAAACTCCGAACAAACTATTTCTAAGTGTTCAAAAGAATGTCCAAGTGCACCGAAAGTGGCTGCAACTTTCTCGGAGGGATAACAATGACATAGGGAATAGTACAAATATTTTCTTCTATGAAGACTATTTCGATGTACACAAGTAAACGTAATATTGATAGGTACTTTTGAAATGCTTTATTACACTTAGAATGTTAATCTTTTTTATGGATTTGAGGTTATAATATGTACTTATATGTTGTTTGCAAAATGTCTCACTTAAATCACTTCGAACATTTCTATTCCGCTGTTTTGCATAATATTTTTTAAAAATTGTAGCTACATACAGTCTTATGATTTCAATAAGCATTGCACTAGTTTGTTTTTTACAGATGGAAAATGACATGGTTAATTACTATCAGTACAAAAAGCGTTTTAGCAAGAAGTTTATCATCATTTCACTTCCTTATGATATAATTTAAGTTACCATTTAGGTGTTATTACTTACTTTGCTGTTTATAAATTTTTTAGCTCCGCAGCATAATAATCGTAATTATTTTTGAAATATAATCCGACCATGATTGCGTCTACTTGGGGCAGGTTTCCGCTGTCTGTTTTTACAAAATCGTGGTCCATGGTAAAAGTTCTTGATGGAATTTGTAAAATTTCGCTAACAAATCACACAAAATAATGAAATCTTATCAAATATGTTTCGAAGTATAATAATACACATGTAGGCAAACAATGTTCACATGCTAGTGACGTCATTATAAACTCGACCAATCAGGAGCGTTTTGTGTCACGTGACAAGCGTTTAAAAATATGCATTTTAATTTATTGATATTTTAATATACTAATTATTATTTTCAACTAACGGTAATAAATAACCACTTTTACACTCATATTATATACTGATGTCAGCAATTGACACTTTATTTTTCGCATTGTCAAAGAGCCTATTATGCCTCACTATCCAATTACATTGAAAACCTATTTTAAGAGCTATAAAAATGGCATGGACCCTTTTGGTAACGTTTTGTTTACTAGACTTAGCGCTTGATTACAGCTTGTCCGATAAAGCACCATTGTATTTATAACTGATAGCTCTTTAACTATTTTAGATCTTGCCGCTCAGCGACCATATCTGACCATACCATCAGGCGAATTAGGGTCAATTTTTTTTTTAAAAATCATAATTTTATTTATTGGGGCTTTGGCCAACACTGGCATGTCAGTCCCATCATACCTTAACCAATATCATACATCATACCTTAACAATTTTAAAGATTTATGAACTCTAAATCAAATAAGTATGAACAAAGTGCAAACACGAAATGGGTTAAAAAAAAAATTATAAGCACACCAATCCAGTACGTACATTTTACAATTTGTATGGCTGTTTCTAAGTCAGATTCATGTACATACCTACCTACGTACGTACTTACATACGTATGTAGGTAGGCAGATATAATAATCGTCTTATAAACACACCAATCAAGTAAGTATAGCTATTAGTTTATCTATGTTGCAATAAAACGCCATCTGTATTGAGACTGATTTATTTTATATGGCATGTATATAAAAAAATAAAAAAAAAAATATTCCAGGAAATTGCACACAGCGCCATCTAGCCCCACACTAAGCAAACGCTTGTGTCGTGGGTACTAGGTAACGGATATAATACTTATATACTTTTATTTTGTAAATATATACTTATTATACATACAAACGACCAGACTCAACACAAGTAATTATACATATTTTTTTTTTAAATGCATAAATACTTGTGTCACGCGGGAATCGAACCCGCAACCCCTAGATTAGAAGGCAGAGCCACTACCAACTAAGCTAACAGGCCAGTCGTCGTATATAATAAGTAACAATTAAATAATAATTAATAAATATTTCCGGGACATTGCACACAGTGCCATCTAGCCTACACTAAGCAAACGCTTATGTTGTGGGTAAGATAACGAATACAATTCTTATATAAATACTTTTCTTTTGTAAATACATACTAATATACATACAAACGACCAGACTCAACACAAGTAATTATAAATTTTAAAGTGCATAAATACTTGTGTCACACGGGAATCGAACCTGCAACCCCTAGATTAGAAGGCAGTGCCACTACCAACTAAGCTAACAGGCCAGTCACTACTTAAAAGTAGGTAGATCTAGGTAGATCTATACTAGGTATATGACATCTGTCATTCCGATATACAATAGCTTTGACAGATTTATGTGCTTAACTATATAGGTAGGTAGCTATAAATAGCAAGTTCCATAGGGCTTCACTGTTAGCTAATAGTTTTGGAGTTGGAGTTACAATTCCTGTTTGTAGTTTACTTTACTTTAGCCCCTCGAGTCACATCGATCAATTTGACAAACAAACTTTGGTTTCACTGAGATTTACATTCGAGGAACATGTTTCCTTATTACGTTATGTTACTGCTACGAAATATGTACTCATATTTTTTATTTTATTTATAATGTTGTTTAGTTATTTATCGATTCAATATCTATGTTTCTAAGTGTTTTTTTTAGATTGGGCGTTTCGAAAGTGGTTTACGTTTTTCGTCCTTTTTTTACTTAATAATATATTTTGTTTATTAATGTAATACTTACTTGTACGTACAATAGTGAAGAACCATGATATAATTTTAAGCACTATCCATTGGTACATAGGTATGTATACATCAGAATTGTAACTACTGAGCTTTGAGCTAAGTTTTTCGGCATCTTGTGTCTTTTTGGCTTACATTATGCTATTAATTATGCACCTATCTCATGATGACACTAGTTTCCAAATCCACATCCATTTTGAACAAAAAAAAACTCATCACATAAAAACACACACGCATTCAAACAGATCTATATAAAACCCTTCAAATCTCCAACAAACCACAAAACACTCCGTTCCATATCACGTGCCTAGTTCGTATGCCTCTCGAGTGTGATATCATTCAATTTGCAACTAAACTTCTGTCACGCCACATACAGGGACGCCGGTGTCCCGCGTGTTGTGAATTACATGGGACTGATCGTCTCAACATTTATTTAAGTATACTAATAACTTAAATAAAATCTAAATTTAACTAATATTTACATATATTTCACAAGTATATAGAAAAAACATACATAAATCATAACTCAAATCCAAACATTGGGACTGGTTATGATTGTGGATATGTATTATGACATTGACTTGACACATAGTAAGCCAAAGTTAAAGCTGGGAGCAAGCTGCAAGTCGCAACCACCGGAAAAACTATTTTTCAACGTAAGGTTTGCACTTGAACACAGTTTGCCTGATGGTAAGCAATAACTATGGTCTAAGATGGAGACTGTGTGCAGACCATGTCGTTATTTGTTACAGAGTCTGGTTAGACAACTTGGCTGTCAAACGCGCGGCTCTATACCACGTGGTTGCTACTTAATCATCTCTTGTAGATGCAATAAAGTCAATGAAGCTGGTGATGAAGATAATATATAAAGTTAATATAACGGTCTCTAAATTATGAAAATAAACACACACACACACACACTACGAAAAAACAATACACTCTCTGTATCACAACACGTACCTAGTTTGTATGTCTCTCGTGGGTGATATCATTCAATTTGCAAATAAACTTCTGTCACGCCTTCACAGGGACTCCGCTGTCCCGCGTGTTTGGATTTACATGGGACTGATATTGTGGATGTGGATTACGATAAAGACAGATAAGTCACACAAGTATAGGTATATGTATGTAGATAGATAAACGCTATATTGTTAGCATGAAAATCAACAACCAGGACTTAAAGAATTGCCACAAACGGCGACCTTATCGCTAAAACTAATGTCTTTGAGGTAGAACATTGTAAAGATTACAATGAATAAAGTGTGGTACTCCCTGCCCGACTGTTCCCTGTTCCCCACACTACGATTAGCGATTTTAAAGCGAAAATGAACCAGTACTTTAATAGATAAGTAATCTAAATCCACAGCTATTACTATCATGCAAAAAGTGGCCAAGTTCAAACCCATTATACTTAGAAAAAACATAACACTTTTGGTGATTTGGAAAATTAAACCTTGAAGAAGCTTACATATGTACAGTCTCTCAGTACCAACCAAACGAACCTGGTTATTATATTGTACTATTAGAAAATTGATTAAAAGGTATCCAATTTTAGTATCTAACGGCTAACCAAAGCTCTCATCTTGTGATTCTTGTAAGTACGACTAAAACGGCCCCATAACATGCGTAACTAGATTAGGCTTCCCTGAATATGACCTCTTCAGTTTTATGTGTTAAAGGAGTTACTGATATAGGCTGCCCTGGTAGGTACATAACTTTTAAGTGGCCAACGGGGTTGCCTAAAAGTCAAGATTATCCAGTAAAACAAAGTACCTATATACGAGTACACCAAGTG
This sequence comes from Macaria notata, assembly GCA_927399415.1. Lineage (NCBI taxonomy): Eukaryota > Metazoa > Arthropoda > Insecta > Lepidoptera > Geometridae > Macaria > Macaria notata. The sequence continues at coordinate 3,567,530 of OV656737.1, forward strand.
AAGTGTAGGTAATTTGTCTGTGTCGTCATGTGATTATACGTTTTTTGTTTGATATATAAGTATGTATAGTCCAATTCTCAGGGTGGAACTGCACTAAAGTCCTAAGAGTGGTACAATAAAACGTTTTTCTTTTGTTTCAGATTGTAAATAGAAAATAGACGTCAGTTAAAATGATCATCCCAAAAACATTCCCAGCTCTAAACAAAACACGGTGATTCGAAATTCGAACTCCAAAATTTGAAAATCGAAATGTCATCCGAGGTGTCTTTAGAGGCGCGCGAGCAGCCCGGGTTCATTCGTCGCTCAGCTGCCGCGTGCGGCAGAGCTGCTTGCTCACAGCTAGGCCTGGTGATACTTGTGGTGATCTATGTGCTGTTAGGAGCTGTTCTATTCGAGTACCTGGAGTCAGGACCTGATCTACAGAAGCGGTCTGCCATACAGCGGTCGAGAGAAGAGTGCCTGAAAGAACTATGGGCTATCACAGGTGAGTTTTTCCATCCACATTGCAGGCTTCCGAAAGAAAATATTCGAAAACACGAACAAGATTGTTACATCCTAGGCTGCAGCAATGCTAACACCAGGCAGGCTGTAGTCAAACACAAACCTATTAACAGAAGTATTTTAATTGTCTAGTGCATTGAATGTCATCGGCGAGAAATAGAAAGAATAATCTAGTATTTAAATAAGTATTTCACTCCGTCTGACCTATTTTAGACAGACGATAGTCTCTTTGACATTTTATTGGAAAAACAACCTTTGAAAACAAAGCAAATTATCCCTGCTTTGGCAATCCGATCTACTGAACTTGAACATCAGATGTATTGTGGGATTTTCCAAGTATCTACAATAGGTGGGATGTTTAATATTTGTGTATGTCATATAAACACATTTAGCTAGAGAGTAAATTGTTATTGATGGTTTCGCATTACTTAAGATCCGAGTACAAACTCTATTCAATAAAAAAATAAAAAATAAACAAAAAGTAATTTCAATTTTGCTTACTTCTGAGAATTAATTTTATTTTTGCTGTTAAATATTTATCTCAGATCCAGATTCTGGGAAGGTTTCAAATTAAAAATGATCAGGATTTTGACCCTATTTTCCTTAACAAACATATGAAATTATAATAAAAATATTTGACTGACCAAAATAAAGTAAGCAAATTGAAATCCTGAAAATTTATCACAGCTTTCCACAGCCATTGAAAATTTCACATAAAGTTGAAAGCTCCAGGCAACGGTCGAATTTAATTGATTCCTACAAATTCGAGCGATTGAAAACAATTATCGGAGAAGTTATTAATTATAGACAACAGGTGTCGGCGGCCGGTGACCGCAGAACACTGAATACTTCGCCTCGATACACCATCTAGATTTTATTATCTACACAGATATTAAAGCTGAAAGTCTGAATATTGAAGATATTAAAAAAATAGTATGTAGTTACTTCGAATTGATAGCAGAACACGTTCCATCAATTTCTAGAAATTTTGTCTGTTTTTCTGTTTCTTTGTGTCTCTGTTTATTTAAGTGCTCGTCACGCAAAAACGGCTGAACGAATCATGTAGGTAGAGTGAGGTCTTAGGAGTGACATAGGCAACTTTTTATCCTGAAATAATGTGTGAGAAGCCGCGGGCGTCCACAAGTTATGAATAATACTGAATGATAAAATCGGATTGAAGGTGGCCGGACCGAAATCTCCATGTTAAACTAGTAGTTAGTGTCACTGTAATGTAAACGTACCCAGATGTTAAGTTTTCATGACTTCATGTACTTACCAGTTATTTTACCCAAAAATTGCCTTTCAGTTTTGAACACAGCAATAGCTGTGTTCACTAGTTTTAATTCTGCCTACAGAAAAAAAACAACAACTAATATTTCTACATCAAGTGCTTGTAAGTATTTTTTTAATAAATTTTGTGTTTAGACGTCTGAATTAACAGAACATACGAGTACAACTAAATATACATTTAATATACTTACTCGTATGTACGTAACTTTTGTAATTCAATACCTTTTTTTTGACGACTTATTAAATAATTATAATATTAATACCTTTTCCTTAATTTGCATTACATACTCGCAATAAGAATGAATGACTAATCAGTTATTGATTGAACTTCATTTTATCACTATGATCTACACAAAATGGTTTGAATCAATTTGGCAACAATAATTATACAGCTCACACCTGTAACATTACATGACGTATCTACAAATTGTAATCATTTCGCGCTCGATTCGAAAAGTTTCTTCCAATCGTGGTCAAGCAAGTTGGTACAAGTAAATCGATTCTGGCCGCTTTGAGTTCGCCGGAACAATTTATCACAAGTGGCGAGGAATTATAACTCATTATAACTTTGAACCAGTTTGCAGTAGAGGATTAAGATTTGTAATTTTCCTTTCCAATCATGCATGAGATAACCATCATGTTAAATAATAGATTCAGACTGTTTGCTATGCTTATAGTACATCAGTCGTTAGATTAGAATCGTGTAAGAGGTGCTTCGGGCGATTTGAAAACTCTCGACACCAGAGATCGTCACACTCATAAGAACTTACTTTAACTGGAGGATTTATTTTATATGGTATTACATTCACATGTAGATACTTTTATTCTTAATTACTAAGAATTGTAATTCCTTTGCTAAATAATGTATTAATTTTAGAAAATCATCATGAAAAACTTGTTTAGCACTGTAATCTCTATTTATACCGTAAAAATGTAACCTAACCTGGAAAATTAATCACACAACGGACAGATTACTTTACCAAAGATTCGTATCTACATTTCTGTGGAAAAACTATATTTTTTCTTAGAAACACGACATTACAAGTCCTAGCTTTGAACAGCAATTTCCTTGCTTTTTATTCTGATTAATTATTATATACTACGCGTGAAAGTTTTCCAGGTCATTAACCTTACATACTTACTTCTTTGTTTATATGAAGTAGAATCGCGGTGTTTTTTTATCACGAAATAGGCTTACGTTTAACTTAAAATTAAGCAGGCTGTAGCCTGCTTGATTTTAAGCACATACGATATATTTTATAACTAGCTGTGCCAGCGACTTCGTCCGCATAGAATAGTTATAACCATAAAAACGGTTCTAGTGAGTTAATCTTAAAAGATAGACATATACTGTTGCAGACATTTTGTTAGATCATTTTAAGAGAAATAATTCTATCATAAATATTTTTTTTGATATCTTGAACCGTTTTCGCAGCACACGTAACGGAAGCCCTCAAAGATTAATAATTTTCCCCGTTTTTTCCACATTTTCCATTGTTTCTTTGCTCATACTAGTTGCAGCGTGATGTTATATAGCTTAAAGCCATCCTCGATAATTGGTCTAACACAAAAATAATTTTACAATTCGCACCAGCCTGCAGTTTCTAAGATTAGCGCGTTCAAACAAACAAACTCTTCAGCTTTTTAATATTAGTATAGATATAAGATATATTATATTGGAATAAACTGGATAGATATATCGTAATTATATAACACTACATTAGTTCAGTTTGAGTGTGTTTACTCAATTATTTGTTATAAAATATTTTAAACAACATAATAATATAACAAATTTAATATAAAAACTGTTTATTTATTTAGTACCTTACATTTTCATCTGTAATCGTTCTGACTAACATAAATAGTCTCTAACATTATGCATAACAATAACCATTTTCATACATCATACTTTATTCCTACCAAAATTTTCAACAAACCTCATTCACTGGCCCATAAAATATTACACACACCCTTTCGTCATAAAACTCCTTCGAACTTCAAAAGTTTTTCAATCTCACCGGGTTCGTCAAAGAAACGTCGGTCGCGCCAATACAGTGCCTGATAAGTTCTGTACTGCATAATTTATTAGGAGCACAATAGAGCTCATACAAAACTGTCTTTTGTCTTGCTGAGGAGTCGGGCACAAAGGATCTTGGGAACATGTTACTGTGGAGAGGTGCATGTGCATTGGATGGATGAGGTTTTGAGCTTGAAGTTTGCAGGTAGAGTTTAGGTTCTAATTCTAAAACTCTACTGAAACGAGAAGATGGCCTTAGCTGATATCAGTGGTAATGCCTTAAATGCAAGATTATTTGGTCACACTTTTTAAAAGAATTTGAATGGTCTTTGTATTGTCTTATGTTTGGATTTTGCATATTTTAATAAAATTTTAAAAGTTATTAAATTCACTTATGTACATATAAATTGCTAGTGGCGGAGCCTTAAAGCAAGGTCGAATCTGCTTGCATCTCAAATTTCATGCAAATCACGCTGTCACAAACTGATACATACAACTCTTTTCTTGTCCTATTTGCTCCCTATTCAGTGCACAAGTACCCCGCCCTATACAATAGGCACAGTGAAATGAGGCAAGCTGTTTCATTCCGTCGTTTCCCATCACATACATACATCTCACGCTGTTATTGTAGCGTACGTACTCGTATGTATGTATGAATCCAGAGACTTATTTATACTTTCAAAATCTGATTGAAACACCTCACACTGTCAAAAACTTTATCTATTTTTTATAATTAACTAGCAAAAAAGATTAAAACATGAATCCTACAGTTCCTAATTCCTCCCTATTCAGTGCACAAGTACCCCGCCCTTCACAATAGGCACAGTGAGATGAAGCAAGCTGTTTCATTTCGTCGTTTCCCATCACATACATCACGCCGTAGCAATTCTTGTCATCTTGTACTTACAATGTTTAGTGAAATCTCGGGGTTTCTAAACTGAAGGATTCCTTCATATAATTTACTAGAAACAAAAAATACCAAACTGGCGAAAATAATCTATTAAATACTAAGATTTTTCACGTTTAATGAAAAAAACGATATATTTATTGTGTACAACAAGTTACTTATGGCTAAGAAACATAAAAAAATATCTAGTAAATTAATTTCGTTTAGTTATTGATAAATTTATGTATTTAAATAAGTATGCTTTATCAAATAGGAAATTATTTTACTCATCATGTATTAAATAGACAACTGCTAGACTTCAGTTAAAACAAAAATGATATACGTAAAATATATTAGGTACTGAATTGTTATATGTATCCTACAAATAAATGTACACGCACAAACACTTTCCATTAATATTTATGTACCTACGTGTTTGATATCTGATTTGTTCAAATTAAGCGAACATTTCCCGTTATTAATCCATAATCCCGCAAACGTTTCGGATAATGATTCAAATATAATAAACACATATGTACATAGGTATACAGTATACAAACACTTCCCCTTCACTCTAAGATAAAAGAGAGTTCTTCCCGGAGCTTATAATTCTATGTTATTTGTTTTCTACGAACAAAGATATTATATCAACAGAAATCTATGGAGCTGCGAAGTATTTATAATTTATAAAACTTTCATTACTAAAATTTCTGTTTACAGACTGAAACTTTAAAAAGTTGTTTAATCATTACCTAGGGTGATGACAGAACACATAATTTATGAAACCAATATGTGATGTGTTTGGTCTGTGTATTCTTTTTTCATTTATTAAAAAAACAATGGTTTACCAGTAATGGTTTGGCTAATAAGGCTTCCAAAAGTAACATAGTTTCTTAAAATATATTAATCATTAAGTTTTATCAAACAAAAATGTAATGAATTATTTAATTATTATGTATCAATTTGTGCAAACCATGAATTAATGTTTGGAAAAGAAATTATTTTTATCTTTATCTTATTTTCTCATATCCTAGAACAACGCGAAAGAAGAAGCGGACATCCACTAATTACTATCTAAAATCTAGCTGCTAAAACAACTGCTTACTAAAAAAACCTGTATGGTATAGAACCAAAGTGTTATTAAAATTAATATCATTACCATTTACCACTTCAACATATCCAACACAGAGTCGCTTATATCTTGTATTTTGTATAATACCATATCTATACAATTCAATGTACGTGCTCCCGACAGCGGCGTAAAAAGAAATACTTATTGACTTCACGTTTCTTTCCTTTGTAATGGGTGTGTGCGGTTATTTTACGATTTTGCTGGATTAAACCCGGAGTAAAACATGTGTATCTCGTGTTTTATGATGATACTAAGATAAATAATGTGAGCTGTATTTATACTTGAAAAGAATTATGTCAGACGCGTTGTTTTTGGCAAAAAATGAGGCCGTATTTATGAATGCCTTTTGTATAAGTATTAAAAAACGGATTGCTAATTTTAAGTAAGAGCATCATCTGGAACTATATTTGAGCCAAAAAATTTATAAATTGACAATTAGAGATTCCTAGAGAGGTAAATTTCCAAACTAGTATTTCTGTACTTAGCGCCTAAAGCCTAAACTAACAGAGTTTAACTGACCAAAGTTGGCACTTCGAAAGTTGAGCAAAATCAGGTAATGATTTTGCTTAGATTTCCGGCGTCCATTTATAATTAAAGCTCTAGCGTAACAGTATTTCTATTCTATCCTTATGTTAGACTAATTTATTAAATAGTTAACGAGTCCAGTAGCCAGAAGACATTGCTAAGGAAGAGTGGCGTATGAAATAAGAGGTTCATTATTATTTTAGGGTTATAAATGGGAATGATAACATTGGTGTGTTTTTGTTATTTGTTTGTGGTTTGCCAAGTATGTTTGTGTAATTGTTTATCTAATATAGCAGTTGGTAGTTGAAGATTTATTTATTTTGTACCAATTAAGGAGATCACATTTAACGTGTTTTTCACATTACTCTTTCTATTAAACGGCAATGCAGCCAGAATTTTAGGCCCTCTTCGTATTGACATAGTGGATTAAGTTGTATGTATTGTACTTGTACATATAATCTTATTGATTCGGAATGTTTCAAGTTAGATTAAAATAAAACTTATTGCCGTACTATGTACATAGTACGGCAATAAGTTAGTTGAATTTAATAGAAATAACCTACAAGTCTATTGCCAGAAAGCGGTAACATTGTTCTGTAAAACGTGATAACTGATAGAGATTAAATTATTATCAAAGGTGTATTATAACCCTTCCTTCAGGAAAGGTACCTTAGAACGGGACGAGAATTCTATTACCTTCAAGTACTTCACAAAGTTTGGTAAAACTAGACCTTATTGGTATATAAATAAGGGTGATGTTTGAGTGTTTTTTGAATTATTGAACAGAAGATTATGGATGATATTTCAACACGGGTTTAGGAAGGTGAATGATTTGGGTCGGGTGCTTTAGTGCTTTTACGGGAGGAGATTATGCATTAAAATTAAAGATGCGGGCTTTTTTGTCACCTCCATTTACTAACTGAAATATAGCTTTAAGTAGTGAAGTTTATAATCATTATTAGTAAGGATATTGCAGAGAAACTGTTGTATTTTATTACATTATTATTGTTACATCCTAGGCTGCAGCAATGCTTAACATCAGGCTCGTGTAGTCAAACGTAAACCTATCCCACGTAAAAAATAAATATACTAAAGGTTGACGCGGTCAGTCCTTGGATGGGTGACCAAAGTGGCATTCCATTTTGGCGCTTCGTAGTACTTTGGTAGGTCCCGGCTGTTTGTCATAGTACGTCAGTCGTTAAGCCATGTCAGTGGCTCTTAGGGCGGTTTGAACAACTCTGACACCAGAGTTAGGCACTTACTTACTTTTTGTATGATATAGGAGTAATGTTAAAAACTGACTTTGATGTGATTTCAGAATGTATGAAGCAAAGGTTGCCGATTCTAAAAAAATATATAATGACACAAAACACTTTTTGTAGATTTCAAGGAAAATATTAATATTGCTGTTTCTATGTTATTAGATACAATCATGATTGTGACCTTGAACATGCCTTGAACTAGCCTAATTCGGGCAATTTTACCTAAAATAGGCTTTCCATTCAACTATGTACATATTCTTAAGTTAATGAAAGTAATCCATTTAAGGTTCCATTACAGGTGGCCACATAAAGGTGCTTGCCCACCTTTATGTTAATGTAGCCTTAACAAAAGACACTGCCTTAATCGTCTTCAAGGAAATTGGTTGGGTTTCCAAATGATTTATTTGTATGTGTGGCTAGGTAGGTAATGTAATTAATTAGTTTATTGACTTTTCGTATGGAATGAGCTGAATATGCAATGAATTGTAGAAATAAATGTCTGAATAAAAATTTATCTGAGTTTTTTTTAACTCTGAGACCTATGTACGCTCTCAGACACGTATTTGAAACGTTTCTAAATGTTCAAGCTTCTTATATTTCAGTGTGTATTTATAAAAAAAATGCACATGACTTATTCCTTTTTTTACTTAATTGCAATAAAGAATTGGCGGATTTTATAAAAAATTTGATATTTTCAACTCTGGTGTCGAGAGTTTATCAAGCCGCCCTAGGTGCCTCTGATATGGCTTAACGACTACCGTACTAGGCAAACAGCCGGGACCTACAATTAAACGTGTCATCTGACCCACGTATAGCATTTTATTGCTAGGCACATTAATATCCTCGTACCTCGCAAACTATACAAGTATGAAGTTTTGCACCTTCCCGGGCGATTTGTCTTCGCCTAATGTAAATAGCTTGTCTGCCCCACACGCAACGTGGGCTCCAGGCCCACTAATATATCAAACTGTTATTTTGCTAACTATATTGCTAAAACGGCCATCATTTTTGTAGGCGGAAAAAGGAAAAATAAAACTGAAAAAGAGCTGAGTTAAGTTTGTGTGGAATCATTTATTATACTACAATGTATTGCAATAGGTACACAATTTTATATTGTGTAGTAAGTATGTATTTATGTCAAACAATGAACTGATTATGGCTTACTCGTAATTCTACATAATTATATAACTTTTTCACATGCGTAGCATTTAGCTATGTAACGTAGAGGCAGCTACGAATCTCGTAGCATTTTGCTACAATAATTATTTTAGGCGTAAAATAGTTTTTATCGTCTTTTCTATTGTTTAATAAAATAAATAAAAATAGTCATTTGTTGAAATAAATCAAGAAATGCTACTACTACTACTACTCTACGTACACAGAACATAACAATAATGAAATTGCTACAAAACCGCATTATTTTCATTAAATTAATACATCAACGAAAGTTTTTAAACTACTCGTTCATAAAACACTCTTACCTATATCAATAATGTTAAAATAAAGAATATATAGATCAACAATCCCCTAGGTTCATATTTCCACATACAGCGCACCATAGCCACCATACCATTATATGTGACACGCGCAAATCCCATAATTCTATGTAATTGCACCTCACCGTGACGCGTGGAAACAAATCAGCTCATTTTAATGGCTTTATCACGGGTTCCTTTTGCTGTGATATTATTATCATACACAGGCACTTATATGTAAACCTATTATTATATCGTTGCAGAGTGTCACAATTCAGCTATATTTTACTTGTATCACGATGTCAGAGATTGACTGTATATCTATAACTATACTAATATTATAAAGCTGAAGAGTTTGTTTGTTTGTTTGTTTGAACGCGCTAATCTCGGGAACTACTGGTGCGAATTAAAAAAATCTTTTTGTATTGTATAGACCAGTTATCGAGGAAGGCTTTAGGCTATATAACATCATGCTGCAACTAATAGGAGCGAAGAAACAGTGGAAAATGTGGAAATAACGGGGAAAATTATTAATCTTTGAGGGCTTCCGTTGCGTGCGTTGCGAAAACGAAACGAAAACGTTCAAGATATAAAAAAAATGTATTTAAGATTTAATGCCCAAAATAGCTATTCCACGCGGACGAAGTTGCAGGCACAGGTAGTTCAAAATAAATATTTCAGGACGTTTTGCATAGTGGCATCTAGCCCCACACAAAGTGTAGGTAATAGGTACCTTATAACATATATAATGCTTATACACTCTTAAATGGAGCGTTTTTTAATGCTTGATATGCTTGTGATAGAGTAAAATCCTTCTGATATTTAATTAACCTTGATTGTAGTATAAAATTTAATATGTGTAGCAAAGTTTATGTTTTATATCAAGAACCATGCTCAATATCTGCCATGTTACTCGATATTACAAAGAAAAAAAGAAACATCCGAATGAAAGATTAAACTAAACAGACAGGCTGTAATATTCTCAAGCGAAAAAAGCTAAAATGTAGAATAAAATGTACGAAAAGAAGGCGTATGTTTAATCAAATCAGTCGACGAAGTGTTGCGAGTCGGAACACGCACGTAGCTGCCAGGGAATTTAAACATTACTAGTTGAAAACGTTCTGGAATGCTTCTTTTTATCGAATGAGCAAACAGCCGGCACCTACAATTTAACGTGTCACCCGACCGGACGGAATACGTAAATGTGATAAAACGATAAAATACAGTAATTCTTTCATTCATTCACTGCTAAGCATAGGCCTTTCTTCTTGTACGCCACTCATATCAATCTTTATCAATAATTACTTATAATAAAATGGTTCATTTTGATTCCTAGTTTTTGTGACTGTGTAATACCTGGTTTTAATAATTGAATTATCTATTATAGTATAGTATATGTGTGCCAATAAAGATGACAGAAATAAAAAAGAAAACAAAAATACGTTCTGAACGTCTGCCGCTGAAGTAGGCACTGAAGCAATATCATTACAAAAGTACATAAATTATGTATAGCACCAAATTATGCCTTGACTCTCTCTATTCTGTTCTTATTTTTAATTGATATTTTCTAAAAATAAAGGCAATATCGTAAAAAAGTACTTAATTATTGCGCAAACTTGTTGATAAATTATTTAAAAATACCGAATATTTTCGGAAGATGTCATCATGTTACATTTACACATCTACCAATATTTCCACATCTCTCACTGTCACAAATGTGTGGAGTAATGTAATGAAAATTCAACGCGAATTCGATAAAAATATATAAATGTACAGCGAGCGTTAATGGGCGAGATCGACGCAAGTCGTCAGCTGTTCACAACAATATCATCTGATAGACAACACATTAAAAAACATACTACGACGTAATAATATATGTAAATATATTTAACTAATGGAAGGGCGCGCGATCACTCTTTAAAAAAATATTGACTACAAAAAATTACTTATATTTGGCTATAATATATAAAAAAATATAACTAGGTTTTTAATTGACTAACTTAGCTTTAAAAAAATATGCGTCAGACTCCAGACTGGGTTACCGTATCCTGGAAAATCCAGTAAAAAGTATTCAATATCACTCTATAGACCTTATACTATCATAATACTGAAAATCGTGATGATCCAACGATTAATTTGCAGCATGAAAACTCCCATCAACTTTATCACCGATGATAATTTGATAAATTAAGGAGCGAATTATAGTCCAACGATAAAATAGGGAAAAAGTAAATATTTTTTCCTGTTGTCTTGTTCCCTGGTGTGTTCTGACTATGAGATGATTTGATACACGAAATGACATCAAAAGACGTAAAGAAAACTATTGAAAGAAATGAAAGCTGAAAGAAAACTTGCTGTCAACCTAATCTGCACATGTACATATATCACGAGACTGATAGTCTTCTTCTTCTTCTTATCGTATGAGAGTGGTCAACTCTGGTGTCGAGAGTTTATCAAGCCGCCCAAAGTATAACGAGATAGATATAAAAATAAATAGAAATATCCTCATAGCCGAGTACGATAAATGCTCCACCAAGATTTTTAGTACAGGTATAGTTCATCTCCAATATTGCCATGAACGAAATATTTAGGAGCCTTTGGATAATATTGTTGGTGGTTGTTCATTTCAAGTTACATCTGTTACAAGTCTAGCCAGTTATTGGAACAATTCACATCTCGTTGGGCAGACTTCAAGCGAATATTGCTTGATGTGAAGTTATTTTGAGAAAATCATACAAAATAATTCACAATAATCTTTAAATAATATTTTTGTGTTCCAAATTCCAAATTAAAATATTATTATTATATGTACAATAATATTACGCGACACGTGACCAAAATGTTGGCCTTTTTCTGTCTGGCTCAACGTATCAGCATTGCTATGCAGCATGGTATTGCGGCCAGTATGCTGGGCTCGCTGCCCTCTAAAGTGGGTTGAAGCACTTAGATTATCTTTAGGCTTTTCTAAAGATTTTCTCAGTGCCCTTTATTAGGTTAGGTTAGAAGTAGTATGTTTAGTTTTTTTTATTATTGTAAATTCATATTGATAGAATTGCGTTGATAGAACACTATATCAGTCAGTCTGTCACTTTTGAGTTTTATATATTTAGATATAGATAGAACTTTTAATAAATAATGTATAAATTTTAAATTTATGGTACTGTAATATGTGTTTCAAACACATATTACAGTACCATAAATTTAAGCCAGAAATATTGATAAAGTGTATAAAGTTTATTTTTTAATGTAATATTTCTATTCTACTTTAAACTAGGGTTATATTTAATAGAAGGGTTGTTTACCTACAATTTACAAGCTGTGTAAGCAAAATGTTGTCAGCCATGTTAAACAAAAATTAAAAAGCTTAAAATGTAAATGTGACGACACTGGTATCGTTTTGTTTGCGTTAAATAGCAACCCTTTTGTGGGTCTGATGCTAGCAAAATTTTACTTTTGTTGCGGATTTGACCCTGATATTATTTATGTTTCACAAAAATTTACTCATTATCACATAAAATGTTTCAATGACTGCATACATTTCTTTTTTATTATATCAAAAACATTATATTAATTACATTTTAAAAACAAGAAGGAAGAAAAACTAAACACACTACTTCTAACTACTACAAAAAAGGAGCACTTAGAAAATCTTTAAAAAAGCCTAAAGATAATCTAAGTGCTCCAGCCCACTACCAGAGGGCAGCGTACCCAGCATACTGGCCGCATTACCACGCTGGATGGCAATGCTGATACGTTAACCCAGAAAAAGGCCAGCATTTTGGTCATGCGTCGCGTCAACCAAGCGCTCCGAGAGGTTTTGGAAAATAGTATGGGCTCCCGGACCCCACGGCCCCAAAGTCTCGACTCCAAAAGGCTCAAATATGTAACTTTATATCTAATAATTTGTAAAAGCTTCATCGTTATTATGGATACTTGAAGCACATACTTGTGCTGATGCTGAGTGTGGTAATGCGGCCTGAATGGGCACTGTACCTTCTTGCAGTGTTTTTTTTTTATTTTATTGTTAATAAGTCAAGTTATACAATGTTACACCATAGGTTTTATAGCAAAATTCAACATCAGGCGAACCGTAATCAAACGCATTTATATTTATATTTTCTTACGTTGAAACAGTTGAGAAGTGGGTCAAAAATACAATGAAAAAAGGAATCAATACGGGCTTCACTTCTCAATTAATTTATCACAAAGTTTATATCAATTACCTCGCGACAAAAATCAGAAAGGTAACCAGCGTGGGGCAAACAGGAAAATGGCCGCCAAAATGTCCATTGTCAACGCTTCATTTATACAATTTGATTGTTGTCCCGCGGTGATTTACATAAAAACAAAGGGAGACCCTCTAAGGGCACCGCGGAAATTATTTCTATCCATAAACATGTAAACGGCAAGTTCGGCAACGGGAGTTCCGTAGATATATTTTTTTTAGTAACGGTATCTCTTTTAGATGGATCGCTAGATAGAGGCAACTTTTCGGTGTTCAGTATTCATTTATATAGCAAAACAAGAACTTAAACTAAATAACAATTAAACCACGTATAGTACATACATGGCATCTTAAATTTTTACAAGACATACATCATTACAAAAAATCAGTAACATAACCACTATAACCGTAGGATAAAATCGCTTCATTATTCAAGATGTAGAAAAGCGTTACTCTATCTGTAATAAAAAATAATATAGTGTCTACTGTCGGTGAATTAATGTATCGGGAAGCAGTAACAAAACTGCTAGTAGGATTTACATCGTTGCTTACTTCTATTTTTAATTCGAGAAATTTTATTACCGTCAAATTTGTTCCTGCAATATACTCCGGAAAATGCAGAAAAACCTCTGAAATCCTAAAAATAGCGTGGCTCGCACTTGACGAGCTTTGTTTATAATTTGCTGGACGGTAGAGGGCGCAGTACAATAATTTTGAAGTAAATCTCGCCATTGCAGATATCGTTTTGTTGGAATCTCAATTTTGCGTTTTACTTTTGTATAGAATATTTTTCTCTTTTCATTCTAAGGTTACTGTTATTTGACGTTATGTAATTGAATTTAAATCTAAATTACAAAAAAGATGTGTACAATATACCAAAGTGATTTTTTACACGACTTGCCAATTAAGTAAAGACATATTGAAATTCTAGAACTAAAAAATCAATAAAAATGATTTATTTAATTTATTTTAATTTGATGCATTTTTTTGTTTATTTTTATTATTAAAAAAATGTTAAACTTAGCAATTAACGTATTAAGCAATATTAACTTTTATGAAACATAGTCATAACATAATCTACTAAACCACCTTCATTTAAGACAATCATTTTTTCACCCACAATTAGATTAAAAGAATACCTACAACAATTACACAGGGGCTTAAACTCACACGGTTACCAAATCTACCTAATAAGCAGTGTTCAGAATTCTCCTTAATAATTAAAACTTGGCAAGCCCCACAAAAGTTTTGGTATCATTATTATTTATGGCGTGTGAAAGTTTACGGAACGTTTTGATGAAGATTTAATGCGTGGTTAATGATTTAATTATCCAAAAAAGTTTTCTTGACATTGACTTAAAGGAACGTTTTGTATGGTATGGAAATGGTATTAAAATTCAATTACAAAGTGTTTCTTAAAGGCAAATGTTATATACATTTATGACATGCAGAACAAGTGATTCTAAAAGTATTTGTGTGACCAAAATGCCTTTGTCTGGCTCAACGTATCATTATTGCCATACAGCGTGGTAATGCGGCCAGTGTGCCGGGCACGCTGCCCTCTGGCAGTGGGCAGAGCACTATCTTTAGGCTTTTCTAAATATTTTCTAAGAACCCCTTTTATTGTTATAGTTAGAATTAGTATGTTTAGTTTTTCTTCTCTTGTTTTCTAATATTATTAAAGTGTTAGTTCGAGTTCAAAATATAATCTGTCACTTTTAAGACCGTAATAGGATACCAGCAAAGACCCTGTTAAAAGCGGTTTGACTAGAGCTAGAGTTAACTGCTCTCGCAGAAACCAGTAGACCTAATAAAAACACAATAGTTCCATTTGCCTTTTAAAATTTATCTAAAATCTTAAAAGGGTTACAGGAAAAGATTGAGACGACACAGCACATTAAATATTCTATGCTTGCTCCCAAGAATATATATTCTATTTCCTTATACCGTTTTGGCAATCTTCACTGATGTTATCCACATTAGACCCGAACCTTGACAGATAATGATCTAAATATAGGAAGGTTGGGTAAAATGACAGTAATGTACACTTACCTACCTATTTACCCTTCATATCTGGCCATCTTTTCAGTTTGAGGTCATAGCGGTAAGTTTGAAGTCACTAAAGCACTTAGTGCTAAAATACCTTCTCAAGTACATAATTTTAGTAATTGTTTATGGAAAATTGAGTCTTGATGTGTTGTGACAATTTTTCATTTTAAATTATTAACATTTTAATTAGTGGTAGTGTGTCAAATATAGCAATATTGGATTTGGCTTGGTGAATTATTTCGGGATTATTTTTAGGTTACTTCAACAATCAGGTAATATGAACAACTACGCATATATTTTGTACTATATGGCCCTTTCTGAATTGTTAGTCAATAGCTGGCCTAGACATTTTGTGAAGCAAAGCCGAACTTAAATTTTCTCATCCATCATTCATAGAAATTGTAGATGTAGTTCTAATATAATATTTATCAGGTACATGTATATAGTACCTAGACAGTTATCGTACCAGTTACCACGTAGAGAATAGTCTCGTCACCCAATGAGCCAGAGACAGAATCTAGCCCTACTTCCTGCACTAGGAGACGCCGACTTCTCTCAAAACTACAGTAATGAGACCGACTGAAGTATTCATTCCTAACGACTACGGGTAAAACAACGCACACGACACATGCTAAAATAAACCCTAACTTCTTACGAGTAAGGTGAGAATTTGCAAAGCTTTCCCGTAGCTCATCAAGCCAAATTACCTAAAATCAAAGCGAGTGATGTGATTCGAGGAGGTATCTTTAAATTAATAGACTTGATGATGCCGTATTCCTTTTGATTTTGCAGGTTAATGAGTAAAGTCATTTATCAAATTACGTGGAGAGTGCTCTGCGGAGAAGGGAATTGGATTTCAGTTTTGAGGAATGCTTAGGATAGGAAAGACACTTTAGCCTTTAATAAGTTTTTGTCCTAAAACAATTGAATTATAACCCAGGGATCTTCAAATCCAGAGTAAATAGGTTTCTCCTAGGCAAACGTGCAACATCTTAGACTACAGTGGTGTTTAAACTCAGGTAGACTGTAGTCAAACGTTGGCCAATTCCGTGTTAAATAAATAAATAAATAAATGGAAGTAGGTACCAAGGCTTAGTGACATAGTAAGTCTATTATGAAGCAAAATATTGTACTTAGATATTTTTTACTGCATAATGCATGGTCTAATAACCTTTACTACTAATCTATCTATCTATGTAATGTACTCACACGCATACACACACACACACACATGACCTCTTTCATGTTTTGTCCTTTTTGGGAGCATTAATCCCGTCCAAGGACTGTAGGTAGGTGGGTTGTGTGTATCTATCTTCACTTGCATTGTTAAACCATCAAATTTTGTACCTACCTATATACTTTTCAGTTCTACTACTATTTATCAATATTTTTAGGTGAAAACGCTTGAAATTAAAACTCCTGTCTCTGTAGCATAAAAATCAAATTCATAATTATTATAAAACATATTCAAAAGTAACGTAACATAGATGGTAGTAAAACACCGAACAAATAATATAAATCTTTGTCCCCATAACACATAACATTATTAGTGGCGGCAACTCACGAATTAACCTCATTTGTTTGCGTAATTACGATGATATTATACTCTTACCTATTATGACCGCCATTTTAAAGTTGAACGGGCCATTTGATATTTCATTTTTTTGTTTCAATAATTAATCAGCACTAGCAAACCCGGCGAACTCCGTTTCGCCAGTTTGTAGTACATGCTATGTATCAGAGATGGCGCTGTTTGTGAAAAATGATTTTCCCTGTTTTCCCGCTTTTCTGTTGAATTTTTTCCTGAATTTTCTATTCTATAAACCTCACTGAGCCCAAGACCTTTACAAATAATGCAAAACCGTGGAAATCGGTTCATGCGTTCTGGAGTTATAGCGTCAGGAAGGAAAACCCGACTTATTTTAATATAAGTAGTAGATTTAAAAATGATTGAAAGTTATACCGATTACATTTATGCCAATACTAAGATTGATTTTGTTACAAATTCGCGTCGAGTGATTGTTAAGAAGAAACAAATATAATACAAATCACAGTTCTGAAATCAACAACTTTCGCATGCTACATTGAAATGATATATTTTAGACTTTGTTTTTTCTCCTTATCGAATGAGATTGGCCAACTCTAGTGTCGAGAGTTTTCAAACCGCCCTAAGGGCGTCTGACATGGCTTAACGACTGCCGTACTAGACTAACAGCCGGGATCTACGATTAAACGTGTCATCCGACCCACGGAAGCGCCCAAAATGGAATGCCACGTTTCGGTCACCCATCCAAGAACTGACCGCGTAGACCTTTGCTTAACTTTGGTAATCGCATGCGTTTGCCTCCGCTAGCTGAGCTATGGGTGCTTCTGTATAATACAAGTAAATTCGTTCGAGTTAAGTCACTCGCGTGATGGAAAACATAAAGTATGCCCTTCCCATTAGCAATGACACTACAATTTTGTCAACGCACACTACGGTGCGCTCATCACTACTATGGCAGTAAAAACATGTTTTTTTTTACATGTGATAAACTCACGCTTGACTACAACTTGCCTGATGTTAAGCAACGTTGTAATCTACGATCTTGCGCGCTTATCTAGAAGAAACCGGCTTACTCTCGTCCTGAAGACCGACAAATCATAGTAGGTACAAGGGGAAATAGAGGTTCGGGCAACGAGTTCCACAGTTTGGCAGTTCGCACGATGAAAGTTGAAGCAAAACGCTTGGCAAAATGCAGCAAAATGCGTGTCTTAAAAAGACACTCAGAATCTAACATACTAAAAATAATATGAGCGTTTGATCCCTTTTTATACATTAGTATGTTTGTATATTGCAAGTACAGTTTGTTGTTATTGCATGACTGAAGCATATTTACAACACTGTAATAAAGTAATTAAAATAAATCACCAATCTCTAGATAAAAATATTTTCAAACACTTTAGTGGGCCGTTAATTATGTAGGTTTGATATAATTTACGTGGCCACAATTTTAATGAATTTAAGTTATAAGTGAGGAATATTTTGCAACGAAAAAATATTTTTAATACCTATTTTTTTACAGAGGTCCTTAGGGCGGCTTGATCAACTCTCGACACTTGTTGGCCACTCTCATTCGATAAGAGAGACTGCTTTTTATTAGTTTATCCTCTTTTGTAAAACTAATTAATAAACCTGAATCTTAGCCTCTGGTCAATACACCAGTCTCAGCGGTTCTTCGAAGCCATTTCTTGCCATTTTTAATTTTTACTTTAAATTGATATTTATGTTGTATATGAATAGTTTTATCATTACTAGACATACTATTTGTAAAGAATTTGTAACTGTAAGGTTCCATTTTCTTAATACGGTTGTAAATTTCAAAAGTTATGTGAGAGTGAATTGTGTGATAGAAAATAAAGGGTTTATTTTCATTTTATCATTGGCATCAGTTAACAGCTGGTTGCACCTAGAAGTCTAAATAGGAATAAAACAGAAAATAGGTCGCAAACAGTTCAAAATAGTTTCCACACTTTATAACTCAGTCAGCAAATCACATCTCACAAATCCTCTGGCAACAACGATGTGAAGAACAAAAGCCTCAGTATAAGTACAGTCATTTAAAAACAAAATCTCGTCGAAAATTGGGGAAGTCATTAAAGTGCTCGGGCCAGACAGAGAGAGAAAGAGAGAGAACAATTAGGAATCTGGGCCGGAGCGAGATAGAAAATAATTTGCCATAATTGCGGTGGAATGTGTGAGTCAGTAAATAATGCAGGCAATGTGAGGAATGGAGACGCCAGTCGAGAACTACGACTGTGACGCTTTGAATATGAACGGATATGAGTAAGAGTTTGTTGAAAAGAGAAGAAATTATAGACATAACTTGACTAACCCTAAAAATTAACATTTGTACGCCTATCATTAGAATATGTGATACAACAAATAAATGTAATACCTACTATGTATGACAATATTCGTGCAAATAACTGAATTTTGAATTGATTTTTGTTTTTGCTTAGGGTGTCGAGATGATGATTAGATAGATAGATAGAATATTCTTTATTGTAACACACGAAATAAAAATAAAATACAAAGAAATAGATCAAACATAAACTATTACACTTAACTTTACTTATACTAGTGACACAAGTGGCGGCCTTATCGCTAAAAGCGATCTCTTCCAGGCAACCTGCACAAACGGGCGAAATTGGACGGAGAGAAATGAATAAAGGATAACGGAGGACGTGGTTATGAATTGGATTTATTTATGTATGTTTACTTGTTGTCAGTTCTTTCTTTTGTCTAATTGGACTGTTATTTGGTAACGGAATACTCCCCCTTAGCCACAGGGGTTGCTTGTGCGGGCATTAGATTACCTATTTAGCCTGACTATAACATTTTAAAATAATGGCTAGATGGCGCTGTGTGCAATGTCCCGAAATATTTATTATTATTGTTATTATTAATGAACGTATTCTAAGACTTATGATTACTTACTGAGATGCCTCTCTTCTCGGTTATGCACCATCTCCTGCCACTCGGTAGCATGGAGATGTTGCAGATCCTCTAAGTTAAGACGTGTTATTAGAATCTGATATACCAATTGTTAGTGGTATTTAATTGTTCCTCTTATTCTTACAGTCATTCAAGAAAAATTTTGAGTCTATTTCGCGCAACAACAATTTCCTAAAAACAAGAAAACTTGTCAAAGATACGCTACTCGCCGCACAATATAACTCTCGTTATTTATTACCTCCAAATCAACAACTTCTTCAAACATCATCGGCAAAGTTAAATAAACACAACCCCTAAAGTCTTCAGTGAATTCCTTATCATCCACGGGGGTCGTAAAAAGCCGCATTTGAATAGCGTTTTGGAAATTTTCAGTCGTAAAATATTACCTTTGCAACATAAAATGTTCGAAAATTTCAACCTTTCGCTACCTTTGAACAGTTACCGTAAAGTTATTTGGATTCGTGTTGCATAAAAAGGGTTATAATTTTGAAGCTTTGTTGCTTCATATTTTATATAGATTTTTGGAGTAAAGTGGTGGAAAGGTATTGTTTTGAGTTCATCTCATATTTCCACTTTAATATTTTGACTTCTTTTAAAGTAAATAGTGATAATTTATTATGTGAAGCTGTACCATTCTTCCTTAATTGTTTCTTAAATAAAAAGAATCTGTTGTAATGCTATACAATCAAAAATACGATTACAAATATTTACGATGTATACATCACGTTATATGTACTTTATGCTTAATTTTATTGTGACACAGATGCTATTCAACCAATTAATTACAGCCCCATCCATTCAAACAGCAGACAAACAAACCCTTGTTCCAAAGAGGTAAATAACTGCTTCACCCAACACGATACCTTTGTCAAGAGATTTTTGTTTCCACACAAAGTCCTGTACCATAACTTCAAAGACATGTCATTGCAAATTTGAATTAGATATTCTGCAACTGCAAGCCTTATCGTTTTGAAATAAAGTTTACTTTGCTGTAACGTTAATTGTAGGTTAAATTTCAAAGTGAAAAGAACAGAGTACAACCCCTGGTTTTGCACTTGACGTCAATGCGTAAAGAAGATAAAAAACGGAGCCTCATTTGAGCCCGTTAACCAACCCTTGAGGTTGGGATTTTTTGGTGAAAAATGTTGAATTTCCGCCGGATTTAGTAAGTTGCCCGGAGTAATATACTTGTTTTAAATTGTTTACGATGTCAGGAATTGTCGAGTTAGTACATTTAGCTGTTCATTTAACCTAGGCTCAGCATTTAAGCTGCACAACCGACTGTATTAAGATTCATTTGCAACATATATATTAACATACATACATACAAGTACGCACACTAGTAAGACATACTATTACTCACATGATGTCTTGTATTGTATGTCTGCTGAACTTGTAAGTACAAAAATTTTGATATCATCAAATAGTAAGAAAGTACTTATGTAAGTACGTAAAACAAACATAAAAAATTTGCTTGACACACTTACACTTACCTATTTCGAGTAGCTACAAGTACTTACATAATTCGAGTAGGTATAACTTGTCACAAGCCTTATCCCGCAGCCTCTAACTACGGAAATAAGCCTGACAGATCTATAAGGGCACTACAAAGTGGCTCTTGAGAAAAATAACAATTTCCTAGAAATCGGTTACCTAATAAGTCTCGACCGGATGTGAAGGCGGAGACAAGGGGCACTTCAATCTATTTCCGGGGCCCTCTGTAGTCGCAGAAGCCCTCACTGGAAACTATTTGGAAAATGGTTTCTTTTTGTATAACTAGGCCGGGCTTTTGACAGATTTTGAGCGGTACAATTGTCGCAGTCGCCGCGCAGTCCTTAGGATGTAGTGGGGTCTGTGAGGCGGAATTTTTAGTAAACGTATGAGCGTATATGAAAGGATTTTTTGGGGATTACGATTTTGACGTAATTACTAATGACATTGATTACATATTCGTTAAGAAAAAACTTGTTAAATCATAGTTGGCTTTAGGTATACTTACATAGTTAAACATAATTATTTGGTAATTGTTAGACCGGCTTTAAAAAATATTTGAGTGATACCAAAATGTATCTGATCAATCCGTGTATGCTCCGTACTCTTGCTAAGCGTTCCAGCAGCCCAATTTACTAATAACAACAGAGTGGGCATTCATTGAATCATGAATGTCAGTTGATACACTGTCCACTCTCTTCTTTTAAATATAGTAAGCATTAACATCATCATCATTATCATCAGCCAGTTACCCCACTGCTAAGCATAGGCCTCTCTTCAAGTACGCCACTCGTCCCGGTCCTGTGCAGATTGCATCCAGGTGCTCCCTGAGGTTTTTCTAATCTTCTCTTCTATGGCCTGGCGTGGGTCACCAGTCCGTTAAGGATTTGGTCTAACTGCCGCCGAGTTTATACGAGACATAACAAATACTTAATCTATATATATAAAACTCAAAGGTTACTGACTGACTGATTGACTGACTGACTAATATAGTGATCTATACACACAGCCTAACCCACTGGACGGATTGGGCTGAAATTTGGAATGAAGGTAGATTTTAAGATGTAGGCATCCGCTAAGAAAGGATTTTTGGAAATGCCACTTTTAAGGGGGTGAAAAAGGGGATGCAAGTTTAACTTCTTAATGCGAGCGAAGCCGCGAGCACCAACTAGTCCTACATAAATCTCATTTAAAATAAAACCAAATACCTATACGTACCCATGCGCTAAGCATACGAATGCTATTCATACTCCCATCACATATTGCTAGAATGATTGATCGAAGCCGCGAGTAACCGCAAGTTCCACCTCAACTTGTATTACTTGCCAGATTTATGTGCGAGACCATCAAACTTGTGACAACTCGGAAACAACTTGTAATTTATACCTATATAATAAATGCTCATAAGATCAATGTTGTTATGAAATCTATACTAATATTATAAAGCTGAAGAGTTTGTTTGTTTGTTTGAACGCGCTAATCTCAGGAACTACTGGTGCGAATTGAAAAATTATTTTTGTGTTGGATAGACCATTTATCGAGGAAGGCTTTAGGCTATATAACATCACGCTACAACTAATATGAGCGAAGAAACAATGGAGAATGTAAAAAAAAAACGGGGAAAATTATTCATCTTTTTAAGGGCTTCCGTTGCGTGAGCTGCCAAAACGGTTCAATTTGTGGGTAACAGCTATAATTTACAAAGCTGAAGAGGTAGTTTGCAAAAATAAACATGACGCCCAAAATAACTATTCCAAGCGGACGAAGTCGCGCGCACAGCTAGTTTATATAATAAATGCTCATAGGATCAATGTTTTTCAGAATTAAATATATGATAGTCGTAGATTTAAATCTAGACAAAAATAGAGTAAAATCACGAGGATCCGTTTAGCCCTTTTTGCGTGATGAGCGTTTAAATAAACAGAGACACAGATAATTAGAGAAACAGACAAAAATATAAAAACTGATGAAACGTGTTTTCTTATCGATTTAAGATGTAGGTACCAAATTTCTTTTTCTAATGTTTTCTAGACACAGATTTTTGACCCTCTTCAGCTTTATTATATGTATAGATATGTCACGAGTATTATATATTTTTACCGAGTCGTTGTTGTGCTTAACTTCATTAAGTTCTGTGAGTCAGATTATATTAATAGTGCCAGCCTGTTTGAGAAGGTTTCAAATTTTCAACACTAGAACCAGCCCGTCTCATAAAACATACATCTAATAACTTGAATGATTACTTTTAGCAGTAGGTACTTACATGATTTAAAGCTTTTATGACCTTTTTAGTTGTCTTATTCTTGTTTTTTTTTTGTGTTTTGAAAATGACAGTTTTATTGTACGTTAGGAATACAAACATTTCAGAAGTTTGTATTCTCATTACTAGTATTGTATTTTGTGTACTGAAACGTCACAATAAAAATTAAGTGCGAAAATGCCTGAATTTCAGAATCCAGTCTGCGGTTCTTATTTTGTCTGTCACAATTACGGTTTTTGCTCAGAAAATTTAGCAAAATCCTAAAAACTTTCCAACTGAGGGTTACAATTTCGTGTACTCAGTATTTATTTAACAAAAAGTTTATATTTCTGTATGAATGTGGAATGAAGTTAGGGTTGCCATGCTCCGGTAAAGTTTGGGTAATTTTGTGATACGTTTGTGTCAGATTTCATACAATGGATGAGGGTTTGGGGTCAATTTATACAAAGGTATGTACTTAGTAACGTGTGCTACTTTGAAAGCCACAAAATCTGAGGAAATGTCATACCGTTATAAATTATTACTACAAATTTTAAGTAATGCCCATTTCTGATACTGATTTTTATCACACAACAAATTTTTATACTACTATTTATACAATGATTGTCTAAAAGTGACATTGGTGATAAACCTGCTACCTGTTACATAATTTGATATTAGCATAGACGAAAAACTCAAGTTGAGTTTTTTGTCTATGATATTAGTATATTTCATCACCTTACTATGCATAATGACCTCAACTTTAACAAGCATTCCATTTTACGAGCAAGGACAGTTAGTTTAATAAGTGAGTGTATATTTAGACGTTTATTATGATACTAAAGTAAACACTAACATTACGCTACACCGCAAGTTAATGAGACTAGCCCTAAATAGGGAATAACTGGGGAGAATATGGAAGGCAGACATTTAACTTGAGTCATGTATTTACCTATTTATTACATTACCTATTATTTTATACAAGTAAACTCGAACTTGAACACGTTTTTATACAGTAGAAATAAACTGTAAACTATAAAGCGATGAATCTGACAAAGAGAACTCGAACGGTGACGAATTAAATCTGCGGGGAGTCACGACTCTCAGTCATGAGGCAATACGACTCAAAGAAGATATACTGGAATTTGGAAGAAAGCTGGTGCAAAGAACGGTCAGTGTTGTGTCACCAGACGAGACATTAAAAAAACTTTCACCTCTACGCCAATTTATAGCTACATATTCGTAGATGGGCAAACTAACGGGCTCTACGAAATTGTAGAAGCTTTACAAAAATAACGCTTTTATGATCGGAAATACTACTATCACAGAAGGTTATGTACTCGTATGTCAGAATTTAATCACCATCGTAGTTTAAATAAACGGATTTATTTATCAATCGTTTAAAAAAACAAAATAATCAAAATAATGATTGAAAAATATGTCACATAATTATTTTTTAAAGTACCTACCAAATGTAAGTAAGTTCCTTTGGTAGGTACTTTGCACGTATCGCATGATCAGATGGGCACAAAAATGTTATGGGTTTTAAGTAATTTATCTCAAATCAGATTTACAACAAACTTTAAAGTTATTCCTCTGTATCTACTTAATTTGTGTTCGTCTACTTGCTTAGTTACCATTTCCCATACAGCGACACGTTCGCTTCGTTAGACAAACGCAAACGCGTGCGTTTATGCCGCGATTAGTTTGATTAGCTCGAGCTAAGGTAATATTAGGATACACGCCATTTCTCCGACGATATTACATGTAAATCGGTTGTAATATCTAATTAAGATTTCTACTCTACTGAGGCTTCTATGGCAAGTATGAGATAACCGTAGCTAGTTAAATTTAGTATAGTAGTAGATACCCTATTGTATTAAAGCTGTTAAATAAAATAAGTATGTACATATATACCAAAATTAACAAAAGCCTACTAACTTACATTTTAATCCAGTACATATAAACTGTATCTGTATTTTTAATAATTAAGTATAGCGTAGTTACTAACAAGTTTTGGTGTTTTTTTTTTTTACTTGAAAGGGTTTGCACTTGACCATAGTTGCCTGATAGCAAGCAAAGGCTATGGCCTAAGATGGAGCGTGCTTACCCGATAAGAACCGATTCACTCTCGCTTTGAAGATTGCTGGATTATAGTGCGTGGGGAACAAAGAGTCAGGCAGGGAGTTCCACAACCTTTTGTTTAAAAATAAAATATTTTTATCTTTAGTACAGTAGAGCATGTTTGAAAGAAAAGTCACCACTTTCATATCATTTGCAACATATCAATACGGTTTCAATATTTTTTCGGCAGGGTATTTCTCAGAATATATTTTTATTGTTCATTCAATTGATGAAATACAATGTACATTTAGTAAAAATATTCTCCAAGTTTAATTACAAAAGGTTATAACTGTGGTTTTTAAAGTGGGATGAGTCACTGTTAAACAATCTATTTTCCTCTATAAATTCTATCATTTATTAAATTATTAGCTCAATTAGGTACTTACATAAGTTATCATCAGTCAATATAAGTCAGGCGAAAGCCTAAGTACAGTATCTCTATCTCTATATATTTTATAGTAAAACAACTTCTTCTTCTTATCGAATGAGAGTGGCCATCTCTGGTGTCGAGAGTTTTTCTAGCCGCCCTAAGGGCCTCTGACATGGCCGAACGACTAACTACTGCCGTACTAGACAAGCAGCCGGGACCTACAATTTAACGTGTCATCCGACCCACGGAAGCGCCCAAAATGGAATGCCACTTTTCGGTCACCCATCCAAGGACTGACCGCGTCGACCTTTGCTTAACAGTAAAACAACTATAAATACATCGTTAACTTGATTATTCGATGAAATCCTCACCGACCGCAGCTGGCATTCTAAACCTGCATTAATACTATTAGCATACCACGGAAATGAGGGAAATCGATCAAATTATCGTTAAATTTGTCGCATGCTGTTTTGGATTAACCTGGTTCAACTGTATGTTATTCATAACTGTTATTAATTCTATTGACTGATTTCGAACGCATTCATTTTGACTTAAATACGCGTTGGATGCCAGTTTATTGGGAAAACCCAGTAATTTGTATATTATATTTTTTGTAAACACAGTCAAAGCGTTGCGCGTACTCATAACAGTTTATAGGTAACCAACAGGTAAGGTTTGTTAGATTTGATGTATTTAACATCAAATCTAACAACTGTCAGTTCTACAACAGCTGGTCTAATTATAAAAAATCTTTCTCTGTCTCTAAATAAAACGAATCTTACATAATAGCTGATTATAATGATGATTATAATCAGCTATTAGTATAGTAATCTTGTTTGAAATTTTAGTTTGTTTGTTTTATGTCTAAACCTTAATAAATAAAGAATGATGTATTGAAGAGTTATTAAAAAGTAAGTAAGTATCGAGCATAACTAAAAAAACGGTTCTGTAATTTTAAACCCTCATCAAGACCAAACTTAAGAGTACGTAACTTCAATTTCAAAATTATTTATTGATGTAGATAAATGTACATACATGAAATGGCGGCTCTAGATACCAAACTAGGCGTTAGCCTGTATCTTGGTACCTAGTCCTTCCCAGTAGAAACATTGTTTGTGTACATGTTACATAAAATTGATAATTAAAAATTAATTTATTTTAATTTATTTAATTTAGCACAGTCTACAAATTATAAAATTGAATTATTACATTGTTAATATGTGTATAATTAGGTTCGCTAAAACGTCTAGTCCAAAAATAAGAAACACAGTTTAATTCAATCCCTAACAAAACATAAACAGCGCTAGTACCATTTATCTCGAAACTGCAGCTAAAGATTTATAAGTAGCGTTCCTTCTCGCTGCTATTCCATGCAAATATCCAATTTGCATCCGAAAGCAGAGGTTCTAAAACTACAAGCGGTTTAGCATCCCATACATACAAGACGGAAACAAGAATATACTTCGACCTATAAAGGCCTGGACAAGAATCACGAATATTTTTAAATTCATGGAGTTGTAGGTATGTAACTATATTCCAGCGACCACTTTGTCGGTAAAATTAATATCTAATTTTGTATTCTCATTTGAAAAACTGAAATTTAATTTTAGTTCCTAATATGACAAGAAGATGAGACATGGTTATAGACACAAATAAAACAAACAATATGTTATTTTTTGTTATAAAGTTTTTCAGTTTACATGATATTACATTGATTCCTAGACGCTTAAATGACTCATAAAAATCAACATTGATTCTATACAAAGTAGTCTAATATTTTATCTTATACAGTCACCTGCAGCAGTGCCAAGCTACACATTCAGAAGCGATGGTCACAAAAAGCTACTTCATTAACCATAGCTTCTGTAGGTACCTACTGGAAGGAAATCTTTGCATCAACATTTACAGCATATACATAATATACATTACACATCCTCCTACAATAAGAACATGGCTAACAGAAAAACAACTGTTGCTGTTCCTTCAAAATGACTGATCTGTCAACCGCCTCGTCTCCAAATATATTCCCCTCAACTCTATGTTCCCCACATGCCCATGTCGTCCACAAGGCCCATTGTGCCAAGCCCAGCTGGACCTGCGACCAGGGCCCTCCAAGGGACAAGTGACGAGATACACCACTTAGACCTATAACTACCTACACGTATGTATAAGATAGCTTTAGCACCATTTTTCTTATTTCAAATAATAATAAATATTCCTGGACATTGCACACAGCGCCATCTAGCCCCACACTAAACTAACGCTTGTGTCGTGGGTAATAGATAACTAAAGATAAATAAATAAAAACTTTCATACTATTCTTCATATTCCAACAACCACATCCTAGACTATATTCCCTTCAACACAATGTTCCCTACATGTCCAAGTCGTCCACAAGGCCATGTCAAGGTCCCACTGAGCCAAGGCCAGGCGGGGCCGCGCCGAGGGCCCTCCGAGGGACAAGTGACGAGATCCAACTCTTGGACTAATTTCCACACGCTTCACTTTACAAATAGCCTCGTTTGAAAACTAGTTTGGTATTAATAGGTACTTTTTGTTGTTGGTGTGGCAGGTGGTATTTATATGTTATTAGCTATTGTGACAAAGCTATTTTAGTGAGTTGTTCTTCAAAACTGATATTTTACTGCCTGTTCAACTTTTACACCAAACGTAAACGACGACGACAAATAACGATATAATAATACAATATAGCAACGCATGACCAAAATGCTGGTCTTTTTGGTCATCCAGCGTGGTAATGCGGCCAGTGTGCTGGGCACGCTGCCCTCTGGTGGGCTGAAGCACTTAGATTATCTTTAGGCTTTCTAAAGATTTTCTTTTTTGTAGTAGTTAGAAGTAGTATTTTCAGTTTTAACGTAAACTGTTTTGGTCAATGTCAACAGTTGTTCAGTTTTTTAGTACATTTGATTATTGCATTCATCAATTGATACTTACATTTAATTCGGTTAATCTCTATTTAAAGACCTACGCCGCGTTTCAAATATAATTTCTTCCATCTTGTGGAAAATATTTCCACTCTCCCACTTAAAAAGAAAAACATTTTAACCTCACCTAAAGTACAAAATCTCGTCATAAATAAACATGTTAAGGAAAGCAAAATCCCATGAAAATCGTCCTCTTTCTAATTAACTTAGCACTCTGAAAGGTAAATAATGTTAAAAGTTTGAGTAAACTTAATTAAAAAACATTTAAAACGATTCCCGAGACAATGGAGTGATGAAGTTGAGTTTTCTGAAGCAATATAAACTTAAATGATTTTTGCTTGCAATTTAACTACTCCTTCTAGTTTAACTACTTCGTCTTGTCTTTGTAGTTTTAAGAAGTTAGCTAATATTTAAAATTATCTGAGTGATTAATTACAAATACAATCTCGGGTTTCTTTTTGAACCGTTGTATAAATGATTGCATAAGAGGTATTCTAATATGTATGGTGGCTTTATTGATATACCTTGATTTCATTTGATCACGACGTTATCCAAAGTTTTGTTACGTTACTGTTTAGTTACTGTCACTTTGTTCACTATTCTTTAATTCGGCCAAGCGTCTACGACTAAATCTAAGAATCAATACACTAATAAGTTATACCTACATATTACTCACCCTTTTAATGCCTGGGCAGCCTCAGTAAATTATGGTCAATTGCAAACCCATTCCTTGTAAAAAAGGGCCTAGCCATTGTCTGGTAACGCAGAAATGCATTTGCAGGCACCAATCTTTAAAATAAAAGATATTGAAAACGAACCCTAACAAATTACGCTAAACGGGTCTCAAATCCAACAATCACGGTAACAGTGGTTAAGTTTAGTACCTATATAACAAAACCGTACCACTCTTTCGATTTTGGAAAAGCCCCGCTTTCACCAGCAGCGCTGGACCCGAGCCAACTTTGCCAACATTATGTTAGCTATACGTATATATACGTAGTACCTATCTGACATTCGCATTCGGGTCATAATAATATTTTATCTGCGCAGCTCGTTTTGAACGTTTAGAATGTTTGTGGATGTTCGTACGGACGAGCGGTTGGGAATAACTGGTTTTACTCCTACCTATGTAATTTTTTATGTTGAACCCTGACTCGGGTCTAGGTTTTAGCTGTGTAATGAGATAGGAAAAGCGTAGGCGATTGTTTGGTGGAAAAGAAAATTCGCTCTGTCACTACTTTTAAGGATTCGGTAGAGTTGGCTGAAAAAGATTCGATGAATGAAATACCTATGGCTTAAATGTTTTGAAGTCATTTTGGAATTCTAAGATTGAAAAGATGATCTACTACAAATAAAATATGGCATACACTTATCTAATATTAAAAGTAGTAAAACATTTTATTTTATCATATCTTAACAAAGCATGTTTAATGTAATTACGTAGAGTAATAATTTACATCAAATGGTTAGAACGAGCTATGTGCGCGTAATAATGAGATTAATTAAATCTGTTTACGCTCAGTTGACAAATCTATTTGAATGTAGTTGCTTTCATAATTGGAAAGTAATTTATAGTAGTCATGGAAGTAATATATAGGGAATTATTACTGCTGATCCAATATGAGCAGAGCGAGGCGAAGTATGAAAGGCAGTTGTCTTTTTCTAACTAGGGTGACAATAAATTATATAATTAGGATATACCAATTCATCTTCTTACCAAATCGGGAGCAGTCTCTTTTGCGGTCCTATTTTACCTGCATCTTGCCAGTCATGATGATCCATAGCTCTATTGACGCGTTAAGTAACAAACACCAACAAACTTACTTACAAATTAAAATGCACTTTAGTTTGTAACTTATAATAGTATCGATTCGGTTAATTGACAGGGAAATGTAATCAAAATCATAGACATTTTGCAGTAATAACAATATTTATTTACAAGTTCACATTTGAATTGCATATAGGTAGTAGCCTATATCCTATATTTTTTTACACTATCATTTTCCTTGTGTTTCATATTCTAACTGAAACGAGTGATGGTTTAAACTATGTACACCAATATAAAGCAAACTGTATACAATACTAAGGAATCGTATGTGAAACCATGGTATAAGAATATATGACTTGGCTACTTTTTATCAGCACTACTACTAATAGCTATAAATCAATTACTAAATTTTTCTCACCACGGCAGGAATTGGGATAGCGCCTTTTTTTAACAAACGGAGAGAATTTGGAGTATTATAAGATTTTGGATTAAAGTGTAGACTGCAAACTTTGGAGAATTTATTTTGATGTTTTCATTTTTAGGAAAACTGAAAAAATATCATATTGCACAAATTATTTCAAGCACGAGAAAATATGGTCACCTTAGTCCCTATAATGTAATCTTACTTAAACTTTAGCATACCTGTAGAAATATATATTGCAACCACTATAAGATTCATTTCTGCATCCCGGAACACTACAAGTTCTTACCATTTTGTTATTTTTACAGTAAAATACATTTAAATTATTTTTACAAATTACATATGAAATTATTATTTTCCCGCCATCTTTTGTCATATAATGTCATCATAATTTAATGTTGCTTGTGTGAAAAATAATATAATATTAATTGGTTACTTATTTTATTTTGTGTTAATTTCACAAATTAATTCAGATTTCTATGTGTCAAGTAAGATTTATAATAAATAAAATTAAATAATATTATATATTGCTAAATATTTCAAAACTTAAGTTGACAGTGACATTTATCACACATTATTTTTTAAACTGGCAAGCTGTTGAAGCAAGACAACGGCCTTCTCTATATGCCTTTCATTTTTGACCGATTTCCCCCCCGATTTACCATTTATAGAAAATTAACTTTAAGTGTAAGAACATAAGGTTTCTATTCATATAAAATTTATTTCACAAAACCAAAGAGAGAACAATCCAGAGGGAAAGAGAGGGATGATATAAAAAATCCTTGATAGTAGTATAGATGTTTGTCATCTAAATATTTGTTAATTGTAAAAATAGGTTATATTCAACAACTATGAGGAATATAATTAGTACCAGCTTATCAAAGTCACAAACGTTTTTGTTTGCGTATTTAATTTTAAGATATTGTATGCTAAGTATTTTTAGCACTGGATAGAAATAAATGGAAAGAGGGTAGGGAGGCCTGTGCCCAACAATGGAACAATGCAGGCTCTTAATAATAGTAATAAGTATTTTTATGTGATATTTAGGTCCATTGTATATTTTTTATGGGATATTGCGATATCCCAAATTAATCCTAATTCTTAAACACAGTATTTCTTTTCTATTCAGTTTTATGATAAGCAAAAAGCAATTTTAAGGTAAAAAGGCATAAGGAAACTAAAATTGTTGATTGTTAAATTGTACGAATATCATAAAACTGGTATGCTTTATTTAACTGAGTTAATGCTAAAACATTGAAACAGGCGCTACTTTGCAGAAAACCATTGTAGATGTTAGTTAAGGCTGGCGCCGTCTCTTAGCACCGTAAGTTACTAAAAGAAACTCGATACTAGCAAATACGTATTGAGTTATTTTTTAGTTAACTTGGCTTACGTTTGACTACAGCCGGCTTGATGTTAAACACCACTATTAGTCTAAGATGTAGCACGCTTGCCTAGAAAAAATATATTTACCCATTTAACCCTGGGTCATAATTTTCTGAAAGTAGGGCTCCAGGAATTTCAGAGAAGTACCAAGACCCACGTATGCTTTTAATCCTGTAAGTACAGACTTTGGCAGTAATGCCTTCCCAAAGACTCTCCGGTCAGTTTCTGGGCATTTGGTATTCAAATGAAGTGACCACCTTAATCTTTTCATTTACGACCCTCATACAGGTAGGAGTGTCCTTTGATGCAATGTGGAATAAATACCAAGGATATAATCTTTCAACTAATTGAGAAATTAAATGGATAGTGGTATAGTTTAGTATGAATTACGTCTGAAATCATCGATTAATTAGAATTGTATATCCGAAAAATATACGGCAATGGATTGCTAGTGCTTATATGCACGGGTGGTGACTAAGTTTAATAGAGATTTAAAAATGGATTGCAGCAAATATTGAAAATTTAAGTTGTATCATATTATAATTTTTCTTCACATAATTATTATATCTAAAATTCACACAAATGTGGTAGTTTTATAGAAATCGTACATATTATTCATTCATGCCATTTCTAGAATGCAGAATTAAATAATAATTGAAACGTTTCGAAATTTGTCCAGATGTAGGATTACAAACGTGGTGAAAGCCCGATGGGATCCTCATTCTCCCGAGCATTCTAGTTCGTTCAAACTTGGCTTGTACTAGAACCTCTAACATTTTCAATGATTATATTATTTAAGGCGATTGTAAGGATGGTATAACTTTAGCATAATCTACTGGAAGCTATGTTTCTTGCGAACTGCAATCCAGGCTTTTCACCATTCACTTTTTACGTAAGCGTGCTACGCCAAAGGCTGCAGCAATGTTTAATATTAAGCAGGCTGTAGTCAAACGTAAACACACAATATGTATAATTAATTGAAAATTTGGTTATCTTTTTCCAGAGTTCATTGTACTACTCGTATACTTAATACATACATATGTACATATGTATATACCATCGTTCATCTGATCGTTAGCAAACATATTCCGAATACCTATCTAAGAAAACTTGTAATGATGACGTTTGCTTATTTATAAGTAAGTTTGCATGAGAGTAAACCCCAAAAAGAGATGACAGTACCTACCCTCTCCATTGAGTATTGCCATATTAACTATGCTGCTCCCTTGTCCGCGTAAATAATTGATGCGATGTTTTAATGAATGTGGCAGCGAGTGACCAACCACTTAGGTGCCTAAAGCTGGACGCTTTGAACCACTTCCTCTAATTACAAGGGACTGTTTTAGTCAACGGTTTTGATGATTTGTGGAAAGACGTAATGTAAGAGCATATTTTAGAGGAAATAGCTGGTGCGAGTTGAAAGTTTAAACAAGTAATTTTGTAAATAGAATAAGAACATGTATATATAAACAACTAATATACTAAACATCATCAAACAGCAATTACAAATGTTCATGAAGATCCCCACACTAATACTTTAGATACGTCCTTTATTTATTCCTCTCCATCCCATGGTTGCCTGGAAGAGAGTGCTTTCAGCACTAAGGCCGTGTCTTGTGGCACTAGAGTAGTTTATGACTGTTATGTTATTAATTTTATGTTATAAGTGTGTGACAATAAAGCATTATGGATCTATCTAATCTATACTTTTTCAGTGTTATTTTAGAACAACAATTCCGCATTTCGACAACTTGGTAAGTCTTGTTTGAGACATTGATGCAATGATGCAATTGAGGTACTTCGAATCTAAAGTACTTAATACTTTTTGAGTATGTGTGTTATATTATTGCGGCTTTTAGTCAAACGCGAAAAAAAATGCACATACATACCGATGCTGAAAATGAAAACTCACATATACTCATCTACACAAATCTTTACAAACCGTATTACATTTCCCATCGTACGCTAACCATCCACCGTACATAATGTACGTAACAGGTACATATCCGTACAGAAGTGGTTTGGATTACTCGCGACACATTTCGCTCCAATCCACATCACTGAGTTGGTCGCACCTTGACCGACGGTGGGCGTAGATTTGTTAGTTTATTGGTTGGTCAGTTTGTTCATTGTCAGACTTTATTTGGAAAAACAATGCTATCCGATAAATAAATAAATAAATAAGAAGTTTATTTGACTATTTAAAATTAAAGAAACTTAATATTTAGGTTTAATTGACTAATTCATTAATTAAACTTAAGTAATTGTGAAATACAATCTATCACACACCGCACACCAGGTCTCTCCGCGTGGAGTCGATGACTTACTTGCATTTTATTATTAGTTTAATCTGTTACATCATAAACCTGATAATTGAAACTAAAAAGAAAGAAACAAGCTAGTATTTACAAATAAAGAGGAAATTTACGATTACCTTAACATAAAAACAACAGTTATTTCATTTTGTGTGTGTGTGTGAGTGTATGCATGTGTGTGTCACGATGAATATTGATGTCAAAGATTAGATTGACCGCTTTATATAAATTTTGCTGGAGACTACTATTTTGTATACACATTACATCAATAATAAAGCCAATAATGTATCAAGTGACAACATTATGACTTTACACATTTTCACAATGAGAAATGGTGATTCAACACATTTAAAAAATCTGCGTTTGCGGTGTTTTATTAGATTTGTTTGAGGAGGTTATCGGACCGTTGGATCATGGAACGGGATTTAAATCCGAGGATTTGAACATTTTGAACGTGACCTGA
The DNA here is from genome assembly GCA_927399415.1 of Macaria notata. Lineage (NCBI taxonomy): Eukaryota > Metazoa > Arthropoda > Insecta > Lepidoptera > Geometridae > Macaria > Macaria notata. Next base: position 3,602,912 of record OV656737.1, read on the forward strand.
CCATGGACAGACTAGTTCTATGTTGCTTATGTGATTTATGGGTACTTACTTGACAGATGGGAAGTTGACAGTTACTATATGGCAAAGCTATTTTACAAGACAATATTCAATTTCAGACTATGTATGTATGTATTGTGATAAAACAAATAATATAACCATGTCTGAAACTTTTCAAAAGATTTGCTCAAACCTAATTTAAGCACGTTTTTGTTTTAAGAAGAAATAATTATAAATAAAACTAAAAATTCCTTTTGATCAGGCACATAACCCGTTTTTATTAGATTTTTTATCTATACAACATAAATAAATCAACGGAACTGTCACGGTTAGATTAAAACTTAAAATACAAATATAAACTTAAAAACATTGAATAATGGCGAAATAATAATAACGAAGTACACTGGGAGCAACTTCATAAACAGCAATTAAAAAGTGTAAGATGGCCGCAATCCATTATATTTTCATTAATTCAAGTCCAAGGCAGCAAGTCCGATAACTCATAACTCCCCAGTATTTGTTTCGCACTTATAGGGATGTCTGCAAAACCATGATACAAATCTTGCTATCAAGTAAAAATGATTACCAAAGTAATGTTTTCGTCATTGGCTTTTCTATCATTTTATTAAATCGTAACAAAATTGATCAATTAACAAAGTTTTTATATTAACTGTATAGCCTTCTAGTCATGTTCTAATTAAGGTACCAAAATTAATTTGTCTTGAATGGCTAGTAATAATTTGTTGTTTTCAATCAAATCAAATCAAATTCAAAATCTAAATTTCGAATTGAAACGAAAAATCATCGTCATTGCTAAAATATTTAATAATATAGGTATAATATTTAACATTTATTATTTCACTCAATAATCAAGTAAGCCACATGGCAAGCAGCCCAAACACTATAACATACATAGGTACAAGTACGACCATAAATTCCCTCAGATGAGCGCTCTGCTCCCGAGCGGGAATTTACGCAATTATTCAAATTGTTTCCAATTGTAACAAGATCTTGTGTACTTGATGTGTTTCTGATATAGGAAACTTGGGAAAAACATGCATTTCTCATGAGCAAATTTGGATTTTATTACCGGAGCCATCGTGAAAGATTTGTCGGTGCGGAATTGATAAATTGGTTGAATTTGCTGTTCTCATATGTACGTTTTCAACAAGCTGTTCTTGCAACCATTTGTTCTAATATGAGAATGATTCTCACAGGAACAGTGTGTTTTAGTAGTTTTATAACTCTATCTTCTATTTGATTACTACGTTTTAAAACTAAATAAATAAATAAATAAATAAACTAAATCTGTACTGGCAACTCTATGGAGAAAAAAGTTTAAAGTTGCTCAGAAAATCACAACTCGTTATGTAATGGGACAATTGGCGATGATACATTTAATACGATAACTTTTTATAAGTCATGGTTCACAATAATATTACATACGATCACTATGAACAGTTCATAGAGGTTAATGCAAGCCTTACTCAGATCTATGTAGCATTAACCACCGTTTTAGTGATATTATCCCCATTCAAAACAAACTATCAGTGCCTGCAATTACCCCTCAAACCCGGTTGTTTCGGTCAATATCACGTCGTTCGTCAAACAGATAAGTCACCACAGATAAGCCAAGTTCCTCCCGCGAGGCATTCAGCGTCTATCAGGGTAATACCATCTCCAAACTTTGTGACGATTACTGCTTGCTAACTTGTGTTTGTGAGGAGATCAGGAATCTATGGAAGATCATATGTTTAATTTAAGTTTTACGAAAACGTACTGTCTTTAACTCTTGTTTTTTTACTGTCCGTGGAAGGACCTGGGCGCCCACCACGATGTATCTGCCCAAGAGAACTCCCCTAGCGAATTAATTCTGCGGGGGAGTCACGACCCTCAATCATGAGGAAATACGACTCACAGATAGAGACTGTCTTTAAAAAAAGTGTGTTTTAATATAAGTAAGCAAAATCAGGAATACTAAAGCGTAAATCTATTGCTTGAAAAAAAATATGGTTGGTTAGAGCCAAACTTGTTAAATTCTAATGAAATATAATCAATTTCTTAACCTGGCTAAGGTTTTTAATCTTACAATACAACATAATTAGTTTATATTGATACGCTTGGTATATTTTTAATTCATAAAAATAAACTAATGGCCATTCTCTATTTAGTTATAATCGATAGTAATTGTTATGATTTGAGGTTTAGATATAATAGCCCAGATTAGGCAAGTTAGAATACTTTTGATAATGACTGTTAGTTATAGTTGTAGTTAAACCTAGTTTATTGTTATTAAACTATGTTGTTGAAGGTCAAAGTTTTTGTTTCTTAGCTTTTTGTAGCTATTAATATTAAGTCAGATTTTCTTAAATAATATCTTAAAATAAATTTGGTTTCTCTTTGACGGTTAATCTTTTATCTTGTTTTATTTTACTAAACCTATATTTATTCACCTTTACTCAAGGTTCCCAGACAACCTTTTAAAAACAGTGAAAAAAAATACCAAAAAAAACATTGAACATGAATATGATTCAACCCTCTTTCAACTCATTAAAACCTCGAGATAGTTTCACAAAAGCGTTCTTAAATTACGAGTCCAAAAAGAGCAGCACTTAAATTGACGGCATAAATTACGAAAAATTAAGAGTAAAACCGCAATAGTTGGAGAGCCCTCTGGTGGGTAGACGCGGCAAAGTCAATCGTCAAAGTGGCAGAAAGGGGGTCAGACGGGAATAGCGCGAGCACTCTCGACTTGATGACGACGGTGATGACGAATGTACAGATTAACATCTTGGGAAAGCTTTCTATTAATTATTATATTAATATTTGTTATTATCGAGCTCGTAGTTCAGTTCAAATTCGGAAACATTTCCGTCGAAAACGGAACGGCATTCAAAGTTATCTATTCTGACATATTTTAAGCATGTCTAGGGCAAGACAAGAATGGATCGACATTTTAACTTTTCACACCTATAATATATCAAATTTATTTACTTCGTGTAATATATAATAAGCTTGATTTTCCATTTAACTCAAAGTAAACACATATTTCTATTCTTTATTGAAGAAGAATACAAAATAACACATTTTTCATATTTTTATTTTCTACGCAGTTTGTGTGCACTTTTTATAATGCTTCTGCGTTTAACATTTTGAGACACTTAGAAATAATTTTTAAATGTTATAAACCAGTCAAACAAGTTTCATAAATGTACAAGTTATTATATAAAAAATTAGTATCAAAGAATCAACGAACAAAATCTCTCACGCGAGACCTAAATATCACAACAAGGGCCGTTAACTAGTTAGTGAGCTATTAAATCCAACTTAACTATTCCGTGAAATGCTTTTGTAAGTTTTACGAGTGAAATATTGATTTACAGTCAATGAATCAGGAACTCACCTTGAAACGCCAAAGGTGTCATATATCAAAACAAGTTTGATAACTTTACTTACAAAGTTCCCCTAATATTTTACTTAAAAGTAAGTAGGTGGTAAAAAAGTGGCATTCCATTTTGGGCGCTTTCGAGGGTCGGATGACACGTTAAATTGTAGGTCCCGGCTGTTTGAGTCATCAAGCCATGTTTCTTAAGCTAATTTTTGTGTAAATTAGTTTACAAAAAATAAACATTGACTTATAAATGGACCTGGCCAAGCGTTAGATGGAAGTGACAGGTCTCCAGAATGCTGGCTGCTACTTTGCTCAAAAGGTGTGCATTGCTATACAACGCGGAAATGCCGCCAGCATTTTGGGGACCTTTCCTTCTACTACAGGCATTTTAGATTAAGTATTTGAGTTTTAGAAGTAGTTTAAGTTTTTTATTCTATTGTTAGTATTTAGTTTTTTTAATTAGTTTTTAACAAAACGTAAGTTTAGTCAATAGAATTAAGTTTATTCCTGTAAAATGCTAGTACTTATAAATTAAGTTTATCTAAAATTGTTGTGGTTCAAAACCTATTTTACAATACTAAACAGTACGTCATGACTACAGTGTCACGTTCAATAACTTAATTAAAGTTGACAGAAGTTAACAATTTTCACATGTTATCTGATAACTTTTTATAGTATGATAGGCACCCACTATAATCTCGTAATTTCTGTTTTTTTAATACCATGTGTTTCACAGAAATGTGTGTGTGTGTATGTGTATAAAGATTACACAAACACGACTGATAATCCGTGAATGACATACACGAGCAAACGACAGTTTCGCGTGTCGCGATGCGTTTCTGCTACTAGAACACTGTGTACTTAACCTACTGATGGCTTCATAAAATACTATATTCACGTACAAATTCAAAAGGTTTGATTCTAAAGATTTGTAGTACAGTTTCAATAAATCCCGTTATCAAGCCTGAATATCGGAAAGACCCAGGTTTAAGTCCTAGAAGTTAAGAATATTGCTACTCAAAAGAAAACGTCTTACTAATAAAAAAAAACGTTTATTTGACCTTATTAGAAAGGAATAGGTAAGTATAGCAGTGAACATTTAAAAAAAATACTATGAGATAGGGCTTAAGACTATACCTACAATAGTTGGTGAACCCTGGACATCAAACTAGGTCATCACCTGTGTGATGATGTCCAGTTATTTCTAATAAACAACAACAAAGCTAGTTGTAATAGGAGACACACACTATCATATTATTAATAAAATTAATAATATGGTAGTATAGTTCAGTGTTTGACTTAAGGATATGTAAAAGTGTTGCTATGGTAACAGGCTAGAACACGTTTGCCTTAGTACAATCTAGAACTACAAAAAATATACTCAAACCTTACCGTCCAAATCAACTCCGCAAATTTTCATTGACATCAATTACCAATTCTTCTTCCTAAGTATTTCCAGCAAACAAGATTTGTTAAACCAAGCCCTCGTACCTTTTTCAATGAAGGCGTGTAAACAAGTCTCGAGTCCAAGCAATTAGGTTGAAAAATGTTTTGTGGGTCTAATCGAAGGCCATCGAAACGCGGCCGACATCCGAATGCCTGTTGGTAAATCGGTGATATTGATTTAACCGATTTTGGGTGTTTTGCATAAAGATAAAGATAAAGAATCTTTATTGATAATGTAAAGTTGTAACATACATAGGTATAAGTACTAATATCATAGAATATGCTACACAAATAACAATATCTCCTCAAATTGAATTTATAACATTTAGTTTTTATAAAATTTTAGAAGTTACAATCTGTAGGTTTTATTAATAAAATACCTAATGAAAATTTTTAAAATCATGTCAAACATAGGTATGTAATCATACAATTTGTCAACTTAAATAAATCTAGGTAGTTACTGTCACTTTAGCTGTATAGGGGCTAAAATGACAATTTGGCATCACACTCCTTCCCTAGTAGTTAACTACTTAATTTCTAAGCAAAATTAGAATCAATTGATAGTTGACTGTAGTCATTACACTATATTAATACTAGAGACGATTGTAGTAACCATGTATTTACTGATGTGCGAGTGTTTGAACCAAATATTACATACATTATCCCTCAATTAAATATATTTTCTTGACTTTCGTTAATGGAAGTATGTGTGCACATCATTCATCATCTGCCTTCTAATCTAGGGGTTGCGGGTTCGATTCCCGCGTGACACAAGTATTTATGCATTTTAAAATTTATAATTCCTTGTGTTGAGTCTGGTCGTTTGTATGTATAATAAGTATGTATTTACAAAAAAAAAGTATATTAGTATTATATCCGTTGTCTAATACCCACGACACAAGCGTTTGCTTAGTGTGGGGCTAGATGGCGCTGTGTGCAATGTCCCGGTATATTTATTATTATTAGTTACTTACATTCTATGACAATTTTAAATCGAATGTACCATGTACGTTTTATATGTCTCGTTTATAATCATGTTTTTTATGGCGTTTTCCAGTTTTCCAGTATTATTCGATTCAAGTTGGCATACATTTTTGATACTAATAATATCCCATTAAGTCTGAGTAATACATTAAGGTCCTTGCACTTTAGGGTTTGTTTAGTCAGCTTTCCAACATTTTACGTAAACTTTTCATAGGTTTCGAGTTATACTATGTGTATGTGAATGAGTATGAATAAAAGGGTCAGGATTATAAAAAAAACCCTTTCAGGAACTAAATTGATGTGAAAAGGCGATTTAAATTTCACGTTGAAAGAATAGGATTTAGAGGTTCTTGTATATTGTTTTTTAAATTCCGTATTTGAGTATAGTATGGACTAGGAATAGGTTGATTAAATCCAATTCACTTTTTGGAGCTATCACCGCATCATTCAATAAGCATATGTACTAACATATGTACATATGTACTTTCAAATATATTGTAAAAAAGTAGTCATTTATACACAAAAACACGAAACAGTCATTTATATTACTCACATCAAAGTCTTATTTGGAACAGTTACATTGTAATATTTTATTTTATTTAATAAGACTATAAAACATGTAAAAATCACGTATTATACTAACATGTTACATACAGCAAGAATTTAACAGTTAAATTGATTAATAATAGGTATTTAACATTGAAGCCATGTAACATATAGTCTTGCTCACAGGTTTAACAACGGTTTAAACCTCCAACTTGGAGTGCTTTCAGGTACATGTTCCTAACAACCCCTCGACAACTTTTATTTCAGCACAGCTAACCTGCAACTGTCCTTTCAAATGAGGTCAAACTTTATAATGCTCTGTTCTAGTATTTACAAATTAAATAAAAAAATAAGAATAGAAAGTTTATTGTGATGCATAAATTTTTAAATTAAATGAGGAGATCACGATATGAATTATACTTTACATTATTAAATAAGTAATTTGTATGTGCCTCAATAAAGATTTTTCTAATTCTATTTTCTATAAATGTATTGCAAACATTTTTATCTTTTAAAACATCACATCACATTGTTGTATGTAACAGTGAAAACTAATGGCGACAAGCCTTTCTTCGAAAAACAAAATACTAGCATCTTATTAAGGTCTAAAAAGTGACAAATTAAGTAAATAATAAATAAATATTTCAGGACATATCACACAGCGCCATCTAGCCCCGTACTAAGCTTGCGCTTGTATCATGGGTACTAGAGATAACGGACATAATACATACATATTTTTTTTCGTAAACACATACTTATTATACATAGAAACGACCAGACTCAACACAAGTATATTCCAAACTTCACAGAAAATGAGCTTTAATAATAGCAACCGGTAGCGACAGGATTCAGCAAGAAGGTTGTGATTATTTTCACTCATTCCCAATTAAGTTAGCAAATAAAACCTTAGTGCGAGCTTAGTACTTAGCAAATCGACTCATAAAGCATTGTCGGCCTGAGAAAAACATCATCTGTGTGCAACGCATTTTTCCGTCACCTAAAGCGTCCGATCGCTAAGCCATTGTCAAGTTTGGGCTCTGTAATTAATGACAGACAAGTTTAACTTACAGCTTGTTACGGCCCAGATGTTGTGACGTCATTGATTGATTCTCCGGCCCTGAGGTCACATTAATCATTCCTGTTCTAGGCCACAATAGATATTATGCTTAGGGTCGAATGGAATCCAATTTCGTGTCAATTACGTCATAATGGTTATGTTGATGCATGATTTAAATGTTGTCAAGTTTTTGACAACGGAGCTAGAGCGATGTGAAACGATCGATTATGTCATGTAATCGAGTAAATAAGTGTTTTGTACGAGTTGATCGATTAGTAAGTAAGACGTAGGTACATTGCAAGTTTTTCCTCTCTACTTTCAGTCGTATTTCCACATGACTGAGGGTCGTGACTCCCCCTAACGAATTCGTTCTGAATTCGTTAAGGGAGTTCTCTTGGGCAGATACGAGTACATCGTGGTGGGCGCCCACGTCATTCCACGAAGGACACATGTCCTCGGATATTATGGTCCTCAAACATGTCGGTTTCCTCACAATGTTTTCCTTCACCACTACGCGAGTGCAAATCCACACACAACTTGAAAATACAAATCATTGGTGTACTGATTAGCTTATAATATGTAAGTAATAAAAAATAAAAAAGAACGAACGAATAACGTAATGAAATAGTCAGATTAAAAAATGGTGTCTAATCTTTTTTCTGATAAATTTTACTATCAAATCACATCCTATCTCATCAGGTCAACAAATAATCATTTTTTTGTCTCTTATTACAACTAGCTTTATTGTTGTATATTAGAAATAACTGGACATCATCACAAAGGTGATGACCTAGTTTGATGTCCAGGGTTCACTAACTTTTGTAGGTATAGTCTTATTTTAATTTTATTTTATTTATTTCGGCTTAACATTGGTAATAACATTAATACAATTATCTTACACTAGTATTTGTATATATAAACAAAATGTATTACCTATTAAAGCTAAGCACAGCATGCACAATTTTATTTTTACTACAATACCTACATAAAGATAATGAAAATATATTTACAAACTAATCCTAGTCGAAAACAATAGGTCGTTATGTTCCTGGTACTCGCACACAATGGTCATAACATTCGTAGACCACCCAACGATCCTCGTACCACGCGGATCAGGTTACATGTCGCCAACTCAGCATCCGGCCGATAAGGCTCGGCTTAGGTGTTAGGTATAAAATAAGATTGCATGTTAGAATAAAGCAGTCTAAATAAAATCTTTAGTCTGAACAGACGTAGTGTTTAATTAATTAGTTTTTAAAAAGACTTTCGTGCGTTCCCGACTTTTAACTGGCGCAGCCGGGCCGGATATCAGTTGCTAGCCAGCGCGTGTGAATATTCGCGTGAATTCCGCGATCCTCGAGCGGCAGCAGTGTGCCAGCACCCTAGCATCGGAAGCTGACACCGGTATCCCCGAACCAAACAAATTTGTTAAAGCGGACTAAGATGGCGCTGGGCATGTAAGTACATAGAGTAGCATTCTCTGGAGTAAAATCCTCCTGCTTACCCCATCCCCATCCACGAAAATTGTTTTCTAGTATAAGCCTATTTTACTGTGACTAAAACTGCACAACATAGATTAATTTAGATATATACGCGATTAAAATTGCGCAATAGGTTAAAATAGGTAAATTGTGACGAAAATTGCACAGATAATTATAATTAAGTATAAAATATTTTAATTTAGAAGGAATAGTAATAGATAGTTGTAAAAATGGTGGATGCAGCCACAGCAGCTACCATAGCACCGCCCCTTCTTAGGGACATGTTAAAACTGGTCCCTGATTACGACGGCAACACTAAAACTTTGACGCTTTTCCTTAAAAAATGCGAGTATGTCATTCAGTACTTTCAAGGTACCACCCAAAGAAATGAATTCCTTATGCAATGTCTCACCAGCAAACTCGTTGGAAAAGCTGCCGCCCTAATCAGTGAGCGGGGTGACTTCACAAGTTATGACGACCTCAGGGCATTATTGATCCAACATTTCGGAGACCCGCGTAGCGAAGAGTCAGTAGCGTTTGAACTGGAATCCCTTAAATTGAAAAGCGGAGAGTCCTATCTAGATTTCTGCGGACGTGTGCAGGACATGCGCGCAATATTATTTTCGAAAATTCACCAAAATTCGGCAAATAGCGAAGACGTGAAACAGGCGAAGAAAATAATTCATAATAACACGGCTTTGAACGTCTTTCTCTACAACCTACCTGAACACATGGTTAGGGTGATTCGGCTGAAACAACCCCTAACTCTAAGATGCCCTTAAACATGTCCTGGAGGAAGTCAACTTCCAGGATCAATACCAATTAAGATCAAAAATGCTACAGCACTTGACAGTACCAAAACCTCCACCTCTTCCGGTAATGCAACACCCACAATTCAAATTTGGTATCCCTAATCAAGCCCCAATGGCATTCAGACCACAGCCTATACGACCTCCATTTAATATTAACAATAATTACAGACCTCCTATGCAGTTTGGTTACAAGCCAAATTTCCCAACTCAAACAAACATACCGCGACCTCAAATGACCCCCTTTGGGTACCGCCCACCTCAGCCATTTAACCAAGGAGGGTATCGCCCTCAAGCAGGACAATTCGGATACAGGCCGCCACAGCCTCAAGGCTTTCGTCCACAACCGGGACAGTTTGGTTACCAGCAACCCCAACATCAAGGCTACAAACCACCAGTGCCATTTACCAGTGACGTCACCATGAGAACGGTACAACCAAGACAGGTACCCCTGAATGAAATAAACATAACACAGGAACAGGCCGACGACTTCAACCCTAATTATGAGGAACAAGGTTATGGTTACTATGAGGACCCTAACTTGTATTACGACCCCATGGTTGAATACACTGAAGAACAAATCAATGAAGAAGAGACCAAGGACGATACAGTGGAAAATTTTTGCTTAACCCTGAGCTCAAACCCCCCGAGGTAATTGAGCTCAACTACGACGCCACCCGAAAACTACCCTATGTAAAATTCAACGATATAAATGCAAAATTTATGCTAGACTCAGGAAGCAGCAGATGTTTTATCAGCCCAAGGAAGGCAGACACTCATTACCAGCAATACAAAAGAAATGAACCCTTCGAGGTAACAAGTACTCACGCATCCAGTTCACATAATCATGTGGTGGACATACCCTTATTCAAAGAATTCAACGAAGAAATGGACCACAAGTTTTTCGTATACGACGTAGACCCCAAATATGATGGAGTCATTGGATGGGACCTAATGCTTAAATTGAAAGCCAAAATTGATCTAGACGACAGAACTTTCAAAACACAAAACGCAACCATCCCAATATATTATGACAAGGATCATTCGGTGACCCTAGAACCAAGGTCAGAAACTCGGGTAAAGATACCAGTGTCCGTAGAAAACGGAGATGCAATTATCGAATACAAACAATTTTGTGAAAATGTCAGGATGCCCGCCGCTATTGTGAAGTGTGAAAATTTTTATGCCACCACAGTTATTCAAAATGCATCTGAAAATGAAGTAGGCATGACTATAAAGAAACCCTTTGTTGTACGGCCAGTCCGAAACGATGACGTAATAGCATGCGACCTGAATTACATAACGGAATCTACTGAAGTAGAAATTGATCAGCTACTCAAGGAAAACCTAGCAAAGCTACGCTTAGACCACCTTAGCTCGGAAGAAAGAAAAGCTATACATGACTTATGTATAGAATATAAAGACATATTCTACTGTGAAGACCTACCCCTTACCTTCACGAATCAGGTTAAACACCAAATCAGAACAACAAGCGACAACCCTATATACATAAAGCCGTATAGACAGGCTCCAGCCCAAGCTGAAGAAATTAAAAATCAAGTAGAAAAGCTGCTCAAGGACGACGTGGTACAAGAATCACACTCACCTTGGAGCGCTCCGGTGCACCTCGTCCCTAAAAAGCTTGACGCTTCCGGACAAGTGAAATACCGAATGGTAGTCGATTATAGGCGCCTTAACGAAATAACGACGGACGATCGCTACCCTCTACCGAACATCTGTGACCTTTTCGACAAATTAGGTAAAAGCAATTATTTCACAACACTGGATCTTGCTTCCGGTTATCATCAGATCGAGATAGCAGAAGAGGACAGACAAAAGACAGCGTTTTCTACCCAAAATGGTCATTATGAATTCCTTCGCATGCCATTTGGCTTAAAAACGGCCCCAGCAACCTTCCAACGTGCCATGGACAACGTACTAAGAGGGCTGCAAGGTATACACTGTTTGGTATATCTAGATGATATACTTATATATTCTAACGGACTCCGCGAGCATCTGGAGAAGTTACGCGCAGTCTTTGATAGGCTCAGACTCACCAACCTCAAGGTCCAACTAGACAAATCAGAATTCCTACGGAGAGAAGTTCAATATCTTGGTCACACACTAACTAAAGACGGACTCCGACCAAATAATGACAAAATCCAAGTGGTGATTGACTACCCAATTCCAGAGACTCAGACAGAAATAAAAAGATTCCTGGGATTTATTGGCTACTATCGAAGATTTATCAAAGATTTTTCAAAAATAACACAACCGTTAACAGCTTGTTTAAGGAAAGGAAAAACTGTTGAAAAATCGGAAAAATACATCGAAGCCTTTCAAAAGTGTAAAGAGCTGTTAATCAACGCCCCGATACTTCAATACCCGGACATAAACAAGCCCTTCATATTGACCACCGACGCTTCGGAAGTGGCAATAGGAGCCGTGTTATCCCAAGGGACAATTGGCTCCGACCGACCTATTGCATACGCCAGTCGAACTTTATCGGACACAGAAAGAAAGTACAGTGCCATCGAAAGAGAGCTATTGGCAATAATTTGGGCCACAAAACACTTCCGGCCGTACTTATACGGAAGGAAATTTGACATTGTAACCGACCACAAACCCTTGCTCTGGCTATATCAACTAAAAGAGCCGGGCAGTAAGTTAACACGTTGGCGTTTACGACTTCAAGAATACGATTTTGACATAAAACACAAAAATGGACAACTAAATGCAAATGCTGACGCACTATCACGTCTCAAACTTAATACATTGACTACAGCAGAAGAACCTGACGATATATCAATGATTGTCAATCTAGATAATCCTTCTCAGCAATCTGACACCATATCTGTATCCGACTCAGAGAGAACGGCAACCAACAGTCCTATAACTATCTCAGACACAGATTCCATAGACCAAATTTTGAGTAAGGAACCCGAATGTCTCGTACCATCGGAGACAAGTTCCAGCGCTACAGAAACGATTCATTCAGGCAGAGACTTAGAATCTCTAGGTATACCTATATTACATGAAGCTGTGGACACAAAACCAAACCAAATACTCGTGTTTCAAAAATTCACTGACGGACTACAAGTAACCGATATATCTACGAAACATCAAAAAATTCTAGAGGTTTTCTTACCTCACGGCAAACCAGACCTTATATGTGAATTCCTAAAAAAATACATTAAACCCAAGAACAAATACTTCGTTTACTTCGAGACCACACAGCACCGACGAGAATTTAGCAACGTCGTGATTTCCATGTTCAAACAAGGTACTATCAATTTTCATGAATGCACCGAGAGAGTGATTAACGTTGAAAATGAAGACGAACAAAAATTGATAATCAAAAAGATACACGAAGGAAAAACATGCCACAGAGGTATAACAGAAACAATTAAAAGAATAAAGCGATCTTATTATTGGCCCGACATGCAAGAAACGGTCTCTGCAGTAATTAACTCGTGCGACCAATGCAGGATCGCCAAGTATGACCGAAAACCAATCAAACCAGTATTACAACTCACTGAAACACAGGATGCCCCATTCCAAGAATTATTCATGGATATATTTTCCATCGACTCCAAATCCTACCTCACGATAGTAGACGCGTTCAGCAAGCTAGCACAGGCAATAGAGATACCATCACGGTCAACGCCCGAGGTAGTAAGAGCACTCCTTAAATACTTCAGTTTCTATGGCATTCCGCGAAAAATAAGCTGCGACCCCGGTACCGAATTTAATAACGACCTACTCCGAGAACTTACACAATTACACAAAATAACACTGCACATAACTACACCAAATAACCCGAATTCTGTCGGCATAGTAGAGCGTTTCCATTCCACCATAATTGAAATTTATCGCCTAGCCAAATACGAAAAGAAATACACAGACGCAGCAAATATAATGACCTATGCTATAATGGCATACAATAATACCATACATAGCGCTACAGATTTAACACCATTCGAAGTTGTATTTGGACACACAGAATTAAATTCCTCTTTTGACGTACAATTTGACAAAGCTTATAAACAACAACTGATAAAAGATCATAAGAAACGAACTAATGAATTATATAAATTCATCTCGGAAAAACTGCGAAGAGACAAAGAAAAGGTGAAGCATAAACGCGGTGGAGAAATAGTACCGCCGTTCACGGAAGGACAGGCATTATATGCGAAGGCAGTAAACAAAAGACAATCCAAAGACAAACCTAGGTACCAAAAAGCTATAATAACTGGTGAAGCTAAACAAAACGTCGTACCCATAAAAATCAAGGACAGAGACACCAAGGTCCCAATTAAAAATGTAAAACGCCCTCCGCAGGTGGTGCTTCCTCCTGGTGATGGTGACGTGCGTCCATGCCCAAGGTCTCCAGAGCCAGGGCCTTCAACTTCAAGAAATTAATGAAAATCCAGGCCTCCTCCCAGTTAAGCAAGGTCGTGCCTCGCTACAGTACGATAGTTGGTCTATTATAAAAACTATAGATTTAACAGGTATCTCCTCCGACTTGCAATTTCATTCGCAACAATATTCAAAGTTTTGTAACAAGGTTATATTAGCCTCTAAAAATGTTTCCTCCCTCATTATTAAATTAAAAGACTTTCAGACTCAAATTGAATACATCCGTGATGAGGCTACAGAAAAACTACAGAAGTTAGTACCTAGCAAACGCGTAAAACGAGGTCTTATCAACCCTCTAGGTTCTTTGATCAAAGTAGGTAATAACAGGAAATCTAGATAACGATGACGCTATTCATTTCGAACAATTATTAACTGACACTCAAACCCGTGAGCAAGCCGTTTCCAATAAAATCACTATTATTACCGAAATGCTGGATCACATCGTAAACTCAAGTGAAATTGTAAATGAAAACACAAAGCTTCTGAATGATAGAGTTAATAAAATAGAATTTTACCTAAGATCACATGATAATTTCGAGGAACTTCTAACTTTCCATATTATAAATGTATTCAACCTCTTTATTAGTAATTTCCGCACTATTTCCATTAAACTCGGCGATGTAGAGACGGCTTTAGCCCTTAGTAAAGTGTCTGTACTCCATAAAACTGTAATAGATTCTGTAGAGATTATAACATTGCTGAAAGAAATAAGTACATATGGTAAGCTTATGTATCCTGTAAATAATCAAAACCTAATAAATTTAGAAGAGACATTCTCTGTTAAAGCATACCTTAAAGACAGTTATGTTAGGTTTATAATTGATGTTCCATTAGTTGAAAATGAATGTTATGTATATTATAAATTGTACCCACTGCCCATGCTTAACCATACCACCGCCGATACCTTTACCATAATTCCTGAATATCCCTTTTTACTCCAGGATGAGAAAAGCTACCGCCCACTTGCCCAAAAGTGTAAAGAGATAACCGCCAAAGAGTACCTGTGCTCTGAAAGCAGCATCGCGCCTTATTTCGCAGAAACCTGTGTGGAACAGTTAATGAAATACCGAGCACATCTACCAAAATGTAGTAAGCACAAGATCATTACAGAAGAATTAAAGACACAGAAAATCTCTGATAACGTTTGGATTATCTTCTCCAAATTTAAAAAGCTGCTTACGCAGCAATGCAGCGACGACGTCATACAGGAGCCACTGAGAGGTACATACATTCTCACTATCCAGAAACCATGCGATGTCACCATTGGCACTCTGCGACTCCGTGCAAACCGTTTCCATGAATTGGGAAATTCTTATAACCGCATACCTATTGTAAACTTACCTGATCTATCAGAAAACAAAATGGAAAATATGGAACCCATAAACCTGCAACGAGTTAACCTAGATGACGTGCAACACCTCAATTATATGTTGAAGAAAAGTGTGAAAAGTGTTCGAAATTCAAGTGAAGTGAAAAGCCTTGGCATTGCCACAATTGTGCTCTATATAATCTTATTGGTGTTTTTTGTATACACATTACAGTTAAAAATTATACCTTATATCCGGAAAATCTATGAGACACCCTCAACCCCTGTAATTGAACATGAAAATGTAAATGAAAATCCGATTTTACTTGTAAGTTAAGAATGTTATTCGCATAAGTTCGCTGCCTCTACAAACCCCTCCGAGCAGGACCTGTTATTGCAAGCAGCAATAGTCTTAAGATATAGAATAAGAAAATGTATGTATGTAAACCGAAATTCTCGGAAAATCCTTTTCCGATAATTTCGAGTCTGAGGGGGAAGGCGTTATGTTCCTGGTACTCGCACACAATGGTCATAACATTCGTAGACCACCCAACGATCCTCGTACCACGCGGATCAGGTTACATGTCGCCAACTCAGCATCCGGCCGATAAGGCTCGGCTTAGGTGTTAGGTATAAAATAAGATTGCATGTTAGAATAAAGCAGTCTAAATAAAATCTTTAGTCTGAACAGACGTAGTGTTTAATTAATTAGTTTTTAAAAAGACTTTCGTGCGTTCCCGACTTTTAACTAGGTAGAAAACATTGTTGTTTAGGAACTCAACAAGTCATGGATTTGAAATTTATGCAACAATAAAATATATTTAGTATGATACCAAGGTTAAGTAAATCAAGAAGCGTAATATGTAAATTTGGCTACAGTACATTTAGCAAATATACAAGGAATTATCTGTTTTTATAAACAATATAGTTTAGTTTTAGGTGTGGGCCTTAAGCCCTATCTCATAGTAAAATTTTTAAATGTTCACTACTGCTATACTTACCAGTATCTTTCTAATAAGGTCAAATAAACTTTTTTTTTATTATTATTTATTTTCCCGAATTTGCGCGAGAAACAACGCTAAGAATTAGTAATTCTACATAATCACGTGTCAAAAAAGTAAACATAGCAAAAAGTATATTAATTTTTAATTTGTTCAACATGACTCTTACAATATTGTAATTACACGCGCCATTGCTTCCTTACGCAGGATGTTTGCTGGTTTACTCTAATAACACTTCCAAGGCTTTTGTTATTACTCGTACATGCATGTACTGTCTTTATAGGAATTATGAAGAGGAACGTCACAAAATGTCACAGCAAACTTGCAAATAAGTTCAGTAACTAAATATAAGTATAAACAAACTAATTGATTCGCAACTTTTGAATTAGTCAAATAAATACCGACTTATTTATTCACCACAAAATGTCTATTTCGATTTCTATTGTCAAACATCAATATTTAAGCTTTATCGTATTTCAACTTGAAAGTATGAAATAATACATTGGGATCTTGTTTGTTTTAAGTTTAATTTAAAACTGATATTGTATAAAACATTCATCGATTTGTTTCAAGTATTTCGACTAATTTTGATATAGTTCACTTGTAGCTGTATATTTCCTAGTCTAAGACTAGCAATCAATCAGCGCTAGAAGGCACAGCCTCCGGTGGATGAGGAAATGTACACGTAGTATGTCAGTAGATGAACTGCTAGTGAAGGATCTGAAACTAGACATGTTGCGAAGATGAAGGTAGAAATGAAAATGAAAAAAAGAATGAAAATATTTATTGTGTACTACAAAATGACTTAAGGCTATGTTACATAAAAAAATATAACAAGGTTCTTAAATAACTAACTTAGCCTTAGGTAAACATAATGCGTCGGACTCTAGACTGGGTTACCGTATCCGTATAAATTCAAGGCATTTGTGTGTGTTGGTTTTATAAGGACAAGTAATTAGAGCCTTTATGTATTAAATTGAGCCTTAGTTTTAAGAAATTGCCCGTCAGTGTTGTTGAGAGAAGTGTGTCAGTTTTTTTTTATTATTTAAGGTTTATTTTATGCCAGCTTTGCAAGTTTATAAGTCTTTATTTATTATATGTTAATGAAACAGCACATACTATAAAGCCGTTCCTTTTTTTGTTAGGTATACAATACTGACATTGTACTGCAAGTAATAGTAAATGATCTAACTAAAAGGCACTAAAAAACAGCACATGTCATTTTCAGAACCTGTTTACTATAGGAATAGTCTTTAAAGTAATTTTAATTCCAATAAAATTTTGATATAATGTTAAGGCTTGAAATGAAGTTGCATTTGCAAAGGGAACTCAGACCCTATTAACGGTTGAGTACATTTGAGATACAGTCTAAGAAAATATTTGGTCATGTCACGTGTTTTAATTTACTGCAAAGGCTAGAGGTGCTCCTAAGCAAACATAATTTTCTTTTAATAAGCCCTCTCATTTATTTTTTGACGTTTTTGCCTTTGAGGGGTTTTGCTATGAGATAATAAATTACCGAGGGTTGGACTCTGCCCTTGTATTAATTAAAAGCATTGAAGCGTTATGTTATTAGATAAGGTTTGACATAATTAGGTGTATTCTATTTTTGATGAATTAGACCCAAGATTAACGAATTTATTTAATCAACTTTACGTTGGGTAAAGGCTTTTTTTATCTGAAATAATACTCCAATAATCTAGATGTTTGGTTTAAATAAAAGTCAACAATTCCAATTAATTGTATATATGATTCATAAAACTTTTACATTTTACAAACATTGTATTTAACCCCATTAAAGAAATATCACAGAATACACAATGAAGTACATAATATAGAGACAACTTCACAAAACATTTGGTTTCCTTTTTCAATTTCTGTATCTTAGAAGCCTTAGACGTATGAATCGGTTACGAGCGGCCATATTATGAAGGTTCTATGGTTATGCCTCTCCAGAGACTATTTCGGAGCCTTTCTCGAAAATGACTTCTGGAAAAATATTATTATTGCACTGCTATAAAATTGTACGTGAAAATCTAAGAGTGAGCGTCCGATGCAACGATCACGGTGAAGATTTTATGAACAAACATCCTTTTAAAACACAGCTTTATATAGTAATGTACTCGTACTATATGTATGTAGTCAATTTTCTTCGTCTCGTAGTAATTAATATGACGATATTTTTAATTTATGTAAAATGGAAGTGCCTGTTTGTTTATTTGTCAGTTCGTATATAGAGATAGTATAATATGTTACCAAGAGATAGTCGTAAACTGTTGAAAAACAGAACAGACTAAATAAATAAAAATAATAAATAAATATTTCAGGACATATCACACAGCGCCATCTAGCCTCATACTAACTACTACTCATACTAGCTTACGCTTGTATCAAGATATATACTTTTCTTTTGTAAATACTTACTTATTATATGTATATAGAATCGACCAGACTCAAAACAAGTAACAAATTAATATCTAGAATGCATTATTAATGAAGTGAACAGTCATACGGACAAGCAAGTGTTCGTATGAGCCTTTATATAAATTTCCGAATATTTCATTTAGAAAACATATTTAATACTAGTGGGTGCTCGCGGCTTCGCTCGCATTAAGAAGTATGACTTGCATCTCTATTTCACCCCTTTAAAAGCAGCATTTCCAAAAATCCTTTTTTAGCGGATGCCTACGTCATAACATCTACCTTCATTTCAAATTTCAGCCCAATCCGTCCAGTGGTTTGGGCTGTGCGTTGATAGATCACTATATCAGTCAGTTAATCAGTCAGTCACCTTTGAGTTTTATATATTTAGATAATCAGTGTTCATTTATTCGTATTTATCATGTTCGTAACCGTCGGTTCAATTTTGCGTCAGACAACTCGTAAATGTGTTTTGTTGAGGGAATTGAAAAACATCTCCGTTCTAATGGGGTATCGAGTGTCGGAAACTTTTAGGAATCATTGTTTTACATCTTATATTTGCCTAAAAGCTATCGATCGGTACATCAATCATCATTGAAAAACATACTTTTGATGCATGTTAGGATATCAGTTACAAACAGTTTCATATATAAAATTATTTGGGGAAAAAGTTAGCAGTGAACTGCCAAAAAGTGTATCTACATCATCAGTCGGAATAATTTATTGTGTCCATTATCTAATAAAAACGTTATTTAATTTTCGTAAAGACTAAGATTGATTTATACTCTGAATTGTCTGAAATCATTATACGAAGGTAGGTAACACGTATTTAGTGATTATGAATAATCCAAGTAAACAATTATAAAACTGTTTGAAAAAATATTTATCAAAAAAAAGGTAAAGCTTTTTATTTATTCACCTATGTTTACTTTCATACCTTTTTAAATTTTATTCGAATCGCTTTAAATTACAAAACATCCGAAACTTCCTCAATGCTTGTAACAAGATTGTAAAAACACAATACAACGCCGTCAAGTTTTACAGCCGTCGACGAAGAAAGTAGAACTAATAAAAATCCTTTAGCGCCTACATACCACCTCCTTCAGTACAGTCAATATTTTACATTACAAGGTTGTATAAAATGACTATTACTGAATGACTAGTCAAACAAACTAATGAATAATAAAAAATATAAAATACCTACATGAATAACTCCAGGACATTTCACACAGCGCCATCTAGCCTCAAACTAAGTAAATGAATGACAAAATTAGATAAAGATGTGCGGTGACTACGAGTAATTTTATCAGTAACGTCTACATTATTTATTAAATCTTTATGACAATTAGTAGATAATTTTATTTTATGAATAGTGGCCTATGCTCAAGCAGTGGGCTATAACGGGCGTATGATGATTTTATATTTTTGACCGACTTCAAAAAAGGAGGTTATCAAGTCATCATTCTTTTTTTATCTTGTTTTATTTCATCTTGTATTTCAATTACTAGCCCCTTTCCTCCTAACTCTGTATTAGTTCCCCGATCAGTCCCAACCGTCAGCACGCTCCTTAGTATTCAAATCGCTTTGGGGACGCATTGAGCAAAACGTCTCTTTTCTCTTTCCAAATGTTGACTTGCCCAACTCAATCCTCTATTCGCGCGTAAATGCCTCCAAGGAGCCATAATCGGACCTTTTCTTCAAATGAAAAGATCTAATCTGGAGTTTTTACCCGATTCTTTACAATAAATTGGTCCCTGTTTAAAGGAATGCTATTGAATAGCTATAGTGAAAGGACTACTGGACTTTTTCTTGCAAACTGGTTTTCAATCCCAACTATGAAGGATAGATTATGCTTGCTTGTTTGTGTGTTTGTTTCTTATTGACGTTCAAAAGGGTTTGACACATATGTAGGTTACTTTTTATACCGGACTAGTGGATGCTCGCGGCTTCGCTCGCATTTAGAAGTAAAACTTACATCCCCTATTTCACCCCTTTAAAAGCGGTTTTTCCAAAAATCCTTTCTTAGCGGATGCCTATGTCATATCATATACCTGCATACCAAATTTCAGGCCGATCCGTCTAGTGGTCAGTCAATCAGTCAGTCAGTCACCTTTGAGTTTTATATATTTAGAATTACGCGGGTAAAACCGTGTAATTTTCACTAGTTATTGGGCACACTTTCACACAAATTTTAGTAAAAAATTTAGCCCGTGTATCGCCTTTTAATTATTTTATACCTAATCATGCCAAAATCACGATGAAACGAAGTGCTTATTATAGCAAGAAAGAAAAACAAACTACTCTCGTGTTTAAGCAAATGTTAAATAAATACGTGGTAATTGAAATGACATTATTTGCTCGGATCTTGACACGCTTTTCTATGTATTGATCAAACCCTTCAATGCCATGCAATTATGTCTGACTTGCAAAAGTCATACTACTGTTACTGTTACTACAAAACTAATGGATAGTTCTATTTGCGCATCAATTAAAATTTAAAGTCTGTCATAAATGATTGACTAATGATGATGCTATTGATACGTTCTTAGCCGATTTCAGCGAAGGTAATGGTGTATACAGCCAACTAAACACAGTTTTATTATGTTCATTAACCAATTAGTTAAATTTATGACAAACAAATTATTCTTTTGTTTAGATGTATATAGCGTTAATGTTTTGTAACAATGATTAAATGTTTTATTTTTTTATTTTTAAAAGCTTTGATAGTTTACTTATTACTTTATACTTATAGTTATAATGTCGACCTCTAGTGTCCTCGCGTGATTCACAAAGCTTCATTGAACTCATATTTTTTGACAATTGCCGGTAGGAGTTTGACTTTGTTTGTAATGAAAGTCGTAAGATAGTTTTGTGAAAAATATATTGTAATAGCGAGTAAATAAACCTAATTTCTATTCTGTGCGTGACTGGACTAATAATTTTGACAAGCCTTTTATTAAACTACATACAAATTTTACTTTGTTTATTAAACTAAAATATATAACTCGAAATCTTATCCAGGCGCGAAACCATTACATAAAAAAGTCGATAAGTATTTAAAGAGAATGATCATAAAAAACTGAGTTAAAAAATCTACCGTTTTAGTAATAATTTTCTGTTAGGTACATACATACCTACATACATTCATTGTTTTATTTGTTACTTATTAACCTGGATAATTAATTGATGTTTTCTTCACTTAATATCAAAACTATCAGAGCAAGAAAGAGACAAAACATTTATCCACTAATAACAAATTAATATAACTTTGTAAGTACGACTTAGGCCGCCTGTAACTTCTCTTCCATTTCCCTCAAAATATATTTTTACGTTCCGTCTCCAATTTCTTCCTCACATAAAACGAAAACGTTATATGAAACAGGATACATTTCGCCCTCTCGTGGAGCCCAAATAAAATATTTTACCCTAATTTAATTCGCAATTAAATCCGCAACGTTTTCCGCAAGCCGTCTTGTCTAATTTTTCATGTGTCTCCTTTTGAAAGTCAACCCAAATCTGTCAAAGCTAGACAACTCCACCGCAGATACAGTATTCAAACTTTAAACGGATTTGTGATGTTGTGAAAAGGGATTGAAACTTAGTTAAGTACATATTTTCTATATATATAGATATAAGTATAGGATTTTTAATAGACTTTAATAAATTTTCATCATCACCATCAATTCTTCGTTTGGACACAAAAAAAAAATGATTTTATACTGTTATTTAGAGAAGTCTCTCAACAGTAATATAAATGTAATTTTACTATTTTCTAAATTTTGTGGATAATATTAAAATAAATAATAAATATTTCGTGACCTTGCACACAGCGCCATCTAGCCCCACACTAAGCAAACGCTTGTGTCGTGGGTACTAGATAACGGATATAATACTTATATACTTTTCTTTTGTAAATACATGCTTATTATAAATATAAACGACCAGACTCAACACAAGTAATTATACATTTTTAAAATGCATAAATACTTGTGTCATGCGGGAATCGAACCCGCAACCCGTAGATTAGAAGGCTGAGCCACTACCAACTAAGCTAACAGGCCAGTCATTAGCTATTAATGTTTTTTTGTCCGAAAAACCTCTCAACAGAACATTTATTCTTATTAATTTCTTAACTTGGCACTACATGAAGATAAGATAAAATAATACCTACCTCAGTAGGAACTATTTTTTAAAATGAATGCCTTTGTAAATCTATCTAAACGGCACTTGAAATTGGTGTATCTTACAGGAAATTTATAATTATTATTTTAGTACACCGTACAAAACTATTTCCTCAAACTTAGCATACTCACCTCAGCTGGCGGTCATGTCGACAAGGCGGCGTACGGCGAAATTAATGACGTCACGTCACAAGATATGATTCACTAGTGTGACGTCAGAGCCCGACGGATTTATGCCCCTGATATGTCCTCATTACAAAAGGAAATGATACGGTAGATTAGATATACCGTATACGGTCGCGTTTGTCATTTTTTCAGGTAACGGAACGTTTTTCTTGCCCTTTGTGTGCTTTGAAAGTTGCAGCGAAGAATGATCCGGAAAATGCTGTAATTTTTTACGCTCTGTTGTGTTTTTATAATATTCATTGTGATGTTTATAATAAGTATGTATATACAAAAGAAAAGTATATAAGTATTATGTCCGTTATCTAGTACCCACGACACAAGCGTTTGCTTAGTGTGGGGCTAGATGGCGTTGTGTGCAATGTCCCGGAATATTTATTTATTTATGTGTGTAAATATGAGCTGCGTTATGAATTTTCCAATTTTTGCTGTAGTTAACGTTCTTGCAAATAAATATAAACAAACGAATACGCAAAACATTATTTTTCACACAAAAACTGCCATCTGTAAACCTTTCCCCACTCATCATGGAGGCCCTAAAAACACTCGTGAAAATTAAACAAAACGCCAAAATACCTCACAGACTTCATTCACGGGATCACAATACCGTATTTTCATTATGACCTTTTTATCGCCGGTACATTGTTTACCTTCGACTGACAATACAAATGGTGCTCCTGAATTAATGGCGCACGATCTACGGGCGCTGACAAATGTACAGAATTTGTTCCCCGCGTCTATTATAATATATATATTTTATATAATAATGTAACGGTGTATAGAAAACATCTTTATTGTAGCCAGAGAATGGATGGCTTAGCATTCCGGAAGGGAAGGTGCTTAGGCGATTTTATTGTGTTTCGTTTTTTCGACGCAATCTTTGAGCTTTTGGTTTATCTTCTCGATTTTGCTGAGGTTGCAGCGGAGATAAAAAGAAAGCTTTCTGAGATACAAAAGGTTTAGATTTTTGCACGTATAACACGTTGTTCTACTAATCAAACCGTTTTTTTATAAGTAAAGTAATAGTGTATAGATGTACCTATACATTATACTTTTAGTCGTTGACCAGGTTTGTTTATATTAATTTAAGCTTTATTCAGCGCTCCGGCTTGAAATGCGCTAATGACTATTTACATAATACTTAACAAGAGCGAGCAAGTCGTATGGTTCTTGCATGTAGGCTTACTATTTGTTAAGCTAGATAACACACCTTCGTCTACACAATTTGACTTTGAACTTATTTCAGAAAGTTCGTCAGTTTTAATTTCGATCTCGAGCACCTTTGAAAGGCTTGTAATTCCACGTCCAAAAGGCACAAAATAATAACTCACAAGGACTGACCGACCCGACGAAATTGGTTTCTCTAAAGGCATCCATTCGGTCCGAGAAAAATATTCCAAGTGAAAAAGCTGCTTGGTGAAACTACTGTTGACCCAATGACATCATGTCTAATAGACGGGTTACTTTGGCAGAAAAATCCGACACACATATGCCAAAATTATTACCAAGCAAGGTCAGTAATAGATTTCACGTCATATTACTGCATGCTGATTGGTCCATGGTTATTGACATGAAAAGGGGCTGGATACTCAGAAAGATGACGAAAGATAATAATAACATTATTAAGGTACAAGTTTTAGCTTGGTATAGATTACAGATCAATGAATTCTTTATACTTTAATGAAAAAACATGCATATGTAGAACTAATCTATTAGTGTCACACACGATTGCAATATAGCTAAAATTGTTTCTACCTCAATTTATATTGGTAGGTTGTTAGTTAGTGGCCTATGCGTTGACAATGTGTTGACCCTTCCAAATTGAAAGATGTTATCTTGCCTCTTTAACCTGTCGGGGTTCAGAAGTTTTGTTATCACAAAGATCAAATGGAATTAAATCTGGCGAAGCCCTAAACATCGGTTCTTGGTACAATCAAATGATTGAATTGAATCGAAGAAGGAAAGGTTTCACGCGATTGCTTCGAAACTTACGCTTAAATGAAAGTTGGGAGAGTTTTTGATCTGAGAATATTTTGTCGTACTCGTAAAAGTTTGGCTTTTATGTGTGATTACTGCTTTGTGTAATGCTTGATAGTCGTTGAATTACTTTTAACTATTAGAAAGTCACTAAAATTTGTCATTTTATTCTTATATATGTAATTTTCGTCAACAAAATTCCTGTTAAAAGTATTTTAACTACTTAACTAATAAGACAATCAAAAGCTTGAGCCTTATGAAAAGTGAAATTATTTTCATAGAGTAAGATATACAAAAACATTCCTTGTTTTACGTACAAGTACAATTCTTTGCTATCATTCCATAAAAAGTCGTCTTCTCCATACATGCGATAAAATCCTTTCCTTCGAATGTAATCAACAGTTAACCAATAAACAGCAACAACCATCTGAAGGTAAGTACTCACCTACTTTACACGCTTCCTTCAAAAACCGTTTAAAGAAAATCCAATACGAAAGCGCCATGGCATCCCATCTCGAAAACACGCACTGAGGGGTTGTTGTCCACTAGGATTAGGTAGAATCTAATGTCGAGTAACATAATATTCTTCTTCTTATCGAATGAGATTGGCCAACTCTGGTGTCGAGAGTTTATCATCCCGCCTTAAGGGCCTTTGACATGGCTTAACGACTGCCGTACTAGACAAACAGCCGGGACCAAAATTTAACCTTTACTTTTATTTAATTTTAATATCATTATATATTATATCGAAACAAATACAAAAGAAACAGAGCTCACATCAATATTCTGTAAAAAAAAATTTTATTGAGTTTAGTCGAAGAAAATATTTTGTAGTTAGTATGTTGGTACGAGTGACTGCTGTAAATGAATTCTCCTTACATGTGGTTCTAAAACTATTTATTTAAATACTTACTTAATATTAATTAAGTAAGTATTTAAATAAGTTGTACAACATGCTTAGATATTATATGAAGCTGTACCTATATAAGATATACACAGTATGTTCAAATTTTAAGAAAGTAACTAGGTAAATAATTTGTAACATAATCAAAATATATCAAGTACACATACAGAAAAAAGAACACTCATAAGTATTTTGATGTTTTTTATTTAAGTCTGCACATTATTTTACTTAACATAAAAAATAATTAATATCAATGCAATACAATGATTTATTTATTTAATTAGCAATGACTACGACGATAACAGACTAAAGTTAGATAATCCGGATATATCAGTGGACAATGACCACCCATCACGTATAAAAACTCAAACAAAATTAGGGCGAGCCATGGAGATCTGCGAATCGGGACGTCGTTATGTCTAAACGAGCGATTCACTCCCAAGAGTAGGCAATAAAATCAGGAGAGAATCTCGCCAGACTTATTAGAACCCTCTTGGTCATTACACTGTTTGGCGGAAAATTCAACGGATCTGGTATCTTTTGGAAGAAGATTACATGAGATTTGATGTTGTGACATAAAACCTACGTAATGTAAGCACGTAAAAAGTGCGAGAGTACTAGACACTTAATTTTGTTAAGGATCATTTTATTTTAATCATGTTTTCTTCAATGTTGATAGAATCGTAAAAATAAGTCTTAATAATCCGTTAAAGCACATTAACATTCTACTTCTTCATAATACGAGAAAGTTACCCGCCTGGCTGGCTACCATCCTCAAATCTAAAATTTGGGTGCCTAGTTACACTAATATTTTAATTGTTTGAACTGTGTAAACTAACTAAATATCAGGCAAATTTATTTTATTTTATATTTTCTAACATTTTTTATGAATTTTTTAATGCAGTTGATTATTATCGTTTGCATTGATTGGTCAAAAATATTCACGTATTCATATCCCATACAATATGATCATACATCGAACATTAAAAGTCCATCACTTATTCCGGTAGCCATTCATCTCAATGTTCTATCGCCACCTGTTACATACGTTATTAGTAGCATTGTTGGTTCCACAGATTTATCCTATTGATTGAGCTAATAGCTT
Source organism: Macaria notata (assembly GCA_927399415.1). Taxonomy (NCBI): domain Eukaryota; kingdom Metazoa; phylum Arthropoda; class Insecta; order Lepidoptera; family Geometridae; genus Macaria; species Macaria notata. Next base: position 3,630,120 of record OV656737.1, read on the forward strand.
TGTTTGGGAGGGAAAATAGCAACACCAGTAAAAAGCTAGCCACAATTGCATAGGTTAGATGCGTTGCAATACGAAATGCAAATGTAAAGGATTTTCTTAAAAACCAAGGCTATTTGACAAAATCGTGGATCGCTCTTTCGGCCATTCGCAAGTATCTGTAATAAAATTAGGACGTCCCTTATTATAATCATGTAATTTGTAAATTTTTTTTTTTTTTTTTTTTTTGGACATCACACAGCGCCATCTAGCCCCATACTAAGCTTACGCTTGTATCATGGGTACTAGGTAACGGATATAATACATATATACTTTTCTTTTGTAAATACATACTTACTATACATAGAAACGACCAGACTTAACACAAATAATTACAAATTTAAATGTTCATAATTATTTGTGTCATGCGGGAATCGAACCCGCAACCTCTAGATTAGAAGGCAGAGCCACTACCAACTAAGCTAACAGAGCAGTCAATTTTAACACAATCGCTAGTGACAAACAATCTAGGCTTTGACTTGTATTTTTCTCTTAACACAAATATACTATGTTATTATTGTACATTTAGATTTTATTTAAATTTGTCTAAAACAAAGAGCAAGTAGTTATATTCTGCTATTTATCATACAGCAAGCCAGATACTAAAATCAGTACAATTTAATAATTTTGTATGAGACTGGCCAAATCTAGTGTGAAAGCTTTCAAACCACCCTTAAAGAAAAAAACAATTAGACATATATCTAAATATATTATATGTATAATTCAAAGGTTGACTGACTGACTGATATAGTGATCTATCAACGCACAGCCCAAACCACTGGACGGATTGGGCTGAAATTTGAAATGAAGGTAGATGTTATGACGTAGGCATTCGCTAAGAAAAGATTATTGAAAATGCCACTTTTAAAGGGGTGAAATAGAGGATGCACGTTATACTTTTTAATGCAACCGAAGCCGCGAGCACCCACTAGTAATAATATATATGTAAATACACATTACCGTCAGTATATTCTCCACTGACCATACAACACGATTATTACCCTAATCACAAGCAGTATAAGCCATCAATGAGCTTCACAATCTACGCAAGCCCATTGTTTATTCCGTGACAGCCTTTGGGACCAATTAGCGAATCAATCAAGGCCTTTGCTGTTTAATTAATTGTGTACTAATGTATTGTGGTGCTGACTGATTAGGAGATGTATTAGATGTTGATTGTAGGAGCTAGATGCTGGATGCTACTGAATTGGGTTTGATGTATTGATAACCGGTTTCTTCTAGGCAAGCGCGCTAGATCGTAGATTAGAACGTTGCTTAACATCAGGCAAGTTGTAGTCAAGCGTAAGCCTTTAATATAAAACAAAATACTTAAACATGGAGAAAAACAAGTATCAATATAATTTGTACAAGAAAATCTAGGAAAATCCAAAACAAACTCAGCTGTTTCCGACGTACCGTAGTCAGTTACCGTGTAAGTCATTTATATTTGATTTTCAATATCAGATACAAAACAACTCACAAAACACATAGGGAAATACATAATATAATTTAAAAAATACCAAAATGGAGAACATGTTGATGGGTTCCTTAATTTACACCATAATAATTACATTTACGTGGGCAGAGTTTGAAATGGCGCTACGTCATAAATATTAATATCTAATGCCAGTGTTATTTTAAAAACAGCCCATAAAACACAATCCGAAAAGCCCGACACTTGGCTTAAAACTCTTCAACATTAATAATCAAAGGATTTAACAGAACCCGGCGGAAATTAAAGTCGATTTACTGAAGCGTCGGTCGGACCCTCTCCGACTTAGTTTGGACTCCAGAACATACTTATAAACTGGGAAAAATGTGGACGAAACAACGAAAAAGGGGCTTTTTAGTTTATTAGGTTTATGTTTAGTTGCTTAGTATTTTTCGAGTTATTTTGCTATTGCGACAGGCGTGCAACTTGATTAATACCGCTTCCTGTATTTATTTTTATATTTTATTATTACTAAATTTTTAAGTATTGACAACGGTTATCAAATAACAACCCTTAAACAAAAAACTATCGCAGCGCCACCGAACATATTTATCCAAAGTTTACGGCGCCGCAGCATACTTTGTGTGTGGGAAATTGACTACATAAGTTACTTCAATTAATGATGTACCTACATACTTTAAGTGCAAAACGCATTCAAGTTAAAAAAAATACTAGTGGACGCCTGTGGATTCGCTTGCATTAGTTCAGAATAAAAAGTGATATGACTCTTAAGACTTCCTACAACCTACCTACATACTAAAAATCATGATGATTCGTTCAGCCATTTTTGCGTTATGAGCGTTTAAATAAACAGATAAACAGAAAAAATATCTGGAAATCGTAAGAATGTGTCCTATCTGCTATCAGTTCTAAGTATCAACAAACATATTTTTGAAATATCTTCAATGTTCAGACTTTCGTCCCTTCTTTAGGGGAATTTTCTTGGGCAGATACATCGTGGTGGGCACCCAGGTCCTTCCACTGACTTCAGCATTCTTATACATATGTATAGATAAAAAAATAATAAGTTATGACATTCATTATCACAAACATCCACCTTACAAAAACCAAACACCTTGAGACCCGCTAACACACCTTAACTAGAATTCACTTATTCTTATTCCTTATTCCAGTACAAAACAAAGAATAAATTCAGTCCGTTGTCTTCTTTATATACATACAGTTATGCAACAATTTACAGAATAAGCCTCAAATTGTCTGTATCAAACACTCGCTGACTCAGATTGAACTCACAGATACCGAGATTTCATTACGATTCCGGATTTTCAACGCACTACAGTTTCTCAGTATGGGAGAAAAATTATTTTGTATTTTTTTACTGAAATGTTTGTTACTTACTATATATTGATGATAACTATTATATGGCAAACGTTTTAATCTATATAAACTTACAATTACATCACTTCACAATTTAAAAGTGTGGGACACACGGTAGTGAGCCCGCCAACAAGAGTCGCGCAGCGCTCGCATAACCTACCTATTTTTCCTCAATCATTTTATTCCCATAACAAATCATCACGTTAAAAATAGCAAACATGTCATTAGGGTGAGTGATATAGGCACTTAAATAAAATTTTGCTCGCCCATAAAAAATATTACAAGAAAACCAAATTTACAATATTAAAATCACTTACACATCTAGAATGAATAAAGCGTAATGTTATAAAAAGTTACGTTAGTAAATAAATAAATACTCCTTGACTTTCCACACAGCTCCACACTAAGTAAACGCTTGAGTATCGTAACGTGATGTAAGACGTCAAGTCAATATACCAGACCAAAGATTCCATACTGCAAATATACTGCTTTTTTCTCCCAACTAGGTAGCAGATGACTGTAATCTGTTGCTGAACTTTTTGGGGACTTGCCAGAACTTGGTTAAATAATTTAAACTGTTCGCTAAACTTCTTACGAAGTGGATAGTTGTTTTACTTAGAGTCCTGCTTAATGGGCCGTGGGATGATTTTTGTTAGGGATCGGTAAAATTTTATGTTATGACGTTAGTTTCCGGTCCGACTTTTATAACCGTCTCGGAAGAGATTTGCTGTATCTATTTAAGTTTTGATTTTATGAGTACTAACTTCGTTGTGACAATATTTTTTAGGTTTTTGATTGTTCTTGTTTTGATTGTTTTTGAGTAATTTTAAAAATCTGTTGGAATATGTTGTGATATTTTTGGTTAGATAATATATGACATAGATCCGATTGCATAGTGGCTATTAAACGCATTTGTGTTTTTTATTGATAGCTTTATCGTTAAAAACGTTTAGAAAGACTTGAATTATCTTAGAAAATACATGTGCATGATACCACATATCTATCTAGACATATTTTAGTCACTTAATTAATTTAAATGTATTGCAAGCAAGAAGCAAATACATATTCCGGGACATTGCACACAGCGCCGTCTAGCCCCACACTAGGCAAACGCTTGTATCGTTAAACGAATATAATACTCATTCATATACTTTTCATCTTATCAGACTTAACACCAGTAATAAGAGATTTTAAAATTAATTATTACTTGTGTCATGCGGGAATCGAACCCGCAACCCTAGATTAGAAGGCAGAGCCACTAGCAACTAAGCTAACAGGCCAGTCACGAAAATATACACATTATTAAGTATTTACTACTTCATACATACGTAGTATGTGCTTTTCTACGTATTTTACAATTCTACGAATCCAGCCATCTGGGCAGCCAATATTACAGGCCAAGCAATCAAGCGAGATAAATGGCACAAAATGTTTGTGCAGTTCAGTAAATCAACGCTTGCCACTACCTAACAAATGCCTTCAGTTGAACTTCTGCACCATTTGGTAAACGATTCATCTATAAATTTATTTCCATGGTTTTTAAGCAAAATGGCTTGTAAAGTCTCTCGAAATTCAGTGGTTATACGCTGTGTAAAAATTATAATTAAAATTAATTGATGCAATTATTAATTTGTGAATATTAAGTATTTGTGAATATTAAGTACGTAAAAAAATATTAATTTGTTAATTTAATTTAATACGTACGTTAGCTAGTTACATCATTTAATATGAAAAATATTTTATTTACAATAATAAAATATAAAAACAAGGGAAGAAAAACTAAACATACTACTTATAACAACTACAAAAAAGAGGCATTTAGAAAATCTTTAGAAAAGCCTTAAGATAATCTAGTGCTCCAGCCCACTACCAGAGAGCAGCGTGCCCAGCATACTGGCCGCATTACCACGCTGGATGGCAATGCTGATACGTTGAGCCAGAAAAAGGCCAGCATTTTATTGATTTATTATTTATGAAAATAATAAAGCTGAAGAGGGTCGATAGTCTGAACATTGAATATGTGAGAAGTGTCATAGGCTACTTTTTATCCTATAATAATGCGAGCGAAGCCGCGGGCGACCACTATAATCTATATTTATAATCATGTTGTGCACGCATGTGTTTGATGCACAGAATGGATCAATACCTTTAAAATGTTATGCTGTCACTCATGTGTTTTCTGTGTATTGTGTTGTGTGCCTAGTAAAATAAATAAATAAATAATGCGGGCAGTGAGATTTGTTCAGACATTTCTTAAGATTTTGTGAGTAAGATTTTCCTTAATTAGCATATTAAATTAATAAGAATCCATAGGAAAGAAAATATCGTGTATATATAAACTTCACAAAACAAGTTTTAGAATTTTTCCAAGTCTATTGTATAAATTAATTATAGATATTATTAATGAGCTTCGCCCGAATTGTTTGAATACAATTGGGTCACTTTGAAAAATAAATGCCTTTCAACTTAAAAGGAATCGCAGCTTTTGTTTCCGAAAATTCCGAATCCTCACATTTTTTGCCTTGCAGTTGAAAAATAACTTTGACTACTAATTGGTTTTTAATGTTGTCCATGTGACTCCCCTGTCAAAATAACATTGTATTATGAAGCATTCATTGAGATCCACTGTCATAACAGTTCTTGAAAGAATGTCCAGTAAAAATTGCTTAATAATCTAAACATGTTTAAACGTCTATGTGCAAGCAAGTCTAAAAGTCTTAAAACATTTGACTGCTCCGTTAGCTTAGTTGGTAGTGGCTCTGCCTTCTAATCCAGGAGTGCGGGTTCGATTCTCGCATGACACAAGTAATTATGAATATTAAAAAATTGTTATTACTTGTGTTAAGTCTGGTCGTTTCTATATAAGTATGTATTTACAAAAAAAAGTATATGATATAATATTATATCCGTTATCCATGATACAAGCGTAAGCTTAGTATGGGGCTAGATGGCGCTGTGAGATATGTCCAAAAAAAAATAGTCATACAGCAAACCTTTTTATAAACTAAATCCTTTCCACTCTTTTTTTCATAAAATACATTCGAACTAGAGACTTTCGACAGCTGGTGTAAAAAGATTTCCACGATAAAGCTCAGTTTATAAATGGTGGACAACAAAAGCGGCGGTCAGATGTCAGATAAACCCTGCGTTCTTAAAAGCACATAGTTTAGGTAGTACTGTGCTTTCATACGTCGATATTATAAGCCATACAAGCATTTGAATTAAAACGATTATTACATACCCACATACTTATATCAAACCATGATAGGTATGAGTTTGCTATAACTATTTCGTTGTTGAAAACAAATGAATAATTTAATGTTTTAAAAGCTATGTACCTAGTATGTATTCATACCTGTATTTAGAAAATTTTGCGTTAATTACTTTTTGGTCATAATTTTGTGGCACATTAAATATTACATATTTTGGTGTTTATTATCTTGGCTCTCCACTGACATCAGCGGATGATTATTTATTTTTCTAAAGTACATATTCCATCGTTTTTGGCAAAAAAACAAAATATTATCTACTATAACAATCGGTACTACATGTAAGCCTAAAGCCAGGAATCCAGGATATGTTTAAACTGTGAAAAATAGCGGGAAATTGTGGCGATGATATTTTTGCCGTGGCAGAGGTGCTTTACCAAATACTGAGTCATGGAGGGTGGAAACGACATGGATGCTTGGATTTTATGTAGTTTTTATGTGCTTATATTTTTGTCGTTGAATACAGTTTTAAACTACTAGTATTGGAATGGCACTATAATAAATAGAACATGTCTTTCGTGGAAGGGCCGGGTGACCCACCACGGTGAATCTGCCCAAGAGAACTCCCCTAACGAATTAGTTCGGCGGGGGAGTCACGATCTTCATTTATGAGGAAATACGACTCAAGTAAGGATAATAATGTTTTTTTTAGCGTTTATTATAATGAGCCTAGATGATATTACGTAAAATATCATAGAATATTAATATATCGCAATATTCGTTGAAAATATTTAAGTACTGAAACTACCACTAAACAAAAAGTGTATGAAAATTACTCATGTATATATTGATTTACATATGTAAGATCACTTATAAATCCAAATTTCATTGCATATAACTGTCTATGACTTTTTTTAAATCTTTTAAAAGCTAATTTGTATAAAGACTAACTTTGTGTACTGCTATCATTATTACTATATATTATTTTCTTTATTGTTACTAGTAATGTCTGGAACGAGAAGGCAATCAAACCGCGACACAGGTTCGCCTAGTGCGGTGTTTATAGTGCATTTATGTACCTATAGTTTTATTATGTTTTTGGAGTAATAAACGATTTTTTTTTAGCACTACTAGCACATACATATATGCATAGATGCTCGGGGGATTACCTTGATTACACTCAAAAACTTACATTGTTCAAGCCGTTTACCTAAAAGAGTTTGTCTCTAAGATAGACCTAGCACCTAGATCTTCAAATCACTCATACCACAGCAGGATTCAAATCAAAGGCTGAGCTACCAGATCGCCCAGTAGATCGATATGGTCTGGACGTGTAATTGCTCCGTAATTTAGGGGTTTGGGTGGAACTGGCGTGATATGCGGATGTAATCACTGCCCTCGATTGATGCTTAAATAGGTAGTACTTGACATGTTAAATTCTTTTGAAAATCTGTACTTTTACAACTGTCTCTATCTTTCGTTAGGCGTATAACGATATGTTCTGAGATTCATTCGTTTGAAAACTATACTTCTTGCAGAAATCCTACTCATCTGAATGTCACGGGTAATTACCAATTTTTTTTGTCAACATTTTTCTCGTATATATTTATTTATCGTGAAACAGTAGTCATGCCACGATTAATACAGAAAACTCTGTTCTGTTTATCTTTTAGCAGATATATATACTGCGTCTTTTATTAGAATAACGAAATTATAAATAACCGAAAAATTAGTTAGATTTATAAAAAAAAGGCTTATTTATACGTTTAAATAAATAAAATTTAATAATATTTTGTGACGACTCAACTGCAAAACTTTAATAACAATTTTAAACAAGTCTGTATTTGCTCAATTTGCTGAAGTCTGTCTAGTCGCTACAATTACTTGAAAGCATTCAATCGTTTTCTAATCGATTACGAATGTTAGCAAGATTGGTTTGTTATTCGATGCAAATACTATTAAATTTGTTTGAACTTTCAAAGGTTGGATATTGAATGTCACTTGTAATTTGATTAAATATTATTATGAGTCTAGTTAAACCACAATAAATAAGTTGAATTTAGCTTTTTTATCACAAAATAACCTTACGTTTGACTACAGCCTGCCTAATGTCAAGCAGCATTGTAGTCTAAGATGTAGCACGCTTGCCAAGATATACTAATAATATGTGAGGATAATAATTATTTTTTGTTTCAGGTAATTTTAAAACACGGTCACATTACTCCGTGGTAAGCTATATATTAGAACCTACTCTTCATTTTTGCACACATGAAAAGGCAACACATGAAAAATCCCATTAAGTAAAACTACAAAGCACATACCCCTTATTTCAAGAGCTCAAAGTAACGCGCGGCGCCCTTACCGCTCTTTAATCAGTCAGAAAGGGTTGCCGATGTTTTTTTTGGTGCAAATAACTACAGAAACGACTCTTATGTCTAGTGTCGTTATGATGAGTATGTGTTATATAGTAAAGAGCTAGAAAAACGTTGTCTATTTATAATCTAAATATTGTCGTACGCATAAAAAGATACATTACATTGTGATTCCCTTTTGAATTGCTAAATCAGTATGGCGGGTTTTTGAAAGTGGGTGTCTAAGTTTTTCAATCACATTGTTGTTTGATTATATTATTTTAGTGTACTTTTTCGGATTCAAATACAGGTAATAGTAGATGGGAGTAATATCGGACAAGTATAAACCTTAAGAAGAATATAGGAATACAATCCGTTTTACTTGTAACGTCATTAATTCATTCAACGCTCCATCTTAGGCCATAGCCTTACTTGCTATCAGGTAAAATATGGTCAAGTGCAAAACCGTTCAAGTTAAAAAAAAAACAGATAAAACAATGATAATAATATTGATTTTAGCTTTTGATAAAAATATTTACATATATAGATAATTCAAAACAATTCGTAAGAGACCAACTTTGGTGTCGAGAGTTTATCAAGCCACCCTAAGGGCCTCTGACATGGCTTAACGACGGCCGTACTAGACAAACAGCCAAATGTAAGGTATGTTAAGCATTGCTAAGCGTTAACATAGCTTATACTCACTTTACCTTGTGCTTCTGTATGCTTTAACATAAGCCAACAAGTTGTATGCTCTATACAAGCACAAGTGCAAAAAATCCCTCAGCAAAACGTTACCCTTGAATAGAATAAACACTTCAACAGTGCTTGGAATAAATTGGATCCGGCGGAAACGCGGCGTCTGTGACTCACTCATACACTATTTGTGTAGTGCCGACAGGTTTAAAGGCATGAAAGCATAGAAAACTTAACCCAGAAACATCTAACCGCCTATCTAAATATATAAAATCCAAAGGTGCCTGACTGATGTACTGACATAGTGATCTATCAATGCACAGCCCGGATCGGGTAGAAATTTGACATGCTAGATGTTATGACGTAGGCATCCGATAAGAAAAGGTTTTTGGTAAAGCCACTTTTAAAGGGGTGAATTAGGGGACGCAAGTTTTACTTCTTCATGCGAGCAAAGACGCGAGTACCCACTACTGTATAATAAATATATACCCTGTCCTATAAAATTTGTCTCCGTCCCTTTTTGTTTAGTCCTAAAAATAAACAAATGTTCTACATAGACCAATCTTCTCCAATCCATTTATCTATCGTCCAAGATCTCTTTTCTTAGTCGCTTCGCTCACTGTCGTGGCGTTCTGTTCTTGTCATCTAACTGTCACCGTTTGTTGTGAGGCGTTGCTTTGTGAATGACTAAATTATTAGTTAGGTATTTACAGAATACGAGGCACTTGGATCCAAACTTCTAGTGGTTAAGGCGATCAGCATGTCGATTTATTGCTTGATCACTAATCTGTGGCTTTTAGTTTAGTAGCATGTTATGTGTGTAGTTCTTTTCTATAATGAGGCATCTATATGTTGTGATGTCATTGCTAGGCGGCCATGTTCAGCCAAATCGAGATTGAGATCTTTTTTTAATCGTGAATAGAGTTTCGTTTGATCGCGAGAGGTCAAAGGTACTGACCATGATGACAAGTTCTACATTTAGTTTGGTCTTTGTAGATCATAGAAGATATAGACACTATTATACATGAAACTCTGGAGAAATGTGTAGTGTTTTTCCGCTGCGACTGCTCCTTAACCGACATCAAACAACAAACTTGATGGTTTTTAGGTGTGTTCCTCCATATACCACACCTCACCTCCTAACCAACGTGGCCTCCGTGGATCTCAAGATCTTCCCAACACCGCACCTTGTGTCTTGAAGCTTTGCTGTTCTCTTTCGGCAAGATATTCTAGTCGACACGTGTTTCGCCTCTCCACGACGCATCCTCAGGACTCGTGTTGACTCTCCGAACGTCGGTCCGAAAGACGTTTGTTGTTTGAAGAAGTTTGTTGTTTGATGTCGGTTAAGGAGCAGTCGCAGCGGAAAAACACTACATATTTCTCCAGAGTTTCAGTAACAATTGATTTCCGCAAAGTAACGCCTGATTCAATATCTTAACTATTATACATGTTTAACAGGTATATTATGTACTTAAGTTAAGATTGCATTTATTGACGACTAGTGGACACCTGCGACTTCGCTCGCTTTATCACAGGATTAGTAATTAGCCTATGACATTCCTATACTACATATATATATCCCATACTACATTCATACATGCTTAAAGTCTGGATGACCCGTACATCTGTTTTTACGTGATGATCGTTTAAATAAACTGACAACCAGAGACACAGAAATCAGACACAATTCCTAGAAATTGTTGGAAGATTTTCTCCTATCAATTCGAAATATCTCAAAACAACTTATTTTTAAATATATTATTCAATGTTCAGATTTTCGACCCTCTTCAGCTTTATTATATAAATAAATAAATATCCTGAGACATTGCACACAGCGCCATCTAGCCCCACACTAAGCAAACGCTTGTGTCGTGGGTACTAGATAACGGATATAATACTTATATACTTTTATTATGTAAATACATACTTATTATACATACAAACGACCAGACTCAACACAAGTAATTATAAATTTTTAAAGTGCATAAATACTTGTGTCATGCGGGAATCGAACCCGCGACCTCTAGATTAGAAGGCAGAGCCACTACCAACTAAGCTAACAGGCCAGTTAGTATATGTACATATAGATCGGTTGTTCACACCTATTAATCAAACAAATAAATAATTAGCAATTGAAATGAGCTACGAGGGATAATGGAAAAGATTTGCTAACATTGGCAGATACTGTTCACAATCGGTAACAAACGTAGTCAATAAAATTCAAAACTCCAAAAACCTTCAAACCATCCAAGTCAACCTTTTCACTTCTCGCTCCAGCAAAACTGGAAATTCAATTTATTATTCATTAAGTTAAGAGGAAACACCCTCCAGTAGATATCAATATTTTCCTACCCTTAATACGTGTGATGGTTGACCGGTTTTTTATTTATTTAGGCTGGTCCCGCTAGCCTTCTTACACTGACACCCGGGTTGGGTAAAATGCTTTGCACCCCTGGAAGATTATGAAACATTTAGCTGCTTGTAATATTTTAGCGGGTAAACGCTAGAAGGCTGTTGAAGTCTTTTTAAGATTTGTTAAGAGATATTTAAAACAGAAAAGTAACTGTTTTTTGAATTGTCAAATGTCGTATAGTAAATGCTTTGCTGTCGACATACTAAAGCAGTCCATAAAGATTATGTGTTAGTTGTTAGTAACCTTGTATGTATTTTCTTCAAACGTATGTATATATACCACGTTGTGGCGAACTAAAGAAACAAACAGTTTAACAAAACAATAAGCAGTATTTTACTCTTAACGGTATGATAGTAATCGTACTTTTGATTAAAATATCTATTTTAATCAATCGTCATTAAAATCTCAAAAGAGAAGTTGCAAATGTCGCGTAACCATTACCACGTTCCCACATTGAACATGTTTAATGTCCCCTACCTGAGGCGTGATGTACGTTACATACATATTACATACGAGTACATTACTGCCGGCCCACTAATGCGCTATATGAGATTTTCTGAGAAGATATATGTAAAGCTTATTTCTTATTGAAGTGCATGCGATGTGAAGTTGTTGGATATTGTGAGCTTTTGTTAAAAAGGATTTTGTTATGAATTTTATTATACGAAGTTTTATTTAACTCGTAAGCTTTAAATTCTAGATAAAGTGACGAAGGTACTGTGTGTAAAACTATTGTTCGTGAATAAAGAATTATTTGGCTAAATAACACCAACAGAACCTCCAATATGACTTTACCATATTTTAAATATTTATTACTGATACTGCTATACTTAACTATGAAAAAACATAAATTTAGGTTGAATGTAGGTACTATCTTAAACTACTTAAAATGTAACATCATCTCAGCCAACCTAAAAATTCTTCTTATTATCGAATGAGAGTGGCTAACTCTGGAATCGAGAGTTTTTTTTTACTTAAACATTAAATACTCTACTGGACGTACGAGTTTAAACCAATACCACTGTTTTACCAAACACGAGTCCATTTTCTATTCGTCAAAAAGTCCGCTGGATTCCAGTGAGCTATCACAATAATTAAATCAACGATTCATAGTATCCGATACTCATGAAATATGCAACGTGGCAATTTGCAGGAGAGTCCCTTGGCGTCAACTACGCATCAGTATCAAGGATTGATTGATTTGGGATCTTATGACTTACGGATGGATCCTTGATGGTATAGGGTTGGTATTCCTTATTGAGGTACGTACGAGGTCTGCACAGGATCGACGCAGATGGCACATACAGGGATGATGTTGATGATGTGGATGATGTGGATGATGATGATGATTGAGGTACCTGTTACTGTAACTTTTTTTGTGTAGGTCGACTTTGCAAGTAGAAAGGTACCACAGCAATAAAACAGTGAGATTGCAGTCTTGTATGTATCAAACGAAGAAATTATAATGCAACACCGAATCATAGAAAGTGATCTTCTATTTAAATTACTATACTATCAAATTTAAGGTTACTTTCGTATTACATACGTACTTCTTTTTTTTTGTAAGCTCAAGCGCCAAGTCATAAATAAACCTTTCTGTTTATATAAAACTAGTGCGTGCTCGCGGTTTCGTTCGCATAAAGAAGTAATACTTGCATCCTCTATTTTACCCCTTTAAAGTGGCATTTACAAAAATCCTTTCTTAGCGGATGCCTACGTCATAACATCTACCTGCATGCCAAATTTCAGCCCAATCCGTTGAGTGGTTTGGGCTGTGCGTTGATATATCACTATATCAGTTAGTCAGTCAGTCAGTCACCTTTGAGTTTTATATATTTAGATTAAGCAAGTTAGTTAAAACCTTGAACTTCAGTTACTGTTCTCCAGTACCTGACAGCGGGATAATTCCCAACTTTTTACCGCCTCGGCTCGGCATTACACTAATGTCCTCGAGTTATTTTGCCGTAATCCTGAGGTATTCCAATTCAATGAGAGCTTGAGAGAGGACACTTTACTCTCGGAGAGAATCTCTAAGGAATGAGAATTGAATTCTTTACTGATCGCTGGGCGAATTAAAATTTGTCACGTTAAACAATGATGATATGATTTATTTATTAAACTACCTTACTTCAATAACATCTGACAAAACACGGGGGTACTCGTATATTAACAAAACATAATTTGATAACTTACATAAACCTTTATTATACATCAAGTTTACAATCTATTGCTGCAAAGATGCTGATATATATATACTTGTGTATGCTTCGCATTCATATTTTGTACGAGCGGTGCAAAAGATAAAGTACCACTCTTTTTAACCGACTTCCAAAAACAGGAGGTTATCAAGTCTTCTGAAATTTTTTTTGTGGGGATGTTACGCTATTACTCCGTTGTTTATCAACCGATTTCAAAAAAAAATTTATTCGATGAGGGTAATTTCCGAGATGGTCCCATAAAAATTGTTTTTCATTCGCTTAAGTACTTTTTGAAAAAAAAAACCAATAAATCAACAAATTGAAAAAGTTTATGCATACCAATTATACCCATATTTCCAAAACTAATAGTCAGATTTTGATACAGTTTTCTGTGATGTGTTGAAGTTTAATGGGTGCATCTTTTTAGCTATGTATTACGATGACAACTCACCAGGGGCGCTGCTGTATACACTATCTTCTGAATTATCAGCCCGATTTTGATGCGGTTTTCTCTGATAGGCTTAGATTTGTAATTTATGTTGTAGTTTTTTTGATATGCTTAGATTTGTTCAGTAGTATGACAGTAGAGTTGAAGTCAGTTTTTGCTTTTGTTTAAATAACTATTCATACCTATCTATCAAATTTTTATGGTTTTATAGTATTTATCTATCTATCTATCTATCTTTTATTCGATATTTTTCACCCGATTGCTAACAAACAAAGCGAGCTTTGCCATAGATGTATTTATAGTCAGACATTTAATGATTCATTAATCTAATTGACATACCTAATGAATTGGTCAATATACCCAATACAACTAAGCTAATACACCACAATTAGCAAGCTACGTGCAAATAAATCAAACTTCACACAAGTCGAGATGGTACAGATGTGAGCAAACTCCATTAATTAATAGAGGAGCAAGTATCAAAACAGTTCGCGGAGTTGGCTATCCCATACCGCGCAAAACTTGCAAGTCTTGGTACTTGCTACAATTATAACTTGAGAACTATACTTGAGATATCGCGCTACCGTGTATCGTGATCTTACTATGATACTTACACTATACTTACACTACTCTAGCGTTTCTAAATGTGTTATAATATTTTCATACCTTGTGGGTTGAGTATGGTGTTCTTATATGATAAATAAATACTCCGGGACATTCCACACAGCGCCATCTAGCCCCACACTAAGCAAACGCTTGTGTCGTCTTGTCTTGTTATAATGAAATGTACCATCTTCTTTACCTGTACTAGGCAAATAAATGCTTTGACTTTCGACTCTGGAATGTGATATCTTGATGAAGTTGAAAAGACAATGTTTTCTGTGAATATATAAACTAAGTTTGGTTGGACCCTATTGCTATGTTTGTGGTTTAGTATCATGGCTTTCTATGCGGGCTTGATAAACGAATCATAAATAAATAGCTTGATGTCCTAAACAAAAAAGATATGCTTTTGACGTATTGAAATCACACATAAAAAGTTATGCATTTTTACAAGTAACTGTTTATACGAGAATAAACTGTTTTTTTGTTTTACATTAAACTTTTGAAAATTAGCGAAATTAAACACAACCTTTATTGTACGTACCACACGTACGTGTGGAACTCCCTGCCTGACTCCCTGTTCCCCACGCACTATAATCCAGCGATCTTCAAAGCGAGAGTGATTCGGTTCTTATCGGGTAAGGACGCTCCATCTAAGGCCATAGCCTTTGCTTACTATCAGGCAAAATATGGCCAACTGCAAACACGTATTGTTAATAACAAAATCAACCCTGCGATATAAGGTGCCAAAATGTTAACATAGTAAGGGACACAAGGCTTTAATAACGCTACATGGCAACATCGCCAACTTGCATAAGTTATTTACTTCCAGTACTCAAGTGCGTAAAGTCTACATAGATATCAAGTGCTTGCACTAGTAATACTTGCTTACTAAGTTAGATGTCAGATCACTTTTTATCAGATGAGATTTAAGTTTTCTTGAATTAGAAATATATATCGAAATATCATATTTGATTAATTAACTTCGCATTAGATGTAGAAAAGAACATGTTTGACAAAGAGAAAAAATATAAATGTAAATGCTGTATTTTAAAAATAAAAAATGAATATATCTGGGCATATTACACAATTATTACAAGAAACATTTGACTTTTTGATATTATGTTAATCATAATAAGAAATGCATGTTAAATGATTTAACTTTCTTTCATTTCCACACACTAATTTTTAAGTAAGACGTTTTAATTCTGAATACACTGCAACATGAAAATATTCATAGGCGCTTACAAACAATGTTTCATGTCGCTAAAATTACGAAAGACGTTGAATAATAACTTACAAAGCGTTTATTATGTAAATTCAAGCGCCTTCGATTAAGTTATTCCCGTAAATTATAACCGTCCGCCTAATAATAGCAATTGAGTTATTATTTAGCGTCGATTTAGCATTGTATAGTGTACGTTGATTTAAATCGTAGCGCGTTTTAAACGATATTTGTTGAAAGGTGTAATTTAAATGCTATTTAAGATGCAATTAAGTGGCTAACCTGTTTAGCATTTAACAACTTTTTTAGAATAGAAAAAACAGGTTAGTGGCTGTTTTATGGACTTTTTAAAGCTGTAGCTGAAGTATTGGAAAGTTTATCGAACATTTCTATGGTTTTGTAGTTGTATTTTTGAGAAAAGATACATTTTTTGGTTAGGTATTCAAAAGTTTACCTTTTATTTAAAATTAAGACTCAGTATTTTTTTCAGGAGAACTTGATTTCTAACAGCCCACTCGTAATTTTTGGCGTTCATTGCAACCTGAATTTTGTTGCACTTCACTTCGAATTTACGACTCGTGAAGGCAGGAGGCAGTTGATCAGTTACACACACAATAACACTCGCATATCCCTTTCTTATAGAAATAGTAGGCAAATTACCCACCTCCACTAATGAGTTCGAGTCAGCGACTAGCGGAACTTACACACCACCTTAATTAAACAACTGAAAACTAACAATGAAAGTCAGACATTCTCAATTTCAATCTACACCCGAGCGATCCGTGCATTTGAACAAAGTTAGCAGTCGATCCCCGAGCGATAAAATACGTACTGCCAATGCGGAGTAACATTACCATTCCCGATTCACTTCATTATGCAGTTTGCCTTCTGAATTTCAGATTTGTGTAGCTTTACCGAGATTTGTGAACCCGTGTCCGAATAAATGAGGTGAAATCTTTTTCTTGCTGCTTTCGACTGGTTTTGCAATACACTGTAGATTAGTTACTACACGTATTTATTTGATATACTTTGTTTTACTTATCGAGTTTATCCAAATGGCTAAAATCACTCCCTCCTCTCGTAATCTTTTCACAATATCTGATCTAAATTAATATCTTAGTCAGTGTACAGATTTTTTTGCTAATCTTAAACTAATTACTACACTATGTTGTTAAGTTAATACGTTTAATTTGTTCCCCGCCATCCAATTTTGCAAATATCCCAACATCAGATCAAAAACGAATTTCATAAACGCCATGGACATAAAAATCTTATCCCAAGAGCCCACTACGGCGGCAAAAAATTCTAAACACGAAAAATTACATCGTCGAGAGGCGCCGAAAAATGTTCCAAAGTTCCTCTTTACCGCGGATTTCTCTCAAAAGCGTAATTCCCGCGTAAAATTTTCCTCTGACTAGAAAATTACTGAAGAACGGAATTATAAACCAGTTTTGCGCGCGTTGTTTTTTGTTACATTTGCATAGTGCTCTCTGAGGACTAAACGACAATAAGCGCTTGGTTGCAATCATTTTACAAGTACGGAAGTGTTGACGTTTGCAGACAATAGCAGGACTTGCGTTGGCATCTCTGCAAACACAATACATTGCTGGTTATTCAATGCGCTGCGAACGCAGACACAGTATCGACAATGTACATTGTGCTGTTCGATTTGTAGCCAATTCAATGGTAACTAGTCGACTGCGTTCTAATTTTATAGTGAGTTGTTGAAATGCAAAAACTAGTACCTGCTGTTCATTAGGAAATGTGCTTAATTAGTTTTGCTCCGAGCACGGTTTAATATAAGCAATTTGCTGCTGTTACAGAATTTAGCACACTCAGCAAACTCAGTATTCAATGTATCATAATATATTTGTTATTGAAAGGCTGAAAGATGTAAATAAAGAGAGAAGTGTTTCAAAATTACTCAACTTAAAAAATAAGAAACATTTTTGCGACCTAAGTAATTACACATACCTAAGAAGTTAATGCAAAGGTTATTTTTGCAGTTCATTTATGATTTTCTATGATATAATATGAAACTAGTAGGTAAAATTTTAATTTATCCGTCTTATTTGCTGTTACTTATAGGTATGTTATAAGATCGACGCAGCTGGTACATTAAAAGAGAGGCCTATGCCCAGCAGTGAATAGAGAAGGTTGCGGATGTTGATGATAGGTATGTAATAAACATTTTTTCCATTCTTAAATCACAGTTACCGTTAACTGTGATTTAAGAATGAAAAAAATATCCGTGTAATCTAGTATTTCGTTTATATCCAGGTGCATGCAATATCGCCGTAATGCAGTTGTCACCGACAGTGGTGCAGCGAGCCGCGAGATTGCAGCGCATCGATAATATAATCACTAGAGCAGAGCCGTTGTTATCTTATTTTTGAGAATTGTTATGGAAATATTTACATATGTATTATTTGTTCTATTAGTTCAGTAAGAGCAAGCACTATAGGGTGACATTGTCGCTTTATAATGCTTTCATTAACCAATAAAAACTGTTGCTCTCTTATTTTGAGATTTATTTACCAACTAGCTGTGCCAGCGACTTCGTCTGCGTGGAATAATTATTAACGGAAGCCCTCAAAGATGAATAATTTTCCCCATTTTTTCCACATTTTCCATGGTTTCTTCGCTCCTATTAGTTGTAGCGTGATGTTATATAGCCTAAAGCCATCCTCGATAAATGGTCTATTAAACACAAAAGAATTATTCAAATCGCACCAGTAGGTCCTGAGATTAGCGCGTTCAAACAAACAAATAAACTCTTCAGGTTTATAATATTAGTATAGATTAAAAAAAATTGTACTCTGTATAGTCAAGTTTTTAAGCGAGTGTGGCTCAGCGGTTCCAGTGTCTGCTTTTCATCCAGACATACCCTGGTTCGAATCCGCCCTACACCAATGACTTGTATTTTTCAAGTTATGTGTAGATTTGCACTCGCTTAGCGGTGAAGGAAAACATCGTGAGGAAACCGACATGTTTGAGGACCACAATATCCGAGGACATGCGTCTTCCGTGGAAGGACCTGGGCGCCCACCACGATGTATCTGCCCAAGAAAACTCCCCTAACAAATTAATTCTGCGGGGGAGTCACGACCCTCAGTCATGAGGAAATACGACTCAAAGAGAGAGAGAGTCAAGTTTTTGACCACTAGGTCACATGAAACGCCATCAAGCCCAAGGTGCTTCACCTCAGTCTGGTATTCAGTCTATAGTAAAGCCACTTTTACTGAAACACGCTCAATCATAGCTTATCATCTGAATTTCAGTCAAATATGCAGCCTAGAAGTTTCATTCGTTCTGGTTGGTAATCAGAAATATGCAGGTTCGATTCCTGCTAGTAATTATTATTTTCACTCATTTTACAAAAAAAAAGTTTAAGTATACACGCATCTGAGTAACAATAACTTCCATATTTACATAATTTAATACATTTAACAACACAAACGTACTGCTAATAGCTGAAAATACCTCCTGCGTGAAAGGAAACCTTCCCCTTCAGATAATGTCATTT
Source organism: Macaria notata (assembly GCA_927399415.1). Classification (NCBI taxonomy): domain Eukaryota; kingdom Metazoa; phylum Arthropoda; class Insecta; order Lepidoptera; family Geometridae; genus Macaria; species Macaria notata. The sequence continues at coordinate 3,649,655 of OV656737.1, forward strand.
ACACTTACTGTTATCAGTTCGGGGCGTTCGCCCGCATGCTGAGAAAACTGGAGGGAAATCAACAAAACATGAATGGTTATTATGCCTAATATAATTAAATTTTAGGTGTTTGTCATAGTAAAGTAGATGAAAATTCTTGACACCAGAGTTGACTACTCATATAATTACTTAATTTACTTACTTTTTAATACATACTTATGAACCATAGTATATAATGTCATATTGTATGATTACATACCTATTATTATGTTTGACATGATTTTAATAACAAACATTTTCATTGTTTTATTAATAAAACTACACATATGTAACTTCTAAAATTTTATAAAAGCCTAATGTTATAAATTCAATTTGACGAGATATTGTAATTTGTGTAGCATATTCTGTGATATTAGTACTTATACCTATGTATGTTACAATTTTACATTATCAATAAAGATTTTTTATCTTTATCTTTTATCTTTATCATAAGTAAGTGCCGCTTTCAAGTTGCTTCAAGAAAGTAGAAATGCAAAATAACTCTCAGAAGAATTGGGAACATCCTTTTTTGAAGTCAGTTAAAAATATACCTTTAAATGTATGTAAACCATTAAAATTAAGTAATTGCATAAAAATGTTAGCTTATGTAAATTAATGAACACTGAAATCACTTTTATCCGGATTTACGTAGATTTTGTATTAATAAGAAAAAAAGAATACAGTTATTTTGGTTTGAGAAAATATTTCAGGATAATAGCTACCATGTTAAGTTTTCATTTTCATCATCGCGAATAATTTCAAAGTGCCAAAGTAATGAGTGTAGTCACATTAGCAAAATCTTAGAAGTTATTTCACGAAATGTGCCGCAAATATGCTTGAAAGCAGCGGCAATTTTCTTATGAGGCAGTAGCTTAAACCATGCAATTTTTAATTACTTTATACTACGTCTATTCTGTATGGCATTGTAACCTCATGAGTTGAAATATGAAATGAAATGAAATTTGTTTATTTTGCATTATACTTATGGCATAACATTGTATGAAAATCCAACGGCATCCGAACTAGTTTATAACTGTGTTTCGGCTGCCGATGGCTTCTCCCCGTTTGGCTTGACATAAAAATAAGTAATTAATTCTAGTTACTTAATTAAATTAAACAGAGTATTAAAAATTATTTTGGCTTAGAAGTTACAATTTTGAAAAGCAATTTCAATATACATGTAAAATGTGTTATATCAATACAAATTATTATTCGTCTAAAACCAACAAAATGCTTACTCACAGATTTCATGTTTTTTTCTGAGAACATATATCATTTCGTAATGCATCATCATCATATATATCATTATTACACGACTAAACAACATACACACGCGCGACCAATTATTGCATTTTTACTTAGTCCTAAATCCGTACTAAAATTTTATAAGTAAACTTATCAGGAAATGAGCCAAAATATTATTAGGCCTGAATAAATAATGCAGGTTTAAATCCTGATGGTCATGATTATTTTCTATACGACTTCTATCTATACATATATAATTAGGCTGAAAAGGGTCGAAAGTCTAAACAATGAACATATTAAAAAAATGATGATACTTTCACTAAAAATTTTGACTGTTTATCAGTGTCACTGTTTGTATGTTTATTTAAACGCTCACGCAAAAACAGCAGAACGGATCATCGTGTTTTTCTGTATTTGGATGAGGTCCGGGAAGTGTCAGAAGCTACTTTTTTTCCGGCAATAATGCGGGCAAAGCCACGAGCATCAACTAGTTTCAAATATATTTATGTTTTACAGACATTTTTATGCTGTCGTGAGCTTATGTACTGCTAGCTACGTCTCAGTTCTTTGCCAGGGCACTAATGATGATTGAAACCAAAATGTTCTCCTTTAATTTTGTAAACAAATATCTTGAAGATATTACGAAAACTCTGCAAATTGTTTATCTCAAGTTAACGCTCGGGTGGTTATGTTAAGGTAACAATAAATTAAAAGATTCTACCGAACTGGAAGTCGTTGTGGTTACTAATTTATATCAGTAACTCGTTACAAACTTTAGCTGTGGAAATTATTCGTATAAATGTTTGATCAGCAATCGGTTTGTGTTGTTGCTAGTTTTAATATTGAGTTTGGCATAATATTATAGGTTTATTTTATTTAACCAAGTGACAAATCTGTATTTAATCATCATCATCCACAGCCGGGGTTTTCCTACTGCTGGGTATAGGCCTCTCTTTTGTCATGCCAACAGTCTCGATCCTAACTGTTGCACTTGTCTTGTACTTAATACTTTTAGATATTTTTATAAAATGTTTTCCCTATATTATAAGTTACTGTAAGAAAAACATAAATCCAATTATTCAGTTGTATTTTCGATTAGCCTTTATTTTCATCGGTACTTCTTTATGATGAAGACGAGGTTATCCCAAAATCCACCAATAAAACTATACCCAATTGAATTCTGTATCTAATTCATTCCTCGGTTTCTGTTGTCATTGTTTAAAACTTCACTAACATAAAACCTCTTTTTTCCAATCTCTTTCAATATAAAGGACACAATGCAGCGGTGCAGTCACAAAAAAGTACTAACAGTCAAAACAGTCAACCAAAAAGTACGGCCGTAAGTTTAAATCCTACAATGTTGGCTCACGACAAGTCGCGTGGCTTATTGTGCCATTGGATGACTGAGCGAGCGAAGTGGAATAAGTTGTACGAAGTTATCTTTAAAAAAAAATATCAAATGTATTTTATAGTTTTACAAAGTTATCTTTAAATTATAAAAAATAGGGGTACACTGTAAATGATATTATTGTTTGTAAGGATTAAGTAGTAGAAAATGCTCTTTAAGAATTTTTTAAATGTTTTATCTTGTATCCCAACCAATTTTTCGTATAACTTATGTACCAGTTTTTCGGTAGTAGGTACCCACTTAAAATTGGCCGCTGTACCATTTATTAGATGATTTTAATGATAAAAGATAGGTAATTTATGTAAGCCAAGATACTCTAATTCAAGTAAAATGTCTCAAATACTAAGATAAAGATATCGATAATGATACTGTAGATAAAATCATAAGCCTAAATAGTAACAAAAATTAGTTATGCACATATTATACAACTAAACTTAAGAATGATCTATATTTGTAAAGTAAAAAAACATATTTTAACTTTTTTTCAATTAACTCATTTGTTAGTATAGTTTTAAAGTTTCACTCATAAAAAAGGTCCAAAGTGTACCGTTCGCAGAAGTACTAGTACATTTATTGTGCCGGTGGTACATTGAAGGGTGTGCGGTGAACGCAAGCCTCGTCACGGCATTGTCTTTTTACTCAGAACTGGGTTATGGTGTGTAGTGCAAAAACTTTAAAAAGGAAATGTTTCTGCGATGTGTGGCAACTACTCAGCTAATCAAACTCGACGCTTTTTTGGTGTTGGGATGCTTTTGCAGCTTTTTGCTCTGCGTGATTATGTATGTTCTAGTTATCTGATAGTACTGTTATGTGTGTTATTAACTATGGCGTGTGTATGGTAGAATCAAAATGCGACCTAATAAATGTACACATACCTTAATATTATTTAACAAATTAGACAAAACAATTCAACTTGATATTATATGCTTCAAGTAACTAAGAAATTAATTAAGCTTAGAAACTTAATTGCAAAGAAGACCAAATTATAGACTTTTTCTTTTCTTTTACATGATATAGGCTTACGCTTGACTACAACTTGCCTGATGGTAAGCAACGTTATAGTCTACGATGTAGCGCGCTTGCCTAGAAGAAACAAACAACATCGTTTTGAGCAGTTTCGTTTGAAAGCTAGTATTCCAGTAGTTAGCATTTTACACCTTTGACTACAGTCCATTTTGTGCAATTATTGTTTCAGATTACTGGATCAAATATTCGGGTGAATAAATCTCAAACTGACAATAGTGAAAAAATCGCTAAAGCCTTTAACTCACACTCAACAACAGCTTTCCGCTGCAGCCGCAAAAATATCAAAACCATTCCGTTATCTACCCTCCCGTCATCCTAACAGGGAATAGTTTGCAAACCGTGATACAAGCTGATAGTACAACTATTTGACGTAGACAAGAAACTAAGTTGGGATTGGTAGGATTCTACCATTGGAATTACATTTGAGGTTAGGATTTAGCGGCTAGATTTATTATCTGTGAGGTACTTTTGATGATGTATATGATAGATACGTAACGAAAAAGATATATGTATAATAGCATTTATTTGATTTATTTTTTACACGACTTCAAAGAAAGGGCGTTCTTAATTCGACGAAATGTATTTTTTGTTTGTCAACTGGTCTTTAGGGCTAGTATAAACACATTTCAGGCAAAGATGCTAAAGCTTAATTGCGCAACGACTCTTAAACTCATTTGAAACAGACCACAACATGTCAAAAGTAATTTAAAGCTATCCGTACCAAAACAAAACGTAAAATACATTTCACGAATAAGAATCATCAAAAGCAGCAATTAAAAATAAAAGAGACAGGTATATTGTTGTTATATGGTTTCGTTGCATAATTCAATTTGTGGCATTTGCCACAATCCAATATCTACTCAATTTAGTTGCAATTGAAACTGTCGATGTTAATTAATGATGCTTACGATTTGCTAACGTTTTGTATACGGTAAATACCTTTGATTTCCATTATAAATTCGCCATTTAGTGACCAGATTAGTTAAATATACCTTAAATTACAAAAAAAGTTACTTTTTTTCTTCGAACTCAAATTACACAAGTTATCCCAATTTATGACACAAATACTTCACTTCCCAAAAAGAGCTTTGCCACCAATTCCGGCAGCAAGTACGCCAGGTGTCTCCAGGCATAAAACGCACAAAATAATACACAAACGCCACTAAGTTTCTCAAAATGACAAGCCAAATCTCAGTTTATTGTTTGGGGCCCATTATTTAAGAGATTAGAGGACTAGGGGTCCGCTCTGAGATTTCAATTTGCTGAATATAATACAGTTGGCAATTTAGGTGGCCCTTCGAGATGGTAATCTTTGAGGGGCTTTTGGACCGTATTCTAATGAGGTGGGATAGTTAATACGCCAGATTAGGTATGTACGTAATGGCGTATTATTGTTTTGATGTGTGATATCTTGTAAGGAGGAAAGGGGTTGATAGATTAGCTAAATGTGATAATAAGTAATTATTTACTTTATGTAGGGAGACTGATTTTCATCTAGTGGCTCACTTGATTGTGTGGTTTGACACTAAGTTCCAAGAAAGTCTTTAAATTAGCTTTAAATGCCATAGCCTTTGCTTGCTATCAGGTAAACTATGTTCAAGTGCAAACCCGTACAGGTTAAAAAAAACTCATAATAAAGGCTTGTTGTAATTTATGTCGTTTCTAAGCATATTTCAATATTGCCTTTGTAATATGTGTGTTAGTTTTAATCTTTTTAAAGTTTATTTATACGACACTCTCATGTTATATTTCAGTAAATTTACATTGTTTAGTGAATTCCATACATGGCATCTAGCAATATTGCAATAAAATCATCGTCATTAAGTTCAATGTTATTAAAATGTAAAGGAACTCAATATGTAACTATTAAGGTTTTCACCCACGTCTAATGTCGCGTAAGTTCTTTACGCGTTTCGGGTGTAATGACACCCATCTTCAGAACATTTTTTCTTTTTGTTAAGGAACTTCTGACACTCAGGGTTTAGTTCTTATAAAAATATCCATTATATAGACACACTATGTCCAGAAACAAACCCTACATAATATATAGACTGGACTATAGTTCTTTTTCTTCTTATCGAATGAGAGTGGCCAACTGGGGTGTCGAGCGTTTATCAAACCGCCCTAAGAGCCTATGACTATAGTTATAAGGACAACTTGTATAAATAAACCATTATCTACTGACCGTAACCGGAAAATTAATCTGACTTGTTTGCCAGTTTCATCACAAGCAGGAAATCCCACCGATTGAGATTGCCGAAGCAACTTCCTGAAGACAGTAAATTGAATGTCTCACAAATAGAATAGAATAGAATAGAAAATTCTTTATTGTAACACACGATAACAATTAAAAAGAAAAAAAATACTTATACTAGTGCCACAAGTGGTGTCCTTATTGCTAAAAGCAATCTCTTCCAGGCAACCATTGGATGGAAAGAAATAAATAAGAGATAACAGAGGACGTGGTTTACAATAAAAATAAATAAAGAAGAAAAGATTAGATTAAAAACACATCCTACAAACCTACTTAATAAACTATACATATAAATCAGACACCCTAATACATATAATACCAAAAATAATATAAATTAATACAAACAAATACCATATTTTTACTTGAGTCTTGAAGCTTTCTATGGACTTAGCTTTTTTGATAGCAAGAGGTAAAGCATTCCAGAGGCAAACAGCCTGCGCGGTGAAAGACTTGCTATGCAGCGTTTTCTTACATACCGGATACTGCAGAGTATATCTATCAAATAATATTTGTCTAGTTATTGATTTAGACAGAAAGTTTTTTGTTTTTTTAAAGAAAGATAAAGAAATTGAAATCCACGTATTATAGTAGAAGTTATTTTACGCTAAAAATCTGCTTGTAAGGAAAGTCTGATTCGAAATTACTTTACACAAATATGTAATGTCAAAATAAAAAGTAATAATTGTAATTGGAGCCACACTCGCGATCATTTTTTTTTACATTAGATAGGCTCACTCTTCATTACAACTTGCCTGATGTTAAGCAACGTTGTAATCTAATATTGATGATCATTTTAATTATATTTTTTTTTCAGCTAGTGTGTGTATACATGTTTGTTGTTTTAGCACAGAGGGCATAGAGCACAGCACACGTATGCACAAGCACATGACTTGTGTGTCCTATCACATGTTACACACACACAAACAAAGTTTGCAAAACTCAGCAACAGTTTCCTATCGACATGACAGCAAATATTCGCGAAAATGTGCAAATACAACTAAATCAATTTTGCACGGAGCCCCGATACGTTGCGGCCAATATTTGCCGTTTGATGGGCGAGCGAATATCACATATAGAATATCGCGGAATGTGCACGTATTATACTCACTCGCGTCATCCCACCACATAAACTACTTATTAGAGTAAATCTCTACTAATATTATAAAGCTGAAGAGTTTGTTTGTTTGTTTGAACGCACTAATCTCAGGAACTACTGGTGCGGATTGAAAAATTCGTTCTGTGTTGAATAGATCATTTATCGAGGAAGGCTTTAGGCTATACAACATCACGCTGCAACTAATAGGAGCGAAGAAACAATGGAAAATGTGGAAAAAAAACGGGGAAATATATTCATCTTTGAGGGCTTCCGTTGCGGTCTCTGCGAAAACGGTTCAAAATTCAAAGAATTAATTAAGAATTCATGCCAAAAATAACAATTCCACGCGGACGAAGTCGCAGGGACAGCTAGTAACTAATAAAATCACACTACATAATATTATTTAAAAAAACATTAATAATAACTTGTGTTGAGTATGGTCGTTTTTATGTATAATACGTTTGTATTTATAAAAAAAAGTATTATATCCGTTATCAAGTACCCGCAACACAAGCGTTTGCTTAGTGTGAGGCTAGATGGCGCCGTGTGCAATGTCCCGGAATGTTTATTTATTTATTTATTTGACCAAGAACAGATAGACGAGGAGTGGAATCGTCCGGCAGCGTGATGGGTCGACGACATTATTCGAGTCGTGGGTTCTTTATGGATGAGGTCTGCATAAGATCGATGCAGCTGGCACATTCAAAGTGAGGCCTATGCCCAGCAGTGGGTTAGAGAGGGCTGTGGATGATGATGAATATTATTTGGACTAAATATTAAAATCTGTCACGAAACGTTTAGAGGTGTGTTCTAGCGGCCTCGTTTGAAAACCATGTTCAATCCTGTCCAGGCAAGATTCACCTTTAGCCACATGCTTAACTTGTGCTGGTATTGTTTTGAGATCTATTATTCAAATGCCTGGTTGTGGAGTGTAAAAAAATATATTTTTTATTATTCGTGTAAACGACTGCAGAAGTTTGAATGTAAATTTGAATTTAACTTGATTTTTGTTTGACATATATTATGAGTCACTAATTAATTGTAGTAATGTATCGATAAGATTGGAATCATTAGCGAGACTTCAATTGACATGCATTCATTGTATTTTTATCTTATCCCAGAATTCTAATCTACGCTAAAACTATTTAGTCACCTAGGACTGCTGTGCTGATTAGTCCGTGGGTGATATATCCCTAATTACAATACAATACAAAAACGTTTATTGGGTACAAAAATACTTACATCTAGGTTCACTATATGTATTAATACATACAAAAACAAGAGTAATTTCTTATACCAGTGTGTTGTCACCCGGACGAGATGTTTCTGTTTCCCGGTTGACAACGTCTTCCCGTCAGGTTTAAGTTTAAATAGTACACATTAATAACCCTTACAAGGCAGTCCATATATCTAATTGAGAGAACGGTATGTCTTGGAAACTGCAAGAGAATAGAAGATGGGATAGTTAGGTGTCTAGTAGCTAGTTTTATGACTCATCAATATTGTTTCGAATGTCACTGTTCTACAGCTGACTAGCCGATATTATTTTATTTAGTTATATCAGCTTTTCATTTATTTTATTGTTCGTAACAACAAATAGTGCACTAACTAACACTCTGCGGTGTTATTTGCACTGATGTGAGTTTGATTTGTTGATGTATGCTTATTTGTATTCGTAGAACAGGGTATTTAAATAATAAACAGATAAACATCAACAATACCGGAGAAGTTTGTACAATACGATGTATTTATAATGAAAAATCGTATGAGAATATATTTGTTAAAAGGTAGCTTAAGGTGAGAAAGAAAATTTTTTTTTTTCTAATAAACGAGATTAACCCAAATATTGGAGGACTGATTATTTTAATAAATTGTGTTTACCGCAAAACTGCTGAAATATAAAGTAACGAATTCAATTTGATATTAAATTCACAATGTTTAACTGCGATTTAACTGTGTTTGATGATACCAAACTTGTTTTCCTTGCGGCTTGATCCTGGCACAGATCTTGACCAGGCAGCGACGAAACAATCTCCATTTAAATTGCCAGACGATAAAATACGATATTTCTAATTTCCTCCCTGACCGCTCCGATGGCCCCGCAACAAATAAATATTTAATAGCGAAAGCATTTCTGTGTTTTAATCGTTTTACCGTTTGTTTTGATTTCATATTTTATTTAGTTTGACCTCTGATATACGTTTAGATAGCAGATTAGTTCTGATTTTCATCGTGATTGTCGTCATGAGTTGAGGACAAATAATGCTGGTGGCCCTGTGCCGTCAGCATTAGGCTGAGTTGCGGCTGTATTGAGACATCACATTCTTAGCATGTAAGTTTAGTATTTAGTAAAAAGTTTTGTGTGTCTCAATAAATATATTTTCTTTCTTTCTTTCTTTTATTGTCCTCAATCGATGAATTTCAGAACTAATATTTTTATTTTTTACCAATACGATACCTAGTATATTTTAACCTCTCCTTAAAGTCTCCTAAAATGAAAAACGAAATTGGGTAAAAAAAAACATTTAATAAATTTATTACATTAATTATTAGGTATTACATGTAAGAAACCTAAAAAATGTCCCCTACAATGTAGGGGGACTAATAATTGTGGAGGGGGAATAAAAAAAAACCGTCTCCAAAAAGATAAGATAAGATAAAAAAACCGTCTCCAAAAAAGAGGAGGTATTTATTTTGAATGTATGTTTTTTTATTGTATTTAGCAATTCTCTTATACCACCCCCGCGGCCATGTCAGCATCTTCACCGATCGAAAACTAGACAGTTGCTTTTATAAGAGCGCTTAAATTACCTTAACCATGAAACATATCAAAAAGTGGTAAAATGTTTCAAAGTCTCTTTCCTCATGACTGAGGGTCGTGATTCCCCGCAGAATTAATTCGTTAGGGGAGTTTTCTTGGATAGATACATCGTGGTGGGCGCCCAGGTCTTTCCACGGAAGACACATTTCATCGGCTATTGTGGTCCTCAAACATGTCGGTTTCCTCGTAATGTTTTCCTTCATCGCTAAGCGAGTGCAAATCCACACATTACTTGAAAATATAAGTCATTGGTGTAGGGCCGGATTCGAATGAAAAGAATTCTGGATGAAAAGCAGACACTGGAACCGCTAAGCCACACTCGCTTTCTTCGCTTCGCTTCCAAAGTCTAGTGACCATATAAAATTCAATCTCTAGTCTGTGTTGTTGTCTCCGTAAATCATTCATGTAATGAGCTATCGGATCACCATAAAGCATGTTAAAATAGCAATTTTTCCTAGCGATGGTTTATTCACAACACGCGATTGCTAAGACTTGGAGCAAGCGACCTTCGCGACCTTTGTTTTGTAAGTTGAGGGCACACTGAGAAATATTTACAGACCAGTTTAACTACAATCTCTATCTTAGGCTTTTTTTACATTAGATAGGCTCACGCTTGACTACAACTTGCCTGATGTTAAGCAACGTTGTAATCTACGATCTAGCGCGCTTGCCTAGAAGAAACCGGTTTACTCTCGACTTGAAGACCGACACATTATAGTTCAAGGGGAATAGAGATTCGGGCAAGGAGTTCCACAGTTTGGCTACGGGTTTGCTTGTGCAGGTCTCGTTTCGGGTAACCTAGTGGCCAATACAGAGTAAATAAAAAAAAAAGATTTTTATTGAGCCTAAAATATGATTCCCTATCGGATCGGATCTGTTCGGCTGTAAAATAACTTAATTTGACATAAACGATACTTCGATTGTGGAAATCTTTTAAAACCGACAATTGCCAATGTCAAACATAAATCAAGCCGCCACATTTTATTTTTTAGTTCATTATAATATTTGATAGCAGTCTATTTAACTAAGTACTTGGTATTTAGTATTGAAACTTAGTAAATTATGAAATATTTATAATAAAGTGGAAGCATAAAATTTTAAATGTATAATATGATGTTGTTCTAAAAGTTACGTATGGAATGTAAAATTAAAAAAAGAAATAAAATAAATAAATAAGGACATATCACACAGATATATATATATATATCATATCAATAAAAGCATTTAGCGTCAGTTATTTTTACTACAATTTTCTGTCGCTACACGCAGTTACATTCTTTATATTTTTAGCACATTGTGTCCCCAACCTTACCTCTATCTTCCTAATATTTGATGAGATAGCTATTTCTCTAGCATTCAGCGTGCCATGGTAAGACATGCAACGAGACTTTATGGCTAGTTTGTGAACAGTAATTGAGATATATGGACACGTGCTTTGGAGACCCATTCCGTATTGTTGACGGACAGAAATCACTGGTTTATCTTGTTTTCAAATGTTAATGTTGTTTTTTTAGCCAAATAGCTGTTATAAGACTAACGTCATTGCACCAAAAGTAGTATGGGCTTCTTTTGTTATCCATCACTCCAAAACAAATGAAGAAAAGGACTTGCGCCACTTGGATATAATAGATAAATAAATATGTTCCGCAGATTTTTCAAATTTTACATATGAAAATGTTATTTGAGGACTAGTACATCTAAATATATAAAACTCAAAGGTGACTGACTGACAGATATAGTGATCTATCAACGCACAGCCTAAACCATTTGACGGATTGGGCTGAAATTTGGAATGAAGGTAGATGTTATGACAAAGGCATCCGCTAAGAAAGGATTTTTGGAAATGCTACTGAGCACAAAAAAAAGTAAAACCTATATCCAATTATGTGACGTAAGTATAACATTACCGTAATATATAATAACAGTAGGATATGAACATTTCATAATTACTCACAATGAATTAAAAATATATGACCGATTAGTCATAAAATATTCTCCAAATTAACCCTCAAAACAAATACAGAAAAGTATCATTACATTAACTTAAATATGCTAATTACATTTCTCCATTATTTTCCCTGGATGAAGAGATACTCGGCCAGTATTGGCAGAAGTCCACGCAAATGGCGTCATTATTTTGCGGTGCCAATAAAAATGCCATTGAATGGACTCGATATTTTTTATAACACCATATACCTTGGAGGCATATGTCCCTGCCATATTATGCATACAGGGCTATCTGTAATATTTAAATAGTTTTGAAGACAATATTTCTTACTTTTTTACACGTCCTTGTATTTAATTTTGTCCCTACAAACTTCCAATTTTGGATAGTAGGTGATAATCATTTTTTATATAGACTTTAAGCAGCTAAAAAGTTGATTGTTTGTTAATTTATCAAACAATGATGATGTAGATTATAAAATTAAATTACGAAACTAAGTGATTTTGCATAGATGAATCAATAAGTTGAAAATAGTTTTGTTTGTGTGCGATCAATAGAATTTTTGAGGTTATCAGTGTTGACACATTTATGTATAAACAAAAAAATAATTTACTAATCTAATATTTGCAATTCGACTCAGTTCAATGATATTTTAACTAAGAAGTACAGATAATTTCAATTTTATGTCGGTTCCATACATGAAAAATTTTGATACAAAAAGAAATACAGCAAGAATATACAAGACTTTTACGAGGTTCAGAGTGTCTACTTGAGTGTGTGGAGACGTTGGCCGGCGTGTTGTAAGGAGATAAGAAAGGACCGGACAGTTTTTGGGCGTTAACGCTAAACGATAGTGTAATATTTGCCGGAACTTTGTTGAAACATGGATACTTTTAGTCTGTGGTAAAATACGTACGTAAAAAGGTTGATGCTGATCAGACCTGATAGGTTTCTTCTTTGCGTCAAAAAATAAATGATTTTCTTCTTTATATAATAAACTAGCTGTGGTTGCGACTTCGTCCGCGTGGAATAGTTATTTTGGGCATTAATTCTTTGAATTTTGAACCGTATACCGAATAGTTGTTTTGGACATCATATTTATTTTTGTTAACAACCTATATAGCTTTATACATTATAGCTGTTACCGACGACTTGAACTGTTTTCGCAACCCACGCAACGGAAGCCCTCAAAGATGAATATTTTTTCCTGTTTTTTTTCACATTTTCCATTGTTTCTTCGCTCCTATTAGTTGCAACGTGATGCTTTATAGTCTTAATCCTTCCTCAACAAATGGTCTATCAACACAAAAATATTTTTTCAGTTCGCACTAGTAGTTCCTGAGATTAGCGCGTTCAAACAAACAAACAAACTCTTCAGCTTTATAATATTAGTATAGATAAGTATAGATAGTATAGATGATTCAAAACAAAACACGATAGTTCAACTTGAAAAAGTAGTACATTGATAGCGCAGACATGGTTAATATTTTATTCATAAACTAAATGGCGGTAAATATTTAAATGCTTGTAAAAAATTCGACAAACGCAAAGAATGACTCGATTCCAGCAAGTAATTATAATTTTTGCATCTAAACAGATAATATAATATAGAACTAAAATTCATTGCAGTGCATGCATCATTATCTGAATTCCCCGAGGTAGCGGTGTTTTGTGATTGAAGTCATGTTAATTGTAACTTCGACTCAAAGTGCCTCCGTCGTGCGTCGACTGGCTTAATTAAGACTTGTTGCCACTACTACGGACTACCAAATAAAAGTATTCTTAATGAGGCATTACCTCATTAAGAATACTTTTCTTCAACCATTTTGTTTATTTTAAAGTAAATCAATGATATTCATTTGTAATACATAATTTCGCTAATTACTCTTGTTACCAAATTACTATAGAATAATAGTTACTATAGAATCCACGTCATTTCAGCAGTGAACTGAATATGTGACATTTTAGAGGTCACAGCTTTGCTAGTAAAATTGTTTAGTAAAATTGTTTGTAAAATTTTTTTTTACAAGGAATGGGTTTGCACTTGACCGTAATTCGCCTGATGGTAAGCCATCATTACGGTTTAGGATGGAACGTGCTATACTTTTCTATACATTACAAATTTTCACATTACATTTTTATTACAAAACGTACTGTGGTGCTCACTGGAACTAACGTTAATTGATTCCAAACTCCACGAAAGCGTTTATGGCATGTCGTTACTACAAAATAGCTACGCGGCCTACGACGTAGCTAGAGCTACAACAATTCGTAGCACGGTTGATGTAACAATGTTTGTACAATCTTTAAATTAGGTAATTATTAGAATATGTTATTGTAGCTAGCGTTCGCCTGATTTTGTTTATATGAACTATCTAATTATCTTCGCAAGATGTAACATATTAGATATTTGTTTACATTTATTTTTATCTTTGATAGTCATACAATGAGAGCTTTATTCATAAATTCTGGAATATAGAGCATTATTTTCTAAGATGACTCAAAAACTAATAATGACAAAGTGTTGAATATAAAATCGTATGTGTCTGAACGAAGAGATCTTCTCTACTTGAGAACCAACGACATACATTTTATGGTTATATAGTTTTGAGAATAACTTAGTGTACCTATAAAGTTTTCTAGAGGCGAGGTCTTCCGATTTCTCATGTATATTGTAAAATAATTACCGCCTGTTTTTCTTAATTTTTTGTCTCACTCCACAACATATCAATAGATTATATAGAACGCACGGAACACTGCACATCAAAAACTGGCACGCGAAAATCCAGATTACAATTTTATCTCATCAAACAGCACCGTAGTAAGGGTATGAAATTGGATCAAGAGACGGTCAAACTGCGACCGCAGTCTGATCGAATCAGCAGGAATCAGCGCGAGCGTTAATTGGATACCCAAAAACGGATGTGTCCGATTCGATATAAACCTAGTTTGATTTCATATCTATCGCGACCGAGTTATCGATGTGGGTGTTAGGGTAATGAGATATTACGGTTCAACATTTTAAATGAAAGGTTTGTAGGACTTTTTCTTATGGGTGGCTTCTTTCTCTCGTGGGTGTGTGTTTGTGTGTATTTTGGTAAAATAATAATATTCAAGCATTATAAGTGCCCAAAATTGTGTTTTCAAAAACATTAAGTTGTCAAAATTTCCTGAAATAGGCAATAATGAAGAATAAATAATCCTGCAGTTTCAGTCTACTTTATATTATTACGCTGAACTACAACATAATTGTATAGTAGTAAGAAATACAGATAAGTTCTACATTGTTTCTATACATATAATAAAGCTGAAGAGGGTCGAAGGTCTGAACATATTAATGATTTTTTTATAATTCATCAGATATTTAAGAAAAAAAGTTTGGGTATACTTCGAATTGATAACAGGATTCGTTATAAAAATTTCTAGTATTTTTGTCTGTTGATCTGTTTCTGTGTGAAAATAAACACATAAAAAAAGATACAGAACCAGTTACCTTGGTCTCTATTTGTCTATTTTAACGCTCATCACGCAAAAACGGCTATACGGATCATCATGATTTTTAGTATGTAGGTAGTAATCGTAATAGGCCATAGGTCATAGGCTACTTTTTTTCCTGAAATAATGCGAGTAAAGCCGCGGGCGTCCACTAGAAGTAAATAAAGTACAATACATAAACCA
Source organism: Macaria notata (assembly GCA_927399415.1). NCBI lineage: Eukaryota > Metazoa > Arthropoda > Insecta > Lepidoptera > Geometridae > Macaria > Macaria notata. The sequence continues at coordinate 3,665,146 of OV656737.1, forward strand.
CAACCCATCGTATAGTAGGTAGTAGAAACTAAAGATAAACTCTCGAAAGTCAGTATAATAAAGATGCCATCACATTACTCGGTCATTCAACATTTTATCAACACGTTGATTTCGACAAATTGAGTCGAAATCGTCCGGTTCGGTTCGAAACGATAAAGGCTTGACTGAAACGATTTCACCCGGAACCTGAACGTGATCAATAACATTAATTGAAACCCGATGGGAGCTCTTCATTTTGTTTAATTTTTTGTTCTCGATATATATATGTATACATACACATTTACACGCATCGTCAATCTGATTGGGATGCAATTTATTTACAGGTTTGAAGCTTTCATAGTTCAGCTAGCAAAGATGATCGTATGCGATTACCAATGTTAAGCAATCGTTGATTCGGTTCGGTCAGACTTTGGATGAGTGGCCAAAAAGTGGCTTTCCATTTGGGCGCTTGCGTGGGTCGTATGACACATTAAATTTTAGGTCCTGGCTGTTTGTCATAGAACGGCAGTCGTTAATCCATGCCAGAGGTCCTTAGGGCGGCTTGGCCACTCTCATTCGATAAGAAGAAGAAGACGTGACCGATAATAGGCATGCCATTTGGGTGCTTGCGTATGTCGAATAACATAATAAGTTAGTTGATTCCTATAGCTGTTTGTCTCAGTACAGCAGTCATAAGCCCTCTCAGAGGTCCCTAGGGTAGGTGTATAGAAAAAAACTGTCGACATAAGAGTTAGTCACTTTCAAGTAACTTTAAATTTTACCGCAAACGTTATTTTAAGTAAGCGCATACTGTAGCTGATTGACGATGCATTTTTTAACATGCCTGTCAGGCATTTGATCTTTTTTTTTAACTAATACGAAGCGACATCCACATAGATGGCGCTGTTGTCAACGGTGTAGTTTTGCAATAGAGTTGTTTCGTAACAAGGCCATTCTTACCAACATAAAAAAACATAACTTCAAGTATCAATTACGTTATATAGCTTTTTGTTTCCCGGTTGTACCCTTGTTTGTTTATTAGGGGTAGAATTAGAACATATTATCATCAGAGATCTATCTTAAATTCAACACACCTCTCAACTCAACACAGCTGGTGATAATGTACTTTTAATATGTAGCTAACAACAACGTGGAACATGTGTTGTTAAAAAATTAAAATCTCGCATACCGTAAATCATGGGGACTTTCGGGCAGGATGTGGCGAAGCCGTGTGCAATTGTATTACGCAATACATTTTTTATTTATCGTGTTTAGGTCCAAGCATAAACAACACAATCCAGATACACATAACTACTTATCCTTCCATCTATATTATGTATCTTTAGTCTATCCTTAAGGCTAGTACTGAAAACGAAGACAATTCGCTACGTCACTGGCTCACTCAGGAGTGAATGTTGCAAACAATTTCTCCTGCCCCACGATCAGATACATGATTAACTACCAATTTTCTTGTAGTTTACTTGTGACAAATAATATTGCCTTTATCAGTCTAGGGTCTAATCTGTTTATACATCATATTTCGTTTAATAGTAAAGTTCAACGGTATAACAGAGAAAGAGAAACATAAAATACACACACAAACTTTTGCATTCATTATATTAGTAAGATTAACGTGTCCATAGCAACGGATAATTATCATTCAGATGTATCATGTGATGTATTTGACATATGTTGGTAACAAATTGTTCTAATGAGGGGTCTGTTAGATAATTATGTCGTTGTCTCGCGCTGTGACCGAAACTTGATTATATTCTGTGCGTTGATTTGTAGCCGGTGTTTTGCGGAAAAATGCCGCAAACAATGTGACTAATGTTTATATTGAGGTGCCTAGTCGCAAGGGAAGCTTTATATTTAAGATAATTTGAGTATGAATTTGGTGGTTAAATTGGTTTGTTCTTTTACATCATTCACATTTAGTCATCATTCATCATCATTTTCTCTTCTCGTTTCCTTCACTTGAAATTTCCTGAGTTTAGCCATCCCAATCTCTACTATCACTCCTCTTTCACTGTGCAAGCTGTTCGCTTGTGGAATGACCTGCCACTTAATATCAAGCAGGCTAAATCCTTGCCCATATTTCAGAGCTTGGTTTTTAATCATTACATTTCTACTTTGTGATGTTAGTTGGTGTGTGTAAGTCTTTTTACTTGAAATATGTTCTGCTTTCTTTTATTTTTGTGTGATTTCCTTCAATGTATATATTTCCTTTAAATATCAATAATATGTAGTTTTGTGTGTAAGTACGTATGTTTGTATATTGTTTACTTTGAATGTTATATTTGTTACTGTGTTTTATTTTTAAATTATTTAATATTGTGTTAAGTACGCCAGCTTTACGGATTTCCTCTAGTGTTGTCCAAACTAGGTTACCTGGAAGAGATCACTTTAGTGATAAGGTCGCCCAATGTCCCTGGTTACCTTCCACCTTTATGTTAAATATGTTCTTCTTTATTTGGTGTACAATAAAGTATATTTGATTTGATTTGATTTGATTTGATTTGATTTGATTTGATTTGATTTGATTTGATTTGATTTGATTTGATTTGATTTGATTTGATTTGATTTGATTTGATTTGATTTGATTTGATTTGATTTGATTTGATTTGATTTGATTTGATTTGATTTGATTTGATTTGATTTGATTTGATTTGATTTGATTTGATTTGATTTGATTTGATTTGATTTGATTTGATTTGATTTGATTTGATTTGATTTGATTTGATTTGATTTGATTTGATTTGATTTGATTTGATTTGATTTGATTTGATTTGATTTGATTTGATTTGATTTGATTTGATTTGATTTGATTTGATTTGATTTGATTTGATTTGATTTGATTTGATTTGATTTGATTTGATTTGATTTGATTTGATTTGATTTGATTTGATTTGATTTGATTTGATTTGATTTGATTTGATTTGATTTGATTTGATTTGATTTGATTTGATTTGATTTGATTTGATTTGATTTGATTTGATTTGATTTGATTTGATTTGATTTGATTTGATTTGATTTGATTTGATTTGATTTGATTTGATTTGATTTGATTTGATTTGATTTGATTTGATTTGATTTGATTTGATTTGATTTGATTTGATTTGATTTGATTTGATTTGATTTGATTTGATTTGATTTGATTTGATTTGATTTGATTTGATTTGATTTGATTTGATTTGATTTGATTTGATTTGATTTGATTTGATTTGATTTGATTTGATTTGATTTGATTTGATTTGATTTGATTTGATTTAGGTAGGTACGTTAAATTACACAACAAAAATAAGTTATAATAATACTTTATACTATTTATTTAGGTTTTTTTTACGAGGCCAATTTTTTTACTTATTTTTGGCTTTCTTTATGCAATATATTTTTCACCACACTGTAGAAGTTATATTATTAGGTAAACAATAACTTATTACATGATTAATTACTAATTGATTGTAATCACTATGTTCGAAAAGTTTCTCTTTTTCATATAATTTTAAAAATGGCGTGATTTCACTAGTATGTACTAAAAAAACTACAAATAAGTAAATAAGTACATCATTAAGTGTATATCAGCTCTTTTATAAAGTACTCACAAATGTAATAATTTGCTTATCAACATAATTTAAGTACAAGTCAAACTGTTTAGCGCACGTCACAAAATGCGAGTTTAAGCGTTGATAACTCGTATAGAAACTTTTATTCGTAACTTTTGTACGGAAATGTACCATTGAGGGCACAAAAATGTGGTTTTGTATTGGGACGGATTCAGTTTTAAGCAAATAATATTTGCATATATTTTTTTAGACCATAATATACAATATATATCTTAAAAATTGTCGTTCAATTTCGACGAAACATTCACTTTATTTCATACAAACACATATTTAACCTCATTAAAAACAACATATCGATATTTTTTACACATAGCTAGTTTCTTAGAATCCTGTAGCCAAGCATACATGGATATTATGCAATGAACACATGTATTTAGTACTCTAAATAGGTCATCATACTCCGACTTGTCAAAAAATCACATACATACTCGTAACACGCAAGATGAATCAATCTTTTATTAGAAGTCGGTTAACAATTTAAGACAGTTAATAAAACTGTTTTATTTTATTGTTATGCACAAACTAATATCGATTCTCATCAAGTACATAATGTTCATCCCTAAACAATAAGCAAACCATAACAACATAATATACCATTGTTAAGCTAATATCGACGAGATCAATCTTTAGATGGGTGACCGAAAAGTGGCATTCCATTTTGGGCGCTTCCGGGGGTCAGATGACACGTTAAATTGTAGGTCACGGCTGTTTGTCTAGTACGACAGTCATTAAGCCATGTCAAAGGCCCTTAGGGCGGCTAGATAAACTCTCGACACCAGAGTTGGCCACTCTCATTAGATAAGAAGAAGATAATAAGACCCTACACATACCTAATAATAATAATAACGTTTATTGACCTTAATAAAAAGAAACAGGTATAGCAAATGAGAACACTTGAAAATTGTACTAACTATGAAATAGGGCTAATCATCGAAAGGTTAAATAAAATCCTCGATACGTCGATGGATCCCGCATAATTCACGATAAAATGCCTGCACGTTAATCATATTTGAGCACGCTTGGCTCACTCATTTTGTACTCGTCCCGTTCTTGGCGAGCATCCGACCTCAAATAAAGACTCTTAATTTAGTCTTACTGGAAATGACCGAAAAAAAGTAATTGTTTAGTAACTTTTACATATAGGAAAAATTCTAATAACTTAGGTACGACACATTTGTTGTTTATGTAATTTAAAAGTAGTTTTACAAGTTCATGATGTCACTATGTGAGATAATTTAATGTTCCTTCAGTTTAACAAAAGTTATAACAATCAGTTTAAAAAACATACAATATAACCCAAAAAAGGAAAGTTAACGTTTACTCTCACTATTGTGTTACTTTATGAGCACCTGAGCCATCATTTCATGCGTTAAGGTATAACATACAAATTGATTTTTAGATTTTAGATAAGGTTCGTTTTGAAATACCTTATTTTTTATAACAAAATAGTGGACGTATTATAAAAATATCCAACAGTTTTATCAGTCTCATACAAAGCTACCGTTATAAGTTTCACCGATGTTTAAAAAATAACCACTTTTGATAACAAAAACGTTTATAGTTAATGGATGAAAGCTTTTAGTCATTTGTTTTGTTGTAGCCTGTAATTATATAATGGAAGAAACTATTTTTATACTCTTTAATAATATGAGTAGGTGGTATGGCTATTGGTGTCGCCATATTATAATTTTTAATTTGCGACACTAGCTATCATAAATGAAAGCATTTCTGATTTATTTGAGTATCAACATTTTTATTAATTAGTGACATTATTTTAATTTACTTTCACTGATTTAGTAATTAATGTAGTTAGCTTTTGACCGTTTTTAAATCTATACCTACTATAATATTATAAAGCTGAAAAGTTTGTTTCTTTGTTTGTTTGAACGCGCTAATCTCAGGAACTACTGATGCGAATTGAAAAAATATTTTTGTGTTGAATAGACCATTTATTGAGGAAGGTTTTAGGTTATATAACATCATACTGCAACTAATAGGAGTGAAGAAACAATAAAAAATGTGGAAAAAATGGGAAAAAATAGATAGATTAGATAGATAGATTAACTCTTTATTGTTGACACATATTAAAAAAACAGTACATAGAACAAATTGCACCTTAACTAGTGCCACAAGCGGCGGCCTTATCGCTGAAAGCGATCTCTTCCAGGCAACCTTCAGCTGGAGAGAAATAAGCAAAAGAAAAAAAAAGAAGAATGTGGTGTACAACAAAAAGGAAAAAAGAAATTTTACTAATATATATACATATATATATATATCTATACTAATATTATAAAGAGGAAAGGTTTGATTTTTTGTTTGTTTGTTTGTTTGTATGAATTGAATAGGCTCCGAAACTACTTGGCAGATTTGAAAAATTCTTTCACTGTTGGAAAGCTACATCATTTCTGAGTGACATAGGCTATATTTCATTTTCAAAAAAAATAGGCATCCTTACTAAAATTACGATAACGTAATCCAAGGTGTGAAAAAAATATCAAAAAACTACCTTACATCGCGTGCGCTGCGAAAACTATTGATGATAGAACAAAATGATATACTACATTTTTTTAGAACACACCATTATCTACAAAAAATCAGCGGCAGCATATCTCTAACTATTACAGTCATGTCACAATAAGCGTTTTTTTATTGAAAAAAAGAAATTAAAATACCACCGCTACAAAAAGCTCTTTATTTGTACCTTGGTATTAACCCTTATCAAAATAAATGATGTATTATTTAAGACTGCTTCAATATCTTTATATTACTTTTTGAATTATTCGATTCTGACAATCCATTCAAAAGATATCACGAGTTAAAAAAAAATTAAAAAATAAACTGTATTCGGCTAGCTATGCGTTGTAGGCGTCACTCGGGCAGGGGTACGGGAGGGGGGTTAAGATCACGAAATAAACTTGCCGCGCGGCTTACTCGCGCGGTCGGCTCCCTACGTGATGGAAATGGATGAAAAAATATTCATCTTTGAGGGCTTCCGTTGCATGCGCTGCGAAAACGGGTCAATGTATATAAAAAAATTGTATGAAAGAATTATTCCTTTTAAAATAATCTAACAATATGTCCGCACAGTATATGTCTATCTTTTAAGATTAACTTACCAGAACTGTTTTTATGATAATAACTATTCCACGCGGACGAAGTCGCTGGCTCAGCTAGTAATAAATAAATCGTAAAGAGCTCAAATACATGAATTAATATCACGCATGAAATTTATTTTTAACTATTTATTCGGTAATCTAGGTACATATTTGTATAAAAATCTCTACGTAATTGACAGCATAACACATTATGGTGCAAATTAAGAATACAAAAACACAACCCAAATCAAATTCAAAACGAAACGCAACATTTCAAATCACAAAGCCTGCGCCACGCAGATGCAACATTTTATTTACCTATATTTCCCGACTTTTGACACAGACTTTTGACTTTTGATAAAAAGCTGGCGCATCTATAAAGTTTATAACAAAAATGAAACAGTCACACACTGTGGTTGCGATATTGCCTCAAAGCAAAGTTGGAGCTAACAGGGCCGCGCAACTTTGATGCCTCTGTTTGCTCAGCGTCAGAATTGTTTCATATTATGTACCTTTGTATTTTTCATCGTTTGCAATATAACTTTTAATGCGGTGCGAGTTAGAGTGGTTATCTGACCTGTTGTAGTGTTATATTTTTATGAGAAGTTTAATTTTCACGTGCTTAATCTCTAATATATAAAACTCAAAGGTGATTGACATTGTGCTAATAACGCACAGCCCAAACCACTGGACGGATCGGGCTGAAATTTGGCATGCAGGTAGATGTTGAATCTGCTAAGAAAGGATTTTAGAAATGCCACTTTTAAATAAAGATAAGATAAGATAAATTTATTAATCAAAAAACTTAGATTCTAATGCAATTTTGATCGCTACACTCCACACTAGGATGTAATGTACCTACTACATACTACTAAATAGGTGAAATAAAGGATGCAAGTTTACTTCTTAATGCGAGCGAAACCGCGAGTACCCACTAGTTACCCACCTATGATTGAGTCAAAAATAAAATACGCAGGAAAATTTGTACATTCCTAAATTTATGTAAATTCTATTGTCAAAGATGCTTACTATAGCGTCATATATATTAGATGTAACATAAAATAACCACAAATGGGGTATTTTGATGTTTCTTCTAAACTTGCATTTCATTGTCTTAATTTATTTGATAGTCAAATGTTTGCTCAATTGTTTATTCATTCTTATCCTCATTTAAAACTAGTTAATCCCGTGTCTGACTTCTAAGCTCTTGTACTGCAACAATATATTAACAATAAAGCTTAATAAAACAACACCTTGAACCTATAAAAACCCATACACAGTAATTCAAACCTGTACAAATCCCAGCGAGTACTAATTCAAATGGAATAGAACCGTTAACACGCCTGCACCGCAAACACTCCACTCTTGGGCTTTTGCCAACTAATTAGTCATGTAAATGGAAACTACACGCACTGTTTCGGTGTTTGGCGACGGGCAGCGTGATCTATGGCTGGAGCGGGAAGTGTCTTGCTATTGCCATAATGACGCTAAATAGCTGAAATAGCTATTTATCACGGTCACACTAGTAGGTATAAATGTTTAAACGTAGTAGTGCGGCCAGCGAGCTGTACACGCTGCCTTCTGCTTAAGGTTAAGGAACTTTTCAGGATTTAAAAGTAAAAAAGATCGGAAAATCCAAGTTAAAATAATGTTAAAATAATGTTTCCTTTATTATCCTTCTTTTTTGTTACTAAAGCCGATGCTCAGCAAGATGAAGTATTGTATCTTGTATCTAGATTTACAAATTATTAGTGATGGTGGCATAAATAATTAAATATTTCCAAATTAAATAAGCCGATTCGATAAAATGAAATATTATTAAAATAATAAAATTGTTTTTTCATCTAGTTATGCAAAAATTGAGGTTTATGTGGTCCCGTTGCAAAGTCTCATTAGTGTTTGTGGTGAAACTGTAGCTATCTAAAATATCTGCTTGTTTGAGAGCGATAATGGACCGCATACCACATGGTATATTTAGAGTGGTTATAAAAATAGCAGTTAATATCTAAAAAATATTTTTTCCCTCCACTTTTTTTAGAAAAATCAACTGCATCAATCTCTCTGTAGTCCATGATTTTGTTTTGTACATGAAATCTTGCTAGAAAGTAATTTTGTAGTATTTATTATACATATTCTAGGCTAGACAGCGATATGTGTAATGTTCCGGATCCTTTTATTTCTAATAAACCTTAAAAACTGAAAATTAAATTGTCCATCATGTTGCAGTGGCCAGTTATGTTGTTTTAATATCACGAATTCCAACAAACAAGCTTGTTTACAACTTTCAAACAAAACAAAATTAAAATTGTTTACTTTCGCAGACATTTTTAGAAGTACGACGGCTAATGAATTTGTCGCGATCCAAGAGGGGTTACAAAGAAACGTTAAACATGATGTTATAGGTATTGTTTTTATTTTTCATTCTAGTATCTCTTACGCCCGTTTGATGCAACGACAAAGCCGTAATATTCGAGAGTTTCAAGTAAGCCCCCGTACTTTTTAATTGGCTTGTGAAAAACTTGAAATAACTTTTATATTGCCTGTCGGCTGTAATCAAAATTTTGCCACCCAGAGATTTTATAACGAGAGATCATCATAAGATGATTCTATAAAAACAGTATAAACCAAAAAGTTTGCCCAAAGACGTAAAAACATTTTTTTTAGGCTCTTCTCAACTTTATTTCATATATTTAAGTCAACTTTGTTGTTGTTCTTAAGTATTGCTGTATTCATTTGGTAGTTTTAAACATTTCATCGCAAAAATAATAATCCATTGAAACATGATCTTTGCATTGTTTAGAGGACGCAATTTTATTTTTAAATTATGTCTTAACAAATGTTTTGTGAGACGCATAGTGTCCGAGATATAGCGAAAAAGCGTTTTTACCCTTATTTCCAAGATGGCGGCCGGAGGACAAGAGTGGCGACCCCACAAACTTGAAGTTAAGCTTCTATTGATCCCCCAAACATGCCAAAAAAATAAAATTGCGTCCTCTAAGAAATGCAATATTCGGACCTAAAATTGTAACATTTCAATGGACTATAAAGAAAACTAGATCTTTATTCCAAAGGAGCTTAACGTCACGTGAGTTGGCAAACATGAGCCATCCAAGCTTAAAACAAACTCAAAATATTAAATCAACCTACAGGTTGAGTGCGATAATTGAAAATTAATCAACAGAAAGTGTTATTATTATTTACCGTTATCAGTAGCGAGTAATTGAAGAATATTGGAAACCCATTCCATTGACAGACAATATTAAATGGAAATGGTTATTTGTTTAATATACAGATACCTAGGCTAGATAAGAATTAATCAACTCGAAACGTTGAAAATGGTTCGTAGTTGATTAATCTATAAAATTGGAGAGAGCAAACCAATTTTTGCACTATGGTTCAATATGAGTTTTTATAGAGAATCGACGTTCAAAGGTATAACAAAATGTATTTGCATGTTGCATGTAGCATCTGGTAGTTCAACGCATTTTGTTTGTCAAACATGCTACAAAATATTTTGACTTTATAATAAATACTCCAATTCAAAATAGTTTGTCGTGTATATTTTTCTAAAAATGCAATTGATATGTTATTACTTGCCAAAGGTAACATGTAAAAAATAAAAATCAATCTCAAATCTTGTAAAGGTTAAATAAAGGTTTGATATTATGGGTTAGATTAAGCAAATAACCATGTAACATTATTATGTACCTCAAAAACATCCTATAAAAAATATGTACCATGTGAAAGTTAGCCGATGAAATAGTAAGCACTATTCTGATACTAAGACAATTTCTGTCAAACTCTTGACTGTACGATAAAAACGCAAACATGAGATTCAAAATCCACAAACAAAGCGAAGTTTACAAAATGGCCTATGTAGGTATATAAATAACATCCCATGGTCACGTGATCATGTGAACTATCTGTATGTCGTTAATCGAAGCATTTGATTCGAATTAACGCAGCCATAACACCGTGCATGTGTGTACGCCATTTTGTTGCAGATTACAAATGTTACAGATATTATGTGAGATACGCAAGAATCACTTGAACTGCTATAATTTATTTGTTCTCCGTTGTTTTGAAATGACAATCGACAGAGAAAATTTATCAAAATTAACTATAATAATTTAGTTTATTGTCATAGTACCTTCTACAAAATATAATGTACCTATTATAGCGGGGCGTCGATGATACGAAAAGAAAAGACACCGGGTCCCACTACAAACATTTATTTTCGGAAGCGTCTCAATAAAACAATACAGTACAGTCCATGCGTTTCATAGTCACAAAGATTTAGGTACAAAATATAATATCACTGCGAGCCGCGGAGAGCGCAGGCGACGACGCGGCGGCGCGCTCCCTAGTTTCCGTGCGACTGCTTTTCCTTGATTATCGCGGAGCGTCGCATGCGCTCTCTAGCGGTGGGACGGGGCGCGGGGCTAACGTTTGGGATGCGCGCTACACTATCCATTTCTTGCATTTTTTTTTCACCAATAATTTTTGATAGCATACCTAGTTCTTTTTAATCCAAGAAAACAATGATAAAATTAGTTCAATTTTTATGTACACTGTCTGGGTTAGCTGACTATTTTCAAAGTTCTCTCTCTGCCAGCACTATTAATATAAGCTCTACCGTATTGCTTTACGAGGATTATGGGATATAAATGCTATACTATTCTGTCGACAATGCCGATTGTTTAGGACCTTTAGGGCAAGGTGTACATGGAAGGGTTAAGGAGGGTTTACACAAGACAAATACCTTGTTAAACATACCTCAACATATTTGCATGAACAGAATCTTATATTCCTACGTTTTGAGTAACAATGAGATTAAAACGATAAATCTATAATGTTGCTTCATTTAGTTGTATGAGAGTGGTCAACTCTAGTGTCGAGAGTTCATAATACACCTATAAATTCTTCTGCAATACTTGTTTCTACAATAGACGTACATAACAATAACCTATAACAAACAGCCGGTCATCCGACCCACGGAAGCCATGCATAGAATATTTACCCTAAACAAATAAATAAATATTTCAGGACATACTTTTTTGAAAATATATATTATTATACATAGAAACAACCAGACTCAACACAAGTTATTACAAATTTAAATATTCTTTATAGATAATGTAATGCGGCAATCAACCCCTAAATTAGAAGGCAGAGCCACTACCATCTAAGCTAACAAAGCAGTCAAAATATAACTTTTTCGTCACTCATCCAAGGACTGACTGAGTCAACAATTGCATGTAAATACATCTGCTGCGGGCGCTTCATGTTCGCTGTTGTTCCATATTTATGATATTTTTCAAAACAACGAATGCTAAAACAGCTATTTAAAATTGCGAACTTAATACCTAAGTTCGCTAGACCACATAAATTATGCATAATTCACATGGAAGCTGATTCTATGTTTTTCATTTCACACAAATGAGCGACGATCCCAGTTTTTTAAAAACAGCTCGCTGTTAAAGAGTCTCTTTTAGTTATTTTTTCTAGTTTATCATCACCGTTTTGCAGCTTTCGTTAATGAAACAGACGAGAGAGAACTAAATTTATTTCTTTCTTGGACATGTTTTTTTTAATCCATTAAAATTTAATGAGCTCGCTAAAAGGTTTAATGTATTCATAAAAACTGATATAAACATAAAAGAAAACAAATCATTTACACAAATATACATAAAATTTTACAAATTCTCCTCCACCGCAAGTACCACAGTCAACATAAAAGTAAAATTACGAGTTGGTATGAAGTATAATTTTCAGTAATTTCAATAACACAGGGGTTTCATGAAGTTTACAGGCGTGTTGTCATATCGCACGACACATCTTGGTGAAGGGCCATGTTTATAAATCTGATAAAAATAAAATAAAACAAAGTCCAACGAAAATATCTACATTTTTTTATAATCAGGCAAACAAATGGGCCTTCTACTAAAAATTACGAGTCATATTTATAATTTATGACGTTGATAATATTTTTAACATACCAAATATATTTTTCAGACTAGTAGCTCCACATATACAAGCAGTCTAACAATAGCTGTAAACAACTATATATCTATACATATAATAAAGCTGAAGAGGGTAGAAAGTCTGGTCATTGATATAAAAATAAAAAAAATCTTTGGAGATACTTCGAATTGATAACATAACAGGTTCTAAACAATTTCTAGAAATTTGTCTGTTTATCTGTGTCTCTGTTTATTCATGATTTTTGGTATGTAGGTAGTATGAGGTCTTAGAAGTGTCAGAGGATACTTGTAATCTCAAAATAATGCGAGCGAAGCCGCGGGCGTCCACTAGTTTAAAATAAAATAGAAGTTGAACGGGTAACATCGTAACCACATTTCCATATACCTTATATGTACTACCAGTTTTTTATATCTTTATATATTCAGATACGTTAAGTATATTTCCTGCTTCGATGTCTCGAAAATGTTCTCTGTTTTATTTTCTCGTTCTTAACGGTAGCAGTATTATTGGTGTGTGAATTATTAAGATCCTTCATTATTTTGCAATATCAAAAGTTTTTTATGTTTATTTCAGGTCCAAGTACCTAAATGATAATTAAAATAATTATATAAAAAATATATACGTAATTCTACAGTATTAATTTGTACCAACATTTTCAGTTTATTAAAAGTAGGGAAATGTTATCAGCTTTTCAATAAGCGAGCCTCGTCTATTTTTAAATGAACACCATAAAGTATCCGCTAAATGCTTAGAAAAACATGTTTTTCGCAGTAGTCCCAAAATAATCCCAAATTGGGTAGTAAAAATTTCAGAACAACTAATTTCTGTGCTTTTCAAAAATTAATGGGCAACCTACTTCGCTTTTATCTTTTTGCACAGCGTGTTTAAACGACAAAAATGTAAAATGTGAGTGAACAAGTGTTTCTGATATCAAAGCATTTTCATTTTCCCCTTTTTTGCGTCCAAACCCCTAATAAAGGTTTTATGGTCTCCACAACAGGGCTCGTTCCTATAAATGTAGCTGCATACATAAACAGCACCTACATACATAATGTACATACACTAACACGTGCAAACCACAATTTTTACGTTTACACTAGCCCCGGTATGGCTCTTTGTTTACGAAAAACGTTTACCGTAGATAAAAAGAATGCTGTTTTACGCAAGTTTTGTTGTTGTAAAGTTAATTCTGTAGTAGATACAGAGTAAATTATTATATTTAATTTTTAATTTATTAATGTTTATTTTGTTTTTTAATGATCATTAATGAAATGAATATTATGAACATGTAATATAACTATTGTAAAATAATGACATGTACAGAAAGTATGAATAAATGAATATGAATATGAATATGTAGCGATTTGACCAAACATTTTGAAGCCAGAAAAGAGACATTTGTTGTTTAGTGTATCGTTTAACAATACAAATATATTGTTTTTTCATATATTTATAAATATAGTAGTAATAGTAAGCGAGTGTTGCTCAGCGGTTCCAGTGTCTGCTTTTCATCCAGACGCACCCTGGTTAGAATCCAGCCCAATGACTTGTATTTTCAAGTTAAGTGTGAATTTGGACTCACTTAGCGGCGAAGGAAAACATCGTGAGGAAACCGACATGGACATGTGTCTTCCGTGGAAGGACCTGGACGCCCACCACGAACTATCTGCACAAACTCCCCTAACGAATTAATTCTGAGTCATGAGGAAATACGACTCAAGGGAGATCTATACTAATATTATAAAGCTGAAGAGTTTGTTTGTTTGAACGCGCTAATCTCAGGAACTGCTGGTGCGAATTGAAAAATTATTTTTGTGTTGAGTAGGCTATTTATTGAGGAAGGGTTTCGGCTATATAACATCACGCTGCAACTAATAGGAGCGAAGAAACCATGGAAAATGTGGAAACAAACGGGAATTTTTTTTCTTCTTTGAGGGCTTCCATTGCGTTCGCTGCAAAAACGGTTCAAAATTTAAAGAATTAATGTCCAAAATAACTATTCCACGCGGACGAAGTCGCAGGTACAGCTAGTATATTTATAAACTCTGTGTACGTACAGTTTTCAAATTAAAGATTATCAGCTATATAGTACATCCATACTCGTACAAACAATCTGAGCTAGACTAGATTGCTCAAACACTAGAGTTATTTCCTATATGTGTCAAACTTTTAATTGAAAAAATCTAACAGTGAGTTGGAAATGTTTAAAAAATTTAATCATGCTACCTTTGATATTTCACTTTGTTTTCTCGCGCGTATTTTTAAATTGATGTTTGGTATTTGCTTATGAGCCGCGTTCCAACTCTGCATTGCAATGTAATGATATGGTGATGGTAATTGTATGGTAAGTATTAACAGTAGTTTGTTTACATTAATATAATAATATCATTTTCATTTTTATAATCTTATTTACTTAATATATATATATATATATATATTTATATATATGTTACGGTTAATGTGGATAATCGGGAATTATGCATAATTCCCAACGCACACGGTAAATGTAGTGAATTATCCATATTTACCGGTAATTATATATAATTACCATACCCCTTTGGTAAATGTAGAAAATGATGAAATCAAACATCAGAATCAATATGTTTATTAGAATAAATACATGCACAAATAAAATAAATAAATCGCACGAGTAGGATCAAGAGCTCAAACCTTCTGTTTGTTTGGCAAAAATGAAAATGAAAGTGAAACATGAAATTTATTTTATTTTATTTTTTACTAGAGCTTTTTACATGAAATAGGCTCACGCTTGACTGCAACTTGCCTGGTGTTAAACAACGTTGTAATCTACGATCCAGCGCACTTGCCTAGAAGAAACCTGTTTGCTTTCGCCTTGAAGACCGACAAATTATAATTCAGTGCGGTGCCTCCTTGCCATTTTTGTTTTTTGCCATGTTTGATTTCATTATTTACTACATTTACCAATGGGGTATGGTTATTATGTATAATTACCGGTAAATGTGATTAAATCGAATGTTTTTCTCACTTTTACCAAGAGCACTGGTAATTATGCATAATTCCCGGGAATTATGCATAATTCCCGCATTATCCACATTTACCGTAACATATACATATCATTCACAACAAAACAGATTATTTTACATAATTTTTTAAACGTAACAGGCATCATTATAACCTCAAAATTGCCATCTGTGTATGCAAACTTTTTTGAATTTTTGTTTTGTTTTGCTTTTAAATTTTCACTTCAAAATGACTTAATATTATATGTAAGTAAATGTAGAATAGGTACGTTGTAGATGCGGTAAGAAAAACTGCAGGCCTACAATACAGGATTCGATTGGATAACTAGTGTAGGTTTTGCAAATTCTAAAACTGTACATAGGTTTAAGTTTATCATAAATAAAATTTTTATAATTTTTTTTTTGACGTAATGATTTTGTTGATTGAATATGAAAAGCTATTTATTGAAAATAACTTTGATGATTAGCTGGTATTAGTAATTAATAATTATTGTAGTTTGTTATATAGATATTTTACTCAAAATAATGTTTATAAATGCTATGAAATGGCTATAAAGCTATTTTCAATTATGTTCATTGAAACGTTGCGCAAAATCAAACAATAAACCATTTTGAAATTGAGCTAATGTAGCAGTATTTATATTACTTACCTTATTATTATAAAACTATAACACAAATAGCTTTTTGGTTAAATATTTAGTTTTTAGCTAAATATTAATGGTTAGGTTACTTTAACACTAATACACCCAAATGAACAGTTTGTCATATTGCAACGATCACCCATCTAAGAACTTACCGCGGCGACAGATGGTAGCAACGAACGAATACCAAAGAACACTGAGCCACGGGCACTTTTTATTTATCGTATTTTAAGGTTGCCTGAAAGAAATCGCCGTTAGCGATAAGGCCTTCAGTTGTGCCAATTTTTTTTAAGTCTTTTGTGTTTCTGTTCGTCTTTTTTCTTTATGTGCGGTTATAATATATCAATCTATCTATCTTACATAAAGAACCTTTGTGACCTCTTAAAATAATTTTTTAAATTCGCTTTACTAAATCTATTAGAATTACTTATCTTTACCGAACTTTCCTAATATTTAGTGCAGAAAAGCAACGCGAAAGTTTGCTCGCAACCGACAAACGATGATGGAACGAAATTTTGCGTGATCCTCAAATTGTAGGGCATTATTCTTGTAAAATAGTTGCTTTTTCTTTTTCAATTAGCCAGTAAGTAACTTTAACGGTAAACATGTCTTATACAATATGTTTAAAAAGCAAAAAAGTTTTTGCTTCTATTTCTTAATTACTTCCTTGGCGTTTTGCGTTCTTAACTGTGTTGGTTTCTTATAAAAAGTAGCTTTAATAACAAATAATGCATGCATATACATACATGTACCTACAAATGATATCATGTGTAGGGTGATTACATACTTAAAAGAAATTAATCTTAGCTTAATTAGTGGACCGATTCATTGCCCGTGTTTTTGAAGGCTAAAAGTAGATTTGTCGCCCTTAGAGCTACTATTATACCAGAAATTACAATGGTCCGTTCCTTCGTTGAGATGCAAAAAGGTATGATACATAATCCCATGCCAGCTTAGCTACAACATATTTTCAGCTCGCTCATGGCACGCAAAACCAGAATCTTTTAAAAACCTTTTCTTTATTAGATTTTTAAAACAGAAACATTTGTACCTAATTCCATTTTTCTCTATTCCCAGAATCCGAGTAACGGCATTTTTAAAAACCACCACAAAAGGTGTCAGTTACAATGCTACCGAGTTTCGTGAGCTGTCGCCGTGAGGCCGCAACGCAAAATCTAGCATTTCCCGAAATCGACATATCCACCCGGAAATTTTCATGCAATCGCTCTGGATGCGTCGGTATTTTGAGTTCGACCAATGCGACACTGAATCATAGAATGGACGTCGAATTTCTAGTAAAAAATTTAGATGTATGAGCATGTATAGTTCGCGCAAAACTTTATGAGCTCTCGGAACACGCACGCTAGTGGCTGCGCAGTACGCATATTATAGGTATCCGAGGGACGGGACAGGGCGTCGGGGAGGGCACCGGCCCCCGCGCCCCGCGCCGCATCGCCGCTCGCGTCCCGCTTGCGCCGTGCCTTAGTGTGAGTGCTACGTTCGTACACAACACTTGCGCACGTTGTAGACGAAAGTACAGTCGAGTGCAACAATTAATTTTCATTCCTATTGTAATTTTTTTTACTGTTATTTGTTTTCGTTATTTTTATTTGTTTCTGTTATTGTTGTTGTTAAGTTTTGTCACCGTTATATTGTACCTATTTGTTATTTGTTTGTTCTATTACTGTGGTTTCTTACTGTTATCGAACTTTTTGGTTTAATTAGATATGCCTCGCGGACGCTTTAATGTGCTACGTCGCCAAACATAAATAAATAAATGCACAAGTTTTATATTAAGGTTTTTAATTTACTTAAATAAATACCTACCAGTTTGTTCTAATATCTTACTGCACGTAAAAATACCTAAAATCTAAAGACTTTGTGATAGGCATAAATGTACTATGTTTATTTTAAATCTTACAATAATGATTGTGCGCTCAACTGTACCAAGCGCGGTTACGTACTCGGGCCTAACTTCAGAGAGCTCATAAAGTTTTGCGCGAACTGTAACAAAATCAATAAATAGGTCCTCCTCATTTGACAATGTAATGCTTACAATTATTTTTATATATTTTTGAATATAGGTACATACATATATACTAACTAATTATGAGTTACATGGTTGTTTAACTTAAACTTATTGGAAAATGGGCGAAATTAATCACGACCGGATTCGAACCTGCGTATGCTGCTACCGTCAGAACGCTTTAACTAGGTTACGATCTACTAACCTAGGTTTGAATCCTGCCGGTCATGTTTTTTTTTTCGCTCATTTTCTAATAAGTTTAAACCTATACTAAGTAATTGTTATGTTGTTCGTTTAAGTCAAGGCTTCGAATCCAATTCTGATCCTTACAACTTCAACTACTACTTACTTGACATATGTATTTACCCAGAACTTAATAACTTAGAAAACGTTGAAGTCTAATTTATGTCATCTATGTATCGAATGGCAATTCCTCCAACATTTACTCCATGGCAACACCTATACACGTTACACTCTTCTCAATTCGATATTCAGACTCGCGCAATTTTTATTCAGGATTCAGTCAGCTGTGCACTTTCAGATACGCGCCGAATTTTTTTTTTTTTTGGCGCTACAGGACGTGACGTTTTGCCCGTCCTTTAATTACAGTAAGTAAATGCTGAATTAAATTTATGTTGCTACTGGACATGGTTAAAAGAAAATAATATACATACCTACTCGTATGATGTGCAAAAGAGTAAAACGATTATGTTTTTTAATTTTTGGTCTGAGCTGATATGAACGTAAAGATTCAATATTAGTGAAATACTTTTTTCAGCATTTTTGTCCAATATTAAAAATCAAAGCAATCGAAGAAAAAAAAAAGCAGAGTCGTGTCTCTAATAAAAAAAAACAACATACTTACATTACGTCGATGGTAAACACAAAATACATAAGTAATTGAAACTGGCAATCGTCATAACTTTTTGATATATGAACATTCAATTTACTATTTCATATCGGTTTAAGTTGTGATAATATTGATACATTACCAAACAATAAACAATCAAAGGTATATAGGTAGGTAGGTATAGGTAAGGTATAGGTATAGGTAGGTTACGCTATTTACATATCATAGATATTACCCGCTCAAAATGTATTTGTTCTGTATATAAGTCTATGTATATTTTAAAAGCTCAGACTCACGGTAATCTTGATCTCTAAACGTTGCAAACACCTCACCAATGCCAATCGAATTCGTGTCCGCGCATTCTTTATAAGATATTAGTTACTTACAGGGACGAAATAGGTTCTCTTTGTAGATATAAAAATGTGTCACTATATACATATAGTATTGGCGTAAGAGGGAGGAGGCCTATACCCTGCAGTAGGTCCCATTAGGCTGATGATGATGATATATGTATATGTATGGAGTGGACGACCACATAGAAGGTGGGAAGACATATATTACCAGATACATGGAATAGAATGGACGAGGTTAGCAAGGAAACGCAAAACATGGATGAAACTGGGGGAGGCCTACGCCAACGAGGCGACAGTTATGACACCATGATAAAAAGGACAAGGGAAATCGCACAATAACACGACATTTAAAATAATATCAAATAAATCTAGTATTTATAAAAAGCTCTAAATGTGTAAATTTATATATCCGAGTGCAAGAATGTGCAAAGAATTAAATTCAAATTTGGATCACCGAGATACAGGTCTCGGCCTAGTTCGGGGTCCGTTGTTATGCACATAATTAGTTATTGATCAATTCTATGCGAGTTACAAAATTTTATATTAATTTATTTACGATAAATATCAAATTTGAGTTTATATACTATGTACTAGTTATCACGTCATTTATAATTTAAGATAATTAATCATTAAGTTTTATCAAACAGAAATGTAATGAATTATTTAATTATTATGTATCAATTTGTGCAAACCATGAATTAATGTTTTTGGAAATAAATTATTTTTATCTTTATCTTTTATCTTTATCTGTTTAATGGCTTTTTTTACTTTTACTTTACTTATGTATGGAGGAACATACCTAAAACCACCAAGTCTGTTGTTTGAAGCCGTTTAAGGAGCAGTCGCAGCGGAAAAACACTACATATTTTTCCAGAGTTTTATTTACAATGGATTTCCGCAAAGTAACGCCTGATTCAATATGTTAACTATGAAACGTACTCATAGGCTAGCTATTGGTGTATTTTAGCATTTATTTAACATAATCAACTTTCGCATGAATATAATATAATGCAAATATAATATGATTCAAATCCAATCAGTTGAAATTACCCTTTCGAGCAAAATATTGCTGTTTAAAATTATTAAATATTAACCGAGTACTTTATGAGTTATCATAATAAAATCCAATTAAAAAAAATAAATAAATAAAATAAATATTTCAGGACAAATCACAGAGCGCCATCTAGCCCCACACTAATTAAACGCTTGTGTCGTGGGTACTAGATAACGGATATAATACTTATATACTTTTCTTTTGTAAATACATACTTATTATACATACAAACGACCAGACTCAACACAAGTAATTATAATTTTTAAAGTACATAAATACTTGTGTCATGCGGGAATCGAACCCGCGACCTCTAGATTAGATTAGAAAAACTCTCTATGGTTGGTTGTTCATCATATACTTTAATTATTAATTTGTTTAATAGTATACTCGTATACTGGAACCGTAAACTTTCTGTGATGGTATTGTTAGGACGTACTAATAAATAAGATAAACTAAATTCGACATGACGTATTTTTCAGTGTTTTTTTTTCACATATATAATATGTATTTTTTCACATAGGTAAAATCAGATAGGCTTGATAGCAAGAATCATAATTCTAAACTCTAGTGAGAAATCCATTTCTAGAGTTTTTTTTATATAAAATGACTAAGACCTATTTTTTGTTCATGAGAAATAATCTGGTAGTAAGTAATAATATATCGCACTATCGACTCTCGATGTTATTTTTTTTAGTTTTTTTATTGCACACTAATATATAAGTGTCTCATTTAAAATACCAGTTTCCTCAACAATATTTGACTTCAGAATTTCTTCCGAGAAATCTGCGCTAAATAAACAAGTCTACAAATAACCAAATTACAAAAACAAAGGGAACCAATTTAGGCAACACCTGTAGTTTTTTGTTCCCCCAGATGAATAAACAAGGTTTTAATTAACGTTTGAAAAACTGCCTACGTCCTTACAAGGTTAGTGGCTAGTTACTTGTGAAAGTAGATAGCTTTTATTTATTTAATATCATCATCATAATCAGCCTACAATCGTCCACTTCTGAACATAGGCCTATCCCAAAGAACGCCACTCAGCCCGATTTTCTTCAAATAGCAGTGCAATAATAAAAAAAGTGAAAATAAAACAGACGGTCTGCCTGATAATAAGCAGTCACCGTCGCCTATAGATCCTTGCAACTCCAAAGGTGTTGCAGCGCTTTGCCAGCTTATATTTAATATTCTTCTTTCTCTTTATCTATGTGTGTCATTTCATTTGATTCAAACTTAAAATTAATGATAAGAAGTGTTATCAATTTCATCTGTCTCACTTTCTGTACATAATACGCCGATACAGAACTCGCAAAATATAAATAGTTTCAGGATAAAAATTAATAAGTTTTATCTCAAAATCATCATAAACTGCAAGTGCCCCTGAAAAATAACAGCAGTGCCTTTTGATTGTAATAATAATGTATTATATGCGTTTACGTATTATTTTACAATTTCAATGTAACAGACGTCGTGAGACGCATCATATCCGCCCCATCTACTAATCTAAGTGACAATCACGATCAACAGCGTATCCACTTATTTTTTTTTTCATTTAAATATGTACCTACCTATTAGACATTTTTTTGCCATATATGGACCAACAAAATTGATTGTGGCTATTATGTAAACACTTTCCAAAACGTGGCTTAAATATACATACATAATAATATATAGAACTAGAACCTTGAAAAATAAGTTGCTTCTTGTTCTTTAAACATCACATAACGATTTGGATTAGGACACTTGTTTAGTTTCCTTTTTTTTTTACGTGTGATAGGTTTACGTTTGACTACAGCCTGCCTGATGTTAAGCATTGCTGCAGCCTAGGGTGTAACACGTTTACCTAGAAGATACCTATTAACTCTAGATTTGAAAACCCCTGGATTGTAGAATCCTGGACTATAAAATACTTTTAATTAGTATTTTTTCAACATTGTTATCCATCTAAGAAAAATCGTAATTTAAAAAATATCTGGATAGTGAGTAACTCTGTACAAATAGAACCTGGATTTAATTAAAGTGGATAATATTGACCAGACAAGAAAACAACACTGTCTGGGCTGATCCTTTGTTATCGATACCTTTGTTATAATTGACACTATCAAATAAGTAAGTATTGTTACACAAGCGTTTGCTTAGTGTGGGGCTAGATGGCACTGTGTGCAATGTCCCAGAATATTTATTTATATATATTTATTGTTTTAAAAACTATACTTAATACAAGAGTAAAATGTCCATACACAAAAAAAAACGCTTGGTAATACCGTTCCTTACACCCTTAGTACACCCGACAGGGTATAAACTAGAGATACGATACTTGTACCTATTTTTAAGACCACTGTAAAGAAACCTAGTTTTACTAACAATAAATGATTAATACTGATTATTATTACTGAATATTACTTTATGGTTGCCAGACCTGGATTCTTACAAAGAAACTGGTACATCAAAAAGCCACATTCCAAAGAGCTGCAGAGCGTTAGATGCTGGGTCTGAAACTGATGGACCGAGTACCAAACGCCGAGGAAAGAAAGAAAACAAAACACATCGACTCAGTATCAATGCTCTGTAAGCTTAAAAATGGAAATGGTGGCGCATCTTGCTCGAAGTTTAGGTGGCCGGTGGAGCGCGCGCGTCCTACACTGGCAACCGCGCGACTGCACCAGGGGATGCGGCCGCCCACGCAGCAGGTGGAGCGACGACATCATTGCGGTTGCGGGAGCTACGTCGACGAGACAGGCGCAAGAAATAAAAATGTACACCAGCATGGAAGAGGCCTTCTCCTAGTTTAGGGTGCCCTAAACAATTATGTACCTTCTATAACGATTTTGATTGAGCAATATTTTGAAACAAATTTATTTTTAAGTTAAACAACAAACAGTGCTCATACCCTTAAAATAATGCAGCTGCGCAAGCTGGCCCTATCCTTCTGATTATGAGACATCTCAGCGGTGTATTTCACAATGAGTCGGATACGGATCCGATTCGATTGAGACGGAAATCAATTGGCACGGAAAGGAT
Organism: Macaria notata; assembly: GCA_927399415.1. Classification (NCBI taxonomy): domain Eukaryota; kingdom Metazoa; phylum Arthropoda; class Insecta; order Lepidoptera; family Geometridae; genus Macaria; species Macaria notata. Next base: position 3,688,775 of record OV656737.1, read on the forward strand.
TTTTCCAAATCACAATGATTCCATACGAATCTTTTAACAAATTTATTCATAAGAAAAATCGGAACCGTTCCGTGAGCCAAAAGCTAGCGGATTCGTTTCCGTCGATGATAAATTCGATTTTGTTTTTTCATGATATTTAACCCGATTTTCACATAATTATACATTGATTTATTTCTATTTATAATTATTCATATGAAATCTACAGTAAAAATGGTAAAATTAGCCTTAAAACTTATATTTCAAATTTCTACCATTGTATTTAATTTCTACCATTTTTACTACGAGCGGATCGGATCATATCCGACTCATTGTGAAACACCATGCAGATATTGTCAGATCACGGGGTGTTCAACAAAAGGCTCGCGGACATGAGGCTCCGGGAAGGGCGATTGTGGGGCAGTTGAGGAGAACCGGCACCATGTGCTGTGGAACTTGAAGTGGATCAGGGACTGACACTATGCTTACGTGTGTAGTTTGTATATGTATTTAAGTGATTATTTTTAAAGCTCACATTTCAAACACTTGCTTTATCGTTCTAAAATTTCGAATATAAAAATCAAAATTTATGGGCACGTCTTGGGTCCACTTCAAACTGTCCGTTTGAAGGTCAGACCGGCGGTGGAGTCTGTAATCGTGCCGTTTTTGGCCCTACGGGGGTCAAGCCAAATGTAGGTCGGGATAAAATAATGTGGTTCCTACCGGATTGCCGGTGGGTTCCGTTCGGTCTTTATAACCAGCAAGGTTGACAAGACCATGGCTGGAGGCCGGTCATAATGGCCAGTGTCCTAATGTTTAACTAGGACTCGCCATGAATGGACATACGGCGTTTAATATGAACATGACTCTAAAAAATATATTCCAAGCCATCAGTGAGGAGGTCGGCAAATACGTTAGTCGTGTTCATGGAGGAGCCATCAGAAAAACGAGAGTGACCGATGCGCCCCTTGATTCCAACTGGTTTAGCCAACATATAATGGCTTTCATCGATTTAAAAAAAGCCTTCGACAGTGTTGACCGCTGGAAAGTTTATAGTTTATAAGTTTGTCGATGCTCAAAAAGTGAAATTGCTCAAATAACTTTGCGCGTCTGTAAAAATCAAACTACTTGAGAACACCAAGTCCTCTATGGTCGAGATGGGAGTGAGACAAGGAGACAGGAATTTGCCTAAATGACTTACAACAAAGACGTCTAATTAGTGACATTAACATCAATGACAACCTGTCTCACTTTATGTTTGCGGATGACTTGATTTGGTGCGGTTTGCCCAGAATATTTTTTTTAATGAACCAAAAACAGACTTTTTCTAATTTTGTGATTGAAACCCAAAGGGTGATTTATACTCCACGCAATATTAACTGTTGATGATAAGAACACTCGAAAATTTCCAAACCTTTCCAAATAGCACTACCCTAGTTTTCCAACCTCTTCTTCCCGTAGTCTTCGTGGAATTCGACCTTTTAACCTTTACTGTCCCACTGCTGGACAAAGGTCTCCATTGCTTCCAGTAGGTATGGAAGATGTTTAAAGAATTTTCTCGATTGTTTCAGAACGTCTCAACGTCCTATACGAAAGAAACTGGACGCGGCTTGTCCACGAGCAGTTGAGAAAATTCGAGACTTCGATAGTAGCAGCTGCGAGACAATCCGAGGCACAAGCTTCAGAACTAGCGCTGGACTCAAAGTGGACGTTTTCTGGAGCTGTGGTGTACTGTATCACTCTTATTACTACTATAGGTGAGGTTCAAATTTGATTATATTTAATTATCTTGAATTCGGAGGTACATACCGCGGTCGACAACCACTTTTTTTTTCTTTCAACATTTTCAAATGGATAAATAGACATCGTAAAATGTAGTGTATGTACATAATGTTATTAATGTAGTTGGTATTGAATACTTAACGTAAATTTATTACAAACCTTGCACAAATATTATTTTTTAATAGAAAAATCGTTACGTTGTTTTATGTACAAAAATAATAAATGCGTAACAGCAATAAATATGTATCTGCTTTTGTATCTGAAGCTTTATTCATGGAGCAGTAGACATATAATATTCATGTGTTGTATAAAAGCTATTGGATGGTTGGATATCTAAATTTTAGGGCTGTAGTGGTAACACAATAGTCTTGTTCAGATAATCCACTTGATAATCTAGGGTTAACCTTTAAATTTAAAGCGTATAGTCTACACCTGTGATTACATTTAGGTTTTGAAATGTACGCATAAATCAACGTATTATAATAGCTAATACTTCTATACCTGAGCTCAACTATATTAACATAGGTACTTAATTAATAAAATTTGTGATATCATAAGTTTAGTACTTCTCTCACTAATGCGTTTAAAATAAAATAAATAAATGTCATTTATTTCAGACCTTGAGTCCATACACATAAAAGCTAAAATTAAATTAAAAATTAAAATCGCCGTTTAAGAATCGCCGTGCAACAACATTTAAGCGTGTGCGACAAAATAATATTATTGTACCTACAACTGAAACCAAGTTTGACGGCTAATTAACTTAATGAGCAAGTCCATCAATGTCATAACAACAATACCCTCTAAACCGCGTCCTTTACAAGCAGACATTCATTTTTATTTACTCAAAGGATTTACAAGGCGTGTTAATTTAACGAACCCTCTTGAAACCGCGGCACAGAATAAATATTTAAAATTAATAATCCAATTCCAATTGCTTAATTGACGCTGGTGACTGAAGGTGTTTACATTTTACAATTAGAAATTGGGACGTTTGCTATTGAAAGGTTGACACTGGGCTTGGCAGGTGGGCCGAGGCAAATAATGGGCTTCAATCAACGACATAGTAAGCCTTTGCATTCGCACCACATATTATATGTTTTTTCTTTTTTTTTCATATCAAGACAGATTTCACTGATCTTGATCTTAATCTGATTACTTGATACGAGCTATTTTTCATAGGTGGTACCAAGTAAAGCATAAAAAGTTAATATTAGTCAAATTACCGGTATTAAAGCGGCTATTTTTGTAATTGTGAGTACTTTACCGTTTCTTAAGTTAAATTAACACTTAACTCAACATTTCGTTTTGTTTTAATGGTTGGTGCTTAACATCAGGCAGATTGAAGGCAAATGTAAGATTATTTCGTGTTAAAAAAAATTGGGTTGACTCGTAATTCGACGAATATAAAACCAAGTAAAGAAAAAGTTGAAATTAATGTGTATGTGTTCGATGACTTAATTAGTTTTCAAGCTACAATATGTGTGCGCTCAATTTGTACAAACATATTATTATTTCAGGAAAAGTTTATAAAATAGTGCGGACAAATCTGTTCACTGCTGTACTATGTCGATGAGTTCAATTTACGGAGCTTCAACACCTAGGTTTAATTTATTCTTGACGAAATTCGGACCAAGTTTCGGAGACAAAAGGGGCTTCTGATTAATGTTTGATTGTTTTTAGGTGTTGAGAGATAATTTTTTATTAGATATTTTTCGTATAAAATTAGTGTATGTGATATATACTAATTTTATTTAAATGATTAGCTAAATTGTAATAAATTGTTGGTACTATTGTGGGTATTAGTAAAAATATTTATTTGGAAGTCGCAGCTGATTTAAACAAATTGGCACTTGAACAGATGTCGCTTAAATTAATCGGTAGTCTTATACCTGTCTTCTCTGCTTATCGTATTTTTTCATAACTAAAGACTGCAGAATTACCTCTTAAGGTTATCTTAGGCAGATAACATAGTATGGTAGGTAGCCAAGCCTATTGCACGCCTTGACATACAGACTTATAAATCGATCTACTTTTCCAGGCTATGGTAACGTATCGCCCCGGACAGCAGCCGGCCGAGCAGCTACCGTGGCCTATGCTGCAGCAGGAGTACCTCTTACCCTGGCATGTCTAGCTGGCCTGGGAGCATCACTGGCCAGGCTAGCGAGACTCGCCTGGCTCAAAGCTACTAAAAGAAAAGTGCCTAATACTTGGAGGAAAGATGGCGAGGTAAAAGCTTGTACAGTTGGTAGGTATGTTAGTAGAAATACTTGTATCCGGTACAAAACCAATTAAAGATGACATGAAATGGTGGCAGTGACTACTATATTTATATATGCCCGGCTAGAAAATAACTCAGTGTAGGTTAGAAATATCTAAGGAAAGTAGTGTCTCTTTTGAGGTTACATCTTGCTTCACTTTAGATTTTTAGTGAAAGAACAAATTATTTATCTACTAATCTCAATTTTTATGTAAAACAAAAGTTAAAGCCATATTTATTTTATTTCTCCAGCTGGAGAACCACCTACAACTACACGAGCAGCAGCGCCTGCTCCCGCAACCAGCGGAGCACAATCAATACACGTCCTTCCCGCCGCGCCACCGGCCCGCGACTGTCCGCGCGCGCGCCGGCGACAGAGGTCAATACTCGCAAGTATTCGAGCGCGCGCCGGCGCCGGGGAGCCCCCGCGCCGCCACGCTTGGCCGCATCAAGCGCTCTGCTTTGGACGGTGAGGTTTTAAACCTTACTGTTTTGAACTATGCACTTTAGGTCTTTTTATGTTAAATGGACATTCTATCCTTTTTCTTGAAATTAAAATCTGAGACTCGATAGAATTTTGTTTTCTAGTATCGGAGATTAAGGTTTGTAGACAGGGATACGAGTAAATACTCTCAAGTATGTATATTGTATAACTTAAAGTAGCAATGAATACAAATGCGCCAGAATTGAAGCAGACGGCATCGCGATACGACCATATTCCACCCGCCGTATCAGGACAGGAAATAGTAAAGTTTTTCACCTTTCTGTTTTAAATTTGAAACTATTTCCACAATTTGTCCGTTTTATTTCTCTACTTTAAACATTATTTTTATGCAATTTCTATTTTCCCTATTTTTTCTTCTGTTTTTCCCCATTTTGTGGTAATGTTTGAGAGTATTATTGTACACTGCGTTTAAAAAAAATATTAATAATATGAGCTAGTATGAGATTAGGAATCTCAGTTTGAAGTTATTTCGCAATTCTTCAACATTATGAAATGTTAAATGAAGGGTCTTTAATCACCTTGCCCTGAAAATCGGAAACAATAGTTGGAATAACTTACCTTAACTTCAAGTTACTGTAGTTGAAGAGAAATTTTCAAATGTTTCAGCATTACTCTAATGTTTCGGGCTAGCTTTATCGCCCTACATTATTTCACGAAGTTAGAAAAGCTAGGTAATCAGGGTTGGTAAAACTTTTAAAATTAGGATCACAACTTTCTCCACTTGTATATAAGCAAAATTTGTGGAAACCTTGAATGTTTGAAGTTAAATTTGTATATTTTAAGGACAAGTAGTTTTTTTTTCTGAAAAAAAAAAATATGCTTCTGCTTATGCTGAATTTGAACAAAGACTCATTTACACAGATTTAAAATGAAAATAAAATAAAATTTTAACATAACATAGTATATGATCCAAATGGTTTCATTGCTTTGTTACAAGCATTCCATAATCCATATGAACTTAAAAATGAGCAATAATAAAATAAAACACTGTGTTAATGAACCTTAAAAACTTTTTTAAACAAGACACAGGACACAAATGCATATCAAAACTCTTTCTCCTTCCACAGAGCCTCACACATCATCATCACTTCAAACACAAACTCTAGACAGAAAGAAGACGATCAGTTCCAAATGTCAAGCGACAGTACACGGGCCGCTGCGAGGGAGACCTCGAGGTACAATCCAGAGGCCGAGAGGAGCTGTCATAGAACAGCTCATAGCGGAGGAGTGCGGGGAACTGCCCAGCAGGAGTCAGGAGGATCTGGATGACTCTGAGGATCCCGATGAAGCGTGAGTGTCTTGTCAATATATTATCGGAAATCGTCATTACATATTGTTTCTCTTTGATTGTCATCATCATCAAATCTTAAGAAAGAAAATGAAGCTAAGCAGTGTATACAAAAGATTCCGTAATGACCAATACAGTGTAGGTCATTTTTAAACCCTATGAAACAAAAAACTTAGGGAGTTACAATTTGGTTGTTACAGAATATGTCCCCACGACACACCATCACGAGTGCCTTTGATTTGGAACGAAGAAAGTCACAAGAGCAAGAGCTGCGCAGTTCCAAGCAGCAGTGCGCCTTCCAGCCTCCAGCATCACGGTTTGGAGCACTGCCACATCCCAGTCGGCATCATCCTCTTCCTGCTGCTAGCATACATCTGCGTCGGTGCGGCAATATTCTCTGCTTGGGAAAACTGGAGCTTCCTCGACGCTGCATACTTCTGTTTCATCGCTCTAGCAACGATAGGCTTCGGAGACTTCGTCCCAACTAGCTTCCTAACTTCCAAACACAGCACAGAACATTCCAGAAGCGAATACGTGCAAATGATCGCGTGCTGCGCGTATCTGGTCTTCGGATTGATTTTGATAGCGATGTCGTTTACTCTACTTCAAGATGAGGTTGTGAGCAGATGTTCGCAGCTAGCGAACAGTCTAGGGCTATCGAAGCAATGACATTACGAGAAAAGCGACTGCAGCTCGACTGATCAGCATCTGAGAATGTTATGATCGTTGCTGCGAGAAGCTAAACTTGGGTCCGTGTAAACTCTTCAAGGACCGCCCTGGTAGCTAGTTATTCTTGGGGCTCGACTACGCGGAATTAACATTTTGCCTTTTGTATGCCATAAAATTAAGATAAACGAGTTATGCAACGTTCCAACACCGTTTTTACAAATCTATGGTAGTTCTTGACTTAATTTTATAGCAAACAGAAGACAAACATTTAAAACCGTGTAGTACGAAGCTTTTACATATTATATCATTGTAAAAACGAAAAAAATATTTTCTCATGTCTACACGATGTATAATTGATAGTTTTTAAACGGGCAAAAATTTGAAAACTTTTTACGGAATTTGTACTCGAAAGTGAATTGAAGTTTGTGATGTAAATATTGTATAAATCTATTTATAAAAGCAAGGCTGAAATTGTATGGAAACAATAAAATTGTGTTGAACGGATATCATGTTTCAATTTGCCGGTAATATGTGGAGGCGTATTGGACAGGTAACATTTTCTGGAGGCCGACAGGGAGAGGATAACTGGGGATAAAAATAATCCTTTCGTATTACACGGATGGACAATTCCCTGATTCCCATCCTTGTAAAATCCACACGAGGATTAAGGACAGGCCGGCAAAGCAACTGCCCTAAAATTAGGTGGACCTTACCACTGGTTTCGGAAAGATTTCTGAAAGAATGTTTTTTGATTAACTAAAACAGGTTTGCACTTTTTTTTTATCATAAAACAAATCGAAACAAATATACAAGTACATATTTTTGGTAGCCCACAGTAGGTTTTCAGTTTGTGCGATATTTTTTTTTTTTGTGTAAGTACATAACAATAACAGAACTGAGAGCAATTAAAGCGATGACTGCCTTCTTTGTACATTGTACCTACATTGTGTCTAGATGACCCTACAACCACAGCACAGCACATAGCTTACTATTAAATTCTCGACTTGTAATAAATTTCATCTCCACATAAAGTAATTTACCCATAGTAGTGCCACAGATAACATCATTAGGTACCCACCATGCTCGCCCATTAAACAACATGTTACGCTGCTTTTACTTTACGACCGAACCCGGGATGACAGGGAATGACAAACGCAGAGTAAGCTGCCGAATTATCGTAAAAAGTAAGTATTTTAGTAAGCTGATAAAAAGTGCATCTCTGCTAAAGGTTCTGAAATATAAAGAGCCTTTCGTAGATGTGTAAGGGTCTATGATGTCATTAATTGTTATGAATTGTACAAAGAAATAATAAAATAGTATTCGTTAATAAGTTCTTACGATTTGTGTAGCAGAAATGGCTGTGAATAAAAACTGCTTGGGCTTACATAAATCTAAATAAGAATTCTAAGCCAGCTAGTAGGTAGTCTGAGGTAGGTCTGAGGTTTCCTTTAGGTATATTTACTGAAACATACTGTTTGATAGATAGACAGATATACACTTTATTAAAAACACCAGCACAATACAGAAATTTACAAAAAGAATATTAAAACTTAAGCCTAGTGTCTTAACTGGCGACCTTATCGCTAAAAGCGATCTCTTCCAGGCAACCAATCTGGCAGGGATAAGACGCAAGTATAATGGTAGACGAGGTGTTTTAAATGTATGTGAAATTACATAAATACATATCATAAAATAAACATACATAAATAGCAAAATAAACAAATACACTAATACATAATACATACTTCAATACATATGATGATAAGTAATAAATAAATATATGCCAAATAACGCTACAATAGCATATGGGTACTTACTTCCTTTCTATTCAACTTGAGAGGACAAATTTTAATACAGATTAAAAACTTTGTTTTTCAATATATATCTAGAGATGGCGCTTCCTACATGTGAATATATACATATATTTTAGAATTTAACAGTTCATTTTGCCACTACTCGTAAAATGTCTAGTAAATTTAGCTAAGCGTATAACATTCCCAAGAGTTAGCCCCAACATACAAAGACGACGAAATCGAATCCGTTACCTAGCAAGTACAGATTCCTTTGATTAGGTTCTAAGCAAGTTTATGTGGACTTTTAAGACCGTCACAAAACCAAGATTTCTTTTACTGCCCGAAATAGAACGGGACTTTATACGGCGATATTTATAGTTTTCTGAACCGGATCTGGCTCTAAGGACCAATTTCTGGTGGGATTAGAAAAAATGTATTTTGGGAAGTTATATTGAAGGATATTTTGGATAGCTTTTTTATTAATAAATAAAATAAATTAGCCTTTATTGCTGAATAATATTTTCCTTACAAAATTTTTTACTGTAGTTTATGACAGTTTCTTCTCTTTTACATATGTTAGATATCGGTAAACAGTTGTTTCTCCGTTGCAGCTTGTCTTTAGACATAGGCCTCTTCTAAAGATTTCCACTCCTTCCTATCTTTCGCTATGTGGGTCCATATTAGACCTGCTATTTTCTTGATGTCGTCTTCTCATCTTCTAGTTTGTCTGCCTATATTTCTTTTGCTATCTAGTGGTTGCCATTCAGTTATTAGTTTCGTCCATTTTATTTGGTTGGATTTTGCTTAATGGTGCAAATAAATTACCTTTTACTGCGATTTTTCCGACAGTATAAGAAAATAATAAAATAAAAATGTAATTTTAGTATAAAAATGTCTGTGTGCAAAACTATTTTTACTCCAACCACAAGTACCTACGCCAAGTTGAAGTAGAGAAGTAAAATTACAAGTCACTCGCTGAAACTAGTTAGCAAATTCAGAGTATGACCCCACACCTGGTTCTCCGTTGTAAAACTTTTCTGTGTAACTCTAGAAGTTTCCGTAACTCTACAATTTTACTCGTAGCTTGTAGAGACGCCAAGATGACAATAAAGTGAGAAAATCTTTGAGTTTGTAAGATATATGTATGTATATATATGTAGTTATGGAACAGATTGTAGTCAAAGTATGAAATCACATTGAAGTCGAAGCAAATTGTCTTCTTTTAGTCAATAACGTAACTATGTGAGTATGTATGAAATATAAATATGTACGAGTAACTCTATTCGCAGCATAAACATTAACAAAACAAAAAAATATGTAGTTCGTTAGTATTCGTTATTGTTAACTTTAGATGCGTAGCCTTTGAATATCAAAGTAAATTTTTTCATCAATTCAAAATGAATAAAATAATAATTGGAAATCTTTTGACGCTTAGAATTCCTTCGGTTGAAAGTTCCAGTGAATAGAAATACATATAATTCGGCCAGTTCTCGCCAAGGCTTGAATTATGTAGCTAGACTGTGCCGCACATCCTTAAATAGACCAGTAAAACAAAATAAAAAAGATAAATAGTTAAAACACTCGCAAGAACTTGCATACCGAGACATCTCTCGTCCATTTGTCTTGCGGAGAGAGCGAGCAAAAACTGTGATCGATGATAGAGCTCAACACCTGTTTTGGATGTAGTTTGGGATATCAATCTTAGGCGGCCTAGACAAGCGGAACGAAGTGACGCAATCTCTGGAATCTTTTACATTGTGGTAAATAGGGATTTCATAAGCGAACGTGCCTTACCGATTTCAGTGTCTCTTTTTCATCCAGACGCACCCTGGTTCGAATCCGGCCCTACACCAATGACTTGTATTTTCAAGTTATGTGAAGATTTGGACTCGCTTAACGGTGAAGGAAAACATCGTGAGGACACCTACATGTTTGAGGACCACAATATCACATGTGTCTTCCGTGGAAACCCACCACGATTTATATGCCCAAGAAAACCGAATTAATTCTGCAGGGGAGTCACGACTCTCAGTCATGAGGAAATACGACTCAAGAGAGAGTTGTTGAACTTTGATGAAATTGTAATATATGAAATCAATGAGACTAGACTAGAGACTAGCTGAGCAGTGCTTCGAATGATTAATCCTGGATATAAGATAGCAGCCTTACATATTTCCAGACTGAATCTCATTCAATTCAGTCAGTCGTCTCGTTAAAGCGTACAAACTCTTATACAGTCCATGGTTTTTATAACATTGGTAATATATCATTTTTAGCATCAAATTGTAAATTCGTTGATCGATCAAGTAGGCTAATAACTGGTCGGTAGTGAATCTCCACGTCGTAGGTTAAGTTAAGTAACCTCTCTACAAATTAAAAGCTATTCAGTTTAGGTACTATCATCAAATGTTTTGTGAAGCAAACCTAAAAGTAACACTCTCGCTTTCCAACAGAATTTTCCTAAAACACTACGAAAATCTCATAAAATTTAAATATAAATTAATTAACATGGAACTTGTTCCGCTTCTCGCAAAAAAACACGGCGAGCCCTCGGCCGCTTTCCCAAGAGTGAACTAATGAATTCCATTGTCAGAACACAAACACCGGCTCATTTTCTATTCTCATTCGGACGTCCCTAACGCGTGAACACAGCCTACCAAAATGCAACGTTTTATAAATTCCATTCTGCTTTTGTCGATTTAGTTTTTCGAGGGAATAGTTTACTCTGTGCTCTGTTATACCACAGGTTATACAGATATTAGACAGGGTTTTAGAAGACTCGGTAAGAGCGTGTCTTTCGTAATTTCGTTAAAAGGGACCGGGTCGAGGCGTCTATATGTTAATTGTGATTTTGTACACCTTTACCCATAAAATGGCGGCATATGTGCGGAATTAAGCATGAAGGGACGGACCTAGTCTTGTTTTAACAAGTGTGTTTTTTCGCCAAAGTGTTTTGTATTCAATTGAGGGTGTCCTGACTTAATGAAAATGGCTGCGGGCGGTTTCTGAAAGCTTCGAGACATTGTATTTATTAAAAGAACATGCCTAAGATGTCATTTCGATACATGAGATTCTTAAAACATAAATAGTAAAGTTAAGTTTAGTAAAGGTCGCCCAATGTCCCTGGTTACCTTCCACCTTTATGTTAAATATGTTCTTCTTTATTTGGTGTACAATAAAGTATATTTGATTTGATTTGATAGTATCGTTAAATGCTAATTTTGTTACTGGGGATTTTTAAAACACATACAAATATTTTTTTGATTTGTTTATTAAAAATCGAATATTAGAAACCTACATATCTTGTCGATACTTATATATCTTCATTATATTTTTCTGACGAGTAAAATATTCAAAACTAATAGTTTTCCCAAAGCACACTCATCAGACTGTTTTATTTTTGTGTTTAAAAAAAGATCAAATGTCAAAGATTAAAGGCCCGTTTTAAACTCTGCAGTTTTTCAAAGTTTTGCCCGTGTCTGGTGGCAAAAGCAAACCATTAGTATTAATAAAGCAAAAGTTCAGTCTCATTAAAGTTTGCACTAGTTTAGGATTTAGATTAATGGAAAGGCCTAATGAAGGAGCGTGTGTGTCAGTTCACTTTGTTTTGATGACTTTATTTTGTATGCTAATAAATTACTACATAGTCAGTTAGTCAAGTGTTAGTAATTATTAAAAAATCAGTAAAAACCTCAAGCCGGTTTTTTCGATTTCTTAATAAAGGAAGTTTTCTGTGAAGTGTAAATTATCCAATACGTTATGTGCTTTGATAAAATATTGTATCTAATTATTACATTAATTTGTATTTATGTAGATACACATAAATGTAACTGATCCATCAAACGACCACCATTGAATATTTAACATTTTCACTCAAGCAGAGTTAGTAATCCAATAATGTAATATATATTTTTTATTTCTAGAAACGCTGTGAATCCTCAAAGTGCATTTTTAGACTAAAACAACTGTACCGCACCCTCCTTGACTCCTGACAGCCATTCAGAGTTCAGAATAACCCTAATTCTGGGAACTGATTTCACTAAACAATATGGCTTTGATACACTACTCCTTCTAACCAAAAGCTTAGTTTCTTTTAGTTTATTTTATTCAAATAAGAAAAATACACTACTCAATTTTATATCACTTTAGTGTCTAGACTGAACAATACTCATTTTATAAATTTTTGCACATTTTTAACCCTTCTACTTCGACATTTTTGAAAAGTGCTTAAAATTGTATAAATCAAATTCTAGTAATTAGTTACTGAAACAGTTCTTGCTCTACTTATATACAATATAACATAGAAAAGTCGTTGACATCGTCTATGTATTTATAAAATGCATATAGGTATTTGTTTTTTTTTTGACTGGCCTGTTAGCTTATTTGGTAGTGACTCTGCCTTCTAATCTAGAGGTCGTGGGTTCGATTCCCGCATGACACAAGTTTATGTACTTAAAAAAAAAATTATTTTGTGTTGAGTCTGGTCGTTTGTATGTATAATAAGTATGTATTTACAAAAGAAAAGTATATAAGTATTATATCCGTTATCTAGTACCACGACACAATCGTTTTCTTAGTGTGGGACTAGATGGCGATGTGTGCAATGCCGTGGAATATTTATTAATATATTATTATTATTTATATATGTAAATACATATAACAAAGCCGAAGAGTCGAAAGTCTGAACATTGAAGATATTTATAAATTTTTTTTGGTGACACTTCGAATTAATAGCTGCGCACACGTACGAACATTTTTTAGAAATTTTGTATGTTTATCTGTGTCTCTATTTTTCTGTTAATTTCAACGCTCATAACTCAGAAATGGCTGAACGGATCATCATGATTTTATATATATGTAGGTAGTATGAAGTCTTAGGAGTGTCATAGCCTTTTTTATTTCAAATAATGCGAGCGAAGCCGCGGACGTCCACGCGTTTCCTATAAGATTAAACCACTTCGCAAGCAAAAGAGAATTGAATACAACGCTCGTCCACGACCTTTTTCCCGATAATTGCAAATGAACCGGCTAGTTCGTTAGTACTGATCGGTTCCAAGGGGATCCCGCTCAATTGTGCGTGATTGCGATGGAATACAGGATAAGTAGGTCTTCCATTGGCAGGTTGTATTTACTAAGTTATTGGAGCTTAGTACCTACTAGAGAGCTTAGGGTGGTATTAGAGACCTAAATACCTAAAAGGAGTGTGAAGTACGTCTGATCGTGTTACCGGGCCAGCTTGGCAGTTTACAGCTCTTATTTTTATGAAATTAATCAAAATTATTTTATCTCTGCTTATCAAGATCTTTACATCCTGATAATCAGATTCAAATATAGACAATTAAACATGTGATCAACTTGAAGTGGTAATTTCTGTATGATGCAAATACATAGTACAATTGTCCAGTGTTCCTCTTTGTATACGTCCTTTGTTTGTTTGCCTGCCTTCTTGTACGTGCGTGACGTCACAGCTAGCCCCAACGGAAGACCAGCGCTGGTTGCTTCCATACAACCAGCATTATGCTGTGTTGGGGCTGTGTTGTGGCAGATTTTATGTTTGTTTTTTATGTTTTTACTCCTGTGTGTTTTTAAAATCTGTCACAATAAATGTTTTCTTTCTTTCTTTCTTTCTAAATTGTTTATATATTTAAAACTCTCAACGTCTTCTAATTTCTGCTACACGCACGACCTATAAACTTATAGGCATTAACTATTCATAATAACAAGTCTGACGACTAAACCTCTTCACAATATTAATAGCCTCACAGCTCCATTCTGCTTCCAATAACTCAGTGTGAAGGTAAACAGGGTAAAAGAGATAATTACCGACAGCCTGGCAGGTAACATGCGAACACATCAATCACCCATTCATTCCACAGACTCTCCGAATATTTGGTACGGTAGAAACGTCATTGAGCCCAAAAAAATCATACCACGGGATGGTCTAACGTCACCGCCAGATTTAAATTGGTTGGCGTGGACCCCCTAGCGATCAATTGCGACCTCTCAATCGGTATCAATCGACAGTTTCCAGCATGGTAAACATGAGCAAGTTTTGTGTGCGAGTGGTGTGTCTCTCTTTGAGTCGACTTCCTCATGACTGATGGTCGTCACTCCCACGCAGAATTAATTCGTTAGGGGAGTTCTCTTGGTTAGATTATGTACATCGTGGCGGGCGCCCAGGTCCTTCCACGGAAGATACATGTCTTCGGATTGTGGTCCTCAAACATGTCGGTTTCCTTACGATGTTGTCCTTTACCGCTAAGCAAGTGAAAATCCACACTTAACTTGAAAATATAAGTGATTGGTGTAAGCCCGATTTAAACCAAGGTGCGTCTGGATCAAAGGCAGACACTAGAACCGCTGAGACAAGCTCGCTCGAGTGGTGTGTGGAAGGGAGATAAAATATGGAAGCATTTATGCGACGTCATTTGTAAGGTTGTTCATTTCTATAGTTTAAATTATACGTAGTGCAGACTAAATAGCTAAGTCATCTTTCTCGAGCATCCCTACAATATTACCTACTATGTAACCAAAACTAGTCGGAGCAAAAGTAGTTCCTACATGACCAAGATAAAGGTCATAATAGTATAGCAAATGAAAACGAAAGTTTATAGTAAGTTGGACAAAACTGTTAGGAAAACTTTTCGGGTTAGATGAGAAAGGAGTTCGGTAAATTTTCTCGTTGGTGGGAAATGTACTGAATAAACAATCCTATGTTGGATGTGATGCCAGATGTAACTTTGTAATAGTCCGAGCTATTTTAAAATATGTCAATGCGGTTAAGACTATTTCTAATTTCTACATAGACAAATAAATGAAAAAAGAATTAAATATCACTGTATAAATTTCAGTTTCAATCCTCAGTTCTTTTCTCCACAAATACATAACTAAGGTATTTCTAAAAATGAGCGTTTGGTTCTTTAACATATTTTTTATCTGCTTATATAAAAGTGTAAATAAAAGCTATCCTACTTTCAATCTTATCTTATGCTGGCTTTTTTTCTGGCTCAACGTATCAGCATTGCCATCCAGCGTGGTAATGCGGCCAGTATGCTGGGCACGCTGCCCTCTGGTAGTGGGCTGGAGCACTTAGATTATCTTTAGGCTTTTCTAAAGATTTTCTAAGTGCTCCTTTTTGTAGTAGTTAGAAGTAGTATGTTTAGTTTTTCTTTCTTTGTTTTTATATTTTATTATAGTAAATAAAGTTTTTTTTATAAATAATTTTATCTGAAAAGAATCTTATCTTATAAGTTATTTTTGTGGCTTTATAAGCTACGTCATATTGTCTTATCTTCTTGAATACTACAAAAACTGCTATACTATTCTATTTTCTCTGGGTAGTACATATGGAATCGAAGGCCACAATTCCCTGTCTTGCATTTCACACTCCCCTACTTCAAAACCGGGCTTAGCACGCCTCAAATAGCAATATTGAATCGATTCATCATCCAACCTAAGTAAAAAATATATTTGCAGAGGAGCTCGCTCACCTGCAAAACCTGTTTTTGTAAACAAAGTGACATCGTGGTAAATTTAACGCGATAGTGGAGTCTCGTTAACGAGACATAACGAGATATATTTATATATAGACCTTTATTGCAACACACATACAAATATATAATACAAATACTATATTATTAGTGCCACAACTGACAGCAATATCACTAAAAATGAACTTAATATTGCAATTTTAACAGTACTAAAACCAATGGACGTGTGTGAAATATCGATACCTTTTGTAATGCTTTGTCAAATACCGCACGGGTAAAATATTTGCGCGGAATTTTGCTTATGGCGAGAAATCGCTTTTGAGGAGCCGGCAGATGTTTATGTTTATTTCGTACTTTGCTTCACAAAGAAAACAACGTTTTTATTCAATTTGAATATGTCTCTTAGCCGACACCGGAAAACGGATGACTTTTTGTTATGAAATGACTATGTGTGTAAGTAATTATTTGGGGGCTTTTTTATTTATAAAATTGTAGCAAAATTATTATTAAATAGAAGAATAGGTTAGGTATTTGGCCCATTAATCCAGAAACATCAATTATTAGTAACTTGGATCGGCGCCGGCGTGCTAACGTACATAATATGTATGTCAACAGTACCGATCTAAAACAAAAACATGCCGAATAACATGCGTTTGCATTTTAAAATACTGCAATGAAGTATATTATATATGTAGATTTTTTATTTTAACAGTATTGTGATTAAAATTAAGACACACGGACTAATGTGACAAGTGCATAAAACTGCGTTGTAATCTTGAATAGCGGCCATGTAGTTGCATTAAAAGTGCATAAAATATAGCCGTGAGGCGTAGGTAAGCCAGTGTTGAGTTTTCTATTCTATATTTATAT
This sequence comes from Macaria notata, assembly GCA_927399415.1. Classification (NCBI taxonomy): domain Eukaryota; kingdom Metazoa; phylum Arthropoda; class Insecta; order Lepidoptera; family Geometridae; genus Macaria; species Macaria notata. The sequence goes on from OV656737.1 coordinate 3,705,408, forward strand.
TCCTGTGCTATTTTCTCCACTATCGAGATCTCGCTCCATTTCACCACGCTCCGTCCGGTATCTACAGGTGTTTCCCTACGGATATGCTTGCATTTTGTATGATAAAAAATATGGTCTAGTATTTTTTTTATAAAATGTTACTAGATGACATGAGCGGCATATACTTAGCGTATAAGTCGTTAAGCCATGTCAGAGGCCCTTAGGGTGGTTAAAAATCTCTCGACACCAGATTTGGTCACTCTCATTCAATAAGAAGAAGAAGAGTCATCAACACACTAGTGAGTGTCTTAACCAGCACTAAATTGTCATGAAACATGCCTTCAGTACTTGTAATAATAATGTCAACAAATGAGTTTATTTATACTAAACACCAGTAAAATACGACGACAATTATTTTGTATGATTAAAAGAACTTAAACTTTTATTAAATAATGAGTGAAAATAATTACCACGGGCAGGATTCGAACCTGCATTCTATACTACCGTCAGAATGTCTTAACCAACTATACCACGGTCTACTAACTGCCAGGCGTAAAAATCTAAAATCATTTCCAAACACTTCAGCCTAAGCGGCTGATTGGGAGATTAAATAACAATACTTGCAACAATACTATGGAGTAGCTTTAACAACTAACTTTTTCAAAACTACCAAACTGAATATGTGACAAAATAACTACATACCTATACGAATATAACGATATCTAACAGACAAACGGTCCCAGCAATTTCATTACCATACACCCCCGTACACCTTTACTACATAAATACATATGTACCTACATATATAGTACGTGTATAGCACGACACGTCCGTTTTGCGTACCGATGCAGAATACCCAATGACACACTTTAGTCGAGAGATCGCGCCGACCGATTTACGAACAATCGACACTGTTTGCAGCTGTTTTATTGATATTGACTTTTGAATGAAAACCTCGTGATTTTCATGAGAGAAAATGTTTTGTGAAATGTGTCGTTCTAAAATAAAAGTACTTGTTAAACCGCCTTACCTATTTTTCTTTACGCTTAATAATTCTTTAATTTTCAGAATAATAAACTTGATTTTAGACAGTACTGCGCTATTTTAATCGTAATTTTTAATTAACCCAAGCGTTTGCTTAGTATAAGTCATGTATTGTTGATCCCGCCTGTTAGTCATAGTACGGCAGTCGTTAAGCAATGCCAGAGGCCCTTAAGGCATTTGAAAACCATCTACACCAAAACTGACCACTCTCATACGAAGAAGTATAAGACTTGATGGCGCTATGCGGAAATATTCCAGATTTGTATACAATTGCAAACTACACGTGTAAAAATTTGCCATAACAGTAATCCAAAGCTAAATAGAATACAACGCGTATTTTTAATTTTCCGCACCCTCGATGGAAAGTTTGATAATTTCTGCAGACAAACTTTGTCAAAGTTCAACGAAAAATAAAGTTGTTTATTAATATTATACGAGATTTCATCTCGGTCGCGAGTCGGCTTAGCTCTTGACAGATTTCCACGGAGCCGTGTAATAAAAGTCAGCAAATATTGGTTATTTTCATCCTGAAACCTCTAAGATGTATTTTTGTTTAAAAAATTGGATTGAAGCTATTTCTAGCGAGTAAGTTTTTTCTTATTAAATTTGCTATGTATTTCAACATATTGTACTGTTTTGATAATAATAATTATTCCTATTTTAATAGCAATAGCATTATTATAGGTAAAATGTTAAAGTAAGAAACAACAGGCGAAAAATTTCGTCACAGTTTTTATTATATTTTTTATGTTATTTTTTCATTCAATAAAACACAATTGTCCTTTCCCACAAATGTGTTCCAACAGTTGATTTACACAAGTCTAAAACAACTTTGAAAATTTGTGCAAATTGAAAACACTAACACCAACTCAGGTTCTAGAATTCCTTAAAATATTTACTAAAACGACCTCTGCTGGCCACATTCCGAAAGAGTTTCGGTCCGTCATCATTACAAATTGAAGAAGCAAGTAGTGCTGAGACCTCGAATTTATTTATTTATAGCTTGGAAGAGATCTATTTTATTGCAAATACACAATGTTTTCTAGCAGATTGTGTGGGTTTTGTAAGTCTGTGGAGAGGATAAAATTTTACTCTTCTATTTTTACACGGAGTCTGATAGTCAGACATATATTATTTTGTCTAATTTGAACTGGCTCTAAAACATAGTGGCCGGAACCACCGGAATCCCAGGCTTGGCACCAAAATTTAACATCTGGGGGTAGGTCAATTTGATTAATGAAACAACATAATACATCAAAAAAGTATTCATGTTTAAAATGTAGGTACCTGCCCCCTTAGACAAGAGGCGTGTTTTATTGAGCGTACTGACGTATACTTATGGAATAGAAAGACCAATGTATTTGAGAGAGGTAAGAATTCCCCCCGCGGAGCGCAACGTGATGTCAGTCCCATACATTGGCCTTTCTATTCCATAAGCTTGCGTCAGTACGTTCACTAAATTAGGCCTCTTGTCTAGGGGGTCTGCTATATTAGTAATAAAGACAACGAACTACTTAGCTAGTATTTTGTTTTTTTCGGACAACCCCTTTTTTTCAAAATATACAGTTGAACTAATTAACAATATTAAATGCAAAAATATTCACGGTCGTAAATTCATAACAACCCCTTTGTGTAATTTAACTCGTTTAGTTATCTCTAGCACGTTATAACGTTTATTGCCTAACTGTGTGCTATAAAACCAGTATTACCTTCGAATATAAATTTAACAAACTTTAGCTCTTTATTGTTGAAATGGCTAACTAGCCATTCAATACAATTTCAACTCGACAATAACTATTGTCGAGTTGAAATTGTTGTAAACGACGAAAATGTGATAACTGTTTTACTGCTTCTTGATTAAGTAGACAAAGATTTTTAGAGTAGATACTCTTTCTACACATTTTTCTTAGATAAATACGATTTTTTTATTTGTTTCCCTCATGAAATATAATTTCACACGTTACCTGAAATTTAAGTTGAGTAAAAACACGGATTCATTGAGAATTATTTATTAATTAAGTAAAAAAATATGATATCCAAAATAGCAAACCCAATACTGCATTGCTAAGAACAACAGATACCATTAATATTATTCAAAGATAAATAAACAACACTTGTCGCAACACCAAACCAGTAACTGGTTGTATGCGAATTAAATGTTAAATTAAATAAAAAAATACATTCATCATCATCATCATCCACATTCCTTGGAATCCTACTGCTGGGTATAGGCCCCCCTTTGTATGTGCCATCTGCGTCGATCTTGTGCAGACCTCATCCAGGTTGGGCCCTCGACTTTGACGATGTCGTCGACCCATCTCGCGACCGGACGACCCACTCCTCACCTGTCAGTTCTAGGCCGCCACAATGTAACTGATTTATTCCATCTGTTATCAGTTCTCCTAACCACGTGTCCCGCCCAGATCGCACAAACACATTACACAAACTTAAAAACTCAATTTCCTGCCGCAATCCAGTCTTCCATTCAACTTTTTTTCTTCCCTGTATTTTCAGTTCTAGGTTATTCAACGTGTTCACTACTACAAGTATCTACTACAATTATAGTTCTCACCAACTATCAGCATTTCAATTGTGCTCTATATCTCTATTAATCATGGCGAGAGGAATGCTTCGCTGATGGGATCGTAATTCCTTCAACAATGGCCTTTTCCTTTACATTAAGCTTTTCGCTTATAAGCGCTAGATGGCAGGCTGTTACTATGCGCTTTAATACTTTTTCTGTTAGTATTTTTGCTACTTTTTTTTGGTATATGGTAAAGATAATGGAATATATTGATGATGTTTTTAAATAATTTCTAAATGGTTATTGTTGGCAACCGTTAACTAACCTGTAAAAGTATATAAAGTATATAAAGTGTAAGCATGTATGTTCGGCATATAAACTGGTTCTGAAACGAAGCTGCAAGAATACACCGTAAAGTTCTTGGAGATATACATACACTTGTATTATGTAAACAAGCATATGAGAAACTAACGAAATCAAGTACCTAACTAGAAAATTTCAATGCTATGTGGATATATTGTACTTGTTTAATCCAAAGTTTTAATCTATCTCCATATCAAATGTCGTCACGGCAATACGTAACTTAAGTTAGCTCACTGTTAAATATGTATTATAATAATTTTTCATACGTTTATAATAAACCAAATGGTGTGTGTTAGATGCTGATGTATCTTTTTACTAATACCTAATGTAATAGTGTGTAACGTCTACGAAAGAGGTACTTATTTACTTACTGTTGTAGAAAATACATATCGTTCCTAGCAACGTAACTTCCTCCCCCATATAATCTTCAAAATCACTGGTGGTACTTGTAAATGTACATTCTTGTGGTAAATGTAGCGGACGGTGCAACCTGATCACCATCGAAACTTGGTTGAATGTATGGGATTTGTATTGAGACATTTTTTTTGTATGAAAGCCATACATTTTTTAACTATTGGAAACATGCAGGTAGTTCTCTCCAATATTAGTTCAAGCATCACCCCCCCTATCTCTTATATAGGTAGTTTCCGAAATCCCCTGGGGTACTCAAGGGTCTGATGGTCTAAGTGATGGTGATGCTCGGCCTTCGGCCTCGCATTGTAATAAATGAAGCTCACACCATGAAATGCATTAAAAAGAAGAACATAAAATATTCCAACAGTATCCCCCGCAATGATACCTAATGCCGCAGGTGGTATCTCATTTCTCGGCTCGCTTCAGACGATCTATTATATTATTCATCGATGCGCTCTTATAAATACTAAACTTGCGATGAAAGCTTTATTTATTGGTAACGATCTTATGATACACGTATCTGCACTTGTCTAGCGTCGTACATTGCGAGACATCGACATTTTTGTTGACCATTAAATGAGATCATTATACATGTTTATAATTAGTGGAAGGACCCGAGTGCTTATCCTGATGTATGTATGTTTGTGGCCAAGTAAACTCCCGTTATAAATCAGTTCAGCGGGGGAGTTACAAACCTAGTTTCTAGGATTCTAGCATCAGGAAAAGTTAGTAAAATTTAATTATAATAATGTTAAAATGTTAAACTTCAGTAATTAGGAAGAAAAGGTTAGTTTATACGTATTTTGTGCTATTTTCACAAGCAATGCAGGTTAGGATTTATTGTTAATCAGGCCAGGATATAAGTCTATAAGTTACGTCAATGATCGAAAGCATCCATTCTTCCTTCGTTCAGAGAGCCCATTATGAAAGCAACGACGGCAATGTTTCCAAACTCGATTGAGATGGCTTCTGGGAATGGATGACTATCATCTGTCATACAGATGATGGTGGAAGATTTCGCAGGTTGATGAATTTTGATTAAAGTTATCAATAAAAAAATAACATAGTAGACATTTTGTTTATTAGTGTGTTTGAAAATCTGGCATATTTTTTAAAGTGTAACTAAGATATTAGAAATAGAAAATAAAAGCTTACTACTAAACTTACATTAAAAGCTATGTAATAAATTTATGATGTTAATATTTACTCTACTACTCGACAAAAGAATTAAACTCAAAAGCGCTACTGGCGCAGAAACGTTGTATTCGCGCTATATGCGGCCTGAAAAAAAACACAGTCATGTAAAAATCATTTTAGTAGATTAAAATTACTCACCGTCCCCGGAATATATATAAGTGAAGTTGCCATGTTCATAAAAACAAACCCTGACCTTTTCAAAATGACTGAAACGGGTAGTAGACGTGAGGGAATGATATATGCCCACAATAGAAGAACAGCCTCCTATAATAGAAGTGTGTTTGGTATTGCTCCTCTAATATACAACAAAATACCCATTGACATTAGATCACAAACCAATGTTAATATATTTAAAAGACAACTCAACGACTTTCTTGTAGGCAAAGCATATTATACGGTAGATGAATTTATTTCGGACAAAGATTTAGGTATTGATATAAGACTTTAATGATTGTAACATATAATTGACTGAATGCTCTGAATAAATTACCAGCTGAAATTTGCGATTGTGAAAATGTTATAAAATTTAAAAAACAATCTTAATGTTCTAAATGAAAGATTTCTTTTGTATTTTTTATATTTTTATTTTGTTGTCTGTAAATTGCGTGCCCTATGGGTGGGAGTATAGAGGTCCATTATGTAATATTTTAACAACTGTGTAACCTATATTCTGCAATATATATTTTGAATTTGAATTTGAATTTGAATTTGAATTTTTTTCGGTCAAAGCTGATGAGCTTAATTGTGTCAATTAACAATTACTAAATTGGCAACAGCACATATACAAACCTTCAAAAAACCTAGTCGTTACGTCATTTAAGCTTCATGAGGCAAAAAATTCTCTCAATTATAAAGTTGGCTACATTAGTCCAAACCTCCTTTGAATAAATAATATCACTAATTAGTCCCCCGTAGAACAATAACACCAATGAATGGTAGAACTAGACATGACAGAACGATTAACCCTAAGCACCCTCTATCGCGTACGGGAGATGTGAAAAGACGGGGTTAGACATAGACAAAGCAATCAACAGACTTCTTACTTGATGCGTAAATTCCACCGTAAGATATTATGCTTCGATCAATAATGATATTATGCCAAAAAACATATGATATTTGTTTTATACTTACTTAATTTTAATTACAATAATGAAACATAAAAACAAGTAAAGAAAAACTAAACATACTACTTTTAACTACGACATAAAAAGGGCACTTAGGAAATCTTTAGAAAAGCCTAAAGATAATCTAAGTGTTCCAGCCCACTACCAGAGGGCAGCGTGCCCAGCATACTGGTCACCTGTGCTATACTTGATTCCAATTCGAATCAAGATCAAGAAAATTAACTAGTATTTTCCTTGCTAGTAGCAATTTACAAGACATGAAATAATTCCAAATTGCAACTCGCAAGAAAAAAACTGTATGATTAAGATAAATAATATTATTGGTTAGACAAGACTCGACGCTTTTAGAATTATATAAAAACTTACTTTGTCGGTTTTTGTCTAGATTTGCTCTAGTCGATATCTTTACTAGCAAAATAACAATAAGTTTGCTACAATTAGCTTAATAACTCAGGAAATTACGTGGTTGCTAAGTATTGGTTAGGTGTCTCTACATAATACTGTCTTCGGACCAATCAAAGGGCAGCGGGCCGTGGTAGAGGGCAGACAAATGGACTAATACAGGGAACAAGAGGGCTACCGAGGGAACCCCTGCCCGTATATCAGGTACCTATATATCTTATAGATATGTATGTATACCTTTAATACTCGTAACTATTGTTATAGGTCACGTATTTTATAAAAGTGATAAGGATAAACATGGATTTCGATGAGATAAATAGTAATAAAAGTTAATGTGATATCTGATATTTCATATCATGAAATCTGTAATCGCATTGCAATGCATATAATATGTAGTTATGATGGTAGAAAAACGTGTCGCTGGAAATAGCGTTAAAAATCGTAGTTATTAATAAAAAGTTACATAATTAATCTTTATGGAGAACTTTATAAGTTTCACATTTTTCACTAGGAGTTGTACAATTTAACTGATTTGTATACATCTTATGAACAAACTTCATGTATGTAGGTAGAATAATCACTATTATTTCCTTACAACCTATAGTAAGGCTAGTTTACCCAAAGGTCTCTGAAGGTCTCGCATATGAACAAAGTTCCGACAGTCACTGAAGTAAATTCATAACGAAATTCAGCGCCAACAAGCAGCGTCATTGTCGGAAAAAACTTGGAAACAAGAAGTTCATATCGCAAGGTTGAGCAAAGTTTTATTGTGACGCGTGAAACTGCGGTGAGAATGGTACAATTTCTTTGATTTTTTTCCTTTATAATATTAGCAAAGTAGCTAAACATACCAAGAGCGGCTTGATACACTCAAAAGAGTTAGCTACTATCATTGGATAAAAAATAATACATTAATATCAAATTCAATTTTTTATTAACTAAAGAAATAAAATACATAGAAGCACATACAAGGTACATATTAATACAAAAATAACTTTAGTAATACCTAAATGACATGGAATTAACAATGTTATTCGTTTTTCAATCAACAATGTTAGTACATACATGTGCGTTTCTAGCGGACCCCGAACTAGGCAATGCCTGTATTTCAATAATTATGCATCTTTTATTTGATATTCGGTTTTATTAAACATTGTTACCAAAAAAAACGAAACATGGAAAATCATAATATTTGATAAACGGATTCAAATGTTTTTTAATCAATGGTATCGAAGGATCGACTCCGATTATTTCAAATATATCGATACTCGATTACGTAAGTGCAAGTAATGAAGTACCTGTTAGATGATTGAAAATGTTATCTGAAAATTAAACCTGATATTTTACACTACAAAGAAGTAAGTTTTAATTATGGTAGTGTACCTATTTTGTAATTTTATTGGAACTTTTAATATGTCCTTTATTTATATATGCAATATATTTATGTTGTTTTTCGTCATATCTTATTAGTTATTTACATATTTGTAAGCCTAAGGGAATAAATCTACACTCAATTCCCACAAAGTCAAATAAAATCGATTGTCAATGTATCGATAATTCCCTCCCTAAAATTGGAAGTCGTTTTTCTTTCACTCCATCCATCGATTAGCGGATTACTGTATCGCCTCACTAAGCCAGAGATACTTGGAATATGTGATTTTGGAGATAAAATCTGCTTTGGTTTGAGAAGTATTGATTACACGAGTAATTTTACGCTATTGTTTGACTACCATTAATTAAGCATTGCGACTTTACTCTGGTAATTATAAGTAGCCTTACTCGTGGCGATATAATAAATATAAACTCTTTTTAATACAAATTACTGAGAAAATTATCCATTGGTGGATATTGGTAATACAAATACACAATTTATTTATTACCATTTAACAAATATAACCTTATTTGTATAAACTTATTTTAAGTAGGTAAGTAAATTACTATTAACTGCAGTGAGTGCAAGGTTCCTAAGTGATTACGCGAGCCCTTCACTAGGTTTGAGACCTGTATCGTAGGCGCTCTCACAAATCAAACTGTCCATTGTAGTGTGTTTCGGTGCGAATTCTTTGATAATAGTATGATTTCAGAAAGTAAATTTGCAAAGATATAAAAAATTGGTTCTGGCTTAAGTTGACTATATAACATGGATAATATAATTCCTTAGTCAGAAATCAAATAAATTTAACTTTTTTAATGTTTTTTTTTTGTATAAGGTAATTCCATTTTTATCTGTAACAAAAGATTTTAAACATCAAAATCAGTCAGTAAAAACTCTTCGATTAATATGTAAATAATTAAGATAGAAGACAAAAGAAGCTTTTTTACCGTCTTATTTTAGAGAAAACACTTTTTACGATATGTGCAATATAATTACTTTTTAAACAATAACAAACTTTGTGTATTTCTATTACTATTAACCATTATTATAATATATTATGTCATATTGTGTAATGCTTTCAGATTGTAGGATTACGAATTATGTTTGTAAAATTTAGGTCGTCTGTGTTTGTCCTGGTACAACAATGTAGGGTTATGTCAACACCTAGGTGGCTGGCGCGGAGTGGGGTATCTAAATAGACTTGACACTAACACTATTATTACGAATAGTCGGCATAAAATAATATCAATATTAAATATGTTTTTTTAAAAACAATAATCTATCTACAATTCTATATATATAAAAATGAATTGCTATTCGTTAGTCTCACTAAAACTCGAGAACGGCTGAACGGATTTATCTTATCTTAGTCTTGAAATGTTCGTGAAGGTCTAGGGAAGGTTTAAAAGTAAAAAAAAATATACATAAGTTTAGGTCTCTTATTTATCGATTGAGGCAGTACGAAGTCAGCCGGGTCAGCTAGTAAAATATAAAAACAAGGGAAGAAATACTAACTAACATACTACTTCTAACAACTACAAAAAGGGGCGCTTAGAAAATGTTTAGAAAAGCCTAGAATAATTTAAGTGCTCCAGCCTACTACTAGAGGGCAGCGTGCCCAGCATACTGGCCACATTACCACGATGGATGGAAATGCTGATACGTTGAGCCAGAAAGAAAACTAAAGTATGAAACTTAGATTTAAAGTTTATGTAGCTGGTCTGCCTGTAGTTTTGTCCTCATTACATTTAAAGTTTGCTTATGTCATTTTCGGTTGCTTATAGTAACGGTAAGCCGTAACTACGTTGCAGTGCAACAGGGTAAAAATAGTTAAATAAACAATTTTAGCTAACTTGGCCTTTACAGTGTCCAAATTAGTTTTAGTAACTATGGGTTAAGGCTTAAATCTCTCTTATTTTATTTTTATTTAAATACAATTTCTGTTTCATATTTACAGCATCATTTGATTAATGTTTTCACATCTGAATAACTAAGCAATAGCCGATTCATATGGCGCTTCATTTCTTAAACAAAATAACAGAAACCTCATTTATTCCTAGGCATTTATATGGGTTCATAACTTAGATTTCAGCCCCAGTTTCCGTTTTAAGTTTTTGTTATTCTATTCTAGAACTGACAGCCATTTCAGTGGGCGTCATAGAAACCTACTTCAGTAGAAGACAATCGACACTGAAATTGTAGGTAGTGGGCGAACATTCTACGTAGGTTCGTAACCTTTATAAATACAGGAATTTACTCGCTGTCAAGTACGTAAATCAATTATTTTAATGAAATAACATTTCAATATAAGAAAAGCATTATGTATACTGACCTGTTTTCTAGTACCCATAACACAAAAAAGTCCGTAAAGTACGGAGCTAGATGGTGCTGTATAATATGTTCAGGTTTTTTTTATATATTAATTAATGATATTGTAAAAGTATGGACTGCCTTGCTACCCTGAGGTAACAACAGCAGGACAGTATCTCCTGTACTGCCTAATGGGTCACTTTGCTTGCACGAATTGATATAACTTAAACGACAATCTGCTGGATTAGAAGACAAAGAAACTTTAATTCTTAATTTACTCACTAATATTCACTTTTGTTGCCAAACTGCGATCTAATTGTACTACTAGCGACATCTATTGGCATTTCAAAGAACTAAAACTACTTTATATTTATACAGTCACATACTGTGATTTAATATTTCCACTAGCGCCATCTTTTGTCGGTCTTCAAGTCGAGAGTAAACCAGTTTCTTTTAGGCAAGCGCGCTACATCGTAGACTATAGCGTTGCTTACCATCAGGCAAGTTGTAGTTAAGCGTAAGCCTATATAATGTAAAAAAAAAAATATTGCCCTTTCTGAAAACTACAACTAGTTTATACAGATATTATATCAGACATAAACAATTAAAATAAAATAATAGCATTTTAAAAATAAATCCAATCAATCAATAATCAAAAGTTTATTGGCAAAAATGTAACCTAAAATAAAATTATGTTCTGAGTAAATATACCTGAATCGCAAATTATAATTTTTTGAATACTAGTATAAATCACCAATCACAGAGACTGATTTAAAACGCTAGATTGCGACGTGTAGCGGCTATATCACCCATATTTTCTTCCAGGCTATACAACACAACTAGTAATTCATTACTAAGAATCATTGAAAATGTCTTTAAAAAAGTTAGAAGAAATGCATTTTCCCTTGAAAGCAAATGAGCCAATTTGCGCTAACGACTGCAGTGCAAAGTGCAACATTAAAGAAGCAGCAAAGTGCTGGTGAAAGATAAATCGAAATTGTAAGCAACGGAATAGCCACGTCATTTAGAATTGAAGAGGAAACAGAATAAAAGTGTTGGTAAATAATCGTAAGCGATCATAAGCGAGTGCGGCTCAGCGGTTCCAGTGTCTGCTTTTCATCCAGACGCTCCCTGATTCGAATCCGACCCACACCTATTACTTATATTTTCAAGTCATGTGTGGATTTGCACTCGCTTAACGGTGAAGGAAAACATCGTGAGGAACTCGACATGTATTGTATGAGGACCACAATATCCGATCAACATGTGTCTTCCGTGGAAGGACCTGGGCGCCCACCACGATGTAAACGAATTAATTCTGCGGGGGGGTGTCCCGACCCTCAGTCATGAAGAAATACGACTCACAAAGAAAGAGAGAAATAATCGTAGCCGGAGTTCTGTAGCCAAAGTGGTGTATACCGGCAGTCTCGTATAAGAGCTATCTTACCCCAAAGTAAGAATGAATACCTTGACCGTAATGTCATTTGTACAGGGTCATTTCGGTAGCTTGGTCATACCTTAAAAACATGGACACCTGTTTTACTACCGTTTCTTAATTCAATCAATCAATCAATCAATATAACTTTATTGTACACCAGAAAACAAAATACAGAAACAATTTATAGTAAAATTACTTAATCTAGGTACATTGGGCGGCCTTATCGCGTAGAGCGATCTCTTCCAGGCAACCAGCAAACAGGGTAATTCTATGGCACCGTTGACTTTAAAAAAAAGGGAAACTGAAAGCTCATTTATTCAGATGTAAGAAAAAATAAAAATATCATTTAGCTCATAATAATCTTAAAATGATTAGTGATAAGGTCACCCAATGTCTCTGATTACCTTCCACCTTTATGTTAATTATGTTCTTTTTTGGAGAACAATAAAGTATATTTGATTGATTGATTTTAATGAATCTTAAAATGATCTAAATAATCTTTAAGGATCTTTACTCATCTTACACAAATTACATCGGTTTGTATAAATCAGCGTATCTGTTTATTTGTTAGAAACAAATAACTAGAAAAGTTTAAAAACATGTTAATTTCAAACACAAATCATCCACCATCAACATCATCCAACATCATTACAACACGACCAGCATTTCTATAAACAAGACAAGTTATGTTCCAAGTTACTTGTCCTGGTCAGTTTACTTTTACAATTGACTGGATTCAAAGCTAACTCGCAACTACACAACTCTGTGCTACCGCTGTTTGTGTACCGCATAGAAATATATATCTAGTAAGACGTCTTGTTTTGTTGTCCGTTTGTTTGTTAGCAGAAGTGCTGTGATTGTTGTACTTACGTCAGTTTCTGTCATTTAATATTCAAATGATATCTATTTAATGGTAATGGTAATCATTGCTAGTTAATCAGTGAATTATTGTGCTAGCGTGGTGTAAAGTTTTATACTATTACCACAATGTTTGTCTGCCTAGAACAAATTACTTACTGCTGCAAAGACGCCCTTTGAAGTGTGTGTGTATTCTTAATATTAATTTGTTTAATTTCTGCTACCTGAAACGCTTGAGTATCTATCTAGTTTTATGACGATTTGCCACTTACCTGTCAAAAAGAAGTGCTTGCAATATTTTATCAAAGAAATAAGTACTCACATTTATAGTAAGGTACTATTTATGTGTGTGTATAATTGAACATTTGTAAAGCACTTGGTTGAATGATATCGCTGAGGCTGAGGGAGGATGGTACTATGTGCGCGCTGGAGAGGAGGCCTATACTCAGCAGTGAGTAAACACAGGCTGATATGATGATGATTTTACATTTATTTATTTCAAAGTAAATCCACGTAACAATCCTAGTGCCACAATAAAATCGCAGCCTCCCAGCTACCCAGGCACAAGCTTCGTTATCACAGCACAAGTTGTCGCTTCCTACCTGCCTGTAGATTGCAGCGCGCATTCAAAGCGATGGAAACTTTCGCATTCACAGACCGTAATGTATAATTGGATGAAGTTGCAGATGTAGCGGGTTTGTAAACAACTGATTGTGGATTATAGTTGGGGCTAAGTTGTAAATAGCCTATTTAAAGTTGGAAATCCGGAAAATTACGTGATATTTTGATTTAATTATAACACCAAATAAATTTAAATAAGGTCCTCTGTTGATAGTTTACTTAAAATATGTAATAAATACGTAATATATCTTGCTAACTAAGGTTGGCTTAGCATACCTACGAGTACTTAGTTTATATAGTACAGTCTCTAAGCATTCCATATTAAATGTTTTCGGTTAAATCCAGGTCTTACAAAAAAGATTATCCTTTAATAAAACCTATGTTTGCAAAGTAAAACCTACTTCATCCCGACAATACCTTCTTTAGGTGTCTTATAAGTGTCCAGTCATGGTAGACCATTTATAGAGGTTTCTTTTTATCTGTATTATACCTAGCAACCCCTTTATAGTTTGCCACCGTCGATTAGCTCGATGCTTCACAGATCATTAGGTTCTTTCGGACCGAGCCTGGGGCCAAGGAATGCAAAATATGAATGGAATAACTTTATACATCTTTGAGATGGCGTTTGGTTGCTATTTTAATGTAAACTTATTATAAGAAAAATGATGTTTTATGATCAAACTATTAGAGTAGGTATCTTCCTTTATTTTATTAGTGAACACGCTTTAACAAGATGTCTATGTTAATAACATTAATAATATCTCCGTCTGAAAGTTGTGACTTCCTCACAGAATTAATGTAAGAGCAGTTTTCTTGGTCAGATGCATCGCGGCGGGCAACCAAGTCCTTCCACGGAAGACAAAATAATGTCCTCAGATAAAATAAAAGTAACTATACAAAGCAGAAAGTTCAAAATCTTAATTTTTTTTCTAGCTCCTGGTGTACACGTAATCCAAAAATTTTAACAAGTCCTTGTAACCAGCCTACTGTGGCGACTACTTCTATGTATTGTATAGCTATAATGTATATTTATCTTGAGTTATGTGCTTGTGAAGTGACCTGAGCTCTCATCTTTACACCGAAGGAAGGAAACCCTGGAGGCTGCGATTAGTTACGCCTCGAGAAAATCATGCGAGTGGAATAGAAGACTGATAGAAAAAAAATAGTAAGCTAATTCTATACTAATATTATAAAGCTGAAGAGTTTGTTTGTTTGAACGCGCTTATCTCAGGAACTACTGGTGCGAATTTAAAAACTCTTTTTGTGTTGAATAGACCATTTATTGAGGAAGGCTTTAGGCTATATAACATCACGCTGCAACTAATAGGAGCGAAGAAACAATGGAAAATGTGGAAAAAGAGGGGGAAAATTATTCATCTTTGAGGGCTTCCAAGTTAAGTTAGTTCAAGTCGTGGGTAGCAGCTATAATTTATAAAGCTGAAGAGGTTCTTCTTAATGCGAGCGAAGCCGCGAGCACCCTCTAGTAGTATCTATAAGTAAGACGGGCGATATTTTTGACAACAATCTTCTAGCCTAGCGTTTAATGTGTTCAAATCACAATTACGCAGTCAAACCCTGCCGTTCGTGATTATTTTCTCTCATTTTCCAATAAAGAAATTAAGTGAAACAATCCTTTTTAATTTTTCTCGCCAACAATGTTTTTTCAGGCACTTAAATTTTATAACAATTAAGTTCTATTACTATATTTAAAATTTTAATATTACACAGCATTAGATATTTGTGGCTTTAGATCAAAGTTTGCCTATGGAAACAAAATAAAATGATCGTAAAACCTTTTATTATCCAATAAGACTATCTACATACCAAAAATCATGATGATCTGTTCAGCCGTTTTTGCGTTATGAGCGTATAAATAAACAGATAAACAGAAATAAATTGTAATAACAGCTACATATACCCAATCATTTATTTTCTAATATCTTTGATGTTCAGATGTTTGACCCTCTTCAGCTTAATGACATATATGTATAGATAGATAATGGTCTTTACTTATGAAATGCCGATTTGTATGACGAAATTGAGGAAAATGATATTGACATTTAGATGCAATTGATAACAGTTATAGTTAGATGGAAAAAAGCTATGCACTGCGTATATCAATTTCTCAAAAACAGAGTATATGATAAAAATGTACCTAGTTAAAGTAGTGAAACCGACGACACATTGAAAGAGGTGTTTTCAATGACTACCCTAATAAGTAGGTAATATGAACAAGTAATACATTTTTTTTATCTAAAAGGTACATAATTCAACAATTGATACAATAAAAATTGTATTTGAAAAAATATAGCTGTACGTAACAGATACAAACAGATTAAAATGTAAGAAAAAAATGGCAATTTCATAGGTAAAGACCTATTATTACTATATAACCACAAAATTGCTAACTCATAAGCATAAAAAAACAGACCATCACATCCAAGCAATTACTCATTGTACATCAAAAAGCGTTTTAACCTACAGTTTCGGCCACCGATAAACTCTGATTAAAATCTAATCAGGCATGAGAGCTTGCAGCTTGTGCAGCGTTTTTGCCAAGCTGCGGCAATCTTCCAAACATAGCTGAGTAGAGCGTTATTACTACGACCTAGTGCTGCGGTAAATAGCTTTTTGAATAAGAGATTATTATGCCAGTAAATATTATAAAAGTTAAACTTGAAGTTTATGTGTGAACTAGTGAGTGCTCGCGGCTTCACTCGTATTAAGAAGTAAAACTTGCATCCCTTTTTTCACCCCTTTAAAAGTGGCATTTCCAAAAATCCTATCTTAGCGGATGCCTACGTAACAACAGCTACCTTCATTCCAAATTTCAGCCCAATCTGTCCAGTGGTTTGGGCTGTGCGTTGATAGATCACTATATCAGTCAGTCAGTCACCTTTGAGTTTTATATATTTAGATTTTAACTTCGGTGCTTGAGGTTCTGCTATTTGTTTGTCGGGCTCGGAGCTACTCCGCTACCGACTAAAACCTACCATGATGTCCCTTCACCTCGGTTAGGACGGGTTTCGCGGGCAAGCGAGCAATACTCCTCCGCATTCCCGTCCCAACCGCAGTCCACTGTCTGAGTGGACCCGCCTCAGGAAGGGCGAAACCCTCCCTCTTGCTGCTCGAGCGATGCCCAGGGACATCCGGGCATCGACTCCTCAGGAGGCAACCACCAGCGCTCACCTAGTATTTCTTTCAGAAACATAATACCTACTTCAACAAATCGTCCTACAAATATTTCCCTTCTGATTTCGTGTCCTATAAACCGTTGACTTGTTATAAATGATGGCAATTACTTGTTAATTTTGTGAAACACCAATCTTAAAATTCAATTCAACGTCTGGAATTTAATCACAAATTCCGAATCTTCTCACAATTTCCCGCTAATTTAGAGATGCGATAAACGTCCGGCCATTTTTAAAATTTGACCAGTGAAAAGAAGGTATGATTACGTAATTATGCTCGAGAATTTATTTAAAGAGATATTCATTACACGTCTTCTCATTTAACTAAATAGTCTTATACCTCTCTGTAGTATTTTTGCGAATAAAGGTAATCAATTTCATACAATGAAACCGCTAAACTATTTTAAATTCTTAATCATGAATGAAATGTTTAACACTATTTATAATATTATTCGAATAAATTATTATAAATGCGCATTAATTGAATCATTCAATAATTTTATGCTAGTAAGAATTTAAATTATGTGTGAATCCGGCAAAAACTCAACCATATTCTCAAGATCTCTATTCCAAAATTCTAATGCAGTCTAATTAAGGGCAGCTTAAAGGCTATGAAATTGTTAATTCGGAAATCGTTGGAAAACTTTCGAAGCACTAAATGTGGCCTTTTAACTCTGTTAATTAACGTTTAATCAGAATCTATCGGCAACGAGGCAGACAAGACTGAGTTTGTTCCACGTTTTGAAACTTCATCTAGCCGAGATGCCGTTATTGAGGCTTGATCGATGTTTTATAATGTTACAAGGGGTGGAGCGAGGGCATTAACGGCTGTATTTTGAAAAAGTGATGTGTCATGGATATTGTTTATTTTGTAAACATATCATTGATCCTCTAAGTACCAATAGGTGTAAATAAAAACGTCACTAACAAACGTTTTTGTTCATTTATTTACTTATTTTAATACGATGCTATGATCGAACGACGAATACCAAAAATTTTTACAATACCTATGTAAATTAGTGTATCAACATTTCAACAGCAACATGCCAAATAAAATAAATATTGTATCATTTTATAAAATCTTCGTATGTCGACATACGAGAAACTACAATTAAACAACGTCAAAATTTCAACAAGGGATAAGTACTACACTTAAAACTCGTGCAATTTGCTCCGACACACGAATCTCAAACTTACCTTCAGGTACGAACATAAGCTGTTACACTTTATTACCTCCTCAAAAGAGTCAAATTCATGACAACCTCACAGACGTAACTTCACTACTACGATGTTCTTTGCCTTAATAGAGTCCCTTTTGCTCATGCAAAGACACGGTTAATACCCTACAAAATAGCCCAATTTGACTAAATTAACTAATTTGCTCAAAAATTGCGACTCCTTTGCTTTCTCTGAAGATTTGAGTTAGTCGTTTTGGTAAGTGTTGTAGTAACTGAAACTTTCACAGTTCACATTATCATAGACTTATTACAGTGTTTGTTGTAAGTTAGTCGTTAAAAATAATACATAATCACACTACACAGCCCCAAGCTGATATCATTTCTTGAATTATAGAAATTGACATTAAATTTGATATATTATTTATGTTTTTTTTTTCATTAATTTATAAATAATGTATGAACAATATCAAACTCACAATATATAATAAGGTATTCTTATATCTATGCTAATATAAGAAATTGTTAACTGTTTCACAAACACACAAGAATTAAAAATTATGTATACAAATATACATATTAGCAAGAACGCCACGGAAAGTTTTAGATTTTATCAGCAGTGTAGCCTTTTATCATATCTGTTTTATTGTAAGCTGCAATAAAAGAGGTTAACTTACAAAGTTTCAAATAACTGCCACGAGTAAATGTATCCACTGCACTTTGCACCGATTTACGTTTTCATCTCAAGGAAGTCCCACTGTCTCGCAATATAAATCCATGTATAAAACGTCAAACGTCCAACTTATTCGAGTTTCTCACAATATTCCCTCGGCTCCTTGATTAAACCTTAATCAAAGTCAGGGCTGCCAAACGCAAGCGGGCTGTAGGGTTGCCACATGCCACGAATGTTTGCCGACTATGTTTACTTAGGTAAATGTTGGAGGCAAATATTAAAATAGTATAGACGTATGTACCTTAAATCAAGCCTGTGTAGCGTTTTTAATGTAGGTGTGATTGTGCAGAAAATTTTAATCTATGACACATAGAATTCTACTAAAAATGAAGAAAATAAGCCTTAACATTTCAATAAACATGTACTTTTTAGAAACAATATTTACACATATTTACACTAATAGAACTAAAAAAGAGTATTTACATCTAAACCAAATTTAAACAAGCAAAAAAAAAAAAATTTAACTTTTTAGAATAATTGATTCAATATTTAATTCAATATATCGTAGCTGCAAAAAATAAGTCTCAAAAACAGCAAAATTTGATCGAGAATGTGTTCATTCACAGAAACCTTTTAAGAGCTTTTTGACCCCGTTTTCCCCAGAGGATGCAGTTTCATAATAATAAAATGCTTATCCCATTTAGGGAAGAAAACTCCATTTCCGACATCACGCAAACCCAGAAATAGAGGAGAAATTTCCCAATATTTTGGGCAAAATATATTTAAGCTCGTTTATCTTCATCAAAATTTAGATGTTGCTCGCGTCAGATTATACTTCCCCCACTTTTGCAAGAAAAAATGTTTTATGCGAGATTAATTGTAGGAAATCAATTGGTAGACATAATTTACGTAAGTAATTACTGTCAGAACAAACATAATATCCATTATGGTGTTCTAATTCAGGTACAGACCTCTGATTGAATGATTGGCGAAACTATATGAAATATTTGAGTTTTAAAGAAGCTTACAGTTTATAGAAGGGTAACAACCGCTTAAGATTTCTGAATCTACTCTAAATTTATTACAAGTAAAGTGGCGCCTCCTTGTGAATTCCCTCGCTCTCAAGCAAGATAAACAAAGCAAACCAGTGAACCAGCAAAGCAAGTTTCAAACGCATAAAATCTCATTACTGTAGCATAGAAGTTAAGTCTGCACCAACAATGCGTTTAAACATAATTAAAGTTTGTGCTTCAAATAGTGATGTGTAGTGTTAAGCCACAAAATTATTTTTATCGATATATTCATCAAAATTAATATCATATTATGAGAGAGGTCCCAGCAGTGGGACGAAACCAGCTGTGGATGATGATCAAGATTATTGAACAATTCATATCTTGTTATAAGTAAGCAGTATAGAAATTTATTTTTACATCAGATCACGTTCATTTCACAATTACTACTGCTATTAATTTTATTTCACTATTAGTGACTGATTTTAGTATTATTTATTCTTCGTTAGTATGTGAACAAAATTCACCAAACCAACACTTTAAAAATACATTATCATCATCATTGTGGTTAGTTAATTGTATCATCATTGTGTATCAGTTACAGGTAAAATTTATTTACAATAATAAAATATAAAAACAAGTGAAGGAAAACTAAACATACTACTTCTAACTACTACAAAAAGGGGGACTTAGAAAATCTTTAGAAAAGCCTTAAGATAATCTAAGTGCTCCAGCCCACTACCAGAGGGCAGCGTGCCCAGCATGCTGGCCGCATTACCACGCTGGATGGCAATGCTGATATGTTGAGCCAGAAAAAGGCCAGCATTTTGGTCATGCGTCGCGTCAACCAAGCGCTCCGAGAGGTTTTGGAAAATAGTATGGGCTCCCGGACCCCACGGCCCCAAAGTCTCGACTCCAAATGGCTCAAAGATGTAACCTCGCCCGAGGTTAGCATATTTGCGTCTCTTGTGATGCTCGGCAATAATAGCCGCCGCTCCAGCCCGACACCGTGTCATAGACAGATGAGACGGCGCCAATGTGTCGACGCAAGTTGGGTCCCACACAAGGGGCCGACCCAACTTCCAGGGCACAAGAGTCATACCGTCAGGTCTTTTTCCATCGTCACGTGCTAGGCCGCTCGGTTCGAGCATAGCTGCAACATTGGCAGTGGAAAAAGCCCGGCGAATGATGTCGTTCAGACTAGCGTGGCGGCTAATTCTACCAGCACTCCTCGAACATGAGAGGCCGTGGCCGTCAGTTACAGTATTGTAAATAATGTGATGTGTAGAGTTTTACGCTAACTTTTAAGCCAAGTTAAAATTACTCCTACCTCATAATACTGTCTGACAGCTACCACGCGGTCCAAAGATTCATAGTATTTAGCGACTATGTATTAAGATTACGTCAAAAACATGAAATAAACAATATTTTTATAAATATCGATCAAAATTACTAGTTTATATCGCCCTACGGTCGCCCAGTCCTATTGCGTGCAATGTATTGTTGATTAATGATTGTTTCGGTGGTTTTCAATAACAATCATATAAGCAAAGCTATAATTTGAACTTTGTAGATTTTAAAATCCTTAAATTTAAGAATATCGATAAACGTCATAACTTCATATCGTCCCATCCCTACGAAGCGCAGCGTCTGCGGTCGCCCAGCCCTATTGTGTGCAATGTATTGTTGATTTATAATTGTTACGGCTCCACAGTTCTTTCACTTAGCTTCAACCTATTTATAGCTCTTCAACTTTCCACAATCGTTTTATAACCTCTCGCCCTATTTCAATTGTTAAAAGTAGCTACTGGTTTTATTTACTCTATTTTTATGTGGATTGTAGTAACTACTGAAATTAATCATTTTTTTAGGCTGAGGTTAAGTATATGAAAAGTAAATCAGTAAACCCTATTTTTAAGTACACATAGGATCTAGTTTTAGGTTATGTTATAAGCAATATTATATGTAGTTAAAAAAAATGGAAATTATGAAGATATAATGTATATGTCACGAACCATTTCCCAAAATTTTGCGCAGCACTAAAATATAAAATTCTTTACATAAGTTACTTGCACATAAGAAAATGCATGGTGATTTCAATTTGACTGTTATTAACTACCCAAGTCATGTTATAAAGTACTTTTGTATGTTAATTTGAACGCAGAACTAAGTTGCTAGCATTTACCTACTTATGACAAAACGACACCCTAATTAAAAACTTACAACGGAATATTCTACCTTTATACATGGTTTTGAAGCAACAGTAAAATAAACCTTGTTAAGATATATTTCAAGGCTATATTTGCTTGAAGAGTGTAGGATGACAATGGGGGCCCAATTAGCCAGGACTGCATTCGTGCGATGTCATGTAAATGAAAACATTCGTGTAAAGGTGAAGTATTGTGATTTGGAAACAGTGAAGATATTTCATCCAGTACGTTGGATAGGTTAAATATTTTTTTGTTTATATTATATATAAAATAAATGTATAAATCTCCACATGCGGATTTACAGCGCTGAGACTATCAACCCAACTACAAAATTACAATTGGATTACAATTATTTTTTATAAGCACAATAAATAAAACGGTACATATTTAACTACCTGTTCTTCTGGCACTTAACATACCGGAAAAACTGTAATAAAAAACAAAATATCTTACTCATTATATCTAACACTAGTGGGTGCTCGCGGCTTCACTCGCATTAAGAAATAAAACTTGCATCCCCTATTTCACCCCTCTAAAAGTGGCATTTCCAAAAATCCTTTCTTTGCGGTTGCTACGTCATAATATCTACTTTCATTCCAATTTTCAGCCCAATACGTCCAGTGGTTTGGGCTGTGCATTGATAGATCACTATATCAGTCAGTCAATCAGTCAGTCAATCAGTCAGTCAATCAGTCAGTCAATCAGTCAGTCAATCAGTCAGTCAATCAGTCAGTCAATCAGTCAGTCAATCAGTCAGTCAATCAGTCAGTCAATCAGTCAGCCAATCAGTCAGTCATCTTTGAGTTTTATATATTTAGATTACTTTTTAGTATCCTATTACACGTGTACTAAATCTACTAACTGACTCCTTAGGTGTTGTTGCTACGTATTAATTAGAATCCCGAAGCCATTCTACAAAGATAACGATCGTAAACATCACAATAGCTATCAAAGGTTCCAATCAAAAGTTATTCGACAACGTCGTCAAAATGAACATTAAATGTAATCAAATACACCTAAATCTTCAACGTTTACTGCTCCATTACAACAGATAATATCGGAAATTGTTTCGAGCAGATAATATAAACTATGTCAAGGAATAGATTTTTAAATAAATTTAAGTTTCGCATAAGAAGGCCAAAACTAACTTAATACACGTTTTTTGGATTATAAAATGACAGTGTAAAAATTATCAGATATTATTAGTTACGAGTACCTTTCAGATAGTAGGTACCTAAGCATTGCAATTGCTAACTCCATGAAGATAAGCTATATCAATGAATACTATTTAATTTGTGAATTATACTCTATTAAACAATTTCTGTGGGTCTGCTTATATTTTTGCACCTCTTTCTAAGCCTGTAACCTACACAAAATCTGGTCTGATAAGCCAGCCCAAACGCTCTCTCTCTCTCTTCGAGTCTTATTTCCTCATGGCTTATGTTCATCACTCCCCCGCAGAATTAATTCGATAAGGGAGTTCTCTTGAGCAAAAACAACGTGGTGGGCGCACAGATCCCTCCGGAATGCTACTCAAATAATAAACCTACAGCAAACTCTCTCTCTCCACTAAATCTGATGATGGCTACATCCATAAACCTTGTGTAAATTTATGGTCCCTCCATAAGTGGCCGTCTCCTTCGATCGCTCGTTTCAGATAACTTGAACAATATATCGCTACAAATGAATACAAGTCGTAAGTGAAACATCTGTCTTACCTAACAGGGGGAATGTTGTTATTTCAGGTTTTTTATATAAAAAAAACCTGTAAAAAATGTGTTAATATTGTTTTTTGTTTTCTGGTTTTTTTATTAAAGTTCTCTTCTCTCTCTCTCTCTCTCTTTGAGTCGTATTTCCGCATGACTGAGGGTCGTGACTCCCCCGCAGAATTAATTCGTTAGGGGAGTTTTCTTGGGCAGATACATCGTGGTGGGCGCCCAGGTCCTTCCACGGAAGACGCATGTTATCGGATATTGTGGTCCTCAAACATGTCGGTTTCCTCACGATTTTTTCCTTCACCGCTAAGCGAGTGCAAATCTACACATAACTTGAAAATACAAGTCATTGGTGTAGGGCGGATTCGAACCAGGGTGCGTCTGGATGAAAAGCAGACACTGGAACCGCTGAGCCACACTCGCTTATAAAATTATTAAAGTTAAATCTCATTTATATCTTGCTTGCGGATTTCCTCGCATTATTTCCGGATAAAAGTCTATGACACTCTTAAGACTCCATACTAACTACATACCAAACATCATGAAGATACGTTCAGCCGTTTTTGCGTAGTGAGCGTATAAATAAACAGATAAACTGAGACACAGATAAACTGACAAAAAAAAAAAATGCTGAAACGGGTTTTATCATCGATTTGAAGTATATCCCAACATATTTTTTTTAATATCTTCTATGCTCAGGCTTCGAACCCTCTTCAGCCTTACTATTTGTATAGTTTTTATTTTACCTATTAGAATCATAAAGGTATAAATAATTAATAGATGGATATACTAACTTCTACAAATATGTACGCAGAATACATAAATACATCATTTCCAAAAATTACTAAAATATAAATTTAGGCCAACAGACATTTCTTAACACTAAATACAATATTATGATACTAGCTGTGCCAGCGACTTCGTTCGCATGGAATAGTTATTACTATAAAAAAGGTTCTAGTGAGTTAATCTTAAAAAATAGACATATACTAGTTTAACTTTAAGTTTTAGTTATTTTAGTGGTACGTTTACACTCTGTAGTACATAAATAAAGGATTTATTATTATTATATATACTGTTGCAGACATTTTGTTAGATCATTCCAAGAGGAATAATTTTTTCATACATATTTTTTGATATCTCGAACCGTTTTCGCAGCACACGCAACGGAAGCCCTCAAAGATGAATAATTTCTCCGTTTTTTTCACATTTTCCATTGTTTCTTCGCTCATATTAGTTGCAGCGTGATGTAATATAGCTTAAAGCCTTCCTCGTTAAATGGTCTATCCAACACAAAAATATTTTTTTCAATTCGCACCAGTAGTTTCTGAGATTAGCGCGTTCAAATAAACAAACAAACTCTTCAGCTTTATAATATTAGTATAGATTTAGGTATGCTAGATTAACATTTACAATGTTATACTTTTCAAACTCTTTGCCAGACTTACATTAAAATATCAAGAGAAAAAAAAACAGTAAATTTACCTCACTCTCGTAAATAAAGTCGAATTACTAAACTGGTAAATCAATGTACATTCAAAGCTTTCGGGGCTTAAATAAATAAGCAGCTTTAAGTATTTACGTTTGCTTTTAAAAGTTCGCGTGTAAAAGAAACTACAAATGAATCGGGAATACATGAGTCAATTTCTCCGTAAAAAAGTTAAGTTATTAAAAAGAAGGTTTCAAGTCCTAACATTTTTTTAAGTAGGTACATAGTGTGAGTACTTATGTACATACATACATACGTCATGTAATACTTTTTAAACAAAATGTAATAATTTAAGTTATCATAATATACATATTATTCCGCCTTCATATTATTATAAAAGCACAAGTTTGGGTGTGAATATGATTGTTATTTTTAAAGCTTAAGGATTTGAGATATTTTGTTATGGAAATAGAATAAAAACTAAACTAACGTTTTATATAGAGTTTATCGATAAAATCTCGATATATGTGTAAGTACATAGAAAATCTAGATTTACTTTATCGACAGTACTTACTGTCTTCAAAATCCGGTTCTAAAAAAACGTTTCAAGGTCATTGAACACTTCAAAGAGACCGCGCTATGAATCTGAGATGAGACGACAAAAAGATCATCCTCAGGAACTGTCTTAAAAAGATCGTCTCAAGAAAAGAAATTAATCGGCTTTCGCTAAGTCTGTGCGCTAATTAAGATGAATCTCTTCATTCAGCACGTTTCATACCTTTTTTGCATTTTTCCATCTTTCAGATGAGATTTTGTTGCTTATTGTTTTGCACGTCAAGTTTCTTTCAAATGGAATTTAAAATATTGGATTGTTTAACTATGATGTAATTATTGCTACCTTATATGATAATACATTTAATTTTAAAAATAACAATAAAATGTTTTTCCCGAAAAATAAATCATCATCATCAGTCTGTAATCTCCCACTGCTAAGCATAGACGTCTTCTTGTACGCCACTCGTCCCGGTCCTGCGCAAATAGAATCCAGGTGCTCCCTGTGGTTATCGTCAACCCACCGCATTGGTGGACGACCTCTGTACACACAGGCATAGAAATGGCTAGAAAAAAACACATTGAAAAACACAATCTCCTACCTCTTCTTCTTCTTCTTCTTTCTTAGCCTTTAAGGAGTCCATTTCTGAACATAGGCCTCTCCTATTTTTCTCCATAACTCGCGATCTGCTGCTCTAGCCATCCAGTTGTGACCCGCGTGCTTCCAGATGTCATCAACCCATCGTAACGGTGGGCGGCCTCGTGGTCTCCTGTCTGCCCATGGTCTCCACACTACTAGTCTTCGTGTCCATCGGTGACAGTCCATTCGAGCAATATGGCCAGCCCATCTCCACTTTCTTCCCGTAATGACTTCTACTACGTCTTTTAGTCCCGTTTTTCGCCGTATCCACTCGTTTCTCCTTCTATCGCGCAAGGTGATTCCGAGCATAGCTCTTTCCATGGCACGTTGCGCGACTCTAAGTTTCTCAGCTGATCGTTCTGTGAGAGTCATAGTTTCAGCACCGTACGTGAAGACCGGCGTGATACATTCTTCGAATACCTTGGCCTTCAGTTTAATAGACAGCAATCTCCTACCATTCACAATCAATTTAATTTGCATATTTACTCATACAACGATTAACAACACCTTTTATTTTTCAGTAAATTTTGTATGCTCTCTGTACAATACCAAAGACTACTTCAAACCTAGTTGATTGCAGTGAAAATAAAGATTAAAGTTCCAAGACACTGAACTCATCAAAATAAACTACGAAAGCCCAGACACTGAAAGAGAAGAAAGAAAGAACCGTCAGTGAATTTACACTACGTATCTCTGGCAAGTGAGCGATAATGATAAAGTGTTGTATAGAACGGAAATCTGTGTGTTAAAAAGCGTAGGAATTTCTAGTTGTAGCACGTTAAGTGAGTAGTCAAATGGGATCTACGATACCTATCTATGTACGTACATATGTATATGTTTTCTTAACAGTTTTGGTACATGACTTACACACAATTCTATAACATACATAATTATGAATAGGGTTAACCGAGATTTTAATCACATTAATTGGTTAAAAAAATAACTTTGAGTTCATCAAGGAATTATCTGTTTACCAATTTTTTTAATAAACGTTTTAGGCGTTTGAGCGCGAAGTCGAAATGAAAATACACTAACTAATTTATAACATTAGTGTAGTATTGTTTTAACACGAAATAGGCTTATCTTTGACTACAATCGGTCTGAAGTTAAGCACCGCTGTAGTTTAAGATTTTGCACGTTTGCTTTGGAGAAATCTATTTACTATTAATACAGTACCAGTTAGGTACTGTATTCTCTGTCTAACACAGGTTTTTGAAATTATTAATCACATTCATATTGTACTCATCTGAGGAATTTTTTCTGGTTCAAAACCAGTTTTA
The DNA here is from genome assembly GCA_927399415.1 of Macaria notata. Lineage (NCBI taxonomy): Eukaryota > Metazoa > Arthropoda > Insecta > Lepidoptera > Geometridae > Macaria > Macaria notata. Next base: position 3,732,932 of record OV656737.1, read on the forward strand.
AATGTGTATTTGGCTTATATAGGAACTCATTCTCTTTTGTGTACCGTTATAAATAAATAAATAAATTTACTCTAAATTTCAACACCTTTGGGTTATAATTTTATGGAAACAGGGCTCCAGGTATCGAGTTCCATAATTATTATTTAACCCAATGTACCACCCCAAAATCTAACAAGAAATAGCTACTTTTCTTTTCGTATTATTATCAAACCACTACCAAGATGATCGCCCCTCTATAAAACACATTTCCTTATTATTAAACATGCGCCGCTCGCTTGGCGCTTTGCGCCCGCCGATACACGCGTCTACTAACAAATATACTTCTCGAACTAAATTTATCTATCTATTCTCACAATTAGAATCGCTTAAAGTGATATACTCTAAGGAGAAGGGAAGAGGGGTAAGGGGGAAGGGCGTGCGGTCGCGACGTAGAGAAACAGATTGTATGATAGTGCTTTGTGTCGTCTCACAAAACTCATTGAAATGTTTAATTGGCTCATGAATTGTTTTAATTTTGGCTGTGATATCGTCTAGTAGTATATGGACCCATTGTGTTTGTAATAACTCAAATTCTTTTGAGGTTCAGGAAAATACTCGACTAACGGAAGATACTCTATTTGTAGTTCGTAATTACTAAAAGATTAAGGTCAAAAATAGATTAGAGATTATGATAATAAATCTGGCTAACATAAAGCTTTATAATAATGTTACTTTAATGAATTACCTACTTATAGAAATGTAAAACTTTCGCTCAATCATCTCCTTTATTTATTACTCTGTCTAAACATTGGTGTTTCCTTCCAAACCATCAATGTCATTTTTTGGTAGTTTAGAGGTCAAAGGCCCCCGACCCGCCTAAGACTGTAGATTTCAACCATTGTGGATAATCTCCCAGAAACACCAATTGATTGGTTAGCAGGAGGGCTTTATTAAGCAAATTAACTCGTAAATAAGTTAATATTAACTGTAAGTTATTCAAGAGACAAGAGGACACGCGACCTACTGTATGTCTCGTAAAGTAGGTAGGTAGAGTGTGACCTAATGATCAACAAATGGTTCCAGCCTTTGTATAGCCAAAGAGAGATGACATTAATTTGTAAATTTTGTTAATGTATCCGTAGATAAAAAATATTATGTTCAGATATCACGCTTTAGGTATTTCTCGCGGTGATCTTCCGCATATGAGAAATAAGAGATGATCTTTCTCAAAGCGATATCTTCGCATAATTAATTCCCCATGGCTAGGTAGAATTCACGTACATAAGGTTTAAGAGAGTTCGTCTCTCTCTAAGTCTTACTCCAGCTGGAGCTATTTTGCTTTAAGAAAGTTTAGTTTTATGTGTATGATCTTTACACAATAGAATGTTTATTGAGTATCCCAATAGGAAAATTAGTAGAATAAAATATGGTATTACTCATAAATAGAATGAAAATTATTATTTCACTTATGTAACATTGTAGCATATTACGTGATTCATGTGTTTGAAATAAGGTAATTAAAGTGGAGTGTAACCTCCTAGTAGGTATATTAAATCTTTGCATGGGAGGATGGTAGATTCCCCGTAGTAAAGAGTTAAAATAGATACGTACATGCGTACAATATAAAAGTACATGATTTTTAGTCCATATTTATAATATAACATTGTGTAAAAGTAATAATACAACGCTTATTTTCGTAGACCACTTTCTTATTTATGAAAGTGATTTTAACATTACACAAAAATCGAGATCTGGTTATTAGAAGATGTTTTGTTGAATACAGATTATTAACAACTCCAGATAGGTACATTTAAAATGGAACAGACTCACCGGATAACAGCATACATTTTTCTTGCTCACCGGAACTATTGATAGGTAACACACACACTAGAGACTCAAAGATAGAATTCAAATTATTCAAGCAAAGAAGTTAACTAATCAGTCTAGAAGCCTATGATGGACCCAAATTCTCCGTTGCCGTCGACTTTAAAATAAAAATCTCACTCGCGACTCTGAATTCTTTTAGTTTTTTCGCACCGCTCCGAATCTCTGTCTCCGTTCCTTTTTTCCGTTCCTGTCCGTCCCTAAAATTAGCCTACACTCGCTTTTATAGTTATCCCTTCCACCCTACTGCTTACATAGTCTGTCTTTCTCTAATCCTAGGCCTCACTGTCTATCCAGTTAAGTGGATTTATTTGTAACTATAATTTATTGCCCGCGCATGTACACGCTCTCCTGCGGATTCGCCTGTATGGATATTGGACACAAAACAAACCTACGTTTTATACACGCATTACTATTTTATCTGGCTACGCTGCCCAGGTCATCAGTACCTGTTAAAGTCGTAATGGTTTACCAACATACAACTTTCCATTCTCATATCTCCAATTTTATGATTGCTCGCGTTGCTTAGAACATCAGGGATCGCTATGACATACAAACATACCAACTTTCTCTCCTATACCATTAACATAGTAGTCCTGTCATCGCAATATGTTTATACATTTCGTTTATCGAAACGATTCCGCCATCGTAATACTCGGACTTCGTGGAACACGACCTCTCCTTAACAATGTCACAGTTTTAGCCGTTTATGGCATAGATTTGTTTGATCGATGTAATTACTATGAAATACCAAGCAAGATTCGAACCCGCCGTTGTCATCGTTTATCATAATCCTTATGGTCAAGATGATGATGATGAAACCATTAGAAAGGTTTTTCCGATAGTGATGAATTTGGTGTACTTATTTTTCCGATTAAAATGGTAAGCAATGCTCGAAATTGCAGTTAAATAAAGTTGAATATTTTCAAATGTCGATACGGATGAAATTGGCTTGATTTATCTGCTTGGAGTAGGACTCGAACCCGCTCTTAACGGCACAGTATTTAATGTATTATTTCTCAGTCGTCGATGATAATGATGATGGTTTAACGGCCTAAAATGAACCGTTACAGTTTCGACCCCAAGATAAAGTCGTGGAAGGTTTATCATAAAGCTGTAACGAATTTAGCTTTAAGCTAACCATCATCATGATATATAATAGTCTTAAGTTAAAACTTACCAAACAATTACCTTTACTTACGTTACGACCTTTTACCTCCCCATGGCGTCATAATATTTTTTTTTTTTTTTTAGAAATCAATACAAAAGTAATAATCTGAAAGACCAAAACCTCTTAAATCTCTCATTTCAAAATACAATCATGTGGTGTAAGTGGATTCTAAAAGGACTATCAATGGGCTAAGTGTTATCGTATGCTCCAGCACTGAGCATCATCATAAAAGTCCAATGGTGACATACGGCCTTAGAACCTCCGGAAGTAACGAAGACCAAAAGGAAGTAGACAAGTCTACTCTGTCCTAGTGACACATAAAGAGTAATTTCAAGACAGGTCCAATCTTTCGACCCCTTTAGTTACCCGGTATGCCCTCTAATCTCCAGCACCAACATCTTAGGGATCAAGGTAGTAGAGTACAGGTGTACTGTAGTACCCCGCATTAAGGTCAGGCCTCACGTAGAGGGACCGCATAGGCTATAACGACCCAATTTGAACGATATGCCTCTACCCAGCATTGAAGTTACATACCATAACAATAACCCTTTGATCATGCAAATAAATAACCGCAAATGTTGTAGATATATATCAAGGACTTAAGCTTATCCTAACACCAAAATGTCCCAACATTCGTGATTATTTGGAGTGATGGATAACAATTATATTTTTAGAACGAGAGACTGTTCTCTTCTCAGAAACATACTGAATCATTGAGCCCTTCCTTACATTGTTTTTTTTTTATTTGTTCATATGTCTCTACAATCATGGCCCTTTCACACACCTCAATAACTTAGTAAATATTCGCAATGATCAGAGAACTGAGTTGGTTTACCCCCATTATGACATCCATGGGTACATACCACACAACGTTACCTTTACCAAACAACATAAAAATGATACAAAGGTAGCTTGTTTTGTTTCAAAATTTAATAACAATTATAAAGTTTACATACTATATGCAAAATGTTCATCACCCCTGAGCATTACGCAAAATTATACTCCAACCGCTTTATTAAGAAAACGCAAATTGAAAAACTTTATTGCTTATGTGAATCGCAGTTTATTTTGCAATCAATTAATAACACACTGTTACTATTTTGCAAAGATAAAACAAAACATCACTATTTACTTACCGATAAGTAGATCATTACTAAAATAAGATACTCAGCCGATCTCGTGTCGGTGGCTGACCTATAAAATCTAACTAATTATCCTGAAATGTGAAAAATACGATCAATGAATATAATTGAAGTAGGTGGGTACAAGTGATTACTCAGTGATATACCGAAGTCGTTAATCTAATCCTATAAGAGTAAAATCACCAGATTACTGTTTAAATTTAGAATCTACTGTCACAATAATTTACAACTAAATGATGTTGTACTTATAAAATGAAATGGTAAGTACGACCCCAAACCACCTGAAAATACTGATCTCTTACGATGTAAGTAAACAACCTGACAGTAATATAAAATAACGAAATGTCGACCCCACTGTAAAATAGTTTTAACTTATTTCAACTATATGTAACAAAGTAAAGAAAAGTCAATGGAAATTCCGACCCCGCAATAAAATTATTTTGAAATTCATAACTACTGGACCTACCGTCATCGTTTAAGTACCTTTTACTAAAATAATGAAAAGTATCTTCAACAAAAGCTTCAACTAATTATATTTTTTTCTACAATAAACCATTCGTGCGTGCTGGTGTAAAAGTTGTACAATCCTACTCTAGATGCCGTTTTACCGTTGTCATACCATCTACCAATTCTACGATCGAAACACATACATAATCATAGCTAATCTATTGAATAGCAGTAGTATTATTATTTTTTTTTACGTTAGGTAGGTTGTTGTACTATTTAAAGATGATTGATTTTGTGTAAGCAAGTATTTTGTTCAAGTGAATGAATAACAAGCATCAGAACCATGCCTTTATAAAATAACAGTAATTTAAGTTAGTTCCTTGTGTAGCGTTATCTTTAAAGTTACACACATTAATTCATGAAAGATAAAATAACTGGTAATAGGAGAAAATTCATTAAAATAAAACACGACCCCATTAAATAAAATAACTTTCCTATTTTTTTTCTTTTCCAAAGATAAAGTTACCGTATCATTCAGAATAACTTTTATGAAAATATTACTATCGTAAGTTCCAATACATTAGAGCGCACGCCGATTGTTAGTTCCAATATAGATCACTAGCTGTCACTACTAGTATGCAATGGAGACCTATATAAAATTAATTTGGTAAGTGTTGGTTAAAGAGAGAATCTTGCCTCGTTGCAGTACAGTGCAAAATTGTTAGATGGCGCTATTAAACAATATTCGGGACTTAGCTGTTTATTATGACATAATGACACGTTGCCAGCTCGTGCACCAATATTCTTTGTGAGACGTTGCCGCTCTTACCTATTCGTTTTTTGTTCGTGTCGTGGACTGATGTCTTGGCGATGTGCATTTTATTTGATTAAAATATAAAGTGCTGCCATTTTAGCGCTTTCCGCTAAATCTGGTTCTTTTGAGATAGTTTAGAGCGCAAAACACATTCCCCCTTTTTTTTTCATAGTAGTTATTTATGCTAATTACGACATGCTAAAACGAGAATTTGTAGTTGGTTGAAAATTATGTTATCGTCAAAATGTTGCGATATCAGAGCACAAAAGAAAATCGACAAAGGATACCTACCTACAAAATAAAGTTCGCTTTTCTTGTCGTTTTGCTTTTAACTAGCACATTAGTGCGTTATCTACCTAATATTTTTAAATATAATAATTATCCAAATCTAGCGCTTTTTTTTGTCAGTTAGCGCGGAATGAGCTTTTCTTTCTAGCAACACTGGCTGGATATGAAAATTGTGTTGCGTGTGAGAACGTTCTAGTTTGTCCACACAAATAAAATCAAAAGCTGTGTAATTAAATGTATATTAGATTATTTTTTTTTTTATGGTAAGAAGCTCCGCAATTATTAAATATAAGTTACAAAGAACATTTAAGATACATTATCCATCAGATGATTTTGGTAAAGATTCACTTTTACTGTAAAGATAAAACAAAAATGTCCGAAAACAAAATAGGCCACCCAAAATTGAAGATTTTATATATATCCAATTCATTAATCACTTGACATGAACCAACATTAAGATGAATTCCGACCCCATCATAAAGTTATCTAAGATTAAATCATCTTTTCTAACTACATATTGTTACACTAAAATAAATTAAACCTTTTCCAATAATTTCCGGATGTAATTATAATACCTTTCGAAATACTGAGTCGGTATTTAATCAAACGCGTAATATTATACCTTCTTTCACTTCTTCGCAATGTATTGTCGCATTGTAACCCTATACAAAATGTTTGTTTGAACTTGTTTACTAAACCTACAAGAGATATCATCATCCACAGCTGGCTTTGTCCCATTGTTGCATGAAAATTATAACCTACTCTAAATAAACTTCGAAATCTGATCTAAAAATTAGCTATAAATGATTTTAAAATTATTGTATTGAAAATAACATATAAATAGTATTTAAACAAAAATTGACAAGTACAGACAAAATCGCACGTATCTGTTTGTCGTCATACCAAAACCCTACTCGCGAGCCCCTTGGGTCCTGAGCACCACTAGTTTAGCATATCATTGTGGAATGACTCATTCGAACAACTATTAAAATATTATTAAGCTAAGAGAGAGTAAGTGCGTACATGTTACTTAGAATTCATATAAAAAATTAACTATCAGAAGTCATGAATTACACCTATATATTATATTTCCTAGCTCGTATTTTTAGTACTTTTTACAGTCGCCTAAGTAAACGTAGTTTATCTAAAATGAACTAATATAACAAACATCTATTACTTACATACAACAAAATCCATTGCTATGAATAAACATAAAGTTGATTTCCTATACATTCAAGTGAGGTTTACGCTATGGCTGTATTTACATTTATCATTTATCACGACCCCATCAATTAAGACTTTTAATATGTAATGTGTATGAAATATGTATATATTTATTTATGTATATTTTGAGTATGTATTGGTCTTTTAACTAACGTATGCATCTAATTTATATATATATATATATTTTTTTTACACCGCCCGCTATAATTCCCAGTAATGTCCATAAAAGGGTTGCCCGGAAGAAACCGCCCAAGGCGACAAGGCCGCCCAATGTGCATCACCTCAACATATTTAAGCTTTTTTTTTTGTTACCTCTATGTTTTATGGTGTACATTAAAGATCTATTCTATTCTATATGTATAAAATAAATGAATACTAAACTATTATATAGCCAGATCTCTAAAAGTCCCGTAAGTGTTTTGTTTTTATACCTTAACTTGAGTTATTTTTCCACGCCTGATTTTATTTTTACTGCAAAGAATTTCATTCCCTAAGTCAACGCTATCAGCCAACGCCTACTAAAATTTACACTCTCGGCACTTGTACTCAGCACTCTAATCGATTTCATAACCTAAGTCCAGAAACAAACATACCTACCTATATAATATGTACATACTAGGTTTTAAGCTACTATGCGCGCGGATAAAACCGAGACCGAAATTCTCTGATTGCAATTTTGATCAGTTACCTATGTTACACAGAATCCTGTCGAGTTGTAGGTATATATTTATAACAACTGTTTTACCTACATATACTTTCGACCCCGTAGTTTACGAACTTTAATAAAGTAGATTTTAGTCGACCCCAAAGTAAATAAATAAATAAATAAACAAACACTCCGGGACACCGCACACAGCGCCATCCAGCCCCACACCAAGCAAACGCCTGCGTCGTGGGCACCAGGCAACGGACACAACACTCACACACCCCTCCCTTAGCAAACACACACCCACTATACACACACACACGACCAAACCCAACACAAGTGATTACAAATCTCTATAATGCATAACCACTCGTGTCACGCGGGAATCGAACCCGCGACCCCCAGACCAGAAGGCAGAGCCACCACCAACCAAACCAACAGGCCAGTCAAGGTCTTATTATTTCATGAAATAATGTTATGGAGTGAAAGCGCGGAGATATGATAATTAGTGCAAAGAAAATAAGACGTAACTAACACGGATTAAGTAGATAAATAAATAAACAACTCTCCATTGTCACACACATACAAAATCAAAATTAATAAACCCACTCACACAAACCACTCTAATGTCACAAATAAAGGCCACCGCCAAAAGCAATCTCCTCCAGGCAACCATTGGATGGAGAAAAATAAATAAAGTTAGTCATAGTAACTATTGCCTATTATTTTATAAAAAAAGTATTTCCTGACCTCATCCATTTTCACGGACAGCAAATTATGCCAAATCTGGCAATTTTTTTTTTTTTTTTTTTTTTAAAACAATTCACGATCAATCTGCTTCCCATATTTTTTTTTATAAGATATTAAGATAACAACAAAGCAATTAATTAAAAAAGGAACCTCTTATATCCTGGTCACGTCATCTTCAAATTATGTACCACCCCAAAATCTAACAAGAAATAGCTACTTTTCTTTTCGTATTATTATCAAACCACTACCAAGATGATCGCCCCTCTATAAAACACATTTCCTTATTATTAAACATGCGCCGCTCGCTTGGCGCTTTGCGCCCGCCGATACACGCGTCTACTAACAAATATACTTCTCGAACTAAATTTATCTATCTATTCTCACAATTAGAATCGCTTAAAGTGATATACTCTAAGGAGAAGGGAAGAGGGGTAAGGGGGAAGGGCGTGCGGTCGCGACGTAGAGAAACAGATTGTATGATAGTGCTTTGTGTCGTCTCACAAAACTCATTGAAATGTTTAATTGGCTCATGAATTGTTTTAATTTTGGCTGTGATATCGTCTAGTAGTATATGGACCCATTGTGTTTGTAATAACTCAAATTCTTTTGAGGTTCAGGAAAATACTCGACTAACGGAAGATACTCTATTTGTAGTTCGTAATTACTAAAAGATTAAGGTCAAAATAGATTAGAGATTATGATAATAAATCTGGCTAACATAAAGCTTTATAATAATGTTACTTTAATGAATTACCTACTTATAGAAATGTAAAACTTTCGCTCAATCATCTCCTTTATTTATTACTCTGTCTAAACATTGGTGTTTCCTTCCAAACCATCAATGTCATTTTTTGGTAGTTTAGAGGTCAAAGGCCCCCGACCCGCCTAAGACTGTAGATTTCAACCATTGTGGATAATCTCCCAGAAACACCAATTGATTGGTTAGCAGGAGGGCTTTATTAAGCAAATTAACTCGTAAATAAGTTAATATTAACTGTAAGTTATTCAAGAGACAAGAGGACACGCGACCTACTGTATGTCTCGTAAAGTAGGTAGGTAGAGTGTGACCTAATGATCAACAAATGGTTCCAGCCTTTGTATAGCCAAAGAGAGATGACATTAATTTGTAAATTTTGTTAATGTATCCGTAGATAAAAAATATTATGTTCAGATATCACGCTTTAGGTATTTCTCGCGGTGATCTTCCGCATATGAGAAATAAGAGATGATCTTTCTCAAAGCGATATCTTCGCATAATTAATTCCCCATGGCTAGGTAGAATTCACGTACATAAGGTTTAAGAGAGTTCGTCTCTCTCTAAGTCTTACTCCAGCTGGAGCTATTTTGCTTTAAGAAAGTTTAGTTTTATGTGTATGATCTTTACACAATAGAATGTTTATTGAGTATCCCAATAGGAAAATTAGTAGAATAAAATATGGTATTACTCATAAATAGAATGAAAATTATTATTTCACTTATGTAACATTGTAGCATATTACGTGATTCATGTGTTTGAAATAAGGTAATTAAAGTGGAGTGTAACCTCCTAGTAGGTATATTAAATCTTTGCATGGGAGGATGGTAGATTCCCCGTAGTAAAGAGTTAAAATAGATACGTACATGCGTACAATATAAAAGTACATGATTTTTAGTCCATATTTATAATATAACATTGTGTAAAAGTAATAATACAACGCTTATTTTCGTAGACCACTTTCTTATTTATGAAAGTGATTTTAACATTACACAAAAATCGAGATCTGGTTATTAGAAGATGTTTTGTTGAATACAGATTATTAACAACTCCAGATAGGTACATTTAAAATGGAACAGACTCACCGGATAACAGCATACATTTTTCTTGCTCACCGGAACTATTGATAGGTAACACACACACTAGAGACTCAAAGATAGAATTCAAATTATTCAAGCAAAGAAGTTAACTAATCAGTCTAGAAGCCTATGATGGACCCAAATTCTCCGTTGCCGTCGACTTTAAAATAAAAATCTCACTCGCGACTCTGAATTCTTTTAGTTTTTTCGCACCGCTCCGAATCTCTGTCTCCGTTCCTTTTTTCCGTTCCTGTCCGTCCCTAAAATTAGCCTACACTCGCTTTTATAGTTATCCCTTCCACCCTACTGCTTACATAGTCTGTCTTTCTCTAATCCTAGGCCTCACTGTCTATCCAGTTAAGTGGATTTATTTGTAACTATAATTTATTGCCCGCGCATGTACACGCTCTCCTGCGGATTCGCCTGTATGGATATTGGACACAAAACAAACCTACGTTTTATACACGCATTACTATTTTATCTGGCTACGCTGCCCAGGTCATCAGTACCTGTTAAAGTCGTAATGGTTTACCAACATACAACTTTCCATTCTCATATCTCCAATTTTATGATTGCTCGCGTTGCTTAGAACATCAGGGATCGCTATGACATACAAACATACCAACTTTCTCTCCTATACCATTAACATAGTAGTCCTGTCATCGCAATATGTTTATACATTTCGTTTATCGAAACGATTCCGCCATCGTAATACTCGGACTTCGTGGAACACGACCTCTCCTTAACAATGTCACAGTTTTAGCCGTTTATGGCATAGATTTGTTTGATCGATGTAATTACTATGAAATACCAAGCAAGATTCGAACCCGCCGTTGTCATCGTTTATCATAATCCTTATGGTCAAGATGATGATGATGAAACCATTAGAAAGGTTTTTCCGATAGTGATGAATTTGGTGTACTTATTTTTCCGATTAAAATGGTAAGCAATGCTCGAAATTGCAGTTAAATAAAGTTGAATATTTTCAAATGTCGATACGGATGAAATTGGCTTGATTTATCTGCTTGGAGTAGGACTCGAACCCGCTCTTAACGGCACAGTATTTAATGTATTATTTCTCAGTCGTCGATGATAATGATGATGGTTTAACGGCCTAAAATGAACCGTTACACCAATCATGGAAAAAAGATACTTCAAATAATCTTGTCCGTTCTATCTAGTACTTATTTTTATCTCTCTGGTAGTAAGAAGTCTTACAGTTCACAGAAAGAGCACAATGGTGTTCAGTGTGCACAGATCGCGGTGAAAAAATACTTTATTTGAGATTCAAAAGTGTATTTGGAGCCTAAACAAAAAATGTTAAGATTTAATCTAGCAGACTATTCAAAGAACTATTGTTACGAGACAGATGCAAAAACAGACATTTGCAAAGTTTGCGAAAATAGTGTTGCGATAAACTCTTTGTTGTCTCTAGACTTGCTTTGCAGATAATGAAAAGCTGACTTTATGGTGTATTCATAAAAAAATTTCTTCAATCTATTATTGCAAAGGCAAAAGTTTTTATACAGTTTTTATCTTATATAAACAACACAATTGATTAAAAAATAAAATATCTAAGTATCTTAGATTTGTTTTAAAATATATAGCTTCGCATGGTTTTGAGACCATGGTATAAATCCAAAGTATCAAATCATAGTATTTATATCAAAATAAGGCTAAATTCATTTTTAGACTGTAAATATAAAAAAAAATGTGTTTATATATATTAATTAGACTTCAAGAATAAAACATGAATTTGTTAATAGCACTCTATTATTCCCGTTATTTCATAAAAACAGGTCAGCTATTTTTATTTTCTCGTCTCCACGTTTGTATTTAACATTTGCAATTAATATTTACCGCAACTGTAATTATTATTTCTGTTTGAAACACTTATTTCTGTGCCAGTATTCATCAAAGGAAAACATTAGATCTCAGCGCTTGTGGAAAAAGGGGAGATGGCGAAAAGAGAAAATTAATGAAAAAGTGGCCGAGGTAGATTTCAGACACAGACATATTGGTTGGAAAATTCCCTATATTACGATGTTTTGACTGCCACAATGTCTTATAAAATTTAAGTAAATTAGCTTAGAAGTAAAGTACCTTTTTTGTATTATATATATAAATATATATACTTATACCATGTTTTAGAGTGATTTTTATGGGGTTACTGAGATTTATAAACATTAATCTCAGTTTTTAATTAACAGGATTTTTCAGAGTTAAATAATTATTTTCACCCAAGCTGTTCGGCATTTAAACCTTCTGTAGTGATGTGACATCTGTAATCAAAGTTAAAACCGTCTTGCAGGAAGCGAAACCCATAATTCAATCGTCATCATCATCTTCTTCAATCTGCCTTTGTCGATCCACTGCTTTGTCAACTATTGATGGCTAGTCATCAGCTCTGTTCTATCACGCCAGTCATCTAAATTGGCACAGATCCTTGTCCCTAAAACAGTTTTAATTCAAAAGCGCATTAAAACAATAACGAAATTCACCTAAAACTGAGCTCGATATTAATGCCGTTTGCCCGCGGTTTGAACATCATAATGAAGTGCTTCACAAAAGAAGCTCAATTAGTTTTTCAATGAGCCCCAGTGGGAAAAGAATCATTTTTTATTTTTATTTTTAATTGGTTTCGGGAAATGCCGTTGCTTCCATTCAGCTTTTATCGTATTTACCGGGCTAATGAGCTAACCTAGTATAATTAAATGCCACTAAATGAGCTTAGCTCCGATGCTGTTGTTTTAATTAAAAAGCTTTTCTGGAATCAAGCTTTCTTGGAATATTAAATTCATCCTTTTTCGTTACTTTGGTCATATTGAAACAATATCATGGAAAAAATAATTAACCGTTGTATAATTTTATAAAAATAACCGGTATTTATAAAAATATTGCAGAGATTTCATAAATGATAAAATATACCAGTCAACGAAACCAAACATCTACCTTTTCACAAAGAATAAATGTGATTGTAATTCAATGGATACCTTTAAATAAGTATCCATGGCACAGTCCTGCGGTCCTTAAGCTTTTTATCCGGAGTCAATGCACATTACCTACGAGATAGTGAATAGAAACCGAACTGAAAATGCGAAACAAAGTTGCGAGTGCTAAAATGCAGGCTTTGTGGTGAGACTTCTGTACCTTGTACCTACACTAGTCTGGGGGGAGGAATTCTGAAGGCGAACGAATTTCAATTTATATCTTACTAGCTGTGCCAGCGACTTCGTCCGCATGGAATAGTAATTGCCATAATAACGATTCTAGTGAGTTAAACTTAAAATATGGACATATACTGTTGCAGACATTTTGTTAGATCATTTCAATAGAAATAATTCTTTCATACATATTTTTTTGATATCTTGAACCGTTTTCGCAGCGCACGCAACCTTCAAAGATGAATAATTTTCCCGTTTTTTCGACATTTTCCATTGTTTCTTTGCTCCTATTAGTTGCAGCGTGATGTCATATAGCCTAAAGCCTTCCTTGATAAGTGGTCTATTCAACACAAAAATATTTTTTCAATTCGCACCAGTAGTTCCTGAGATTAGCACGTTCAAACAAACAAACTCTTCAGCTTTATAATATAAGTATAGATTCATGTGTCAAAATTTCAGTTTTTTTTTGTGATAACTAAAAAAACTTAATGTGCTCCTTCTTTTGGTATGACTAGATGACAGCATATACAAATAAAGACAATGTAATTTTCATGTATTTATAAACTTAAAAATACACATTGACAATTTTATTACTTACAATTGACAATTACTTACAATAAGCTTACTGAATTAAAAAACGTTTTTCAAAGTCAAAAATACTGAAGTTTATTTTAATGGAATTTGTTTTAATGGCCACTTAAACTTTACTATACTATACTTGTGTACATTAAAATCTCAAATGTGTTTTGATTGAATAAATTTTAACGATTTTGCATTTTTCTGGTCACATTTATCGCTTACTCTAGAATAAGTTCTTTATGTTGTTTAACTTTTTTTCGCAGCCTTACTTGGGCAGAGCGGACACAAAGAGGGGTATTTTAGGAATGATGAATGCGATGCAAGAGATTAGCGCTCTGTTTAAAATGTCTTTGGTTTGCTGCAACCGTTGCCTTTATATTCAGTTAAAAGTTTTAAAGTAATGTTTTTATGTCCGGCTATTCTTTTGTCTAGACTAGACTAAATTTGAGTACTTGAAAACAAGATAAGTACGGTTTTTAAACTAGCTTTAAAAAAAGAAGTCACTTGTTCGACTCGATAATAATATTAGAATGTATTAAGCTTAAATAAGATAGGAGCTATGCTTGATTACAACTAGCCTAAGATTGTAAAGAATGTTGCGCGTTTGCCTGAAAAATTTGCTATTTAGTTTTCTAAGTATGTACTTATTTTCGTAAGTTTATGTGTGTCCTTTTGGGATACATTTTATTGCAATGACTACCTTTATTGCATTATTTTTGAATGATGAAACTATCTGACATTTATGAAGTACCTAATTTTAATTGATTTATTTGGCATTTAAATTTAACTCCATACTTTGTGGGTGAGAATGTAGCGGTCCATATCTTATTTTTGAACAACTCTGTAAATTCTACATGCATATTATATTCTGCAAACAAATGATTATGATTATGATGATTATGATGACCTTCTTGGCCCTATTCCCAGTAAATAAAATGATATAAAAAACCGCACTTAGTGGTTTCTTAGTGAACATTCATCTCCTTGTTTTAATGAAACCTATAAAAGTCATAACCTTTGAAATTTCGACCACCGTCCATTTCTCGACCATTCAAAGTTTTTTAATTACAAAACGAAGATGGTTAATTGATGTTCCGAATAGCCGTCAGCGGGTGTACCCGGGGTCTCATAACTTCTGTGGGTTTCCGATTGCTTGCAATAGTTTATCATAGAATCACTGGATGAGTTATCAAAGAGTTATCATACCTAATCTAAGAAAAATAAACAGACAAATAAACCAATACTACAACTGCACTTCGGTACGTAAACAAGACCTTTGTAAGTGTGGGTTTAGTAAGTATAATAAACATAACCATAATCAACACCATATAAGATGACTCATACCAAAAATTCGTCATGGAAGCGAAATAAAAGAATAATGTATTTTGGTTTCGTAGTTTCATTTATTAAGCATTACTAGCAAAACTTTACATCCGTTGTAGAATTAAGTTTTGAATAATAATATCGGTAGCAAGTCTTTAAATTCGTTTAAATTTCGATTCTAGTGTCTGCTTTTCATCCAGACGCACTCTGGTTCGAATTCAGCCCCAAACCGATGACTTGTAGTTTCAAGTTAAGTGTGGATTTGCACTCGCTTAGCGGTGAAGGTAAACATCGTGAGGAAATCAACATGTTTTTAGAACACAATATCCGAGGACATGTGTCTTTCGTGGAAGGACCTGGGCGTAAACCACAATGTATCTACCCAAGAGAATTCCCCTAACTTATTAATTCTGCGGGGGAGTCACGATCCTCAGTCATGAGGAAATACGACTCAAAGAGAGATATTTAGTATAATCTTGGCCTGTTCTACAATTCAAAGTTGAAATAGAAAATACTGTTACAAAAATATAGTTTCAATAAGATAGATCGACTTTGGCCTTTATCCATGGAATCCATCACGCTTTTACGCAAATGGAATCTAGGTTTTGTTTTAAAACAATAAGATTCAGAACAAAAGAGAATGGATATCCAATACTTGAATTGAAAAGAAAACTACAACAAAGGCTTTTGTGCTAAAATGACATTCTACTTTATGTGCTTATAGAAAAAAAGATACGGTGCACATAATAATGAATTAATGAATTTACATACATACGAACGAAAGTTGTTTGTTTATTGAGTCATTCACGCATTGAGTCATACGAAGCAATGGATCACTTCAATATAAGACGATGATATATGATTTAAATGAGGACGAGTTTAGGCTTCCAAGATACATATAATGATGAAATGTAATTATTAATCACATTTAGATCAAGAATTTGTTCTGGATCGAAACCAGTTTTAAATGTATATTCAGTTCATTTAAGAACACATTCTGTTTTGTGTAAAAGAAAGAAAGAAAAAATATATATTGAGACACACCAAACTTGAACCTATTTACTTACTAAACTTACATGCTAAGAATGTGATATCCCAATACAGCCATTATAAAATAAATAAAATCATCATTGCTAAAACTCTCACAGCCCATCAATATCACAGCCACATTTCGTAAATATTTTACATAATGTAATAATATTGTTTTACCCAAAATAAAATGTATTTACAACCATAAAAAAGACAATATGACTAACTAATTGTTCATTTGATTAGCGTACCTAACCAGCAGAACAGTATTATACATATCATATAAATACATGACAGATTGAAGTTCAGCAGCTATATTATGTGACCGTACACTGAGTTGGCAGTCCCTATTTATCTTGTAAAGTAAACATCCATCTGCTGCGTTGTCCTGAACAACTGAACAAGTTACTTTCACTTTAGATGGACGTTTACATCAATGCTCACTTTGTATTTTTATTTAATGTGGTTATGTTATGTTATGTGGTTATGTAATTTATCTTTAATTAAACATGTTATTGATGTTGTGGCCAAAGTTCAAACTCAAAACTCAAATTTTTTTATTGGTTTCATACAATACTTAAAAACTAAGAAAAGATGTATTTATATCTAATTACAAAGTTGCACGCGGTGTGTTGGCATCCGGACGAGAAATATCTGTATCCCGGATACCAACGTCTTCCCGTTATACACATGTTATATTGTTATGTAGCAATATAGTTAAATTACAAATGAGGGTTAGTTTAATAAATTAGTTATTAACAAGTTAACGTAGTTAGAAATAAAAAGTTGCTAAATTTAATATTTAGTGTTTAAATTTCAAGCCTCGTATTTGTTCGAGTATTAATAAATAACTAAATAAATACTTAGTCACTGATTTCTTATATTTCGGAATTCAAATACATCGTAGGGTTAATTTACCAAGAGAAACGAAGACATGATATTGAAACACTCGAGGTGCAACATAGTAAACAAGTTGAATCTATAAATAGCCAGAGGCGCAAGCGGTGGGTCGGATATGTTAACCCTTTTCTTGGCGCGGTTTACTGATGTGGACATAAATGGATTACATAATAGGAAGTATTTGACCATTAATATTTGAAATATTTATGTTTTTTTTAATTTCGTTTAAATTATTTGATGTAGTACTTACTATATATACTGTAGTACTTAAATGTGGAACTGGTTTATTATTAATGCAATGGGTTTTAGTAATCTGAAAATCAGAAAATAATTTTTAAAAATTATCATATGCAAGGAAAAACACGAATTGGATTAAATATCTTACTTGATTGTATGATATGCTTACTACAGGCAGCTAAATATTTTTTCGTTAAGTACGTATAAAAAAATATAAAAGTGAAACAAACCCATTACCTACGTATTACAATGAAAAAAAAATGAAATAAATCGATGTACTAATTATCAAATATCAATATTCTCAGACAACCTAGCACGTAGCTAATAGTTTTAACAATAAGGTTGTGTCTTTCAATATAACATTATTTATATGTATATTTACTGTGTAAAAAATATACTTAGCATAATTTTATATCAACCAACATTCACTATCACAAGCATCCACATTTGCATCTTAATTAATTTATATTTACATAGACAGTGAAAATGTTAAAATAAATTTATTCATAATATCAACATGGCAAACATCATTACACATACATTTATGTCAAATTAATAATGAGTCAAAATAAACATAAATAAAAAAACTTATAATACTTCTTATCTTATAACTAGTGGGTGCTTGCGGCTACACTCGCATTAAGAAGTAAAACTTGCATCCCCTATTACACCCCTTTAAAAGTAGCATTTCCAAACACCCTTTTTTTAACGGATGCCTACGTCAAAACATCTACCTTCATTCCAAATTTCAGCCCAATCCGTCCAGTGGTTTTGGGCTGTGCGTTGATAGATAACTATATCAGTCAGTCAGTCAGTCACCTTTGAGTTTTATACATTTAGATACACATATACCAGTCAAATAATTATACTAATTACTAATCATCACTAGACATACTACGTTCCCATGAAACTGAATAATTTGAATCCAGTGTAAATGTATGAGCCGTGCTCGCCACCGACTGGGAGGGATTACAAGCCGATCATGGCTTGGACTCTGTGTGGATATTCATGTTGAGCGACTGGCTTGTTTTACAACACTTTTAAAGTATTTTTTTATAAATTAATGGGCTCGCACTTGCCCATGATTCACCTGATAGTGAGCAATCATAATGATCTCTCTCTGTGAGTCGTATTTCCTCCTGACTAAGGGACATGCCTCCCCCGCAGAATTAATTCGTTAGAGGAGTTCTCTTGGGCATATACATCGTGGTGGGCGCCCAGGTCCTTCCACGGAAGACAAAATATGTCGTCGGATATTGTGGTCCTCAAACATGTTTGTTTCCTTAACGTGAGAGAGTTTCCTTTTGAGAGAGGTTAATAGATGCACATTTTTCTTTTTCTAATGGACTTTATTTGCAACCGAGTTTGTTTTCTTAACGTGAATATTGCCATCGAAATTATTATTTAATTAAGATCATTTTAAGAGTATTTTGTAAGAGTGGTTTTAAGAGTTTCTAATAAATTATTAGAGTCAAAACACGGAAGAGTTTTAATATTTATTTGTTGACTGGTGGGTCCTTGCAGCTTTGTTCACAATAAGAAGTAAAACTTGCATCCCCTTTAAAAGTAGAATTTTGTTAAATCCTTTCTTAATGCTTACGTTATAACATCTACCTGTATGTCAAATTTCACCCCGATCCGTCCAGTGGTTTGGGCTATGCGTTGATAGATCACTATGTAAGTCACTTACCTTTGAGCTTTATGTATTTAGATTAATAATAAATAATGATAATTGTTACATGTTTCTTTCATTTTTTGCTCTTGAACCACTAAATGTCACCATCAAAGCCCACCAAAGCAGACAGAAAAATCAAATTAAAATTCTAAGACTACTAGCTATTTTCAGCTGCTTGTGCAAATGAACTCTAAAGTGAAACCTGCAATTCAAGTAAAAGATTCAAGACTGAAATTATTCAAATGTAAATGTTATTTCCTTTTAAAATCCCACTGAGCATTAGCTGGTTGATATTTACAATGAAAGTTACTTTATTAATTTTTAATTTACTGTTCGTTGACGGTAGAAAATAAACTCGAAAACTTAATTCAAAACTTTTCTTTTAAGATATTTATGAAGTCTTTTCATGAAGTTGTAAAAATGCAGACGTTTCTTTTGTCCTCTAATGAATATTTACTTTTGTTTAATGTAATGTTTAAGTTTCGTATAAATTAAATAGCATAGAAGTTATTTAAGCAGAACTTTTATGAGTTTCAATATAGCCAGTAATAAGCAATTTGTAAATAATACAATGTTTTTGTTTCAACTACTAATAGTTTTATATCATGTTTTTATTTGAAATGAAAAGAGCTATTTTATCTGACGTTTCAACTCTGCAATTAATACAAAAAATTGAACCTTTCATTTGAACTCACAGTTAAATTATGTGAGTCCTCAAAGCCAAAGAGAAATTACACTTCATAACTCCTTCAAAAAGCCGGCAGCTAAGCCATTTGGCAGTAAGCAGTGAGCAAAAATGCGTATTTGAAAGCGAAGTAAATTACTCGCTCGATCTCTGAGCGAGAATAATTCAACTGCATCCTATGCGAGAGGCAAAGTTTACTCTGGAATATGAAACAGAGAATAAGATCCAAAAAATCACCAAGTAACTTCTACACGGTCTTGCAACATTGTAGTCTATCATGTTTTTTATACGGAATTATTTTATTAAACACTCTTCTTAAGTCTTAGCTACACCTAAGTAGCCGTCGATGGACAGGGCTTCGACTCATAATCGATGTTGGCTCAAGGGGTTACAGCACATCTAGCAATATCTCTTCATTTTTGACGACTGGTTGCATTCAAGGGCACTGTTTTACAGACAACTCGGTAGTCGATTTAGTCAGGTCAATTAAGCATAATGAAAACGAGCTTCGTCGGTTGATAAAAAACTACAAAAGCGAAAAAAACGTTTTCGTCCCTGAGTATTCTTAGCTTGGATACCTGCTTAACATTAGGCAGGCTGTTGTCAATCTAAAGCCTATACTGTATTTTAAAAAACCAGAAATTTAAGATACAATAAGTCTAACCTAATCCTTATTACTTTTTGAGTGTAACTATAGGTAGTTTGTATAAAAATACGATCAAGCAACTTTGCTTCAAGTTTACATACTGACTTTATAATATACTGCAACATATGAGAGCTTCCAAACTAGCTGCAACTGCAATCAACAAGGATTGAGATTCGATATTAAGTAGAAATAAAAATAAACGGAGAGAAATAGAGGGAGAATTACAGGCCTTTGGTAGGCGTGAATGGTCAGCGAATAAATGCGACGCTTTTGCAATGTTTTGAATTGATATTGACTGTGAAGTGTACGGTTCAGATTATAAGGCTGAATGGCTTTTGTACCGATGGGTCTTTTTATTTGAGCTTGGTTTTGTTTTTCGTTGTGATGTTGAGTTGGGTTTGCGTTTGATGTCAAGCAATTACTGTTGATTATCTACGATATTGCCTTTTAATATTACTTTGATATTACGAGTATGTCACACGTAAGGAATAATAATACAACTACTACTGTGAAAACACGTAAAAAACTACTACTTGCATAACATCAGGCAAGTTGTAGTCAGTAGCCTATTTCAAATAAAAAAAAAACGTTTTAAGACATATTGATACAGATATGTATATGAATGTACTAAAATAGACATAATTATGTTTGTACATTAAATTCTGTTTTTCGTGAAAGAAAAGACACGAATAAACCCGTGGTTACACTATATATTTATACATAGAAAAACTCCTGTGCACTTATAATTTTAATGATCATGCCTATTTTTTTTCTCTGACCCATCTACAGTATCTTTATATCTTATAAAACTAGCAAAGAAACATCTACAAACTATAACTATACATATACATTAGGTAAACACTATTTTACACTTAGTGTTTCGAAACTTGCTTGTTATGAGACCCTGATCAACAACTCCAACTAAAATGATCTCGGCACTTGATTGTAACTAGACATTTGATAACAACTCGCACGTTAACGCTACAACAAACGTTGTAACTTTGATCGTTACACTACTAACAAACTCGGTTGCAGCGAATACAAAGAGATGTTACAGATGGTGGCAGAAACATAACTCGAAGAAACAACGTGTAATTGGTTTTCTATATTATTAATTTTTAAACAAATTTAGAAACTAGACTGAAAATATGGTTGACTGACTTGATATTAATGAAATGAAATGAAATGAAAATTATTTATTTTGTGACAAGAAATTACATACGAACACATTCAAGAAAGTAAGACAAACACATTTTACACATACACAATTTCCTGTCACAAGCCGGCCTCAACTCAGCATGTGCTGACTGCGAACAGTCAGTGCTGTCTTCCGTTGAGACCGACGGGTGACGACCCGAACTACGTACAACAAACGAAACAATTACACAATAAACATATATAACACACGAATATACAACTAAGAACATAAACAAACAAACAAACAAAGACAAATTAAAAAGACGACAGATTAAACAATATTGTATAATTAATAATAAATTACATAAATTTATTTTATTTTAAACTGATCAAATCAATATCAAAATCAAATTGAGCTTGTATCATTACGTTTTTGATGATCAAAAATAAATAATTTAAGTTTATTTTTGAATGAAAACAAATAATGAAATAACAAATAATAAATGTTACAGCTTATTATTATTTAAGCGGTGTCTTTAGAAAAAAATCTGAAAGTGGACATTCAATTAGTGCATTAACCACTTTTTTAATACCTATTTGTTTATATCATGATAATTCATTATTGTAATGCTAACCTCAATTATCTGTTCTGTGCTCTAACATAAGCCTTGTCTTTCATGATAGTGTAATCAGTAAAGAAAGCACAAAACTCTCATCTATTATCGCCATATGATCACCAATATTAACTCTCAATTCAACCTAAACTTTCCCCTCTGTATTCCTCAGCTAGCCAAGTGTAGGTGAAACTGCACTAATGTCATCAAACAGTGAGATCGCGAACTTCTCTTGAGACTGCAGTCTTGACCGCTCCCACCGAGATTGAGTGCGTTCCACCACAAAGCGGCTGCAGCCTTGTTTTAGGTAGCGTGGTACTTGTACCTGTGTTTTAGGAAGGTACGGGTTTGGTACATATAGCTGTATTTGGTAAATTACGAGATTCATACAGACAGACAGACATAGACAGAGTATGTTTGTCAGGAAAATTTGTTTATAACTACTTACATCTAAATGTTAAATTAAAAGTTACCTTGGTCATAATTATCATTGATCAATTAAGCTTGACAAATTAAGTTTATTTCTAATTTTTAAATTTGTCTATAAATTGTATTTACTACTATTATACTATATATTATTATAATAGTAATACTAAATACCTAATCTTAGACGTAATTTAATTAAGTTTCTTATCTCTAATCTGGGCGAAGACCCTGGCCTTGTGGCACAGTCTCACGATTAGCACAAGGCCAGAGATTTCACGAATTTTGTATTTTTGTATTTAACCATATAGTAACTTCATAAGTAAGAGTTGGTTTCACAAATACAAATATTAAACCAGCAATGTAAACAAAATAGTTATTTTCGATACGAGATATTCAAATGAATTTCAGTATGCTGGTAACCAAATTGACCACATACATCCTTCATTGTGGTATATATGTATATTTGTATATTATGTCATTGTTACTTAATATATTGCAATGTTTAACAAACATTCTAAAATGTTTAATTACAGTTCCAAAATGCCTATTTATCTATATATATAAAACTCAAAGGTGATTGACTGACTGATATAGTGATCTATCAACGCACAGCCCAAACCACTGGACGGATTGGGCTGAAATTTGGAATGAAGGTAGATTTCAAAATGTAGGCATCCGCTAAGAAAGGATTTTTGGAAATGCCACTTTAAAGGGGTGAAATAGGGGACGCAAGTTTTACTTCTTAATGCGAGCGAAGCCGCGAGTACCTACTAGTTTACTATAAAATACAGAGATTGTTCATAATATCTACATCACGTAATTATTTGTGTTACAATTTCCTCCCACTAATAACCCTTACCGCACGAACGCAATATAGATGACGCCTATTTCGCTAGTCATAAATGACATGAGAGGTTTAAAATGCTTTCCGTGTCCTTCGTAATTTCCTCGCATGAGGATAATATTCCCAAGCACTGGCGCCACGAGAAAAGAACAGTAGGAATGAATTTGTTCCGCAGATTTCTGGATTGTTTTATTTATTTTGATTGCTAGGTGGGTAATATCTGGTATTATAAGCTTTTGTAAAAGTTTATAGTGGTAGTGTGAGTTGTGATTTATTATTTAATTAGGTATAGTAATTGGGCTTTTATTAAAAAATCTGTGGATAAGGAAACGGTGAGAAAGTTACATGAATTGTTTCAGATTCAAATTAGTTATTTAGTCATAGTGAGCATTTTATATTTAATCATTAAAGTCGAATAATCTTATAGGCAACCGTAACTTTATTTACTTGTTTTGGACAACGCTTTCATTCTACAAAAAAAAACTTTCAGAAGACTTGATAACCTTCTTTTTGGAAGTCGGTAAAAAACTATGCTAAAGCGACATGCCTCTTAGTAATAAGAAATTAAATCATCATCATCAATCTCCTCTCCATCGCAGAAGAGCGAATGAACTAAATGCAAGAACAAAAATGCATATTCAATAGCATCACTATCCTTTCTACAACTATAGATATATTATGTACTATTAGACTGTGGTTGTTTTTAAAACTTCCATTATTGACAATGTTAAACAGTTTAAACAGCTAACATCTGAGTAAAACCTCACATAAAAACTTACCAAAACAAACCACACCCAACTCGAGTGTGGAAATCAAATCCTCCTCAGCTGTAATCAAGCTGCGATTTCATTCTATTGGCACTGGTTCAAAAGTGTTGATAGGCTGGAGTCGTCGCCAAGTCGTTTTGTATGCAGTTTTACTGGACTATTCTAGGTCATGGAAGGTCAGTTATTGAGTCAGTTAAGAATAGTTTGGAAAGAAACAAAACTCTATTTACTGCTGCTCAAAGTATCCTTCTAATATTATATAAGTGAAAATGAGTGACGTTATATGTATATGTACCAGTTTATTCAAACTCAAACTGCTGAAACGATGGTAGGAAATAGGACATAAATACAGACGTTCTCGGATTCACACAGGCTATCTTAAATTGAAGCGGCAAAAAAATTACTTTAAATCTATAGTTAGTAGAAAATTACACATTTAAGGGTTTTATCTCGATCAGATTACAAGTGATATACTTGTAAAATTTCGAAGAAAATAATCAAACTTTGTCATTAATAGCATTTACTTTATTTACACCTTGATTTGACGACACTAATTATTTTCTCTTTTGAAGAAAACCAGCCCCAAATTCTCCTAAATTTCCATTCCATCGCGCCAAAAAATAGACAATACGGTGAAAAATATAACCGCCTATAAAAAATCTGATAATTGAAATGGTACTTTTTATTAACCACATCGCTCGTAAAAGCGGTATAATAAAGAATCCAAGACATTTATTGCCACCGTAAGAAGATGAAAAATTTGCGAAAGGGGATTGCGTTTTCAAGAAAAATGTTCTCGCCGACAACGCAGGACAATTGAGATATTGAGAGCAAGAGGAAAGTCTTTTCATTATATAATTTGTTAATTACATAGTGACACAATGTAATTTTTTTAATTTTTATTTTTTTAATTTCATTCAATTTCATTCGTGTTGTGTTTTATATGTATGCTTTAATCATTTTTCCTGAGTCAGTGTTCGAAATTATCAAAATAGTGATTGTTATCTATACTTATAATATTATAAAGCTGAAGAGTTTGTTTGTTTGGTTGTGTGTTTGTTTGTTTGAACGCGCTAATCTCAGGAACTACTGGTGCAAATTGAAAAATTCTGTTTGTGTTGAATAGACCATTTATCGAGGAAGGCTTTAGGCTATATAACATCACGCTGCAACTAATAGGAGCGAAGAAACAATGGAAAATGTGGAAAAGACGGGGAAACTTATTTATATTTGAGGGCTTAAGTTGCGTGCGCTGCGAAAACGGTTCAAGTCGTGGGTAACATCTATAATTTATAAAGCTGAAGAGGTTTTTTGCAAAAATAAATATGATGCCCAAAATAACTATTCCACGCGGACGAAGTTGCAGGCACAGCTTGTATCACATAAATACCTATTAGGTAATGGTGTAACTTCAAAATTAAGAGAATTGTAGTTGTACAAATTTACATCAAATCTTGCAAATTCTAAATAATATTAGACAACCAGCATGTGAAGTGTCTATCATTCAATTGCTTTCTTAAAACTATTTTACTAAAATCATCAATAAACCAACATAACAAAGTTAGCAACTTGTTGCATTTAAAAAAGATATAACTTTCAGCAAAGAAATCTTCTTAAACTTCCTTAGTCTGGATCGTGTTGCACAGTATATGAAATATCTACCAGAACGTGACTTGGCTTTTAAGGAGTTCTCACGTCGGTGTGGACTGTGAATCAAGCAGCCATTTGTTGAATTCTTTATCCACTGAAATCAGCTAATGATAGCTTTTTGCCATTAGAATGTAAAATAATAATGGCAAAAACATATAAATTTCAATTGGTTTGTTTCTTAAAAATGTGTATAATATTCATAAGTCTACATCTGAAATAAATGCAGGTATGTAATTTTCAAAACCGATTTTAACAATGGTTAGTAACTGTTTTCTCTATAAATTTATTGGAAAATATTATGCTCGGTTGAAACTAAAAACGAAACACAAAATCGTTTAGTTGTAAAAATGTAAATTAAAGTGTTACAAAATACTTGTTATGCTACAAAATAAAATAACACGAACTTAATATTTTATATTTCACGAGCACAAAATAACAAAATATGAAACCTCGCTGCACTTAGTCGTAAAGTTGTTATTTCTAGTGTTTTTGCTGTAATCAGCTTGGAAATGTCGCTTGCAACAGTTGCAACAAGCGTGTTACAAAACGAAACATACACAAACTGAAAAATATGTTAGATTTAATGAGTTGCCGCTACCACGGTGATTTAATAAGTACTCGTAAAATCCATAGTGGTGAACTGTCACTTACTTACATCTATTATTCTTTACATATTAAGTAAGTTTACAACGGACTAGTATATACGTTATCTTGTATAGTTTACCACCATGGGACTGTCCCAAAATATTTTATTCAATTATACAATTCAATGGTCTTCAAGTAAACCGATTTCTTCTATGTAGATAAGCGAGCCAAATCGTAGATTACAACGTTGCTTAACATCGGGCGAATTGTAGTCAAGCGTGAGCCAATCACATTTAAAAACATATTTCTCCATTACAACTCACACCAAACAAAATATCATATAGTAAGGGTCTCATGTACAACTGTTTACCCACAGCACAGGCAACCGTGTGGGAATCTCAGCGGCTCGTGTGGAGCATAACCGGTGAAAACGTACAATAAACGGCAACAAACACAATTTGTTCGGTGGAGTGTGGATGGCAACGGACTCAAGTGTGACAAAACGCGAGCTTGCTGCTATTTACACGGGCTTGTAATGTGTAACCGTAGAAATCTAAATAATTGTTATAATATTGAGACTTATTTGTAAGTAACATCACTTAAGAAATATCTAAATAGTATTATTTATTTTTATTTTAGTATAAATACCTACTCAAATCAATTATATTTTTTGGGATTTCAAGGTAACATTAAATAAGATACATTATATTAGAATTTAGATATTTTAGTTACGTTCGCCATAACTAAGATTGGAGTAAAAAAAATAGTCACGAATTTACTTGAATTCTCATTATATGTACCTATGATGTCGTTTGCGTAACCGTTGTTAGATTTCATTTTGAAATTGTTTCATGCCATATACAACTACTATGCAATTTAAATTCTGTGCAAATAAAATATCTGCAATCTCTAGCAACAACTAGCAAAACCAGTAGCACCTGAGTACCTACTGCATAGTTCATGCAAACAAGAATTGCATCGCTTGTACAAATATCAAACTTACACAATATGATGCGCTAAAATATCTAAGTTACATATCTTGAAATCTCTTAGTTACATATCTTGAAATCTCTTAGTTACTTCTCGGTGTAATAGAAGGACATATTACTCGACAAACACGGGAATTTCGGGAAAATTTGTCAAAGTACAGAGTATACTGTTTCATTATTTCTTTACATGGATATTGCAAAGAGGAAATTGTTTCACAAGTATGGGATGAGATATGTTGTATTGTTCAGTGCACAATCAAATGATATCCAATTATTTTAAACATAAATAAAAAAAAAATTAAAGCAGATGTTACGAGACATATGTACATACTTTTTTAACACCAAGACTACATATCTCAATCAATAGATACACACTTATCGACTTTTTTTTTTACATGATATTGGCTTACGCTTGACTACAACCTGCCTGATGGTAAGCAACGTTATAGTCTACGATCTAGCGCTCTTGCCTAGAAGAAACCGGTTTACTCTCGACTTGAAGACCGACAAATTATAGTTCAAGGGGCATAGAGATTCGGGCAAGGAGTTCCACAGTTTGGCTGTTCGCACGATGAAAGTCGAAGCAAAGCGCTTGGTGCGAGTCTTTGGAACCTTAACTGTATAACGGTGCCTCCTTGCGGAACCTCTACTCGTACGATGGTGAAACGGGGCTGCAAGAAATAAATTATGCAATTCCTTTACTTTCCTAAGACTTTATCGATATTCATGATTTGGGGCATTTTTTCTAGTAAAGGAAGGCAAAATTAAATTATAATACCCAATAAAATTATACTTTAGGAAACTCATATTTAACTATATATTTTATTAATTAAACCCAGATACGCTAGAGTTACATGAGTATCTAATAACTATCTAATCACTAGCTGTGCCTGCGACTTCGTCCGCGTGGAATAGTTATTTTGGGCATTCATTCTTTGAATTTTGAACCGTTTTCGCAGCGAACGCAAGGGAAACCCTCAAATATGAATAATTTTCCCCGTTTTATCCACATTTTCCATTATTTCTTCGCTTCTATTAGTTGCAGCGTGATGTTATATAACCTAAAGCCTTCCTCTATACATGGTCTATTCAAAACAAAAATAATTTTTCAATTCGCACCTGTAGTTCCTGAGATTAGCGCGT
The DNA here is from genome assembly GCA_927399415.1 of Macaria notata. NCBI lineage: Eukaryota > Metazoa > Arthropoda > Insecta > Lepidoptera > Geometridae > Macaria > Macaria notata. The sequence goes on from OV656737.1 coordinate 3,761,503, forward strand.
TCAAACAAAACAAACAAACTCTTCAACTTTATAATAATAGTATAGATAAGTATATAAGTGTAAGTATAAATTTGATGAAGTACTAGATTTAAGAATAACACATAGGTTAACAATGTACCTATAATATTTGTGTTTATTTTACGACCTGTAACAATTTACTTTAATCAACTTATTACAATCAAATCTTCTCCCAAACCATTTTATCTCTCTTGTAAACATTAAAATGTTTATTTTGTAAGAAAACAAAGTAATCCAAGCAGGCGTAAGCGAGATTTTACAATTGGTTTGTATAGGGGCGCCTATCAAATTTCGCTAACGTTTGCTTTGATAACGAAATAAATTCCCGGTTTAATTAAGTAGAATATATCCGATAGAAAATAAGGAAATATTTTCAGACGGTTCTTATCATGAGCATAGCGATTTTAAAGCAAGACTAAAAATGCATTAAATTGTGAACTTGGTTTAATATTAGGTAAGTCGTGTTTAAGAAAAAATAAACGTTACACTGTGTGCATCTAAAAAAGTTTTGTAGGCCCTAATTTTTGACACACGCTAAACAAAAGTATTTGCGACTTTTGTTTACTAACTAAATATACCTAATTAATAAGAATACTTCTTAACGCGAGCGAAGCCGCGGGCAAAAGCTAGTCCTTCATAAAACAAATCTATCTATAAAGGATCCGTTAAAAATGTATTAACAGTGACAACAATTCAGTAATATACCAATTAATTAAGTATCTCTTTTTTATGTAAACACGACAAATAGGCTTATTTGTTCAAGCATAGCTTTCCTTGTATCGTAATAAAAATTTGAAGTTATAGCCAGCAAATGAATAAACCTGTGATTATTCTTCTTATCGAATGAGAGTGTCAACTCTGGTGTCGAGAGTTAATAATAATAATAATAATAGGTCTTTATTTCAGACAGCAGGGTCCATAGAAAGGTTCACACACAAAGGTACAATATAAAGGCATAAATTGAATTATGTAGAAATACAGTTTACGTGACAATATCCAACCGTTGCCGGTATGTTGCAGTCATGTGCATGCGGTCAGACAGACTCTTAATAATACTGTTTTTACAAATGTTAACTCTGGACATAAAAGAAGCAATCCTCTTGCGTTGTAATCAAGCCGCCCTAAGGGCCTCTGACATGGCTTAACGACTGACGTACTATGACGAACAGCCGGGACCTACAATTTAACGTGTCATCCGACCCACGATAAAATGTCAATTGTAATGAATTAAAATTACTACGTAATTAAAAAAGAGCTGTTTACACTCAGTTCTCTATTCTTACTGAAACTTACCTAATCGCTGTAAGTCACAAACTTGCACCACCTTCACCGTCCGCTCCGCCATTGAGTTTAATTTGTACCTCACAGCACTGAATTAATAAGAAGATCGCATCCAGCGATCGCGTTTATCCCGACATATTTTATAAGGAAATTCGATTATTCCGATTAGCTCCAGATGAAGTGCTGGAGCTTTTACTGCGTTAATCTCACTCAATTGGCCTGTTGGGAATAATTTGTGGAACCTGGAAATCTTGGCGTTTGTGGAATAGGTTTGTGGTTGGATTTTAAACAGAGTTTTGCAGATTAGGAATGTTTATTAACTCGTGACAAAAAATGGACGGAACGATTGAATAACTACCACACAAGCAACATTGGAGCTTTTGATTCCATTTCTTGGTATTTTAAATAAAAGGCTACAAGATCTTCCTTTTAAATTAATTTCTCATTTTTTCAAAGCATACTTCAATGAAAATTTTAGTGTCTTTTAGCGTTTTTTATGCAACGACTGACCATTAAATAATCTATTAATAACATTACCTACAAAGTTACTATTTTTGTCCAAACAATGAAATAACTCCTACAAAAAATAGAAATACTAAAACAATAGCAGAACAATTTGTAATTTAATTCCATATTCGCGACATAAACGCGTACAATATCGCATTATTATCGTCTTTCCCAAATTGGGGATGTAAGGAATCCCATAAAGAACACTTCTCACGGCACCGTTGATAAAAAAATCATAATACCACAGTATTATTTGGATAAGATATTTAAAGGCGAATTATCTCAAATTGTTTCAGAAGCAAGTGGAAGAGGAATAATTTTGTAGAAAAACAATCAGTATCAAGTCTTTAAGAAAATTCGTAGGTAGTCGTGTTTATTCAAAACGCTTTGAATGGTTACCCCACAAACTTAAGTAAATATATTTATCTAGCTCAAATACTAGTATTAAATATTATACTATTCAAACCATAAAACGTAAAAGTTAATGCATAGCAAATAACACAATATGACTGAATAGAAACTACCTGCTTTAAAACCTAGAACATAACTGTTGAACTAGTAGTAGAAAATTATAACTTTGAACAGTATTACTGATGTCAGTTCATATAATCTACTATCAACAGTGAATCAACGATACATGTACGTACAAGTGTACTTAACTACTACTTTTTCTACGCCCTCAAACTATTTTAAGTTACGCTCTTTGTTTCTGTAAGTAAACAAACTTTTAGTACCAAAATTAAAGAATATTACTGGCATTATCATTCATAAGTCTGCACCGATATGTTGACAGATCAAAAACTACAAATGAGTACATAATGTTTTTTACCATTAACGTCATCATCAGCACGTTGTCGTCCACTGCTGGGCATAGGTCTCGATTTGCAAAAGATTTTGTTAAACCTGAACTTTAGTAACTGTAATAACTTAAGTACTTTAATATACGCTGTTTGTTTCTGTAATTAAACAAACTTTTAGTACCAAGATTAAAGAATATTATTAGTATTACAAGTGTGAACCGATATGTTCACAGATTATCATCAGCACGTTGTCGTCCACTGCTGGGCATGGGCCTCGATTTGCAACTGATTTTGTTAAATCTGAACTTAAGTAACTGTAACAAACTCAAGTGTAGGTGAGAAATTAAATTCGCTTGCATTGCGAAACCGTCGAAAGGCTCCAAGTTAACGATATTCGGTTCGGTTGGTCGTTCAGGTGGAAACTAATTGTGTTCCGTATATTTTTCTGGATGTCGAGCTAAGAGTTTTCGCTTTACAGCTTTATTGCGAAGATAATGATGCTTGGTTAGGGGGAGTTGAGGAGTGGTGTAATTGGAACTGTATATTTAAACGATTATGTCGTTGCGAGTTGTTTAGGGAGTGAAGTTTGAATGAATTTAGTTAATATTGGTAAATACTTAGAGTTATGTTGTAGAGAACTGGCCTGTTAGCTTAGTTGGTAGTGGCTCTGCCTTCTAATCTAGAGGTTGCGGGTTCGATTCCCGCATGACACAAGTATTTATGTACTTTAAAATTTATAATTACTTGTGTTGAGTCTGGTCGTTTGTATGTATAACAAGTATGTATTTACAAAAAAAAAGTATATAAGTATTATATCCGTTATCTGGTACCCACGACACAAGCGTTTGCTTAGTGTGGGGCTAGATGGCGCTGTGTGATATGTCCTGAAATATTTATTTATATTTATATTTTGCTTAGCCGTTTGTGGGATTGGTGTGGGATGGTATTCTCTCTTTTTGCCATACTCATTAATAATTTACCAACACATTCGGCGCACGTTCTTAACGGCGAGTTATGTAAAAGCGAACATATAACCACACACCACCCCTGTTGGCCCACAGCACGCTTTGGGAAACTGTAAGTGCTGTGGACAAGTGAACAATAAATAAATATAACGTAGTTCAGTTGGATGAAGTTTTAGTGCCAATTTAGGCTTAAAGGGTGCAATTATTACTGTGCGCAATGAGGTTAAGACGTCATTGACGTAGTGTTCGTGGATGTAACTGATATAATATATATGCATGTGATCGGGTTAAGTTTTCATATTTTAGAAAAATTACACTCAGACAACGATTCACACACTTTAAAAAATTGTATGTAAGCAAAAAACTCTTAAATAAAAGGCACTCCATATTTCTTTCACAATGTTGAACCCCGTGAGACCTCGCAGTGGCTGCGCCAGACGAAACGGCTGTTCTCAACAAAACTTAAAATTTGAAACGGAGGTTGCTGAAACTGCTTAAATCTTAAATAATTATGATTATTCTATTACTTGTAATTAGTTTAAAAAACTTAAATAGGTTTTTTTGTTTATGTTTAAATGAGGTTTTTCTTTATTTTATGTTTAGTTTCTCTATATTCATTAGATCTTTTCGATGTAGTATTTATATTTTTATATTTTTTTTGGACTGTGGTGATTTATCTATCTATTTTAAAAAATCTGAACTATTTACACATTTACTACCCAAGCGCACGAAATACAAGTACTTAATTTTTCCACACCATTAACATCCTGTCGACCGTTATTATTTTGCTTCATTCTATTAAAATTAATAAGTGTCCGTCTCGTATTGTTTGAATTAAGGCTACATCCACATTTTACTGAAGTACCTATGCCAGACGCAGATTCAAATATCTGTCTGAGTAAACCCCCAAATCTCAGCGGGCCCATCTGTATCTGTTATTGTATCTTTTCATTAACCACGCTTTCAGCGAGGCCGTGAGAAATACAATTGGAAGTTTACTGATGTTCTGAAAAGCTTTATTAAGATGCGATTACCGAAACATGAGAAAGATTTTAAGGAAAGTAAGGTAGGGTAGAAGATACTTTGTTGTGTGTTTAGATTAAAGCTAACTTGTCCATACAAGTTGATAATTTTTTACCCTATGAATATATTAATTAAAATTATTAATCACTATGTGCACACTATGCAAATTTCTATTAAGAAGCGTTTTAGATTGTTGATGTATGTGTTATATATTTTATGAGAAATTTTAAATATTTTTTGACATTTATAATCATAAGTTGAAATATTGATAGCATCGCAATAAATAATATTCTTTAACTCTCTTGTCTAAAACTCGACCAAAATTGCCTCGTTTGCAAAATTAATGATCATCGACTAAAGAGACAAACAAAAAAGTTAATTAAATTCTTTTCATCGGAGAATAAAGAACTTGCACCTATTGTTCCTTTAGCCAATTAAGGTTTTAGAAAAATAATACTTAATATTTTTATTGGTCATCAAAAACCTTATAACTAAGTTACAACATTTGTTTGTTAGTACTATATTTTTATTACTATGTTAGGATCGAATACAAATAAATAGTGATCTATGTTCCCCACACTAGGTTCGCTGTGCCGTGGAGAACGCGCTCATTCTTCTGGATTCCAAATAACTATCTATATACCTATACCTACATTTAAACAAAACAAACAGATTTTAATAAAATATGTTAGTTAACGGAGGAAATAATTTACTTAACTGTCTCGGGAATGGGAAATGAGAGGAGGGGTTGATATAAGATATGAGGATGAGGAAGATGTGTACTTGTGTGGTTAAATTGTCATGTGATACTTATATAATAAATAATTAATGTGATGTATAAACATATATTTAAATGAAATGAAATGTTACACCGCTGAGATTCAAATATGTAGGTAGTTGTGTAGTATTCAAATACCAATGTTGTTGATAGTTTTTTTTATAAGAAATACCTAGTGTTTTGTTGATTAAAATGCTAATTTAACAACTATATAGGTATATGCATGTTTATTATAATACAGCAAGTAATCTTGAATGCAACCAAATATTTTTCAACCAATTTTAGATATACAAGTTATTAGTATAGAACTCTATAATTAAGTTAGATATAAAATGTTGAGCAATATTTTATGACCAAATAAAACTCAAAAGGTCCAATAAACTTTTTATTTATTTTACCCAAACACCATTCACAAAGCCGTGTAAGCACATAAGCTAACTACAAATTTATTCAAATCCCACCGTTAACAGAAATAAAATATAGAAGGAAAAATAGTTGTTTGATAGTAACTATGTAATGTTTAGTTTTTCTTTCCTTGATTTTATGTACCTATTATTATAGTCATTAATAAACAAAGAAAGTCCTAAAAAAGTGGTAGCAACATATTGCAAAAGTACAACATTTAGTTGAATATATCTTGTTATTACATAACGTTTACATCAAGCAAATAATAACTTTTAGATGATCAAAACTTTATGGGAGTTTTAAATTAATTTATTGTAAATTCAAATTGTATTCTTCGTTTTTACGAACGGTTAAGTCTAAGTTTAACATAAGAGTATGTAAATATAGGTGAAGTAAATAATAAATATTACTTACAGAAAAAAAACCGTTCTTTCAAGAAAGCATTATCTTTGGTCCGTAGCATTCATCGACGGAATGTTACTTTGTTTGCCATTTTAACCCTGACGTTGCAAAACACATCCCAAACATTTAGTAATAAACACTTATGTACTATTAGATAATACCACCCCAGGTTTTTTTTTTAATTTTACTTTGTCCATTTGTTACTCTCCCATGTTGGATATAGGTATGTATGTATAGGTGATTTATAACTTAAATATCTTTTACCTCCAACCATAATTTGTGCACCTGAAGATGATTTGACATGTCCACAATGCGACGAATTATCTCAGCAACACCTTTTAACTTATTATTTTCGTCAAGAGATGGCTTAGATCTGCGTGACTTAATTTCAATGTGTGTAGTTTTTATATTAGCATTCAAATATCTCAGTTCACATCTCAAAATTTCATTCACGGATGATATCGCGGCATTGGTGACTGCAGATATATTCATATCATTCTTGGCTGTCCCACAATTGATAGTTATAACGTGTCCGTTATTCGGCTTCTCAATCATAAAATTGGTGACTGTTCTTATTACAGCCACTACATCAGATACTTTGGAATTAATCACCTTCTTAAAATCACTGAGACTTCCTTCAACCACTGAGAAATCGTAGTCATTTATAGAAATGTTGATAAAAACATCAACCACTTCGAGATTCTGGAGTATATTTTCTAATTCTTCAAGTTTCATCACATCTATAACTTTCAAATCTACATGCTCTGTCACGGAACAATGTAAGTGGTTAATTTTATCTTCCACCGTTTTCATGTCTTCTTCACTTGAACATATACCGATAACTTTATTTCCCGCTTTACATAGGATTTCAATAAGCTCAGCTCCTGTTTCGTTGTTACAATTAGCTATCACAACCACCTTACGCTTAATAAATTCCATAATCAATGGCAATCTGCTGAGTAACACATTCAAAGTTGAAATGAGCTTGTAGTAAATTACAAATCTTTTTATGCTGTAGTTATTTTGACAAAAAATGTTTTAAGTGGTGGAAAAAATATGTTTAAGCTGTATTGCATGTGCAACACTGTAGATCACATTGATAAAATACTAAATTGCGTATTTTTGTCAGATAGTTACAATGCACTGCATAACTCGTTATAGCTAGTACCTACCTACGAGTACATTGTATTTGAAAAATTGTCACTACACTCATTGCAGTTGTAAAGTTCAGCATTTACGGGGGTGTTTTACGAGCTCCTTTTTATTTGTTATATTTACGACCAACACAATGGAACGTTTTGTTTCACCAACTGATCGTTTAAACGTCTTCAAAGTACAGAGAAAAATTGGCGAAAATATAAAATAAACACACGATGTATATATGATTATGAAATACCTACATAAATATTATCAACAAGTGGACTTGTTTCTTGGTTTAGCGTGCCTAATATATTTCATGTAAAGAATGTACGATCATTTCTTTTACAATAATATTTGGAGGCGTAGACAAAATTAACATGACGGCGTTTGATACATCATCGACAGTCAAATGAGGATTCTTCTTAAAAAAATCGTCATTTATAAAATCAATATTACTATTCTTGAACAAATCCGTTTTGACTATACCAGGCGAAATGCTACTAACAGTAATATTTATATTAACTTCGTCTATTTCTTTTCGTAAAACTTCATTGAACGCTGACATAGCTTTCTTTGAAGCGACGTACACATTGATTTTTGGTTGTTCGAAAGCAGGCATGTACTGACCGCAAATGCTATTGATGTTCAGAATGTGTCCTTTTCCTTTTTCCTTCATAGATTCGATAGCTAGTCGAGTGCAAGCTATCAATCCGTAGATATTCACGTTTATTGCATCTTTCATGGCTTGGACATCTCCTGTACAGATGAAACCCTCTCTACCAATAGCGGCATTGTTAACTAATAGATCAACACCTCCGTAAGATTTCACAACACCAGTAAAAGCATGTTTCAGGTCTTCATCACTGGAAATATCACACTTGCACGGTATGAACTGTCCTGAATATTTACCCCAATATCTCGTGCTTTTTAACATTTCTCTAGTCTTCTCTTCAGTGGGTTCGAAACCGATGACACGCATTCCTTGTTTTGCAAGGTCTTTAGCAATTTGTGCTCCTATTCCCTGACCAGCGCCTGTTATGATTGCAACTTTATTTTTCCAGTACTCCATTATTCTTTGTTCGCTCTATCAACTTATTGCTCATTGAAAATAGTATACTTCAATATATAGCTGTATCAAAACAAACAATTTATGTAGCTGGATATAGTAAACAAAAAATATTACCTCCGATATAAGATCTTAATAAATATACATTTATTTGCTCAAGAATAAAGATAAACGTTTTGATTTTATCAATGATCAAAATAGAACGATTATAATATCGTTAAGAAACTTGAAATGTCTCTAATAATGGATTCTCGTCTGTAAACATAGATTGTTTTATTTTCCTGTATTGCCAATGTAATATGACGCGCTATTTGCGCATCCAATGAGAGAGGGGAAATAGCCTGCTCGCTTTCATTATTGGATGTCATCGACTGATTCCATGATTTTGCTGTTATTGATTTATTATCACTTATGTTATTTTTAATAATATATTTATCTATGTATTTCCTGTTATAGACTTTAATTTAGAAAAAGTGGTTGACAATAACGTCTAAAAACCACATTAGAAAGTATTCTACAATCGAATGTCCCTATGACATTATAGTGTATGTAATGTATACAATTGAACATAAAAACACAGGACTATTTTTTTTACATGAAATAGGCTCACAATTGACTACAACTTGCCTGATGTTTAGCAACGTTTTATCTACGATCTTGCGCGCTTACCTAGAAGAAACCGGTTATTAATTCCCCATTACTCAAGTTTGATAATATTTTGAAACATGATCAAGGACTTATAAATATAACCAATTTACGAACATCACAAAATAAACGTTCTCAGCCGAGTAATATCATAAAATTACCGTAAAACGCTACAATTTAACTCACTAGCGAAAAATACCTTTATCCGTTTACCTACGTCAGCGCAAAAACGATCATTGTTCATGCTACAATAGCTTTTCAGGCTCCAATAGACGTAAAATAAATTGATCGAAATTTATAGACTTTTCGCAACCTACCTATATAAAGGAATTTGTCCAATCAATTGAGTATTCATTGTGCTATTTAAGTTATATCGACAATTTCTGTAATGTTGGCAAATTACATCTGAACATGCATCTCATTTCTATTCGAATACGATTTGGGTTCAAAATGAACACTAAAACTCATATTTAATATTATAATACGGGTTTTATGTTAAAAGCATCTGATCTGTGTGAAAGCAAATAAGTATAATTATTTGTCAATAGTCAGTTTTTAGCGTTAGGTATTATACGATCTTTTTTGTGTTATACAGATAATCCAGCTAGAAAACAAATCGAGTTTTTTATATTAAAATTTATTAACCAATGTTCTGTTCTGATCAAAATATTGTATAAGTATTCGCTTCTCATATCAGTAGTATTTTAAAACAATAAATGTCTACAAAGTATATAAACAGGTCAAATATTTTAATTAGGTACTTACATATATTATGACACACTAAATACCTACGTTTATTATCATCTATGCTTTGAGATATGTATCTATATTTCATGATACAAGCCCCATGTGGCAACCTGAAAATTATCTCCAACTATACATCACAGTACGTTCCATCACATTTCTAAATAGTTCCGCTCCCAACCTCTATGGTTAACATACCTCGCAGTCGTCTTACCACAAAATATGTATTATTAAACTAGATGAGGCAAACAAACTTTTATATGGTATATTATGCAACTAGTGAATAAAGGACGGATTTAAAGCCAGGGCCGTAGATGAGTCACGAGCAAGTGAAGGATTCTAATGATTGAATCACGAGCGCAGCGAGTGATTCAACTGTTAGAATCCTGAACGACGCGAGTGATTCATGGCCCTCGATATAAATTCGTACTTTATTCAGGAGTTGCATACTATACTTTATACCATGACTACGAGAAAAGACATCAAATAAACAAAAATAGAAATTTAATAAAGAAATAAGAATTGTTACATTAATTGAAATGGACATTAAAATTAGAGCAATGAAGCGTAATTTTCTTATTATTATCATTAGGGTGGTCAACTTGTGAAACAATATTTTATTTTAATCTAATGCCATACTCCTTGTCGCAAATATATCGACCAATCAAATCTCAAATCTCTCAGAGTTTGTGTAAGCATTGAAATAGAGACGGGATATATTTTTGAGTTCCAAATTCAAACACCAAAATAGTGAATAAAAACAAAACAGTGAATAAAAGGCCTTTTTATTCACTGTTTTGCGTGAATAAAATAAGCTTTTCAGAGTAGGTATGGTATAAAGTAATTTTTAGCACCGATTCCTCTCGGTGAACTTGTGCATGTTAACATGATACTGAAGATAGACTGTACTAGGTATACATAAAAAATATCTTAAACACCCTTTGAGGGTATATTGTGTTCTTCGTGTACCAATTTATGCATAAGATCTGCAACATAACATAATACTGTAATTAAAAACACAAAAATACAATAAACGATTAAAATTATTGTTTTCAAAATCAACGTCAAATGTTGAATAAAAAAATAAATTTAATCCAAATTTACTTATGATTAGGTAACTCTTCCTTGCGGGATCATACATCGCGGCAAAACGCAAAAGTGACTGATTGAGTTATTAGATCAGTAAGTCCACTACTGGACCAATCGGGGCTTTAAATTGGCATGCAGTTGTAGCAATATTATGTAGGCTTTTTTTGTCTTATTCATTCGTTTTTGAGACTAAGAACATAAGAAAGAGATAACATATTATTTTATGTACGACTAAAAATCTAAGTTTATATTTCTTACCACAGCATTGTATCATATCCAGTCGTACCAATCCGCCCCAAGACCACGAACGTATTACGCCGTGAATGGATGCTCTGTGTACGTAATAGGACGATCACTCACAGCTGATTGGATGCGATTTACAAGAGATTCGTCGAGATTCATCCGAGTTAAACGTATTGGCGGTTAGTTTGATTTCTAGGTTTTTGAATAATTTTGCTGTCAAGATTAAGACGATACAGATATAATAAGGACGTGCGTAATTGTTCAAATTTAATTTGACTGGCCTGATAGCTTAGTTGGTACTGACTCTGCCTTCTAATCTAGGGGTAGCGGGTTCGATTCCCGCGTGACACAAGTATTAAGAATTTTAAAATTTATAATTACTTGGGTTGAGTCTGGTCGTTTGTATTTATAATAATTATGTATTTACAAAAGAATAGTATCCTCCTCCTTGAATCGTATCCCTCATGTCTGAGGATCGTGACCACCACCTCCCAGCACCTTCTCCTTGAAGACATCTTTCCACCTTCTTCTGTCCTCGGCAACATGCAATGCATATAGACTGTAGTGTCTAAAGTGGTGCGAATTTGGTGAAAAGAATAGTATATAAGTATTATATCCGTTATCTGGTACCCACGACACAAGCGTTTGCTTAGTGTGGGGCTAGATGGCGCTGTGTGATATGTCCTGAAATATTTATTTATTTATTTTTACTACCTATCGTAATTTCGAGGCTATGAGGTATTTGATCATGATGTAAAGTTTGATACTAGCAATAAACTATTTAGGTCTGAGAAACGGATATAAGAAGGATGACAACACTATTTTGCGATAAATGTATTATTTTGGTTGATTTTATTTGGTATTTTTGGTTGTTTCTGTTTTACAAGACGTTTTTGAATGAGTATGTTAGCATAGTTACGTGAAAACAAATTAGCAATGTAACAACTTATGAACTTTTGATTATTTTTATAAAGTCTTTTCATAACAATTTTAATTGCAGTCATTAATTGTTATCTCGGCTAACCCACAACACAGATAACTAATTAAATAAATGCATGATCCGACCTCGATAAGAGAAATAAAGCGGCGAACAATAATTGACATCATCCCATTGGAATGAGACCACAGACATAAAAGTAATGCTGATGTCGAATGAACCACAACAGTAATGAAGTGTGGCTGCGGTAAGTGGGGCAGGGTTCGGGCAAAATAACAGCGCGTTCGGGGGGAAATGGTACTAAAACGTGCTGGCCAGGGTGTGATCTTAGAAGCTTATCCGTGACCTGATAGTAAGTTCTTGTTAAAACGGCGGTGTCGAAAGTTTTCTAACCAGAAAAGTGGCATTCCATTTTTAGCGCTTTCATGGGTCGGATGACACGTTAAATGGTAGTTCTCGGCTGTTAATCTAGTACGGCAATCGGTAAGCCATGACAGAGGCCCTTAGGGCGGTTTGTAAACTCTCGACACCAGAGTTGGCCACTCTCATTCGACTAGAAGAAGAAACTAGTTTTAGGCCCTTTGATGATTTGGTTCTCAATGGTTGGATAACTACGTTATTGCAACTTGCACATATTATTTTACCTATGGAACCGTTATGAAAAGGAAATGTCCGTTTTTGTTTGTTCGGTATATATACAAGGACTGACTGTGATATTGTTGAGATCTTTAATCGAGAATAAGTCTCGTTTGATAGATAGTTACTTTTCAATCCTGGCATGCTCCAAGCAACCACAGTTTTGGTTATGAGTTTGTTGCTTCAGTCGGTCTGTTGACAGTCGGTGATGTTGAAATTATTGTTTGGAGAACTGTTCGCAAAGTTTTAAGGCTTTAAAATTTAAACATAGACTTATATCTATTTTATGAGATATTAAAGTGCAAGGTGCTAAACCCGCACTATGGTTGTTTGGTTCCAATTCTGCCGGTCGTGATTATTTTCGCTCATTTTCCAATGAAAGTTTAAGTATATCTATTTTTCTTAACATTTTAGAACGTTTGACCGTCCAATGTAATAAAAATATGTAAAAAGTTGCAGTCCACTAATTCTCATATGCATTATGATACATAACAAAGTGCTGCCATCTATTAAACACAGATTTATCTTGTCTGAACTCTAGGGCCGACCCCTAGTTTAATTTGAACCGGCTGCGACCTTTCTGGAGGCAATTGAGCTTATTACAAGAGAAATACTTTGTAAAGTAAAAGCTTTTAAAAGTGTTTTTAAACGTAGAGTTGGGAATTAACAGGTAGTAATGTTGCCCGAATCTCTAATCCCCTTGAACTATAATTTGTCGGTCTTCAAGTCGAGAGTAAACCGGTTTCTTCTAGGCAAGCGCGCTAGAACGTAGACTATAACGTTGCTTACCATCAGGCAAGTAGTCAAGCGTAAGCCTATATCATGTAAAAAAAAACTCAATTGGACCGCCACGTAAAATTTTTCACTTTGCAAGTAATTACGTTAAAACTAATTGAGAAGAGTTTTCATTTTAGTGTTTTCATGTAAACGTATTAAAAATAAAATTTGCCTAAGATTTATTCGAGCGATACAAATATCCACATACAAGTTTCACAAAAAAATAATGGTGTAAGTTTGTTTGTGTTAAAGATAAGCCAAGCCCATACAACTGTTCCCAAATGAAGGAAGTTTTGCAATGAAAGATTATATATTATTAGGAACTAGCTGTGCGCGCGACTTCGTCTGCGTGGAATAGTTATATAGCTGTTACCCACGACTTGAACCGTTTTCGCAGCTCACGCAACGGCAGCCCTCAAAGATGAATAATTTTCACATTTTCCATTGTTTCTTCGCTCCTATTAGTTGCAGCGTGATGTTATATAGCCTAAAGCCTTCCTCGATAAATGGTCTATTAAACACAAAAAGATTTTTTCAATTTGCACCTGTAGTTCCTGAGATTAGCGCGTTCAAACAAACAAACTCTTTAGCTTTATAATATTAGTATAGATTTAACAAACGTTTTGTATAGATAGATTATATAAGGAATAACTTTAAATCCTGAATTAATCCATGATACGCCACATCTTGAAGGAATCCGTGGAAAGACCTGGGAGCCCACCACAATCTAGCACAAGAAAACTCCCCTAACGAATTAATTCTGCGGGGGAGCTACGACCCTCAGTCATGAGGAATACGACTCAAGATGAAGACGCCTTAAATTATGCAAAAAGTTGTCGAATCCAATGCTTTATTTATTTATTTCAACCATGTGTATATTATATACATGCTGTTAAATAACAGCATGTATATAATATACATATGTAAACGTAAATTTCTATTAGTTCAGCTGCCTAAGTCAGTCCAAGCGCACAGGAACTAATCACCTATCAACAAAAAGGTTACAACCCAACAGCACCCGGTACCGATATCCGGCGGGTTTCATCGCAAGCATTAGAATAAGCCCGACGCTTACATACGATGTTCGAATATGTGCGGCGATAAATCAGCTACGGTCCGATGTCCGATGTATGCGTAGAGTTTATAAAGGGACAAGTTACAACGTGAGATGGATTATTTGTCTCTTTTTTCAAATATACTAAATGGTAATTTTTACTAAACAGAGGAAATTTCCAAATGTAAAAGTTACAAAACATTACCATAATAAAACTAAACAGGTAAATTGACGTACTTTTTAATTGTATGTCAAAACTTCATTTCAAAATGAATGCATGTGACATTTCCACATTGCTCGTCCTAAGCATAATATATATAGTAGTAAGTAATTTTTTATGAATACATTTTATTATGTAAATTTGTAATGTTTGTTAACTATTTCTTTATACTTAAACTGCCAAATCGATTTGGTATGCAGATAGACAGAACCAACACTTTTTATCCAGGATTAACACTAGTAAAACTACGAAGTGTCCGTTTTTTTTGTTAAAAATCAAAGAATATATTTTTAAATAGAGCGACCGTTACCTTCTATACTCCATGTCTCAGTCCGTTGTCCGCAGTTCCCCAGACGAACCCAAACCTACTACTGGATCATGTCGGCTATTCATCTTCCTACCTTTATTGTGTTCTAACCATTATATTGGCAACTTCTGCTGACTATTTTATATGATACTAGTCAGTGCCTGCGGCTTCACTCATGTTAAAAATATTAAATTTAATATTATTAAAAATGCAATCCGATCATCTTGTAGTTTATATACATGTATAGATTGATTAGTCACTAACCGTGGCTTTGTTCCTGTTTTATGGGATTAAAAGGAATTCAATCTCAAGTTATTGCTTCTAGTTTGATTTATTTATTAGACTTGTTTACTATTACTTATACCTTTTGCGTGAGAGAGGAACTAATAGATCAACAGACATAATTTTTCTTTCATAATAATGGTAAGTAGGTATGACTGTTAGCTTAAAGTATGATACCAGTTACCAAAAGCTCATTTCTCGTTTCATTGATGTTTTTTTTTTACATTTCTATATTATGTTATTGGTTTCTGGAAGCAGACACTAGGAGATTTCTGTGTTAAGATTATTTGGGCGTTTGCGTTTGTTATAGGAATTCTAAAATTTACAGTAAATAATTTATATTTATGCGTACTGATGACACATATTTGCATCAAACAGCATCAGAACCCTAATTATATTTTAGCAATTAATCATCATATTTGCGTTAATCCGTAATGGAATTGGACAAATTAATTTGGCTATGGAAATCCGAATCCCTAGTCACGGAACTAATTACGATGCCCAAATATTGGACTATTTGAGCAGATTCCGCTGCGATTTCTATTTCGGGCCCATGACAATCGGTAGTGCCATCTCAACTAAGTTTCATGCATTTAGCGGGATTAAAACCTTTTGTTTGTGTAAGCCTATGGTTTTCAAGTTCAATGATATTTCTCTAATTCTGTTGTACTTTTATGGTCTCAGCAAATTTCGACTATTATGATACACGGTTCATAGCATTTAGAGCTTCTTTTTCGATTTAGAACCTTTTTCCTCGATTATGAAAAAATAACATCCTAGCACACTTCGCTTTTTGTTTGTCTCAAATAAGTTTTTAAAGATATTTAAATTTATTTTTATATTTTTTTTTTCAGATAAAATTGCTCAAACAAACCCGAAACTAAACCTTCCTCAATATACCTTCAACTTTTGATTCCGACCTCTGTAACTTAACTCCCCTCTCATTTCAACCTAGTACTGCTAGTACGTCAAACTTAACCACGGCTACAGATAAAAGTGACGAAGTGCAATAAAATTAACATGGGACAAGAACACCGTATATTTGACTCACTTCAAACAAAATTAGTCTTGGACCGGATAATTGTACAAGTTCATATTATGGCAGGCGTAGTTTAATGCCACAGACGATATAACTCAGCGACCCCTATTTACATAGATCCTGCCTGATATTTGTAACGGGCTATTTACTTATTTTTTGCACTTTCATGCTAATCAGTTAAAAAGTATATGGGAATACACAAAAAAAGCATAAGTATATAAGTCAAATTTATTTACTTGTTGATGTTTGTTTCTTTCGTGTTGTTCGACATAGTGCCTGAGAAACCAAATGCCAAAATTCTAATTTCAACCCAACGACGTTACACCTGCCAATATTGTGACCGCTTCTGTGCTCTCGAGCGTCGAAACAAAAGTATTTTCACGTAAATGTAATAGGACCAGTGATAATTACACCATAACAGGCCGTAGCTATTGCTTAACAGGGAAACCGTGATGAAATGTTCAACTGTGAAATGTTGAAAAAATAAGTATTGCATTTTTGTGAGTAGTCTATTATACAAAACGTCGTAGTTTAACTCTGATTATCCCCGTGGTACGAAAAGACCCGCGGGCCGCGGTCAGTGCGCCCCGACTTAATTGCGTAGAACTTTCTCTCCCGTTGCGGCTCGTGAGTTGGCCCCTTAACTGGGTACGTCTTAGATTGGGTACAATTTTAGTGTTTTACAGGACCAAATGAAACTAGAAAGTATGTAGTTTAGAAAATTTTAGCGTTTTTGCAACTAGGCGAAAGTGGGATTAGTTTGGAAGACACTAAACAATCTCTATTAAAAAGATCCTAATTTTCGGTTTATAATTAACATTTCAACAGTTAGTCAGTACACCTTGGGACATATTGTAGCTTTTGCGAATGTGGCCTCAGGCAAACTGGTGGTTAAAAGCAAAGTCAGTCCAGAACTATAACTCTACTACTATCATAGATATGTAGTAAATAAGCTTATTTTAAAGTATTTTAACACAATCCCTACAATAAACAATAAAGTAGGTATCCCCTTTGTACATAACATTATATTATTCTTGGATTTCTGGACCCTACGCTGACTTGCATTACTCATTTTTGGAATAAAAATATACTTTAGTCTCGGTTAGGAATAAGGTTGAAATTTGAGTAGGTAAGTATTTTAGAACTGGTGTAACAAGGGCTGCAACTTAGTTCCGTGAGTGTGGAAATAAAGATGTTTCATGAACTTCTACTGTAAAGTTAAATAAGTTGTCTTTATCTTCTGTAAGTACAAGCAGATTTTGTAAATAGGGTTGTTTAACAATTTATTATTTGACCTGTGATGTACCTATTCATTATGAGTCACAACGGTATAAATCTTACATAAATATTGCTTATAATGACTCCTTACTATTTTTTTAAACAATTATGGTATGCTTGTGAATCGCAGTCGATCTCTTTAATTGGACATAACAACAACAGAAGTTTGAGAACCGAACTTTTTAGTAATTACCTCTAATAATAAATCACAATCAGGAACACAGAGCGCTATCAAAAGTTAGAAATCAGATACAAAACTGTATCAAATACCGCAGTAATACTAGCAAACCGCTACAATCTCTATGACACCATGTTTACAGTGACCACTGGACTCTGTAAATATAAACAACCTGACTCATGTTGAGTCGTGCACTTTAATGGTCACCTGTGTTTACTTTAGAGCTACGTTTATTGACTCAAACGGAAGTGAGCGTTGGAATAAAGACTACTCGGTTTGGTGAAATTAAGTTCTGTGGAAGAAAGTGTTGTAGAGTTGTAGCTGGTCTACGGCGTAGAGGGTCTACGGTGTAGGTCTACAACAGAAATGATAGCAGTTGGCGTAAATTGGCTGCGTTTCGTTAAACCTTGATAGGTACATATATATAATTATATCTTACGATGAAAAAAGAGCAAAGCGATTGCCTATCCCTGTATGAAGTTTTCAATATTCTGTTTTCATAAATATCTCATTTGTGATTAAAATAAATCAACACTACAAAATATTTATTTTAATATTTCTCCATCGTCGATAACATACGCTAATGACAGTGTTATTGTGAATGTTATTGTATATAATTTGTGTTGACTATCACGAAATAGCGTCGTATGCAAAAGGCATTCCTCGTCATCTTTGAAAACATTACATGTGAAGCTATGCTCAAGATCCAAACCTCGAAACGAAATGTTTTGCATATTTCCAGTCTTTGTCCTTTACAAAGTAGAAATATTTTCTTCAAACACATACGTATTTTCGCAGCCATGTTGAAAAGTGTACAGTTTATCCAAGCTCTTGAGGTAGATAGATGTACTTACACGGTCTTGTCGAGTTTCAGAGCAGACATTTCAGAGAGCTTTCCTAGTTTCTTCGGATAAAACTATCTTGTATTGTTACATTGAAATTGTGAAATCTTATATCCGCTGCTATTTCTATATCGAACGTAATCCGATTTCAACGTAGATAGTTTTCTGAGTATTTATTTTTCTGATAGGTTCTTATAACAACGTGAAACAAATACATAATTATGTTAAGATTGCAGGTACCCACTAATACCCGAACAGATAAGTTTTAAGTAGCTTATATTGTGACACTGGAGACCCTATGCTCTACCTACCTCCACACCAGAAATTCCAATGATCCGTTACTCCGTTAGTACCTGTAGTACATGGATAAAGAAGGAACGAACATAAACGAACTTATATTATACAAGTGGGTGCTCGCGGCTTCGCTCGCATTAAGAAGGAAAACTTGCAACCCCTATTTCACCCCTTTAAAATTGGAATTTCCAAAAATCCTTTCTGAGCGAATGCCTACGTTATAACATCTGCCTTCGTTCCAAATTTCAGCTCAATCCGTCCAGTGGTTTGGGCTGTGCGTTGAAAGATCACTATATCAGTCAGCCAATCAGTCACCTTTGAGTTTAATAAATATAGATAGATGTATCTATTATTTCAATAAATTAATAACTTAATCATATTGCTTTAGAAAAAAAATTGTTTTAGCTCAAAGAATTTGATTAATTCTGTTTTCCTAGCTAGTATTTTACTTTATATTACAGTCTAATGAACTGAAAGTCAAATACCTTTACTAAATAAAACAATATTTGAAACATCTTTTTCAATTCATTTCTCCTTAATTCAAGCTCGAAAGCTAGACAGAATAAATGGAATCCTGAAACTATACATTTTATTTTGTAACAAGCTCAATTTGTTTCGGCTAATGGTACTTTCAACCCTTATTACTCATCTCAGGGTACCTGTTATAGCAAGAAAACGTTCCTTTGATCCTTTATATTAACTTTTAATGGTCGTCCGTTTTACAAGAATTAATATGCAATTTGTATGTTAATCGTCTATTCGGAGCAAATCTTAATTTTAGACAAGATGAACTTTCTCAGGATGTTGATTAAATTTGCACGAGCTTAAATGGTTGAAATGAATTTAATCAGGTGAAATGTGAACCATATATCTTAATAATAATAATAAATAATTTATTTAAGTTAAACACTTATGAACTATAACAATATGTTCACTGCACTCCACACTAGGATAACCAGTGTTGTGTAGGGCAGGCTATGTTATGTATTAATGAATGTACAGTTTACAAAAATAGGTACAATGATCTAGTTTCACGTATCCATTAATAAAATAATATGAAAATGAGACAATTTAACAGCTGAAATGAGAAAGACGTTCAAACCAAAGTTGCAACTTTAAAAACTTGAAACCGCTATAAAGTTATCATCCCGCGAACTTTGTAACTTAGATTGGCTTCTTCGGAGAGTTTTTGTAACTTTGTTCTTAGCATTATTAACTTATCATATTAATCCGAGAAAAGTTTACCGCCATACCAATCCGATTTGGTTTTCCATCCTTGAAATTACATCAGAAATCTTACACGTGGATTCTTAGACATTTTGCTTCCGCAATATAAAAAAATGTGTTTGAAAACGACTAATTCGTAAAAACTATATCACGTGTATTTGCTGTAGGAAAAATCATACTCTTTATTAAAGAAAACTAATCAGGTGCCATTCTGCAAAATACATCGTAAAATACGAGCGGGTGAGCGAAATATCAATTTATGAACAATGCGCTTACCAAATAACCACTTTCAGAACATCAATTGTGTAGAAAATTCACGAAATTGTTGACAAGATTGTAGCCGGAGTCGCGACCAACTTGGGAAATCAGAAAATCAGTTACTTTGTTATATTCAAATGGGTATTTTGTCATACAACGGAGAGATGAATAGGGACTTCAGTGTTCGCATCTTGTTGGCATATTCAATACTAAAGTGTTTATTCGTTTAGAAAAATGGTGCAAAATTTTTATTTTTTATGTTCTTAAGTAACAGCCAAAAATGTACATATTTGTTGCTCTTAGGTGCCTGCAGTTTGTTTGCCTTCTTTCAAGATAAAAAGAAACCTATGGCACCCTGAAAAGTCAAAACCACAAAAAAATTACATGATGACAAAAGACTATCAAACATTCTTTTGCCTTTTTTTTCCTTCTTTGGCACTGACCTCCATAATGAAGGTCAGTGTTCTTTGGCCATAATTTTGTATTCAAATCAAAATCAAATATACTTTATTGTACACCAAAAAAAAGAACATATTTAACATTAAGGTGGAAGGTAACCAGGGACATTGGGCGACCTTATCACTAAAGTGATCTCTTCCACCTGGAAGGTTGTCCAAACTAGGTTACCTAACCTAGTTTGGACAACACTAGAGGAAATCCGTAAAGGTGGCATACTTAACATAATATTAAATAATTTAAAAATAAAACACAATATCCAATATAACATTCAAAGTAACAGCATACAAACATACTTACACATAAAACTACATATTACTGATATTTAAAGGAAATTACTGAAAATTTAAATTATCTTTTTTTTTAAGTATCTATGACTTCTACAACTTGGCATTTTAATCCAACTTCCTATATAACTCTAGAATCAATTGGTGATAGAACCTTATGAATATCCTTATCGTGTTTGGGTAGATGCCAAACAGGACGTGGAATAATCACCGTCACGGAATACAGGTGTTTGTTAAAGGAATGGACTTGGCCGGTACAGTTCAAACAAACTATGTACTCGATAACAATCTAGTCTAGACTTGGACTAGAGATGTTAGATTTAATTACTAATATTTATTCAAGGTATATTATAAGTCCATATAAATCTAATAATACGTAAGACAAGGGAACGTGTAAAAAAAGTAGGTACTACTAAATTTAAAAATTAATTCATCAATCGTCTGGTTAATAATTATTCCATTCATTATCATCATCAGCCCGTTATCGGCCACTGCTGAGCATAGGCCTCTCTTCTTGTACGCCGCTCATCCCGGTCATGCGCAGTTTGAATCCAGGTACTCAATTATTTCATGATAGGTGATTAAATATAAATAGTAAAGTTTTTTGTAAATTCCATCCTTTCAGCTCAATATAGCTCCTACGTTTAAAAGATATCTATCGTATCCACAAAGTACATTCTACAATGGAATCTGATTTTAATATCAAATATTATGTGAAGGAAACTGAACGTCTGGGAGTATCAGGTGCCAATCACATTAAACTTGTTACTCACTAGAAAGCTTCAGTTATGAGGATTTTCCGAGGAATGAAAACGTCTAGATAAATCAAACTTATGCGAGCAGTTTATGTCACACCTACATATTTCTGTTTGAAAAGAGATGAATCATTTATTTTATACATATTCTAATTGTTTTCTATATAAACCTATCTTTACATATAATAAAGCTGAAGAAGATCAAAAGTCTGAACACTGAAGATATTTAAAAGGTTTGTTGATACTTAGAATTGATAACAGAACACGTTCCAACAATTTATAGAATTTTTGTCTGTTTATCAGATTCTCTGTGTCTCTGTTTATTTAAACGCTTATCACGCAAAAATCTCTCTGCAAAAATCGATCTTTATGATTTTTGGTATGTAGGTAGTAAGAGGTCCCGGAAGTGTCATAGGCTACTTTTTATTCGAAATACGCGAGCGAAGCCGCGGGCGTTGACTAGAATATCATATGTCTACTGAAATTGTAATATCATACTTTTACTAAGTAGTAGATATTAAATGCGTTTTTATGTGTCTCTCATTTATTTTCCGAATGCTATTTATAATAAGAAACAATTTCAAAATATTGCTTAAGGTGATGATGCACTCAAACCGATTCCCATCAGGATACTGAAAAGATTCTAAATAATAAATAGTTATTAACAAGCTAAAATAATGTCCGAAAGTACCATTCACAAAGTTAAATTCAACGTTACTCTACTGCTTTTGACTAGAACAGTTCTCCTACGAATACATAGAGACTAATCTGAAACATTTCACAGTAATTCGACTAAGTTTTAAATCAATTATCTCGGATGTTTGGCCATGAACTCTTTGAATAACTTGTTAATTTGTTTTGTTTCAGCTAAATGAGGCCACATCAAAATAATCGCCAGCTTTTCTGATAAATTGGTTTCAACTTTGCTAAATTGTTAGATGTTTAACTTGATTACTGTCTTGGTGTTTTCAATTTTGACTCGAATAATTTTGTAATTAGCGGCTGATTTGGTTTGTGGTGGAGGCCAAATATGTATCTACATATTAAGAGGTTGCCTTAATTGAGCGGGAATAAATAAATCATAAATCATAAATCATAATGTTTATTAACCTTACGACATCGCGCCGTACAGGGCAAGTCAAATAACATAGGTAATCACTTCTTAACAGTAATGTCTTTAAAATACTTATAATACTTATTGCTATACACTTATTATAATCAGTGAGCCTAAATAAAATAAAATACTTAATTTGGAAAACAAAATAAAATCAAATAATCAATTAATAGAATACAATATTGGCTTTAAACAAAACAAAACACAAGGCAATATTTATTGAAAAAATGAAGTTTCTGTAATTGAGCTTTTCATAAATTCATTGAGTGCGTAAAACGGGTTAACTTCAAAGAATTGTTTCAACTTTCTTTTGTATGCACTATATGGCAGATCTGTGATACTCAGTGGCAATTTATTATACATACAAATCTTGTTGTATATTCCCTGTTTTTTTGTCTTGACTAGTCTGGTTTTCGGTTTGTTTAAATTGTCACTTTTTCTGAAAGAATATTTTTTGTCTTTCTTCCATTCATCTTTTTCGTGGAAAACTTCTAAAAGACAGTTATAAATATACATGGAGATTACCGTCATTATTTTCAATGTCTTAAAATGATTTCTTACTGGTGCACGTTTTTTTAGACCCAAAATATTTCGTACTGCTCGTTTTTGGGCCCTCAGTACTCGTTGTATGTCGGCTCCGTTTCCCCAGACAGTGATGGCATACCGTAAACGTGAATGTATGTAGGCGTAATATACCGACAACATCGATGACTTATCTAGTAGTGGCCTCAGTTTGTACAGTTCGTAACTAGCGCTCCCTATTTTTTTACAAAGTTTTGAAATATGCAAACTATGAGTGACTGTATAATCTATTGTGTACCCTAGAAATATATTCTCCTTTAAGTTGTCATCTTTTAAATAAAAAAGTGTTTGAGAAATAAAGTAAGTGCAACCATAACATAACCAAAAAGGGAGAAAATATGGCGGCGCTATTTGTAGTACGTGCTCAATTTGTCCTATTTCCATTATTAATTGTCTTTTTAGTGAAAAAACAAACAAAGAAATTAGTTCTGTTTTCACACTTTTTGCTGCAATTAATGTACCTATGTATGTAGCCAAAATCTAGAGAAAATGTGAACCAAATAAAATACCTTAACAACAATTAATCTCTATGCAAGTAAAAGTTAGGCGTTATAACTTAGAAGCAGTTAATATTACTTACACGTTAGGCACTTCTCATTAGCATAAAATAGCGATTCCGGGTTGAATCATAAAATGTTTGCAGAATTAAGTTCAAATTCAAATATGTTTTACGACCTCACTGTCTGGAGGCTATAAAGTTGCCAGGTGCAAGTCTCTGTGGTACCTTCTACAGCCTCTAGAAAACTTTTTTATTATAATTCGATACTAAAGCTTTTACTACAGCATCATTTTAAGTTCAAAAATAAAGATGAATTTTAAAGACAGCGTGTAAAAATATTAACACCGGTTAAACGAAGCAAAGCGTTTTGAAAGTATTAAAGTACTTTCTGAAGTTTAATATTCTCTATATATTTTTTAATAACTACTCATTTTAAGTTGCCCATCTGTCTATAAAGTTTTAAGATGCTTATTTTAAAGATGAGTAAGTAATGAGCTAAGCTGGGAGGCAGACTTAGTGTAAATCTAAAGCAACTGTACAGTTGCTTTAGATCTAATAAATATATAAAACTCAAAGGTGACTGACTGACTGATATAGTGATCTATCACAGCCCAAACCACTGGACGGATCGGGCTGAAATTTGGCATGCAGGTAGATGTTATGACGTAAACATCCGCTAAGAAAGGATTTTTGGAAACGCCGCTTTTAAAGGGGTGAAATAGGGGATGCAAGATTTACTTAATGCGAGCGAAGTCGCGAGCACCCACTAGTCTTATATAATGTAATCATTTTAATTCCTACGGGTTAACTTAATGAGAACATACAACTTGAATTTAATATAGTGATATCTAATATATAACAATAATGCAAAGGCATGTTTCAAATTAAAAATACTAGGCATAGTTGCATTTAATTACATTTTAAATTCAATTAAGTTTTGTCGTTGTCCGACAATTAATGCTTAAATTAACCTTAGTAGATACATTATACATTGAAAATATATGAATAACAAACAATTGGAAATTTGTTAACATATTTCGGGTAAAATAGTCAAATGTTAAAGTTAAGCTATGTTTAATAAGCTGTCTATTTTTTTAAGTAGTAGACGTACACATTCGATAAAATGTTTGGGTTTTTTAAGTTTACATTCTATACCAAACAAATAATAACTAACTAACTTTCAACTAAAGCAATATAATCCTAAGCTTGTGGGGCATCAGGTCCATATTCCTTGCACAGCTTGGCGACATGGTGCGCGGCGACGGCGGCGCGGCGCGGCAGCGTGGCCACATCGTCGCCTGTCGCCGGACGCACGTTGAATGCATGCAGGCGACACGTGCCAGCCAACATTCTACCGATCACTCTAAAACATAGAAGTGTTAATGATTGAGACTGAAAAAAATTTAAGTAGATATATACTTGTGGAATATAACATATACATATATTAGTTAGTTAATAAATTTCTCTGTATTCGTATAATCTAGAAGTAGATATTTTTTTTACAAGAAATGGGTATGCACTTGACCGTCATTCGCCTGATGGTAAGCAATCATTACGGTCTAGGATCGAACGTGCATACCCAGTAAGAACCGATTCACTCTCGCCTTGAAGATCGCAAGGTTATATATACCTATATATTCCGCGGGGAACAGGGAGTCAGGCAGGGAGTATTATTTTATTTCAATATATAATATATTATAAACTCTATTTTATAATAAATTTATGACTGGTATTCCAGTCTTAGCTTTCAATTTAATTATTCATATTTAGGGAGTAATTAATAGGAGTATACATTATAGCAAGCTACATATGTAGATGTAGATATTCTAAAAAAGAACGATGGAATTATCGAGAAAGAGTACATTTTTTCCTTAAGGTACCTCGATTAATAAATAAGTTTATACTTTAATAAACAGGTTAAGACATGTTTATGTTAAAATTTAGTCTAATTTAAAACTAATTAGTGAAAACACTAGGTAATCTAACCTCACAGTGCAGGGTGGTTTCAACTCCGGCAGTAGAAAGTCAATCTCATAATATACGACCTGTATAGCTGGACCACTGTCATCTCTAATTACCAAGTTCTTGGTACTCGACTTCCCAGATTGCACGCTTACACACTTCGCTGGAAGGTAAGGTAAGATATGATAGGAAGTAATAAGGTAAGATAAGGTAAGGTGGTGTTGAGTGTGGCTTTGATGTTACGAAGTTCAGGTAAATGCAATCTTGATGTGTACAATTTTAGATTTAATTGGTTTGTTTTGAGTTGACAGCAACATTATATAACACAATATCATCTTTTTAAATTATTGCTATGAATAGAGACAAATGTTCATTATTTAAAAGAAACTAATATTATGCACACATTTTTGTGCCATATAAAATGCAAAAGCGGAAAAATATAAGCAATGTATATAAAATGAACAAGTACTTATATAAGATTTAAAAAATTGTAATTACCGGCTACCACTTACGTCAATAATTATGTCGAAAATTATGCCTTACGGAAACTATTACTTATATGAGAATTTAGTATCCAAATTGAAAAGTTTTCTTACCAACAACTTCGTATAAAATCAAAACCCCTATATCTTGCAGAGACTTGTGCCATTTCAGTACTTTTTCCACGGGTCCTGAAAACACCCTAGGACCGCTTCGGTGCAAAGCCTGCAATAAAATAAATCACAGTTAATAAGGTCTTTCTAGTAAATGCTGGAGGAATATCGAGTTTCAGTTTTGTTGTAGAAAGCTGGGACAATACTCTAGCAATATTGTATCTATACTTATAGCAGTACGTACGTACATAAACAATATAGCTCCGCTTTGAAGTTTTAGGTCAAATTAAAAAGTTAAACTTCATAATATATAAATTATGTTTTGAGAAACTCTAAAATCTTTTGAAAATCAAACAGATTTCCGACAAAAACTACATAATGTTGTTCTTCTAAAGGCGAATTATTTGTATGAATATCTTAATTAATGACAGAACCATGTTTAGTTTCTGAAATATTATAGAATTAAATATAATTAAACATTGTCTACTCAATCCACTGACCTCCATTACTACTTTCACTCAATCACTTATCTCTTAATCTGTCACTTTAGACACTACAGTCTATAATGCATTGCAAGTTGCCGAGGACAAAAAGAAGTGGAAAGAAGTCATCAAGGAGAAGGTGCTGGGAGGTGGGGGTCACGATCCTCAGACATGAGGGATACGATTCAAGGAGAAGGAGGGTGAATATTGTAAAAAATGCATGGCCTAGCACCTTATTTAGGCTGGTTGATTAAATCACTCATGCTCGTAGTATTGCTGTTTAAACCATACTAAACCCACGGTTCAGATGTAATACACCGACATACAATCCAACACTAAGTGCCTAACACGGCTAAACAAGCATGCAAGCCTGTTGCTCTTCTCAAGTTTACCTATTAAGGTTACTTAGGTACATTAACAAAGCCTAGTACTACGATAGTTTCGTTAATTATGACCCGAGTTTTGCTTGTTAGGCTAAGAAACTTCGAGGCTTGTTGCGCGTTTGTGCAACCTACGTGAAAGTTTCTAAAAACGCATGTAAAATGTATACATACATTTATCGAATAAAACGTACCTACATAATATAAATCAAAAGGTAACGATTTATTCTATTAAGAATTAACCCCATCAAACTGGAAATATCGTCTAAATCAGATCTTCTGTATCACATACATATAGTGCTCACACTCAAATAATCACCTGCATTAAAGGATTTTTTTTTCTCATAAGTCAGGACAAAAATTGTAATCTGAGTCTAAGTAAACGTAAACACTAATCCAGCGTTGCAGCAACTTTATTAAAGCTAGTGCCGCGGTAGAGTCTAGCTAAACCTATAGCCGTTATCAAGGCAACAACAGTTAAGTTAAATTACTTGAGCTACGGAGCAATAAAGACGTTGAAAAGCTAAATGCCTGCAAGTTTTATAGCCTATTGACGATTCAATCTTCATGAAATGGCTTAAACAGTTTTTGTGAATAGGCTCCTTGGATTTTATACATTTATACGTAACTAGTGGGTGCTCGCGACTTCACTCGCATTGAGAAGTAAAACTTGCATCCCTTATTTCACCCCTTTAAAAGTGGCATTTCCAATAATCCATTCTTAGCAGATGCCTTCGTCATAACAACCTGCATGCCAAATTTCAGCCCGACCCGTCCAGTGGTTTGGGCTATGCGTTAATAGATCACTGAGTCAGTCAGTCATATTTTAATTTTATAGTTTAGAAAAGAAAATTCGTATGAGAGTTGCCAACTCCGGTGTCGGATTTTCTAACCACTCTAAGAGCTTTTTACATAGCTTAACGACAATTATACTATGACTAACAAACGAGACCTACAATAAAACTTTATTACTCTTAAACGTGTTTCTATTTTAAGTTAGATTGGATAGTGTTTGCGTAAATTCAATTACTTGTACCACAATCATGATGTCATTATGTAAAATCAACAGGGAGTTTGTTGGTTTGTTTGTAGATGTTTGTTTTCTCTTACATAAAGAGAAACAAACACTATAACATCGATTTCGACACCACTCGATTACATACTATGACCTTTTATCCTGAAACAAGCAAACGAATCCGGGGGCCTCTACTAATGCATAATAGTTCTTGGAAAAATGGATTACTGATATATAACAGAATAATTATATCATTATTATTTGAGCCTTTTGGGGCCGTGGGGTCCGGGAGCCCATACTATTTTCCAAAACCTCGCGGAGCGCTCGGTTGACGCGACGCATGACCAAAATGCTGGCCCTTTTCTGGCTCAACGTATCAGCATTGCCATCCAGCGTGGTAATGCCGCCAGTATGCTGGGCACGCTGCCCTCTGGTAGTGGACTGGAGCACTTAGATTACCTTTAGGCTTTTCTAATGATTTTCTAAGTTCCCCCTTTTTTGTAGTAGTTAGAAGTAGTATGTTTAGTTTTTCTTTCCTTGTTTTTATATTTAATTATTATAAATTTTTTTTTTCTTTGGGAAAAAAAATAGACTAATTAAGTTTTACGTTGGTATAGAATTAGATAAATTATTAAATTATAGTGACTATTACTATAACTTTGTGTGGACTATATAAAATAACTTTGACACAGTGTGATATGGGCACATCAGCAATATGCTGCTCGCTCATTAATCAAATAAATAAATAAATTATTTTGTGTTGATAAATAAGTAATTTAATTTTCGACTGTTCATACGCTGCTTATTCCAGTTTTCAAGTGAACCGGAAATTCTAAAATTAATATTTGATCGTTTCGTTTTATATTTAGCTAAACAGTTCTATGAAATACAATTAAGTGTTGTGCTTTGTTGTCCTGTTTATAGGTATTTCAGAATATAATATCAATTGATAAATAAAATAGATTTACATACTAAATTGAGAGCTTTGAAGCACTCTAAGCTTCCAATGAATTTCTAATAAAACGTAACAAGTTTGTTAGCTCAAGACTAGAGAGATATACATAGATGTTAAGAAACCTTATAAAGTTGAAATTCCGTTTTAGCAAATAAGTCCTCATTGCGGGAAGTGCCGACAGCGGCGATGCAATATCCGAAGCCTTTGTCTTGGAAAAATCTAAGATCGAATATTTCTTACGAGACTTCTTCTTTCTCAACCTTTTTTCTTAGAGCTTTTGCGTTTTAAAGGTATTATATTTGAATTAGTACTGTGTCGTTGTAATGTTTTTTTAAATAATAAAATAAGTGCGTAAGTGGCCAACTCTGGTGTAGATAATTTTCAAAGCGCCCCTAAAATAGTAACTTTATATTAATTTACCTTAATGAAAAACCAGGAAAACATTATAAAAAAAAGGCACTATCTGATAATATACATTATTTTAAATATACTCGTAGTAATTCAATGAAGGTGTATTCAGGGAAAAAAGAGACAGTTATCTTACTCCTCTGTGTTTTTGTCTGTTTTTAATCTGTGTTATTATTACACAAACAAAAAACTGGTAGAATAAATTAGGTACGTAATAATACAAAAAATATCTAAAACACTACAGTTTTAAAACATCTCACTCCACATACCCGTCCAATGTATGTAATATAATGTAACTGTATTTATAGGGCAGGAACAACAATAAAATGACGCGTCATCATTATTTTCCCCGCCGGTTTCATTTGAAATCCCTCGCGTGATATATGACCAAGCTTTACCTGTGTAGGTTATTGATCTATAAACAGTGCATTTTAGAACCCCGTTTTTGGTAATGACATCCGATATTTATGACAGGGTTAAAAGGAAAATAATAACTGGAACATGTTTTGTGTCGTGTGTGCTTATCACAAGCAGTGCCCGTAGCTCAGCTAGCGGAGGCAATCGCAATCGATTACCAATGTTAAGCAAAGGTCGACGCGGTCAGTCCTTGGATGGGTGACCGAAAAGTGGCATTCCATTTTGGGCGCTTCCGTGGGTCGGATGACACGATAAATGGTAGGTCCCGGCTGTTTGTATAGTACGGCAGTCGTTAAGCCATGTCAGATGCCCTTAGGGTGGGGTGGCTTGATAAACTCTCAACACCAGCGTTGGACACACTCATACGATAAGAAGAAGAAGAAGAAGATCACAAGCTTTTACTACTTATACTCGTCTATAATAAATTTGATGAGTACTATGGCTTAAACTGTGTTATATTACAGCAAGCTGTATAGTACAAAACACTGTTTTGTTTCGTCTTTGATAGTCCGAACAACGAGTATTTAATTACAGATGTTTTATAAGTTCAGCGATTTGAATTTAATACGCAAAGAAAACCTAGACTATCTAGTTTCTATTTGATAGAGCATTAGAATAAAATAATTTGAAATATTCAATTTACACTAAAAGCGTAAAATGTCCTTTGCACAACTTTAATTCGTTTAGTATCTGTTTCCATTAGCAATTTATTCATAACAATATTTTGTGAATATATTAGCACTAGGAGATAGGAGAACTAACGACAGATGGAGTAAGGCAGTTACAGAGTGGTGGCATATAACTGGCAGGCGAGGAGTGGGTCGCCCGGTCGCGAGATGGGTCGACGACATCGTCAAAGTCGAGGGTCCAACCTGGATGAGGTCTGCACAAGATCGACGCAGATGGCACATACAAAGGGAGGCCTATACCCAGCAGTGGGATCCCAAGGGCTGTGGATGATGATGATGATGATATTTGCCCTATCATAAAACTAGAGTGGTTCATAAAAACCGGATTACTTGCTGTCCAATAAAGAAAGTGTTTTAATAAGAGTGGAGTCGAGAGATAAGCATTCCTGCTTGATTTATTGAGATTTGATCCGGTTATGACCTTTCGAGCTTGCTGAAACACTGAATATATGAAGAGGAAGGTCTGACCTAGAGTTATTATACTAATACTTACAAGACAAGATATAATATAATAAGCTCAGTTTGCGAATTAGACTATAACAATACGTACCTGCAGTAAAGTTAAGTGTAAGTGATTTTAAAACATTTTTATCTACACTAATGTTGTAACACTCTAATTATGTTTCCAATACTTGACTTATAATTACTACTGTTATAGCACAGACAACAAAACACTCAATTTAAGCAATTTCACATGATGGTATAATATCCACATCGATATCGTAATAGCTCATTATAACATCGAAAAAGCGCGACCAACCTGATTGCAAAGCCTGAATCAGGTAGGTCGCGCTTTATTGATGCGCGCAGCTGCGATCTCATTGGTTAGATTTTAATGGCGGCAACTATTGTCAGCTTTTACTCTTGTTGTTTGATTAATTGCATTAGTGAAGATAAAGTAGTGTATGCAACTGCATATAACACGGGTATTAAAACACTCGTTACTATTATGAAACTTTAATACCCTTCATTATATGGCAGTTGCATAAACTACTATTATAGACTACTAAGGTTAAAAAAATCTAAGTAAAAAAAATACAAAAGCCTGTATGTCTGCTTCTTATAACATACTGAGTAAACAATATGGGAGTTCTTATCTATAACAAGTTGCCACAGGCTATTAAGGAATCTACCTCGTTTTCAGTATTCAAACAAAAAATAAAAATATTTCTGTTAGATAAGGTGTATTATTCTATTAAAGACTTCTTAAGTGAGAATTTGTAAGTTACTTAGTTTAGTATATTGTTTTAAATGTGTAAAATTTGTTAACATTTGCAAAATTTGTTATAAAATATATATATTTGCATACCTTATGGGTTAAGTATGGTGTTCTTATGTAATGAAACGTACCATCTTTTTTACCTGTACTCGGCAAATAAATGCTTGGACTTTGCCTTTGAAAACTTAAATACTAACGTGATAATTAAGTATGCAATAAGTAGATCTGTAGTTGGTACACATATTTATAAGAACATAAATAACAGTATACATTATGTATTGTGTGATAAGGTACGATAATAAGTTAAATAATCAAAACGAAATGGCATCTGTTCTGCACTCTAAATTTCGCTTTTACATTCAAAAAGACATTTCAACTTACAAGATTGGGTAAAAAGTGTAGGTAAAAAGTTTACCTTAAGCTTATCGGCGCGGGTCACAATTTGATTCTGGATATCGTTCCTCAGCAAATCCAATTCATTTGGTTTTTTCATCGGAGGCCCTGAAGCAAAATAAAATTTATCTTTCCAATTTGGATCGGCGGAAAGGCTACTAGGTCGTTCTTTTTTTAGAAACCAATCCTTTAATTTTTCTAACTAAAGTGGTAAAATTGGAAAAAAATAACGACTTCACAGACAAGAAGGATAAATAGCAGCTTTTGTGCTTAAGCCAGTATCTAATCTAGCTATATACCATATATCACCCAAATTGGTTTAGTGGTTTGAGCTTAAAAAGTTAAGAAACATACACACTCAGACACACACATTCATATAGCAAATGCTATTTAACAGATTTATCGAATTTGAAATTAATCTATATATATAAAACTCAAAGGTGACTGACTGACTGATTGACTGACTGATATAGTGATCTATCAACGCACAGCCCAAACCACTGGACGGATTGAGCTGAAATTTGGAA
This sequence comes from Macaria notata, assembly GCA_927399415.1. Lineage (NCBI taxonomy): Eukaryota > Metazoa > Arthropoda > Insecta > Lepidoptera > Geometridae > Macaria > Macaria notata. The sequence goes on from OV656737.1 coordinate 3,794,671, forward strand.
TGAAGGTAGATGTTATGACGTAGGCATCCGCTAAGAAAGGATTTTTGGAAATGCCATTTTTATAGGGGTGAAATAGTGGATGCAAGTTTTACTTCTTAATGCGAGCGAAGCCGCGAGCACCCACTAGTCTGATACAAAATCACATCGATACCATGATATACTTTCCGAGAAAGCCACATACAAACATATACACAGTAATGTGTGTATCAACATTTCAACATGTTCTCGAGAACATCACAAATGTCTTGAAGCTAAGCTTTCCTTTCCTAAAATGCATGTAGTTCTGCAAATACAGCGTAATGAGCTTGTTAGACTGCGTTGAAGGAGATACTAGTGCAAAGTCGCCCGTTTCTACTGAATCAAAGCCGCTCTGTTCTTAAGCTCTAAAGAATAGGGAATTGCAGTTCTGGAAATGTTTTCTTCGAATCTTTGACTGGGGTATTTCATTTTGAAGGTGTCATAAAGTGAAGACGTAAATAGAGACAATTTTCAATTTCAAAACTCAGCTTTCATGTAGTATTTATTATAGAGTCATGAAAGTGACATAGGTAGGTTTTTTACCCTGAAACAACGCGAATAAAGTCGCAGGCATCTGCTAATGACCAAATTAATAAGCCACGTTATAAAGAACATAATGCTCATGTCATCCATTAAAAGACAAGATATGGTCTGGTGAAGCAAAAAACCGATACAAGTGGCGGGGAATCATGAACCCTCAGTAATGAAGAACATGACGACGCGAGGCGGAGTCGAGAAGTGTAACTAGGTAAGGTGAAAATTCACCTTACCTAGTTTCATGAACTTTATTTTTATTGTAAAAGTTGAATGAAGGTATCTCTACCATCGGAGTTGAGATGAAAATGAACCAATACAAGTTTTCCACTAGTTTAGTCAAACTGTCTAGTTTGAATCAAGCACTTGAATTTCAGTAAGTCTTACTTTCCGAGTTTCTCTCGTTTTACTTATCTAGAACTGTCAAGTTTGGTTTGATTAAAAATTACCTTAGATCTAGGTTACCTACTTTTTTTTTAACATTAAATAGGCTTACGTTTGACTATAGCCAGCCTGATGTTAAGCACCACTATAGTCTAAGATGTAGCACGCTTGCCTAGAAGAAACCTATTTATTCTAGATTTGAAGACCCCTGGGTTATAATTTTCTGGGAACAGGGCTCCAGGTAGAGAGTTCCATAGTCTCGCTGTCCTTGCTATGAAGGTAGAATCAAAGCGCTTCGTGCGAGTCTTTGGAACTTCCACCATAAACCGGTACTTACGGTAGAAAAATCAGAAAACTCGCACTAAATATTCTTCTATCTAGACAGCAAAATTTGGGACAGGCCCGATTGCCTTTCTGTTTATTGAGAAACACAATACTTAGGATTTCAGTTAAGTTCATTGACTTTCTGTTTTTTGGCAAACAGGGGGTGTGCTGGAGACAGATTTTTAGTATTCGAGAATAGTTATAACTAACCAGACGGGTACCAAAAAATACCCTAGTTTTTGCATGAAGGCAATAGTATCCGTTTAATGTGTGTTTTTTTTGCCGCTATTTCTATACAAACTGTTGTATAGTTAGAAGAAAGATTGACTAACGGTTTATGTCTTAAGCTAGTGGGTGCTCGCGGTTTCGCTCGCATCGATAAGTAAAACTTGCATTTCCTATTTCACCCCTTTAAAAGTGGCATTTCCAAAAATCCTTTCTTAGCGGATGCCTACGTCATAACATCTACCTTCATTCCAAATTTCAGCCCAATCCGTCCAGTGTTTGGACTGTGCGTTGATAGATCACTATATCAGCCAATCAGTCAGTCAGTCACCTTTGAGTTTTATATATAGATAGATAGATAGATAAATACTTTATTAAAACACCACAAATGCAACAATACAAAAAAAAACATACAAATTAGAATCAGCGTCTTAATTGGCGGCCTTATCGCTAAGAGCGATCTCTTCCAGGCAACCAATCTGGCAGGGATATATTCTTCAAACGAAATGAGTAGGACGAGGTGTTTATATACATATATATATATATATAGATATACCTATAGATTGTTGATATTTGAACATCAGTCTATCTTTCTTAGTTTTTGAGTCTAACTCTGTCTAAGCAGTTTGCTATGTAATAGCACCTCTCAAATCGCAACTCACCGTCGGTCCCATGCGTTGCAATGCTCTTCTGTTTGTTTCTATCAATACCGCTGAAGCTCCGGTTTTGATAGTTGGTCCCGAAACTGTTAATTGGAGTGTTCCTTTGAATTTGTTGACCTGGAAACAGAGGCCGGTTTTATTCCGAGTAACTGAATAGCTCTGTGATAATCCGTTGGCATGTGAAAGATAATTTCGGCTTTACATGCATAAAATTATCTTTTGGTCAGAAAAATTAAAAAATTGGATAGAAAATTTCGTGTAGGTATTATATTTTAGTAAGCGTGTAATGGAACGCCTTTGGTTACAATGCTTAACATCACACGGGCTGTGATCAAATGTGAACCTATATATTTTCTATTGCGCTCTGGTAGTGTTGCTAGCTTCTGTAATTCATCCCAAGTTTTATCACCTTTCACCATATCATTATAGGAATTTAGTTATTGATAGTTGATACATTAGATAGATTATTATGTCCAAAATAAAACATATTTTAAACTTATTGATTGGAAGTCAAATATAATAATTATATTATAGAAACAATTTCAATTTAAAAACTTACCAGGATATGGGCTATTGTGACCATACGTAGCCAAGTACCGAGGATCAATGCCCGAAGCAGCCCTTTGCCCGCCCATCTGTAAAAAATAATAAAAAATATTATGTAAAAAAGTATACCTTACATTGTTATTTTAAATTAATCAAATTGTTTTATTGACAAGAAACTTAGAAATGCATAGGTATCGTCAACTACGGTAACAAATATGTTTTAATAAACTGTACCTAAATAGATTCTACGATGCACTGACACCATCTAATACTACATAACTGTAATAAACCATACTTACCGATTTCTGACCAATATTTTGTGCCATTTGAATATTCATGTTAGTTTGAGCAATGTTACGCTGTTGAGCATTTATGTTGACTTGAGCATTCATGTTTGGTTGAGCAATCATATTATATCTCGGAGCATTTATATTTGGTTGAGCATAAGAGTTCATTTGCCCAGTCATACTGCTCAAAGCGTGCGCGCTCACATTCATCTGTTGAGCACTCATACTATTTTGAGCATTCATCTTATTTTGAGCACTCATATTGACTTTAGCGCTTACGTTTGGTTGAGCGTATGTGTTCCTCTGATCAATCATTTTATGCTGTTGGATTATGTTACTCTGGCCTTGCATGTTGATATGAGCATTCATATTGTGTTGAGCATTCATATTCTGCGGCCCATTCATATTTACTTGAGCACTCATATTTCCTTGACCATACATATTAAGCTGAGCGTTCATATTCGGCTGAGCATTGTTAAGAGGTTGCGCATTGTAAAGTTGAGCATTCATATTATTTGGTGTATTAATATGTTGAGCATTTGGATACTCGGACGCAAAGGGTCCGCTAAAGTACATAGTTTCCGGTCTGAAAAACTTTCGGTTATGTAGTTATGTGTCAATAGAAATAAAATATATGTATACTTACTTAAATATTATGTTATGGAACATAAAACACTAAACTAACGAGGCATACGTCAAATTATCTAGATTTAGTCAGAAAGTGTCGTGTCTCTGTTGAACATTGAGTATACCTGCAGCTTTATGTATGTACCTAGCGATTAAGTTATTACATAAGTTATAATAAAATCGAGATGTTGGTGGGAAACTTTTGTTGCAACACGGTACAGGGTGTTGAAATACTCATATATAGGTACATTTGATACCTACCTACTGAATTCCATATCTGTCTACTCAATAAAAATCTGATGTAAAAGAAAGTAGGTACTCACATCATGTTATTTCCTGTGGCAGGATTCGCGGGAAATGCTATCATTTGATTTCCCTGAGGATATTCTGCAAAAAATATTGCTTGTGAACAAACCTGATGCGTATGAATCGCAAATGAAACGAACCTAATGTAAAATCACGCACCCTCGTACGCTCTTGGCTCACGTACCACGTATCTGTCCATTTGTAACTCTAGATTACTATTTCGACCTAACACAACAGGCGATGTAAATACAACTATTTCTTTTACAGAAGAATTCGAAAAGAAAACACTAAAAGTAAATGGTGGTGAATTTAGTACTACGAAAGTACGAAAATGGTGCGTCCAAACTGCGTAGTTGTATTTCCCGCGCAAAACAATAAATGGCGGCAATCGTTTCTCTTTTTTAATTAGAACCAACACAGACCAATAAGCTTTGACAATCAATGCTCGAAGCCAATAAGAGAACCCTCAATCGAAAACTGTGACCAACGAGAACAAGCCAATATTTGAATTTGACATTTTAGTTACTATGACATTGACACTGACATATTCTCACTAATTTTGACTCTCTCACACACTCAATTTCTCAGTTCAGTTCAGAGTTCTCGTCTCGACTTGTTTTGTACCTATTATTACAGATTCCTGAAAATTATTAAATCGCGATATTATTCGTTGTAAAATATAAAATGGAACTGCAGGATACTTATTACAACAAATCTGAATATGTGGAAACTGTAAGCTACATGTTTACTTTTTTGGCTTGCAAGTTGAGTCATCCTTTTTCCAGTTTTCATCCTATACAAAATACGTATTTACTTTGCAGGCTTCTGGAAATAAAGTGAGCAGACAAACAGTATTATGTGGGTCCCAGAACATCGTATTACATGGCAAAGTTATAGTACAGAGCGACGCGATCATAAGAGGCGACTTGGGAAATGTTAAAACTGGAAGGTTTTGTATCATCAGCAAAGGCTCAGTGATACGACCACCCTTCAAGAAATTTAGCAAAGGGTGTGTACTTTTTAAGCTACTATTTAATATGCAATAAATATCTATTAATGTCTATGTACAAATCAATTACTAAACAACTTACCAAAATGTTTGTTGAGTGTTAATTTATGATACACTCGAACAATGTAATTTTTGAATGGTTAAATTATACAAGGTCCATATGCTCTACTTTAGCTGTTCCATAGATATATGTTACTAACTATAAAACCTGTGCAAACACTAAAAAATCTGTTTACACATTCATCACTAACAAAACAAAATTCTGCATCTGCATTTTAACATAACTCTGAATTTACTTTATACACATGACTGTCTCTATGTCATCATTATATATGTTTACAAACTATATCAGATTGACTACATTAAGGCAATTCAAAAACTTGTTAGAAGATTTTGTCACTAACTTAATTACTAACTTTTTGCATCTATTTTCTGAAGTAGGTACAATAAAAAAGTAGAAAGTACAATATACATTTTTCTATTTCAGTGTTGCATTCTTCCCTCTACAAATGGGTGATCACGTGTATGTCGGTGAAAACACAGTAGTCAATGCAGCAGTAGTGGGCTCCTATGTCTATATTGGAAAAAATGTTGTTATTGTAAGTACTAAATGCTTTCAAAATGTCTTACCTCTAACCAATAAAGTACTTCTATTAGTGTCTTTGTCAACAGCTGATTAATATTCTTACTTATTTTAAATTTTATTAATACTTGCATATTTGCCCAAGACAGAAGCCCAAATTCAACCTGTGCTCTTCAAAGTCATACCAAACTAATCTTGAAGATGTGGTATAAAGTAAAATCCAGCTAATATTAAAAGCAAAAGTGTGCCTATGTGTGTTTGTTCTTCATGCTCAAATTGCTGAACCAATATGCAGCTCTATGCACTAGATGAGCAAGGTTAAAAACGGCAGGACACTACTAGTATGTAAATATGTACGAGTACAAGTATAACACTTCTTAGCTGATGGAGAGATACTTATTAAAAAAAAATCTCTTAAATGTTCCAGGGTCGCCGCTGTGTCCTCAAAGACTGCTGCATGATAGAAGACAACTCAGTACTCCCCGCGGAGACCGTAGTACCTTCCTTTGCGAGATACTCCGGCAGCCCGGCACGACTTATCACCACACTACCGGAAGCAATGCCCGACCTCATGACAGAGTTCACCAAAAGCTATTATCAACATTTCTTACCAACTTCTAATCTTAATTAGTGAGAATAAGTTAGGTTTTAAGTCAAAGTTCTATTTATTTCGTGCTATGTACTGTACAGTGCTTTTGCAGCTTATTTTGTAAAATATGAACCATTCCTTTCTATGCACACTGTTTTATTTCAGTAGTTTCATTCAAGGACTATGTATTTGCTAGCTTTTGTATTCATAGATATTGTATGATGAAAAGGCCTTTAGTTCAGTTAATGCACTCACAGATTGTTTTCCCGGTCATAATTTGAATTAGGCCATAACTATGTACTCTAGAAAACACATAGGATTAGCTTTATGAAGATTTACAAAAAAATTAAAATGACAAAAATATGTAAAATAAAATTTATTTTATTAATTGATTAGAAAATACTTTCACTATGCACTAAGGTGATTTACATAAATACTATCCTCAAAAATAATAAATGCAGGAGAGGCCTCGGCTCAGACTACTTTGTAACTAATGACTAACATGATTAGTTTGATCAAATTAAGCTTTTCATTACATTTACATCTCTTATGTTCGGTAAGGTAGTCCTTATTACCCCCAAATGGGGCTTGTAAGTAACCAATTAGCGCTCTAGGGTAATAATGTAGCTAGAAAAGCCCTAGGGCGGTAAGTAAAACTTTTCACTCTTTCAAAAAGTTCAAGTAGTAGACAAAGGAGGTCGCTTCGCTATCCAAACTCAAACTTCTTCGTATGAGTAAGTCATCAATTTTAAACATCGAACGGCGATGCTCCATTTCGTTTCTGACAAAAAAGATGAAAAAAGGCGGGAATAGAAAACTTTCATTTTAAATGTTGTATGTTTTTGGGTTTTTTTTTTATAAATACGTGCTAATTAGGAAAAAACCATGAGTTCTGCAAGTGATAACGATATATTATTTAAGCTGCACTGCTGATTCAATGAAAATGGAAACTGAAGTAGCAATTAACAATATTTTGCTTGAAAGTTCTAAAGAGAGATATTTGAAAACTTACGACGAGTTCATGAATTGGCGAAAAGAAAAACGAGTAAGTTCTGATTTTGTCCGTGACCAACAAATATCACAATCTCAAACTTTTAACATACCCATAAAACACCTGTACCTAAAATTTTAAAATTGTTCTCATTACAATATAAATTTTAACCATTAAAATGTTTTATTCTTGTAATACGGGTTTTTTCTACTTACCTCACAATCGAGATGTAAAGCAGAGTAGTTAGCTCGGATGTAAGCATCAATTGCACCCTCGAACTATAGGCGCCCTCGCTGCGCTCGTGCGCCTAACTATCTCGGGCTGCAATTGATGCCTTACAGCCCTCGGCTACTAATCTACTATTAAAAATAATTTATTCAAAAATAACGTTTTTGAAATCATTATTATGCATAAATAGAGTTCATGATTCTTAAAAGTCTAGACTTAAATATAAAATAAGGTAGGTATAAAAGCAGATCCCTAGATAACTAGGGATTATTATGCATAAATAGTTGTAAATAGATTAGTTTGTTGTTTTTTTATGTTGAATTTTGGCGGGAATGGCAGTGGTGGAAAAATAAAGGTTGCGTGACGGTGTGCAAAATAAAAAAAACCGGCCAAGTGCGAGTCGGACTCGCGCACCGAGGGTTCCGTACAAACCTGCAAGGTTAAATATTTTGTGATGTAACTAAAAATTTATGGTTTTCGTAATTTTTCCTTTATCTATGCTATAAGACGTTGCTTCGTACCAAATTTCAAGATTCTGAGTTCACGGGAAGCACCCTGTAGGTTTTGATTCCCTTGCAAGTGTCGAAAATTTGCGGCATAAATGGCTGTATCTTTTGATTGCGTTGGCTTAGAAGTTTGATTTTTTCACAGCTTCAAGGGACAGTAGACCTGAGTAATTGATATAAATTTCAGCTTCATACCTCTACGCGTTCCTGAGAAAAAGGGTCTTGACAGACGGACGGACGGACGGACAGAGGGACAACAAAGTGATCCTATAAGGGTTCCGTTTTTTCCTTTTGAGGTACGGAACCCTAAAAAACAAACAAGAGTTCTTACACCTACATTCAAAGAGGTTCCACGTCACGTCACATTATGGATGCTTATAAATACTGCAGAATAAATCTGGACTTGTATGCAGCACAGATGTACAATATATCTTACGTAAAAGGTTTAAAACATGAGTTCGAATTTCTGATTTTTGTACAATATTACACGGCATGCGAGAAAAAATAATATTTTACATTTAACAATATATTTCAATGCAATGTAATACTTGATTAAATATCTTATAGCTACTAGCGTTCAGTAGACAAACGCATGTTGTTCAGGCAACTTGTCCTGTGGTTTCCTCTTGTCTTGCCTGGCTCGGTGTGAGTACGGCGCTGGTTGCTTCAAGTGCACAGTCCTCACGTGCAGCTTGCGACTGTTGGACTGCGCGAATGCTTTACCACATACCTCGCATTCGTATGGTTTGACGCCCGTGTGACTCTGTAAGGAATAAATAAAATCATTTACTTTTTATTATATCAAACACATTTTTAACACACTCAATGACGTTTTTTTACGTTTGACATTTTAAACCTTACGATGCACTAGCGATCCTATCAGAAACAGGTTTACTAATTATGAGAACATTTGGTCACGGTACACTAGCGCCTCTAGCGGTGATACGCGGTAGACAGTTAGAGGCCTAGTAAGCACTCTAAGGTCCCTTTACACTTGAAGATCACAGTTTTAAAGTGTAAGTGTATTGAAAAAAAATCAAGTGTAAAATTACACTTGATTAAATTAATAAATAAATTAGAATACTCTAAAATGCCTAAATAAATGCCAGCAGACGCGTCGGAGTGAGTACGGAGGTGCATGTTGAGATAAGTTCAGCTCAAAACCGCTTTTACACTTGAAGATCACAGATTTTAGCTGAAAGTGATGAGAAGAAAAAGTGTAAAATTACCCTAAAATGCCTGTCCAGTGCCCCCTTACACTTGAAGGCCTTGCAGCAGACGTCGCACGGGTAGGGCCGCGCGGCGGAGTGAGTGCGGAGGTGCATGTTGAGGTTAGTTCTGTTGAAGAATGCCTTGTCACACGTAGAGCACTTGTACGCGCGCTCTGCGGTGTGCGTGCGCTTGTGGTACGTGAGGAATGCGTTACCCTGCAGCGGGAGAAAAATAGGTTAGTTTTGTGTGAATGAGTAATATTTTCTTTCTTTTTTTCTATTTTACCGTTGATAACTTCTTTTATTTAAAGAATTTTAGTCATTACAGGTATAAAATAATTACGAAATAAGTATCGTGTGAGAATGGTGAATTCTTGTGACGAGTGTATTTAAATCATACGTAGGGCCTCTGACATAACTCATGACTGCAGGGTTGGGACCTTATGTACATATAATTCACATGCAGGATATCTTACAAAGGCAGGATTGCTTCGTTATCAAAATGTTGAACTATGCCAACAAAATAGCACCCTTTCTGTGTCTTAAGTGAACTTAATTTCTATGGAAATAGGTTCATAGCAAGAAAGTCTGAGGGCTGTTTATTGCGGATATCAAAAACAACTCTACCACTATGTTATGAATTTATAACTAAACTAGCTGTGCCAGCGACTTCGTCCGCGCGGAATAGTTATTTTGAGCATCATATTTATTTTTGCAAACAACCTCTTCAGCTTTTACCCACGACTTGAACCGTTTTCGCAGCGCACGCAACGGAAGCCCTCAAAGATAAATAATTTTCCCCGTTTTTTTCACATTTTCTATTGTTTCTTCGCTCCTGATGGTGATGTTATATAGTCTAAAGCCTTCCTCGATAAATGGTCTATTCAACACAAAATGGTCTTTTCGAAACAAAAATAATTTTTCGATTCGCGCCAGTAGTTTCTGAGATTAGCGCGTTCAAACAAACAAACAAACTCTTCAGCTTTAGTATGGATAATATTTGCAACCTAAAGTGATAAAAAACACGGAACATCTACTTTATATTAAATCATCACCTACCTATATTCCAGAGCAAATAATTATAATTTCAATACAATACTAAATCAATACTAAAATGATAAAGTATAATACTGACCCTGAACCGTTTCCCGCACACGTCGCACACATAGTTCTTCTGTATGGGGTAGGCCTGGTCGGGGTGCGCGCGCCGGAAGTGGGTCCAGTGCTCGCGGGCGTTCTCTATGCACTCGCCGCACTGGAGAAAAAATATTGTAAATATATATTACCTATTAAAAAATAAGGATAATCATCATCATCCACAGCCCTTGGGATGCCACTGCTGGGTATAGGCCTCCCTTTGCATGTGCTATCTGCGTCGATCTTGAGCAGACCTAATCCAGGTTGGACCCTCGACTTTGACGATGTCGTCGACCCATCTCGCGACCGGACAATAATAAAGGCTAATATTTATGAGTGAATAAATATATATTTTGTTCCGTCTTCAAATGGGTAAAATGTGATTGAAATTCGGATTAATAAGATAGTACCGAAGCAACAGAGTCAAACTTTTTTGCGCACATAAACGTTCCATTCAAGATTTCCGATTAATATACCTATCGCTCCCAAATAGAATAAGAATAACATTTACAGAAAGTTCGTAAACTATGTTCATGTTTCGTTATCGTATTTTACATTATTATACTCTTAAGATGCCTATAGCTGTATATATTTTAATAGTATTTGTTAACGATATGCACCACTAGGAACGACCTGTCTTTTGCAATACAGTTTCAATTAAAGCAAAAGTCAGAATCATGTCAATTTTTTTTGGTCGTTTGTATGTATAATAAGAATGTATTTACAAAAGAAAAGTATTAAAGTATTTTATCCGTTATCTAATACCCACGACACAAGCGTTTGATTAGTGTGAGCTAGATGGCGCTGTGTGCAATGTCTCGGAATATTTATTTTATTTATTTATTTACAATAAGGTTCCTTTTAACTAAAATGTACTTTACTGACATGTACACAGTTCTGCGGCCAGTTGTCCGCGTTGTTCTTCTTGCCGTAGTTCCTGGGTCTCGCGCGCGCGTGCGCCGCGCGGTGGTGCAGGCGGAGCTCCTCCTGCGAGGGGAACCGGGCTCCGCACACTCGGCAGCCTTTACTGGAATACAAAACATGAAAATAAATACCTATATCTAAAAAAAACTTGCATCGTACTGGAATAAAAGTACTTAAACTAGTTTTAATTTTTGAGACATTATACCAAATGCACCATTTATTTACATAACATGCACCCGATAGAACGCATAACGAGGAAGATTTTTCACTGTTCTTTAAAACATATTTATATTCAGATTGTTACAACAGAGAAAACATTGACAGATATGAAATGAATCTCTCGTTGTCTGACTCGTATTTCCTCATGTCTGAGGGTCGTGACTCCCCTGCAGAATTAATTCGTTAGGGGAGTTCACTTGTGCAGATACATCGTGGTGGGCGCCCATGTCCTTCCACGGAAGTCATATGTCCTCGGATATTGTGGTCCTCAAATATGTCGGTTACCTCACGTTGTTTTCCTTCACCGTTAAGCGAGTGCAAATCCACACATAACTTGAAAATACAAGTCATGGGACTCGAACCAGGGTGGGTCTGAATGGAAAGCAGACACTGGAACCGCTAGCCAAAAAAGCGAGTGCGCTTTTGAAAAAAATACCTGAGATTATTTCCTTCCGAATGCTTGACAGAAGTGACCATGTGTCGGTTGTATGCCTCCGTGGACACAAATTTGACGTCGCACTCTTGACAGTACGGGCCCGACTCCGTTCCTTCACTATCAGGTTTATCTGCCTAAAAAAATAACAATATAATTAAATAATGTACTTAAATAATGAGGATCCACAATTGTCTATTCTCTCAAAATTTAGCATTAAAAACTGATTTTGGCTTTGTGGAGTTAGGAAATCAGAATTGTTAGAGATTTTACGCTAAAGAAGTTTCTATCATCTACAGAAAGAGAGATAAGATAGGTATAAACTGCTGTGGCAATAGTTAACAAACCTATTCTTGAGGTTATCTGGAGGCAAGTTTCTTGTTTACGACCTATAAATTTGAAGTATACTCTATCTCTCTTGATATTTTATTACACTAAACCATAGCTTGTATGAAAACATTCTCAAGATACTCTGCTTCTTTAATGTAGGTTTACATTTAAGTTTTTATGTTCGTATCATATTAGGTAGGACGTTGATATCACAAGCACAACCAGCATTATGCTGAGTTGGGGCTGTGTTGTCAAAGATTTTATGATTATTTTGTTGTGTGATTGTTGATGTTGGTCTGTGTTAAATGTGCCATAATAAATTATTTCTTCTTCTGTCTTTCAAAATATTCTTGGATTATAAGCTCACCTTACGTATCTATACATTCCCGGTTCCCGGCACTCATATGTGTACACACTCACCCGGTCCTTGTGCATCATAGTGCGGTGCATGCTGAGCCCCAGCCGGCTCACGAAGGAGTACCCGCACACGGGGCAGATGTGCTGCGAGGGGTGCTTGATGCGCACGTGGGAGAGATACGATGTCCATTTACTAAAAAAAAATTGTACAACCTTTATTAAAAATAATTATATAGTTAAAAGCGAGTGTGACTCAGCGGTTCCAGTGTCTGCTTTTCATCCAGACGTACCCTGATTCGAATACAGCCCTACACCAATGACTTGAATGATCAAGTTATGTGTGGATTTGCACTCGCTTAGCGGTGAAGGAAACCGACATGTTTGAGGACCACAATATCTGTGGAAGGACCTGGGCGCCCACCACGATGTACCTATATCTGGCCAAGAAAACTCCCCTAACGAATTAATTCTGCGGGGGAGTCACGAGGACCTTCAGTCACGAGAAAATACGACTCAAGAGAGGGAGATATAGTTATGAACCCGGGATTAGACGTTTGGCATACTAATAAAGAGATTTATGGTCAGCAGTGAATAATAAAAAAATATAATATTCTGCTTCAGGCTAGCAGTTGAAGCGGGCGAAACCAGTATAGTCCGGTCAAATTAGCACCAAAAATAGGGGTAAGGTTACATTAATTCGCACCTTGCTGAAAATTGGCATGAATGTTGGGAGCCCTATCATACACAATTTGTCAAAAATCCCCATCAATCCGAAGTGTGGAAAAAAAAATATTCACGGTCAAAGGTTGCAAAAATTGGTTTATTGAGTTTTCCAGCTAAACGGTAAGTTTTATAATAAAAAAAAAGAGAGAAAAAATTACTCATCATGCAATCATCTATAAAAATAGTTCATACACTTTTTATTCCTAAGAATCACCATTTCGGAGATACAGCGATGCAAAATGTCATCTATAAAAATCGTTCACACACTTTTTGTGAACGATTTTTATAGATAATTGCATGATGAGTAATTTTTTCTCACCTACTTTTATTATAAAACTTACCGTTTAGCTGCAAAACTCAATAAACCAATTTTTGCAACCTTTGACCTTGAATATTTTTTTCCACACTTCGGATTGATGGGGATTTTTGACCAATTGTGTATGATAGGGCTCCCAACATTCATGCCAATTTTCAGCAAGGTGCGAATTAATGTAACCTTGAATGTCTATTTTGACCGGACTAGTAGACATACATATGTATGTACATATATATGAGTAGCGTAGACAGTTCTTTTTGAGTAGTTTGAGAGACAGCTCAGTAGTTTTGGAATACTTCTAGGTAATATTAATTTTGTAAATTAAATACTTCAATGTCAACACAAAGAGCCACACACCAAGTAACATTCCATAATACATTTTTACAATCATTCGTCATTAAAATATCAGTCAGTCTATATATATAATATATAAAACTCAAAGGTGACTGATTGACTAACTGACTGATATAGTGATCTATCAACGCACAGCCCAAAGCACTGGACGGATTGGGCTGAAATTTGGAATGAAGAAAGATTTTAAGACGTAGGCATCCGCTAAAAAAGGATTTTTGGAAATGCCACTTTTAAAGGGGTGAAATAGGGGATGCAAGTTTTACTTCTTTATGCGAGCGAAGCCGCGAGCACCTACTAGTGTAGTATAAATTAGCTTACGTGGACACTTCGTCGCAGTATTCGCATGTATACGTCACTCCTTTATGCCACCGCTGGTGCTGCTTGGCTTGAGTACTGCAATATACATTGTTACATTTTAACTGACATAAGAAACATGGGCAAGAAGATTTTCTTTAAAAACATCTTAACTTAGGTACAAAATATCTTGCAAGAGGTAAGTTTCTAATTCGGCTGATATGTTCTCATTCTGGCAAGCAGAATAGAATAGAATATAACTTTAATGTACACCATAAGAACACAAAAATTACAAACAGAAATAAACATACATAAATTAAAGTGTTGCACTGGGCGGCCTTATCGCCTTAGGCGATTTCTTCCAGGCAACCTTTTGGATGGACATAACTTACAATTGTAAACAGGCGGCGTACAATATATATCTTATTTATATTATTAAATTAATTGAATTAAAGATACAATACACTCAATCCATACACATATACTATTAATAATACACATACTCAATACAACTAATACACATTATACAAACACTACCTACATTACACAATACTTATATATGTTATAATGACGTTAAATAATGTTGATATATCATATTTTGGAAAATGTTTAGTGACTTAGCCTGCCTTATGGGCATAAAGGGTGTTGAAGGAGGAATATCCTCACATCTATCCATCGCGATCGCTAGCCTGTTGCTTTAAGAATTGTAAACTCGCGTTGGCAAGATCGATGGAAGAAAATGACGCTGTTGGTCAGACTTAAAGAAGACTCTAACATGCTTGCCTATAACCCAAACTTTGGAGACTGTCGAGATGAACAAGTGACCAACACCACAACCTAAACACGACCTCATACTACTTCTACTTATCGAATGAGAGTGGCCAACTCTGGTGTGGAGAGTTTTCAAAGTCAAAGCATTTATTGCATAATTGTGTTATACATAAAGATACATTAATGGTGAGCAGATCTTATGCTAAGGTATCGAAGTCAGAGAAACACAATATACCCTAATTGGGTGTTTGCAATGTATTTTGGTTCGGTGCGGGCCGGTCTATTTGTTTATTTATTATATTGTATTTGTATAGATAGTCGTCATTTATGTTTTCATCTTTTATAAATTCGTCAACAGAGTAATAACATTTCAAACCGCCCTAAGGGCCTCTGACATGGCTTAACGACTGATGCAATAAAGACTAGGTACAAGTAGGAAGATACTCACGTAGTCTTGGAAACGTAGTCGCACGCCTTACAGGCGTATTTCTTCTCGTGGTTGACGGAGTGCTTCTGCAGCGCGCGCTTCGAGGCAAACCTGAACTTGCACACACCGCATTCTACTGCGCCTGCGCTCTGCAAACGTACAGAATGATATTTTAAAATAAATAAAACAGTCAGAAGAATTCAGAACTTCCTTTTTCGAAGTCTACAATTGACTTTTGGTTGCACTTGACCAAACTTTGAATGATTATCTCTTTTTTTGCATTAACTGTGTTAATATTCAAATAGCTATCAGCTACAGACATAGTTAGATAGCTTAATTTATTTGTATGAAAACTTATTTATTTAAAAAAATATGGAACATTATATTCATTACAGACAAAAGTTTACAGACCAAAGTAAAATGTTAGCAAGAATTATTTATATATTTATATATTACGGGACATTGCACACAGCGTCATCTAGCCCCCACACTAAGCAAACGCTTGTGTCGTGGGTACTAGATAACGGATATAATACTTAAATACCTTTCTTTTGTGAATAGGTACATACTTATTTTATTATACATAACAACCAGACTCAACACAAGTAGATATTTTTTTTGTAACATTTATAATTACTTGTGTCACGCGGGAATCGAACCCACAACCGTATATAAGAAGGCAAAGCCACTAACAACTAAGCTAACAGGCCAGTCAGTTAAAGCAATACTAACCGGGTCATGTTTCCCGAGGTGGTGTTTCCACGCGTTGGTGTCTATGAAGCCCTTATAGCACAGGTTGCATTGGTACGCAGAGTTCTGGTAGTTGCTGGACTCCTTGCGCTTGTTGATCTCTTCCAGCTGCTCTGCTAGCTGGGGGAATATCATCGAGCTAGGATTATACAGAGTAATCCAGCGATCTTCAAAGCGAGAGTGAATCGGTTCTTATCGGGTAAGCACGCTCCATCTTAGGCCATAGCCTTTGCTTGCTATCAAGTAAACTTTGGCCAAGTGCAAACCCGTTATAGTTAAAAAAAAGTCTCAAACGCTCGAAAAAATGACTGGGAATATCAATGAGCTATGATTATAAAGAATCACAAACGCTCGAAAAAAATATCCGAGCCAAAACTCTGCCTGCCCACGCTACTCGTTCAGCAGATTTTTGGATTACCTATCTCTTTTGCACGCTCTTCAAATATGTAAGAGCGAAAGAGAATGTAGATGATAGGAATGCAAACACCGATTTATTGTTTATAATGTGAGGAATACGGGCGCGGGTCACACATTAGTCGCGCACAACCACTACAGAGTCTATTTTGTATGAGAAATCAGGATTATTTATTTAGCAGACGACCGGCCATCGGCGCGGTCGGACAGCAAGCCAAGAATCTACTTCATATTCAGTAAGATTAACAAAATATGTCACGCGCACCAGCATTTCTCTCCTTTATTCATAAAAATGTACCTACTACACACTATTGCTCTGTGCCAGTAGATGGCGCTAGTAGTACTCAAAAGAAACAATGGTGCGCGTCGCCAACAGAGACAAACAGTCTTTTGTTTGCGCTCGCTGACGATGTTAGTGCTCGGACACTTTCCTGCGCTTTTAAGTTTGAGATTGTGTCTCTGTATAATCCTAGCTCAATGGGGAATATGGACTTTATTCTTAAAGATTTAAAGGTGATTTTTATATATATTTACTGGGCTGTAAATCCTACAATAAATTCGTTACTCTTTTAGACAAGCATTTGCCCTCTAGCCCCATACTATGCTATCGATTGTGTCGTGGGTACGTTAATGGATATGATACTTATATACCTTTCTTTTGTAAATACATACTTATTGTGCACAGAAAGGAGCAGATTCAACACACAACAACAACTAGTGTCATGCGGGAATCGAACCTGCAACCCTTGATTGGCAAAGCCACTACCAAATAAGCTAACATGCCAGTCTAAAGTAATAGGGATTTAGGAAGCTGCACAAATGGAAGCTTTTATAGATCAACATACTCTAATCATATAAAAATCTGACATTATCACAAACATGCGGATTGCAATTCTGTATGTATGTGATATAATATGTATAACCTTTTTATAAGAAAATTATTTAAATTGTGTCTTTAGATAGATAGATACGACCAAATACATACCGTGAGAGTGATAATATCAACATAATCATCCAAGTTGACATCATCGGCGACTACTCCACCTGTATTCTTGGTCCTGCGCGGCGCCGGCGAGGTTGGAGCGGGGTGCTTTCTGGGACGACCTTTCTTACGAGCCACGGCGACTGGGGCTTCGGAATCCTCGTTGGAGTATTCCTGTAAAGACTGGAAAGAATTAAGAAATAAAAATATAATGTCTCACGAAAGTTTTAACATTAAAAGAGTTAAGAAAGTTCACATGAGAGTGGCCAGCTCTGGTGTCAAAGCTTTAAAACCGGCTTAAGGGCATCAAAGAGTGACATGACTTGAGTAA
Source organism: Macaria notata (assembly GCA_927399415.1). NCBI lineage: Eukaryota > Metazoa > Arthropoda > Insecta > Lepidoptera > Geometridae > Macaria > Macaria notata. The sequence goes on from OV656737.1 coordinate 3,812,463, forward strand.
AGAGGTATAAGAAAATAATAATTCAAATCGGTTCATTAATAGCAGGGTAATCGAGTGATATTAAACACATATAACATAATATAACAGCAGAATTGAAAACCTCCTCCTTTAAGTCAGTTAATATTTTTTTGTCATTTAAGTATTTATTTTTACAAATAAGTATCCTACCTGGACAAGATACTCGGAGGAAATATCACAATGGAGGGAGCCATAGAGACGTTGCCGCTCTTACGTATGTGTGTAAAGCACTTAAGTGTGTCTTTGTCTTTCCTTCAGAATGAAGCTACGAGTAAAAGAGATAGCAAATTACATGCTGGCAACGCCGCACCGTGTCTTTTTATGACCGACTAGTAGACCAAAACGTTGCGTTTGTGCTTTAGAATTTTAAAGAATATCAAGTGATTTTGCGGTGTTACAGATTTGTTTAAAGTTAAATGTAAAACTATGTCGTGCTCAGCAGTGTCATGTTCATCAAGAACTACAAAAGGAGGTGTAAAAGACCCGGATTTGTCATTTCATTCGTAAGTTGGTGACAATGTTTAAGTCATTGTAAATGCTAAATTGATGATGTTTTTAGCCAAAATGCTATTGTACCATCATATTAACAATCTAGTTTATATACATCCATGTGATTTGGGTCAAGATAAGGTCTAAAACTGTCTTAAAACAGCAAGTGTTAAAAGATAATTTAAGCATCAATTCTAGTGATGTCCGTACCATAGATTTTAGTTTTATCGATATATCGATAAAAGATATATCTTCTAATCTTGATAAAATTGTGCCTAAGTACATGTAATGTAATGTCATAACTAAATGTATTTTTTTACACTGAATTATGTACATATCGTTTCCTTTTTCTTTTAAGGTACAACTAATTTTTTTAAAACTCAAAATAATGCCAGATTACCTACCTTTTAAGCCAGATTGCCAGATTACCTATCTTATGAAAATAATTAATAAACAATTCATATAAAATACATGCATTTTTATTCACTTCACCAATTTTCCATCGATAGACTTGATGGGAATGTCACATCACTAGTCACACACACTAATGCAAATCTGTAACTGCACACTAGCAAAAAGTGGCCACGCTCAAAATCTCTATGGCTCCCTCCATTGTGATATTTCCTCCGAGACAAGATACATAGGAAGACCAATAAAATTTAAAATACAATACATACATTAGATAAATTATCAATTTCACCAAGAAAATATTTTTCTAATGAATGTTATGCTCTAGCATAAGTATATGAAATTTTAAATTATTTGTAATAATTTTTTATCATTTCAAGTTACCTACACAATCAGCAGTTTCCAGCAACAGATGCTCAACTTTGTTTTCCTCTTTCTTCTTCCTTCCTCTTTTTTTACTCTTCTTCTTCTCTGACTTGACTGACTTGTGAACAGATAGAGGTTCATCGTCACTGGATTGGTGGAAGTCTGGCTCCGGGAAGTCAAAGTCTGGTTCCACTTTTACGTCTATGTTTATCTCTGCATTTGGGGCACCATCTGTAGGTATATCTGGAAAATAACATTGAGCTATTAGCAAAAAAAATGCATTTTGGATGACACGTTAATATGTACCTAATCCCGGTATGTTAATATTAATCGTTAAACCATGTCATAGACCTTAGGGCGGCTATAAAAATTCCCGATACTAGACCTGGCCACTCTCATCTCATAGTTCTGTTAAAACTTAATTATAAAAAATGTCTTATGTATAAATTATAATATTATGTAATCAAGCAAGAACGTAAATTAGTATATAATTTACTCTTTATACTTTAAGTTCTAGCTAATTTAAAATATTTTAAGTACATCTATGAATATACCTATGCCCTACAACTACCAAACCACAGGGCATTTATGGTGCTTTTTTAGAATAATCATTAAATGTGTGATTAATCTTAGTATGTATTGACAAAAAGAAAAGTATATATGTATTATATCCATTATTTAGTACCAATTATACAAGCGTTAGCTTAGTATGGGGCTAGATGGCGCTGTGTGATATGTCCTGAAATATTTATTTATTATTTATATGTTTTTTTTTATTTTACATTTGATAGGCTCACGCTTGACTACAACTTGCCTGATGTTAAGCAACGTTGTAATCTACGATCTAGCGCGCTTGCCTAGAAGAAACCGGTTTACTCTCGGCTTGAAGACCGACAAATTATAGTTCAAGGGGAATAGAGAATCGCGCAAGGAGTTCCACAGTTTGGCTGTTCGCACGATGAAAGTCGAAGCAAACCAATTGGAGCGAGTCTTTGGAACCTCAACTGTATAACGGTGCCTTCATGCCGTACCTCTACTCATACGATAGTTTATTGCATAAATTTAATTAATAAATAAATACTTACTATTTCCATTATCATGTACAATTACTGGTTCTTCTTTGACTTTCTGTTCATCTTCTATAATGATGTCAATTTCCGCAGTAGGTGTATAGATACTAAGATTGGACTTTATTGAGAGGCCTTCCCTATCAACTGCCAATATTTCTTGTGCTGTAAACTGGGTAAAAATAACAGAGGTTAAAATAAGCTTTTGTTCTTTTAAAATACAACAATCACTGTACAGCAGGGTAACTGTAAAAAAAATTACATAACTTCCCCAATGAGTACTTAAAATCAGCGGGGGAGTCACAACCGTTATTTATGAGGAACACAACACAAGGAGGAGTACATGATTCATATTAGCTTTTGCCAATTAAACCCCAGGCATTTGTGCTAATAAGAATAAAAACTTGTTTATTACTACACAGTTGAACAATATTCAAAATAAGAACAACAAATATTATTCTGATTCTGATTCCAAAGCCTATATCCAGGAATGGATGTGAAAAGCATAGAGTAATATAATATACTTACCAGGAAATACAAGTATAATAAAAACACTATACCTATTCAGACCAATCTGTCACACATAAGAATAATGCACACTGCAACGCTTACATTGTGGTTCAAGCACTTACACATAAACACTCAAACATTCTTACTCATTACCATTTATACATATACACACACACATTTTTCTTTTTTAATATATATCCTTTTATGTCTTAATTTCAATTTTGTATAGGTTTGTGTCCGTAAGATGAGTTTTCTAACCTACTTAAAAAATGTTTCCCTGAAGGAATCAGCTGCTACAACACAAGAGACCACTTTCTCTCAGCATAGCAGCTGCTTGACATATCTTTTGTTTTCTTAAATGCCCTTAAATTTTAAAATTCATTATTAATAAGTGTTAATATTGTAAGAATTTGTGTGTCCAATATTTTTGATGAAAAGGCTGAAGAAGAAACATAAAAAGAAAAATTACCGCTCCAGTGTTCCTCAGTATATCATACAAGACTGCCTGGCCCTGCAGACAGCGCTCCTTGAACCCGGAGTACTTTCTGACCAGACTTGCACACTCATAGCACAGGAACGGAGGTAGATGCAATGTGCTCATCACCTGCAAGCACAAATATTATACTTCATTATTATGTTGCATATAAAAAGTAAGTTTAAGGGTGGCAAACTATAGTGTTAGAGATTTTAAACTGCTTAAAGGGTCTCTAACCTAATGGCCTTTAACAATGGCCATACTTTGACAAATGATTGGGACCTACAATGTCTTCTTTAACTAATAAACATAAATAAATTATTATTTATAAATCCTCATCATTAAGTTTCCAGCCCATCTAAGCCAGTTCCTGTCAATGTAGTTGGTGATGTCTTCCAAGTTCGGAACATTGGATTTTTAGTACTTAAGTATAATATTTCTGATTGACTTAGTTGCTGTTCCTCAGTATCACTAAGAGATTGCTCAGGTCACTTGCTCTATCATAAGGATATGTTATAAATTAAATTCAATTCAAGAATAAAAAAAAACAATACCTAGTTAACCATGGAACACTCAGAAGAGTCAATAAATAATTAAATAAGCTAAGCATATAAACAGCTAGAAAGTTAAAAAAAGTAGACACAAAATAAATAGCAACTTAAACTTAGGTAAACTTACAGGTATTCCAATAACTGCTTCAAAATATTTATCCAATGGGTAAGCCCTAAGATCATACATCTTCACATTCATTTGTAGACAAACCCTGCACACCTCCATGGTTTCATAAGTTTCATCAGAACCAGTGAGGTAGTCCATTTTCCTGATTTTCTTTTTTTTCACTTGGAAGAACAACAATTTGAATTCATAGTTTCGCGGTCGGGTAGAGTTATAAAATTAATAGAACTTCTAGTGAAATTCGACTGGTCTAGGTGTCGAATATAAACATTTAGTACAATGAATTAACCGAAATAAATTTATTTATACGGGCTATTGGATCAAAATTTTCATCTTTCTTCAAATTGATCGACAGACTTATGTTAATTTTTTATTTTTTATTCAGAAGAATGTCTATTTAATTTTCAGCGACGCGACGCCATTAAAATGTTGCCAGTTACTCGAACTCTTTACACCCTCAGGCAGGATCCTCACTAATCCTTACATAATAATTTAGTTTTAGTATAATATTTTACAAATTCTTGATTCCAAATCACTTTGCCTGCTAGGTGCCCCAATTTGCGAGGATAGCATCGGGCCCTTTTTAGAAAAGAAATTGAAGTTACTTTCGGAAAATATTCACAGATTGGGTTATTTATTGTAGGGACAAGATAATAGGTCACTTTTGACAGATGTCAGTTTTATATTCATAGTGAGGTGACCTGCTTAAAAACATCGATTAAATGAATGAATCGAATGAATCGATACAGACTTGAAACATATGTGAATTTTAAAAATGATCATGCGAATCCCTGTCCCATTATTATTTTTTCTTTCATAAATTAAAGGAGCAAAATAAGACAAGTACCTACGTAATTTAACAAAAAAATTGCTTTTATTCACTTGAACTATCGGAACTGCTATCTTCATCACTGCTGTCAGCACTCAGAGATATTATTAATTCATTTTCAATAATATTGTCTATTCTCACATCTCGTTCAAAATCTTGTAAAATTATTTTCTTTGTCTTCTCCACGACTTTTCGCCAGTCTCCTGTAGTGACTTCTGCACATGCAGTTTGTAGCAGAGTCAGCAGAGTAATTAGGTTTTACTATAATCACAACGTGGTTATAAATTTATGGTGATTTTTCTTCACAAGTAATCATTTCATTCGATTCAACTTACAATCCTATCAGCTTTCGATTTTTAGAGTAACATCCCTAGTGTTTAAAAAGAAAAAGGGTTGACTGACGCAACATTGTAACGACGTTCAGTTCTTTAGATCAGAAATTGTTTATTATGTTTAGAATGGTATATTAGTAAAAGCAAATCGTAAAATTACTCGTATCGGTCATTATTACAATAAATATGTAAACGTAATTGAAAAAAGTTAAGCAATTGTGCAGTTCTTATTTTATGCCCGCCGTTACAAGGTCACGTTGTTGAATTTTGATGAAATGTCAAAAGTGACCTATTATCTTGTCCCTACTTTAAATTCACACATTGCATACACCATACTTAAATCTTGCCTTTTTGTAACAAAATTTACTTACGCTTCAAGAGCTTGCCCAATCTGGAAACATTTAGATGTTTTACAAGACTTAGATACCTACCACGCTAAAAACAGCATTGGAAAAAATTCTAAATTTGAACCTCGCAACGAACTCTTGGACACAAGCAACTTTACCTATTAGAACCGGCGTGGTATCGGCATTCGCAAAATTTCTAGTGTTGCACTTCCTGCCTTTCTGTCTTCTGTGCATGGCGTATCTCAACTTTGTTCATGTATTTTGAAATCACCGTCAGTTGAGATAAATTGTGCGGCAGAGGCAGTGAGAGAGTGGACATCTCTCTGTACCAATGTTGACATCCCTAAGGAACCATTCTGCCAAAAACTTTGGGATGCTCCATTGGTACACGAGCAATTTAACTCTTTAAAACAAAATTTAATAGGTGACAACGATCGCGCAAGGCTGTAAGCCTTGCGCGATCGTTGTCACCTATTAAATTTTGTTTTTAGAGTCGAGTAGTGTCTCAACTCGAATCTGGCCAATGGCTATATACATGCCCTCCCTTCTGCCAACCTCGGTACACTTTTCGACAATGGCAGTTTCAGAATCGCTATCGGCTTGCGAATTGGAGCTGCTATTGTCGAACAACACAGTTGCACATGTGGTAGCGATGTCGATAGGAAGGGCCTCCACGGACTTTCATGCCTTCGCAGTGCAGGCAGATTCTCCCGCCACGGCTCGCTGAATGATATAGTGAGACGGGCACTTGCCACTGTCAACGTACCATCGGTTCTTGAACCGATTGGCATGGTCCGTGACGATGGTAAGCGCCCCGATGGCCTCACACTGATTCCCTGGGAGCGGGGAAAAGCTCTTGTAGGGGACGCAACTTGCTCCGATACACTAGCTCCTTCTCGCCTCAGTGGAACAGTACAAGCGGCAGGAGCCGTGGCGGACGCAGCAGAAGAAGCCAAGCGGCGAAAATATACATCATCATCGACTGATCATATTTTCGTACCGCTTGGCTTCGAAACTTTTGGCCCGGGGGTAAAAGCACTAAGACTTTTATAAAAAAATAAATAAAATGTTGATTGACATCACTAGAGACAAGAACGCTGGCTGGTTCCTTGCGCAAAGGATTTCTATAGCAATCCAGCGTGGGAATTCAGCCAGCGTTTTTGGCTCCATACCACATGTAGATTGTTTAAATTTAGTTTAGATGTAAATACTCTTTATTAGTTCTATTAGTGTTAATATGTGTAAATATTGTTTCTTATTATTGAATATATATATATTTTAGCCATTAGAGGGTAATTTAGAACTACATGTATAACGTATAAAATGTTAGTATTTTGTTTCAGGTAAAAGGTAAATTTAAATATTTTTAACTGGCATTCCTTTTGAAAAAGAAAAAAAAATCCTGCCGTTGTTGTCGTTGTGTCAAACTTTTGACATTTCATGATTTGTCGTCGTAGCGTAGGATTTTTGTCTGTTTGGTTTATTGTTTTAAATCGATATTTTAGTTGTTTATTTATTGTAATTAAATGTAACAGCAGTAATAAATGACGTGAAATACATTGAACGCGCCATTTTTAGTTATGGATTACCATTATGCGGACCTTTGTTTGCCGAATGATCCTTTGATGTCAGGTGGGTAATAAATTTCGAAGTGGAATCGATATTTCAGCTTCTAACTTGTTGCTTGATTACTTATTATTATTTTCTCCTTCGTACTTGAGTTTATACATAAATCCAACTATAGTGCCTTATGAGGTTGCTTATACAGCTTCAGCGAAATTTCAAACCATCGCAACTTCGTCAAAACTTTTCAATGAATGGTCTGGAAAGTGGCTAGACGCATGAGATAAATACTAATTAGCATCTCTGTTCAACTAATCTTAACCCATACATAAGTTCACTTCCAGACCCTAAAGCCAAGAGAAAATGTTTACACAACAACATAAGTAACACAAGATTCAAAATTAAATCCTGACTCTTTTCCTCAAATAAATTTTCATTACAAGACTAGTTGCAGCAAATACTATGTTTTTTTTTAACTTGAACGGGTTCACACTTGGCCATAGTTTACCTGATAGCAAGCAAAGGCATTGGCCTAACATAGAGTGTGCTTACCCGATAATAACCGATTCACTCTCGCTTTGAAGATCGCTGGATTATAGTGCATGGGGGAACAAGGAGTCAGGCAGGGAGTTCCACAACCTTGCATGTTTGCATATATTTTAGTAGGTTTAATAGCTAAAACTACAAATAATAAAGTATGTCTGTAATTACAGCTCCCTATACTCAAGAATATACACCACAATACTTGATACCAAGTCATGCAGCTGAGTATGAAGCCAGAAGTAGTGTTCTAGTTGATGGAGGAGACAGGTTTGGAGTCTCCGCTGTGGTGTTTGATAAATATGAGGAGCTTATATGGATGGGGAACCAGGGAGTAAGTATAAACCTTAAACCTTGAACAAAAAGGATTGTTAATGACTTTTCTGATTTCAAATGCTTTAGAACTGATTGAATACATACAGCTTAGCACAGCAGATAGTGGTAGAGAATGGACCACCACAAAGTACCTTGTTACTTTTTAAGGAAAACAATGTAAAAAAATAAAATCGATAAAGTATTGAAGTTTAATATGTATCAGTTTTAATACCAGTGTACTTTGTATGTTTACAACAACATTACTCTTACTTCTTGTTATTTATTTCTTTTCTATATCTCAGTAACATGTTTTATTTCATGTTTCATTACAGGGTCATGTCACTTCCTACTATGGTCCCGCGATGCAAAAATACACATCATTCCAAGTTCATGAAACTGAAGAGATTAGAGATATTATAACGCATGAGGAGGCACTGTTTATACTCACCAAATCTATGCTGAGGAAGCAGATTAGAAGAGGATTGCCTAAACATACTTATAGGTATTGATTCTACCTATTTTATTAGACCTGTGTAATGGTGGCTGGATGATATTAGAAAGTTAGAAGGAAACATCTGGGCAAAAACAGTGCAAGACAGGAAATATTGGCGTAAGAGGAAGGAGTGTGTCTTATAAGGCTGATGATGATGATTATGATAAGTTTTTATTAACTTATCATAGAATACTCACTTCAAACTAACTTCATAAAATATGCATAGGTATACTTACCTTTATGTGAAGCTTGCATAGAAAAAAACGCAATTTCATAAATTGTCTGTGGCATTGAATAGTTAGGTGTGCCTTGGTGATAAAAATGTATCTTTTTCTCAATTTATGTGAATTATGGTTTTGCACCAACTTAGCAGCAAAGCTTTGACAAAATTGTTGTTGTGACCACAAAATCCTTAAAAAAGCTTTCCAAACAATGTTTTTTTAAGTCTCTCTTTCTTCCATGATTTTTCCCAAGAGATCTTGACTTGTCAATAAATTCTACAAGAAATTTGAAGGGAGAATAAAAAAATCTTAAAATCACTTTTACATTTCAGATCACCAAACATGCTAGACATGCAATGCCTGTTCCAAGAAAGTCCTACAAAAATACTAATGGGAGGGCATCAAGACAAACTGTTGGAGCTCGATATCACTAAGATGGTGGAGACTGTTATTGTAAGTTGTTTTAATGTTGTCCGTGATGACGATGCATTACAAGCCAATTTCGGCTATGGCGAACGTATTTCCTACGGGTAAGTTACTGATGTGTCCTCACATGACTAATATACCTACCCTATTTTAGAGGTGAATTTTCTAGAACAGTAGCAAATGTATATCTTCAAGTCGAGATTAAACCGGTTTCTTCTAGGCAAGCGTGCTAGATCGTAGATTAAAACGTTGCTTAACATCAGGCAAGTTGTAGTCAAGCGTAAGCCTATATCATGCAAAAAAAAGTTTCAATTTATTTTGAATGTTGTCAGTATACTTGGTTCCGCCTAAATGCTCAGCAATCTCGAAATAAAGGGACTCTATTCCGTCTTCAATCAAATAACTCCATTTTATACTGTTAAAACAGCGACATCTTATTGAAAAGACATCTTATTAGCTGTGATTTTGTTCATGTTTGTGAAAGCAATTAATTAATATCTTAACATCTTTGCAAAGTTATCATCTGCACTGGATTCCCGCAAAGTAACACCTGATTCTCTTATAAACAAAAAAGTTAAAGAGCGAACTATTTTGTATTGGGTAGTCAAGTAAGTTTTATCAGAGCTATCTTAATTCTTAACTTCTAATTAATATGCTGAAAGTTTTACATAACATTATTGTTGAAAAACAATTTTAATTTGTTGCTGTATAACTGCTAGGACAATTATATACACTGGCCATGTTATCTACTATAAGTTACCCTGTAATAAAGATATTTCGAAATTTGAAAAAAAAGTCAAGTAAGTAGTTACAATTCATGTGCTGTGTATATTACTTGAATATTAGGAAGCTAATAAAACTATTCACAGATCACACTTTTGGAGACAGTACGGAAATTAAATTAATGTTATCCTAACCTACTAATATTATAAAAGCAAAAGTTGTGGTGTGTCCACATTTATTATTTATTCAAGAATAAGAATAATAAGAATAATAGTTATTTGTTATACAAGAGCGCAAAGTTGCTTTTTAACCGCGTGTTCAATTTTGATGACCGAGCAAGCGAAGGATTCTAAAATTGAATCTCAAAATTAGAATCCTGAGCGTTAGCGAGGGAATCAAAAGAACACGAGGTGAAAAATCTTTGCACTCGAGTGCAACACGTAACTTTTCATTCCACCTCAGCGAGGAAATGACTAAATGCCCGCATATAAAGCAAATTGAAAAAAAGAACACCAAGAAGGTTCCGAGTCTGAGTTTTTAACAAATTTAAAAAAAGTTGTATGATATATTCGCCACCATAGAGGTAGCAGTAAATAGGTTTAATGATTTTTTTAATTCAAAAACTTGGTGCACACGATGTTCTAAATTAGATTTACTTTATCCTCTAGAGAATAAAAACGGCTTTTGCACTCAGATATTGAAGAATAAAAATACTCTTTCCGAGATGGTGGGATGAAAAATAAATTTATTGTAACATGAAACATAAAAATAGACACATATTAAAAAACAGAGTACATTGTAAGAAGTTCCATGTCACAATCCAGCCCCAACTCAGCATTATGCTGGATGCAAGCATCTAGCGCTGGTCTTCCGTTGGGACCGGCGGGTGACGTCACGCACGTATATTATATATCATAATACACGTAACCACTCTATATACTAACTAAAACATAAACACGCAAAAACTTCACGCTCATAATGTATTAACTTTGGTAACTAAAAAGATTTTCTCCAGTTTTTAATTCCTTCCAGCCTATTCAAGAAGAAGGCTGCGCAGTGCTGCGTAGCGGCGGCGGCTCCGTGGTCGCATGCGGCAGCGCCTCCGGTGACGTCACACTGCGTGACGTCAGAACTAACCACGCCGAGCACACGTTCAAGGCACACTCAGCCTGTCTGTCGGACCTGGACATGCAGGGGGACCTGCTCATTACATGCGGGTTTACACAGTCGTGAGTATCATGTTACTAAAAAGATAAATAATTTGCAATATAGGTACATTGCTAATAACCGTAACAATCAAAATGTTGATTAGCTCTGCCTGTGATAGTATAATAAATTACTCTTCACATTACTAATTACTCTTGTGTTAGGTCTGGTCGTTTGTATGTATAATAAGTCATGTATTTATAAAAGAAAAGTATATATGTATTATATCCGTTATCTAGTGCCCACGACACAAGCCTTTGCTTAGTGTGGGGCTAGATAGCGCTGTGTGAAAAGTCCTGAAATATTTAATTATTTTATTTATTTACATAGTTATTATGCCCCTTGTCAGATAAGATTCCCATCTTATATGAAAAGAGATGATGATGAATGAGATGTATTAATTAATCATGATATTGTGAAAATTCGCAAATAGATAAGTGTTCAGTTTCTGTGAAAAATACTAAGGTTCTACTAAACAAGTTTTTATCAAGCAATTACATGATACTAAATTGTTGTCATGTACACAGAAAGAATTAATAACAACTCTTCCTGTAAAATCTAGACTACAGCACATACTGTAGCAAAAATTTCGTTTAATAAATTTGCTACAGGCACTCCATATAAGCACTACAGTGAAACAATCATGACATCCTAAAGTTAACATTACATAACTGCATTTTCAGCGTGAGTGGTGCAATAGCAGAATCGTACGTGATTGTGTGGGACGTACGCTACCTGCGCGGCAATAAGGCCACAACAAACGGCACGAACGGGGCTTGGTCCGTGCCCATAGCATCTCCACCGTTATTACTACACTTCCTGCCCGCGTTCTCGGGACGTGCGGTCGCGTCGGCGGGCGACGGACATGTGGCGTTACTGCACGTTAACAACACGCAAGAAGAACAGTCTGTGTTCCAAGTGAGTTTCCTATCGAAGAACTAGTAAACTTTATAAATAAATACAGGTGCAATACACTGAATTAAAAAGGTGGAAACACTGTAAGAACTTTGAAAAGGTGGAAATGGCTACTGCCTGTCTAGCTTGGCCGGGACCATTTAAGTTTGGAGCATCTAGTTCACAACAAATATCACTCAGTCTGTCTAAGGAACTCCGGTCACAAAAATCACTGACTTGCAAGTATGTACACTATACTTCATGTGACTATTGTGACTAATTTTATTCCAGTACCGGTTCCACTTTCGACCGAAGCGCTTTCACATTCTTTACATTGTGTGTACAAGTTATAATTTGCATTTATTTGCTTGCAATACTATTTTTCCTCTTTCTGTTTATTTCCAGTCATATTGTTTTATCTTTGTCCCACAGGTGGACACCCAAAACTCTGTATGCACAGTAATGGATGTATCCGCTTCGAGCCAAGCGTTGGTGTTCGGCGACCAGTCGGGACATCTCAACCTGTTCTCACCGCAACAGAACCACGAACCTATCTTCAATAGCTTTTCAAGGTAATTTAACATCCAGTCTAAGACATGGTATAGTTAATTTCTAATGTTCACCTCCTAGATGTGTGGTTCCGGCGGACCAAAAGAACCACCACAATTTTGCTTGGTATTACAATATAATATATCTTTATGGCACAACAAAATAAATTAACAATATCAAAGGACTTAAACTATAAATAAATGTACAATGTAGGTATATTAATGGCGACTCAGATAGCGCTACTGTTTAATAATAGATTTAGCGCCAATGAAACTGTTTACTTTCTCCAAACAACCAACACTAAACATGGTGAGATTTGACTTCGACGCCTCGTTCTTTTCTACATCAAAATCAATAATTTGCCAGTCAAAATTGACTTTATTATAATAATAAATCTTGACTTTGTAAAATTTTTAGATAATTAAAAACATTTTTTTTGGCGTAAAATCTATAGTTAAATTTGACAACCTACACCAATGACTTGTATTTTCAAGCTACATACTTGTGGATTTGCACTCGCTTAGCAGTGAAGGAAAACATTGTGAGGAAACCGACATGTTTGATGACCACAATATTCAAAGACATGTGTCTTCCGTGGAAGGACCTGGGCACCCACCATATATCTGCACAAGAGAACTCCCCTAACGATTTAATTCTGCGGGGGAGTCACGACCCTCAGTCATGAGGAAACGTATTTCCTCATGACTGAGGGTCGTGACTCCCCCAAGACTCAAGAGATAGTTTTAAATATATTGCTGTATGATATTACTGAGCATTAAATATTGAATATAGAGCCTAGTCGGTGTAGATGAACGTTGTTATTGCAGTAATTAGTATTCGTTTTGTTTGTAATTGATTGATTGATTGATTGAATTGATTGTCCCCAGAGCGACCGAGTTCCCCCACCAGGTGGAGCTCCCCCCCGCAGGTTTCAACGACGCCTCGTTCCAGTTCTCCTCCATCCCACTCCCGCAGCTGGCGGGCGGGGGACGCTGGTTCAACGAGCTGCCTGACACCTTCTATTGGACTGGGTACAGGTTCGTATCAACACAATCTAAATATATAAAACTCAAAGGTGACTGACTGACTGATATAGTGATCTATCAAGACACAGCCCAAACCACTGGACAGATTTGGCTAAAATTTGGAATGAAGGTAGATGTTATGACGTCGGCCTCCGCTAAGAAAGGATTTTTGGATATGCCACTTTAAAGGGGTGAAATAGGGGTTGCAGGTTTTACTTCTTAATGCGAGCGAAGCCGCGAGCACCCACTAGTATTCTAATATTGTTAAAGTATTAGACAGCTTAATACAGTAATAGTTTAGTATATCACCAAAAATACCATACCAGCGTATACTATTATGTAAATGCAAAATTTATTTAATTAGGTTTTTCGGATGTGTCTTATTAAGATATTTTCTTCCAGTCGTACTGTTACTAAATTAGAAGTATTTTATAAAAAAAATAGTGGCATCGACGCTCATGCAACAGAGTGACGGATCTTCGTGATTTTTGGTACGATGATAGTATCTCCTGGGAGACTGATGTGTTTCTGATGCATTTATGCACAGACCCATTGCCTTAGTTGATCCATCGATTCGACTCCGGCGGGCTTTAATTTTAGTGTAGCCTGTAGCTCAGCTAGCGGAGGCAATCGCATGCGGTTACCAATGTTAAGCAAAGGTTGACGCGGTCAGTCCTTGGATGGGTGATCGAAAAGTGGCATTCCATTTTGGGCGCTTCCGTGGGTCGGTAGACACGTTAAATTGTAGGTCCCGGCTGTTTGTCTGGTACGGCAGTCGTTGAGCCATGTCAGAGGCCCTTAGGGCGGCTTGATAAACTCTTGACACCAGAGTTGGCCACTCTCATTCGATAAAAAGAAGAAGTTTTAGTATAGTATGATCTCTAATAGTTCTAATGTAATTAAGACCTAATTTCTTATACACTTGCAGGAAACCGAAACCCATCGACCCCGAAGTGCTGAAAACAATGAAGATGCAAGGACCTATCGGGTACGCGCCCAACCCGGGGACTGCTCGAAGAAATCAGGTACTCAACCACGACAGGTAAACAATTCTATCTGTATCATAGTTATTCAGTACTTTGTAAAAAAGAAAGCGCTGTATTTTTGAGGGCACAAACTGACCACCTTCCTCGTAAAAAATATTAGTTACTTCGCCCTTGTTGTGTTGAGATAAAGTTTTACTTAACATAGAAAATGTATAATGACTTTTATGCGTCGTGAAAGTCCCAACTATTAGTCTTAGTACGGCAGAGCCACGTCAGAGGCTCCTAGGGGTGTTGAAAAACTCGCGTCATTAAAGTTTGCAATCCTCCTACAAACCTAGTTATATAGTAATATATTAAGTTATTTCAGATGCCGTACGTGGAAGACAAGTTAGAAGACTTACAAGCGAGATGTCAGGAGCACAGACAAGTTATACAACCTATACCGAAACATTACTTGAGGGTAAGTGAAACTACAGTACAAATAATTAGATTGCAGTATTTAATGTTCATACGAGCAGCTAGTTTAGTATGATACTGATGTGAAGTAAGTTTATGAAGTGTTAAACTCGATCTAATGTTTTATTGATGAACTTATTTGGAAATGAATGAAAATAATCCCGATCCGCATTTCTGGAGACGCCAGAAAACCTTAACATTTAAAAAAAATATATATATATATTTATTGGGACACGAAACAAGAGATACAGAATGCAAGATATAAACAAGTAGGTACACACGTTTCATGTCACAATCCGGCCCCAACTCAGCATGTGCTGGATGCAAGCATCCAACGCTGCATTTTGGCCACTCGACAAAAAAAAATCCGCATCCATTTCCAAATTCTCGAGCTATGCACCCAATAGTAATTATTTTATCTGAAGTCCTGCTATATAAGTAGTGCAAGCTGACCTAGTGCTGGACACAGGCCTACCGAGGTACGTGAATACATATATATATTATTATTATTATATATTAAGTCCCTAACAAAGAATTTATGAAATAAACAACTTTACTATTGTCACTATTTCCCAAGTAAGTTTATAAATAAAACACACTCTCCTTTGCATATAATAATATAATGATGTGATTAGTTCATCATGTCCTTATATTCATATTATCTCTATATTTCAGAAAGACATCCGCTACATGAAGCACAGTCCGGGCGGGGAGCTGGACTCTAACAAGACAGGCCTGCCCGGGATCGAGGCCACGCTGCCTAACTCGTACTGCAATGCCATGTTACAGGTTATCATATCTAGTACTTATATGAGATATTTGATACACGTCACTGAAAAACAAATAAATTGAATCAATTTAAATTAATAGTACCTTCCATAAAATACAATTAATATTGTAAAAACAAATATTAAATTAAATTATTATACAATTCAATTCTAAAAAATCTTTCTGTTATATCAAATCTAGTACTCATGACCCCGTTTGCTTATTATGGGGCTAGATGGCGCTGTATAAAATGACCCGAAATATTGATAACAATTTCTTGGTTTATTTATCCCGTGTCGATTGCCCATGGCTTTGTTCGCGTTATTTCGGTATAAAAATTCGGCCTACTTTTATATCTTATTTTCATCATTTTCAGAGGTAATTAATAAACAATAATTATTATTGTGTCACTGCTATATGTTTTTTTTTCTATTTTCCCAGGTTCTATACCACACGACGGTGGTAAAAGCCACCCTCTTAGCTCACACATGCGCCAAGGAATTCTGTCTCAGCTGCGAATTAGGTACGTAAATTATTCACGCTTTTATGCCAAATTGTCATTTAAGCCCCTAGTAGGTGTGATGCCCGGCTTACGGCGCGGCGCCACCTTAGTTTGGTTTAAACAGGTTTTTACTGTTTTTTGTCAACCGGCTTACGGCGCGGCGCCGTTTTAGATAGATAGATAGATAGATTAACTCTTTATTGTTGACACATATTAAAAAAAACAGTACATAGAACAAATTGCACCTTAACTAGTGCCACAAGCGGCGGCCTTATCGCTGAAAGCGATCTCTTCCAGGCAACCTTCAGCTGGAGAGAAATAAGCAAAAGAAAAAAAGAAGAATGTGGTGTACAACAAAAAGGAAAAAAGAAATTTTACTAATATATATATATATATATATAAATACGCAATACACATACTTAATATAATAAACTTCACGTTTTACTCCCCCGCCCACCTGCCACACTTCACCTCTTGTACTGATAGCAGCGTTACGTGTTTCATTTTGAATATTTTAAAAAAATAAAACTCTAAAAAATATAAATTCAATACGTATCGAAAAAAAACGTATCCATGAATATGGATAAAATAATGAGGTTAGCGAAAGAAAAATATGAAACTATCACTGTAGAATGGAAATATGTATGTGACCACACAATAAAAGAAGGAAAAAAAGTTCCATGGATTCGACGCCGCTGTTGATAATAATAATGGAACGATTCATTATTAACACAAACGACACATAAGACCAGAGTGAAAATTAAAACGAGAGTGACAAGGAAAATTATGACGGTGCAATGTCCGCTGTAAAAGAATTTGTAATTTTTTTTTATTTGTGAATTTTATATTAAAAAATATAAATAAAATTTGTTTTAGGATTTTATTGTCTGACTGTACTTTTGGTGATCACTCACACAAATGCAAAGCTCAGCTTAGACCTCGCGGCCTGTACCTAGATTTATTTAAGTTGACATATTGTATGATAACATACCTATTATTATGTTTGACATGATTTTAATAACAAAAAAATAATTATGGTATTAATGAAATTGACATTGTAATTTCTAAAATTTTATTATAACTAAATGTTATAAATTCAATTTGACGAGATATTGTAGTTTGTGTAGCATATTCTATGGTATTAGTACTTATACCTATACCTATGTATGTTACAACTTTACATTATTAATAAAGATTCTTTATCTTTTATCTTTTTTTATGTGTCTTTTTTAAGCAAGCCTTGTTTTAATTACTTGATTAATATTGCATGGTTCACATTGGTGGATGTTTTATTTGTGCTGGATAAACGAAAAAATACTTCTTGCTAGTCTGAGTCGACACTGACCCTGTGGTTTTCGAATAATCCTTGTTCGATATGAATTGAAATTCAAATCAGTCTTCGAATTCCACAAATGACCTGCCAATGAAACTATTCGCCATCATCATTATTAGCCCGTTACTACCCACTGCCGAGCATAGGTATCTCTTCTTATACGCCAGATGCTCCTTTTTTTCTAATGAAGCTATTTGTTTTTGCACTTATGTTCCAGGTTTCCTATTCCGTATGCTGGACTCGTCGGGCGGGTCTCCGTGCAACGCGAGCAACTTCCTGCGCGCCTTCCGCACCGTGCCCGAGGCGGCCGCGCTCGGACTCATACTGCCCGACAGAGCGGCCGACCCCAGAGTCGACCTTATTGCTCTTATACAGGTACAGTAGCGAAATACCTTGGCACAAGTGTTTAAAAGAAAAAGATTGAAGATCCATAATGGAAAACAATCTCTTACTATACAAATAACACATGTAACATAGCCAACAAATGATTAGTTATTAGGTCTTCTTATTATTTTTTTCTATGTTGTTTACGAGGCAAAAACGAAAACATGATCATTTATTCATTTCTTAATGTAATTGGTTGTTACCGGTTTAATCTAGTAATAAATAAATAAATATGATCAACGAATAACACACTTTTTGACTCATTCACTATAAATGAATGTACAGCAGGATTTTAACGCCGTCGAATCAGTTTTAACAAATTGTTTCTTAAATATTTTCTTGCAGAGTTGGAACCGCTTCATCCTCCACCAGATGCACTACGAGATCCTCGAGACACGCAAAAAGGAGAAAGAGCTCCTGATCCTAGCAAACAGTCCTCCAAAGAGCTCCCTTCCTCGCGCCGCCAACCACATGGCGCGCAGTGCTGCGAGCGTGCTGCACGTCAACGGAACATGCGGGGAGGACTATACGTACCCGGAGATAGAGTTCCTGGGACCGGACCTGGACGGACACGAGGTGAAGGAAGATGGGTGGATCAGTCGAGATGATGGTACGTGCTAATTGTGTATTCATATTCATTTATTTACTCTTTCTGTACATGTCATTATTTTACAATAGTCATATTACGTGTTCATAAAATTCATTTCATTAATTGGCATTAAGGTAAGCGATGTGTAGGAAGACCTGTGCAACGGTGGCTGGATGATATTAGAAAGTTAGAAGGAAACATCTGGGCAAGAACAGCGCAAGACAGGGAGTATTGGCGTAAGAGGGCGGAGGCCTATGCCCTGCAGTGGGTCCCATTTGGCTGATGATGATGATGATGAATTGGCATTAAAAAATAAAGTAGACATTTATAAAATAATAATCAAATACAATTATTTCAATCGGTATCTGTATTAATATGAAGTGTAAATATATAAAACTCAAAGGTGACTGATTGACTGACTGATATAGTGATCTATCAACGCACAGCCCAAACGACTGGACGGATCGGGCTGAAATTTGGCATGCAGGTAGATGTTATAACGTAGGCATGCGCTAAGAAAGGATTTTTGGGAAAGCCGCTTTTAAAGGGGTGAAATAGGGGATGCAAGTTTTACTTCGTAATGCGAGTGAAGCCGCGAGCATCCACTAGTTATCTATATAAGTGTTAACCTGTTAAGTAACTAAATTTTCAAAGGTTTTGCAACATCAACAAATATCAATTCAATCCATATATAACATATTACCATAGACTAAGTATACTCAAGTAGACCAGCAATTCCAATACATTAGAGCGTACAACGCAAAAAGCTTGAAATTACGTATTATTCGTAGATGGCGCTGCTAAATAGCCCGGGAATAAATATTCCGGACTAGAACACCAACAAAAAATTTTTTTTATTGTGTTATTTAAGCCTAAAAGTCTTATAGTATTTTTTTAATATGTAATATTGGTCTAAATCGATTGTATTTTTTTGGATAATAAATTTCAAGTTTAGTAAAATTATCACAGGCTATTGAGAGATGGCGTTGCTGTCGAATGAAAGATAGCATTCGAATTATCGCATCCATAATACGCTAGATGACGCATAAAACAAAATTACCGTTAATAATAAATATTTTTGATGACATTGACAGCTTATTTATGTACTATTATTTTTTTATTCGTTGGCTTTGACAATTAAAACACGAGAGGAATGTAAGTAAATAAATAAATGCTTGACTTTATGAAATCTGAATGAAATAATACCAAGTTTGGTTCAAACTTTTTAACAAGAAAAGGTATAATTTTTTGACCATATGTAATTTATCATAGTGAATGTACCTACGATACGGGTTAAAAAAACTTTTTAAAAAAATATGCCTAAACCTATTTTAAATAGCTACTTACATGATAATCATGAGAGGGAAAATTTGCTAGACCTAAATATAAAAAGAAAATTATATTTTCTTAACAGCCTAAAATAAGTCTACATCTTTTTAGCATCTAAATGATCACGGTTAGTCCTTTTCCTCGAAATGGTTTTGCATTTACTATGTTAGCAAAAATATTGGGCATTGCTGTTTGTAAAAATAATAGGCAACCAGAGATTGATGGGTGGGTACTAAATAACTTGGTTATTAGGTATAGGGTAGGAAAGACACTTAGATGTAGGTACAGTTTACAGGAAACTGTAAAAGCGGGGTAATACAATAACACAACATTATAGAATTATCATTTATTTTTTAAAATCTTCAATTTTGGGTGGCCTATTTTGTTTTCGGACATTTTTGTTTTATCATTACAGTAAAAGTGGATCTTTACCAAAATCATCTGATGGATAATGTATCTTAAATGTTCCTTGCAACTTATATTTAATAATTGCGGAGCTTCTGACCATAAAAAATCTAATATACATTTATTTACACAGCTTTTGATTTTATTTGTGTGGACAAACTAGGACAATCTCACACGCAACACAATTTTCAATTTCATATCCAGCCAGTGTTGCCAGAAAGAAAAGCTCATTCCGCGCTAACTGACTTCAAAAAAGCGCTAGATTTGCATAATAATTATTATATTTAAAAATATTAGGTAGATAACGCACTAATGTGCTAAAAGCAAAACGACAAGAAAAGCGAACTTTCATTATTATATTTAAAAATATTAGGTAGATAACGCACTAATGTGCTAAAAGCAAAACGACAAGAAAAGCGAACTTTATTTTGTAGGTATTTCTTGTTGATTTTCTTTTTGTGCTCTGATATCGCAACATTTTAACGATAACATAATTTTCAACCAACTACAAATTTTCGTTTTAGCATGTCGTAATTAGCATAAATAACTACTATGAAAAAAAAAGTTCGGAATGTGTTTTGCGCTCTAAACTATCCCAAAAAGAACCAGATTCAGCGGAAAGCGCTAAAATGGCAGCACTGTATATTTTAATCAAATAAAACGCACATCACCAGACATCAGTCCACGACACGAACAAAAAACGAATAGGTAAGAGCGGCAACGTCTCACAAAGAATATTGGTGCACGAGCTGGCAACGTGTCATTATGTCATTATAAACAGCTAAGTCCCGAATATTGTTTAATAGCGCCATCTATCAATTTTGCACTGTACTGCAACGAGGCAAGATTCTCTCTTTAACCAACACTTACCAAATTAATTTTATATATGTCTCCATTGCATACTAGTAGTGACAGCTAGTGATCTATATTGGAACTTACAATCGGCGTACGCTCTAATGTATTGGAATTGCTGGTCTACTTGAGTATACTTAGTCTATGATATTACTTATGTATGTAATATCATCAAACTTAGTTAAATTTTGGTGTGATTTAATTTGAGTTTATATGAAAGTATGGTTCTCTGCAAATTGATCAAAAACTATTAGTAATATTGATGCTGCTTTTGTACTAGATAGATAGGTTTTAACTAAGGTAGCTTGAAAATCGGTTTTGCAGTTAATGAAATATAGATATTCCTGGAGAAAACATGTACAGGCGCTGTAAGAAGTGAATTTAATCTCGTCATTAGTTCATGTATTCGCTAATTTTCATATCGAAAATTTACTTGAAATCTTTTCGTTCACATGCAGTCTTTTATGGTCCAGTGGATTACGGAGGTATTGTATAGACATGTAGTTTTAAAATGTAACTAGCAAACCCGGCGAACTCCGTTTCGCCAGTTTGTAGTACATGCTATGTATCAGAGATGGTGCTGTATGTGAAAAATTATTATCCCTGTTTTCCCGCTTTTCTGTTGAAATTTTCCCTGAATTTTTTTTGCTATAAACCTCACGGAGCCCGAGACCTTTCCAACGAATGCAAAACCGTGGAAATCGGGTCGTGCGTTCTGGAGTTATAGCGTCAGGAAGGAAAACCCGACTTATTTTTATATAGTAGAGATTCCTAAGGTTCTTAATTCGGTTGAATGTATTGTAAAGCCAAGCAGGTAAGTTTAAAAGGCAGGCAGGCAGGTTTTCGGTTCTTTTGCATTATCACGAAAATACCAATTTCACTTATATCTTTTCATATAAAATGTTTCAGTGCCAAACGACAACGAGTCGACAAATCACCAAAACCACGAGAATCACGAGCTGAATCACCAACAGAGTGAGAGAGAAGAGTCTGACATCTCACAGCTGTTTGCGATTGGACGACACCAGATGAATAGGTGTTTGAAATGTAACAAGGAGGTATATACACGACTCTTTTTAATCTATAACTATAACCTGGTTAATAAGATGTGCGACCAAAATTATTCCATCCTTTTCACACAATATTGCTCCCCCACATTGTGCAGGTGGGTGAGATGATTCTGGCTGGTATTCATAAAAAAACTACAATCGAAGTGAATATTGCTTTGGTCGACTGTTTATTTGTAGAAAGGCTACATTTTATAACGAAGCAACGCTTGTAATGCCTAGGAAAATACTGAAAAATAAGTTATTGCGATAAAAGCGAGAAAAGTTATAGATACTTTGATTAATTTCAGCGACATCTAGCGGATTACTTTGAAACTTTACAAACATTTTCACTTCCTAAAATAGCATTTGTTTGTTCACAGGAGGGCCGCGAGTCTGTAGTGCTAGCATGTGCTCTACAATATCCCTCAGCACCGAGAGAGGCTGACAGTAGAGGTACCTTCATAGACCTCATCCGAGCGTCTCTATCATCGAGACGCAGCACGCCCGCGTGGTGTGAACATTGCGGGAAGTTTACACCCACCACGCAGAAGGGGAAACTTGTCAGGTGGGAATAGACCTTGTTTGTTATAAAGATAGGTGTCAAAGTCATGCGAAAAACTTTCTGATATTATTATTATTGTCTGAGCAAGCAAGATGCGACCTTAATACGGTTGAAATAGAGTGCATTCTGTGCTAAACTGGACAAGTTGAGCGTCTCTATCTTTGAGACGTAGCGTACCGGCTACGAGCATTGCGAGAAGTTACTTCTACTACGCAGAGGGGGAAACTTGTTAGGTAAGAATAGACCTTTTTTTGATGGCGATAAGTGTCAAAGTCATTCAAACCACTTTCTGATATTGTCTGAGCATGCAAGATCCAACTTTAATGCGGTTGAAATAGAGTGTATTCTGTGCTAAACTGGATAAGTCGAGCGTCTCTATCTAAGAGACGTAGCACGCCCGCATGGTGCGAACACTGCGAGAAGTTTACGTCTATTACGCAGAGGGGGAAGCTTGTTAGCTAAGAATAGACTTTATGTTGATGGAGATAGGAATCAAAATCATTCCTAGATGATTTCACTGTGTTATTGGTAGCCTTGGCTTGCAAGTTTGGACTTTATTAGCATTCAAATAGGGTTTGATCTTTACTACATAAGAGGCGACGTTAAAACGGACCTGTGCGGACACTGCAAGAACGTCTACCACGCAACTTGCCAGATGAGAATGGACCTAATCTAAGTGAAAATAGACGTCAAAGTCTTACGAAGTTGCTTTCCCTGTGATATTGAAATGTATAAGTACCTATGTAGCGTACTATATTAGACTTAATGGGCATTTAAGTAGAGTTTAATCTACGCTGTCTTTGAGTTTAGCATATCGGCTTTACGCGGCCACTATAACACGTTCATCGGGGACAATTGTATGGTTAGAACCGACTTTATGATGATAGTGATAAATGTCTAAATATATCACCGGCAGCATTATTTAGTTCGTAATAGTGTCTAAATGTTAGTAAATGGACTTTATTGGCGTTGATTTAGGTTAAATAGTAACAGAATTTTGCAAAAATTGTCTAAGAATAAACTTTTTTTTTTACTTCTTAATGGTTACTTTTCAAAAAGCACCAATATTAAACTGTATTGTAGTGTAATCCCGTTACAGATTGCCTCCGATTCTAGCCATCAACTGCGGCGGAGTCACCTTCAGAGAGAAGGCGTACTGGTCTAAGGGATCGCAGAAAGATGTGGTAATTTTTGCATAAAATTATGTGGTTTTATAGTTAAGTATCAAGCGCAAGTTCGGTCATGTATGGAGTATTGTTCGCACCTTTGGGATGGATCTGCCAAGTACCAGCTTGAGGCGTTAGAGTTAATTGAGAAGCGGGCAAAAAATCTCATCGCGAAAGACTCACTCTGTAGCTCAAAATTACAAAGCCTTGAGCACCGCCGTAAGGTGGCCAGTCTTTCGGTTTTTTACAGGTTGCATTTCGGAGAGTGTGCGGAGGAATTGCATAATTTAATTCCTGCAGCCCCATTTCACCATCGCACGAGTAGAGGCACGGCAAGGAGGTACCGATATACAGTTGAGGTTCCAAAGACTCGCACCAAGCGTTTTGCTTAGAGTAAACCGGTTTCTTCTAGGCAAGCGCGCTACATCGTAGACTATAACGTTGCTTAATATCAGGCAAGTTGTAGTCAAGCGTAAGCCTATTTCATGTTAAAAAAAAAAAAAAGTGTTACCATAAAATGTTGAAATCGCTCGATTCGAAAATTTTAAACTTACCTAATCCGATACAAAAACAATAATGTCGGTATCGCTTATAGTTTCCTAGAGACCCGTGGAGATTATTAATAATCACCTTTTTATGATAAAAGCGAAAAGGTCTTGGCGGCATCGATAACACCTAAAACTAAGATGGCTAATGTAATCAATTCCAGGCAGAAACTAAGCGAGGTGCCAGCAACAAGCCATGTCGATACGGCTTGCATTGTGCCCGACCAGGCTGCCACTTCAAACACCCCGACCGGTAAGGTGACAGACATACATATTAAGAAGCCCCTATACAGCTGAACATTAGTGTAAGTAACTAACTACATATGTTTAACAAATGTTTAATTTATTTATTCTATTTAAATTATCTTATATTAATATCAATTATAATAGGTACCTTATGAGCTAATGAATTACAATAACTTATCAAATCACTCAAAATGTAAATAGGTTAGAAATGTAAGACTTATCTCATAGTGAAACCCTTTATTATTAAATCACATATTATAATAACGCTGTAACACTGTAGATGAATAAATGAATTATTATTATTGTTTTATCACTTCACAGACTCTCGGGCCTTACGCCCGGTATTTTTAAGGCATCAGTGGGGCCGTAGCCAACACTGAGAGGCCTTTTACAATGCTATACTTAAAATTAAGTACAAAATTACAGAAAGAGGATGTTAGGTATATAAAATAACTATTGCAGAAATGATATTAATGTTACAGGCTATTGTGTTGAGTTGTTCATTGACTTAATTAAACTGGTCTATTGTACGAGGAACGGCACCCGCCAGTTACGCCTCATTCATAAAAATTATAGCGGGTGATGACTTGCCACTCACTAAATGGGCCCTCCACAAAAGGCAGCCTAAGATGGCGCCGGAAGGGCAACATTGATGTGAGTGGCTTAGGATGTCGAGAGGCGTGCTGCGCGTTCTCTGAGCGGTACTAGCGGCGTTATGCCCTTTAACACTTCCACCCTGGAGCTTAGGTACTTAGCTCTTGCGTCTTCCACTCCCGGACGGCCAATCAAGGCAAGCCGGGAGGCAGGGGGTCTCATTTAGCCCCCACGGAATCGGGGTCCGCGGTGACGCCACTCACCGACGACTCGCCATAAAGTCGCCCCTGCCCCTTTATTATTATTATTATTAACATTTGTTGCATAATAAAAAAACACAATTTTTTTTTATTTTTTTATTCTGTACTAGTAATATGAGTGTGGTATGAGGTGGCCTCTTAGCAAGTGTTCTGCACGTTCCTACAGTTTATAGTCGCTGATCACAATTCATCAACAGTTCTCACAATATATACACAATAGGTTACCGCTCACAGTTATCAAGTATTTGTATTATTACAAGGCTTTTATTTCAGAAAAAAAGGATAGTACACTATAAACCTCTTTTCATAACATTTCCAGCGCCAACTCGTCTCCAGGCGGTAGTTGTAAGAGTCCCCCGCAGGAGTCCAACTGCGTGCTGCCTCTACAGCTGCTCATCAGGCTGCAGTCTGACGGAGACGTGCTCGTCAATGATAAGGTGAGTTTTTATTACATATCATATTTTAGAAAGAAAGAAAGAAATATATTTATTGAGACACACACAAAGTTAAACTTATTTACTCACTAAACTTACATGCTAAGAATGTGATGCCCCAATATAGCCGCAACTCAGCCTAATTTTGTATTGTGTCGTATCTAAATTTAATCATGCCTTACGGAAACTTTACTACAGCGAACTTTTAAATTGTCAAACTTATTCTACTTCCTAATATCATAAAGATGAAAGTGTGTGTGTCTTCTACTTCTTCACGTTGAAACGGCTAAACTTAATATGGCGGTTTAAAGTTGTTATGGAGGTAGATTAGACTGGATGACTTGAACACATAGCCTACATTTTATCCTGGATTTGCGCGGGTGACTCTGCGGGGTGCTGCTAGTTTAGTATTTTTTTACGAAAATGATAATTTGTTTTAACATTAGCTAGATTTGGATTCAAATTCACCTAGCCAGATAAAAAAATATATCATAAACTCTTGCCCACAAAAACCTAATCACTCTTTTCTGTGATGTTTATTCTAGATCGATCAACCCCCATCCGACCCGCCGACCCCCACCCACAGGCCAGACAAGCACAAAAAGAAGCACGTGACCACACAATCCGAGGAGGTATACACTCTGTCAGCCGCTGTCGTGTGTGTAGAAGACAACCCTAAACATCTGGTGGCGTACGTGAGGACTGGGAAGGAGGAACATTGGCATTTGTTCAATGATCTATGGTAAGTTACGAGTATACAACACTCGACTGTCACTACTGTAGAGGATTTTCAAGTTGCTAAAGGCGAATTACGGTAAAGTGCAAACCCATATCTTGTAAAAAAAAGCTCCAGTGGCTTCTGACACTAATGAATAGCCAGTTAGTTAAGAAATATAGATCCCGGCTGTTTGTCTAGTACGGCAGTCGCTAAGCCATGTCAGAGGCCCTTAGGGCGGCTTGATACCTAATCTCTCGACACTAGTAGTGGTCACTTACATTTGATAAGAAGAAGTTAAGAAAAAAACAATGTAAAGAAGAATACATTCCGTTAGCGGTAGTGGTGTACAGTGATATTATGGAAACTCAGTGCAGCAATTTATGTGCGTGTACGTTAGTATACATCCTGAAACGGGAGAAAGGTTCTACTACTACTACAATTTTAGTCCAGTCATGTGACTTTCGAAGAGAAAATGTCAATTTGAAAAAGTTTTAACTAATCTAAAGATTAATTTTAGTCTGTTTTGATTTGTTTTTTTTCCCAGCGCCTTAGTTTCCTAAAGTGATTCTAACATCTCAATTTATAAAATTCCAGCATAGTTCCAGTGAGCGTGGAAGAGGTGGTGTCGTTCAGTGCGTGGTGGAAGTCCCCGTGCGTGGTGCTCTACAGCGCAGCACGGCCGCGCCGCGCGCTCGCTGCCTCGTAGCGCACGCTACTGTATGGGTCGGGCGAATTGTAAGTACACGTTTACTTCTTGACGCCCCTTTGGTAATTGAATTAAAAGGGGCGGCATTGTTTTTTTTTGGCAAGGTTTGTAGTGTAAATGTAGGACGTTAATTTTGAAAGGGGCGTCAATTATACATTTGGAGCGTCATTTATGTGTATGTGGTGTTAATAAAGTACCAGAATACGAATTGTATAAAAGAGATATTTTATTCAAATCTTTTCTTCCATTTCAGCGCTTCAGGTCCATACGACGTCCCGGGCGTGTACTACCCCCTCTCTACTGAGGTACAGTACAGTTACTTCTCCTAATTCCCCTTAATTTTAGGCTCAAAAGTTCCATAATTAAGGCACAAAATGCATTATTGAATTGTTGAATAATGTGATAGGGTTAGATTGAAATATGTCTTTGTGAGGCGGCTAATACAAACGCGTTGATTGGCTAACTAGGATTAGTCGGTGACTTATGGTGAAATATTTCCACCAGGAAATCTGACCGCTAATCAACGATGCTCGAAATGATTCAATCAGTAATACCATTTTTGACCTCTGTGATTGGCGGATACTTTTCTCGGTGATGTTATTGGTTATCTTACAATTCGCGTGTTCGTATTGGTTGCCTAAACCGCCTGCGATGGTGATCCTATGAAATGATACGTCCAAGGTATTGTGATGAGGTAAAGATGTGGAGGTTTCGCCGCGCCACAGTGTTACGGGGCAACTAATGAAAAACCTTTTGGGGTTGTTTTGGTCAAAGTCTGTTTAACTTTTTTCTGATATCTCTGTTAAATAAACTTTATATACCTAATACTTTTAAAATGTGTTAATAACAAGGGGAAATTACCCACTCCCCCTGTTTATAGCGATGTATGTACACAGTCATATCTCAAAAACGGCTGTACCGATTTTGATGATATTTACTCTCCTTCACATGTTCTCCTATATCAAAGACATAAAAACGGTTTTCCAATAATACCATCAAACAAAATTGTTCTGAATATGAAAAATCTCTAAAAGGTTTTTGGTTAGTTTCCAGTTACCCTGTATTTATAAAAAGATTAGAAATAATAATAATGAAGGTCATATTATTAAAATGTCAATAATTGTAACGCAATAATGTCGATGTATAGAAATTGTATGCTAATATGTGTATTAGAATAAATGATTTAGAGAGAGGCAGTCTGAGGCAATGAGGGGATTTTTACACACGC
Organism: Macaria notata; assembly: GCA_927399415.1. Taxonomy (NCBI): domain Eukaryota; kingdom Metazoa; phylum Arthropoda; class Insecta; order Lepidoptera; family Geometridae; genus Macaria; species Macaria notata. The sequence goes on from OV656737.1 coordinate 3,841,046, forward strand.
AAAAAGAAAATATCATGTATTATGTGTAAAGTTGAAATATTTTTTTTACCCGGGTAACTTGAGGTTTATTTTAACTTCAGCTGTACCCATAACATACATACATTTTTATAATGTCTTTTTTTAAATTACACTGTCCATCTGCAGGCTGTTTCACAAATTCGGAATATTCCGCTCGGAAACGAAACGCCAATCAAAGGCGTCAAACCCGACTTATTTTAACCAATAACAGTCATCTTCCCATCATAGAAGTTACAAGGAGTTCTACGATTGGCGTTTCGTTTCCGAGCGGAAACGTTCCAAATTTGTAAAACACCCATATTCCAACTTTTTTACAGTTGTTAGCATATTTTTTTATTAATTATCATGTTAATTAACATGATTGTGAAAATATAGATATGTAAAATATGTGGCGTGGTGGACTTATTGCGTTTCTTCACTTCCGCCTTTTCGTCGCTAATCTTAAAGAAGAACGATTTGTATTATTATACTTGAGTTTTTAAGTACAATACTATCGTCTAAAAATGTGCATGAAGTTTATCAGATATTGTACCAAGCCTAATAAAATGAAATCAATTATAATTGTATAATTTGGATAAGGTTGGGTACAATGTAAAAACGGTATTTTATTACGCGTTTTTGTCGCGTTCTTAATTTTGTTTTCAGACAGAAAATGTAAAACAATACCAAACAGTGAACAAAAATTTTTCATTGCGTTGAAATACCTAATCTTAGAGAATAAAAATATGCCATCTACAGATACTGGCTAACTCCTATTAAAATATGAAACGCCTAAACATTCCTTATAAATCTTGTGCCTAAACAGGTAATGCAAAATATAAACAAAGAATCAATTTACTAACTCTATTATTCTATACAAAACCGATCAACATAATGGGCAGAAAATGGTCAGACATAATAGCAATTTTGTATGAACATTTCTACAAAATCTAATCAATTGAAGAGCTGCATTATCGTGTATTTTAGCTGTGATTAGCTAACTGACTTAGCAGGAATTCCAAAATTGCTTTTATGATTTAAAAATCGGTTCTTTAAGCTTAGATATTGATTTGTCTATAATATAACGAACAGAATGCCAAACAATAAATCAATAATACGCTGCCTTCTCCAAAACATCAATTTTAACCCAAATATTTATATTGAATATGAACGCGAGATATTTTTCTATTGAAATAGGTTAAGAAGATTTTATTTATATTTTGGTTGTGATACGTCTTCGAATTGCTGAGATTTTTTAGCTGTGAATATTAATTTCAAATTGCCAGAATTGTAATTGTCTGTACAAAAGTTTAGTAAATTATGCTTAAATTATTTTTATTTTTTTAATGTGACTACAAACAAATAATCAAATGATTTTGCCTATATTTATTTTATTAATTTGATATGCTCAGACGCACTTCTATTCTGCATGAACTGACAGAAAAGGGTGATTTATTCTTTAGTTTATCATCCAATCACAGCGTAGCTTTATAACGTGAAATGTCTGTGATTGGTTGCTGAACTGCAGTGAAAGTTTTATCTATTGTTCTTTCTGTGTTCAGTTTTAAAAGACTCATCAAACGTTATTATATGTACTGAATGTAATATTATTATTTCAGAGAACAAAATCAATACTAAAAACTTTCTATACAATCTCTGTTGTGATGGCAAATTCTCTTAAAACTCCAAATGAAATTCAAGCTATTGCGGCCATTTTTTTAACACAAATTGATCGACACTTTTCTACAAAATATGAAGGTCGATAATCTCGAATATTCGAATGTTTATAGAGTGACAGACTGCTTGTTAAAAATCTTTCTATGTGAAAGAATAATTTATATTTTATTATAAAAAAATCGATTGAAAAAGTTAAGATTGTGAGGGATTTCCTTGTTCATATTGTTTTTTTTTTTACTAATTTAAAATAGACTCAATATAAGAAGGAGATAGATAAAATACATTCGTCTCTCTCTACAGAGAAACGATAGACTATGATTATCTGTACCAAAAGTTCTTATATAGAAAGCATGAATTTTATAAAGACTATTATAAAAAGCCGTAAACTCTTATTATTTCTTATCAATATGGACAGGGAAGTGATACAAGAAGACGCATTGCAGGTCAAAACCATGAAACAAGTTTGATCTCTAAATTTTACTGCTTAGAATGGTGGCTGGTTCAAAATAAAATAAATTTTTTAAAACTTGAACCATTTGTTTTATTTCAATAACTTAAACATAACTTTCCTTCCCGTTAAACTTAACTGAAAATACATATAGCATAATAATCTTATGCCAAACAAAGCCATGAAGTTTGCTTAGAATATCTTACTTGCATTAAATAAATAAGTAATCACTTGAACTAAGAAAATCCAGAACTCTAAGTTAAAAACTTAGTTAAACACTAGAAATTAAGTATTTGATATATGTCTATAAGAGATAAGTTTATTCCTCTCCTTCAGCTTCCCAAATATCATCATCGGCGTATCCCTTCAAAGCATGGTCTTCAGCCATTTTCAACTCCGCTTTATGATGTTCGTCCAGAACACACGTACGCTCATACCTATGAAAAATTTACGAAAATTTAAATGTCATTATTAGCCGTCCATCACTTATTCTTGCATTTATTTCAGGATAGCTTGAACTCTAATTAAAGTTGATCGGTTTATTCTAGGTAAGTGTGCTAGATCATATCGTAGACTACATTTTTTTGTTCACCTATACTGTCCCATTCCTGGGCAAAGGTCTCCTCAAACTTCTTCCATGCGTCCCGGTTAGTAATATATTTTTTTACATTATTTTTTTTATCAAAATTCTGTATTGTACACTAACTACACAAAATACCACTACATAAGGAAATTAAGAGCATAAGATTGGGCCCGAGGGCGGTTTTATCACTTGGAATGATCTCTTCCAGGCAACCAATATAAATACAAATTTTGTAGTTGATTTTAGTACAAAAAATGTAGGTATCTATGTACCTAATTCTACCATTAAATACTCATTCAACTACAAATACCAAAGAGAAAATAACATATATACCTATTAATAGCCACCTTCTTAATACTCTCATATACAGTCGGATAGTAAGCTATAGAGCTATCAAAATCCTCCTTATCCAATCGAAACAGTTCACAATTGGTCACAGCAACTGCAGAAGCAGTTCTAAGACGTCTGTTCATCACCAGAGCTATTTCCCCAAAGTAATCACCGTCTTCGAGGTGGCAGATTTCGTTGCCAGATTCCGAGTAAATTGCTACGGAACCCTTGTCTATGAAGTAGAGACAGTCTCCTGAAAAACAAAATCTTGGTTAGCAGGTAACAGTTTGTAGTCTGCAACATTCATAAAGTACCAGTATTTTTCAGTAGGTTCATATGTATTTTAAGACACAATGTCCCCGATACCGCGCTCCCTAGGCGCATTTAACGAGCTTATTGGCGCTAACTCAGATGTGACAATTTTCAGTGATGCTTGGAGAGAATTATTGGGAAGATGTTTGCTCTATAGTGAAAAAGCATGCTATCGGGAGTCAACTGTAGCCATATAATAACTTGATATTTGCGTATTTTTTTATTTGAATTTTTAATTTGATACTATGTATATTTATTGACTTTTATTTTTATTTTTGTATTGTATAATGATTTAATTTGTACTTTGTTATGTCACTATTAGAATTAACTTTATTATTGTGATTAGATTATTTATCATTAGAGTAATTCGCTTTAAGCGGTTCTAATTGTGAGAATAAATAAATAAATAAATAAGAATCTTTTAAATTTGAAATTTTCTTTTCGCCTTATTTGTATTTGTTTTTTACTTTCAATGTTGTAGGTGATTATGCGGACTGTCGATGTACGCGAATAAAAAATTACCTAAGTACCGGATGGTTATATTGAGGTTCAGTTTTCTCTTGTAACGGACAGTACCCAGATTTGCTATTCATATCATGTCTCTTTCTCTCTTTAGTCGTATTTTCTCATGACTGAGGGTCGTGACTCCCCCGCAGAATTAATTATTTAAGGGAGTTTTCTTGGACAGATACATCGTGGTGGGCGCCCAGGTCCTTCCACGGAAGACACATGTCCTTGGATATGGTGGTCCTCAAACATGTCGGTTTCCGCACGATGTTTTTCCTTCACAGTTAGCGAGTGCAAATCCACACTTAACTTGAAAATACAAGTGATTGATGTAGGACTCGAACCAGGGTGCATCTGGATGAAAAGCAGTCTCTGGAACCGCTGAGCCACACTCGTTTCAATCAATTCATATCATGGGAGAATCCAAATACCAGATAATTAGCTGGCTGATCCGATGGGGCATGGTCGTTAGATTGATGTTTGCTAGAAGTGGAAGCAGACCTGTGAGAACTGCAAGTTCCAAACTGTCTGAAGGTGGCTCAAGACTCACTTCGGGTCGCTGGGCCAAAGGAGTTCCTAAATAAGTTAAACCACTCACCAAGAGTATTAATCTTAAAGATAATATCTCCAGCGATGAAGATGACTATCTTCAGCTTCAGTCCAATCTGCAGCAGCAGCGCCCTCGGCAGTTGTTTAAGGAACTCCAGCTCTCTGACCAGCTGGCGCCCCGTGTGCATTAGAATGTCTTCGCGGAGTTGCCCAGTCACGCAGTTTAGCATTTTGGACTCCTGAGAAAATAGGGTAGATTAGATAGAAGCTCAGATAGAAGAATACATATAATCCAGTAACAGCATGCCGCGGCGTAAAAATGGGCCTTGTTTTAATGCAGAGTCTAATTTATCTCCATACGTTTTTATCTAATAGATACAACCTGTTCGGTGACTACACGCTTCTACGATTCTTTCTTTATCTAAGGTCCACTATAAAACCAAATTTTATCTGTCATATTGGAACGATTCATACAATGAACGTAGGTATATTTAACAAAAAAAAGTATCTCAGTTAATCATTTTTTTATGTAGGACCTATTATAGACTATACTAAATGTTGTACTTTCCTACTTACTGCAAAAAAATGTGACTGAAACCGAATAGCATAGAATTTGAGAATCTTCTCTTTGATTCTAGGAGGGAACCGGCGCTGGTTCATCAAAATCTTCACTTGCTGAGTCATGATGAAGTATTTCGCCTTCGGGGATTCCTTGCCGAATAAAGACACTATGTATTTCAATACGCTGTGGTACATTATCATCTGAAATAAGAAAAACAATAATATTAACTTGAATTTATTTCTAGCAGCTTAACATAGGTAAGTAAACAAATATGCATAAGTACCTAAATTTATCCTTACCACAGTCTATACTAATAACACTGTGAATAGTATTTTTATGCGTTGTGCATTAGACTACCAGTGATTTTTTTTAACAAAAAATTAGCTTACGTTTACTACAGCCGTACAATGTTGATATGGGCACGTTTGTTTACAAGAAAATTCTGGGTTTGACGATTATCTACTATAAGAAAGACTAGCAAAACCGGCGAACCGTTTTTTTTATAAACTTCACGGAGCCCGAGACCTTTCCAACGAATGTAAAACCGTGGAAATCGGTTCGTGCGTTCTGGGGTTATAGCGTCAGGAAGGAAAACCCGACTTATTTTTATATAGTAGAAAATATAGATCCAGGGATTGATGCGCGGGAGAATTGCTTTCATGACAACGAATGAATGATATCAAATACTAACTTTCGCCACCAACCACGCTGCGATAAAGAAATTTTCATAACATCCCTTCTGCTCTATCAGGTTAATATGTGAGTTCTTTCTTAGCATGCCGACTGTGAAAAGTAATTAATAATTCAAGTTAAATCTCATAAAATAAAGGACCAAAAAAAAATACCTAGGCTTGGTCTGCATAAACATCGGACTTACGACTTTCTCATCGTACGATTTGAGGGAAAACAGCGCTGATAGCCTCTTTGCTAATATGATGATATAGTCTGTCACCAAGCAAATCTATTCCGCGCGGACGAAGTCGCTGGCACAGCTAGTAATTGTATATTCCGGAAACTTTGTTTGAGAGCCAGTTCCTTTTGCACTTACTTACGAGTGAGTACAATATGTACTTAAACCACTAAGCCATGAACTCCATTTCTTAACGGTCATAGCATGCTTGTGTAAAAAACCTATACCCTACCTAATAGAGTAAGATAGTGAGTTTTGCTAAAATCTCCTTAGAACTTACCAGCTCTATCCATGGTATAGACGAACCTCAAACCAGTAGTGGCATTCCATATATTAGCCAGAGTGATCCAAGAACAGTTGTCAGGTTTGGTTGGGTAGAAGCTACCCATTTTCATATACTCCAATGTTACTTGGAAGTACATGTTCCAGCTGAGATAGGATAGTACCATGGCTGATATACTGATTAGGGTTTTGCGAAAGTCCTGTAATATAAAAGTTAATTTAAAAAAAAACCGGGACATTTGACACAACGCCATCTAGCCCCACACTAAGCAAACGCTCGTGTCGTGGGTACTAACCACGGTTATAATATTTATTTACTATTATTTTTTCTTTGAATTATACTTGTTTTTATACCATTTTTTAACAATTTTACTCCTGTATTGTAATGCGAATTATAATTGTTTTTGCCATGATTCTGCTAAGTCATTCATCTATATAATATATTATGTATTATAAGCATATAAAACTTGTAAAAGCAGTTTTAAGACACAGCCTCGATTCTTTTGTGACATTTTGGATCTTAAGTAGGTAACTGTAATCGCATAAGATGTTGCTTACCAGATTTAACAGGTCACGGGTTTTTTATTAAATCTGTACACTATAAAAAAAAGAAACGTTTCAGTTGTATTTCATATAGGTAAAAGTCATCATCATCATCATCATCATCAGCCCACGGTCGTCCACTTCTGGACATAGGCCTCTCCCAAGGCACGCCACTCAGTCCGATTTTATGCTTCTCGTCTCCACCTGTTCCCTGCTACCTTCATGATGTCCTCGCTCCACCTAGTGGCAGGGCGCCCTACCCTGCGCTTACCGAGCCGCGGTCTCCATCGGTAAAAGTAAATACTATGAAAAACACTCACCCCATATCTAAGCACAATTAGGAAATTATTCAAATACTTCCACATGGTAGGCAGTCTCAAAATTTTCATAGAAACCAGCACAAGATATACGAAAACATCTTCTGAATATACCAGCCCTGGTGTGAGGCACAATAAAGATACCAAGTCTAAGATGAACCATGTTCTAATGTATTTCCATGAGATCATTGGCATTTGTAGTACTACGTATTGGGAAGTTGTTCCTGCTACGTATCCAGTGAAGAGGTTGGTCAATACGTTGAAGATGTAAATGGCGTCAAATGTGTACATAGCCATGTAGTGTTGTACCTAGAAAATTAAGCAAATTATGATATACTAGTGGGTGCTCGCGGCTTCGCTCACATTAGAAAGTAAAACTTGCATCCCGTATTACACCCCTTTAAAAGTGACATTTCCAAAAATCCTTTCTTAGCGGATGCCTACGTCATAACATCTACCACTTGCATGCCAAATTTCAGCACGATCTGTCCATTGGTTTGGGCTGTGCGTTGATAGATCACTATATCAGTCAGTCAGTCAATCAATCAGTCACCTTGAGTTTTATATAATATAGATTTCTATTTCTGGAGAATTAAGAACACTGAAGTGGTTTGTAGGTAAGGCATTTTAGGTTACTAGGAATCGAAACTTGGCAATGTTCTGGTGATTATGATCACCAAAGTCTATGGAAAAAAATCGTGCTCGCTTCGCTATTGGGGGTAAGTTTATTATGAACCATTTAGAAGTTTGGTTTTCCTCTTGTTCGAGTGTTCATACACGGTTTCTTCTAGGCAAGCGTGCTACATCTAAGACTATAGTGGTGCTTAACATCAGGCAGGCTATAGTCAAACGTAAGCCTGTTCCGTGTTAAAAAAAAGTTGCTACAAAATTTGCTAGGCGCTTTTATCATGGAAAAAATACTACAGTACTTATGGTAAGAGTCAACATAGAAAACATTATATAATATTTACTTTCTTTGGATCTCTCTCACAGAAATGCAGAGCCAGCGCCACATTGGAGATCAAAATAGAAATAGCGATGAAAGCTTCGATCCAAATCCTCAGTTTGCTAAACGGGTGGATGGAACATGGGTAATTGTGGCACTGGCGATACTTCTCAGCGCACAGAGCAGAGTAGGATCTGGAAGAAGAAGTTTCCAGCATAAGTAGGCATTTATTATAAGAAAAGAACGAACAAAGTACTTACTTATGTCTAGATAGATACCTATATAGATAGATTGATAATTTATTGGACACTCACATAAAAAACATAATACATAACGGAAAAACAATTTATTAAAACTAATGCCACAAATGGCGGCCTTATCGCTAAACGCGATCTCTTCCAGGCAACCGTAGGATGGAGAGGAAAATATAAAAAAAAGACTAGACGGGGTGTACAATAACGAGCACATGAATGTCTATAGCTCTGTTAGTCTGTAACAGCAATAACTGATGTTTACAGTAGGTTTGGTGAAGCGCCCGTAGCTCAGCTAGCGGAGGCAATTGCATGCGATTACCAATGTTAAGCAAAGGTCGACGCGGTCAGTTCTTGGATGGGTGACCGAAACGTGGCATTCCATTTTGAGCGCTTCTGTGGGTCGGATGACACGTTAAATTGTAGGTCCCGGCTATTTGTCTAGCCCGGCAGTCGTTAAGCCATGTCAGAGGCCCTTGATAAACTCTCGACACCAGAGTTGGCCACTCTCATTCGGTAAGAAGAAGAATGAAGTTTGTATTTTGTACCTACACTTTATGTCTCAACGTGTCGACGTAGCACGAGTTATTACTCGGTATATTTAGCTTGGTGATAGTGCCTAGTGTGTAGTTGGCTGTAGTAAAATAGTAAGCCTTATACGGGTTAAAAAAATCATCATCATCATCTACAGCCTTCTTTATCCCACTGCTGTACTCAGCTGTACTTATGCCTCTGTTTGCGTGTGCCCGTTACTTCATTCTCGTCCATGAAAAACTAGTTTTTTTAGGGTTCCGTACCTCAAAAGGAAAAAACGGACCCCTTATAGGATCACTTTGTTGTCCGTCTGTCCGTCCGTCCGTCCGTCTGTCAAGACCCTTTTACTCAGGAACGCGTAGAGGTATGAAGCTGAAATTTATATCAATTACTCAGGTCTACTGTCCCTTGAAGCTGTGAAAAAATCAAACTTCTAAGCCAACGCAATCAAAAGATACAGCCATTTATGCCGCAAATTTTCGACACTTGCAAGGGAATCAAAACCTACAGGGTGCTTCCCGTGAACTCAGAATCTTGAAATTTGGTACGAAGCAACGTCTTATAGCATAGATAAAGGAAAAATTACGAAAACCATAAATTTTTAGTTACATCACAAAATATTTTTTTTTTAATAATCTTAAACTTACTACCCATTTCCTCATAAACGCGTAGAGGTATTAAATTGAAATACCAAATACACAGGTCTATAATACCTTTAAGCTGTAGCAAAATCAAACTTCTATGTCAACGCAATCAAAAGAAACAGCAATTTAAGCTGCATATTTTGAAACTCGCAAGTACTTGCAAGGGAATCAAAACCTAAAGGGTACTTCCAGTCGACCTTGAATCTTGAAATTTGGCATGAAGCAACGTTTTATACCACACATTTTTAGTTACATTACAAAATATATATTTTGTAAACCTTGCAGGTTTGTACGGAACCCTCGGTGCGCGAGTCCGACTCGCACTTGGCCGGTTTTTTTAATACTACAATAAACCCCTCGATTGTATAACAAATCAAGTCTTTTTAAGCAATTTTATATTGTGTACTCACCTAAACAAATTCCTTGCCCTCACATCTCTCATATTAACTCCAACTAGATACAGAAGACAATTCCTGAACCGACCGCATTTAATAACGTAAGGATTTATAGAATCTGGATGAAGAGAGCATTGATGGGCTTTAAAATACTCGTGCGTTTGAGGACGATCGAAATCGCCTTTATCTTTAGGCTTTTTAAAGAGTTTTTTGATCTTGCAGTTGTGAGGTGTGTTCATACCTTTTACGGTCTTTTCAGCGTTTAATTGCTGTGAGCTCATTGTGAACTTTTTTAAATGCACATAAATATATTATTTAGTCGTTAAATATTATACGACACCTTAGTACGTGCGCTTTTTCCTTCCCAGAAAAATAGGAAAAACTTGTACCTATGAGAAAAGTTATTGACTTCAATTCTGACATAAACATCTACGAACTCAGCTTTCACCAAAAAGAAGAAAATACTAGCAAATAGGTGTTATAATATAACATCATCATCAGCCCCTCTGTTATGTACAAGTTATCGCATTATAATATTGAAGGATTTAATTTCTCCTATGTACACTAGGCTCACTGATTTTATGTAGCTGCTCCTACATATTTCATAATGTAATAGGATTCTTCTAACGAATCAAGATCCACAGTCAACAATAAAATAGACGAAATGTTAACAAAAATATTTTAATTCAAAACTACCTTAAAAAATTCTTTATTTACATTAATAAATAAACTAAATTAGTTGTTGCACCAATATTGTTGTACTCTTAAAAGTCCATTGATAAATTCAAAATATATAATGTTCTTATCCGGCTTCTGCTGAAAAGAATTTTGTAAATATGATATCATCATCATCGGGTGCCATCTTCAAATTGAAGTTTGGAGGTCAATTGGCAAAACTTTCTGCGATCCCAGGCTGCTTCTCTTAGATGCGGATAGCTATACCCGCATGATATGAACAGGCTGTTTTTGCAGAACCGAGCTGGATCTTTTTTTTGTAACTAAATCAGGTTTGCACTTGACCATAGTTTGCCCGATGGCAAGCAATAGCTATGGTCTAAGATGGATCGAGGTTACAGGAACCGGTTCACTCTCGGCTTAAAGATCGTTGGATTATAGACCGTGGGGAACATGGAGTCAGGCAGGGAGATCAACAACTCAGAGGTACGCACTATACTCGTAAAAGTAGACGCGTACCGCTTCGTGCGACTCTTGTGATTTGCACCATATACCGGTGCCGTGCTTGCGTACCCCTGGTCGTCCTGTGGTAGAATCTAACATCATCCTTTTACAATAGTCCATGGTATAGTGGTAACGCCTGGTTTCCAAGCATCGCTGCAGCCTTTAGAGCAGAATGTTGCACTCAGCACCACCTCTTGAACACTGTCTATTAGGATGAGTTGTCTGAAAAAATTACAAAAATATTTAAATTCTATTCACGTAATAAAATGTAATTGTTCTTATTTTAGTACTCTTAGGCCAATTCGTTTAACATTTAGATTACAATTTACCTGTGAATTGATTCGCCAGAAAACCAGTCATTATTTAGCCAGAAAGGCCTGACTGGAAACATTGATGTTGGCCGAAATAAAGGTTGGTTGAGACTCAATGAGATTTACGATGATACTATAAATATAAGGCTTGTTTTATTTTGAGTCTTCAAGAGGTGGGCGAGCCAAATTTATTACATTTCATAAAAAATAGATTGGTTACTTACCCTATTGTAAATTCGTAATGGACAAAATCAAAGATAGGATTCTTGCATTCTACATTCTCACATCTTGATACCGGCCCATTTACTAGATCTTCTTTTATAAAACTCGGTAAATAATTGAAATGTTCTTCGATCAAATCTCCTGGCACGTAAAAAGCTTTTCCTTTTCTTTTCCTTGTCTTTTTATCATTCTCAATATTGATTAGATCGAAATCGTTGTGTAAAAGATTGACGTTGTTATTTTCTGTTTCGTATGTGTAATTTCTGTCTGCAAATATGCTGTAGCAATCTGTGGATTTTTTTTTAGCAACTTTGCTTAGGTTTTTGTGGATGATTCTTTTGCATATTTCGTATAGACTAGGTGGATTATTGGTGTTTGGTTCTAAAATGTTATTGTATTGAGGTGGACAGTCTACGTCAAGGTCCCATTGTTTAGAGTCTTGGCTTAGTTTAAGTCGACATCTGCGGCCTCGTGATGGTTGTGTGTTGGATATGTTTAGGCACCTGAAACGTGATAAAAACACTGCTATATTAAGGTACAAATGAAAGGAGTAAACTAATGCAAACAAAATGATCGAATCGTAGCTTTTGATTTTTGGCGTGTATTTTTTTTAATACAAGTTCACACTTCAATATAGGTTTAAATTACTTTTATCATTTCTTATTTTAATCTCACTGTATCTTTAACCTTCACCAACACAAACAAAGAAAACCCAACACGTAATTCACGCAATTAACAACATTATTAAAGTTTCATATACGAAATCAAGTCTTATAACTCAACATTACGGTTACAAGAGAACATAATCGCTTCCCAGCCGAGCTTACAGCAATCGACATTGCATAGGTAATGGATTGAGCCAAAAAAAAAAAATACCAACTAGTGTACCGAGCACTCTTACATTTAATTAAATATTGTGTATGACTCATGCTTATTTCTTTTTCGGTTCAGATCGGAGTGATCCTTATTCGATATCTGACTTTCAAGGCTTAATCAATTATATTTATTAACTACATATTTTCAACATTATTGTAAGCGCACAGAGGGCTCTATTTAAACTTACACCTACTATATCTCACCAAGCCTCATTCTTTAAGCAGTAGCTGAACAACTGTGTTTATTAGTGTAGGTACCTACTAAAGAATCTCTGAATGAATCTCTATGTGCTACAGGTCCTCAACATCAAGTTATAGTAAGCTTTACCAGTAAGAGTTTTTTGACGGATTTGTATCTCTAAAGCCTGTCTTTTATAATTCTATGTCAATACCCCGAATACCTTATAAGTATCCGAATAACTCTCGTTAAACTTCCCCATACGCGGCACCAACTTGCAGAATCCCAATTTACCTAAATCTGTAGTTACCTAGGCGGTAGGCGGTAGGCACTGCTTATTACTTTAGTTATTCGCAAGTAGTTTGCGAATTTGTTAGCTGCTGTGGAATTGAGGACAGTTTATAAGCCTTATACGAATACAGTACTACGCTCGTGTAACTATGTTTGACTCGGTGGGGAAGCAATTGCTTTAAAATCGGACACCCCGGTTCGATTCCAACCCTATACTAATGACTTGAGACAATGTCTCACGATATGTAAATGGATCGCGGGAAACATCGTGAGAAAAATCGACATGTTTGAGGACCACACAATGTATCATCCGTGGGAGAACCTAAAGAGTACAGACCACGATGTATCTGCTTAAGAGCTCTCATAACAAATCAATTCTACTGGTGAAACACAACCCTCGGTAATTAGAAAATACTACTTAGGGAAGATTCCCAATTTAAATTGTGTCTGTGTACTTAAAATTTCATTAATATGCAAGGTAATGACTGATCCAGAATGTCTTACTCAGTTGATAAGACTGTAATATCCACAGAAATCTAAATCAAGGTATTATTGAGATGTCTGCAGTTAAACCTTTGTAACTGTTTTCCATCCACATTGTATTAAGTATCGTTATAACTTACGCAATATTGAGACTTCTAGTTTGTTGGTTACGGAACATATGGTACCAGAGGGAGTAGGGCAAGCTCTTCAGTTGAGGGTTCCTCCAGAACCTCAGCTCGCAGTGGTGGAAGTTGTACACGGGACGCTGCGGCAGCCATTTTAACTTGTTATCTGTAATGTGATTGAGACATTTGTGAAGACATAAGACATGAAATTCCTTGTCTGTGATATTGTTTTCTCTTTATGACATCCTTATATCTTATTATCTTTGTTGCATGAGACTTCCGTAGATGATATGTTTTTTTTTTCATAATCCGGACATTACTTTTTTGGTCATATTAGGCGGATTGAAACTCTCAACACTTGTTAATAATTCCCACGATAATTAGTGAGATTGTAGAAAAGTACGTATTTGAGGAAATAGAATTATAAATTAGTCACATTTTATATACTTTTCATAGTTTCTGCTCATAAGTACTGTAATAAATAATCTATACTAAATATAATAAAGCTGAAGAGTTTGTTTGTTTGAACGCGCTAATCTCAGAAACTACTGGTGCGAATTGAAAAATTATTTTTGTGTTAAATAGACCATTTATCAAGGAAGGTTTTAGGCTATATAACATCAAACTGCAACTTATAGGAGCGAAGAAACAATGAAAAAACGGGGAAAATTATTCATCTTTGAGTTCCGTTGCGTGTGCTGCAAAAACGGTTCAAAATTCAAGCAATTAATGCCCAAAATAACTATTCCACGCGGACGAAGTCGCAGGCACAGCTAGTTTGAGAATAAGTGTAAAGAACTCTTCTTCCACTTCAGTTGAGTATCACTGATTAATTGAATTTCCTAACAAACATTCAGGATATCTCACTATACTAATAAATACAATTAAAAAAAGCCATTAAATCAGGAGTAAAAACACTAATAGCTCCTGTAAGTATAAAATTAGCGCCATTTAATAGTTTACTAATTACAGATGCCAGTGCTGAGGTTAGTGTCTAATAAAGTTCAGTTGCATTTAACTAACATGTTGAACAACTCCGGCGGTTTAGTAATACACATACACGCCCCAGTTTACGGTCGTAAAGTTGTAGACAAAATCCTAGAAGTAAGGCAGTTTTCATATAATACTCGATGCATTTTTGTTCAGACTGACGGTCGGATTTTGTCTGGCTTTTGAGAAAAAGTCGTGACTAGCGTTAATATGGGATACAAAGTACCCTATGTGTTAATTTAGTATAATCTACTCCCATACTGGTCACATTGCTAGAATGACAGACCGCAGATGGACTAAAAAAATTCTAGAATGGACACCAAGAGCTAACAGACGAAGCAGAGGACGACCGCACCGGTGATGGGCTGACATATTTACCAAAAAATTCGGACAAACTTGGACAAGGATAGCCCGCGGCAGAAACTTATGGACGAAGCTGGGGGAGGCCTACGCCAATGAGGCGACAACTGCACACCAGGAAGAATTGACATAAAATTATTGCATTACTTGACATTGAAACAAACATTTTTGACATTTCCGTAAACAATCGACTGTATGTATCAATTTTTGTGACATTTTATGAATGTGTAGCTGAATAAAGGCTTTTTTACTTTTACTTTTTACTTTACTCCCATACCAAATTTAATTATGACTTATGCGTCACAGTGTTATTTGTTTGTAATCTTTTAGCCTTAATTTTGTGTCTGTACCTTTTGTGAATAAATAAATACCTATACATTTAAAGGTTATGATCCAGAACAAATTCCAAAATATGTGTACACAGCTAACGTTTACGAATAACGAAGTAACAAACATACATACGTACAAACTTTCGCATTATAACATTAGTGCGATTAGTAATTTTAGATTTTCACATCGCCCTGTCGAACAAAGCAGGACATAAAAAAATAATATAACCAGCTAGACGTTGACGTTTCACCATTTTAATTTAAATATTAACTTTTGATCATCCCGGGGCTGAGGATTATTCCGTGAAACAAAACACTAATTCTTCTTCTTATCGAATGAGAGTGGCTAACTCTGGTGTCGAGAGTTCATCAAGCCGCCCAAAGGGCTTCTGACATGGCTTAACGACTGCCATACTAGACAAACAGCCGGGAGCTACAATTTAACGTGTCATCCGACTTACGGAAGCGCCCAAAATGGAATGCCACTTTTCGGCCACCCATCCAAGGACTGGCCGCGTCGACCTTTGATGGGTAAAAAAAGAACAAAAAAAAGCTAAAAGTAAGTAAGTTACATAACAAAGTAACAAAACACTATAAAGCACCTTAAGCTATGTGAAACAGCCCTAACCCCGTCTGATAACAAACTACCGAATATAAATCAAGTACGCTTCCTCATTGATCGCTCCGACCTAAATCCAGTTACGGTGCTAATCTATAATTAGAGAGATTGATTTTATGCGCTTTATCTACTTGACTCGGAACACGCTTCCAATGATATTGAGAAAGACAGGATTTTTCTGCAGAAAATATTACATGGTCGTAAAATAACACATCTAGATTTTTTATTATCTAGTGCGCGGGTTAACTTTCTAATGCAATACGGGACGATTTTAATATTATTTAATATATTATACATTATATATTGTGCAATGTCCATGTATCTTACTAAGACTAGTCTTAAAGTTGTGTTTACTTTTTTTCTTGTGTGCCACTAACAAAATGGATCCATTGTGGTCCCACAAATGAAATTTTGAATTTGAAGGTCCCTCTTTTGATGAAGCATGTTTTTTTTGGAATCTGCCCTTAAAGTCTTACATATAATAAAAAAAGATTTTGTTAGTACAATGACCACTTAAAATTTGGCTTTTGTTTCAAACAAACACGACTTATCCCCAAAATACACATTATCTTTGCCTGTAGCAGTAAAACAAGGAAAGCAGCATAAACAAAGAAACATTTCCCATTTGGCGCACTTAACGATTTCGTAAACAAGGCTAATGAGTTCGCTGATAAATATTTTAATAGCCTCATCAAAGGATTTAACTCGAATTACGCGAACGATACTAATTTGCTAACGAAGAGGTACCTTGATACTGGGTATTTCTGAGATAACCTTTAAAGATGAGAATCTGAATATTTTATTGTTTGTATATATTTCCTCTTTTTTGAACACCCCATCCTTTATATTTCTTTCGACTCCTGTCCATCCTACGGTTGCCTGGAGAAATCGCTATTAGCGATAAGGCCGCCAGTTTTAGCACTATTTTTTAAGTCTTTTGTGTTTCTGTTTGTCTTTTTTTTTGTTAATGTGTGTTACAATAAAGAGTTTATCTATCTATCTGCCGATAAATTTGTATGTACCTACATTAAATGCAATGAAAAAAAATTATTTTTGTTTTTAAGATTGGTTTAAGAAAATATATTATGTACCAAACAAAATACAATATATGTGTTGAACTGAGAGATAGAAAGAGAAAGAGAGAAAAAGAGAGAGAGAGAGAGAGAGAGATAAAATAGTAAAAATAACATTTAGCCGAACTGAGAACCTAAGCTCCTCTTTTTTGAAGTAGAAATAATTCTTATTTGTACAAGTGTGAAAATATGTAAACCCATTTACCTGAATTGTAAAAAAAATTACGCGCTGCTTACCTACTGAAGTATGACAAATTAATGTTTAACCTAAAACCGTCTGAAAATCTAATTTAACTAAATGGTAAACATGAATGTTTAGATCTGTCTAGTTAATTGGATATTTTGTTAGTACGCAGATATTTCTGAATTCTATGTTTAGAAATGAGGACAAGGTTAGGAATTGTTTTCAATGTACATTTTTGTGACCGTGAAATATAAAAAGCTCTGCTATCTTTGTTGAGTACTTACTTTTTATATTTTAGTTATGTACCTACTTTAAAGCTGTTCTTTTTATGTTGTTTATTTTTCGTTACTGGGTATGTGTTACTAGTTAGGTCGTTATAGTTATTTGTATTTATTTGTACTAATATATACCAAAGAACAATCAAACACTCACATATTCACATCTTATATACAAATGTAAGCCTACAATTTATTAGAGGGCTAATAATTATTTACCAGCAGAAATATCAAAATCAAATCAAATAGTTTATTGGTCACAAAATACATATGTAAAACGTACCTATTTTATGTGATGTATATGCAAATATGTACTTTAAAAAGTATTGGTACGCGGTGGAATGACTGACTCCTGCACTAGGTACCAGAGGTCCTGTGTTGCAAGGAAATCAGAGACACCACCACCCCCACACTTGTAACCATGTTTCTTTGCAATAATAATACATTAAAAGACCTACGCTTTGAGAGAGATTCCATGAGAAACACTACCTAATTTAGAAACTAAACCTAAGTTATAAGCAGCTGTAAGTAAATACAATTCTCACAAAACAGATAAAATACGTAATAATTAATTACCACAAACAGATAGGTACCGTAGAAACCTTAGCTCTGCCAGTCGTAGCGGCAACTCCGTCAATTCATTCTCATCCAGTATAAGAAACTTCAGATTTCTCACTTCACCTATCTCATTAGGTATTCTCTTCAAGCGGTTTCCACTTATATCCAAACATTTGAGACACTGCAACTTGGATATTTCCTTCGGTAACTCGGTTATGTCGTTCCCGCTTATGTATAAACTCTCAAGATGCACTAGCATTCCTATGTCATTTGGTAGTTTGGATATTAGGTTTTCTTTCAAGTATAAGTCTGTTATTTCTGTTTCTTCGCCTTCAAGTTGTTTTAGTGGGAATTCTGTTAGACCTCTGTAGTTCCAGTGGAGGACCGAGCTTGGCAAAATTTCTTCGAAACTCATTTTTTAACCTCTCTTTTGTTTCAGCCGTTCTTGCAATAGATGCGCTTCTTTTTTGTTTTTATCGGCTCCACTCAACCATCACTCATTGGTACACTTTTTCACAACATCAGATTTATTATAATCCTTATTGTTATATTGTATAAGAGCACAAATCACTTGCACATATTTGTGTACACAAAACTGTCTCTATACGAGTTCTCTATATTCCCGTTTAGCGAGCACTGCATCTTTCGTTGGCGTCCGAACGTGGGTATTTTTAAAACTATAACAAGGTTAGCTATAATTTCTTTCGTTGAAATCATTGGATCGCGCATTAGATAAAAGCTTTTTATAATAATAAAACGATGGAGCTGGTTTACGATTATGTTTTGTCTATAGGACGATTTTAAGAAGGAAGTAGTTATACTTAGTTATAATTGTTATATCTTTCTCTCTATCTATCTCTATCTCTTGAGTCATGACTCCCCATGACTGAGGGTTGTGACTCCCCCACAGATTAATAACGTTATTGAAACATAAAAATGTACGTGACAATATAACAGATCTAGACAAAGTTTTTTTTAAGTGAAAGTTTATGTTCAGTAACGTATGGATTTTCCTTACAGCACACAAACTTAGAGGCTAAAAGTACATTACTACAATTATGTTCTTTGTCATTAAATTACGTATTAAACCTTTCTTAACACGATCTTTCAATATTAAACCACTTGCCATTAATTGCCACTGCTATTAAAATTATATCTATTTTATTATGTATTTTGTAACATTTATTTTATTTGTATAGTATTCTAATAAAACCTGCGTGTTTACGTAAATATTGATGTAGGCAGCCTAAACAATAATAGAAAGTTATCATGACGTGGGAAAGCCTAAGAATATATTATACCAAAACAAATACCTATTACAAGTGATATCTTCAATATTGTGGGCGAGTATTTTGGCGCTGAGCCAATCTGACTGAACTATGTCAGGTCGAAGATATACGCCATATTTGATAAACAAAAGAAATATTGGATTGGTATAAAGCTCGAATGTTTACTCATAACTTCAATCAAGTCTAGGAAAATTATTATCTCTGGTATATACCATTTTATCTATACTAATATTATAAAGCTGAAGAGTTTGTTTGTTTGTTTGTTTGGACGCGCTAATCTCAGGAACTACTGGTGCGAATTGAAAAATAATTTTTGTGTTGAATAGACCGTTTATCGAGGAAGGCTTTAGGCTATATAACATCACGCTGCAACTAATAGGAGCGAAGAAACAATGGAAAATGTGGAAAAAACGGAAAAAATATTTATCTTTGAAGGCATCCGTTGCGTGCGTTGTGAAAACGGTTCAAGTCGTGGGTAACAGCTATAATTTATAAAGCTGAAGAGGTTGTTTGCAAAAATAAATATGATGCCCAATACTTTTCCACGCGGAAGAAGTCGCGAGCACAGTTAGTTCGTTATAGGTACTCATTATAGTGGATTAGCTAATCTAATTTAGCACCTGCACAACGATTCTTAAACATATTTAGGGATTTTTACGTAGTATTGTGTTGCAAAAAGCGTTTAGAACCGTTATGCGAAGGGCCTAAGTGCACATATACCTACAATATACATATTTGTTGTTGTTAAAATTAAAAGAGTAACAGTATGAATAACCTAACTACCTTATTGGCTGACCTATATCTAAATATATAAAACTCAAAGGTGACTGACTGACTGATATAGTGATCTATCAACGCACAGCCCAAACCACTGGACGGATCGGGCTGAAATTTGCCATGCAGGTAGATGTTATGACGTAGGCATCCGCTAAGAAAGGACTTCTGGAAAAGTCGCTTTTAAACGGGTGAAATAGGGGATGCAAGTTTTACTTCTTAATGCGAGCGAAGCCGCGAGCATCCACTAGTATAACATAATTTCTCAACTTTAAACTATTGGGAATAAAATAAAACCAACACATTGAATGTGGTAAATTACATATTTATTTCAATTACTTCAAAGGAGTATCTATATCTATCTATAGTATAATTGTATTACGCTCATGCAAAAAGGTGCTCTAACTAGGAAGGTATAAGTTTTGATATCGATCACATAAATTCGTGGATATATCACGATCCTATCCAATAGAAATTTCTTACTATAGTAAATAGTTCAGACTTTTGAAATGGTTAGATAAATTTATTTGAATATTTTAATTACTTTATTTTAAGACAGATTCAACCTTTAAATAGAAACGACTGGTAAAAATATTTAAAATTAGGAAAGGCAGGGCAAAACGCTTAATTCTCAATACTTAAATTACAACATTAGAGCCGTTTTATATCTAAAAAGATTGATCTTATCCCATAAATATTAGGTAAATGCAGATCATGACTAGAAACTCATAGCTTCCACACGAAAAACAATCATTCATACATAATTCACACAATCAAACATGATAAAGAGATCAAATTTTAAAAACCAAATTAATTACTAATTCTAGTCTAGATTTGCAAAGCTCCGTCCTTTGGTCTCGACATTTTACATTAAATCTACCCATTTTGCCACCTTGTTGGTAAGCGCCATCTCTTGTCCAAAACTTTGTACGTTCAATATCTGCGTATGATTCGCACTCTTCTTCCTTTGCCGTCGCTTTCGTCGTCGCTGTCGAGAGAGGGTTGTTTGCCGCTTAGCATGAGAGCTTGAACTTCTGGGTTGAGATGTAGCACAGGGAATGATGAGCGACGCACCATGGGTGACGGGCGAGAGCCTGGGATATAAAAAATAAAAATTATATACCTGTATAATATAAAAGGAAAGTGTATTTATGCTTTGTATATTATGCACATGATAATTTTGACAACTATCTTCTCCGTACATGCAAAATGTATGAAGAAGATAGTTTAAAAAAAAGCTACATAAATTATCATGCTCTTATAAACAAAGCATAGACATAGTTGATTATCATGACGATGTGAACCCCTGAACCTGTTGTTACCATGAATATATTTTTATGATTATATTAACACGATAATTCCATAAAACCGAGGATATGTATATTGTAACTTAAAATCTAATTCTAGTAGTATTTTCGTGTTTGATAAAAGATTTAGTAAATACGTTGAGTTTTTTAATTGAAATTTATTTACTTCAAAGAAACTAAAATGAGAAAAAATATTTCTAAACTGATAACTGTTACTATTATTTTACTAACTAAAGCTATTCATTTACGCGTAATATAATTTACATAATAAGCTTTGCAATACTTGGCTTCGATTTAGATCTGCTTCTAAAGGTCTTAGTTTCTAGTAAATAATATTGTATTAATATTTTAATTATCTTATGACGCTGTAGTGATTCTAATAACAACAAGAACAACAACAACAAGCTCGAACAAGCAGAAAGTCCGCAGGTAGACATCGTTTTATGGTGGAAGTGCCGAAGTGTCGAACGCAGCGCTTTGCTTCTACGTTTATTGTACGGACGGCAAAGCTCTGGAACACTTTACCAGAAGCTGTGTTTCCTGCGAACTACAATCCAGGGGTTTTCAAATCTAGAGTTAATAGGTATCTTCTAGGTAAACGTGTTACACCCTAGGCTGCAGCAATGCTTAACATCAGGCAGGCTGTAGTCAAACGTAAACCTATCACACGTAAAAAAAAAAAAAAAAAATAGGCTTTAATTTCACGAACTATGTAGGCTTAACTAGCCTTTGTTTCAAAATAATGTAATATTAATAATTTAGACTATTGTGTTACCACCACCTTTGCAATCTAAACTCCTACTTCATTAGTTAAGTACTAATACCATAAACATAAAATACTAAGTTAGAATTAGGCCCCATTCCCATCGCAACAGCATTGTACATCTATCTTTATCGTTTCCTAATTTCTGAGGGTTGTGACTCCCCCTCAGATTAGATTCATCGGAGAAGTTCACTTAGGCAAATAAATCGTGGGTGCCGACTAAAGATATAAGTTGAAAGGTTTTGTGGTTTTCAAATAGTTATGTCGGTTTCCTCGCGAATTCACACGTAACTTGAAATAATATTGTAGGACCGGGTTCTAACCAGGGTGCGCCAGGGTGTTCAGTAGACGCCACAACCACTGAGCCACACTCGCATTCAAATTTGAACTATCTATTAGTATGCTGTAGCACTTAGACTATATTTACGCATTTCTAAAGATTTAAATGGCCCCAATTTTTTTCTATTAGAAATAGTATGTTGAGTTTTCTTCCTCTGTTTTTATGTATTATCATCGTAAATAAATCCATAGGTATACAATGTAATTCAACATTAAAATACCACCACAATAACTTTGATCAGCCATCTGTATAATAATCGTGTTCATTTGACTATGACTTCAATTGATTACAGATTTCGGTTTACAAAGCATTTGTTTGTGAGTCAGTAATCCGATTAAGCACAATTAAATACGATATTGATGGTTCGCCATTTTGATTATAAATAGGGATGTTTGTGTTATATTAAAGCAAGGAAGGTTATTTAGTAAGTACAGGATTTTCGTCAAAAAAAATATTACCTTACCCGACTTACTAAACTGACAGTAAAAACGAGAAAATATATTATTTGTATTTCATTTTGTAACAAACTTCGTAGCAGTAACAAACAAAATACATTCATCAAAATATTTTGTCGTAAAGATAAGGGTTAGTCAGAAAAAACTTGAAGAAATACTTCATGCGCAGTTATGTTTCATACATTAGTGTAATGCAGCGTTATTAAGCAGAAGTTTTAGCGTTATTAACATACAAGCAACAGTGAAAGACTCGAAATGCTGAAAATGCGTGAAACGTACCTGAAAATCTCTTTCAGTCGTCTGACAGACCTTGTTAAGAAACAGAATAGAAAACTTTGAAAGAAGAGACAGAGTTAAAATATATCAACAAACATTCAGATATTAAAATCTCATTACTTGTAGAAGAGGGTATTTTGTCATTACATCGAGTTAGTCTTTATAAAACATTATTAAATTTTGAGAGTGCAAAATCCCAATTCTACAGTGCTTTTAAGACAGGCTTGCAATCAAACATCGATTCTTCACGTTAAGATAGTATATATCTATACATTGTAAACAAAACATACCAATAAGTTTAGCGACTGACTGCCTCTTCACAAGTTTGTCGCGAGGTTCGCAGACAGAACTGCCTTCACCAACCGACGCCGGTGCTGATTCATTCTGAACCTTCTTCTCACTGAGATAAGAGTTAGTCGATTCGCCTCTGGTCACCGGCCTGCTTTGGCGCCTATTATTCTTATTTTCATCAGAACTGATCAAGTTTTCAGCTATTTGAAACAATTGGAGACCAAACTTGCTTGATTCACGTCGCAGGGACTTTTTATTAGCAAACTCGGCCAAAGATTGTCTTCTCTCTCCATCTGGGTTTAATTTCCTTCGTGCGCGTTCTTCTTCTTTGACTTTAAGCACATCGAGTATGGCGTTTAGTACCAGTATGATGAGAAAAACAGTGATTCCGATGACTGTGACTGTGTTGTTATCGGTGCTCATCGTCGGTCGAGTTTTCTTGAGAGGTAGCTTCTTCGTAAGTACATCGACAGCGCCACACGACTTGTGTTCGATCCGGTGATATTCTTGTTTTGTTGCCGCGTTGTTTACGTCACGCTCGATGCTTTTCGCGATGTATTCTGGTATTTCCTGCTTGGACTCCACTACAACAGCGGCCGTCTGCTCGTTGCGTTTCAGGAACCACATCTGAACACTGTACAGGCAGTAAATTATGACGAAGAATATAAAAAGCAGGATCTTACGTTCGTTCATGTTTACATGGCAATAGCACTGGTTTGTTTTGACACGGGCCGCGCTTGCGGGTTATTCTGGGACCGAGATATTGGTTTAACGATTTCCGAAGCGTTTCTGAGATTTATAGTTTTTGTTTGAAGGTGGTTGGATTGATTTTTGTGTGAATTTGTTCGCGTACGGCTGGATGTAGTGTTTTGCCGAGTCGGGTGCGGGCACTGGGCATGCGCGGCGGGAGTGCTCACGGTCGAATCTGCTTATGTTGGTAACACGCAGCCAACATTGTGGTACCAATCTCTAACTTACTTACTTGTTGATATGTTGAGACGTAATAAATTAAATTATTTGTTAAACATACAATATGTAGAAAAGTAAAGAAGACATTAATTTTCATAAATTTTATTTTAATATTTACGAAATTAAACTCACTTTTCCTTGGTACAGGAACTCAGAATCACGAAACATACAATATGTAGAAAAGTAAAGAAGACATTAATTTTTATAAATTTTATTTTAATATTTACGAAATTAAACTGAATTTTCCTTGGAACAGGAACTCAGAATCACGGAAAGATTTTATTTTTATGTTTTTTAAAAAATAAGTCTTACAGTGCATTTCTCTTATTTCTAGGTAAGTAGGTAGCTTATTCATATAGTCGTATTCAATTTGTTGTTATCACAAGTGGAGCCCCACGCGCCTCTCGATAGATAAAGCCACTCAAATATATTTAGCTTATCATTTTAATTTTCATATTGATTTTGATCCCTTTACAAATACGTGAGCCGACAAAAAAGCAGCGCTGGTTGCATTGCAGCATTATGCTGAATTGGGGTTGTATTGTGTAAAAATGAATTTTATTTAAGTAGTTTTAAGTATATTTTTATATTTCTTGCTTGTACTTATTTGCTTATTATTTGCTACAATAAATGTTATTCTTTTTTTCTTTCTTTCAAAAAACGAACAAGGCTCTTGAAGTTTTAGATTACTTTAACTGCCCTAGTACAGGTATGTATTATTTTATTTACATACCTAGTAACAGATATATTTTTTACTGATTGTATATGAATCCAATTATTGGTTGCTAACTGTAATATATCCGAGGACATGTGTCTTCCGTGGTAGGACCTGGGCGCCCACTACGATATATCTGCACAAGAGAACTCCCCTAACGAATTTATTCTGCAGGGGAGTCACGACCCTCAGTCATTAGGAAGTACAAAGACAAAGAACGGAAATATTTCAAGTATGAATAAGCGATAAATAAAGAACCAAAGAAGGTAACATATCTATGAAGCTAAGAACTACAGAGTTAAAAGAATAGTAAAAAACAAATATTGTAAACCAGTAATAAAGGCTTACTTATTTGTATCTCTTAGCGGGCTATTTTCTTTAAAATTATAAATCAAAAACTTTTCTCGTACAACTCAAGCAGTTCTCATTCTCAATCTAAATATACATATAAAACTCAAAGGTGACTGAATGACTGACTGATATAGTGAGCTATCAACGCAAAGCCCAAACCACTCGTATTGGGCTGAAATTTGGAACGAAGGTAGATGTTATGACGTAGGCATCCGCTATGGCTAAGAAAGGATTTATATAAATGGCACTTTTAAATGGGGATGCAAATTTTACTTCTGCGAGCGAAGCCGCGAGTAGCCACTAGTTTGTAAATATGAATAAAAAAAATACACAGCCTACTTTTTTACGCGATATGGGCTCACGCTTGATAACAACTTGCCTGATGTTAAGCAACGTTATACGTTATATCTACGATCTAGCGCGCTTGCCTAGAAGAAACCGGTTTAACCGGAATTCATCAATCATTCATTCAAGCATCATCGCTTTGCACTACAAGTAGGTATTTTCGACTATCACTTGCTAAGTATGGGGCTAGATGGCGCTGTGTGAAATGCCCCGGAATATGTATTAATTTAATTATATAGGTAGTTTCTCTGTAAATTAAGTATGTGTTTACAAAAGAAAAAGTATTAAGTGTATGCCCATTATGTAGTACCCACAACACAAGCGTTTGCTTAGTGTGGGGCTAGATGGCGCTGTGTGAAATGCCCCGGAATATTTATTTATTTCCTATTATTTAATAAAAAAATCAAACATCGAGCTATTTTAAAAATGAATTCAATTTATTAGCGAGTACTAGTATTGTTAGCCAAAACAAGCGTTTGCTTCGCCTCCAAGAAAGCAGATGTTCTGCTATTTGCCGTTTATTTATTCGCAAACTGTAGCCCGTATTTGTGTTGCATTTTCTAGCAATCTGCGCCCCGCTTCGTGCTTTAATTGTAAATGTACAACTTTACTGGAACAACCGACTACAAATTGATTGTAATTTTAGTTAAAGCTAAGCTGAATCTAAATATATAAAGATATATAGTGATCACAGCCCAAATCGGATCAGATCGGGCTGAAATTTGGAATGAAGGTAGATGTTATGACGAAGGCATCCGCTAAGAAAGGATTTTTGGAAATTCCACTTTTAAAGGGGTGAAATAGGGGATGCAAGTTTGACTTCTTAATGCGAGCGAAGCCGCGAGCACTCATTACTGACTTATAAAAAAATAATTTGATTCGAAGGATGCACGCAATTAGAAAAACCGCAGGAAGCACCTTTCATTTGGATTCAATCTGCGCAGGACCTAGACGAGTGGCGTACTAGAAGAGAGGCCTATGCTCAGCAGTGTACGATAACGGGCTAATGATGATGATGATGATATACACAATCACCGAAGTATGTGAGTGTATGAGTATATCTGTTTGTTCCTTCTTTACAATCTTTACGCATAAACAGTAGGACTGCTTTGAATTAATTTTGGTTATGGGATACATTACATTTTATTTTTAGACTTTGAAATACTATGGGTTAACACATAGCTATTCGGTCACATGAATAACGCAGTGAACTTTTAAATGCATTTATCATCAAACAATTCCTAATGGATAAAGTTCCGCTTATTTACCTGTAGTTTTTATTAAATCCCCTTATAAGCGCATTATCAAAAGCAATAATAGCACTGCAATAAAATATCGAACGAGTCGACTAGCACAACTTTTAAACGAAATCAAAGCGAACGAAAAACATTTTCTAAAATCGAAAATCGCTGGCAAAACATTCGGAGCGTATTTTTTTCGCAAAAACATTCCAATATCGCTATACAGTTAAGGCAGATGCAATCCAGAAAGATTTCCATTTCTCGCCTCGTCGCATCTGGGTGCACATTAAAATATGCAACTGCGGGTAGTTTGCAACGTACAGCTTTATTTTCATGATTTAGTGGAGATGATTTAAAAAGATTTTTATGAAAATTTAAATTGGATTCGTGTCAGCGATGCTCTTTTTTGCTGTTTTTAGTGAATTACATTTATAGGCGAAAGTATGTAAATGAGATTATACTGTACGGTTAAATGGCTCATTAGCTTAAAGAACGACGAATGATGATTGAATTTAGCTTAAAGAAATAACGATTAAAATTGAAATAATTAATTACTAGGTATAGTGATTTGAACTTGGCTTTTTCTGGTTTTAAACGACAAACTTTTTATTGTAACACACGAAATTAAATAAATACAAAGAAATATATTAAACATAACTTATACTAATGCCACAAGTGGCGGCCTTATCGCTAAAAGCGATCTCTTCCAGGCAACCATTGGATGGAGAGAAATGAACAAAAGATAACGGAGGACGAGGTTTACAATAGAAATAGAAGAGATAAAATAAATAGCACAAACAATCATAGTTATAATGTACAAACATAAAAACAAACATCCTACATATCATACTGAATAGGTACAAAAATAAACTAATACATAGTGATAAAATAGATATCTGTTTTGTGTACTAACGCGTAAGGTATAAAATGAACTTATAAGAAATGAGTATAAACGTGTTGATTCTGAAAATGGCAAACTTTTCAGTCAAAAACTACCCTACTTGTAGATATGCTACTTTTTATGCGACCTCTGGGAAATCTGTTGTTAGTGGCGTAATATTATGTGAATGGAACAAGAAACTTTTTGGAGAAACAAGTATTTGAGTGTACGTCTAGTCTAAAGACATTTTGGTAAGGTTCAATAATTTTGACAACACAAACATTAAGACTACGTTAGTATTTAGGCAATTGAAAAAACTATAAAAACAAAACAAACGTACCTTAGAGATGACGTGTGTGTTTTTATAAAATATATTGGATTGCCAATTTAGTCGCAAACGATATTTGGTTAGCTTACATTCATAGAAATTAAAGTTAGCCCCACATTTTATTTACAGCAAAAGCGGACTTTTTCCCTATTTGAATTTGAAGGCGATCTTAATGAGCCTCAATTGAATCCCAATATTCGTTTACTATACCTACTTATATCTTCGCCGGATCTCAATTTCATTTTTATTGAATCCTGAACGGACGCCGTTTGCTAATGTTATTGAATTTATACAGATTTCGAGGAATACTCGAAATTCGATTGGCTCAGGTATTTCAGCGCCTTCGCGATTCGACTAGCGTATTTTCTTCGAATTGATTGCTAATTGAAAACTGCAGGCGTTTTGCTTCCATTCGACTTAGGTACGTCGGGAAGAATAACAAATCAATAAGTTAATTTAGTTTTGGTACTTATTTTAAAAGAAATGTTCTTAGAAATATTCATCGGTGTATAAATAATTATTGTCTGTTTACTTTATGAGAAATTTTAAATCAAATTAAAGTAATGCGTTATATGTTCATGTATGCTTTCTAGACTGTTCATAAAATTACATTACAAAGTTGCAATTGTTTTTTTTATGAAAAACTTGTTTGCAGGGCAACATTTTTGGATTTTTTATTCAAATTCAAATTCAAAATCATTTATTTCAGACATTGGTCCATATTCACAATACTATAATTCACTTTAAAATATTAAATTTATATACAGTCACATGTCACAATCAATTATCATATATATTATTACATTTATCATATGACAAAAATGAATGAATGTTTCCACAAACAAAAATACCTAAATATACAAAAAAAATCTACCAATATTACTTAAAATCTATACAAGGTACCTACTTACTAAGCTCTGGCTTCGAAACTAAGCTTCAGAATTACGCTACGAATTTCAATTAGCCGGGTTTTGTTTCCACGAGAACCAATAAAGACATATTACGTTTCCAAGAAGCAGTTAATGCCTTAATCTGGGGAAGAAGCACGTAGGCACTGGCTTCTGGGTTTTACAATATTCTGCACATCTGTTTAGGCAAATTGTTTGAGCGTTTGGGATGTTTTGATTCTGCATCATATAGGTATATTCTTCCATATGTAAAACATAGGTAAGGCATTAGATAACAAGTAAGTACACCAGCATCACGGAATTCCTCTAGTGTTGTCCAAACTAGGTTGCCTGGAAGAAATCACTTAAGGTCGCCCAATTTCCCTGGTTATCTTATACCGTTTTTTTTAATTTTATCATTATTTTTGTGTACAATAAAGTATATTTGATTGATTGAGTAGGTATGTCTCTCTTGAGTCGTATTTTCTTATGTGTGTTTAATAATATGTTTCATATACAACTAGTGGATGCTCGCGGTTTCGCTCGCATTAAGAAGTAAAACATGCATCCCCCTATTTCATCCCCTTAAAAGTGGTACTTCCAAAAATCCTTTCTTAGCAGCTTACCTACGTCTTAACATGCCAAATTTCAATCAATCGTCCGTCAAAGAGGTTTGGGCTGTGCGTTGATAGATCACTACATAAATCAGTCACCTTTGAGTTTTATATATTTAGATTAATGACATTAAACATTTTTAGATATCAAATTTTTACTATAATAAATTGCTAACCTCTTTTGAGATTGTGCTGCAGGAGGTTTCGTAAGAACTTAGGTAGTAACACAAGAATTTTTAATCAGGCGATATAAGCACGTCTGCGATAAAATAAAAGATAATATATAATTAACACATAAATAAGTTTGTAATAGAGTGACAAACTCTGGTGTCGAGAGATTTAAAACTGCCCTTTAAATGTAAACTTATTAACGTGAACAGAAAAAATTGTTATCATTATCAAATAAACATGGAATCTGTTAATTTGACAATGATAAGATTTAAACGTTTAACCCTAGTACAGAATGAAGGGCGTTTGTAGCGTAAAGTGGCCAGCAATATGCTACTTTACAATTTAAGAGCTTACGAGAGTTAATTGTGGGCTTGAATCTAATCTCAGAGTAGAGAAGCTTCACGGAACGAATTTATCGTTTTAATTTTGGTTCATCTAATAAATACTTCAGTTGGTTGGGTTTGTGTTCTGTAAGTACTGACATCTTATACTGTTTATGTCTTAGATGAATTTCTAGAAAGTGATATTTACATTACTGTGCATAATCAATGAGCAAAAGCTTATATTTAAAGTAAACTGATTTGTTTAAATATGATAATAAATTTAAATAGTTTTTTCAAAGTGAAATTGATTTGTGTTTACAAAGAATCTCGTACGTTGACCGTACCAAATGACATAATATCAATATTAGAAATTGATAAATCGTTACCAAATACATACATCGCCTCGCTAGTTATAAGTACCTACATTACACATGAGCAACCATAAACGTTTTAATATCACAGGTCGAGCTGATATATCACCCTAATACACTGTTCATGAATTATTCCCATAATAACCCTGGCGATGACTCTACATAAATTGTGTCGCATGGCGCATGTGATTTTTTTCTTTATAAATATGGAAAAGGCTGCGCAAAGCTCTCGAGTTCGCTGGAGAATTGACATAGTACTGCAATAGACAGGCCTTGTTGTTACATACGTCATAAAATACGTACATGTACCTACAACAAAACAATAAGTTGACACAGTTACTTACACTTCCCTACTCTCTTATACTATTTTTGTGCAGCGGCCAAAAATGCCATTTTCGTCTATCTTGAGCCATTTCCTGTCAATCTGCAACACGTAGCTCTAGCAGGGCCGCCTCCTTTCAGCCAACAAAATGGTGGCCACTTGGAAATCCAAGATACACTATTTAGTATGACGATCATCTTCCATAATTTCTGAGTGTCCCGTTCATCTAAGTATTTGAAATAGTTATATTATAAAAAAATCACAAAAAGGTATCACAAATGAGCTGTTAAAATCCCTACTTGAACCATTTCTCACACCGCTTCAAAAGCTATTTAAAACTTCCAGTTATTAGCACTATTAAAACACGAAAAAAACATAGTTACTAAGTTATGTAGTTACTAAGAGTGGCCAAATCTTACCCCTCTAAATCTAAGCCCTAACAACTGCATAAACCATCGGGCGGGACCTACAACTACAAATAATATCTCAATAAAAATTGCATTGCAGTGCATTTAAACCAGTCCATTTTTATACATTGTCAATGTGTTGTAGTGAAATAATGAGGGCACTGAAACCGTTCTAGAATCTAGACTGTGAATTTTATATCTGACGTTCATATCTTTCTAGATATTTGCAGATTAGGATTAAGGATGCTTGGGAAAACGTTTGTTTAAAATGAAAATTGCTGCAATGTTGTAGTTTATTCTAGATTACAATTTGAATCTTGACGTTGGGATAAAGAGAAGATGATAGTACGATATAAATAACAGATGTAAAAGAACTCTTTTTATCAAGTTTGCAACTTATTTGTTTGTTATTGATTTTGTTACCAATTAAACAATCCATAATATGTTTATTTATACATATTATGTGAAATAAAACGAAACTAAATCTCAAATGAACTAAATTATCCGGCCTTAATCGTTTCCGGTGCAAATGTGCCCATCAAGCTCGCTGCGTTTCCGTGCTGACTGGCAATAGCTAGCCGTTGCACCAGAAACGATCCAGAGCGGGAGTCACCGGTCGTATTTCTATGTTTCTGCCCAATTTCCCCGATGAATGTCTTCACGCCCTCATTTCAACAACCCTTGGTTTCAATTTGACATATTGATATTCAAAATTTGTTGTCTTTTTGCAACACTACGATTTTAGTGAAATCTATACAAAAAAAATCGATCAGTATATTAAATCCTTTATATGTAGATTCACACACACTATAATTTGGACTATAAACATAATATGTATTTATATTGTATGCTTATTGCGACTGTGTTTGTATTGTACATTAAACAAAGCAGAACCTCATCACCTTTACATTGGTCCCGCAAAGTGCGAAATAGAGGATTATTTTTAATGTCACGGTCTTTAAAATCAAACTGCATTCTTTGCTCGGGTCAGACCTCGAGGTAAAGCGGTCAAGTGTATGAAGGTTATTCTAAAATGTGTATTTTGCTCTTTTTAGACCTATTGGATCAATTAGCATCAATAAATATGGACAAAACGAGTTGATTGTAGAACTTTATATGCGTTTGGATTGAACTGCAAGGTCGGTGATGAAAGTCATAAAAGTTGCATGTGAAAAAAAAGGTATGGCTCTTTTATTGCTAGTTTTTAGAGTTAGAATTGTAAATGTAGAAATTAAATAAAAAAACCATTTACTGTAAAGAAAATAATAGTAAAATCAAATACATTTGCGTCCCTTCTGCTAACTGTTGTTCGTAAATTACACGTTAGCCTACAATAATTGTTGTTGTTTACTTTATTATCCCGCAACACACCTTTTACCTCTTGATCACTAAGAGTTTATTATGTAATCTCCATTACCATATACTATATACATATATATATATATATACTATACCATACACACTAAATAAAAACCACTGCTTCATTCATAGATTTACACTATCTTCAAAAGGCAGTTTTCCTCCCATCCGGTCCTAGCCCCGCCTCAATATATTTGAAGAAACCTCATAAGAATAAACTGCGTCCCGCCCTAACATCTAAAGAAGCTCGTATTCAACGGAACCATTATAAATCACAGCGTACAAAAGCGGTGGCTTTTCCTAAAAAGCCATTGTTTTCTCAGAATGTCATAGCCAAACCGGCAGTACAGTGGAAAGCAGTTGTAAAGTTTGTCACAAAAAGAGCCCATGCACCCTACGCACTATATTCCTTAAAACAGGAATTATATTATTGATTGGGTCAAACTGTTACTGTTCATTTGAAATTAGGTATTTTGAATTACTAGGTCGGCAATAGTGGATGAAATAAAGGCTAAATCGACCTAATAGTAATCCTTCATTGAATTGTGTAGACATATTTTAATGCAGTCGGATTGCATTGATAAACAAGCGCTTTCAGTTTTTACACGCGTTATTAACCTTAAGAAAGTTATTCTTTAAATAATGTTCACTGTTAATTTCGCTACTTTATTTATATATTCACCTATATTTAATCTTCGATTCAATATTTTTACACACATTTATAAATCATATAATATTAATTCACGTCAATAAAAAAGCCTTTGTCCAGAAAAATTTTTACACTGGTGCTATACTAGTACAGTTAAAATAAGTTTTAACTGTTCATCCAAATGCGGGTATAGGCCAATATCAATTTTACTTTAAAAAATACTTGATTCAAATAACCTACGATATGAACATGAGTCACTGTATCCATCTCCACATAGTCAGTGGCACGTTTAGACACAATACGGCTTTGTGTATCAAAATGTTTTTCACCGGTTTTATGACTCTGGTTATTTATAGGTGCTTCTGTAATGGAGGAACTGGGGAATTAATCTTTGGAAGTGATTATCAAGTTTCCGTTCTCTTGGTTTTGTTTGGCAAATTGTTTACCGATGGACCTTTATGTTGCGTGACTGGGATTTGTACATTAGTTGCCATTTATTAAGTAGTATAAGAAGCAAGCACTAAGCTAAACCACACATAATATAATAAAAAATCAAAATAAATTACGAGCACTTATAGCTCTCTTGGAGCAGACCTAACCTACAATTTTAAAATATATTAGGTACTGAAGAAAGTTGGTAGGTACCTATATATTTATTTTTTCATATTTTTGAACAAAGTAAAAGCAGACCTTCGCTTGTATAATATTAGTGTGACCGATGAAAATTTAATTATTATATCAGCAGACTGATAACTTAAAACAGTCACTTAATAATCATAATTTATTCATAAAGCCATTTTACACGTCACATTGTATAGTTTTAAATACTAGAAAATAATTACAGTACTATTTAATATACTATGTATTTTTTCTTGATGGTACGGTACAGGCGCACAAAGGCCACAAAAACGAAGTTATTTCCTCATAGAAGTAATGCGCGTTAAGCAAATAATCTTAAGATGTCAATAGAATATGAGTAAATTCATCTTTTTCCTCATAAGCAATACTTACATACATGTCCTTTCTCCCACGTGCTTTGTTGAAATTAATTTCAATACCTAATCACACATTCTATTGAGTGACTACATAGCTGTGCCAGCGACTTCGACCGCGTGGAATAGTTATTATCATAAAAACTGTTCTAGTGAGTTAATCTTAAAAGATAGACATATACTGTCCTGGATGTTTTGTTGGATCATTTCAAGAGGAATAATTATTTCACACACATTTTGATATCTTGAACCGTGCGGAATTGCACGGACTAATTCCGCCCGCGCCCTTCTTTCACCGGACGAGTAGAGGTACGGCAGGACGACACCGGATTATGGTGGAAGTTCCTAAGACCCGCACGAAACGGTACGCTTCCACCTTTATTGTTCGTACCGCTAGGTTGTGGAACTCCCTGCCTGGCTCTCTGTTCCCCACGCACTATAATCCAGCGATCTTCAAAGCGAGAGTGAATCGGTTCTTATCGGGTAAGCACGCTCCATCTTAGGCCATAGCCTTACTTGCTATCAGGTAAACTATGGTCAAGTGCAAACCCGTTCAAGTTAAAAAAAAAACCGTTTTCGCAGCGCACGCAACGAAAACCCTCAAAAATGAATAATTTTCCCCGTTGTTTTCCATATTTTCCATTGTTTCTTCGCTCCTAGTAGTTGCAGCGTGGTGTTTTATAGCCTTAAGCCTTCCTCAATAAACGGTCTATTCAACACAAAAATATTTTTTCAATTGGCACCAGTAATTCCTGAGATTAGCGCGTTCAAACAAACATACACTTCAGCTTTATAATATTAGTATAGATGACACAACATAGCGTCTCGTCGAAAGTGAATTTGTTTTGTCAAGGTTGTTCACGTCATAGGTCATGCCTAACTAAGCAGCTGTATCTAGGTATAATTATAGGTATAGGCGTTAGGTTAGAGGTCGAAGAAAAAAAACAGGATTTCGCTAATGGCTTCCATTTTGGTTGCAGTCTTTTTGCGTGATGAAATTAGTATTCAGTTCTCAGATGAATTTTAGATATGTGTTAATATTTGTATAACTAAGCTGAAAATAGACTCAAGTTCTGAATAACTGAAAAATCTGGTATTTATACCAGATGAAATCAAATTTCAATAATAAGGAAATTGGATTCATGTTTTAGGTATTAATTAAAGTACAGTTTCTAACAATAAAGATTTAGTAATTTTGTTGTCTTGTAAAATTGTTATTCACGATAATATATCTATTATTAGTAAATTTTCATAAAATTAGTATAGAATGCATTCAGAATGCTGTTGCTAAATGAAAAAGTTTGGTTTCTGTAATATATATAAAACTCAAAGGTGACTGACTGACTGATTGACTGACTGATATTATAGTGATCTATAAACGCACAGCCCAAACCACTGGACAGATCGGGCTGAAATTTGGCATGCAGGTAGATGTTATGACGTAGGCATTCGCTAAGAAAGGATTTTTGGAGCAACCGCTTTTAAAGGGAGAAACCTATTTCACCCCTTTTTTTTGCATCCCCTAGGATGCAAGTTTTAATTCTTAATGCGAGCGAAGCCGCGAGCATCCACTAGTTTTTCTATAAGTTTGCAACAGTAACTTATAGACTTAGCGATATGTACCAAGATAGATACCTATACCTGTCTAGTTAGCAATCCTGCCTTCTGATCTATTACTTAATTATTATCACAACTAAATCTATTATTGCTACCTGATAAGCTTTGTGAGAACTGGTTGTGTCATCTCGCATTATGAAACTATGTGCTCAAGCATGTTGCCCCACTTTAGAGGTGAGAGGTGAATTTTTGGATAGTTTTTTAATCTGACTATTTACTAATTCAAACTATTGTCATCTATATACATATTAAGTCATTAATATGTTATTTTTAGGCGCACAGTCGATGAAATAATGCGAAATATTTTGTAAGAAAAACTAAACATACTACTTCTAACTACTACAAACAAGAGGCATTTAGAAAATCTTTAGAAAAGCCTAAAGGTAATCTAAGTCCTCCAGCCCAAGTGTAAGTGAATAATTATTGAATTTTAATTATAATTTGTCAGTTTTCAACAAAATTACAATGATTAATATTAAAAAAAAAATAGAAACCGAACCAGTACGAAAAATATATTATTTATAGAACTATTTATATTTAGCTATCCATTAACTTTGTTAAAACTTTTATTATTCTTGTCCAAGCAATTTTGATTCAGTATTAAATTGACACATGGGATTCAAACTGAAGCGTTTTCCTCAAATCGACTGGTATTTAATAGATTGATTTAATTTGCTAAACGACATGATCTTGAAAATTAAAATGTGAATGGATGTTAGGTTAATATAATATGCGGAAATCTACAACCATTTATGGATGCCACTGTAATTTGCATAAAATCATAATTCAATTTATAGATTGAGATGAATGTAAGATATGTGGCCATGACATGAGGAACGTGTGTGTGTGTGAAGGTACCTTCGGAGAATCTAACAATAGGATGATAGGTAACATGCATTGTACACCTACGCTCTTGAATTATCAATTGCTTCTTTTACATTCAAATATCTTAGGCATGTATGTAGTATATTGGTTGTCGATAATACCTAGCATTACTAAGGGCATATATTGGCAGAAACAGTCAAGGAATATACATAACATAGTTAGAAAAACGACATGTTTGAAAACCATTTGAAATATGATTACGATATTAACCAAATGTTATGTTAACTAAAGCGAGTATTTAGCAGTTCCAGTGTCTACTTTTCATCCAGACGCACCCTGGTTCGAATCCAGCCTTACACCAATGACTCGTAATATCAAGGTATGTGTGGATTTGCACTTTTAACGGTGAAGGAAAACATCGTGTGAAAAGCGACATGTTTGTGGACCACAATATATTCGAGGACAAAGTGTCTTCCGTAGAAGGACCTGGGCACCCACCATGATGTATGTATATATCTGAGAGAGAGAACTCCAGAGAACTCCCCTAACGAATTAATTCTGCGAGGTAGTCACGACCCTCAGTCATGAAGAAATACGACTCAAGAGAGTTAACCAAATGGCCAAATTGATTATGAGGGGGGATGAAACTATAAATCAACAACTATTATAATCTAATATTGGCTATATCTAATAATCAATAGAGGCTCAAGTATGCTGCCCTGGAGTCGCATTACATATTTGTTCCCCTGGCAGTGGAAACGATGGGTTGTTGGAGTAAGGTTGCGAAGACTTTCATCGGGGAAATTGGGCATAAGCTTAGGGTTACGACCGGT
Source organism: Macaria notata (assembly GCA_927399415.1). NCBI lineage: Eukaryota > Metazoa > Arthropoda > Insecta > Lepidoptera > Geometridae > Macaria > Macaria notata. The sequence goes on from OV656737.1 coordinate 3,878,579, forward strand.
GACCCCCGCTCTGGTTCGTTTCTGGTGCAACGGCTATCTATTGCCATCCAGCGCGGAAACGCAGCGAGCTTGATGGGCACATTTGCACCGGGAACGATTAGGGGCGGGTTATTTAGCTAACTTTATATTATTTGTAAGGTTGTATATATTTTAGATTATATAGTTGTTAATCTAATATTGTAAGTAAATATGTTTGTATTTGGTTTAATAAAATGGTCAAAGTCAAAGTCAAAGTTATTTATTGGTAAGTAAATTCTTACATGTCATTGGTTAAATCTAAATACATTTATAAAATAAGGTACAACAATCCATATACATAAGTACATAGTTATACATTATAATCTCATGTAATTATACACATATATATTACATGTTCTTCGTAAAAAGAGAATACAAATGTACGCATATGTAAATATAGCCCAATTCATTATCAAAACATGCCTTAAAGTTTCATTTTATTTGCTCGTGATCATAACCTAGGTCAATCAAACACTTAATTTTGAGCTTGAATGTACTAAATATTCAAATTCATGAGAAATTATATCAATTTTCTTTTATTAGAAACGGGTTAATTTTGTTACGCGCTTAGAACTAAATGTCAAGCGCACTCACTGTTGAAAAAAAGTTGACCTTTCGTTCCATAGAGCCTTAACGATAGGTGTAGGTATAGATAGGTATCATTATTTGGGAGTTCTAAGCTTTTGTATATAAGAATCATTGCGCTGAGCTCCTCATCAGTTTGTACTTGAAGTCCAAATACAGAACACAACATGGTGAGTGCAGTGCGAATAAACGAATTTGCAATTTGAATTTTAAAATGGTATAAATTTAAAGTTGTTTGAAAATGTGTAATTTGTGTTGCAAGGATTTGAGTGTGAACTTTTGAACCTAAGTCTGGTTGGTGATTGTGAAACAGTATTTTGTTTGTTAGTTTAGATAATTGCAAGATTGCTTTGCATTATTTGACTAAGAGTGTCGTTACATCATTTAATTAAATGCGCATGTTTACTATTTTACAATACTAGTATGATATTTAATTAAGTGTTTCTGAACAATTCCACAATGAGATCGGTAAATATCAAATAATTAGCAATTGACCGAAAAACTAAATTTTAGTCGATTGTAAAATTAATATATGCGTAACCGATTATAAATATTATATTGGATTGAAATGATAATTCAGACAATATTAGTTTAATATTATGCAAATGCTTTTGATATTTATGTATCGATTGTGAATATGTATGGAGATAATGAATACATATTTTGGTAGCTATTCGGCTGCGGAAAAAATGATTTTAGTGTTTAAATAATATTTTCACTTTTGATGTGAACCTAGTTTAGTTACCTAGTTTAGTACTTAGTTTAGACAATCGATTATTATTACCTGTGAATAAACCTATCAATTAGACTTTGGTAATTCAAATATAAAATTTTAAATCGATTAAAACAATCAAAAGGATGAAAGGCTAGTAAAAAGTTTCGTGTTATTGTGACATTTCCTTGTACACATCTTCCCTAGAACTTCTCTTACTTTTTAACCGACTTCCATAAAAAGGGTTTTCAAATCTTCTGAAAGTTTTTTTTATTAGACCTTTTTCTACTAGAACTCCTCATTAATATATCCTGTTACTTTCAGAAATTCCTGATCCTCGCTGCTTGCCTGGCCTTCGCCGCGGCTGCCCCCACCGACCAGACCGCTCAGATCCTGCGCAGCGACTTCCAGCAGTCCCCTGAGGGTGACTTCCAGTACGCCGTGGAGACCGACAACGGCATCCAGTCCCAGGTGTCTGGAAACTATAAGCAGATCAACAAGGTATATTTTTACTTACCTTTCTACTCTTCTATTCCAGTACTGCCAATTTATTCGTTACAAAGTAATAAGTCGCGGTTTTACTATCGTTTGTGTGGTTGTCACTTCTGGTGATCCGTTGTTCAATTACCTGATTGTACGATGTAATTAAGGGTCCTTATCACTGACTCCTTTTAACTGTATAGACTTATACCGTATAAACTCACTTCTGATTGTCAGCAGAATAAATAGACAACAATAAGCCAAGAAAAAAGTAAGACTAAAAATATGTTAATTTGCCATTTAAAAACTTAACCTACACATTACACTATTCATATTTTAAATAATTGACCATACAATAGGATTATAGTATTAACAGTAGACCCCAAACTAGACGTTAGCCTGTATCTTGGTGGTCCAATTTAATTAATAATTTAATTCAATGAGTACAGACAGACTAAGGAAGGCTATGAACAAAATCTGGTTCACAGCTTCCAAAAGCTTTTTATAGAAGCAAATTCATTTTTGTCACCGTGACTGGCTGGCTTCGAAAGAACTTTTTTCCGACCAAGAAAAAGTCCATAAGCTTTTTGACGAAGCCCAATGTTTATCTTACTTACTAAGCAAATTATTGAAAGGCTGACTAACTGAATTAACCTACTTTTTTCTACTCCAGGATGAAGGCGCAGTAGTCCAGACCGGATCCCACTCGTACACCGCTCCCGACGGCACCGTCATCCAGGAGACCTTCGTTGCTGACGAGAATGGATACGTAGCTCAGGTAAACTAAGTTCAAGTACTTACTTACTTACTCCTATAGTATAGGGCTCCAGGTAGAGAGCTCCATAGTTTCGCCGTCCTTATTTGATGATTAATTTACTAATTTCCTGTTCCAGGGCGCGCACATCCCCACCCCTCCCCCCACCGAGCCCTACCCCGAGCACGTGGTCCGCTCCCTGGCCTACATCGCCGCTCACCCCTACGTCGAGAAGAAGCAATAAGAAGGAAATCAGAACACATTCCCAACCGTCCGATAATAACACTTGATCGGACGATTGGGAATTCTCCACTGTCCGAATATAAATACCCCAATCGGACGGCACAGAAATATTCTCAACTGTCTGCTTAGGATAACTAATCGTACAGTTGGGAATTTCCTTACAGTCCGATTCGAACATCTAAGTTGGCTGGGAATAATTCTCAACTGCACGATTGTAACTAATCAGACGGTTAGGGTCATTCCCATAGCTCCGAATGACCAAAACGTCAATCGAAGCGATGGGAATAGAAGTAAGCTCACCAAACCGACCAAGCTAGCGTAGTAATTGCTTTAAGTATTCCTTTTTTGTTGATTTTAGTTGTGTTTTGTGATCTAGACCAATAAAATATTACGAAAACGTGTAACGAAATTATTGTTGTTTGATTATTTTCTACGATAAATTGTACAATATTACCTAAAACCCCCCGCCAGCCTTGTAAACTAGGCTAGGTAGCTAACATTATTCACAATATAAAACAATTTTGGAAAATAATATATAAGGCAATTATGATTGCACTAGTAGCCAAACTTGTGTGAAGTTGTGTAAATGCAAAAATTAATCTTTATCAACGCACAGCCCAAACCACTTGACGGATTAGGCTGAAATTTGGAATTAATGTAAGTAGATGTTATGACGTAGGCATTCGCTAAGAAAGGATTTTTGGAAAATCCACTTTTAAAGGGGTGAAATAGTGGATGCAAGTTTTACTTCTTAATGCGAGCGAAGCCGCGATCACTCACTAGTTAGTATATAAACTCTAAACATAGCGCCAGTCTTTTTAAAATAAAAATATATTTTTGTATTGATATTAAAAGACGTTACAACTCGGTATAAATATGATTTTTCCTTAACACTTATGGGAATGCACAAGTAACTAAAAATGTCAGAATAATTTTCGACAAGGTTATTTTATTAGATAATGCCATAGCAGAATATTAGAAATCCTTTGTCAAAACTCGTTGTAAGCTACATCATCATCATCAGCCTAATGGGATCCACTGTAAGGTATAGGCCTCCTCCCTCTTACGCCAATACTCCCTGTCTTGCGCTGTTCTTGCCCAGATGTTTCCTTCTAACTTTCTTATATCATCCAGCCACCGCTGCACAGGTCTTCCTACACTTCGCTTAACTAGCCGTGGGTACCATTCAGTTATTGCTTTGCTCCATCTGCCGTCATATGATACATTGTATTCAAAATATCAAATCAAACTATCTATTGTTTTATAGAACAAATGCCACGCTGTCTATCAATTATCTAGTTAATAGTTATAAACTGTCTGCCCTGAAGCCGTCACGACTCATATTCACATTAATTTGAGCCCAAACTTTATTACAAGTTCTGAATCTAACAACCACCCATTAGGTAATGTAAAAGACACTGTAAGCTGGAGACACCTATCTACTTTTCAATCTTTTCCAAAGAATAACTTACACAGATAATTTTAAGGCACATCCTTGCATCATCAATTTTATTTTCGTCGTGAAAATAGTATTAAAAATTACAATTTTCTAAATGAATTCCTTTGAATAATTACATTTTTCGTGGATAAAAATGTCCATTGAGATGCTGACGTATGTATTGAGGAGAAAAAAATGAGTGGGAGAAGATTTTTCGCTTAATAAAATAAATAAAAATTTCAGGACATATCACACAGCGCTATCTAGCCCCATACTAAGCTTATGCTTGTATCATGGGTACTAGATAACGGATATAATATACATGTATACTTTTCTTTTGCAAATACATATTTATTATACATACAAACGACCAGACTCAACACAAGTAATTACAAATTTTAATATTAATAATTACTTGTGTTATGCGGGAATCGAACCCGCACCCCTTGAATAGAAGGCAGAGCCACTACCAACTAAGCTAACGGAGCGGTCAGTGTTTTTTTTTCTAAAAAGTTATACTACCAAAATGGCCGGTATTAATGTTATACCTATAGCTAATCGTAGTTGGTTATCAGAAATCTTCCCAAATCCCAAAATGTAAATCTTCCCAATAAACATGAGTGTTTTCACGAATTTATAGCGAACGACCAATCAGCACACAGCATCAACATGCACATGACGTGTTACATAAATAATCTATATACTTATTTAGTATTAACTTAAACTTTTATTGGAAAATGAGCGATGGATGAGGAATAATCACGACCGGCAGGATTCGAACCTGCGTATTTCTGATCACCGTCCAGAACGCCTTAACCACTAGGCTACGGCCTATTAAATGCCAGTTGCGAAAATCCACACTCATTTCAATTATTTAGTATTCCTAATGAAGAGTTTATTACTTATAATGTCTACGTATAATACCAAGTAATCTATTAATACTAAGGTAAATGCTAGATCTCAGAAAGGTCGCTTTATAGGTCAAGGTCAGTGGAATTATAATTCAATGATGTTTCTGCGGTTTTTTTTAGATATTATATATAGATAATATTTCTAGTACCCACGACACAAGCGTTTGCTTAGTGTGGGGTTAGATGTCGCTGTGTGCAATGTCCCGAAATATTTATTTATTTATTTTTTATTTTATTAATGCACCACAAAACTTACCTAAATATCTAACATACGTTAAAATGGTCTTTGAATTTTTATTGCATATTTTAGTGCATTTTGCATACAGTGTTGAAGAAAGACATGGGTTAATTGTGTGATTGAGGATATGTGTGCGAGAGGAGTGCATGCGGAGATGACGAGTGACAGAATTAAATGGAAGAGAGAAACATGCTGACCGCACATAGTGGGATAAGGCAGGCCTCCCTACCTTGAAACAAAATGGCGCGACGCAACTGACTTATATACCTACTGCTCTGTCGTAACACACGCGCAAGCCAAATTGAAACTTAAAATTTCGCTGAATACGGTCCGAAACTCGCCCGATGGTCATGGTTGTCACATGAAATGAATGCGGGCTTATATTATTTTCGTGTTATGCCTAATCATTGGTGAAACATTTGTTCCCAGTATATACTTCATCAGACATAACATTACCGATTCTCAGACCTAAAGCAAAGACTTAGCGATTCTCCCCACGTGTCTAGAACACACGGCCGATTGGTTTCAAACAGCTTAATTAGACTTTTAGGTAGCTTTAAGTACGTTCGACGCGAATGAAGTCATTCTCTGTTTGGGAAAACTTGGGAGGGGCTAACTATCTGCATACCTTTTTGCTGACAAAAGTCCCTTAAAAAAGAATAAAAAAAAAATCCTTTTGTAGTATTATGAAATTGGTTAAGAATAGGTTAATTTTATTGAGAACTAGGTACCTATTATAAAAAGTATAAAGGTATTAAAGTAATTATAAAAACAAGTAGCTAGGTGTACGGCTAGATTGGTGTTCGAACCAGGGTGCGTCTGGATGAAAAGCAGATACTGGAACCGCTGAGCCACACTCACTTCCCATACAGACCCAAACATCTAAACAAAAATGTATCAAACAGTTAACTATAATACAATGTTTATTCCACCATGCTGTTATGTTGTAGCCCCGCAGGTTTGACTGGAAACTTTTTACCAGCTGCGAGTTCGCAGACTTCTCCAGATTGGAACAAAAGTCGGTAGAAACATTTAATTAAAAATGTATACGGATCGAATCAAATAGACCGTACAAGAATTAGGAATCACGGCCGAATAACCAAAATATTAATTTCCTGGGCTTGTTATACGTTTTTTCTATGCAACGAAAATTATTCTCATTTTCTACGTAGATTTGTCAAACGTGTCGTGAGGAAACCAACATGTTTGAGGGCCACAAAATCCGAGAACATATACTTAATGTACGTCTACCATCTACCGTTGCACTTGCCCAGTAATACTTTCCTAATAAGAAAAAAATGCGGGGGAGTCACGACTCTCCGTAGTGAGAAACACGACGCGAAGAAAATTACTTTACTTTGACCATAGTGTCGCTTGAGCTACTATCCATGAGATAGCAAATTACTGCTGTTATGTGTAAAAATAATGTATGTTTTCCACCTTTTTTTGTCGCTTCCAGTGCAAATAAAAACACAAATCCTCATAGATACTATTTCTAATTTAAAAATAATTCAATTAAATATGTGCACAAAAATAAAAGATTTAAAGGTCACTTGAAAATCTATCTTTTAGAGTTTATATGTCAAAGATGAAAATGTTCGACGCCAATTAGAAGATCATCCATAAACATGTCTCCATAAATTAGATGCATCAACAGGTTTTAGGATTTTGCTAGGTAAATATAAGGTGACATTTACAGCTTAAATTACCTACCTACTATGCCCGTGGTTCTAACCTTTTCAAACTCATTTATGTGAACCTCCAAATTAGTGGAAAATAAATACTTATTTTAGCGGATTGATTCGTTTTTTCTTTTCCGACTGTACATCTTGTTCTCAGAAATAACGATAGAAATAATAAAACCTGTGCCTCAAAGGTTATAGTTAAGGAACTTCAATTCAAATTGCCATTTTATACTGGTTCTAAAATACTTTATTTACAAATTTACATGTCTTTTCATTAGTCTATTTCTGTTTGTACTTTAACGTAGTCGTTGACGTTTCCATGGTGATGTGTGTAAAATATTGAATGTTTAAACCATTTGGATATTTTGCGGCTAGTGGTTTAAAACGTTAAACCACTTGGCTTGTAACAGCCATTGGTAAAAAATTGGAACCTCTGTGCTTAATACGACAAATGGTTTAAACTGGTACTTTTGTTGGTTTAACCGTACTGGGGCTTGGGGGGCTGGAACTGGGAAGTGGGCTGGTAGGCCTGAGGGCTGGACGCCGGGGGAGGGTGCGCGGCGATGTACGCCAGCGAGCGGGCGATCTGCTCAGGAATGGCAGGAGCCACGGGGATGTGGCTTCCCTGTAAAAGAAAAAAACATTAACAACTCAATTTTTAGCTCAAGCTCAGCTCGATAGAAATAAATACCATTGCCTAGTACCCATGACACATGCGCCTGCATAGTAAAAAAATGTTAAGAAGTTGATAAAATATATAAATACCATTACCCATGACACAATCGCCTGCTTAGTATGGGGCTAGATGGAACTAGTACCTATATAGTAGCAATACATCGAAATTTCTATTTATTTTTAAATTTCCCTTTCGTATAGATATATCACTAGAATATTTTGTGTAGACAGGTTATTTAAGGCTTGGCTTTAGCTCTAATTATATTAAGGATACTTCAGTATGACAACCATTAAAAGCACTATAGTTATATTGGTACACACATACATACATTTCTGTTATTTTTTCGTGCTTAAACATACTGTCGTTTTGTTGGGAGGATGTGATAGCTTGTCAACCGTTGTATTAATTGTGTTTGCTATTTTCATGGGGAAAAGGGTAGCTCTATACTTAGATCTTACTTTACTTTTTACCATGGTCTTGCCTTTCAGATTAATTTAGATACTCACGACAGGTTGGAATCCAGCTTCGTTGGCGACGTAGTTGACTTCCACAGGGGTGCCGTCAGGGGCGGTGTACTTGTAACCTCCCCTCACCTCCACACCAGCGTTCTCCTGGAAAAGATGACGTTTATGAGCTTGAGATTTTTAATTAGTACCCTTTCATTGTCCCTTCAAGTTTACAGTACCAAACCTGCCCACTGTGGCTAGTCGTGGTTTATATAGGTATTTGTGGTATGTAATTTAAAAATACGGCATTATTTTGTTCAATATTATTAAGTTATATTACTGTTAACACTGCTTCGTCTTTTTATCAAATGAGAATGGGCAACTCTGGTGTCGACAGTACTGTTTATCAAGCCGCCCAAGGGCCTCTGACATGGCTTAACGACTGCCGTAACGCTAAGGACTCACGGGAATAAAAAACACGGGACAAACAACCGGGAATATTTAACGTGTCATCTGACCCACGAAAGCGACCAAAATGGAATGCCATATTTTGGTCACCCATCCAAAGACTGACCGCGTCGACCTTTGCTTAACATCGGTAATCGCATGCGATTACCTCCGCTAGCTAAGCTACTTACTACTTAAAATGCAACTGTTTGCACTTACTCCGGGAACATCCTTGACGGCTCCCTCGGCCTGGGCGTAGATACCGTTGCCAGTTTCGTAGGCGAACTGGAAAGCACCCTCGGGAGTGATTTCGTAGCTGGATCGGATCACGGGGGCGGCCGCTTCATCGATGGCGGCGCTGGCGCATGCCACGGCTACGGATAAAACTACGAGGAATTTCTGGAAGATATTCACGTCACATGTTATCTGCAGTTGACTGAATAAAGTACAATCTCAATAAAGTCTCTTAGTCAGTCTTAAAATATCTAAATCGACCTCTAATTGTTTTTAAATCAATAGTAAAATAATAATAATATATAATTTATAACCATAATAACCGACTTCAAAAAAAGGAGATTATCAAGTCTTCTAGCAGTTTTTTATATTTGTTTTAGTGTAAAAAATATTTTTATGTCACACAGTTCTCAAGAAAGTAAAGCTAGAGTATGCTGGTATTGTTTCTTTTTCAATTGGATTTAAAGTAAATTTGATGTAAAGTTCAATTTGATGGTAAATTAACTCTATTATACAACACAACACACAAGACAGTAATGTATGCATTGTATAAACACAGTGAAGGCGAAAACGTTTCCACAATTTTAAAAAAGTTCAGTATCATATATTTTGATGAGGATAAATTGATTTTAATGAAATAAATAGTAAATCTAAATCCACCTACCATTTTGCCGGAATGTTCTGTGTTCAGATACAATCTGATTTAGTATGCATCTCTCGCTCTTTTATATGGTAGAGATGTCAGATATTATTATTTAAGCTCGATGACGTTCACCAGCTAATTTGGACTATAGAATATTAGTATCAGTATTTGCATCGTCAAAGTCGAGGGTCCAACCTGGATGAGGTCTGCACAAGATCGACGCAGATGGCACATACAAAGGGTGTAAGTATGTGCTATACCCAGCAGTGGGATCCCAAGGGCTGTGGATGATGATGATGATGATCAGTATTTATACCTATTTAAAAATAAGAAGCAAGTTTAAGCATGAAAATAGAATGAAATCGGTTCTGGTTATGTTCAATGTTCAATGTTCATTTATTCGTAAAGATTATTTACACGTCAAATTCCATAATTGCAATCTTAATAAATTGAATAATTATAAATGTTAATTTGTATACAATTAATATAATATAAATATATAGTACAATGTACTTTGTACGTTTCATTTATTTATCTATTTTGTAGAACTCTTCAAATGTATAAAAAGCCTGTTCTATTAGCCATTCTTTCAATTTATGTTTGAAGACATGAACACTAGTGGCTGCTGTGACTTTGTCCGGTAGATTGTTGTATACGGTCGGAGCCATGACATGAGTTAACTTAGTCGACTTCACGAGAGTTCTTTTTACAGTTTCAAACTTGCTTCCGTATGTTGGTACCTTTAAATCAAATGATTTTGGTTTCCACTTAGCATAAGAAAGAAACTAATAGATATCAAGTGATTTGAAAAAAGTTTTTATTCACAAATGACTGCCCTGTTAGCTTAGTTAGTAGTGGCTCTGCCTTGTAATCTAGGGGTGCGGGTTCGATTCTCGCTTAACACAACTAATTATACAATTTTAATTAGCAATTACTTGTGTTGGGTCTGGTCGTTTCTATGAATATTAAGTATGTATTTACGAAAGAAAAGTATAGGTATATATATAATTTACCATAACATATATATTATATCCGTTATCTAGTACCCATGATACAAGCTTAAGCTTAGTATGGGGCTAGATGGCGCTGTGTGATATGTCCTGAAACATTTTTTTTATTTAAGTACTTTTTTTACAAAAGAAGCCGGGCGCTATTTCGACATTATGAGTACTATCTAATTACTACAAATAGATTACTATTAGGTTATATTATTATCGTGTGTTGCAATAAAGAATTTTCTATTTTATTCTATAGATACCTCAAAAAAAATCAAAATCAGAATTCGATTATTTTACAAAATCCTTAGGCTATTAATAGTGACATAATATATAATTTAATAACAAAAGATACAAGTAAGTACTATTCAATTTGCATTTCTAACAATTCAAGAATTTTATTATTAAATATAAAATGTGAAATAATTCAACAATAATTTGATTAAATATTAAGGCTTACTATTTGCATGTTTTCATTGGACCCCAAACTAGGCAAAAACCTGTATCTTGAAGGTCCGTAGAGATAGATGTTCCGTACATTTTCTTTGGAGGAAAATTAACAATATTATGTTTGAGAAGTACAAAGTTGAATGGAATTTTCAGGATATTTCAGAAAGAAGTTGAAATGTAATTATTAACCTTTACAACAGTTGTGAAACGTGACTTTATGTGTGTCAATGTGTGTGAGAGTGTACGAGTGAGAAAGACTGTGTGCTCTTGTGTGTACAATATATTATTATGTGTGTGTCTAACCTGAATACAAAAATACCAAAGATTCACTAGTCGCATCATTTGGCCTTGGAAAGATAAACAGGTCGGGATTTACGTTTACCTTCTCACATGGCATATAGAAGTAAATATCACCAAAACGGGTAATAATATCCTGCTAGCAAAAACAAAATAACAAGTAATTTTAACATTAAATCAATCATGCTTGAGATACTCTTACAAAATAGATTATTAATAACTGCATGCGATTAGCCTGCCTGATGTACAACACTATATTTCAGTTTTTTTTAAACAACCAAACTTATCTGACAACTTGAGCATTCTGATATTCTAACACAAACCACTTAGATAAAATTACACCAATAAATAATGAAAATAATATATATAATAAAATACTATAATATCGCATGACCAAAATGCTGGCCTTTTTCTGGCTCAACGTATCAGCATTGCTATCCAGCGAGGTAATGCGGCCAGTATACTGGGCACGCTGCCCTCTGGTAGTGGGCTGGAGCACTTAGATTATTATTAGGCTTTTCTTAAGATTTTCTAAGTGCCCCTTTTTGTAGTAGTTAGAAGTAGTATGTTTAGTTTTTCTTCCCTTGTTTTTATAATTTATTATTGTAAATAAAGTAGCTAATAAATAATGATAATAATAAATTATTATGCCAAGATAGGTACAATGTTGCAGTTTTAAGACCAGTAATCTAAATTTAAACTTACTAAGGTGATAAGAACATCTACCTATCAATGTTACATAAGGTAGCTTCATTATATTTGACGGTTGTCAAGCAATACAGGTTTTTTTTTCAGTTTAAGGTGAAATTAAATTAAGTGGTAGTTTAGAAAATGGATAACTAATATCTCAAAAATTGCGAACCGATTTTGTCGAAATTTTTACTATAGGTACGATGAGAACCACATAAATACATCGTTTCATTAAATTTAGCTCACACACTAACACATTTTGAAGTCTTCATACATCACCACAATTAAACTTCACACATTTCAGTCAAATATAAAAAGAAAGAAATAAAACATATTACATACATACAGATTTAAAAATAACCTTAATGTTTTTATAACTGAATCGGTTCTTGCTTAGTATCTACACTATATCTTAGACCGTAATGATCGCTTACCATCAAGCGAATTCTACATTAAACTTATTTAAAAATCCTTATAATAAAAAGACGCTAAAAGGTGGTTTGACAGCAAACTGAATCATTATAAGATCCCTGTGCGTAGGTAAGATTAAGAAATAATTGATTACAAATTCTTAACACAGCTGTTGTAGGTATTAATTAATTAATTAATTGCTTTATACTTTTTATCTGTTCTTGTTGTATTTCTTCTACACTTCATCAGATGTTGCCTTTTTATTTTTTTTATTTCCATTCATAGTGTTTAGTGTAATTGAAATAAGCAATTCGAAAAGTTACGAATGAGTTGCCTTGTCGTTAGAGTACGGTATTTATATTCAAATTATAACTTATGTATATTTTTATTTATTTTATAATTATCTTGATAAGAACAAAGGGGTTAGAAGGTTTTGAAACCTAAGTTTTAAATTTGCATACTATTATCGTATTTCTAGCAAGCGTTTGCATAACAGCATAAATAGGTCAATTCAGGCTAGACAGGTATTTATAAAAAAAAAATCTCATTTTCATTCAATGGATGCAAGATGCAACTATAAAAGCCGGCGGAGAGGAATTCTAATCAGTTAGTTTGTGGAATACTCAACTAAAATGGTACAGTGAATTGTGTTTTTTTATTCTAAGAACCTATTGACTTATTTATTTATTTATTTATTGACTGGAATATTTCATTGCACTTTATATGCATAAAAGTGTTGTTCTATACTTGAGTTGCAGTTAAAAATACGTGTTTTTGTGGCAAGGACTTAAATACTTTTTTCTCATCTCTCGATTATGAGAATATTTTAAAATCTCAAGACATTTTTTTTCTAAACAATTATATACTTACAAACAGTCTGTTAGTTTTAATCATTATTTTATGTTTTTTGAGTTTTGATCCAAATATTCAAATTCAAATACCACAATCCTTAAACAATAATGGGAGTAGAGTGGAACAAATATGCCAGCACCCAAGTGATAGACCTGGGCTGTGATTGGCTATAGTGAAATGTACAAAATTTCCTTGTATCAGATATTCTTCAGTTCAGGACTTATTGCCACCAAGTAGAATCAGAACGTACTCTTTTAATAACACCACAATTTTCTAATGTGCTTTTTGTTGTAGTATTAACATATTTTGCCTCTCGTTGTCTTTACTTGTCACTGTAAATTATGCAGTTAATTTAACATTTGATTTGACATATTCGTAATTAGTTATGATAACTTTGACATGTATGAAGAATTTGACACGTATTCTTTTAATAACAACATAATTTTCTAAAGTGCTTTTTCGTGATGTAGTATTTAGATATTTTTCTTCTCGTTGGCTTTACTTGTCGCTGTAAATTTTGCTTTAATTAATCTTAATTAAAGCAAAATTTAAATCTAACGCAGTTAATATAACATTTGATTTGACATTATTCGTAATTAGTTATGATAACTTTGACATGTATGAAAAATTTGAGTGGCATAATTTCAGTTGTACTTTAATATACATATTTTGAACACCAAAGACGAAGATTTTTTTCAGAATCTCCTAGTAGTTCTTTCAGCGGTATCAACAAGGTCCTTCAAAATTTTCACTGCATTCTTTAACAAAATTAATAACTATAATGTATTCTTTGTCTTTTTTCAGAAATTCCTAGTAGTTCTCTCAGTGGCCGTGGCGTGCGCGTGCGCCGACGTGTCCCACCTCAAGAAGGACGAGTTCGTTGCTCCCATCGTGCGCTCTGACTATGACCTCACTCCCGAGGGTAACTTCCAATACGCCGTGGAAACTGGCAACGGCATCTTCGCTCAGGCCTCTGGAACTGTCAAGAACCCCAACTCGGTAAGTTTTCCTTTTACCTACTACTGTTCTGTACGGTACTGTTTCTCTGTTTTAACCTACTTAAAAAAGGAGGTTATCTAGTCTTCTGAAAGTTTGTTGTTGTGGGTATGTTACGCGATTACTCCGTTATTTATGAATAGATTTAAAAAAAAATTGTTTTTATCATTTATCTAGTCATAGGTACAGTTTCTTTCCTGTATTACGTAAAAATGGCAATGGAATCTTCGCCCGATCAGCATCATCTAGATCTATTTTAAGTTTTTCTTTTACCTACAAGTATTCTGTACGGTACAGGTTCTGTTTTTCTTTTATGCAGTCATAGGTACAGTTTCTTTTCTGTATTACGTAAAAACAGCAATGGAATCTACGCTCGATCACCATCATTTATCTAGAATTCTAACTCATAATTTTTTCTACTTACCTACTTATTTTTACTATAACTTTTTTTACTTTTTATTCTGTGGTACTCCTATTTAAAAAGTACTTATGTTAAGCACCTCAGTAGGAACTGATTAACTCTAAACTGGAACACTGATAAATAGTAATTCTACTGAGACTATTTTATTTTCAGTCATTCTATTTCACTTACTAGCTGCTCTGATGAACTAATCAACTCAGAATCACTTAAAAAAGAAATAAAATGTTAATAAAATTTTCAGGACATATCACACAGCGCCATCAGCTAGCCTCATACCACATACTAAGCTTACGCTTGTAATTAAGCCTTAATTTAATCAAGTGCCAAGGTCTCTGATTTTAACGGCATGTAGGTAAATGCTAATGTACTTATCGATGTAAAATACTAAAAAACGTGGAAATACAATAAAGACGACCTAATAAAAACTGCGAGAATGTGAGACCGCATTTTAATAGGTCAAACACGTTTTAAACGCGCAGCTTAAACATGAGAAGGTACTCGTTGGATCTACTTCTAATAATAATTATCTTATGACAAATAAATTTAGAGAAAAATTAATGCGCTCGTCAAAACTTTGTCAAAACTGGCCATACAGAGCAATAAACAAAGATGACTGGAAAGAGGATAAAGAGGCCTTTGCCCAGCAGTGGGACGGAACCGGCTCTTAGTAATAATAATAATGCGCTGGTATTCTAATGTATATTTTTTAAAGCAGTACTCAACTCACTTACTTAGCCAATAAACAATATATCAACCGAACAAAAACTTTAATTGCGTTGTTTAGCTATTCCTCTAATACCTTTGTATGTGTTGTATGTATGTATATGTATGCTATGAGTTCTTTTTGAAATCGTCATTAGTTTTACAGACAGGCAGAACTCATTGCAGGGCCAAAATACTATTCCCAAATTTTTTACCGACTTCAAAAAATTTACGTTCTCAAGTCTTCTGAAAGTTTTCTTTGTTAATCTAAATATATAAATCTCAAAGGTGACTGACTGACTGATTGACTGACTGACTGATATAGTGATATATCAACGCACAGCCTAAACCACTGGACGGATCAGGCTGAAATTTGGCATGCAGGTAGATGTTATGACGTAGGCATCCGTTAAGAAAGGATTTTTGGAAAAACCACTTTTAAAGGGGTGAAATAGGGGATGCAAGTTTTACTTCTTAATGCGAGCCAAGCCACGAGCACCCACTAGAACTTTATAAGCTTACGCTTGACTACAACTTACTGCTTATGCCAGCAATCTTGCGCCGTTCTTTATCAAGTTATTCAACTACTTTTCTCTTCATTCCAGGAGTACCCAGCTCTGTCTATTGCCGGAGGGTACAAGTACACCTCTCCCGAGGGAGTGCCCGTCGAGTTCCAGTACGTCGCTGATGAGGAAGGATACAAACCAGTGGTATGTAATACAAAAAAATATGACTATTTTTACTATATTTCTACACTAAACTCAAAGGTGACAGACTGACTGATATAGAGATCTATCAACGCACAGCCCAAACCACTGGGTGGATCGGGCCGAAATTTTCCCTGCAGGTAGATGTTATGACGTAGGCATCCGCTAAGAAAGGATTTATTTTTGGAAATGCCACTTTGAAAGGGGTGAAGTAGGGGATGCAAGTTTTACTTTTTAATGCAAGCGAAGCCGCGAGCACCCACTAGTTATTTCATAAATAGCGAGTGTGGCTCGGCGGTTTCAGTGTCTGCTTTTCATTCTTGACGCACCCTGGTTTAAAATCGGTCCTACACCATTGATATGTTTTTCACGTTATGCTAAGCGTACGTAAATCCACATTTACGCACGCTTAGCAGAGAAGGATAACATCGTGAGAAAACCGACATGATTGAAGACCAGAAAATCCGAGTTCATGTATCTTCCGTGGAAGGACCTGGGCGCAAACAACAAATGATCTTCCCAAGAGAACTCTCTAATTTGTCAATTGTTACGTTACTCGTTTTATTTATTTACAAAAATAACTAACTAACTTTTACACATATACCATAAGTATATACAAAAATGACTTAAAAATACAGAAAACTTATACAAAACAGATATTTATAAAAAGTTCAGCACACCGTCCATGTTGTCGCTGTGCGGCAGGGAACCCAGGATGCTGGCAGTATTTCCTCTTTGAATGCAAAGACTCAAACGTTGAGAAAAATAGCTGCCAGCCCTGAGATCTCCTGTGGCAAGGACCAAACGCTTGCTAACCTGTTTCACAAATAATTTTGTGTCCGGAGACCACGGGCCCAACGTCTCAACAGATAGCGCAAAAAAATCATAATTTGCGCTAATCTGCGAGTATTTTCGTTGTTTCCCGAGTTGGGCCTGTAGTGCTGCAGCCCCGAACGCTACGAGCGGTGGCACTGACGTGAGACGGCGCTAAGGTGTCTACACACGTACGCGTTACTCGTTCAATAAGTATCTTGTTCAATAAATATGAATATTGTGAATATCGTGTTAGACAATATATCGAATGCCCACTTATGTCACTGTCGTGTTGCTCTCAAAATGAGAAAAACTGGATGTCACAGCACAGGAATAGACCTAGTGTGGTATCCAGGGTTTGCCTATTAGTGTACAGTAATCCACAAAGTCCTAGTTTAAGTAATCCCCTATGTTTGATCAACCTTACTGTAAATGTTTATGTCAGTTATTTTTGAGAATGACAACCGAATAGACACCTTTAATATTTTGATCCACAGTATAAAAGGTTATCCGAACATTGAAAAATCGGGCCAAACTTGTATTTAGATAGATAAATACTTTATTAAAACACCACATAATATTAAACAAAACAATACAAAAAAAAAACATAGATATTAAATTAAGCATCTTAATTGGCGGCCTTATCGCTAAGAGCGATATCTTCCAGGCAGGGATATAATTTTCAAATTGAATGAGTATTTATTGTGTTTGTTAAAAATCTTTTTAATTTGCATTGTGTTTTATGCGAACTAATCTCTTATTTCTTTCTGTGACAGAGCAACTTGCTGCCCGTGGCTCCCCCGATCCCAGAACTGATCGCCAAGAGCCTGGCTTACATCGCCGCCCACCCCCCGCCGGCCGAGACCACCTACAAGCCCGCTGCCTACCAGGGTTAAACACTGACTACCGTAATGATAATAAAGATAACGTTTAAGTACTAATTTACTCTTTTATTGTACATCGGAACTTAGGACATTACTTAATGATCATCATCATCATCATCGTCCAAAACATTTGAGCAAAATACGAACCTTAGCTGAAACTAAAAAGTGACCCTGATGGGTTACAGATTTTTGACCGTCATTAGTTTTATTATATTACTAGCTTTTCCCCGCGGCTTCTCACGCGTTATTGTACATATAAACATTCCGCTTGAATCACACTACTAAAAAAACCCATCCAAATCCGTTGTGAAGTTTTAAATATCTTACTAAGCACACATACACACAGACGTGGGACCGACTTGTACTACGAGTGGATATATATGTATACATTTCCCATATCTTGTTAATCTGAGTATCTTCTGTCTAAGAAGATAAGTCCGGCTACTAAAAATGTCACACTATGGAATTCATTGTAAGTCTATTATAAAAAAGTTTAAAACATGCCATCGCCTTTTGTTTGCAGACGATGTAAATTATCTTGCGTATCTGATTTAATTTGCAAATTATCTTCAAAGATCAAGTTTTATGGGTCAAAGGTCAACCAATCACATAAGAGTAGGCACTAAGAGGATATCTTGCTTTGAATTGTGGCCTAAGTAGAGACATATTATTATATCTTAGGTGCTACGTAAGGCTATTATGTAAGACTAGTAATGCCTTACGGCGTTAATGTGTAATAAAGGATAATAATTTAAGAGAGACTTATTTCTCTATATAAAATTGTGAACATCTTTTTGCTGACTGTACAAAAATTTTATTTGGTTCAGAATGGAAAAGCATAGGTAACTATGAAAATAAACTGATATTAAATGATATCTCTTTTTCGATTCAGACCGTAATCACCCAAATATCGAAATTTAGCACACGTTTTCAAATACAATTCTGAATTAACAACTTTCTTCTTTAAGAAGTCTGATAAATATAAGGTTGTTGGTCTGTTTGTATTCCTTTAGCATCGTTTTTAACATTTACGATTACATTTTAAAACATTATTTGGAACATGGTTAAAAATAAAAGATATGTAGTTGAATACCATTTCACAGGTTCTCAGCTAAACATTTAACATCTTGATTTTATTAACAGAGTCGATTCAAAGTCAAATACGGAGTCAAATCACCCAATCAAAAAGCAGTAAAAGATACATACGCGGATGTCACGGAAATACCATACAATTATAGGAACCATGATAATGTTATCTATACTATATAATATTATAAAGCTGAAGAGTTTGTTTGTTTGTTTGAACGCGCTAATCTCAGGAACTACTGGTGCGAATTGAAAAAAAACTTTTTGTGTTTGATAGACCATTTATCGAGGAAGGCTTTAGGCTATATAACATCACGCTGCAACTAACTTACTAACAGAAGCGGAGAAACAATAGAAAATGTGAAAAAAACGGGGAAAATTATTCATCTTTGAGGGCTTCCGTTGCGTGCGCTGCGAAAACGGTTCAAGTTATCAAAAAAATGTGTATGAAAGAATTATTCCTCTTGAAATGGTTTAACAAAATGTTCACAACAATATATGTCTATCTTTTAAGGTTAACTCACGAGAACCGTTTTTATAGTAATAACTATTCCACGCGGACGAAGTCGCGCGCACCAGCTAGTACTAAATAATTAGACAATCACTGGATACATTTACCTAGCCTTGATAATCGGGAACTATAAAATGATGCATGGATTCATTTATTTGCCTGTATTGTCCCACTCCTGGGCAAAGGTCTCCCCCAACTACCTATGTCTATGGCTCTCCGAAACTGGTCAAGAATATGACGTCAGGGTGTACTAGGTATTTCTCTACCGCATCGCCCCTAAGGTTTTACTGTGTCACAATTTTGGCCCTTTGTTCAGGGTGCATACATAAACGCAAGCTCTCCGACCAACATTGACGACACCAGTCATGGAACGTAGTATATTATTAAAAACTCTGACTTATAATCTAACACATTATTATTATAAATTCTCTTTGATTATAAATTCTCTCTGTTTATCTGTTAACCTTTCCGTTAGTTTAGTACCAAACCCCCATTTCATTTTTTTGTCATTCAAGTCATATCAGATCGACTTTATAATGTTGTTACGACTGTTATGAAATAGAATACAGAAGTACAACTTATGATAACAAATTCAAATATTTAAATAATTTTATCATATTTTGTGATATAATCCCTATACATCGATCCAATCGGGTTTGCCTTGTAGACGAATCATGCGAGCTTCTTTGTTGCTAAATAATGCAAATGCTCGACTATATTCAGCCGAACATCGGCGGCTATATAACGGCCTACGAACTCTAAGCGATCACAGTTACACATTGTCAGTTAACTTTGACGCACAAGATGGTAAGTAAAAAGCTTACTTCATTTACTAAAATAACTAAACGTATTTATCAATAAAGATTGAACAATCATGAATTTAGTAAACCTATTTATTGTAAACTAGTGGGTGCTCGCGGCTTCGCTCGCATTAAGAAGTAAAACTTGCATCCCTATTCCACCCCTTAAGTGGCATTTCCAAAAATCCTTTCTTAGCGAATGCCTACATCTCAAAATCTACCTTCATTCCAAATTTCAGCCCAATCCGTCCAGTGGTTTGGGCTGTGCGTTGATAGATCACTATATCAGTCAGTCAATCAGTCAGTCAGTCACCTTTGAGTTTTATATATATATAGATTAAAATGCTTGGAATATGAACTGTTTTCCTGATAGAAAATCGGCCCGTGCTAGAATTTTCTTTATCAAAATACTTAAAACAAATCTAGCACGTTTTACAAACTATATAGCTAATAGCTATTTCTTTTGACAAATTATTACTAGTTTGCATCGCATTTTGAATGTAATGTGTCGGTACATACTACAAGAGACAAATAAATATGCTGTTCTTGCCAGTTTTTAAGTGTGCGCCGGTCTTAATTGATAGTATTAAAATGATTGAATTTAATACCAGTTGCTAAATATTACTTTTCTAGCTATTGATTTTAACAAACGTTATGCAGAGGAATTTTAAAAATTCTGACGAGAACTGTTCATTTTGACTATAATTATTAATCAAAACAATCATAATTATGTTTACAAAAAAAAAACTCTATTTTGAGTTAAATAAATAAATAGTTGACTACCCATGATACAAGTGTAAGCTTAGTATGGGGCTAGATGGCGCTGTGTGATATGTCCTGAAATATTTAAAATATTTAGTTTTTTGTTCAAAAACTTACGTTTTAGCAAACTTTCGTAGTTTATTGTACCATGATGCACTGCAACCAGTGCACTAACGTTAGTAGGTGTTCTAAGCCCTTTACAAGGTATCACAAAAGATCCTGTGTTGCAGGGCATCATTGCTGCGGCAGGCTTTTGGTTCTTAGCAACTATAATAAATAAATAAATATTTCAGGACACATTATATCACACAGCGCCATCTAGTTCCATACTAAGCTTACGCATATAACGTTAGTTCTAAGTAACGGATATACATATATACTTTTTTTTCATAAATACATACCTATTATACATAAAAACAACCAAACTAAAAAAATAGTTTAAAAAAATTAGTAAATAGTAAAAAATAAAAAAATAAATAAAATTAGTTAAAAAACATATAGTTAAAAAATAGTTAAAATAGTAAAAAAAAACAAATAGTTACAAATTTTAAAATTCATAATAACTTGTGCTATGCGGGAATCGAACCCGCACCCCTAGATTGGGTAGAGAGAGCAGTCAATTAATGGATGATTTTCTTCCAGAAATCCTTCGTAGCCGTTTTGGCCCTGGTGGCTCTCGCCGCCGCCGACGTGTCTCACCTCGGCGTCAAGTCAGCTGAGGCTGGAGCCGAGACTATCAGACAAGACGCTGACGTCCGCCCCAATGGATACGATTACGGATACGAAACCAACAACGGTATCAGTGCCCAGGAATCCGGCACCCTGAAGAAGGTTGGCTCTGTAAGTAAAATTTTTGTTTACAAGGCAATTGTCCAATCAACCCATGCGAATTGGTTTTCCTCTTGACTTTAAAGTGCCTCATTTGTTATCAAATATACCACAATGCCACGTGGTTTGCCCAGAAAGAACCGGTTCAATCTTACTCTGAAGATCGCCACTTATAATTATTCTAAAGGAAAGTAGTGTAGTGATTTTATATTTCGATAGATAGGTAAGAATATATTGGGTCGGTTACATTTCTAATACACTTGCCAATTTAGAACTTTATATATCATGCAACACTATGGATCTTCGAGACGGGTTAACGTCTGCTGTACTGTAACCACCAATTTCTTAATACTTCTTAGTTTTTGAATCCTAATAAACATTTATTACAGTATTTATGAAATCACGTACGTAATTAGTTAACTTGATCGTTAATTCAATGTGAAAGCCTTATGCTTGTCAGCATTCAGACAAAGTTGTCAAACATGGTGTTGATGAGCAATGTTATAAATCACAATTCACATTTTGAAATTATACTTAAATAACACAGAAAGGATGCATCTCAATAAATTTCTCATATCATTACTTAATCCCTTACATTATATAAAAGCTCAAGAGTCGAAAGTCTGTGCATTAAATATAATTATATAATAAAAAAGAACTGTGGATACCTTTTTTTTTTTTTTACATGATATAGGCTTACGCTTGACTACAACTTGCCTGATGGTAAGCAATGTTATGGTCTACGATGTAGCGCGCTTGCCTAGATGAAACAGGTTTACTCTCGACTTAAAGACCGACAAATTATAGTTCAAGGGGAATAGAGATTCGGGCAAGGAGTTCCACAGTTTGGCTGTTCGCACGATGAAAGTCGAAGCAAAGCGCTTGGTGCGAGTCTTTGGAACCTCAACTGTATAACGGTGCCTCCTTGCCGAACCCCTACTCGTACGATGGTGAAATGGGGCTGCAGGAATTAAATGAAATTGAGGAACACGGTCTAATAGAAGTAGTTTATGTTTTAGATTTTAGTATATTTATTTGTGCACGCATCACGTAAAAAAGCTGAACAATTTATCATAATATATGGTTAAAAGATAGTGTGAGGCTTTTTATTTCAAAACAGTTAGCGAAGCCGCGGGCGAATTGTTTGTAATAAAAGATTTTCA
This sequence comes from Macaria notata, assembly GCA_927399415.1. NCBI lineage: Eukaryota > Metazoa > Arthropoda > Insecta > Lepidoptera > Geometridae > Macaria > Macaria notata. The sequence continues at coordinate 3,901,457 of OV656737.1, forward strand.
ATGCCACAAAAAGTCGATAAACGGAGCATTTATATCGACAGACTTCAACCGTGACGTGAGTAAGAAAAAGTAAAAAAAAAATTAAAGTAAAAAATATGTGTGGGTACCAATTTAAGAGATGAAGATTTTATTGATTATTTATATCTGATGTGACACGAGCCGGGCTCGCTCGATGTCTGTACATGTAAGCGGATTTCGAACGACATTTGAGAAGCACGGATGATGGTCCAGTTATGCAAATGTTATATTTTAAACCTTGATATTTAGTGTAAGGTCAAGAATTTACGTAAGAATGGAAATCAAATACATTTTTTGATCATCATCTAAATATCACATGATGGTTGACCTTTGCTTTTGGTTGACTAGTGGATGCTTGCCGGTTTGATTGTGTGCTATCGAGATTAAAAGCTACTTTCAGCAACCTATTTTACCATCATGGTCCAAAATAAAAATATAATGATGTTGCTTTATGTGGGTTGAAGGAAGGACAAACATCGGTAAACCAACAAATCCGCTTTCGTATAGTATAGTATTGGTTTATATATATGTATGTATATATATTATCTCCGCTGACTCGTAACCAGTTCAGAGTCTTAGGATATATTGCTGTATGATTAGTTATGTATTTATTAACTTCCAAAAAAAGAGATTATCAAGTCATCTGAAAGTTTTTTTACATTGTTATTTGTCTATTTTCTTTCAGGACCCGGAAGCTATTGCAGTACAAGGTTCAAACTCTTACACTTCCCCTGAAGGAGCTGTGATTGCCATCACTTACACTGCTAATGAATACGGATACCAACCCCAAGTATGTAGATATATCGTATCTTCTCTATTAATTTACTCATTTGTATATAATATCTGACACTGACAATAATTTATCCTAAAATATCTTTGAGTATCGAGTTAAATTTCTTATTACTGAGGATCGTGAGTACTGATAAACAATTTATTAAGAATTTGATGAATTATACATATAAATACATTACCTATTTGAATTCATTAAATAATGAAAAAACACTCAATAAAATTTCTGTAAAATTATCATAAAATAAAATTAAAAAATTATATAAAAAAATTATAATTATAAAATTAGAAAATGAAAAAGCAATTGCACTCATTATAACCATTTCGCAATTAATATTCGTCTATTATCCTACTATTGAGCATTCTCTTTCACTTTGAAACAGATTGAATTGATTAAATAGGAAAGTACTCTTGAACAAGTACATTGTGATGAGCGTGGAAATATTTGAAAAAATATATATATAAAATATAAATATTTTTTTTCACCGCTTCCTTCTACGGAACAACTATTTTTATCGGCATAGGTTTTATCCTTAAATGAAAGCAGACGCTTTAACAGAGGAGCCACAATCACTTTTTATTTGAAAAAAAAAAGTAAAAAAGCAGTAATATAGCAAATTGTTAGATGGATTTACTATCATTGATATTTTATAATTAATAAGCAATTTGATTATTGTTTACAACAAATTAATTACAATCCAATAATTTTGTAAGCAAATCTTCGAAGAATAATTCGAATGTCAACGTCAAATCTTGCTTGACTTATTCCTATATTTAATACTTCTATCACACTAATCAAAAACTGCCCCAATACTGGCACAACAGTCAATCAACAATGGTCGATTTTTATTGTCTATATCTTGTTTTATGTTTAAAATGCTAGCTAGAAATGTGTTTTTTATTATATTCCTTAAATAAGTTACAATGATCAGTTTTGTGTTTCATACATTATATAATAATAATGATGTGAGTATGCCTACTTTAGTTGCTCACCGAAAGGTAAACTTGTGGCGAATGTTCCTGTATTTTTTATGTTTTACCATCTGCAAAGCAACCCATGAGTGCAATAAATGATTTTGAATTTGAATTTGAACACCGCACGATATTTATGAACATTTTTCTTTCCAGGGTGCCCATCTCCCCACTCCTCCTCCTGCGCCGGAAATCCCCGAATACATCCAGAGGGCTCTGAATTACATCGCTGAGCACCCTCCCGCACCCGAGGTGTACAACAAGAAGTTCTAACTCTAACCCTTTACTCTAATCTGCCTTGAGTTTGTAATGTCTAGTCGAAAATAAAAAAGTTGTACAGTTTTGTTGCATTTTAATGTTTAAAGCTTGATTAATGGCATTTTAACGAGGAATTATTTTAAATCCCCTCCTTCCACCACCCCAGCAGGCGGTGTCTCAGCCAGTAGGCTCCCCGTCTTCGGAATTGGTCCAGGTTACCAACGCCCATCTCCCAGTGTAGGTTCCAGTGCACGTCCCCGATTCCGTCCTCGCCGGCGAGGCGGTAGACCCCGACCCCTCAGGTCAACTCGTTTATCTCCAAATAATCACCCAGACACAACCACTGATAGGGCCTTAGCTCACTCCCCTTCAGGGATGAACAGGGCAACCCGGTCTCCCCCTTCTGGCGACGGTCCAAGCCGAGGTTCGTGCCTCAGAGGCGCCCTTGTGCCAGTCGCCCCTAACTAGTACATAGGCCCGGGCACCATCAGTGCCCAGCCATCGTCCGGTGACGCAGCAAAGGTAGCTACGAGCAACAAGCTGCATAGTCCTTTCAAAAAAAAAAAAGAATTATTTTTAATAGGAATTTCAACGACAGTGTTCTTAGTGATATTGACAGGATTGTATAGCATAGAAAGATAATCGAAGTAACTAATGTGTTAAGTTTTACTTCCCTTGTTATTATGTATTGTTCTTACAAAGATTAAAGCTAAATGTTAAGCCCAAATATTTCTTTCTATACAGATCTGGGATACAAATCATGATTTTGTGTGTGGTTTAAACCATACTATGACATTAAGCGACCCGAGTGAACCTCTAATATTTTATTATGTCATATCTATACTAACAGAAGAGTTTGTTTGTTTGAACGCGCAAATCTCAGGAACCACTGATGCGAATTGAAAAATTCTTAGACCTATTAATAGACCATTTATCGAGGAAGGCTTTAAGTTATATAACATCACGCTGCAACTAATAAGAGCGAGGTAACAATGGAAAATGTGGATAAAACGGGGAAAATTATTCATCTTTGATCAAAAATATGTATGAAAGAATTATTCCTCTACCTCTAGATCTAACAAAATGTCCGCAACAGTATGTCAAATCAAATCAAATCAAATATACTTTATTGTACACCAAATAAAAAAGAACATATTTAACATAAAGGTGGAAGGTAACCAGGGACATTGGGCGACCTTATCACTAAAGTGATCTCTTCCAGGTAACCTAGTTTGGACAACACTACAGGAAATCCTTAAAGCTGGCGTACTTAACACAATATTAAATAATTTAAAAATAAAACACAATAACAAATATAACATTCAAAGTAAACAATATACAAACATACCTACTTACACACAAAACTACATATTATTGATATTTAAAGGAAATAATATATACATTGAAGGAAATCACACAAAAATAAAAGAAAGCAGAACATATTTCATGTAAAAAGACTTACACACACCAACTAACATCACAAAGTAGAAATGTAATGATTAAAAACCAAGCTCTGAAATATGGGCAAGGATTTAGCCTGCTTGATATTAAGAGGCAGGTCATTCCACAAGCGAACAGCTTGCACAGTGAAAGAGGAGTGATAGTAGATATTGGGATGGCTAAACTCAGGAAATTTCAAGTGAAGGAAACGAGAAGAGCGCTGAGAATCGGAATGGGAGGCAGTGACAAAGGAAAACCTTTCTTTTAGGTACAGAGGAGTGTAAGGATTGAAGAGGATTTTGTACAAGAGTGAGAGGATGTGTGCATTACGGCGAAGACGGATTGGTAACCATTTGAGCTTTTTTCGAAACTCAGAAATGTGGTCATATTTACGTAAACCAAATATAAACCTAATGCAGAAATTTTGAAGACGCTCGAGTTTAACGAGCTGCTCATTGGTTACGTCTAGATAGCAAGCGTCTGCATAGTCGAGTATAGGTAAAAGAAGGGATTGAACAAGGGCTATCTTGGTAGTATTAGGCAGAAAATTACGCAATCTCCTCAGAGAAGCAGATGAAGCAAAAATTTTACGACTGACTTCTGCTAATTGAGGTGCCCACGTAAGTTGACTATCGAACATAACACCGAGATTTTTTACTGAGTCACTAAATTTAATGGGAACACCGTCAAACATAACTGACTGTAGGCATGACCAGTCTATTCTAGAAACTAAGCGTGAACTACCAATTACTATGACTTGTGTCTTAGACGGGTTTATCAGCAGTCCATTAGATCGACTCCAATCTCGAATCCGTTGCAGGTCAATGTTAATTGTTGCAATTGCTTCATCTAGGCGGTCTAGAGATGCTTGGGCGTATATTTGCAAATCGTCTGCATAGAGGTGATAGGAAGAAGAAAGGTTATGAGATATTGAATTTATAAAAATAGCAAACAGAAGAGGTGATAGCACGCCGCCCTGTGGTACGCCAGCTACAGTACTGCACCAAGACGAGTATTGATCGTCGCGGCGAACACGCTGCCGGCGACCAAACAGGTATGTTCGAAACCACCCTATTGCCGTTGGAGATATGTTAAGAGAGGAGAGAATGCTGAGGAGGATATCAAAATCAACATTTAAAAATGCGTTGCTGAAATCTAGTAGACAAAGAACAGTGAGATGATAATTACCCATGCCATTCCTAATATCGTCCGTGATTTTAATCAAGGCAGTAGAGGTGCTGTGACCGGGTCGGAAGCCAGATTGGAGAGGATTAAAAAGATGGTTTTTTGAAAGGAAGAAGGAGAGCTGTTGATGTATCAACTTTTCAAGAGCCTTATGTAGTATAGTATGTATATATATATATATGTCTATCTTTTAAGATTAACTCACTAGAACCGTTTTTATGGTAATAACTAATCCACGCGGACGAAGTCGCGGGCACAGCTAGTATTTAATACAAAATAATACACTACGATGGCCTATAAGCTATTAATCTAAACCAGCAATAACTCATGCCTCAATAGATTGGACAAAAAAGTTTCTATTAAAGCTCTAAGTACATGCAGTTGGCGTTCTAGACCCGCTAATGGTATTAAAAAAGCCACAAACGCTTGAAATACTTCGTGTTACACGACTTAATTTAACTTTTTCTATGCATATAACGTAGTTTCGGCGATAAGTGCGGTGGACACGCAATGTCCTCGTCAGAACTTGATGAAAATTATTTCGTCAATTGAAGCTACCGTTGTTCATCATTTTTTAAACCGACTTTAAAAAAGGATGTCGGTAATGATCGGTTCTTTTTAAGTGAGCGCGCTCCATCTTAGGCCATAGCATTGTGTGATCAAGTACAAGACCATAGTTTGCCCGATCGAAAGCAATAGCTTTATTTTTTTTAGTTCCGACCGTTTTAGTTTTAAAAAAATACAGTTTCTAATATTTTGAGTTATTTTGTCAAGTGCTTGTTAGACGTCTTCAAACAGCACAAGTGGCGCCATCGGCCGCTTAAGCTTTGTTTTCTTAGGAAAGCGGTGCCTTCATATAGCGGCCGTAATACAGCGGTGAATGACGTCACTATAACGTTGTCTATGTAAACGAAATGGCGCAGTTTCCTGGAGAGCGGTAACTGGCACCGTAATTTACTTTAATTATTTTTGCGTCCGTAATATCACGGCCGCTATACGATGGCACCGCTTTCCTAGGAAACCAAAGCTTCAGTCTGAAATGGGTGTGAAATTTCGCGCTTGGCTGTTAGTAGACCGGATCCGAGGAGTTCATGTGTACTAACTGGTATTCAATAATACGCAGGTTCAAACCCGGATATCGGAAAATAAGCGAATATAATCACAACAAGCAGGATTCGACCAGAGTATTTCTGATACCGTCAGAACGCCTTAGCCGGCTACTTCCTCTATTAGGTACTTAATAGTCAAAACAATCGATGTCACAGCGCTGTCAGTTTTCACATCGAGCTGAAACTGAAAACTTGAAACTCCGGTATAAAATATCCAAAGTCATCATTAGGAAGCTCTCAACCCCTTATTTATTCATCACAAACGCAAATCAACTGGCGAACTCACGCATCATAATTCCAATACAAACATTATAAGCGAGCAAACAGAACATCACAACCAATAGACTCCTAACCTATCTGTATTAAATGGAAATTGCAGATCTACGATCTTTGATCTCTAAAAACCGCACAAGTGCATGCTGATCAGCCTGACGCAATGAGCGTGTGATAGATCTGGATCATAGAAAAGTGAAATGGTAGTACTGTCATTTGATTTTGAGCTATCTACAATGAAATAATATTTTTTTTTCCAAATCTAATGGTAATTGAAACCTTATTAATGTAGGTCATATGTATATCGAAATTAAAGTACTTAAAAGCATATCTTGGAATGTCTGCCCTGTGGACCGGCCCAGATATCGCTTGAATGACACCGTGGAAGCGGACCTGCGTGAACTGCGAGTTGCATATTGGCAGGAGGTGGCTCAACACCGACGTAGATAGTATTATCTTGTTTCGGAGACCAAGACTCACTTCGGGTCACTGCGCCAAAGGAGTAAGTAAGTAAGTACATATATTGAAATTAAATCCAACCGACATATCATTACCAGCCTGATCGCCCCCACTTGCCACTTCAGTATAATAAAATTGACTCTTTTTTACATGGTCTGAATACTGATTTGTTCGCAGATATAGTTGATATTAGACTACTGAATGTTCCCGCTTTTGCCCTCGTTACGTCGACATAATGAAATCGGTTAAAAAGTAGCTAATGTCTTTCTAGTACCTTAAATCTACCTTTATCACGAAGATCCGTTGCTCCAAAGATGAGTGGAAATGAGAAACCAACAAACCTAATTTCAGTTATAATTTTGATATGTAGTAGAATAATAATAATGTGCTGGTATTCTAATGCATATTTTTTAAAGCGATACTCAACTCACTTAGCAAATGAACAATATATCAACCGAACAAAAACTTTCATTGCGTTGTTTAGCTATTCCTCTAATACCTTTGTATGTGTTGTATGTATGTATATGTATGCTATGAGTTCTTTTTGAAATCGTCATGAGTTTGACAGGCAGGCAGAATCCATTGCAGGGCCAAAAAACTATTCCCAGTTTTTTAACCAACTTCAGAAAATGGAGGTTCTCAGTTTTCTCAAAGTTTTTTATTAATACTTCATAAGCTGACGCTTGACTATAACTTACTGTTTATGTCAGCAATCTTGCGCCGTTCTTAATCAAGATACTAGCTGTGCCTGCGACTTCGTCCACGTGGAATAGTTATTTTGGGCATCATATTTATTTTTGCAAACAACCTCTTCAGCTTTATAAATTATATGTAGCTGTTACCCACGACTTGAACCATTTTTGCAGCGCACGCAACGGAAGCCCTCAAATATGAATAATTTTCCCTGTCTTCTCCAGATTTTTCATTGTTTCTTCGCTCCTATTAGTTGCAGCGTGATGTTATGTAGCCTAAAGCCTTCCTCGATAAATGGTCTATTAAACACAAAATTAATTGTTCCATTCGCACCAGTAGTTCCTGAGATTAGCGCGTTCAAACAAACAAACTATTCAGCTTTATCATATTAGTATAGAAGTATTGATTCAACTACCTTTCTCTTCATTCCAGAAGTCCGTCGTCGTCGATTCCGAGTCAGGCGTATTTGAGATATTTTTCCATTTAAATCCCTTGAATTATTGAAAATATAAAAGAAAACAATGGTTATGTGTGCGTGGTTCAGCACAATTTTTGCGAAAATCTCGAACACCAGTGATTATGTGGAGCTACGTAAAAAAATCTCAAGATGCAGCTATTTATTATTCATCAGCCAGCAGCAAGCCAAAGAGCCAACAATCACGACTCAAAACTACAGCAGGGACCCAGTTCGAGATCACACTACCGCCACAGCAGATGAGGTGGCAACTATCACGATGATTCAGTACCGCAGCAGGGCATCGTTATGCAGATTGTTGGTGTAGCCTAGCTTTGGAACAGTGACTTGCTCAGTGCCCCTCGTTATATACTATTGTGAATAAGTAATTAACTGTTAATAAGACAAGATCAATACTGAATTATCTCGAAAAATCTGAAAATCGAATATTTAATTTTGTTATGTCTAGATCGGCAAAATTTTGCCGCATATACCACGAAGACAGCCGTATCGATATTTACAACAGTATCTAACAGATGGCGCTAAAAGTTTATGTTAGTGATTGAGGGACGGCAAAGTCACACCACGAACACGAATTTATTTCTAGTTGTAACTTGTCTGCCGAGCGAACCAGTACGTAATGCCGTTACGCAAAAGTTAATTATTTTGTGATAATGCGGTATTATTGAATGTTTTACGTAAAATTGTTAGAGTTATTTTGATTTGATTCATTGTTGTCGGATTTTGAAGTTGTGCGTTTTGATACTATTTCGAAATACTACACTATTGTAAACGAAGGTATGTAAGATTATTTTAATTATTCCAAAATAGTTAACTATTGTTTGAAAAAGGCAAAAAATAGGGAGATGGTGCACTATTGATTGTAAATTTATATTACGCTCTATTTTTTCATTATTCCTAATAAAGTATTACTCTTAAGACACAATTTATCCTTATATTCTAGAGTAAACGAAAAATATGTGTAATATTTTTTTCATTTTGTATTTATGGCAACATATAACTTTTTCTAGATAATGCACTATTTGTGAATTAATTTAATTTGTATTTTATTTGGCAGATAATGAAGGGTCGCGGTTTATTGTTGCTTGAAAAAGTATTGGATGGATCCAAAAACAAAGATTTGTCACAATTCCCCCAACATAACATTGATACTGGCGCTGAAAATGAAGTTAAAAATACAACATTAGCAGAATCAGACATTGTATCAACAGACGTGGCATCAGAATGTTTTTTTGAGTCCTGGACAAAATAAGAAAGTTGAAAAACCAGTTCCTGTATTATCAGATACAAATGATGAAAGTGACTTCATAGATGATTCTGACACAGATCCTACTTTTTCTGTGCCTATTAATAAACAAACTAGACCTCTTGTGATCCCGAGAAGAATATCCACTTCTTCGTCATCAAGTTCGTCATCGGAGTCTAGTACGAGCAGCTCATCGTCATCTTCCAGTAGCTCAAGCAGCTCATCAAATCAATCAAATTTACCTGAATACAATAATCAAGCTGGTTCGGATTCTGTTCCAACTGATACACCCTCAAATTCATTTGTTACTGAAACTCCTCAAACAGTGACTGAACCCAAGCCTACTAGAAAAAGAAAATGGAATCCTGCTGCCTGGAAATCCAGCGTGGTGCTGTTGAGATTGGAAGTTGTGTCCTCAAATACATTGAGAGTATAATAGAAAAGAGTGATCCTAATACTGATATAAATATTATATTCTACAGCGATAATTGTTGCGGGCAGCAGAAAAATAAATTCTTACTGTCCGTCTATGCTTATGCAGTTAATATGATGAGAGTAAATTCTATAACCCACAGGTTTTTGATCCGTGGACATTCTCAAAACGAAGGAGATAATGTTCACAGTGTAATAGAAAAACAAATAAAAAGACACTTGAAATCTGGCCCGATATACTGCCCGCAGCAATATGCTACTCTGATTCGAACTGCTAAAAAAACAGGACAGCCGTATCTTGTAGATGAACTTTCACACGATGATTTTTATGACGTAAAGGTAATCCAGGAAGCCTGGGGAAACAATTTCAATGTAGATGAGCATAATAATCAAGTCAAGTGGCATGACATTAAACAACTTGTTGAAAAACAACATCCGTTAACTTTCTTCTACAAAACATCTTACGAAGATACAAATTTTAACAAAGTGAATGTTCGAAATCGTTCAAGGCGCTACAGAGACGAAAGGTTTTCTCCGGTATTGCTCAAAGCATATACAGAAAAACTACTTCTGGCTGAAAATAAAAAGAAGGATATCAAAGAGTTAATTAAAAAGAACATAATTCCTGCTAGTTATGTTGATTCCTATTATAAGACTGCATTAAATTTAGATTAGAGACAATTACTGACAAACTAAGCACAGAATTCTACATCTTAGTTATTAGTTTTAGGTACCAGTTGATTTTCAAGCTCAAGCCAATCTAGAGTAATTATTAAGTAAACCTGAAGTTTCAAGAAGACTTATATTATAAAACTTAGGATTATAAGACATAAGAATAAGTATAAGTAGTAGTAGTGGTAGTTGTAAGTTAGTAAGTACTTAATGTCTGAACAAATTACGGGTCATTCATGAGCAATAAATGTGTTGATTTTTGTAGTATTTTGGTCTTTTAATCTAAGTCTATTAGGTGCATTACTAATACTTAAACAAATAAGTCATTATTGAATATTCAATAAGAATCATTACATATTAGATTTATAGTGCATTATTTCAGAATCACCCATTAGACGCTTGTTTTGAAATTTTTTTTTTTATTGCATTAGATAATTTTGCAATAGTGAATTAACTCTAAAAATCGTTTTCTCGCGTATTGTACGTCGTTGGATATGAATAAACTATTTGAGTAATGATTCACATCAAATTAGCTACTAGATAAGTTCAATAATTTGCCAATATACTTGCGACAAAAAGAGAAAACAGTTTTTCGGGTTTTCTAAAAAAAGTGATATTTTGACTTAGTTCAGTGTTGATCTGGGTGTGCGATATGTACAATAACTATTTGTTTAATTTAAACACAAATCTTTAATAGGTTTACTTTGTGCTTTCAAGTGTAGGGTTATAGTATAGTAGACTATGTACCTACAACATACTATGAGTAGAAAAAACAAACCTATTTTTAATAAATTGGTATAGTTGAGACACAATATACACTCATAGACTAACAACTTAGATGATATCTTAATTATAAATGAATAAAATAAGAGATCCAACTTATTCTAGGGTATGTCCCCTATAATAACTGTTGTGTAATAAAATAAATTCTAGGTTTTAAACATCCATTTATTCAGAAAACTTGGAGGTTTATGTATCAACTTCATATGTTTACTATATGTTTACACGCAGAGAAAGTAGTTTACACGAGTAAATTTGACTTCCGAATGGTTACACTGCTAACAGAGGAATGTTTGTCGTCCAGCTCCAAAAGAAAAAGTATTATCATCAAGTGCTTGCAGTTTATAGAAAAGGCTATAATAAGATGATAAATGAATATTTGGAGGCTCTAAGGGCATGTACACAAAATAATTTGCATTTTTATAGGGGACAAGTCCACTCTGAAAATACGAAAGCATTGTCATATTTTATGAGCATTGCTTTTGAATCTGATGGAAACTTTGTTCAATCCATGTGTGAGTGTGCAGCTGGTATGGGACCAAAAGCAGTGTGTACCTAAGCATTTACCTAGCTTGTGTATGTTATGCAATTTTACGATTTAAAGAGCATTCGTTACGTTTTCTTTTAATCTCCTTTCTCTCTTCACTTTCATGATTCCAGGAAAACAGACTAGGCACCGCATTTGGTTTCAGTTTAGGAGTAGCTGAAATGTTTTAACAAAAAATCAAAGTAGGTATTTACTTAAAAACTTCTCAGTTTCAAGGTTCGGGAACATCAAATGGTGATATTTAGGAATAAGAAAAATCATTAGGTACTTACGAGTTTCTGTATTTGATTCTTTAGGTAATCGTCAAAGTTGAAATGCTTTTTACAAACACGTGAATGTTTAGAAGGGACGTAGTTGACCCTGCGAATCGCTATTAACCACTGCTTTGAGATACTTTTATCTTTCGGAAACTTATGTCCGTTTTTCTTTCCCGAGCAAAACGGAACTGCGCAACACTGTGGCATGGCCAATACGTTTACATTTTAGTTCTAGGGTATTAAATATGATCTAATATAATCATCTAATGAAGATACAAGTTTTGGCGCTCGTAATACAAACTTTGACAGCCGTAGTTTAGGACCTCACGCTACAGTGGCGCCATCTGATGAAACAAAAAACGATAGCCCTCATTGGCGGCCTTATCGCTAAGAGCGATCTCTTACAGGCAACCAAATCTGGCAGGAATATAATCTTAAAATTAAATGAGTATTTATTGTGTTTGTACAAAATCTTTTTAATTCGCATTGTTTTTTATGCGCACTAATCTCTTATTTCTTTCTGTGACAGAGCAACTTGCTGCCCGTGGCTCCCCCGATCCCAGAACTGATCGCCAAGAGCCTGGCTTACATCGCCGCCAACCCCCCGCCGGCCGAGACCACCTACAAGCCCGCTGCCTACCAGGGTTAAACACTGACTACCGTAATGATAATAAAGATAACGTTTAAGTACTAATTTACTCTTTTATTGTACATCGGAACTTAGGACATTACTTAATGATCATCATCATCATCATCGTCCAAAACATTTGAGCAAAATACGAACCTTAGCTGAAACCAAAAAGTGACCCTGATGGGTTACAGATTTTTGACCGTCTTTAGTTTTATTATATTACTAGCTTTTCCCCGCGGCTTCTCACGCGTTATTGTACATATAAACCTTCCGCTTGAATCACACTACTACAAAAAAACATCCAAATGCGTTGTGAAGTTTTAAAGATCTTACTAAGCATACGGACGTAGGAACCGACTTGGCTTTGTACTACGAGTATGTAGTGGATATAAAGAAGACATATATATAATATATAGATTTCCCATATCTTGTTTATCTGAGTATCTTCTGTCTAAGAAGATAAGTCCGGTTACTAAACATGTCACACTATGGAATTCATCAGTCTATTATAAAAACGTTTAAAACATGCCATCGCCTTTTGTTTGCAGACGATATTAATTATCTTGCGTATCTGATTTAATTTGCGAATTATGTTCAAAGACCAAGTTTTATGGGTCAAAGGTCAACCAATTACATAAGAGTAGGCACTAAGAGGATATCTTGCTTTGAATTGTGGCCTAAGTATAGACATATTATTATACTAGCTGGTGCCCGCGACTTCGTCCGCGTGGAATAGTTATTACCATAAAAACGGTTCTAGTGAGTTAACCTTAAAAGAAAGACATATATTTTGGAAGACACTTTGTTAGAATACTTTAAGATAAATAATTCTTCAATATATATTTTTGTAAAATATTGAATCAGGCGTTACTTTTCGGAAATCCATTGTAACTGAAACTCTGGAGAAATGTGTAGTGTTTTTCCGCTGCGACTGCTCCTTAACCGACATCAAACAACAGACTTGATGGTTTGTAGGTGTGTTCCTCCATATACCACCGCCACACCTCACCTCACCTTCTAAGTTAAATTATAACTACCGTTTAAACTAAGGTTTAAATATTTACTGTTCACCAGTCAAAATTAATCCACAGTTAGAACACCAACCGCACGAAGTTCACTTCAGAGCAAGCAGGTAGAAGTTTTTGAACCTTATTATGCGAGTCAATACCGAAGACAGTCGTCCCGGCATACTTGTATGTTTTATGACTGCTTTTGAACTTGGAAGCGTAAACTAATAGACCGCCAAATTAGAACTAGTGTAATACGTAACTGGGGAGCTTTAAAAGCATGATTTTTCGATATGGCCTGGTATTTTGTTCCATTTTTATGTCATTGACAAATGTCAATATATTTCATGTGTTGATTTGTCTTGATCGTGGTGGTTATTTTCGTTTGTATTTTGTGTTCATTTTTATTTTTTGAGTTGAAGAAAAAATTAAATAAATCAAAGTTCTTCAAGATAATGCTGTAAAAGATGGGAGCGGGATTGCCGTTCTAGAAGAGCAATTTCAAACAAGAGAAATTAAAAACACATAAACTTGACTGAATAACATCGCTCAGTTCAGTCTTAAGTTTTTATTTAAGATTTTTTTATGTCAGTAGGGCAATCTCTTATTTCTCGTAATTTTTGTTCTAGATAAATATTTTTGATACCTTAAATTAATTTTAATTTGGTTTTTGTAAATATACTACACAAAATATTAATGAACTATATTTTAAGAAGCATATTTTTTTCTGAATTAAATTAAAAGTATTAGAGTAATGGTCAAATCTTTTTAATTTCAATCAATATTGACATAAACAAGAAAATATAGGAGTAATAAATAATAAGGTGTACTTTTGTAAGCAATTTTGACTCGAGATTGCCAAAATATGTCAAATGTAACGTAACCACAGACTACTATAAAGCGTAACTGAGAGTTAAACGAGGTATTGGAGCTCAGTTAAGATAATCTTGCAGTTAAGGCACTTAAACGTCGGTTACGTTGTGGTGAACACTAAAAATTGTTTAACCAACAGTTAAACTGGCAGTTAAAAGTTTGGTGAACTCCACCCTTATAAAACTAAAAGTCATTAAATAAACATAGTATCAAATTCAAAATTCAAATTTAAAAATAATAATAATACGATGTTATATAGCCTAAGGCCTTCCTCGATAAATGGTCTATTAAACACAAAAACATTTTTTTATTCGCACCAGTAGTTCTTGAGATAAGCGCGTTCAAACAAACAAACAAACTCTTCAGCTTTATAATATTAATTATTCAAAATAATTATATAAAAATTCAAATATTTAAATATTATTATCATATTTTGTGATATAATCCCTATAAGTACATCGATCTAATCGGGTTTGCCTTGTAGACGAATCATGCGAGCTTCTTTGTTGCTAAATAATGGAAATGTTTATTAATATACTGCCGAACATCGGTGGCTATATAACGAGCCTACGAACTCTAAATGATCACAGTTACACATTGTCAGTTAACTTTGACGCACACGATGGTAAGTCAAGAGCTTACTTCATTTATTAAAATAACTAAATCTATTTATCAATAAAGATTGAACAATCATGAATTTAGTAAACCTATTTATTGTAAACCAGTGAGTGCTCGTGGCTTCGCTCGAAGTAAATTTTGCATCCCTATTTCACCCCTTTAACCTCGTAACGCCCAATGTACATTATATTGTACAAAGTAACGTTAAGCATTCCAGCCTGAACTAAAAAACTAATTCAACACATAAACGCCCAATGTGCAATGCGATGTACATTCAATTGTGATGGAGATTTTATTTTAAATTTTTGCGGCAGTTGAAATAGTACCGAAACGTTATGATTGGTGGATTTACAAGAAGTAAATATGACAGCTGACATTTGGGACTAATCCATAGACACTACAATACTTTCGCCATTTTTGCAACCGTGCGACCGGCTCGCCGAACAGGTGAGTTTGAATAGCGATTTTTTATACATTCATACAGATATTAAATTTAGAAATAGGAAAATAACACAGATTATAATGTTATTTCTTAGAAATTTGTGTTATTTTGAATCAATCTTACGGATTACTTTTCTATATGGGTTTAAAAAATTGTGTTCATTGTAATGTACAATGGGCGTTTATGTTAAGTTATTAGACTAAAAATGTTGTTATTGTTTCCAGCTTTTTTGAGAAAACGATAATGTATTGTAGGGACAAGATAATAGGTCAATTTTGACAGATGTCAGTTTTATATTCATAGTGAGGTGACCTGCTTAAAAACATCGATTAAATGAATGAATCGAATGAATCGATACAGACTTGAAACACATGTGAATTTTAAAAATGATCATGCGAATCCCTGTCCCATTATTATTTTTTCTTTCATAAATTAAAGGAGCAAAATAAGACAAGTACCTACGTAATTTAACAAAAAAATTGCTTTTATTCACTTGAACTATCGGAACTGCTATCTTCATCACTGCTGTCAGCACTCAGAGATATTATTAATTCATTTTCAATAATATTGTCTATTCTCACATCTCGTTCAAAATCTTGTAAAATTATTTTCTTTGTCTTCTCTACGACTTTTCGCCAGTCTTCTGTAGTGACTTCTGCACATGCAGTTTGTAGCAGAGTCAGCAGAGTAATTAGGTTTTACTATAATCACAACGTGGTTATAAATTTATGGTGATTTTTCTTCACAAGTAATCATTGCATTCGATTCAACTTACAATCCTATCAGCTTTCGATTTTTAGAGTAACATCCCTAGTGTTTAAAAAGAAAAAGGGTTGACTGACGCAACATTGTAACGACGTTCAGTTCTTTAGATCAGAAATTGTTTATTATGTTTAGAATGGTTTATTAGTAAAAGCAAATCGTAAAATTACTCGTATCGGTCATTATTACAATAAATATGTAAACGTAATTGAAAAAAGTTAAGCAATTGTGCAGTTCTTATTTTATGCCCGCCGTTACAAGGTCACGTTGTTGAATTTTGATGAAATGTCAAAAGTGACCTATTATCTTGTCCCTACTGTAGTAATAAAGATTTGTTAAATGAAATTGAAATATATATTTTTTACCGTGTGATGAAGATGCACTATAACCGCACATTATTTATGCCACGGTTGCAACATTAGCTTGTGCCTGACTAAATTAAAAAACTGTTTTTTTTATTTTCACTGCATTAGTGACGAATAATTAATTCAGTCAAATTAGAAGAATAACAATGTTTAAGTTATTGTGTTTTTTAGGGTTCCGTACCTCAAAAGGAAAAAACGGAACCCTTATAGGATCACTTTGTTGTCCGTCTGTCCGTCCGTCCGTCCGTCTGTCAAGACCCTTTTTCTCAGGAACGCGTAGAGGTATGAAGCTGAAATTTATATCAATTACTCAGGTCTACTGTCCCTTGAAGCTGTGAAAAAATCAAACTTCTAAGCCAACGCAATCAAAAGATACAGCCATTTATGCCGCAAATTTTCGACACTTGCAAGGGGATCAAAACCTACAGGGTGCTTCCCGTGAACTCAGAATCTTGAAATTTGGTACGAAGCAACGTCTTATAGCATAGATAAAGGAAAAATTACGAAAACCATAAATTTTTAGTTACATCACAAAATATTTTTTTTTTTAATAATCTTAAACTTACTACCCATTTCCTCATAAACGCGTAGAGGTATTAAATTGAAATTCATACCAAATACTCAGGTCTATAATACCTTTAAGCTGTAACAAAATCAAACTTCTATGTCAACGCAATCAAAAGAAACAGCAATTTAAGCTGCATATTTTGAAACTCGCAAGTACTTGCAGGGGAATCAAAACCTAAAGGGTACTTCCAGTCGACCTTGAATCTTGAAATTTGGCATGAAACAACGTTTTATACCACACATAAAGGAAAAATTCCGAAAACCTTAAATTTTTAGTTACATTACAAAATATATATTGTGTAAACCTTGCAGGTTTGTACGGAACCCTCGGTGCGCGAGTCCGACTCGCACTTGGCCGGTTTTTTTTATATTTCATAGACGATATTTTTTAGGTCATTTTTGTTTTCTAACTAAAATTAAAGAAGAAAAATGCATTTTTTTATTTTTATTTGATTTATTTGACACAAAAGTTTGTTATTTATGTTTATTTTTGTTGTTTAGTTGAAAATAAGGCTGATTTCTTACAGTTAAGCTGATTAAAACAATAAACATAAGTTTGATAAAAAATATTTTTATTAGATTTGCATCACATAAACGCCCAATGTACATTATAATGAACATGATATAAATAATTAAAATCAGGTGTACTATACTCCATTGTACCCCTTAGTACCCAGAAAAATTATGAAATAAATCCTGGTTGAGTTAAACTCTAAAAAAATCGTCAAGAGTGCGCGGGCGGTACCCGTGTTAGATTAAATTGTACATTGTATTGAACATTGGGCGTTTAGCACGACTTACCTAGCTTGAGCGTTACGAGATTAAAAGTGGCATTTCCAAAAATCCTTTCTTAGCGAATGCCTACCTACATCTCAAAATCTACCTTCATTCCAAATTTCAGCCCAATCCGTCCAGTAGTTTGGGCTGTGCGTTGATAGATCACTATATCAGTCAGTCAATTAGTCAGTCAGTCAGTCACCTATATATATATATATATATATATATTAAAATGCTTGGTATATGAACTGTTTTCCTGATAGAAAATTGGCCCGTGTTAGAATTTTCTTTATCAATATACCCAAAACAAATCTAGCACGTTTTACAAGTATAATGATAGTATTAAAATGATTGAATTTAATACCAGTTGCTAAATATTACTTTTCTAGCTATTGATTATAACAAACGAGATGCAGAGGAATTTTAAAAATTCTTACTAGAAGTGTTCATTATGACTATAATTAATCAAACAATCATCATTATAAAGAAACTCTATGTTGAGTTAAATAAATAAATAGTTTTTTGTTCAAAAAATTTTAACAAACATTCGTAGTTCATTGTACCATGATTCACTGCAACCAGTGCACTAACGTTAGTAGGTGTTCTAAGCCCTTTACAAGGTATCACAAAAGATCCTGTGTTGCAGGGCATCATTGCTGCGGCAGGCTTTTTGTTCTTGGGTACTATAATAAATAAATAAATATTTCAGGACATATTATATCACACAGCGCCATGTAGTTCCATACTAAGCTTACGCTTATAACGTTGGTACTAAGTAACGGATATTATAAATACATACATATATTTTTTTCTTAATTTTAATTTTCAGACATGTATATATCATAACTTTTAACAATTACCAGTAAAGTATGTACAGTTATACTATAAGTATATACAAAAATGACTTAAAAATACAGAAAACTTATACAAAACAGATATTTAAATAATATTTTAATATTTACTTAAACATATATACTTTTTCTTTCGTAAATACATACTTATTATACATAGAAACGACCAGACTTATCACAAATAGTTATAATTTTTAAAATTCATAATTACTTGTGCTATGCGGTAATCAAACCCGCAACCCTAGATTGGGTAGAGAGAGCAGTCAATTATCGGATGATTTTCTTCCAGAAATCCTTCGTAGCTGTTTTGGCCCTGGTGGCTCTCGCCGCCGCCGACGTGTCTCAAGTCGGCGAGTTAGGTGTGTTTGGTAACGACGACCAACCACGTGAAAACGATTACAGTTTCATAACCAATAACGGAGAAATCGCCGTCGAGAAGGACGATGGCACTGTAAGTAAAGTTTATGTTTACAAGGCAATTCAACCTATGCTAATTGGTTTTCCTCTTGACTTTGATGTGCCTCATTTGCTATCGTTTTTCTACAATGCCACGTGGTTTGCCCAGGAAGAACCGGTTCAATCTTACTCTGAAGATCGCCACTTATAATTATTCTCAAGGAAAGTAGTGCAGTGATTTTATATTTCGATAGATAGGTAAGAATATATTGGGTCGGTTACATTTCTAATACACTTGCCAATTTATATTTGATTTCGGACTTCGAACGACATTTGAGAAGCACGGATGATGGTCCAGTTATGCAAATGTTATATTTTAAACCTTGATACTAAATATGTAAGGTCAAGAATTTACGTAATAATGGAAATCAAATACATTTTTGGATCATCATCTAAATATCACATGATGTTGACCTTTGCCTGTAAGGACCACAATATCCTGTGTCTTCCGTGGAAGGACCTGGCCCTGACCCACCACGATGTATCTGCCCAAGAGAACTCCCTTAACAAATTAATTCTGAGGGGGAGTCATGACCCTCAGTCATGAGGAAATACGACTCGAGAGAGAGACAGATACATCTGATACAACTGATAATAATTTATACTAAAATATTTTTAAATATCAAGTTAAATTTCCCATTATTGAGGATCGTGAGTCCCCCATTTATAAACATTTTATTAATAATTTTGATGAATTATAAGTCAATGAACAAAATTTTCAATGAAATAATCATAATCTACTTATAATATTATTACAAAATGAAAAAGCAATTGCACCCATTATAACAATTTCGCAATTAATATTCGTCTATTACTATTGAGCATTCTCTTTCACTTTGATACAGATTGAATTGATGAAATAGGAAAGTACTCTTGAACAAGTACATTGTGATGAGCGTGGAATACCGCTTCCTTCTACGGAACAACTATTTTTATCGGCATAGGTTTTATCCTTAAATGAAAGCAGACGCTTCAACAGAGGAGCCACAATCACTTTTTATTTGAAAAAAAAAAGTAAAAAAGCAGTAATATAGCAAATTGTTAGATGGATTTACTATCATTGATATTTTATAATTAATAAGCAATTTGATTATTGTTCACAACAAATTAATTACAATCCAATAATTTTGTAAGCAAATATTCGAAGAATAATTCGAATGTCAACGTCAAATCTTGCTTGACTTATTCCTATATTTAATACTTCTATCACACTAATCAAAAACTGCCCCAATACTGCCACAACAGTCAATCAACAATGGTCGATTTTTATTGTCAATATCTTGTTTTATGTTTAAAATGCTAGAAATGTGTTTTTGTATTATATTCCTTAAATCTATACTTCTATACTAATATATAAAGCTGAAGAGTTTGTTTGTTTGTATGCTTGTTTGTTTTTTTGAACGCGCTAATCTCAGGAACTACTGGTCCGATTTGAAAACATATTTTTGTGTTTGATAGACCATTTATCGAGGAAGGCTTTAGGCTATATAACATCACGCTGCAACTAATCGGAGCGAAGAAATGACGGAAAATCTGAAAAAATAACGGGGAAAATTATTCATCTTTGAGGGCTTCCGTTGCATGCGCTGAAAAAACGGTTCAAGATATCACAAAAATATGTATGAAAGAATTATTTCTCTTAAAATAATCTAACAAAATGTCTCAACCATATATGTCTATCTTTTAAGGTTAACTCACTAGAACCGTTTTTATCTTTACTAATATTATAAAGCTGAAGAGTTTGTTTGTTTGAACGTGCTAATCTCAGGAACTACTGGTGCGAATTGTTTTTTTTTAATTAAACTTTTATTGGAAAATGAGCGAAAATAATCACGACCGGCAGGATTCGAACCTGCGTATTTCTGCTACCGTCAGAACGCCTTAACCACTATAGTTTAATTTAAAACAACCATAGTGCAGGTTAGCACTTAATAAATTAACTCATATTTTTTTTGTTAATAGACTATTTATCGAGGAAGGCTTTAGGCTATATAACATTATGCTGCAACTAATAGGAGCAATGAAATAATGGAAAATGTGGAAAAAACGGGGAAAATCATCTTTGAGGGCGTCTTTTGCGAGCGCTGCGAAAACGGTTCAAGATATCAAAAAATATGTATCAAAGAATTATTTCTCTTCAAATGATATAACAAAATGTCTGCAACAGTATATGTCTATCTTTTAAGGTTAACTCAATAAACCCGTTTTTATGGTAATAACTATTCCACGCGGACGAAGTCGCGGGAACCAGCTAGTAAGTTATAATGATCAGTTTTGTGTGTCATATATTATATGAAGTAATAATGATGTAAGTATGCCTACTTGCTAGTTCACTGTATTATACTATTGCATTATACTTGCTAGTTGCTCACCGAAAGGTAAACTTGTGGCGAATGTTCCTGTATTTTTATGTTTTTGCCATCTGTGCAAAGCAAACCCATGAGTGCAATAAACGATTTTGAATTTGAATTTGAACACCGCACGATATTTATGAACTTTTTTCTTTTCAGGGTGGCCATCTCCCCACTCCTCCTCCGCAGACCATCCCCGAGCTGCATATGCATTACCAGTTGAAGGCGGGGGCACCTGGGGCGTCCGTCTGGAGGTTCTAACTCTAACCCTTTACTCTAACGTGACACTGCTAGTTAGTAATGTCTAGTCGAAAATAAAAAAGTTGTACAGTTATGTTGAATTTTAATGTTTAAAGCTTGATTACAGGCATTTTAAATAGGAATGTCAACGACAGTGTTCTTTGTGATATTGACAGGATTGTATAGAAAGATAATCGAAGTAACTAAAGTGTTAAGTTTTACTTCCCTTGTTTTTATGTATTGTTCTTACAAAGATTAAAGCTAAATGTTAAGCCCAAATATTTCTTTCTATACAGATCTGGGATACAAATCATGATTTTGTGTGTGGTTTAAACCATACTATGACATTAAGCGACCCGAGTGAACCTCTAATATGTTATTATGTCATATCTATACTAACAGAAGAGTTTGTTTGTTTGAACGCGCTAATCTCAGGAACCACTGATGCGAATTGAAAAAATATTTTTGTGTTGAATAGACCATTCATCGAGGAAGGCTTTAAGCTATATAACATCACGCTGCAACTAATAAGAGCGAGGTAACAATGGAAAATGTGGATAAAACGGAGAAAATTATTCATCTTTGAGGGCTTCCGTTGCGTGCGCTACGAAAACGGTTCAAGATATCAAAAAATATGTATGAAAGAATTATTCCTCTACCTCTAGAAATCTGAAATTCCGGTATAAAATATCCAAAGTCATCATTTAATTAGGAAGCTCTCAACCCCTTATTTATTCATCACAAACGCAAATCAACTGGCGAACTCACGCATCATAATTCCAATACAAACATAATAAGCGAGCAAACAGAACATCTCAACCAATAGACTCCTAACCTATCTGTATTAAAATGGAAATTGCAGATCTACGAGTGTTTTCTTTGATCTATAAAAACCGCACAAGTGCATGCTGATCAGCCTGACGATGAGGTCTGGATCATAGAAAAGTGAAATAGAAGTACAGTCACTTTTTCTACATTAGATTTTGAGCTATCTATAATGAAATAATATTTATTCTTTCCGAATCTAATGGTAATTGAAACCTTATTAATGTAGGTCATATGTATATCGAAATTAAAGTACTTAAAAGCATATCTTGGAATGTCTGCCCTGTGGACCGGCCCAGATATCGCTTGAATGACACCGTGGAAGCGGACCTGCGTGAACTGCGAGTTGCATGTTGGCAGGAGGTGGCTCAACACCGACGTAGATAGTATTATCTTGTTTCGGAGACCAAGACTCACTTCGGGTCGCTTTTTTTTTCACATTAGATAGACTCACGCTTGACTACAACTTGCCTGATGTTAAGCAACGTTGTAATCTACGATCTAGCGCGCTTGCCTAGAAGAAACCGGTTTACTCTCGACTTGAAGACCGACAAATTATAGTTCAAGGGGAATAGAGATTCGGGCAAGGAGTTCCACAGTTTAGCTGTTCGCACGATGAAAGTCGAAGCAAACCGCTTGGTGCGAGTCTTTGGAACCTCAACTGTATAACGGTGCCTTCTTGTCGTACCTCTACTCGTACGATGGTAAAATGGGGCTGCAGGAATTAAATTATGTAATTCCTCCGCACACTCTCCGAAATGCAACCTGTAAAAAACCGAAAGACTGGCCACCTTACGGCGGTGCTCAAGGCTTTGTAATTTTGAGCTACAGAGTGAGTCTTTCGCGATGAGCTTTTTAGCCCGCTTCTCAATTAACTCTAACGCCTCAAGCTGGTACTTGGCAGATCCATCCCAAAGGTGCGAACAATACTCCATACACGACCGGACTTGCGCTTGATACAAGGTCAGCAGCTGCTCCGGAGTGAAATATCGTCGCACCTTGGAGAGGATACCCAGCTTCTTGGCTGCAAGTTGAGCTTTAGTCTCAATATAGGAGCCAAAGTTGAGGGTCGGAGTCAAAGTGACACCTAGCAACTCTAGATGGTCGGTGATGGGCACGGTTACATTTCGGAAAGAAGGCGCCATTACAAATGGCCTCCTCTTTTTGCAGAGAAAAGACACGCTTGTGTTTTTGAGGCATTAAACTTGACCAGATTGGCATCGCTGCGCCAAATGAGTAAGTAAGTAAGTACATATATTGAAATTACGTGACCAAATAATAATAAATAAGTGACCAGCCTGATCACCCCCACTTGCCACTTCAGTATAATAAAATTGATTTTTTTTTACATGGTCTGAATACTGATTTGTTCGCAGATATAGTTGATATTAGACTACTGAATGTTTCCGCTTTTGCCCTCGTTACGTCGACATAATGAAATCGGTTAAAAAGTAGCCAATGTCTTTCTAGCGCCACAAATCTACCTTCATCACGAAGATCCGTCGCTCCAAAGATGCGTGGAAATGAGGAAGCAACACACTTAATTTCAGTTATAGTTTTGATAAGTAGTAGAATAGTCAGAGAATTTATAATGTTGTAGTTAGGAGTCTCTAAGTATTATGTCTATGGACAAAACACAAAAGTTCCGTTAATAGGCTCTGTGAAACCAGAACAATGGTTGATCCGGCTTTTCAGTAGGACTGAATTCCGGTATGTGGATGTCCATACCGATACATATTTCATAACGGTATTACACAAATTATTATTTTTTAGATTCTTTATTTGATTAACTGCAAGTTACAACGAGTGATCCATTTTTTTAATATAAGAAAAACTAAAAGTCACAACACAGGCTATTGTGACATGCAGGGTTTGCCTATTAGTGAATAGTAATCCATAAAACCCTAGTTTTAGAAATCTTCTATGTACTGCCTTACTGTACAACTCTTTGGAAAGTTCAAATTACCCAAAAGGGTTATTTTTAGTAGGACATAACATAAACATAAAGCTGTTTTATGTTTTTATGAATAAACACAAAAACACAAGTTTTATGTTTATGTTAATTATATATGCATTTATTCTACGTAGTTTTTGTCATGGTATTTAATGTTTAAGTCTACCTAGTTAAAAAACGAAACACAAGCGCTGAAATCGTAAACACCCTTTGCTCACAAATATTTTAAGTTATCCATATTGTCTCTTGGTGTGTCGTGAAAACTTACCGCAAGAGTGTGCCACTCTCAATGTACGAATTTATTTATGAGAAAGAGTTTTCTCTGTCTGGTTACGGGTGTTTTTTGCCTGAAACTAATGTAAGTACATAAATTAATTTTGTTCAATATGAAATTCACTGTACGAAACTAACACTAGTACTAAATCTCGTAAAGCGAAAATGACTTTTTAAATGTCGGTTACTTATAGCAATAAACATTTGTGGAAGCCGTTACGTTTTTAACGTAAACGGAAACCGGTATAAAACAAATTATTCTTAAATATTTGTATCTTATTTTGTAGACACTAACAATCCGAAACATTCACGCTTGACTTAAACTAGCTTGATGTCAAGCAACGTTGCAATCGTCCTATTGGTATTTGAGTAAATATAAATTTCCGGTTATTCAGTCTCTGAAACAAGGGCGGTCTGCAGCAGGCGGACAAATATTGTCCCCAAACCAACAGGCTTCATTAGCAATGATGTAATTAATTTCACAGTTCGATGGATGCGAGGAAAATAGATGCAGTTGCTTCTGTAAACTGTCAGAGTGGACGGCTTTAACAACTTGTTGTTGTTATGGGGTATAGAAGCTGTATAGCCTAGTTCAATACTTACATACGTAATTTTTTTGTTTCTGCCTATTTGTCTACACGTGTTATTCATTGATTATAAAGTGACATTGACATTTGGGAGCTTCAATAGGTCGGGCAACAAGTTAATTATTTGGTCTGTTATCAGTTTACCCTGTATAACAAAGGTCAATTTCATGTAAAATACTAATAGTTACCAGCAGTTGTGGTAGAATTGAGAGGCAGAAAAACCCTATTAGAATGATCCCAACTATCCAGTATAAAAAAACCCAAATAATTTATTAAGAGAATTTATTTCTGATTTTTGTAAGTTCTTTCTGTATGTTTAAGTAATGTTTGTATATAATATGGATAGTTTTGCAAATTTGCAGCGATTTTGTGCAGTTATTAGATTAATGAGATTTCCGTTCAACAACACCTAAAAAATTTCTACAGCACATAGATTGATTTGCTAAAAAAACATTTCCCTAACTCCGCCATCATTCGCGTATGCAAACTCATCTCGGATGCAAACCGGCGGCGAGTCGCGTAATTCAATTAAGGCGCAGTTACTCGAGCGAACTTTCATACAAAACTTAAAAACTAAGAAAAAATTGAGTAAACTTTCATACAAATCTTACAAGCTTATCGTAGATATGTAATTATTATTTGACTTGTTCATCAAATTATCAGTTTATGAATATTCTTGTCAAAAGTAATAAAATATCTTGTACACCACAAATGAGTTGGTTCTAAGCAAACATGCGTCCTGAGCTTAAACAGTGCTTGACATCAGAGGGTCCGATGTCAAATGTAATCTTATTAAACGTCATAAAACATAAACTTACAATCGGATTTTTCTTCAAGCTCTTGTTTTGGATTACAAATTTAACTTAAGATTCATTAGTTAAACATTTTTAGTTTTTGAACTTTCCATACAATAGTTTGTATGAAAGTATGTATAGGCTAATGCGCCTTAACTGCATTTGAGTCCCACTCAAAGCGGCCTCGCCTTATCGAATTTGGCATTTGTGCCAAAACGCACGTAAACGGGAATCCATCGAGAAGTGTTAATTAATGATCAGGCGCTTTGTTTTATTGTGAAATTACAGTAAGAAGCAATTTGAAACAGTGCATACAGCTCTTTCTCTTTTTTCCATTAAATTCATTATTTAGGGTTGGTTAGTATTTAATGGTGGCCAATTTTGGGCTATAGCTTGGGGGAAATCTGTAAAAAATATTCACCGTTTTTAAGGGGTGATGAACTACACACTTATTGTAATTTCTGACGTTTTGTAAGTTTTAAGTTTTTGAAGAAAAGAAATCCTAACAGATTTTATTATTTCTTTTAATCATCATCATCCGCAGCGCTTGAAATCCCATTGCTTGGCCTTCTTTTAGATATATACCATCTGCGTCGATTTTGTGCAGCTCTCGTCCAACATTATGTATGTAAGAAATTCTTTACAGGTTTGTTTCCTGTCATTATCATCATACGTACGAACAGGTGGTTCTTTCCATACATAATAATATTGACAACATATTCATATCACGTGAATCCTTAGCTGATCTTATTTGCGAAGGCGACGTTATTTTCACGATCAAAAAAGTAATTTCATTTTATTACGGGACATTTCTTCCTTACGTCGAAGCCGGGAAACGTATGTAAATGAAAATTTATTCGCATCCGGTTACACATTTCCGCAGTTTCTGATGGAAGCTAAGGAATTGTGTTGTGACGAATTTGAGCTAAGTATTCTTTAATTCATTACCTTTTTTACGCATTACAGATACATATTTGATTTCTAGGTTAACTGAAGTGACACTCGATAAAATTTAACTGAATATAAATTATTGTATCTTTATCTAATCTTAATCTGTCGACCAAAAAATAATTCAGGGAACTGCTCGAGTAATCATTGGATGAGTTGAGAGTAAGTTACAGTAAAACGTTTTTTGCGAGCTAAGTGTACACATCGCAACCATTTCTAGTATTCTAATGAAAGCCACAATCGTTCTCATCGCGCTGCATACATCAGTCCCGGGTAATTCCACAGTTGTCGTCTCACATCCACTTGTATTAGACGCCTCACCTGGGAGCGCCCGATAACATCGCTAACTCGTGTGCTGCTATTGCTGTTAGAGCCTTACTATTGGTAGTTTAATTTTTTTACATGGAATTAGTTTGCGCTTGACTAAATATAACCTGCCTGATGTTAAGCATTGCTGCTTAGGGTGTAACAGGCTTACCTAGATGATAACTTTTAACTCTTAATTTGAAGACCCCTGGATTCTAGTTCGTAGCTACTCGTAACACAGATTCTGGTAAAGCGTTCCAAAGCGTTGCCGTCCGTACAATAAATAAAGAGAAAAAGTCGAGTATCAGAAAAATATATTTCTTACATAATTATAATTAGGTCTTTATTGCACACCAACACAAGTTATGCAAAGTAAAATACGAACAAATAATAACGTGCAAATGGGCGGCCTTATGGTCTTTAGCGGTTTCTTCCAGGCAACCTTTTTTACATTTTCTAGGTTATACCTTATTTAAGCAATTTATTCGTGGTTTACTTTATATTGGACCGCATTGCCTTGTAACTTTTGATGAAATGCCCATCGATTAATTGCCCTGGCTTAATCAATTTGGATGACATTACATCTAAAAATAATATGCTTATTTGTTTATAATTCAATATTTATTTAACTGTATATTTCCTTGTAAATGTTGTATATACATATGTAAATAAACTTACATGAAATAATCAAAATACTTTGATAAAATCTGTTCTGTATCTATTATCATATAAACATCTTTTAATATCTGCTAAATCAATGTCCAGTAATAATATTTTAAACGTCTTTTGTTAGGTTTCCAGTAGTAGCAGCCTAGAATGCAATAGTGCCGGGATGCATCCTACCGTAGCAGAGGACATTTACATTTGAGAAGATACAGTAAACTGCTTATAGCGAGAACGCAATCAGCTTTTAGCTAAGTGCATTGTAACCAATCATTGTGGACCGTGGACCGCATAGAGCTATCGTTATTGTGTTTGCAAGAGATTGAAATTAATTTATGTTTAGATGGATTTAGACTTGGAGTTCGTTGCAGTAGGTATCTAGGTCTCTCTCTTTCAGTCGTATTTCCTTATAAATCCGTACTACACTTTTTTTCTCAAGTTAGTTTTATCGACTTTATACGACTTATCATTGAATGTGACTTGTTGAAGTTTACCTTTACAAAGTACCTACATCGTATTTCCCTATTGATTTCTATTAGATGTTAATGTGATTTGTTGAAGTTTACCTTTACAAAGTACCTACATCGTATTTCCCTATTGATTTCTATTAGATGTTCCTTAGTCACGCGAAACAGTAATACATCTCTTACCAAGCTAGAGTGAGAAAATTATTGATATAGCTAGGTGCTTATTATGTATGTATGTTGTGTAGTTCACAAAAATAATAAAATGCATAGTTTAGTGTTTGTTTAGTGCACAGATTTAGGAGTAGCCTCTAAAATCTTAAAAGCTTCTTAATTTTTTTATCTACACTCTAAAACTGTAAAAAATATTATAATTTAATGAACACGTTATGTTATATTGTTATCAAAATTATTTTTATTTTCAAATAGAAAATTTGATTTTATTTAAAAAAAACTTACAGAACCTAAATTACTTAAATATTTTTTTACGATCCATTGTTTTACTTCACAAACACAGATCCACCATTGTAATGTAAAATCCATAATTTATTTGGAGACAACAATTTTAAACAGAGAGCACAATCAATTTTCTTTACCCTTCAATTACGTATTCCCCTAAAAAGTAACAGGAATTTCGTAAAGGGCTTAGTGATTCTAATTATACGGGGTGCTTAGTTAACGTAGACATACATCAACAAACGTCGCGTATGGCAACAAACAATTTCATATAGAAGTGGTTCCTAAGAAAAAAACATTCAGATGTCAGCGGCCCTTAACGGCTTGATTAACTCTCGACATCAGAATCGGCCACTCTCATTCGATCAGAAGAAGATGTTGATTTGATATGAAAATATATTACTGCGTTACGAGAGCTAATGTTTGATACAAATTCAAAAAACTACTTGATCAAAATATATCATTTCATTTGAGAGCTACAATGCCGCGGAGTACCTTACAAATAAACAGATAAGTACATTGATAAAAAGATAAATAAACATGTCAACTATATAATATGTAATCTCTAGATATATCTCTCGATTTAAGCCAGGGGTTGATAAAACAATGTTGTGTCGTTAGCATCTTGTATTTTATTAACATAAAGCTATTATTAACGGTTGACACTCTCGTGTAATTTCGCGTTTCTTGTTTACTCGTTTCGGGTGTAATGACCGTACGTTCTGCAACTGCGGCAGCGAGCAGACTGCTCTTGTATTTAGCCCTGCCAGTTAGACATTTTAGCATCGTCATTTGAAGCTACCCGCTCAAAGCAAACACTGTCCAATATGTAACATGCTTATACAAGAATGGAACCGGCTAGCAAACGAGGCTATCGGAACAATATCCTAGACCGTAATGATTGCTTACCATCAGGCGGATTACGGTCAAGTGCAAACCCATTCCTTGTAAAAAAAAAACATATCGTGAGCAAAACATATTTGTTTTAAAACCGGTTTGCACTTGACCATAGTTTTCCCGATGGTAAGCAATAGCTACTCACTGCTCACTCGCACAAAACTAGCACTGTGGTTCAATAAAGAACATGCTTGTACTGGAATGAAAGCGGCTCATATTATACGCGGCCAAAACACACCGTAAACAAAAAAATCTCGGGTTTTACGCCAGCTGTCGTGCTAGTCGCTCAAGTATGTCCCGATTTAAAACGAGGACAACGATAGCATAGAAACATTTCGTGGGGCATTTTTCTTCATTTTACCTTATTTGAATAACGAAAATGTATTTTACCTGAGCGTGGTTTACAAGTTAATTCCGCGGAAAAAGTTAGGAAACGGGCACAATTAAAATTGTTATTTTTACGACGACGTAATTTTTCGAGACGTTTTCTTGATAAGATTTAGGAGGATCGAGAATAAGTTTTTTTGGAGCCAAATTTATTAGATTGAAGATGACATACATCATATTCAATCTAAATATACAAAACTGGACGGATCGCACTGAAATTTGGCATGCAGGTAGATGCTATGACGTTGGCATCCGTTAAGAAGTTTCACTTCTTAATGTGAGCAAAACCGTGAGCACCCACTAGTTATATTATATAAATTCAGTTACTTTCTCAATCTTTTAACTAAAAAATTTAGGAAGTTTTTAAAGTACATATGTACATAAATAGTTATCAGCTAGGTAAGCGTGTTTCACTTTAGGCTGCAGAATTGCTTAACATCAGACTGGCTATAGTCAAACGCGAACCTAAGCAGTCTACGAAAAGAAAAATAAGGAAACCAAAAAAGTTTTTCAACCCCTATCTTGATTCTCCCAAATTTAAAGAAAGTATATACATAACCTCAGTAATCAGGAAGGAAAAGGTCTAAAGTCTTAATTTTATTGGCAATACTTTAATTCAAAGATGTTATCTAGCGTCTCCATCAACCGGGCGGCGTTTTTTACCAATTTAATTAAACTTTGAACATTTCAGTCGCCGCCGCTTCTTTATGTCTGAGTAGAAAAGTTTCGCTATAAGTCACTTTGTATGATTATGTGTGAGAGGGATTTGATGATGACATTTAGATATTTTTTAAATTTTCTTCTGTGAATTTCAAAGCTCTTTGCATCCTAAAATAAATAAGTAAACAGTGAATTTCATAAAAATAACAGCTAACTAAGATAAACTGGTCAAAACCAGTTCATTTTTTTATTTGAAATATAGATATTACTTATGTCACTTTATCTAAAATATACAACAAATCAATAATAGCATGTACATATTACAATTTAATATTTATGGAGTAAATAGACCCATACTCAAGGTTATAAATTTCACAAATACGTTTAAATACCAAGTGTTTACATTTAATTTTAAAGTAACTCAATTTAATTGTATTGTTCTCAATGTAAGTAGGTACTCCGTCCATTTCACTTTATTACAAGGCAATAACACAAATTTCCTACAAAAGAGCCCCCAAGATGATAGGTAAAACGAAAACAACAATTTCATTACCGTAATCCATTTCACGGGTCACAAATAAACCTCGAAAGAAAACCTTAATGCTATCAAAGAAGTTTTATCTTCAGAAGCCAGCTAGATTCATGCGCCATGCGGAAAACAGCTACACGCATGCGCAAAAATTATTTGCGTGTGAATAAAATCGGAACAAAGACGTTCTGAAAGATCGTAGTAAAATATGGGACAGTGCTGCCAACAGCCTTGCATAAGATTATGTTGCGAGGTCCCTATATCCATGGCGTCGAACAAATGACAGTTTTGACAACAAACGCGACCAAAGCAAATGTTTTTCTCCATTTCACAATTATCTCGAAACAATCATGTTTATTTTAATCTCAAACCGATATTCTCGTTTATTCTAACTATATTTAGTTGTTTAACACAAAATTCTCACGGTGGTGATATTATTTAGAGGTTACTTTGGTCCTGTGTTTACGGATTGAGCAGTGTAAATAATTCAAAACTTCTGCAGTAGTGTCCTTTGAAGTTTATTGTTATTTTGTGTTTTTATTCCGTGATTGTGTGAGTGATCTTCGAGCCTATCAGGAAAACAGAAGGCGAGGAATTGCTACGGAAGTTAAAAGGTACGTGAATTTCGTAATTCAGAATGAACACAAAAGATCATAGTAGCAAAGGGTCACAATCACCTCTCAAAAATCTCAAGGAAACTAAACCTTACTTCACAGGCTTATGGTTTGTGTTATATTGAATAGATTATAGAAGCCTTATAAATCATAACATTGTATTGTATTTCTATTGTAGAGTGGTGCACAAATTTACGGTAAAAGATATTATTTGTGTATGGATATCGTGCTTTGTATATTATTTTTAGGAGTCAAAGCAATTCAATTCATATTTTGAAAAATAGGTAAAGTTATTTTCATTATGCTTCTATACAATTACTAGGAATAGTTACTTTTATCTGAATTAGGTCATTCTTTTGGTCAATTTCTTTTTTCAACAATTTAATTGCTAATCAATTTCTACTTTTATCTAATTGAAATAAAATTTCATGTTGACAACCGACATATTATAGCCTACCAAATGACTCGACCTGTCCATGTATGGTCCAAAAAACTGGTATACCTAATATGAAAGAATAACGTAAGCCCAACAATAATAGGATATAGTAATAAGCTATTTGCCGTCATGATTATATTGCCTATATTTCGGTACCTATACTTTTGTTAGAGGTTTTTTTATAACAATAAGAAGCTTAACTTCGATTATCATCGACAAGCTTGATTCGATTCGAGAAGATCGAATCGAATAAACTTTGTTATCACAACAAAAACTGGATTCGCGAATGGATTATAAAAGCTGGTGCAGGAATAAAAAGAAAATCGGAAAATGCCACGTAGCTTGCTACGTAGACGTATGCTATAGAGTGATACGCGCGTAGCAGCATTCGTAGCAACGCTTAATGCGATAACATTCTTGAGTTGAGTAGTTATAAGTAAGTAAACATTTATGCAGTCAATTTAATTCATTATTTTCATTACAAGTGCATATGTAGTTGTAATAAAAATAATGAATGGAATTGAATATTATTATAGCTTTATACTTATTAAGGTACGTAATATGTAGAAGGTAGTAATATTAACAAAGCCAATGAAGATTTGCCAAAACCATTTTTTAAAACTGACTGTAATTAGTGCATAATAATTTAAATTTAAATATTTTTTTTAACAAAGCTTTAGAAACTTATATAATTTCATCATATCCCTCATTCGTCTGTGATAAAACTGATTAGGTACATCATCGTCTAATCTCACATAGGTTCATAATACAATACATAACCAACCGATTACAAAGAACCATAATAGATACTGGATCTAGCCATTCAAACTTTTTTCCCCAACCATTTCATCCGAGGCCCTCTTCAACAACTATTCTTCGACAACCGAAGGTCACGTGAAGCATCCTCCTAGTTTATCGGACCCAATCTCTACTTATTTTCCAATTTCATTCGGTAATTTTGCCGGAAACCTCTTGAACTATGTGCGGTTGTGTCCTCGCAAGATAGT
Source organism: Macaria notata (assembly GCA_927399415.1). Lineage (NCBI taxonomy): Eukaryota > Metazoa > Arthropoda > Insecta > Lepidoptera > Geometridae > Macaria > Macaria notata. The sequence goes on from OV656737.1 coordinate 3,934,802, forward strand.
TCTGCGCGTGGATAAAATTGAAACTACAAAGATCTCGGTAAACATGCTAGTCATAATGATCGCTCAGCTCTGATATAGGTAAGTAAGGTAAATTTTCCAAATTTTTTTACATTAAAAAAAGAGCTTATCAATGCTAGCTAAATATAATGTATTGGATCAATATCTGATCCAACACTTGTGCCGTATTTTGTATTTGTATAGTCCAAGAATTACGAGTATTTTTTGAGATATGGTTAAATTAAGACCAAAGCAATGCTTTCGGTTATTTATTTTCAAATTGCCCCTTCTAAGAGAACCCCAGTGCATGGTAGCAAGTGCTGCCATCATTTGCGGGCATAGTTGTAGTATAGGCCGGGTATTTTGATGCGGTGAACGAGCTAGGGTACATCGGGCTTGTTTAATTAAACTGCCTTTAGATCACCTGTGGGAAGAATATTAGCAAAAACATGTAGCTAGGTTGCCTAGTTGGTATTATTGTTGGCTGTTTATTAAAATTACATATGAATAGTGGATGCTCGCAGCCTCGGTGGCATTGTGTAGATATACTTACAATGCTGCTTAACATCAGGCAGGCTGCAAGCTTAAGCCTATTCCATGGTAAAATATATACTTATATATTAAAAGTATCTACTATGAAAGTTGATCTATCGGACCAACATACATAATTTTTAAATGTATAAGTATGCTATGATAGTGATTGCAAGAAAATTTAGTTTCAGTATGCTGACTGTAAGGTAGTTGTTAAGACAGTCAGTTCTTTGCCTATATAAATCAGAATAGTAAGCAAGTTTTTTCGCACTGTCTGCATCAAACAATCAAACCAATTCTGAAACCACAAAAACAAACATAACAAATTAGTAAGCCCGTCTAAGGCGATAAGGCCACCCAATGTGTAACACTTTAATCCAAGTATATTTTTTTGTTTAGTTCTATCTGTGTTTAATGGTGTACATTAAAGTTATATTCAATTTTATTAGGTACCTAGTTACTTTATACTCAAATCACATCACTTACCTACTTAAACAACGCTTTTAAGCTTCATTCTATTACATTTAATTTAAAGCATTCGAAAATTTCAAATTCCCATCATAATACTAAAAACTAGCATCGCATTAATATTATTATACATTGCGGGAAACACCCGGCTTAAGCCCCGAAATCTTGTTTACGTCTCAAATTCTTTGACTCAATAAAATTCCCCCGTGGAAAGAGTTCGGCTTATGGTGTCTGGAGGTATTGTTGTTTGAACCTACCTTTTCCCTGTTGAAGTAAATTGTGGGTTGCCCACAACAATATAACCCACAAATATATACATATACTATTAATGTGCCTATGTACATATATACGTATAAACTTTAAATGCTGAGAATTCCCTTAAACCCCAACGTTTCCTTTTTTGCAAGTGCCATATATTCTAACCTACAGTAGTGTTTAACATCAGGCTTTAGTTAAATGTAAGACTATAAAACGTAAAGTAGCCCTATGACTCTTAACTCAAAAGAAAAATAAAATAATTACACGAACTCAAAACAAGTACTTATCTGCAGTAAATAATAAAAACAATGTCACCGTAAGTATAATTTAAATAAGTAAATATGTACTTCGTTACTTATGTACTTTTCATTGATAATTGCCTGTAAGTATGTAATTTTCATTAAACTTTCTCCATGTTTTTCATATTTATCCATTACTAATTGTGCCCGCGACTTCGTCCGCGTGGAATAGTTATTTTGGACATCAAATTTATTTTTGCAAAAAAACCTCTTTAGCTCTATAAATTATAGCTGTTTATGTTACCCACGACTTGAACTGTTTTCGCAGCGCACGCAACGGAAGCCCTCAAAGATGAATAATTTTACTCGTTTTTTCCACATTTTCCACTGTTTCTTCGCTCCTATTAGTTGCATCGTGATGTTATATAGCCTAAAGCCTTCTTCGATAAATGGTCTATTCAACAAAAAAAGATTTTTTCAATTTGCACCAGTAATTTCTGAGATTAGCGCGTTCACACAAACAAACGGACAAACTCTTCATCTTTATAATATTAGTATAGATTAAGTACCTACTTAAGTACATAAAAAAATACCTAATTTCCACCATGACTTACATAATCTTAATGAAAACAGCCCACCGCCTGAGTTTTCTTTGTTCCTTGCGAGATGTTTTTGCATGCACGAGGGTCATGTAAGCGAGGTTACATTAATTACGCATCACGAATTCAGCTCACAGTGCTTCGGGGTTGAGCACCTATGCTGGAAAATTCTATAGCCAAGGATTAGGGCCGCCGTACGCAGGCGACTTTTGGATTCAATCTTGAAGTTTAGCGGGAGCTTTAGTTTTTTTGAAGTGAGAGGTTTAAGTTATTGCTTGAGTAATTTCATTAGTAGGTTAAACAAACTTTAAGGAAATTGTTGTTCAATTTGTATATAAGTATGTACTTACATATTATCTGTTCACTTACTTATGTAGTGACTAAAGTAGACAATATTGAGTTGCGTGCGAAAATATTTTACCTAAATGTGGGAAAATCAATACAGGTATCATTGGGTTAAAGATGTTGTAATTTACCCAAAATACCTTGTAGTCATAACATTGGAATCCAAGGAAGAAACCACTTCTCCTGAGAAATTGTAGCAAACGAACAATCTTCTTGGTAACTAAAGAAAGAAACCATAATCAATGTACCTACTTAAAACTAAATTTACACCAGACAGTACACAACTCGATGTAAGTGCTATGTGTTCTATGTGTTCCTAGTGCGCGGCAGGCGTAAACACAGGCCGCAGTAAAAAAGTTGGCAAAAACATGCCTCTACTTGGCTCCGTGTATAATGGATCTAAAATTATTGTTATACCCCCGTATATGTACGACTATGGCAATATCTCAGAGGGATTTCTGCTATGAAAAGCCTACGGGTTCCGCGTTAAGCCTTTTCGCGTTTTTGCACTGATTCACACTCGCACAAAATGAAAAAGGATAGATCGTGTGTCAGGGAATTTTGTGCCCACTTCTATTTACGATTTAGTAAATTTATTTAAATAAGTATATGGCTTTAGTTATTTTATTATTTGTAGAACTATTTTAATTATTTCGATCAACAGAGATCGAAATAATTAAAATAGTTCTAGTTTCTTATTGTCTATTTCGATTTTACTCGACTTTTAGTTTATAAAATATCTCATCCTGTATTTAGAAAAGTTAATGCATATACTCCGCAAATTTCTTTAACAATCCCTTTAATGCAATAGGGATAAATATAGATAGATAGATAAATACTTTAACTCCACAAATGAAACAAAAAAAAACATACCTACAAATTAGAATCAGCGTCTTAATTGGCGGCCTTATCGCTAAGAGCGATCTCTTCCAGGCATAAGGCATGTATTAAAGAATATTTTGTTAATTATCACACCCAACGGGCCTGCCGAATAATTCTAAAATCCCGCACTGTCTCCACAAACGAATTCTGCCAGCAAGCATGTCATGTCATCCATTTCCACAGAACACAGTGCATAAATACACATTAGTGTATCTAAACAGCACATTATCGAGTGGCATTATACGCGCACTATTGATTTGTAATCCGTGAAATGTGTTGGCAATTATGCAGAGGTTGCGATATTGAGAGAGTTTTGGTTACTACCACACTGAATATGTGATGCTTGGTTTTTATTTCGGTTGTGTGTTGTGTTGTACTCTGTATTGTGTGGTTGTGTGTTCCAGTACCTGTTAAAGGTGTATTTAAGGCCGATGCGGTGCGATGGGTGACCGAAAAAGTGGCATTCAGAATAGAACAGAACATCAGCGCTGGTAACCCTGTGCCATCAGCATTAGGCTGAGTTGCGGCTGTATTGGGACATCACATTCTTAGCATGAAAGTTTAGTAAGTAAATAGGTTAAAGTTTTGTGTGTGTCTCAATAAATTTGACTGCTCTGTTAGCTTCTTTGGTAGTGGCTCTGCCTTCTAATCTAGGGGTGCGGGTTCGATTCCCGCATAACACAAATAATTATGAACATTTAAATTTGTAATTATTTGTGTTAAGTCTGGTCGTTTCTATGTATAATAAGTATGTATTTACAAAAGAAAAGTATATATGTATTATATCCGTTACCTAGTACCCATGATACAAGCGTAAGCTTAGTATGGGGCTAGATGGCGCTGTGTGATATGTCCTGAAATATTTATTTATTATTTATTAAATATATTTTCTTACTTTCATTCCATTTTGAACGGTTCCGTGGGTCGGACGTTAAATTGTAGGTCCCGGCTGTTTGTTCAGTAAGGAAGTCGTTAATCCATGTCAGAGGCCCTTAGGGCGGCTTGATAAAGCTCTGGACACCAACGTTGGCCACTCTCATTCGATAAGTAGAAGAAGCTGTTAGCGTTGAATTTTGACACATAATTGTGTTATGTGTACTTGTGTAGTGAATCAAAATATTCTCTAAGGTACAAGCATAGACAAAGTATACTTGAGTTTACTTTGTCTATGGTACAAGTATTGTGTTGTCACGTACCTACTACGTACTCGACGTTTTTGATGTGGCCGCTAGCCGCAAACTCTGCATGTGTTTTCTGTGAAACAAAATCATATCAATATGATAATAACAAAGTGGATATCTTACCATATGTTTATACATAGTATACCTACCTACCTAGTATATTAAGTAGGTACTTTCCTCTACTTAATTCTGGGTTTTCATTGCACTTTAAACTTCTCAATTACCTACCAATGGTATATGACTAATCAAACTGCTCGTGTAGATTAACCGAATTCAGAGATTCAGGTGAGGTAACACCCAGTACAAGGACATAATATACATACAATATATGTACATATAGTTAACGCTATCTTCGGTAGATTACACGCACTAAACCAGAATACACGAGAATGCCATTAGCGCCCGTTAACATCGTGAATACAATGCCTATATTGGTTCCTGCAGGAACAGATTTAATCACATATAAGTGTATACGTAGATTGTTAGTGGCTAGCCAAAGTGGTAATGCAGCCAGTTTTATACTATTAAATTTTCTTTAAGCTATATAGATAAATAATTTATTAAAACACCACTCATAAAAAAAATACAAAAAAAAAACATAGATATTAAAATTAGCGTCGAACTGATCAGATTTGATATTTACCTTTTCTACTGGACACTCACGGTTACGCTCGCATTGTATTGCAATAAAACGGCATTGAATTGTGAACTTGCTTTTTTTGAAGTTGGGTATAAATTAATCTTTGTCTTTTCTGTTAATTATACTTACTACTTCTACAAAGAAAATCATGAAGATCTGTTGCTCCGAGGACGAGGACAGGAAAAATATAAATATCAGACATTAAATAAAGTCACTTTCGATGTTGTTGTTTGATATTTAATTTGGGATACGTTTTTACTGTAACTTATAAGAATAAAATTAGGCTTTCACTTAACTCCAAGTACAAAACACAAAAGCTAGTACATATATAAGTAAGTACCTACCCATACAAAGATTGTCTAACTTATTTCACAACAACAGTAAAATTTTACTGGTACTCCTATTATTCGGAAAAGAATAATATCCGTAGCCATTTATAGCAGCTATTTATAGTGTATCTCAAAAAATAGCTCCGTTACAGTATAATACAGAACTCAAACTCAAAATGTTTAAGTTTTTTCTTATTAATTAAAATACATAAACTTTGAAAGACAAATAGCATCGTTAATAATTATAACAGGTACGTCTGCCCAAGGAACTCCCCTAACGAATTAGTTCTGCGGGGGAGTCACGATCCTCAGTCATGAGGAAATACGACTCAAAGAGAGAGAGAGATAGTACAATTCATGAATAGCATCAAAATAAGATTTAATGATATTTAACCCAAACCAAATACCTATTTAACTCCATTTCAATATGTAGGCGAGGTAAATAATATTTTTTTAACTAAAAATTACTTAAGTACCTACTTAAGTTAGTACCTACGTACCATTTTTTTTAGTATGTACCTATACTAATTGTAATTTTTGTGTAGGTATGAATTTATAAAATAAATAAATAAATATTCCGGGACATTGCACACAGCGCCTTGTAGCTCCACACTTAGCAAACGCTTGTGTCGTGGGTATAAAGGTCACAGCTCACTTATACGACTCTGCTCCCACCCGGCAAAAATAATATTATTCAAATATAGTCTTTAAACATTGCTCTTTAGATATATTTTACATTGGCATCATGAATTAGCAGACTGCTCGGTAGTTGATGCCTCGCTGGCCGCACGATGTAGGCGAGCGGTCGGCGCGGAGTCCGCGCGGAGCCAGCGCGGCGACAGCGCGGCGACAGCGCGCTGACTGCTAGCAGTGCTAGCTGACTTGAGTCTCGCGACAGACTAATGCGGAGCCACGAATATACTGAGTCTCGCTACAGACTAATGCGGAGCCATGAATAGCGCCGAACGCGCCCGACTTCAGCCAAGCGCATCGAGTTGGCTCCGTCGCGTTGGTTGATGCAAGCGATACGGCATAGCTGTCAAAATTGATGTTAATTGTTTAAAACAATGATTAAATGAATTGATTATGAATGTTTATCTAATAATAAATAACTCGTTAACAATTAATATTTGTTCTTGTGTAATATTTGCTAGAGATACGACAGTAACAAATGCAAAACGTGCATTTTTAAACGGTCTAACTGTTGGCTTGCAAAATTCATCTGGTGAGTTACAAAAAAGGTAAACTGGTGGGTAGTAATTATTTTTTATAATATTAGTACCATAGGTAGCATACCTTCTCACTGATCTCTGCACACCTGGTGATATATCGTATAGTTATTGTAATCTATTTTCCGAAATTTTGCAAACTGAACTTTTACGAAGTAATCATTCAATATACGTTGTATCTATTGTTATTGTTCTATTGTTTGTAAACAACAAACGCCACAAAGGAATAAACACCTGCGCGCAGGTGTTCGAAGATCCTTTATATTGTTTAATCCTCCTTAAGAAGATTTGTGGCTACGAAAAAAACAAAATACAGTAGGTACTCGTTAAGTTGAACCTAGATAAGTTCGCTGCGTGGACTGCTCGGTGCCTGCTAGCTGTCGCCGCGCGGACTGCTCGGTGCCTGCTAGCTGTCGCCGCGCGGACTACTCGGTGCCTGCTAGCTGTCGCCGCGTGGACTGCTCGGTGCCTGCTAGCTGTCGCCGCGTGGACTGCGAGCAGTACGGCAGTGTTGGGTGGGAGCGGTGTTGGAGCAGAGTCGTTTAATAGTGCTATGACCTTTAGACAACGGATATAATACTCATATACTTTTCTTTTATAAATACATACTTATTATACATACAAACGACCAGACTCAACACATGTAATTATAAATTTTAAAATGCATAAATACTTGTGTCACGTGGGAATCGAACCCGCAACCCCTAGATTAGAAGGCAGAGCCACTACCAACTAAGCTAACAGGCCAGTCAATATAGGATTAGAGTTTTAGAGGATTATTAGTATTGAATATACTACCATATTGACGGAAATGTCTTGCCGAAGAAAGACGACAAAACTTGAAGTCACAGAGTGTGGTGTTGATAAGATCCTAGGAACTTAGGAGTATCATAGACTACTTTTTATTCTTAAATAATGCGAGTGAAGCCACGGACGTCCACTAGTATTAAATTTTTTTTTCAGAGTTAAATTTATATACTTAAGTTTACGTTCTGCGTTATCCATTCCACTGTCGTCCAGTGGCGTCTGATCGTTTCCCCCGATATAGCGTTACATATGCGTACGTTACGGGGATGCTCGTTTCTCTCTTTATTTGCTTTTCATTTGCATACCTGATGAATAAGTGAAACGGTATAATAAACTTTGGACGTGTTATGGGAAGCAATTTGCGTGAATTGCTGACCTTTTTGGCATGTTTGTTATTATATTATTATCGAATGGGGTATGGGATGGGCGCGTCGGTTTTTGTAAGGCATATTGTTCGAGTAGTTATTTCGTTTTATTATCTACTTCGTTTTATGTTTCTGAAAATGGTGCTGAAATCTTGAAACTTGCTTTGTTTTTGTTTCGGGGTTGTGGTACAAAAAAAAATAAGTTATTTTAAAATTGTGGAAGACACCGTTCTTGTCATCGCATTTTGTGGTCTGCAAACATTTTTTACGATGTTTTCCTTTGCTGCTAAATATGTAGCATTCAACATATTTACTTAAATTGACTGTTAAGCTACTTAATATTTTGTTATAAAATATTTATTGTTCAACTATCTCATTTCCACGAGTCAATATAATAAATAAACCTACTAATCCTCAACTATTCCTAGAAACAGATGTCTTCATTATTGAACTAAATTAGAGGAGAAAATAATTCTCATCTTTTATGTATCCACTATGGTCACTGTACTTCAATAGTCTGTGGTAAAGACAATATTTTGAGTTAATAATAAAACCTTGGACGAAACCTGTAACCGTACAATGCTGATACATTTGATAATTGCTAAGAGTTGCCTTAACTTTGTAAAAAATATACAAAGCTACAACGAAAAGTTCTAATGCGCCTAAACACAAGCAAAGATCAGCATACAAACAATTGAATGGAAACAACGTAAGCCATTACTCAATCCACCGTATGAATTATTAAGGCTAATATACATTCAGCGATTCAGTCTGCCGTAATGATACGTCCGTCCTTTGAATGAATAAATAATATCGGGTATTCATGATACGCGGGTACGGGGCGTCGATTGCACAAAATACGCGCGGCTGAGGCGATTTGCACGAAACAAGATGGCGGGAGATAGCAGAGTGGTCGTGGTGAGATGTAGAATTTGTTAAAGTTACTTTTGAATGTCAGAAGACGTTAAGGTGGTTTGAAAACTCTGACACTAGAGTTAGTGACTCTCATACGATTACTCTCATATTCAACTTGATTTAGTATTTTCTAAATAATTCAGAACTGTATAATATTGATAATATGAACTTGGTTCAAAATAAAATGACTTTTTCTTTCATAAAGTACTTAAAGGCTGTTTTATTTTAAATTTGTTTGGTGCTCAAATTAAGTACCTATATAAACTTAAAAAATGTCCTTACCTCCATATGTATTCAATATTTTAAATGAATTTTAATAAAATACCAAGTACCAACCTTCAAGTAGTTCTGGTGAAGATACTAAATCCACTGTCTTCGTTGTAAACTGATTTTCACAATATGTAGGGTACTCGTGTATAACTAAATTTGTGGCTCGGCACTTTAGTTCCATTTAGGGTAGCGTTAGGGATATTAGTTATTCCATACAATGTTATCTCGTAATCTTGACATATAGGGGTTGTCGCGATGGGATGGGCATCTTTTAAATTAGACGAATAATTGTTTTTTTTTAATAGAAAAGTGGCATTAAGGCAAACGATCTGCCTGATGGTAAGCAATCATCGTCGCCTATGGACACTTGCAACTCCAGAGGTGCTGCAGGACTTTGCCAGCTTAGAGAGATGTTTTTTTTTTTTTTTTTTAACTTGAACGGGTTTGCACTTGACCATAGTTTACCTGATAGCAAGTAAGGCTATGGCCTAAGATGGAGCGTGCTTACCCGATAAGAACCGATTCACTCTCGCTTTGAAGATCGCTGGATTATAGTGCGAGATGTTTGAGAATACCCTTTTTAAATCTCCCCATATTGTAGCTCCGTGGAAAGACCTTGTTTGTTATTGTACCCTACATATAGCTATTTTATTTTATTTATAGTGTATCGACGACATATACGAGAAGCAGTATCCGACCCAAAAGCAGACCACCTAATGGTCGGTTGACATAGTTGGTGGATCAGACAGGCTGGAGACCGTACTATGTGGCACGTTGGAGAGGAGGCAGTGGGTGAAATGATGATGATGATGAATTGACGGCCTGCAGTGTAGTCCACATTAACTAGGGATAAAAATTAGCCAATATCTCAATCCAGAGGCTAATCTATATTTAAACCAAATATAATTAAAATCAAATATTAAGCCGTTTAATCGTGAAGGAATAATTAATCATATTATTATTACACTTATTACATTTTAGTATAATTACAAAATTGTGCGATGACACTTGGACTTTGCAAAATGGTACGGGAAACCTATTTTTTGTGATTCGGTTATAAATAAACAAAATATAACAGGATTCTGTCTATCCTAGTTCTAATCTAAACGACTTTATATTCCTCTTTAATTTGCACTTGCAAATTGAACGGGTCCAGACAATGTCGTGTTTAGCATAGTTTTGAGCAGAAAATTGAATTTTACGCGAAAATTAGTACCGTTGTAACAGTAACACAAGTTTGACGATCATCATAAAAACTTTTGATGTTCGATATTGTAATAGTGTAACAATTTTTTTTTAAAGATAAAAATTATATTGTGACATGCGATTTTGGCAAAATAGGTTTTTACTTAACAAATTCAGTATTTGAAACTGTCTAATAGTCCTACCATTTGACAAAGATTTCCCTTAATCCTTTATACTTTTCTCCATACTGTAAGTACCAGTTTTTAGTTGCGATGAAAGTCCACCATATCTGTGCGCTATCAATAGGCGACCGACCGCTCAGTTTTTATACTTTAGGTATTTTTTTTTTGGGTTTTATTACTGGAAATACAATTTAACGCCACGCCAAAACAAAAACAAAAATATAGCAGACAGTTGTGTCAACAAACGTAATGGATAAAGTTTTTAAGAGCTTTAATGCAATCATAGCGTCGAGTTGCCAGCTCGCCACAAATTCAAGAGGTCGACTGTACACAGTCCTGATGCATTTATAATAAGTTTTGTTTGCGCTGGTATTAATTTTACAAGTTTCGTAGACCAAGGGATTAAGAGCGCTGTAAGGTTTAGCTCGGTTTTAGTGCCGCGCACTTTAGATTTGAAAGTGTAAAATGTTTCACGTTCTTTACATTTTTAATTGAATACTTACACGTTTCTCGGTAAAAAATATATAAATAACACGATAAACCTACGTAGGCTAACAACACAACAGGTTTGTGAGATAAAAGTCTTTTTTGCGTTACAAAGGCTTTATCAATTTGATAAAACTCAAAGACAATATTCAGGAATACAAGCTCCAGGTCGGTTTGTTGGTTTTTCACGTCACAGGAGGTGAAGCAACGAATCCTATTTGATTTGTATGGTGGTAATATAGGGTCTTGCTGCAACATAAACATTTTATATGGATACAATTGACGGGAACCGCGCTTTCACTATATCTCTATAAAGGTATAATGAACTTTAATATTGAATGACTTCGGTGCGGTAGTCCGTCGATTGAAAAATTAAAATCCAATGATAAAAAACTGTACAGGATGAGCACTGATCACTGAATCGGCAAAATGCTTCGTTTATTTTTGGGGCCGGTCGGAGTGTCATTTCGAAATCGCTTCGCGAGAGAGAGCTCCAATATGAATTTAAATTGAAATTAAGTTCGGTGGAAAAAGGCGATTAAACATTTAAAATGTGTTGATTTGGTTGAGTTATTTTTGGATTTGAATAACGGGTTTTTCATTGGCAATGTATTGAAATAGTTATTATTGGTATGTTTAAAAAAGTTCTGCCGAGACTATAATTGGTGTTTTTCATTATTAGCCAAAATGTAAAATTTACATTTACACTGTTTAAGAAGGAATTAGGGCATAGTTATGTAAACTAAATAAATAATTTAATCACTCAAACTTAAATTTAAGTACCTTAATATTTTCTAATTGAAAACTAGGTAAATTGTTATAGTAAAAGCATCTTAACTTTTTTCGTGTGGCAGAAAGTTGACTAGGTATACAATGTCCCAATCGAGTTTTATTATTTAAGTTTACCAACTTTAAGTTTACAAGAACATGTGTACATCAGTGTTTTCATCAAATATAAGAGTTTTTTTTATTTATTTTACCCATTACTTATGTTTAATTGTCTACCTGTTTCAAATTATTGTTTTTAAAAAGGAAAAATCATGCATTTAAGGGTTAACAAAATCACTACTAATATGGCTAAGTGACTGCCTTAATGTGACAAAAAGCAGAGATCTGCTATCCCAGTGTCGACACAATCGTGCGAGTGCTTCTCTTTTTCCATTATGAATGTATTGTGACTCCTGTGTATTCTAATCATTCGGTATGTGTAATACAATAATATACACAACTCTCTCTCGAGTCGTACTAAGGGTCATTACTCCCCGCAGAATTAATTCGTTAGGGAGTTTTCTTGGGCAAATACATCGTGATGGGCGCCCAGGTCGTCCTTCCACGGAAGACACATGTCCTCGGATATTGTGGTCCTCAAACATGTCGATTTCCTCACAGTATTTTTTCTTTTTCCGCTAAGCGAGTGCGAATCCATACTTAACTTGAAGATACAAGTCATTGGTTTAGGGCCGGATTCGAACAAGGGTGCGTTTGGATCAAAAGCAGACACTGCGACCGCTAAGCCACACTGTTTTTACACAGCACACCAACAAAATAACGTAAGTAGGTACACCTACACGTGCTTAATTCACAGAAGAACAAAAATCAATCGCACCAGAAAATTCTCCCCAAAACCCTCCTTAATTAACATGCCAATACCCACATTCCTTTCCCCTGCAGCACTGGAGGTAGGTATTTCATTTACACTCAATTTCAATACTATCGAAAGGATTACCAGTGGAGCCGTCGGCCTGTCCGCCCAATGCGGCGATAATGACGGGTTGAGCTGGTTGTAAGCCTTCGATATTGAAATGTCTGTGCTTTTCCAGTTTTAAAGTAGGCACCGGAGTTCATTTGTTATGAAAATTTTAATTTCATTTTTACAGGCGGGTCGATGATTTCGGATTACGTTACTCTGTCTGTCGCCATAAAGGGTTACTGATAATGATAAATGACACTTAAGAGCGGCTATAGTATATCAAAATCGACAACTTTTATTCAATGGACGCACGTCTTCTAAAAAGTTTATTAATTGTACGTTGTTGTACGAACCGTTTATTTTGAACAGGTATTGACAGAATTGGATAAAATTTGAGTATGATAATATCTATATAATGATTATGATTATAAATCTATTTAGGCTTCTTGACACGTGTAATGTGCACATAATAACTTTACATGTCGCATCATTGTGTCGGTAATTTTTTTCAAATTGTTATTTTACTTTGCAACTAATCCAGTACTCGATCGTATCCACTAAACCAATGTCAATTCCTAAATTAACCTGACCCAAATACGCCGCATAATCCTCTAAATAGTCCCATATCAAGTGCTATTACTGCAAGCATTATTCTGCGGTATGTAGTTCATTCGACACAAATGTACTAGAATTATCACAAACCAAAATGGCCGTTCATTTCGAATGCAGATGTTTCGGCTGTCACATTGGCTCCTCGCTGCCTCATTGTTGTCATAGATTTGTTTCTATTTTGTGTTGGATCTCGTATGAATTGCTAATAAAACCAAGGTAAAGTGAAATTAAAACCAGCTATTGTATATTTTTACAACAGCCAACCTACAGTCAGATATTTTAACGCCAAGTTATCTGAAGCATGGTGGCCAAAGACTTAGTGAAGAGGACTTGACGGAAATGCATATGTTTCTCAAAAAAAAAATCTGCCAAAAACACTTTCAGCTAGGTATTTGGCGAAGATTTTTACAACCGAGGCGTGCTTTTAGTACCGGAGGAAAATAAACAGGGATAATTAATTACCTAGCCTATGCGGTTGAATGAAGAGATTTTCTAACAATTGACTGTATGTGACTGTGTGAGTAAAACTATTTCTTAAGTGATACAATATAACGTTAGAATCCACTAAGTGATAGAAACTTTAATTTAATTTAACCTCGTCCGTTATTAATATAGGTACATTTTAAACTCGAATTATTTAGTGCAAGTCTTTGAATAAATGACCTAACTAAAAGCCTCCTTTGCATTCTTTGATTTTCAGTCTAAAATTAAAATAGTTAAGAATTAATCGACGTCAATGCTGCCACTTCCCGGTCGGACGTTCGTTCATGGCAGACGTAACTTAATTTTTCAGAGCACAGATAACTATTTTTAAGCTTTCTGCTTAGTGGCAACTGAAAATGGAAAACTGAGATAATGATCAGCTTGGTTAAATTAATTTAATTAATGATTAGAGTATGATAAAGGTTTACTTATACATTGGTTTTTAAAAACGCATTTAGTTTTTACGGGTTTTCGTTTTCACACATTTCGGGTATTTTGAGCGGGCCATTAATTAAATTTATTTCTTTGTTCAATTACTTCACCTATGATTATTTTTCTTTTCATCATATTGTTTTAAAAGATAAGTACAAAATTAATTCCAAGCAAGCATATTTTACTACTTCAATACAAATACATCAAGGAAATACAGGTGTAAATAAATTAATAGCCATAAATCTGAATCGTAGCTGTGTTTAGTAGATCGAAGTATTTTCTTTTAATTACGCCAGTCCTGAAATCGGAAAAGGTAATTTTATTACGGCGCTGCGTAAGAGATCTCTTGTACACTATCCCTAAATCACTGTGAATCAAAGACTAAGTACAGGTAAGTAAGTTTTTTTTCTCCTAGTACTTGAGTAAATGTTTATTTTAGTGATTACTTAAATATGCGCTTAGTAGTTACACATTTTTATACGTGTTTTAATGAAAAGCTTGGTTCTACACACACATCTAACAAAAAAAAAGTTCACGCGCTATTTCTTTACAAATATTGTTATGGAATTTAAAAAGAACTTTTTTAACCCGACATCAATTTAGACTCGGAATGGAATATTAGACGACTAAAGTGAAATGTCCTCAAATACTTAATGTCGCATATCAACTACTCCCTTTTAGCCAAACATGTGCAAAGCTAAGCAACAGTAGCACTAAGCACTGGAGTAGTAATAACACATTACGCTCATCATGTACTGCACCTAATCATCACAAGGCTACGTCACTGATCTAATTATCCGGCAGAGGGCGCGCCACGTCGCAGCTCTAGTTAGCGCTGCCGTCAAAATGAATTATGGTCCTTCATTACGCTAAAGTGCTGCCTTAAAGTATCTAAAAAGATTCCATTATGTTACGGGAATAGCCGCCCGCCTCATTTATTAAGCCTGGCAAGCCAGTTTTTTTTCTCTTCTCATCAGATTAAGACGCTAACGGATTTGTGTTTTGCAAGTTTATGAAAATGTTTTATCGCTCAGCCTGCCTTGATGATTTTGTTTATTTTTTTTAGAGAATGGGTGAATGGACTCTTTTTTGTTCGCTTAGACGTCTTATCGGCATAATTGAGATGTAAGCGTAAAAGTTTAGCTCGGGAATGAGGTCATAATTGGGTGGGAAAGATTTTTTCTAGATAATAAACTTGGGCGTTTCAGTTTTAATTAATATTTGAATATTAATAGAACGTTTTGGCAGCCAGAATCAAAACAAAATAGTTGTTTAGTTATTATTTTTATATCCAATATGCAAAAAACGACACGTGCCCGTACAGGTACTTATTTATAACATTTTGGATAGGTAGATACGCCTACACGTGTCTTGTGAGTAAAAGAGATAAAAAAGAATTTAAAAAAAAACTAAGGTAAAAATAATACTTAATATGTGCGGGTTTAGCATTTGACAGAATAAGTCATAAAAATATATGATCGCTAAATGAATTTAATATAATAAATATATAATTTAATAAAAAGTAAAAACACAAACTAGAGATATTATCGTTCTCAGAATTAGATAATATTGTAATGCTTAGTACGTGCCTGCAAATATCTTCAGAGCTATGTTATTGTTTTGAGAATCATTGTTTGCTAACATTAATTCTTTAGGCGTATTTCTCATTGTAATTCCCCATAAAATCATGCACTGTAAACCTGTATACAACAGCAGCAGTTTATAAAAGTAGAACCCAGAGTCATCTGTCAGCAGTTAAAATGCGAACACCCTTTAACATTCCTATAAAATATCCTAAAGCGGGTACTTTGCTTGTTTTCCCGATGATAACACTCGTATCTTACATTTTTACAGCGGAACTTGGTTTAGATGTAAAAAAACGCAGTCACCCTCGTCCCTTGTTTAAAGGCATTTTAAAACGGAGGATCCACCGCGAGGTTTTATTTAGTTATTACCATAATAACGGTTATAGTGAGTTAATGTTAAAAGATAGATATATATTGTTGCACACATTTTGTTAGATCATTTTAAGAGAAATAATTCTTGCATAATAATTTTTTTGATATCTTGAACCGTTGTCGCAGCACACGCAACGGAAGCCCTCAAAAATAAATAATTTTACCCGTTTTTAGGGTTCCGTACCTCAAAAGGAAAAAACGGAACCCTTATAGGATCACTTTGTTGTCCGTCTGTCCGTCCGTCCGTCCGTCTGTCAAGACCCTTTTTCTCAGGAACGCGTAGAGGTATGAAGCTGAAATTTATATCAATTACTCAGGTCTACTGTCCCTTGAAGCTGTGAAAAAATCAAACTTCTAAGCCAACGCAATCAAAAGATACAGCCATTTATGCCGCAAATTTTCGACACTTGCAAGGGAATCAAAACCTACAGGGTGCTTCCCGTGAACTCAGAATCTTGAAATTTGGTACGAAGCAACGTCTTATAGCATAGATAAAGGAAAAATTACGAAAACCATAAATTTTTAGTTACATCACAAAATATTTAACCTTGCAGGTTTGTACGGAACCCTCGGTGCGCGAGTCCGACTCGCACTTGGCCGGTTTTTTTTTCATATTTTCCATTGTTTCTTCGCTCATATTAGTTACAGCATGATGTTATACTCGTATAGCCGTAAGCCTTCCTCGATAAATGGTCTATCCAACATAAAAAGTTTTTTTCAATTCATACCAGTAGTTCCTGAGATTAGCACGTTCAAACAAACAAACTCTTGAGCTTTATAATATTATAGTATAGATTAAAAAACATGGGAAGTGTCTCGAATTAGTCATTTCTCGAAGACACATTTCTGTAGCAAACTTTTGTTTTATAAGAAGATGAGGTAATTTAAATTAAAATGTAGGTGTAGGTATGTTATTAATATTACCTAAGTACAATATAAAAGAGACTGATAGTTTCTCACTTATTTGAGATTAAGGACTACCTAATTATTTAGTTTTTTTTTTCTATATTTTGCATCAAAAAAGTTTCTCTAATCAGAGTTAGACGGTTTCTCGCAGGGTGCGTCACTTTAAGGCATTTTAAGGCTCGTAAAATACTTACCTTAACGAGTCTTAGATAACGCAACGATAAGGCCGCCCTTCGAGCATAAAAATGCCTGTTTAATATATTTTCGATTGCTGTAAACTTGTAAATCTTCGCCGTTTATGTGCTGTTAAGTTTATTATGTTCTGTGATTGTGTTTGACAAGATGTTTTAAATTTATGTTGTTAATTTATTCATTTTTAGGATCTGTTTGAATAGTTTACTGAGTATTTTTACTACGTAAATAGGGTACTAACCTGAAATTATATCGCTGTTTTTTTAATATATAAATTTATTTCATGAATATATGTAATACACACTATTTACCTGCTTTTTTCTATAAAATATTGTTAAGTCAATAATAATAGTTGTTGCTCTGAATAAAATTTATGTGGTTCATAAGAAGTCGCTGGTCTTTAAACCATGCCATATTAATTTTATTTCTCGAATTTTAATACGTATCGGAAACCAATAGACGGCATTTATTTTCAATTTTATTTCTATTCGGAAGAGAAATAAGTACGGATCTCTGCTTGAGCTGAGTTACGACATCATAAGTCGCGCGGGAAGTTGGAAAATATCATCGGTATCTATATCTATGTCTAAGAGAATACTAATTGCATGTAAGCTAGGATCTAAGGTCACTGTTGGCTGACAGCGAAATGTAATATTACTTACTTATTTTGGTCCGGAAGCATCATGGTTTGGCCAAAATTCATTATTATCCAACATTGCTGCAGTCCGGCCGAAAAGAGCAAAAAACACACTTTTACAAAGATAATTACATTATTATAAGACGTGATAAAGAGTAATTTACACACCATTATAGTAATAATCTTGTGGCAGGAATACTAGGTGGCTACGCAACCTCAAACGGCCACCTCGCTTGTCCATATGTACATATGTAATATAATGTACATTATGTACCTCGAATCTCTGACATACCGATCTCAATACGGAACTTGGTGAACAAATTTCATTCTATCGGAACCAGACAAGGATTACCGTGTATAGATTCTTTGTAGAATATTGTTGTACGGCGTCGATTGTTTCGTATATTTTTAATGCAATTTATTTACAACTAGTACTACTTTGCGCGGCTTCGCTCACATTACTTTGGAATAAAAGTAACATATGACACTTCTGTCTTAGAAGTGTCACAGGTTACTTTTTATTCCAAAGTCATACTACCTACGCACTAAAAATCATGATGATCTATTCACTCGTTTTTGCGTCATGACCGTTAAAATAAACATTATGCACAGACAAACAGATAAAAAGTCAAAAAATCTAAAGAATGGATTTAAAGTACACGCAAACATTTTTTTTTCTAATAGGTACTTATATGTTCAGATATTTTTTCTGGATTTTTTTTATTTGAGATGGGTTTTTCAAACGTATAGTCATACTGTACGATATTAACATTTTTTTTTTTTTTTTAACTTGAACGGGTTTGCACTTGACCATAGTTTACCTGATAGCAAGTAAGGCTATGGCCTAAGATGGAGCGTGCTTACCCGATAAGAACCGATTCACTCTCTTTTTGAAGATCGCTGGATTATAGTGCGTGGGGAACAGAGAGCCAGGCAGGGAGTTCCACAACCTAGCGGTACGAACAATAAAGGTGGAGGCGTACCGTTTCGTGCGGGTCTTAGGAACTTCCACCATAAACCGGTGTCGTCCTGCCGTACCTCTACTCGTCCGGTGAAAGAAGGGCGCGGGCGGAATTAGTTCGTGCAATTCCGCGGCACACTCTCCGTAATGCAACCGATAGAAAACCGACAAACTGGCGACTTTGCGACGGTGTTCAAGACTTTGAAGTTTCGCTCGGCACAGTTTATTATTACCAATGATCTTCTTGGCTCGACTCTCAATGGCCTCTAGTGCCTCAAGTTGGTACTTTGCTGATCCATCCCAAAGATGCGAACAGTACTCCATGCACGACCGAACTTGTGCTTGATACAAAGTAAGCAGCTGTTCCGGCTTGAAGTACTTTCGCACCTTCGAGAGGATACCCAACTTTTTGGCTGCAACTTCGGCTTTAGACTCAATGTGAGAGCCAAAATTAAGAGTAGGGGACAATGTAATACCAAGAAGATCAAGGTGGTCAGTTATCGGCACAGTCGAATTTCGGAAAGTGGGGGCCAGCTCGAATGGCCTCTTTTTAGCGGTGAAAAGACACGCCTGGGTCTTCGCAGCATTAAACCTGACTAGATTGGCATCACCCCAATCGGAGACTGCCTTGAGAGCCAGGTTTATACGCTCGACCATCGCCTCCCTGAGCCACTGGATCTCGGCCGCACTGACCCGCGCTGTGGATGTATAGCTCTCTACAACGGTGCTGTCGTCTGCGTACCCAAAGGTTCCGGGTTTCAGCAGATCGTTAATATGCAGCAGGAAAAGAGTTGCAGAGAGCACCGACCCCTGAGGGACTCCGGCATTGATAGCCATTAGATCTGAGGAGCAGCCATCAACGACTACTCGAATAGACCTATCCCTCAAAAAGTCCGAAATCCAAGCACGAAGCCCAGCGGGCAGGCCGTAAGAGGAAAGCTTGCTAATAAGGCCATCGTGCCAAACCCTGTCAAAAGCCTTAGAAATATCCAGGGAAACCGCCAGGGCTTCCCCGTATTTCTCAATGGCTTCACTCCATATGTGAGTGGCGTACACTAGAATGTCTCCAGTGGACCGATTCTGGCGAAAGCCATATTGTCGGTCACTGAATAGGTCATGCGATTCAAGGTACGCCAGGAGCCTGCGGTTCAGGACACGTTCCATACTCTTGCAGAGCACGGACGTGACTGAAATGGGCCGGTAGTTAGAAGGGTCAGCACGACTACCTTTTTTGGGCACGGGCTGCACGTTAGCAAGTTTCCATGAAATCGGCACTTTGCCAGTCTCAAGAGAAAGCTGAAAAAGGCGCGTCAACACAGGAGCCAGCTCAGGCGCACATGTCCTCAGTACTATAGCTGGAATACCGTCAGGACCACTGGCCTTGTTCACGTCCAGATCGCGTAGCACTTTACGGACCTCCGTTTGGCGAATCTTGAAATCCGACATGGCAGTTGGACATTCAAGAGGAGGAGGAGGCGAAGCACCACAAACATCAAGACGCGAATTTTCCGCAAATAGAGAAGCAAATAAATTTGCTTTCTCATCTGCAGAGTGAGCCAGAGATCCGTCAGGTTTCAGCAGTGGAGGCAATGAGGGGCGGCAGAAGTTCCCTTCGATCAACTTTGCCAGGGACCAAAAGGCTTTACTACCCGCGGGGTACGAGGCTAATTTGTTCCCTATTCGGCCAATGTGATCGAAGCGTGCCTTCTGAAGAACCTTTTTGCAGGACTTGGCGGCTTTGTTGTATGCCATCTTCTTCTTGTTAGTATTCCTAGCCTTGCGGTGGCGAGCATCAACCCATGCAAGGTATGCCTCATGTTTCAGCGCTTCTGCACGTCTACATTCTGGTCCAAACCATGGGCGAGCTTTGCCGGACTGGGATACATCCGAGTAAGGAATGAAATATTCCATACCTAGACGAATAGTATCCATCACGGCATCCGCACAGACTGAAGGGTCTTTAGAAGAGAAGCAGACAGCCTGCCAAGGATACGATGCATAAAAAGACCGCATCTCATCCCAATCCGCTGACCTGTATCTCCACAACCGCCGGCTACCGCTAGGGCTCGGATCGGATGGGTAATATACGGATACAGACTTCACCAGACAATGGTCGGATTTACCCAAGGGTGACGATATTGTCACTGAGTACCGGTCTGGATCTGTTGTCAGCAGAAGGTCTAAGCAGTTAGGTGTATGAGACTCAACGTCAGGCACCCTAGTAGCGCCTTGGACCAGCTGAGTGAGATTTAACGCCAAAGCGAGCTTACGCGTCTCTCTCCCAGCATGGTCAGTGATCTGGTATGGGTATAGCCACTCTTGGTGGCGTCCACTGAAATCCCCCAGAAACACTAATTGGGCTGTAGGGTACTTCTGAAGAGCCTTATCCGCCGCCTCATTGAGGTATTCAGTAAGCCTGGTTGTCTCCTGATCGCCGCTGTGTGATCGGTAGACACAGGCATATAGAATCTTGTCTATTCCTGTGTCCACAAGCGCCCAAAGCACAGAGAATCTGCGATCTTCAAGGTTACGGAGACGCTGACAACAAATGTCGTCACGGACGTACATGCACACCCCAGCCCGAGCTTTGAAGTTATGCTCTAGGCTGTAACCCGGGTACAGCAGGTACGCCGTATCCGACGGGCATTTGATTTGCGTCTCTGTCAAAATCATGAGTGCAGGTTTTTCGGTCTCGAGATGGTGGTGGACCGGAACGAGATTGGAGTGCAATCCTCGAATGTTTGTGAGGTGCACTTTAAGTGAAAGGGCGTGCTGTCGCTGTGGTACGCTTTTCCTTTGTCTCTTAACCTTCATGATAATTAACATACATAATTATACGTAGATTTATGGTGTTTTGTTTATAACCAGTCATGCATAATTGTTATTTTATGTATCTATGAAGGGATAGTGTTGGAAAAAAGTTAAAAGTTCTCGTTGAATATTGCGGACGAGTAGAACGGCGGTATTCTGAGATTTTCGTTTTTAGCTCTAAGAAACTGTTCTTTGTTGGAGTAGAGGAAACTTTTTGATAGGTGTGTTCTTGGTACCAGTTTCTTTCTTGAAGGTTTTTACTAGAAAATGATTTTTTGCTTTGGTCAGCAATGTTCAATGTCAGCAAAAGTGTCCAATTATGGTTTTTGGTTGTTTTCTGTTTTAAGTTTACGACATGTCACATTTCGTTACATCTAAAACGCTGTCACAACCTAACAAGGACTACAACTAGCAATGTTTTTACTCATATAAAAAATAAGGTACTTACATCATGTCTTTGTCTTAGTTGTCTAATGTTTTACAAAAAATATTCAGATACCTACTCGATTTAGATTTCAAATAAAATATAAAGAACTAAAACTAAAAAAAACAGCATCGGAGATCTCGTCTATTCCTGTAAATCGTATTTTCTTCGTGTTAACAATAATAAGATCTCCAGCGCAAGAGCATTGGTCTATTCACGCGTTGGAATTTTAGAAACCGCACGTAACAGAGTTTGAAACCAAGGGGCAGACTTGTATAAAATAAACATCGTTACAAACTTGCAGCTGGAGAGTTAGTGTAACGAAGAATTTGAGCAAAAGACGTGAGGGAGAACTTTAAAATAAACTTGGTCACCGAAAAATGTGTGGTGGATTTGTACATTTGTAAATTTATGGAAAAAGAAAGTGGTGGTGTCCGGTCGAGTAGTTTTTCGTGGGTTTTTCGAATTCAAATGTAGATATTTCTGGGAAGCGTTCAGGAATTTGTAAACTTAACGAAACCAAGTAAGTAAGCATGTTAGCCATTGATTAACGACATGTCAATTGGTGCTTTAATTGCTATAGCTCTATCATAACAGAAAAAAACGTTATTTATGAAAATAAGCTGCATTAGAACTTTACCACTTCCTATATTGCTTTAAGATTTGCTACCGGATATTGCCACATTATATTCCAGTTAAGTAATACTCCAGAGTAAGACAGTTATCTCAGCAATTTATTATACATTTCCCCGGGTCAGTTTGCATAAACGTCTTGTTTTGGTCCGTTTAGTATTCCGCCGTCTCTGGAGTTATGCAATATTCACCTAAGACTGCGGATGCAAAACAGGAGCGTCTTCTCTATGTTTAGACGGTTCCAGTTTTAGACTCTTGTTGACTTATTTCAAGTATGAATTACAATGTTGGATGAAGAATCAAATTTGTTATTATACATTCAAGTTATCATCATCATCCTCAGCCCTTGTTGACCAACTGCTGGATAAAGCCACCTCCACTAGGTGCCATAGATGACGTCAACTCTGTGTTTTTCTCGTCCTTAAATTAAACCTTGTGAAATGCTTGCTTTTGATCTGTTCGTTCGTCTTTCATGCATTTGCAGGTAGCGTAGTTTCCTGAAGTGATCTGACATTTTAGTTTTTGCCTAAGCTTCATACGGACTGGGAGAACCCGTGATTAATGTGAACATGCTAGAGTAATGAAATAATATTCAAACCAAATATCAATAACCTTTAAGTACATAGATTTTGAATGAACGCCGATAAAATTGAGTTTGGCCTCATTATCATTTCGCGTGTTTAAAATTCCAACTCCCCCGAGTGAGTCAAGCCGTATTGCGTGGCCAGTTGAATTCTAATTCAATAGCACCAACTCCCGAACTCCAGGCTAGCTGAGGGTAGTGTTGGTTTAGATTTTGACATAGAAGAGCTACGAACAGGCTTTATCTTCGATATATCCCCAATAAATAATGAGTTTAGACGGTTGTAGTTCGCCGTTTGAGACTCATTGAACGAGTGCAGTATACGTCGCGTCTTGAGGCTCATCATATCCTGCATCCACTGATACAACTTGACGATAAACACCACTCTGTCTGAAGTGTATCGACAAAGAAGAAAACAGATACATTATGTAGCACTATCCGAAAAATGGATGACCCTAGTTGTTCGTCATAGCAGTAGTCGTTAGACCATGTTAAAGGCACGGCGGTTTCAAAACCCTGAGTTGGTCACACTCATTCCATTTTATTTTTACTTACTATTGAAAGACGACTACCGCATACATACTTATAATGGATTAGTGTTGATAGTTGTTTGTTTGAATCTCTGAAATCTGCGGTTTTTAAATAAATTGGCTTAGGTTAGTCTATGAGGGTATTATGTCAATGGGTCTAGTACTATGGCCAAGCCACTAGAACGATGTAAATGAGCTCGTGCCGCCGTGCAAGTTGTAATGAATGGACCCCTAAACATTGTGTGTTTCCATTTAGGAACTTCATAGCCTGCGCTATTCAGTTTGTCTTAATTAATTATTTTAACATATATCCTGTCGCGGAGCCGGGCGTTTCATTAGTTTGTAGACTTGTTGTAATGGACCCGGGAAATATGAAAGGAATTACGGATAATAAGTTGGGACTCAAAGGAGTAATGGAATAAAAGTGATGTGTGTAGCTAAAAGTTGTGTTGCAGGTGGCATATGAATTTTGTAAATATTGTAGGAACGCGTAAGTATCATAAAGTAGTAAGATTTGGGCTCATCAATAATATTTAGATATTTTTTCCATGTATTTAGTTGTTTTCTTTGTATTGTTTCCAATAATTGGTGTTGGTTTGTTTATCTATCTTTTTATTGTGGGTATAAAAGTATTTTGAATTGAAAGCGTAGCAATAATATTATATATTTCAATGTAAAATCCGATCAAAACACGAACTATTGATCAACGCAAATCTAAATTGGCGATCCAATGTCAACGCTCAAGGTTGCAATGAAAACGTGGAGCATGAAAAATGTACAACATTAAAACTGAGCCGTTTAATCCTAGTTTTGCGTGGAAGTGTGTAACAACCGCTTTTATGACGACCATATTTCACCGAATGTCGTCGTAACGTAGATAACCATGTTTATGGTTTGGATTTTAGTTTTACTTATATTTTTTCTCTAACCTATGTCTGGTAGGCAGTTTTGGTAAACGTTTTCCTCTTATTTTTCATGAAGTTCAATGATCAAAAGTTAGCTAACTTGTATACTCAAGTACCAATAGAATAGAATTTCGGACCATATTGCCGCCATATTGGTTTCTAGCTAAAGATCCAGAAATATACTGACACAAGGGCCTGAAAAGAATTGAAATATACTTTTAAAACTTATGCGTTGAGAGTTTTAAAAATATATTCTATTTCATGAATATAAATCATTTATTTCGGAATAACATTCATATACAATTAAGAAATATAGGCCCATGTAACCCAAAATGTGATTTCGCAAGCGTTCTTTTCTCTTTAGCAGCATAAGAACTCTTATTTCTATTTTATTCTACTCTCATTATGAGTTCTAATGTTAAGACGCTTAGTATATTAAATAAGTAAATAATTAATTTCATTAAGCATGTTTAGTAATAGTAACCTCAACCTCGTATTTATGACAGACAGTCCGTTTAACCTTTGCATACACTTACCGCTCAAAAATGAATATTTGATGGGAGAGAATTAGAATGTCAAGGCGTAGGTTGAGAACCGTGCTACAGCCTGAATATAAATAAAATTCATTAATTAGTTATTAATAATGGTCTTCTTTTTCAATTGTGAGATACTCGTTTTACTAAGTGTTTTTCTCAGAATACAGAAAGTTCTTTTGTCTACGTTTTGTTATTTTTTAATAATAGATCGACTCGCGACTTTACCTGTACCTATTTTATCAGTTTTGAGTTGCGTTCTTGCAGAAAGACAAAGATTTAGCTGAGTTCATTATTTTTATAGTGAACTATCAGGCATTTGATCACCAATCATTTTTCATCAATCATTCATTTTGATCAAGCCAGTTGGATTGATATCAACACTGTGGCTTAAGGTGAAGCAAACCTGTACTGGAAAGGAAGCTTTTTCTAACTAGCAGAACAATTAAAGCATATTTGAATAAACGGAAGGATAAACTACTCAGGCTAAAGTACTTAAAATCACATTTTATCTAGTAGGTACCCATCCAGCTTGTACCTTTACGAGCGGGTCATTTTCTAAAGGGTCGTGCGGGCAAAAGGTTAACAAAATAACAAATGGCCATACTTACTGGTTCCTAATGGTACGTTTCAGCTCTAAGTGCGTAGATACATTAAATAAATTCAATTTGTACAATTTTGAATTGGTCAAGAACATTAGGCGGGGAAGGTTTGCAGTCAATCACGTCTTTGTTTTTATTTCAAGTGAGTCGCATGAGTTATTCGCTGTGATTTTAATATGTTTGGATGCAACTAACTATGCTTTGTCAATTACTTATAGGATGATAAACAGCTTTTATTTCCATTTTTCCTGCAAATGTGCCGTAAAATGTTCCTGTGAACGCGTTTTTACCAAAAACCGTTTGAAAAATGAAATGAAAATTATTTATTTTGTGTCAAAAAATTACATACGAACAAATTCAGGAAAGTAAGACAAACACATTTTGCACATACACAATTTCCTGTCACAAAATAAAAGTAGCTAAAATAAAAAGTACTAGTGGACGCACGCCGTTTCAGTCATATTATTTCAGGCTAAAAAGTAGCCTATGACACTTCTAACATCTCATACTACCTACATACCAAAAATCACGATGATCCGTTTAGCCATTTATGCGTGATGAGCGTTTAAATAAACAGACCAAACTTCTAGAAATTGTTGGAACGTGTTCTGCTATCAATTCCAAGTACCTACTTCAGAACAATTTTTTTGAAACATCTTCAATGTTTAGACTTTCGAACATCTTTAGCTTTATCTTAGAGCACATGCATACATAATTACCTAATAACATTTTACATTCCTATCATCACAGTATTGGTTAGGTATTGGTACTCTTTGAGCGTAGAATCAATCACTATTCCGTAACTATATAATTAATTCCGGTTACAATTGCAACTAAATTATGTCCCATATCAGTAGATGTCCTCTCCATTTGATTCAGATCAAAAACAACATTAATAATGACGCTGTTCATTTTGTTGCTCAATTGAAATTGATGCTGCGATGATGCAGTTAGCTGATTAAATCTAACTGCTTGTCATTAATTTAGACTAAACAGTGAGTCCACAGTCGATTAACTTTATTTGCTGTTTGCCCTATATAGTGATGTATGAATTTATTGTTGACGGCGGTGACTTAATTTCATCAGAGTGGGTACGTTCTACTGCAGTGTGAAATAGGATGATTTTTCACTCCATTTTTGACTAAGTTAAAGAGAGGTCGCCCGGAGACAATCTGTCTGATTGTACATAAGTAATCATTTTGGTCTATGATAAGTCATATTTGTTTATTCGTTACGGTATAAAACCGTTCCGTTTTGATCTCTCTTCAAAAAATGTGTGCATAAATGTGTGAAAAAAGGGAAATCATGCATCGTAAGATTAACTAAAACGGTTTTCACTCACGTATAAATCGCGTAAATGGTTTACGTCTTTTGATAAAATGTCTCACGAAAGTTTTAATATTAAAATCATGCATTGTGTTGTAAATTGGGAGAAGTCTACAGACAAAAGATTGGCTGATGATGAAGATGAACAATTCCTTGTACTTTTAATTATTTGTATTCTTCGGTACCTTCACCGTTTATTTTTCCTTATCTTGGTATTTAGGCAATGACACCTTGTGATGATAGTCATGTAAAATTCGACTGAAAGTTAATTAAAATCTATTAAAAATTAAGTGAAGCGATACGTACATACATAAGCAGCCAAGACGACTGTTTAGGATTAGATAAATACACAGTACATATTTATTATCTTTGTAAATGTTCATTACGTGTTCAGAATCTAAAGTAAATGTTTAAGTTTAACGAATGTGTCTAAATTGACATAAGGCATCACATGTATTTATAATTCCCATTTCATAAGTAGGTCAAACGTTCACCGTGTGTGTGGGGCTGAAGATTTCCTACTATTCTGTTCTTCTTTTATGCACATTTTCATTTCAGTATTACGATATTTTAATGGAAAATATTGGTGAAAATGAGAAGTTTTTTGTAATTTTATAATCGCTCACTTTCGAGTGATGTAGATTTATTGAATAACTTTATGTGTTGCATCAAAGCCTTTAATACGAGTACTTAATGTAACTTTGATTGCTTACTATTAATATTAAATTAAGTGTGTGTCTGTTAGTAGTTGTCGAACGTGATGTAGGAATATAAAACAAAGCCTAAGCCCCTACAAATATTAGAATAGCAATCCCACCTATGCCCCTAAACCAAACCGTAGTCAAATTATGACACTATTTCGATTCATATTCACAGTTTACGCAAATTACAATTGGAAACCTCCATAAAGTACCTGGATCCTGTATCATAATCGTACGTTATCGTTTATGTTGTCCCTTTGTTCTCAGATAGAGATGTTGCCTTTGAAGAAATATTTTATTTAAAACGAATATGAGGTGTGATGATACATAAGGAAGATGATTATTTTATTAATAGTACCTACCTACTTAACTAAATTTTTGGTTCAAGAACCCCATCGGTATCCTATATATTCTTCTTATCGAATGAGAGTAACAAAATCTGGCCCTAAGGGCCTCTGACATGACTTTACAACTTCCGTACTAGACAAACAGTCGGGACCTATAATACATTAACATGTCATCCGACCCACGGAAGTACACGTACCTTGTATGAAAATGTGTTTCACCTTAGACTAGATCAAGGCTTTAGTTAGCATTAGGCGTGAATTCTTCCAGCTGTAAATGACGAAATCATTTCACTCACTTCGTTATAAGTTGAAGAATCTGAATCTGGCATTTTACATTTATAAACAGTTGCAATAATTATTATTTTTTACATAAAAATAGCTTTTCACAATTTTTCAGTCTACCAACTGACCCAGCGCAAACTGTGTCACCTTCCAAAAGAGACGGCCCAGTAAATGACTCCGGTGCCAATGAGACAATTGAGCCCTTGATTTAGAGGGTCTCTCTCGATAACCTGCAGGAAACAATAATGGTGGAACCCTCCCGCGTAGTTTGTTGGAAAATTTAGATGGGATTGCCTCCAATTTCTTTCCGTTTCATCTGATACTGGGACTGCAAATTGACCAAGTCCAAATTATGGTGAGTGTTCTATTGCAGACGGTTTTGGAAATTTTAAGGTTTGTGTTTTCATAATTTTACCTTTGCTTCTGTAGTTTTCAATTGTAATTTTAAATAAATTAATACTTAATTTATGGTGGTTTTGTTAGTCTTTTGTGAATTGGTAACTTTGTTATTCTTGTAGATTTTTGTATACTGCAATCTAGACGTATAGCTTTATTTTTGCATAAGAATTTACGAAAATATTTGTTCATAGCAGACACTGCAAAGACTACATTATGTTTGCGTGTAGTATAAATGTGATGTAATGTGTTTTACTAAAATTTTAATGATTTTCACTTGTGTAATACTTATTATACTTTATTGTTTTCACAATGTACCTAGCCTATTCAAATAAAATGATCAAATTGGGAACAAAACATCCATATAAATTGGAATAACCGAGGGAGCAAATTTAATCAACTTAGGGCTGGAAAAGGTCTGCAGCGAGTTTCTGATGGCGCCTTGAACCAAAACAAAAGCGTGCAAATTGTTCCAATGTTACTCCACATTTTTCCACAGACACCTCAATAAAATTTCATTACCAGTTCGAATATAACGCGATTGCTTTCTGAATAATTTATTTCTGTTATACATAGCAATGGCAACCCTTTTGGAAGAAGTGCGAGCAAACTTCTTGAAAAAGTTTTATTGTTTACAGTGCTCTTTGAAAACTGTGGTGCCATTCATTCCTCCGTCCTGTTCGCGCTCGCTTCATTTCCCGGTCCTGGGTTTTCGTTTCATTCGCACTTGTTATTGCTTACTCGGCGGCTGCTTCCTTCCTGCCCTTTATTGGATTGATATCAGATTGTTATTTTTTTTCTGTTTGGAAGATTGGCACTGGTATTATTTTTTCGATGCCTTTTCGTGCCACGCGCATTGGTTGATATGATTCCGTATTTTCTTTGTTTCAAGTATTGGATGTGAACCTGACAGCATTCCGTTATACGTAAACCAAATAAGTTGAGTGAAACAAAAGATTTATTATTTAGATCTATTCGTAGATTCACTAAATCTATGCGGTTGTATAAAAAACACTGGACAATAGTTTGAGTTAAAAATTTAATACCACACGAGCGGTTGCAATATTCTTTTCCTATTTTTACCACAATACGGCATATTTATAGTTTGCAATTCACACTCCAATACAAAATCCCCTTTTATTTATGTTTGTAAAATCTTACGCCATTTTCCAAGCGATAAAGTTGCGTGGATTTGAATGTGATATAGTTTTTTATTGATGTTGTATTGAAAACATACTACCCACTGTAATTCGTGTGGTAGATTTTTTAAGTGCGAAAAAACATTTTCAGCTTGACAGTTACATCTGTTCAGTTGACAGTAAGTTTTTATGTTATTTTAGAAAGCAGAAGAAAACTCTACCATTGATTGTTTTCATGGAGTTTTCAGAGAATATTAGTGCACAGTTTATAGTTTCCGATATGTAGAATATGTCTAAGACAATAAACACTGCAGTACCACAGATTAATTTTAATATTTGCTCCTACATAGTACAAATAAAAAAAATACAAACAAACCCACAAACTCAAATTGATCTGAATCAACTATCACTGCTTGAGACATAAATCGGTCAAGTTTATTTATAGATTAGAGAATGGTAATGAACTTGTATGTAGTGATAATAGTTTATTTATTTATATTTTATACCTACAATCGTAGTAGTATCGTAGTGGTAAATGCATAAGAGGCAGTAATATTGTGATTTACTTAATTCAATTAAAACCATCCAGGTTTCTAAGTGTAAAAGTGCTTTTTGTAAATAAGTAATATGCAAAAATAGCATTCAATATTATAATCTGATATGTACACATTATAGTAAGTAGTTGAATCAAAAAGACTTAATAAATAATAAAACACATTGCTGGTAAGTATATCCATTACGAACTATTCAAGTAAAATAATAAATATATTTAATAAGTAATTAATAAAAAATATACAGGAGAATTAAGGGCCACCCTTTAAGAAATTGGTTAAAAATAATTAAACAAGTGGGTGCCCGCGCCTTCGCTTGCATTAAGAAGTAAAACTTGCAACCCCTTTAAAAGTAGCATTTCCAAAATTCCTTTTATTAGCGGATGCCTACGTCATAACATGTACCTGCAAATTTCAGCCCGATCCGTTTAGTGGTTTGGACTGTGCATTGATTTGATAGATATGTTAGTCAGTCAGTCAGTCAGTCAACTTTGAGTTTGATATATATTGATGTATCTGTTGCTGGTATTGTTATGTATACAAATAAGTGCACCTACAATTACAAACTCAGTAATATAATGTAGTTCACAACATTCCAAACCTGGACTTCATTAGGGACCAGTGGTAATGAACTAGTTTCCCAACACAGTAATCTAAGCGGTGCGGTTTTAAGCAATGACATTAGATCCAAGGAACGCTTTATTGGCATGAAGAATTTCTTATATTTATTTTCAAATGAAGTAGATACTTTTTTTTCAACTTCGTGGCTCACGGTTGACAACTACTCGCCTGATGGTAAACGACATAGTAATCTACGATTTAGCGCGTTTTCCTAGAAGGATAAGGTTAATTCTCGGCTTCATGATACAAACATTAGGTACAGATGAAGGGTTACAGCAGCTTTCGAAAGGAAAATAACTTAGGTTTAAAAAATATCCTTATAGTCATTCAGTTCCGCGCGTGGGAAGTAGTGTTTTGTTCGTTGATCTGTCTGTTTGTGTATTTTGTTTTTATTTTTACTCATAAATAATTTGACATGTTTATATCATGAATATATATACAGTTATTTTAAGTTATATAATAATTATTAAGGTTTTATAATATCTTATAAAAACTATATTGACGTTTAGGTATTTTGACAATTAATATTTTACACATTCTTGTCTTCACTACAATGTAAGTATTAAAGCTATTCTCAAAAATTCTTTTAAAAAATGATAGTTTAGGTACTTATTTTGAAGTTGATTCGTCTATGATCTCGCGGTAGCTGGGTGCAAGCTGCATTCGAATCGAGGATGGCATCTTCATTCCGGTA
Organism: Macaria notata; assembly: GCA_927399415.1. NCBI lineage: Eukaryota > Metazoa > Arthropoda > Insecta > Lepidoptera > Geometridae > Macaria > Macaria notata. Next base: position 3,966,659 of record OV656737.1, read on the forward strand.
CACCGCAACTAATACCACAGAAAGCAGAATACTGACGGTGGTGTCTATAATTAAAATACGAATCACCTAATAAAAATAATGTATAAATTTATGAATTAAAATGAAATAATATTTAGGGAATTTGCAATTGCTTGATTAGATAGATATATAGATTAACTCTTTATTGTTGACACATATTAAAAAACAGTACTTAAAACAAATTGTATCTAAACTAGTGCCACAAGCGGCGGCCTTATCGCTGAAAGCGATCTCTTCCAGGCAACCTTCGGCTGGATAAAAATAAGCAAAAAAAAAAAAAATATCACTTAGGTAGCTCGGAAAATGATTGCCGATGTAAAAAGAATATAGGTAGTAACATAAGTACTTACTTAATACATGCAATAGGTACATATTATTATAAAAACTATTGCTATATTAATAAAATTAGGTAGGTACTTAAGTAAATTAATTATTATAAAAGGATAAAAATAACATTGAACTAATTTTTACTAAACTGCAGAAACTACAGTTAGAATGCAATTTCTTACTCAACTTCAATAAAAAATTAAACAGTAAGTAAGTACCTACAAGAAACTGCAATTGTTAAGTGAACGTACTAGGTACCTATTCGTAATTGGTAGATTACTCAGATTTAGAACAATTCAAATCAGTAAAACAGTAAAAAGCAAAACGTGTGCGCTAAAGATCAAGCCATCAAGATAAGTAAAGAGAATACAGTCGAAAAACCTAGAGAGGTGGCGGATCTCGAGTTTTTCCACGCGATTTTAGTATTATCTCTGTGAGCGGAAGTCGGACGATGCGCGCATCTATGCCGCATCCCGTTTCGCGCCGTCCTCCAATCGCTACCGACCTTCGGCCGGCACACCGCCTCGGTTCTCCCTCAGTCTTGCTCCGTGAGCCGACCCGGGTGGACGTACGTACCGTTCCTCTCTGAACCCCGACTCGCGAGCTTTCGATTTACCTGTGGATTGTCAGTGATAAGTGTCTCTGAATTTTTCGTTTCTGTGGATTTTTGCCGGATTCATATCGTCAACCCACACTGCGGGAATTCCCGCCGCATAAGCTTCAAGGTCGGTACTTTATGCTTTGCGAATAATAATGAGATTCGTTGGATGCATTCGGAATGTCGCATGTCCAGTATTTATTAGCATTAAAGGTCCGTTCAAGTGAAGGTATGTATGTGCTGTATTGAAGTTCATTGACGCTTGGAAGCCTGCTTGCGCCATTAATTAGTGGTACTTAGATTCTTTAATACACAAACTTGTTTTAGTTGGTACGTACTACTTACATACCTAGGTATAAGTTTTGCATCGTTGACTTCTTTGAATTCGCATGTTGTTGAGTCAAGGATAGTTGTATAATTTTGTTCACACTAACTACCTAGGTACCTTAATCCTTTTGTTTTTATCGATGTTAGTCATGTTTGTACGTATATTACATACTGAGTGTAGTTGGTAATAGGTAGGTAGGTACCTACATATCACAATCCTTCTGATTAAAATCTTATTAATCAGTAGAATCTCCAATGTCAATTTTACTTGCCGTCCTTATTTCACAGAAATGATTAGTGGTTTTGATTACCCACATTGCCAGTGTAGTTTCGATAAAATGTCATTATCTGATAACGAACGCACTGGTTTAATGTGTTTTATTTCAATTTTTATCAGTATCGATGGATTGCTATTTGTCTACTACATACCTACATACCTATATGTTCCTATTTTTCAACCATAAAAATCCTATAAAAATGATAATCATTAAGTACCTATTTATTTATGTTTATCTGCATACCTATTTCGGGTACTTACCTATTTCTTTTTGTAGGTACCTATTTAATTTGTGCTTATGCCTGTATTCTGTGCTTAGGTATGCTAAATATTATGCTTACATAGGTACGTAGATTGTAGCTAATTGTCATGTAAACGTTGGTTTAGTCAAGTAAATATGTAAGTATCTATACCTACCTATTTACCTATATTCGTACTTACTCAAAGTTGAAGATAGATCATGTTTAATGTTCTGTACTTACCTTTGTCTGTATTTTTTATATATATTATAGGTAAGTACATACATATTTTGAGTATATAGTTAGCTACTTAGTAGGTACTTATAAGTTATTGTTTCCATGACGTTAATATAACATTCTATCAAAACAGGTAGGTAATTCATCATTATGATCCTTGACCGATGAATTGTCTTCTGCAAATTACCTAGGTTATATGTATATAAACAATTCTAATTCAATTCAACGTCTGTCATAACACATGGACAATCAGTGTAGGTAGGTAGGTAGGTATATGTTTGATGTCATAGGTAGGAAAGGACAATGAGTTTCTTCCGAGGCCATAGAGTATCAAAGGAAGTGAAGTTTTGAATAGGCTGGTACTAAATACACGTGTTAAGGAACTGGACAAAACAAACCAATCAATCAATGTGCATGTATATGGAACAATGTAAGTGACACGACTAATTTTCCTGTCACACTGTTTGATGGGTTTAATAAAAGGAATATACCTACCTACTCCATATGAGGAAAGTAAATACCTACCTACTTACTTAAATATGTTTTATTTAATCTGTCGTGGATTGACAGAAAAATCTGTTATTGCAGATAATATATAAGTAGATACTATGTCACGTAGGATATATGTTAAGCATATGAAGTTACGTAAGTAATGGCTCAATCTTGGCATAGGCAACTTAGTTAGTATGAAGTGTTTGGGTAAAAAAAGTCAAATCAAAATAAGAACATGAAATTATGACTATGCGAACATACGAATAGGATACCTACTTACCTTCCATCTAAAAAAACGTTTTTTTGTAATGGAAACTCGGACGCTTATTTTGAGAACGTATTACAATAATAAAAGAGAATGAAAGCGTTTAAAAACGGTTTTACCTATGTTTGTAGAAAGGAAACCCACTGGTTTGCGATAATTTGAATATGAAAAACCATCGTTTCTAAGTAATTGTATTACTTTCGCTTGAGGTAGCAAAGGTTTTTCAGCCACTATGAATATTGAAAGAACAAAATGGCTCAGCGATATTGCACGTAAGCAGTAGTTACTTGAATATTTTCTTTAATAAAAAACTATTCGTTACTGAATCCTTCCTTATAGTGGTTAAAGATCATCTTTGATTTTGCACTTTAATGCATGACAAAACACTTAAAAAGTAACTAACTTAACATCAGGCAGGCTGTAGTCAAACGTAAAGTTGAGTGACGTCACGGACGACAATATCGTAATATGCATATTTTTGTGCTCCGTCAATTAAATTCTATAACTTTGTTTACAAACCCGGATCAGTTAGTGCACGTTAACTAGAACGTTGTTGACATGGTGTGGCATTGTTTTGTCGATAAATAGTGCTATTTTAGTGCATATAAAACTCTTTAAATTCGTAACCAAAATACGTAGTGTTTATCAGAAATTTTTTTTCACTACCAAAGCAAGAAGAGGGTAGATACCATTCGCATTTCTACGTGAACAATCCTTGTATCACTGAACTTAGTGCGCCATAATTACAATCAATAAAATGAATGTTGAGTGCAGAGCCTGCCGTCGCCGCTTTACCAGCAGTGAAGATAACGCTAAATGTACAAAATGTGCATCTGTTTATCACCGAGCCTGTGTCAACATATCCAAGGATGCTAACATTTCAACGTCATGGCAGTGCCCCGAGTGCAAGGTGCACACTCCGCGAAATGACAACACAGAGGAACCAGTGCGAGGGGACGAGGCGGGTTTTATCCATTCACCTGGAGCCCCCGATGTGTCGGCGGAGATAAGAGAAGTGTTGCGGGAGTTCCGTCTGCACCCAGTAGAAACACAAATATTACGTGCTGAATTCGCTGCGTTTGGTAGCCGCTTGGAGGCAGTAGAATCCAGGTTGTCAATTTTGGAGGCTAAGCCGACTCCAGAGCAGTGCGATAATACAATCATAGATCAGCTGCGCGCCACAGTCGATAATCTAAAATTGGAGCTGAATGATCGCGATCAGGTGTCATATGCAAATGACCTCGAGATATCGGGTGTACCGGAGGAGCAGGGTGAGAACGTGGGTCGGCTCGTCAAATTGATTGCTTCTGAGTTGGGTGTGTCGTTAGCGGAACATGAAACTATTTCTGTGGAAAGAGCTGGTTTTAAACGCGCGCCATCTATCACCGCCGCCACGAACGAGAAGGAAGCATCAGCAGCGGCAATGCGCCCGCGCCCGCGACCTTTGATACTGAGAGTATCCCGCCAGCAGGTTCGCGACTCGCTTCTTCAAGCTGCGCGCGTTCGCCGCGGTCTGACTACGGATTGCATGGGCCTCGCCTCGCCGCCTGTTAAGTTCCACGTACACGAGCGCTTGTGCGCGAGATACAACAAAAATATTTTTTTCAAAGCGCGCGAAGAGGCTCGCTCTCAAGGATATAAATACGTCTGGACCCGACGAGGACTTATTTTCGTTCGCCGGGACACTGGGACTCCTGCTCTGCGCGTGCGATCTGAGCTAGATCTTATAAAGATATTTGGTGCGGAGGCTCGTCGCAGTATCACTACATAAAATGTTATTTACGTCGTCCCGTGAGCGCACATATGTAATTGGTTTTAGTCTATTTGGTGAACTTAATAATATGCGTGTATTATACCTCATCATCATCAGCCTAATGGGACCCACTGCAGGGCATAGGCCTCCACCCTCTTACGCCAATACTCCCTGTCTTGCGCTGTTCTTGCCCAGATGTTTCCTTCTAACTTTCTTACATCATCCAGCCACCGTTGCACAGGTCTTCCTACACTTCGCTTACCTAGCCGTGGGTACCATTCAGTTATTGCTTTGCTCCATCTGCCGTCAGTACGTCTCGCCAAGTGTCCAGCCCATCGCCACTTGAGTTTCGTAATACGAGACCCGACGTCTTCCACCTTCGTACGTTTTCGGATCTCAGTATTACGAACCCTGTCGCGTAACGTAATGCCTAACATGGACCGTTCCATTGCTCTTTGTGCGACTCTCATCTTTTCGATGGTTTCCTTGGTGAGCGTCCATGTTTCGGCAGCATACGTCATTGTGGGCAGAACACATTGGTTGTAGAGTCGTGTCTTCAAGCATTGAGGCATTTTACGGTCTTTAAAAATATCGCTTAGTTTGCTAAATGCCGCCCATCCGAGTTGGATTCGTCTTTTGATCTCCTTGTGTTTATGCTCTCTGCCAAAGGACAAACAGTGTCCAAGGTAAGTGTATTGTTCCACTACTTCTAACTTTTCACCACCAATCTGGATAATTGGTTGTGAATCTCCAGAAGCGTTGGTCATCACCTTAGTTTTGGACATGTTCATCTTAAGGCCCACTCCAAGAGAGACATGGTGAAGGTCTTCTAACATCGTTCGGAGATCAGACTCAGTTTCACTAATAAGAATCAGGTCATCGGCAAAACGAAGATGGGATAAGTGAACACCATTTATTGAGACGCCTCTATTCTCCCAGTCGAGAAGCTTCAAGACGTCCTCCAAGACAGCTGTAAATAGCTTGGGAGAAATGGTGTCCCCTTGGCGTACACCTCTTTTAATCACAATGCGATCTGTAAGAGCATGTAACCGTACTTGCATCGACGCTGATTCGTACAGATTGCGGAGGATGTTAACGTATCGTGCATCTATGCGGCAGCGATGGAGTGAGTGAAAAACAGCCCAATGTTCAACGCTATCGAAGGCTTTTTCATAGTCCACGAAAGCGAAAAACAAAGGTCGGTTGTACTCTTCACACTTTTCCATCAACTGTTTCACAGTGTGAATGTGGTCTATGGTAGAAAATCCGGTCCTAAAACCAGCTTGCTCGATGGGCTGGCATTCATCAAGTTGGCGAGTAAGTCGGTGGGTAAGAATTTTGGCAAAGAGTTTATAAATCTGAGGAAGAAGACTTATGGGACGGTAATTACTAAGTTTGGAATTATCTCCTTTTTTATGCAGTATTGTAACTATTGCGTTGTGCCATGAACTAGGTGTGTTGTTTTGTGAAAGAACGTAATTAAATAATTTTACAAGAACTGCAACTACAGGTTTCCCTCCAGCTTTTAAAAGCTCGATTGTAATGCCGTCTTCCCCTGGCGATTTATCAGATTTCATTTTATGAAGTGCCCAACAAACTTCGGATGGTAAGATAGGTGTTAGTTCTTCATTATTTCGACATTCTACTGGGTCTGCTCTGGGATCATTTGAGTTCTGTGGAACTGTTGTGGTCGACGAGTACAAAGATTCATAGAATTCTTTGACAATTTCTAGTATTTCGTCCCGATTGTTAGTTTTTACACCATTGGGTTTAGTTAAACTATTTATTTGCGATGTTCCTTGATTTAACTTTCTTCTAAAAACTTTTGGGCCTCTGCTTTCTTCGATAGTTTTAGTTATTGTTTGGGTAGTATGTATCCTTAAATCTTTTCTTATTGCTTTGCGTATTATTTTGTTTGTCTTGTCCAATTCCTTCTTGTCGTTAATATTGTTTAGAGTTAGCTCACGGCGTTTTTCTATTAATTCTAAAGTGTTTTGTGACAATTTTGACTGTTTTTTTGGTCTAGCTCCTATTTGTTTATCTGCAGTTTCTAAAATAATATGTGTAATGTTTTGATTAAGACTGTCAATATCCAAATTCACCTCTTCTAGTAATTCGAACTTATTCTTTAATTCTACTTGATATTTGTCTACCTACTATTACATATTTTTTGTATTATTTAGAGTGTATTTTTGTTGCCTAATCTGCACTTAATATTTAGTGTCTCTTTGGTGGCCATTTTACAATTTGTTAATTAATATTTGGTTAAGTTAAATATGTTAGTTTTTACTGAATAATATTACAATATGCTTGTACTCTGGCGAGAGTGTTGTCATGTTGGCTACCTATCCTGCACATAATAGTTGTATTATGTATTCTGTGGAACTAGATCTAGTTGTTAATTATTATTATTACTTGGATAATCAGTTTGTAGATTGTTTAGTTAGATATAATAATATATTAGTTTTTTTTTCTTAAGTTAACGTGTTTTTAATCTATTGTTTTCATACGTTTATTTGTTAATGCACTAAATATATAGTTAGTTACCTACTATAATCCATTGCCTGCTTGTGATATTTTTCTGTATTCTTTATATTGTAAGTATGTGTATTTCTACTTCGCTGTATTATGTTTATGTTATTACGTGTATTATGATATATCTACGTGCGTGACGTCACCCGCCGGTCCCAACGGAAGATCAGCGCTGGATGCAAGCATCCAGCGCTGATCTTCCGTTGGGACTGAGTTGGGGCCGGATTGTGACATGAAACTTCTTATTTGTACTCTTGTTTTTTATTGTGTGTCTATTTAATGTTTCATGTGACATTAAATATATTATTCTTATTCTTAAACGTAACCCACGTAAAAAAAATTGTCTGGGGAAAAATATGCAATCTACTTTTAGTTCTGTCACATGCTAAGTAAAGTTTAACTACGAGTTTGTAACTTTAAGAATTTCAATTAATCTCTACTAGATAATAAAATACAAACTTAACCAATTTATACCTTTACTTTGAAGCATTGGTGGACCAATTTTAGTTTCTACCAAGATTTCCAGTCCCCAAAATTGCTTATTGAATAGTTTTCAAAAGTTGGTGGTGTCGACGAATTATATCTTAAAGCTAATTAGTCAGGTGGAAGTCTGAGACGTTCAGATTTGTGTCAATGAGGTCTTCTCCTAACTCCGGACGCGGAATGAAATTACGGAAGTAATTTACGGTTAAGCTGCTAATTTACGACCAACGGTGGCTGGTAGTAAAACACCAATCTCTATTATTAGTTTCAGAGAAAATCTTGATGTGGATCCAGTTTTTATGGACACTAAACTAAAATTCTAGTTAGTGATTTCGGGATTTTAGAGTAAAATTCGGAAAGTGCCTAGTGTTTTCTATGGAACACCAATCAACCTATATTCACAGATGTGCAATTCTTTGTGGTGATAAATTTACAATACTCAGTTTCTAGTATGCGTTTCAGCTTTATATAATAGAAAATGGAAGTCTTATCAAGTTTCTCTTTAGGAATTAAGCCCATGTTAGATACATGTTGTTTTCAGTGAAGAAATATTTGAAAAAGTGTCTCATAACATTAAAAATAACTGAATATTAAACTTATTTTAATTCATATTTTTTTACTTACTTGAGTATTAAAGTTTAGCTATGAACGATATTTAGATTAAAAATATCAGTTTTGATTAAAAATGTTCAAGTAAATTTGTCTGAACCAGGAAAATATTTCGCAAAATTTTTGGTTAAGTTTAAAAATCTGCAGGTACCCGTGGCTTTGACCCACTACGCTTGACGTTCTGATTTCATTTTAAATTATTATCCAGTTATACCAGTTTATGATGCAAGTTTTCATGGAATATACCTACCCACAAGAACAATATCTCAAGAGGTCAATGACATCATTTGGATGCATACCTACCTGCTTATATGGCACATGAAATTTATGTTTTATGATGTTCAATATATATTTGCACCTGCTGTTGGCACAAAAGCTTTGAGTTTTGATAAGTATATAATTAAAAATATTATATAACATTGTTGAGCAAATAAACTTAAGTCAGACTACCCTTCTGAATATCGACTAACTACTAACTTTAAACCATAAATTACTCAAAATAAAATCTTTTCACAATACGAGTGCTATTTTTAAACTCCGACCGTTGCGTTGACTCCATTATTACTCGGCTATCGACTAAGCTTTTATAGCTCCCCAGAGTAAACCAAGCTGAGAGCGATATAAGCGAGCACCAAGCTACAGGCACAATATGCGGCTTTATACTAAAGCGCTTTGTTTTAGGGCCAATCAAAATTATGCACGGTTGCTTCCGTACTCGTGTGACGTCGCCTCGGTTTAGTAACGAGCTTCCCCTCCCCATTCAAGTACTGCCGCAATTTCAGCATCTCCCAGACTCAGCCAGAACTGCTTTAAACAATGGTCATAAATTCCATGCGAGACGTCGAGGTGTTTAATTTATTATAAAGACTTGCCCGTGTGCTAGTAAAGGAACAGGCGCGGACAAGACAAATGACACAACTTAAAGTTCCTTATAATTTGTTTTCTTCGAAATAAAACCGATGACTTGGCGTAATTGAAAACGATAAAAATAAAACTGCGCAAATTATTGCTGGCCATGAAAAAGTTGACGAAGGCAAAAGAAGAACTCGTGTTATTGACACCTGTAGATTTTTGAATGAACCAAAGTTGCGCGAAATAGGCTTGAAAATAAAACAAGTTACGCAACGTTTCTTCTCGGCAGAGACGTCGGTTACGATGAGTAATTACACAGAACTCAACTTCCGCCCCCGACGCGGAACGAGAATCAGCCCCGTGGGAATCTATAGCTACATCTATGAACACAATTTGGATTTAACCACCCCTAATTTGCACTTAAAACCCGCCGTCTTAAGGTGTATATTCTAATGAAGACAGTCTGAATCTTTAACTAGTCATTAGCCAGTTTGCAATTATGGGAATCCGATAATGACGAAGGGGAAATATTGAATAGCAAACATCAGGTTAAGAGGATAGCTCAAGGTGCTTCGGTAGAGGTAATCTTCTTAGGGAATTATCTTGGGTAATGTTGGGAGCTGATGGCTTGGAGATATACGTAATTAGCATTAGTATGTCATTAAAAGTAATTACGAAACTCGTATTAGAAGAGGCACAAACAAGTTTGACAAGTTGTAACATCTAGAAGTTCTGACAGTAGACGATGTAACAGAAACACAATTTCTGTTCAGTTTTATGACCGTTTTGTATCGTTACAGACACGGAAAGCATTTATGACGTGACGCCTATCAACACAATCGGTTAGTCTAGTGCGTTTGCGGTCAAATGTTCAATACTCAGTGTAACTCAGCATGTAAGATTCTGTAGATACATTATTTGAAGCAATATCTGTTTTAAATTTAAAAAATACTAAATATTTGTGAATGTTTTGATATTGTTATTGAAACTAATGTCTTTAGGTTGTATTTTAATTCAAATGTTTGTTTACTACTAATTTCATATTTTACATTCTGTTTCTGAGCTATTAGCTTCCCTGATTTTATTTTTGAGTCTTGGGGGAGAATTGTCACTGTAATAAAATTTAAGATATTTTAAATATTGAAATCACAAATACTTATAACAATATTATATTCTTATGATAATGAGAAGTGATTCATTACTATCGTATCAAGCACTGTAGACATGTTTCGAGAAATTGACTGTTGTCTGTCTAGTTTCCCATAACTGCGGTTTTAGTTTCGCTGCGGCTGCGGCCAGTACACATCAACAGGTCTATCACAATCATATTAATACCGATTATTACCACATCGTTTGTATTAAGTACTGATACAAATTTAAATATGTAATATGTATTTAAAATACCTTACGATTATATTACTACTTGCCGGTTTATCTCCTTCTTCTTCCCATATATTAGACACTAACTGTATTTTATGTTTATGTAAGTACTTGTGTTTGTTGGTGTTATTAATCTTATCTATTTCTGTTGTAAACCACGGCGTCCGTTATCCTGTATTTATTTCTCTCCATCCAATGGCCGCCTCTTGTGGCACTAGTATGAGCTATTTTTAATATCTTTTTCAGTATTTTATTTTGTATGTTAGAATAAATAAAACTCTATCTACTGTTGAATTTCAAAACCACCCTAAGGACAAATACGAAATGTATGATTCATACATCTAATCAAATCTCTTTTACATACAGAGCACGACGTGAACTAAACCTCGCCACAACATAATCATAGAGACAATAAGACTCCAATTGATTATTAAGGAAAAACTTATTTTTATGTGATATTTTTTTATAGTATTGGTTGAATATTTTTAGGCTTAAGTTTACGCGTATCTACTATTTGTCTGATGCATAAGAATCAAAGTGGTGTAGAGAAACGTCAAGAACCTAATTATAGTACGTTAGTAGGATTTTAGTAATGGAGTGTTTTAAACTAAGAAACTGAAATACAAAGTCAGAGTTCGTTAAATTGTACAATTGGGTCCCATTGTTGTCAGTCGGAATGAAATGGCTCCAAACGTAACATTTAGGTAGATTAAGGCGAGGGTATCCGATAGGGAAATTACCCTTCATATATCTAGTACATAGCTTGGTTCATTTGGAACTGGAGGTCATATTGATAAATTGATGAGAAACTTTAACGTTCTCGTTTACTGTTTTTTTTTACATTAGATAGGCTCACGCTTGACTACAACTTGTCTGATGTTAAGCAACGTTGTAATCTACGATCTAGCGCGCTTGCCTAGAAGAAACCGGTTTACTCTCGACTTGAAGACCGACAAATTATAGTTCAAGAGGAATAGAGATTCGGGCAAGGAGTTCCACAGTTTGGCTGTAAATTTAATATAAAAAAGCAAAACTCACACGAAAGTAAGTAATGAAGCAAATACATATAAACAGACAGGATGGCAGTAAAATAATAAAATAAAAGGATAGCTAATACTGAAGTAACTATCGGCAATTGTTGTCGTTTTTGACTTTCTTAATTTGATTTTCAGTTACGTAAATAAAATAATGAATTCATGACTAAAGAGCATAAGTTCTGGAAATCAGATTAGTGTAGTTTAAGTATATGCTTGCTAACTTGAGTGTATAATATTTTCAGTTAACCCAAAAGGGTTTCCACAGCTTATGAAGTTTGACATGACGAAACGTTGGTGAAAGTTTTTAGCCATGCGGGCACGGGTATGTAAATTTTGCCCAAAACTATTATAGAAATTCTATGCCGTATGCATTGATTTACATGACTAAGTAGAAGTTATTTGAATTTCGAGTCAGGAGAAAATATTTTTATGGTTGCAAAACGGAGCATGCCTATGATAATAAAAATGAAATGAACGTTAAATTTTATTTGAAATAAGTTCATATTTACACAAATTTTGTATTCAGAGTAATCAATGTAACGTAATATCACCTTTCTATTCTATCTGTTGTCAACTTTTGTATTATATGTATATTGTTGTGTCCTGTGTGTTGAAATAAATGCTTTGAATTTGAATTTGAATTTTGATGAATCTTCTGCGTATCTATCAAGCATTTTCAGATTTAATGTACCTTATCGTATTTGTGTTTAAATACAAAATTTTTAAAGTCCATCGTCAATGTTTACGATCCTTTTAAAGCCGTCGCGTCGGATCGCCTTGCCTCGACGCTAACTAACATTCCTTTATCCCTCACTTAGCAATACTGCCCTTTTTATCTTCGGCTTTGTTATCGTTTTACGTTTTAAAAACAACACTTCTTACGCTTTTGGAATCAGTTCCGAGCGCAGAGTTGTTTTGGGAGAAAATTGTCTTATTTAGTATCAATTTAAGAATACACGTAGGGAAATATTATGTGTTGACACATGTATAAAACCATAAGTATTTGTTAGTTACTTAACAGCATCATTTACTTAATTTCGCAAATAACTTTTTGGTAAAGACTTTTCTCTTGAATCTGTCAGCAAAACTGTGACTGGACATATAATGTATATCGTTAGAATAAAAACATATGTAATTCAAAATAAAAATGGATTTTTGGTGACTTTTATTGAGAGTTCAAAGAACTGAAAACTGGAACACGCGTTCCTATCTACGACACAAGAAAAATATACACCGACTTAAACTACTATCCAATTAGCTTCCTTAATACCATTAAAAACGGACACTGTAATTTATACAACACGAAGAAAAAGCGTGAGACTATAGTTCCAATAAACGCAGTATGTTGTTAGTTATGTCTCATAATGGAAGGTTTATCGGGAACCATGTTATTAGTAACAAGTTCCAACGTTTTGTTAATTCCATATTTTATTTCTCAGTCATTTACATAGCGTGTCTCTCACGATGCAAAATACCAGTTAGGTTATTAAAAGATGCAGAGATGTTAAAGTAATTTCGCACGGCAAAGGATGTGGTACCTATGTATGTAGGTACATCGTATGGCTTAAGGATATCGAACATTGCTCCCAAGATTGAGCGCTTTGCTAAGATCACAAACTGGTTTCTGGCTTGTGACCGTCGCTATTTGACTGCTACCTTAAGAGTAATGAGAGTTTTCTATAGTGTGTGAACATTGCGGTACATGTCTGGGTCATCGTTAGTCATTTTAGAGACAATGACTTTATCTGCTCACTGGCTACTGTGCTTACTTTTGAATAATTGCTGAGTAATATTGTATTTGTTCTTACTAAGCAAGGGGTTTTCGGGTTGTTAGAATGATTTTTAACTTGTATTATTTTCTTCAGTACATCAAATACATTAAAGGATGATTCACGCTACACCGTGTCGCGACCGGGCCGTGCCCCGGTCGGAACACGTTCACCGTGCGCCCGGCCGGACCAGTCATTCATGTTACACCGGGCTGTTTGGGTGTGTTATTTTCACGACAACTTGTGTTTGTTAGCTAGTGATTTCATCTGTCGATAGACTTGACGATGAATATGCAATTTTCACAATTTGAATTGTCGTAAAGTAATTACCTAGTGACACTTGAATGACTATTTTAAAATAATGTAAGTTGAAATAAAAGTTACTAAGTACTTACCAGGTTGTTTTATTTCGTCCGAAATGGTTTTACAAATAATATATTTGTATTTGTTATCTAAATACTTAGGATGGCTCATGTCATAAATCTCAGGGTACTTGCGTACACATTCTAATAATTTTTCATCGTCCATTTTGCTGTTGAGCTGCTCACCTCACTAAGATTTGACGTTGACTGCCGGGGCGTATATGTTCATGTTACAACGTGTCGGGGCCGGACCGTGCTAGAGCCGGGAAACAATATCCACCGACATATCAACGCCGTGCCCCGGGCGAGTCCCGGCGGCGCACGGCCGGGGCACGGCCGAGCCACGGTCAGGCATGAATTACTTCATACTAAAGGTAAACCATAATGTTTGACCGTGCCCCGGCCGGGGCACGGCAGGGGCACGGCCCGGTCGCGGCACGGTGTAGCGTGAATCATCCTTAAATTGGTTGCTTAATAAAAAAGGAGGTCATTAACGGTCTGAATAATGTTCTCAGTTAAATTATTCCATGGAATTAGATTTATTATGACAATCTCAAAACTATGCAAGTCTTTTCCCATCTAGTGTCTAAAAAACAAATAGTTTAGTTTAGGTTTCACATGATATCTCAAATATCATCATCATCATCATCTCAGTCTGTCTCTACCGACTGCTGAGTACAAGTATAGGCGTTCTCTTAATCTATAACTATGCATCAGCATAATTACTATATATTCTAGTTTGTCGTGAAGTTTATCATTTTTTAGAATAAAGGCAGTAATAGCACTGCATTTGTTTTCTATCGACCAGTATCGTGTAATGACGTAGTGTCACCCGACGCTGGGCGAGTCCACTTCGAGTCTATTGCCAGCGACAGGTTGATCTGATCTGGCTAATCGAGTGGCCTGGACTCGTTTGTTGCTTTATTGATGGCATTATTGAAAGGAGTTTATAAAGAAATATCAGTAAATTTTACATAGAAGTGCTATTTAGAATTTATTCGTGATCTTCTCTTTTTCTGCTTCAAGACGTTGTATTTATGGGATTAGCTAATAAAGTAGGTTTTTTTTCAAACTGAGTAGTTGCATACATGCAGTGAAATACTTGTGCATTATCATTTTTAATGTAAGTAGGATGTAGCTATGGCTATGCTCCTACATGATGTAAGAATTGTAATTGTAATGGCTGTAGTTTGAATAAAGATGAGAAGCCAAAAACCTGGCGAAGTGGCGTTTCTTAGGAGTAACTATAGGTATCAGTAGACAATTGCTGACAGTCCTTGGATGGGTGACCGAAAAGTGGCATTCCATTTGGGGCGCTTTCGTGGGTCGGATAACACGTTAAATTGTAGGTCCCGGCTGTTTGTCTAGTACGGCAAAGCCATGTCAGAGGCTCTTAGGGTGGCTTGATAAACTTACGACACCAGAGTTAGCAACGCTCATTCGAAAAGAAGAAAAAGTAGACCGTTACTTGTATCACAGAATACATAATCCAATTTGTACACAGGCTGATGATGATGATGGGTAGGTCACATATCACTTTCTAATAACTGTACGATTAACAACTCACACAAGATTACGTTCCATAGATCTGATGGCTCTGTATTACTATGTGAAAGGTAATGATATGTTGTTAGTTGGAAACCACGCTGGATCGTTCTGATTGGAGCGTGATTTATGACGACCACTTCCTAAATTCGTTTGGGATTAGAATTTGATGGCAGGTTGTAGTGATTCAAATTATAACAAACGAGACTTGATTTTAGTCAAACGTAGCAATTTAAACAATTGGAAGGTTGATTTGGAAAAATTAAACCGACTTTTCTTTAGCTGGCTCCTATATTTTATAACGTTATATCGAAAGCTATTGTACGCATTGTAATGAAACGTGTACCGATCTTTAATATCTATACTAATATTATAAAGCTGAAGAGTTTGTTTGTTTGAACGCGCTAATCTCAGGAACTACTGGTGCGAATTGAAAAATTATTTATGTGTTGTATAGACCATTTATCGAGGAAAGTTTTAGGCTATATAACATCACGCTGCGACTAATAGGAGCGAAGAAACAATGGAAAATGTGGAAAAAACGGGGAAAATTATTCATGTTTGAGGGCTTCCGTTGCGTGCGCTGCGAAAACGGTTCAAGTCGTGGGTAACAACTATAATTTATAAAGCTGAAGAGGTAGTTTGCAATGACAAATACGACGCCCAAAATAACTATTCCACGCGGACGAAGTCGCGCGCACAGCTAGTATTACATACATTCTGATACACAATCGAAAGAAAACTCACTCATATAATATCCGGCACACGTGTTTGATAGTCTAAAACGTTTGATTTTACCAAATGTGACAACCACAATATACATACAGATCGAATTGATTTCCAGCTATTGAAGGAGTAGTTAAAAATAAAGCTTAAAACTCGGGTATTTGTTTTTTTTATTAAAGTAAGTACTACGACACGACATATTTTTAATTTTCGGTACTATAATAACACTTCATGTTCATTATTTCAATAATCTAAGACCAAGTAACGCAAATCAGCAGTAGATCGACAAGAAATACTCGCCTTTCCGGTCCGAAATCACGTTGCTTGTAAAATAAATTGCCGAAACAAGCACCTAATTAGCAACCAACTAAGTAATTAATAAATTTAATAATCTCAATTTTAATATTTGCACACATTTACCTCAAATATGTAAATAGGTAGACTATAATTTCGCAGCTGTGGAGCTCGCAATATTTGTCGTTGCTTTTCACAGACAAGTAGGTAGGTATGTAGTTTTGGATGACGCGGAAATCATATGACATTTTATGTGGGTACATTGATATGTACATACCTACATAGGTATATCAGAAATTAATACCTACATGATCTAAAATTTTAAGCCTGATGGAAGTATGATTTTCTCTTTCTTTTTGGATACCTGGAGCAAAGCTGCCATTTGTGGCATTCGATTTTAAGTGGTTTATCTGGTACTGTACTGTGTTTAGTTAGTGAACATTTACCGCGGCACAAGCGTTTGCTTAGTATGGGACTAGATGGCGCTGTGTGCTATGTCTCCGGAGACATTGCACACAGCGCCATTTATTTAATATTTATATAGGTTATAATGTTGTCTACTTATAAACAAGCGATAATCTATCTATTTATCAATGGATAACTAACGCAAACCTAATAACTAGTTAAGAGTGCTTTAGTTAAAATATAAAATAAAATAAATAAATATTTCAGGACATATCACACAGCGCCATCTAGCCCCATACTAAGCTTACGCTTGTATCATGGATACTAGATAACGGATATAATACTTATATACTTTTCTTTTGTAAATACATACTTATTATACATAGAAACGACCAGACTTAACACAAATAATTACAAATTTAAATGTTCGTAATTATTTGTGTCATGCGGGAATCAAACCCGCACCCCTAGATTAGAAGGCAGAGCCACTACCAACTAAGCTAACAGAGCAGTAGTTGGCAAATCTATGCTAATCAATTCTGTGTTATATCTAACTAATGGAATTAGGTATGCAAAAAACAGCTGTTCCATTTAACAAAGGTCATCGACCTGCGATGATATGTAAGGGAAGCCAATGTTCCATTCGTGAATTTCCAAAGCAAAGAATACAAGTGATTGCTATTGATATACAAAATTAAGAAAATAACTAGTCCTTTAAATATCTATCTTCTATAGGTACTTATTTTTCTTATGAAGATTTTACATAATGTACTTTAGTACCCTACCTACTTTGGTAGGTATACATGTATCTTATTGACATTAAAACAACAAGGAAAAATATTTCAACTGATGTTGTGAAGCTGCATTAAACATCAAGTGGGAAAATTCTCCAATTAGAGTATTTATCTGAATCATACAAGTTAACAAGGCACATAAAGTCGGCAGTTCTTTGTGCAAATTACAATGCAGTCGTTATCTATTAAGATTAGGCGTGTGTGTTGCGTCTGATGACATCATTGTTGTGCCGAAACAATTGTAGAATCATAACATGTTTCGTTCATTATAACTTTGAGAGATACGTTTATTTGTCTTGATTTATAGCGCGATCTGTTGCTGGAAGTAAGACGAAGCGATTTGATGACATCAATTTGTTTGCGTTTTCGCCGGATTGTGGTGCGGTTTTAAAGGAATTGTTATAAGTAATAAACGTCTTTTTAGATGAGACTAACTGATAAGCAAATGGGTTATTGAAAGTACTGAAATTGGTTAACGCGGTCTATGTAGGCACTCGTACAGGGAAGAAAAGTAATAAAAACTAACTGTCAATACGTACGAATATTTTTTTTTCTTTTTGTTTCAAATCTTTTGTGTCGAGTGGTAAATTAATAGATATTTATCTAGTATGCATTGTTTTTCTGTTCTTAGAACCGAAGTAATTGATGTATAGAAGCAGAATTCTAAAATGATAAAATTATCAATCTCTAAAAAGACTCGGCAAATAATATTCTGCCAATCTCACTTGACAAGAATATTTATCATCAATAAATAATATGAACAAAAAGAATGCGTGTACGCAACCATAAAACATAATCCAATTATTTCCCATTTCAAAACCGGTAAACCTAAAACGCGTTTGCACGATACGTTATCGTCCAATCAAATACCTCTGCAACAACAATAATACGGCTCTTATCAAATCGAACAAATGAAACTGTGCCTAGTAATTGTATAGCATGGAAAAAGTATTAAACAAACCTACTGTGTCTATAAGTTAATTAGCGGGTGCTCGCGGCTTCGCTCCCTTAAGAAGTAAAACTTGCAACCCTTATTTCATCCCTTTAAAAGTGGCATTTTCAAAAATCCCTTCTTAGCGGATGCCTACGTCATAACATCTACCTTTATTCCAAATTTCAGCCCAATCCGTCCAGTGGTTTGGGCTGTGCGTTGATAGATCACTATATCAGTCAGTCAATCAGTCAGTCACGTCACCTTTGAGTTTTGTATATTTAGATTACCGTAGATTTGTAAAACAAAACGTATGTTAGTATGGGAATAAAAATTATCCTTGAATCGTATCGCTCATATCAAAGAATTGTGATGACCTTCCCCATCTATATACCTAATACTAACTTATTATTGTTTTCTTTTAGTTATTATTATTGATTCGCAGGTGACTACAGTCCACCTGATGCTAAGCTTTTCGGCTGATCAGAAACTTGGCCGGTAGTAGAGAGAATCTACGTAAATACGAAACATAATTTGTATTGTAGCTTCCGTAATAGTGTAGCGCGTGTTTATAAATTACTAGCTGTCCCGGCAGACTTCGTACTGCCTCAATCGATAAATAAAAGACCTAAAGTTTTGTATAAATTAATTTCATTTTTTTCCCTTTTAAACTTTCCCTAGACCTCCACGAACATTTCAAGACTAAGATAATATGAATCCGTTCAGCCGTTCTCGAGTTAGTGCGACTAACGAACAGCAATTCATTTTTATAAATATAGACGATAGAAGATTATACTGCAATCAATAATTTTAAACAGATTTTAATTAAAAAAATAGAGTTGGTCAGTAATTACTACTCGTTAATTTACATTCATAAACTAAAATATTCGCCTAATTTGCACGAGTTGTTTCACATGAATCCCTAAAATCTACAATAAACAAGAGGATCACAATAACAGGCATTAATTTACCGATTAATTCATGCAATTACATATATCAAATCGGTAATGCTCTCTTTAATCAATTGGTTATGATCGTTTGGCACTCCAATGGCCGGCGGCAATAAATACCTGAATAAAATTAAAAATACACGTTATTTTGTAGCATACTTACTAAAAATAATTACGTTTTCGAGTTAACTGTTTGTACCTGTTTACTGTGAATGAAGGAAAACATCAAGGAAACCGACATGATCAGGACCACAAAATTCACAACAAATAGAAACATCGTGGTGTCACTCCGATTCTACTACGGAAGACACGTGTCCAATACTTTTTATTATTGTTTTAATGCTGATAGCCTTGTATAAATAATTCGTTCTAAGTTAAACGACTAAGGCTTATGTTTCTCGGTTGCATGACAATAGACCCAGTACGAAGCCCAGCATCTAACTATATTGCCAACCGTTCACTAAACCGATTGTTATGACTCCAAAATTTCATATCCAATGGAATAATAGCCACCATTTTGTGAATGTTATTGGGAAATGTAATTGGTGGTGCGTACGACAGTTGGCTTTGCAAACATGCCGCTGGAGGCTTAGCCGAATAAAGTTATTCATTCATTTATTTGAACCAGGATTGCTATCGCATTAAAGCTATGGCTGTTGATAAGAGAGTACTTAGAGAGGCGTGTGTTTGTACGTGTACATGGCTACTTTATTAGAGTTTTGTATATAGATGGCCCAGATGCTTCCTTCTAACAGAGCAGCGTGAGACAGGGAGTATTGGCGTAAGAGGGAGGAGGCCTATACACTGCAGTGGGTCTCATTAGGCTGATGGTGATGATGATGATGATTTAGATGGCTAGCATTTCAATAAGTACTTACGTATAAAGATAAACCAAATAATACAATTATTTTTATACTGTTTAAATAAATTGATTGTAATTAGACGTTAGTGACAAGTTGTGTCCACCTCGCGTATTATGGACCATATCAACGACCCTAGTATCCTAATATCAACTAAATATGTATGAATCTACATCTACATACTTAGCATTAAAAATGTATAAATTATTGGTAACAATGTGGTATTATTTCAAATGTAAACATGTCGCGTCATAGAAATTAATAATAAAATAACATGTTGCCATTGAGCTATAATGTACTTACGTACTAGAGGAGCTATCCAAGCCAAAAGTCATGCTCCATTTTGTTAAGAATTTCACCTAAAGTTCGCTTCAGCAATGAAACAATAATTGGTCGTCTAACCAGCCAGTATAAACACGCAGCGCTAGAACGCTTTAAGATTTAGTTTTCTTGCGACCAAAAGGTCGAAAGCGCCGTGATTTTTCAAGGCGCTTACGCGTTTCGTTCGATGTTTTGCATCAACTTGTGTATATTCTATGATGTTCACGCAATGGCGGCGCGTCGATGTAAACTCAAGCTTTGTCAAACAATAATCTTAAACCATTGAGGTTAATGTATCTTAAACAAATAAAATGATTACTTACCGATGATATGTTACACCGCTATCTTTGTTTTTTGTTCTCGAATGGTTTGTGCACGTTTTTAAGACACAGTTCGGCATTTTGATTGAAATTGCGTATTTGTATAACACGTTCGCGCGTCACAGGCGTTTGACCCGGACTAAGTTCACTGCAGTCACGTGGACTGCAAGGCGCCCCGCATATTATTACTTGGTGCTGTCATCTCTAGTACGTAAGTACATTATAGCTCAATGCATGTTGCCATGATTTCCAGATGTTTTATGTTATTGTGCCTTTAACATCAATGCAAACATTAATGCAAATAACACATATAAATACCTATATCAAAGTCGTTTTTGCCATAATCAAGTCCTATTCATTATCACAATAGTGTATTGTAGTAACTGTATAACCTTTAAGCGATTTTTAACTTAATCATGGTAACAAATTGCGTATGCTTAGTAAATTTACTATTTGAATTTGTTTATTAAGTATCTACCTACTTATCGTCATCTACGGGCGAGATCTGCGCAAGATCGACGCTAGCACATGCAAAGAGAGGCCTGTATCCAGCAGTGGAATAAAAGAGGCTGTGGATAATGATGTTGATTATGTACATAAATTTAATCAAAGCATTTGATCTGACTGCTCTGTATTTTGGTTACAGGTACGATACAAGAACATCACCAAGTCAAATGAGGTTGCGTGAGTGAAGATGTATTACTTAATTCTTAAACTATTCTATCTTGTTCTGAGAACTGTGACTGTTGGCTCACACGCGAGAGGCAAGTTCGTTAATTTCATATTCGACGGTCGCACAGTTTATTTTAAATACTCTGTTATGCAATATATTGTGACAAATAATTTTTAATAAGCAGGTCGATGAAATGGTGTATGTATGTACATATATGAACTTCTTCAGTAGCTTGTACTCTGTATTTTGTGTCTTCAGTAGCAAACTTTGGACCTACTTATTAATAAATAAATTAAAATAAACACTTATAAACTACCGCATTGTGTACGTTGCATTCCACAATATGCTAGCTTGTGTGCAGTGCAGTTTTTAATAGGTAAAATAAAACGAACATAGTGAACAATAGGATATAATGCAAAATAATAATGCTTGCTTATTAATTACCCTTCAAATAATTTATTACTTGTTCTTTTAATGTTTAATTTATAGCTATGCACCGTTAAATAGAATAAATTATTATACATAACATTAATCAAACGAATTGATCAGCGGGGTATGAGTAAATATTAGAAATCCTATTTAGTCAATTACGCAGGCATTGTTCACGAAACAAAAACACTCATAAATAATATAAATTGTAGAAATAAATTACAGTAATAACGTAACAATTCAAGCTCTACAGACGAAGTCTAATTAAGGTCTCAAAGGATACAAGCCGAATGTAAAATTTAATGATAATCACGTTTATGTAAAATACGTCTTTAGAATATTACTCACCCAAAGTTTGTTAGAAATATCCATAATTAAGCTCGGCTTAGACATTCAAATGAGACTCAATGGTCCGTTATAAGACGTGCGCACTAATAGCAAACTGTGCTTAGCAAGCGACAATATAACCTTAGTATAACTTGGTAACAAACGTTCTGTCCCAATGCCACCCGCCAGTCGACGGGATTTTGGGACCAATTAGGGAACGCGTTTACGTCACGTTAGGATACGACCGCGGTCCCTTGACTTTGTTGAAATATTGACCCTAAAAGCCCATTACTGTCTTATAGCTATCGTTGATAAGTTGGGATTGAACGATTACGGTACACTATGATCCCTGTAGCGCCTCCGGGATAGGTTTATAGGTCAACATTTGGGGGAATGGTTATTGCAACTTTATTAGTCTTGTGACTTTTGATAAGAGTTTTCACTGCTCATATTTGATAGTTACGAAATGTTCGTATTATCATTGCCGCTATGCTCCGGTTGATTGTTACTGTATCTCACATCAACCTAGATGGTTATATATTTAACAAACAACGCCCATATGTGAGTTCATATCGGTCTTAAGTAAACACAACTCTTCACAAGTCCTCGTTATTTTTTACGCCCACAAGTGAAAGCGCGACCAGTTTCAATAGGATATTTATGCAAATATAATATTTTTTCCGCACATTTCTTAGATTTACCTTCACGCTTTAACATGTCACGAGCAATGTTTTAATACTCTAATATCGATTATTTCCAATTCAAATAAATCGAGAGAAGAAATCGTGAAATTACTAGGCAATTATATTGAAATTCTAATTAACTTTAAAGGGCTTGACCTTTCTTTACGCAACGGTAAATCACCAAAAGTGACATAATTAACGATTTCTTCATCATTTGCGACACGCCTTTTGACATCGAACTCATCTATGGTATTCACGTTCTCCGTTCCGATCGGAGTGATGATTAGATTTTGTTAAGAGTCCAAACTTTCATCTGTCATGAATACTTTCAAATACTTTTGTGATAGCTCACACGGAAGTTGAAAGGTCACGTGGCGTCTCCTTTCGCCTCTAGCTGGAGCCGTGGCGTCATTCCTCATTGTTTAGACTTGTCTCCTCTTGATATCTCCATTGTTTCCTTGCGTGTTGTCAAAGATCGTGTTTGGAAATAATGACTCATTATCTGAATTGATTCTTTGCGTAATGCCAGGTGAGAGCCCAATTATTTTTAAACTGGTAGCAGACTGTGGCTTTAGTAGTTTTAATTGGGTAGCTAAACAAAAAGTTTATTTGAATCATGAGTTTCTCAACAACTCTAGGTTAACTATTTAGATAGTTTCTAACATAAATAGCTGTTCGTAGTGAATTCTAAAGTACCTTTGTAACATATGCAAACATGAAATAGTTTATCTAATTCAGAATCGGAAGACTGCTAGGCAATTTTAAAATAACTAAATAGCTTCTAATAAAAAGTCCTACAGTGTAGATTAAACAAGTCGAGCTAACATTTCACCACTTTTGCGGTGTTGGAGCGCTAAATCTAGAAATGCATCGGTGAACAGTTTGCCATGGTCGGGCGTAATTTGCAGCGCATACAAGAATATTTAATGGACGAACGGTAAACTAGGGCGGTGAACTATGTTCCGAATCAGTTCCCAGAATGGGAATGAATCTTTCATGCTACCGTTTCACGTGATATATTGGTGATGGATAACTCGAGTTACAAAACTATTGTTTACGGAATTAGGCAATGAAATATTGACTGCTTAGGTGGCGATGGTGATTGACGCAAGTTTTATTGATGTTTCAAAACAAATATATGTTCAATATTTTTATTTTAACTCATTTTTCCTTCAAACTATCAAAAAATGTTTATAGAAAGAGATTGTCTTGAGAAACTATTTTCTTTTTTATTGAAACACAACAGAACTATCCAATCGTTTTAGAATCTAAATGACAATCTATATATATAAAACTCAAAGGTGACTGACTGATTGACTGACTGATATAGTGATCTATCAACGCACAGCCCAAACTAATGGACGGATCGGGCATTAATGAAATTTGGCATGCAGGTAGATGTTATGACGTATGTATCCGCTAAGAAAGAATTTTTGGAAATGTCACTTTAAAAGGGGTGAAATAGGGGATGCAAGTTTTAGTTTCTTATGCGAGCGAAGCCGCGAGCTAGTCAAATATAAAGAACAAATACCGTCAGATTTCATTCCTAACCTCCAATCAATTACACGTCATCTCCACAGTAATAGACCTCATTACCACAATGTCCTCATAGATTGTAGCTGATGGCTCGTTTATTCGTTCATTCATATCCTTTATCACCTTCTATATGATAGCACACGCCCAAGACGCGGGTCATTCTTCGACACAATGTCTATACGTATTAGGAACATCTTATTGTGTCTGTCGGATGCCTACAATTGATAAATGGGCCTAGAGTGTTCGTTCCATGTTCTCCGCGCCTGATTGTGATTCGATGAGATTTACCCATTCTTCGGTATTATCGAGCGCCGATTCAGCGGTAATGGCGTCTTCTTTTGTTCGAGATCTTATATATATTTTCCATGCTTAATATAAATATTAGATATAACATTACAGGGTTGGACTAGAAAAGTTAATGTAGCTAGGTTATTATTCGTAATGTTTGTCATTCGTATCTAGTTTGCTTAGTTATGTCACACTATGAATTAAGCTTGCTGTTTGATATTTGTCGAGATTGCATCGTCGAGCGCCGGTTAAATAATTTAGACGCTTATCACGCGCTGTCGTAAATGTTAATCCTTATTTCCGTTAGAACTTCTGTCCTATCTAACTATCTTCATTCTGTTATCGCATAGTGGTGTTCTTTCTCAGAATGTATTACCGAGATGGCATCTGAGGATCGTTTTAAAATGAAATGGATTTATAATGATTGTTTGGTCCCAGCGCTGTTGTAAAGCAATCCATCGGGTTTGTGCGTGTGTATAATACGAGCAACAAAAAGAAGCGTACCGTTATGGCCTGGCGTATGAGTGTCGGTCACAGTTCCCCAAGCAGTTACTACGGTGTCTGGTTTGACCGAGGAGCGCGGGTCGCACCGTTAGCACGCTTGACCGTCCGTACTGTATTGTTCTCGAATCGTACTCATATACATGTGTGAATGGAAATTGGCAACCGCACGTATTTGGGTAAAGAGTTCTCTGACCTCAATATGTTAACGTTATCAGTATTCAATAAACGTCTGTTTTTACTCGAACTACATTTAACTAATTTCACATTTGTTGAAAATTTTCAAGTAAGTAGTTGTAAGCACTTGTTTTATTTACTGAATTTGTACGGTATTTTATAGAAATAACCTCGATGGTGTTTTGAGATACATTAGTCATCGGTTTAGTTACAGAAACAAACATCTTGTTTCTGTTTGCGGCACTTTTAAAAATCATTATTTTGTGAGAACTTATAACGGGAGTCAATATTTTGTAATGTCTGAAGGCCTATCGAAGATTACGTGTTGTACAATGTTTTTTCACAAGTTAACATCTTCAATTTGAGCTCACGTTTATTCAAGGCCGAGAATAATATACATTAAAATTATCATTATAGGTACTTAATTTAAATAAATTACTTACATGTAAAGTTGAATTAGATTTTGAAATTTAAGTAATGATACCTGTTTTTGAGTTGTTGTGTTTTCT
Organism: Macaria notata; assembly: GCA_927399415.1. Classification (NCBI taxonomy): domain Eukaryota; kingdom Metazoa; phylum Arthropoda; class Insecta; order Lepidoptera; family Geometridae; genus Macaria; species Macaria notata. The sequence continues at coordinate 3,992,485 of OV656737.1, forward strand.
AAATTCTTCAAATATCAACAAGTAGGTCTTCTTCTTCTTATCAAATGAGACTGGCCAACTCTGGTGTTGAGAGTTTTTCAAGCCGCCCTAAGAGCCTCTGAGATGGCTTAAGAAGTAGGTACAATTCATCATTAGAAAATGACAACAATATAATATGTTCAAAATTCAGTTTTAAGGATTAGATGTGACTTCATAATAATGCCAGCTAGACAAATAAATAATAACTCATTAATTAAAAAATAAGTAGATATAAAATTATTCCGATTTAGTACTAGTTTCAGCGAATTAACGAGCTGAACTCATTTCAATGCTCCGTCGCTCATAACAATTTGTTGCATTAGAATGTTAACTATGTGCCTTTTGCATTTAAATTCTGTGAAGAAAGTGGTTTATAACCATAAAACCAGTGAAAGTCTAAACCTGGCGCAATTAAGTAATGATTAGGAGAAAAATTTATTAAAAAAGTAGTCTCCCTGTAGGCATAAGTAATTCCGTTTTATGACTATAGTAGGTACCAATTTGTCTTACGTAAATAGGTGTTATAGATAATTTTTCGCTTTTAATTAAGTATTTGACAAGGTTTGGCATAGATAAATATGCCAGAACCAATATTTAAACTCAAATCAGTGTGTACTGTACCCAATCCTTCCGAGACCTTAATACATCAAAGCGATGCCGATGATGAATACAAACCACTCTATTTCCTTGAGCCACGAGACTCCACTACAAGCGGCAAGCAACCGCCGGATATTGAAAAGCGTTCCGCCGCTAGAATGACATAATTACACGGCTTATCTATCGTAATTCGTAACAGAGTAGCCACCAGTAGCAAGCCCTAAAGCGACGGCCGAGGCCGGACTGACACTGTGTAACGAACCACTCTACCCTACCTATATTTTTTTTTAAATCTAAATCTTAAGATTATAATCAGATTATTATTTATGGTTAATTAATATCTAACCTAACTCTAACAAACATCTGATAAATGTATCCAGAATAACAAAGCCTATTAGTTAAGTATATTTGATATCACTAGTTCAGCCTACCTAATTTTGTTATATTATTATTAATTAATCTTACCACTTACTTCTACTCAGTAGATTTTATGCAAATGTATAACTATGTAATATTGCATTAACTCCATTCACTCGCTCTGAATCTTATATCTATCAACCTATTTGTTCTATTAATTAGCAATTCACTTACTTTGTACAAACTTGGGTACTATAAATTGTTATCTTTATATTTTATTATATAGATTCTCTTACTTAATACCAATACTACCAATTTATCATAAGGTAACAGAGCTGATACAGCTTATCAATTACTTTGTAGTATGTACAAACATACATTCATAGATACATTCTATTTGATGTTTATTTTAAATTTCTATTAAATAGGCTCGCTTTAGCGTACCAGTCAATCAAGAAAATAACTGAAAGGCACAGAAAATGCTCCATTCCAACGCATTTTCCCATGGTTAACATTTCCACAAGACCTAAACCCCTGACCAAAGCGGCCTTTATTCTAGACTTCACCTTTCATTCTTTTTACTTCAAGAATCGCTCCGATACGATTATACCTTTCTAACATTGTGACACTCTATCATCTGCATGCTGAATGTAATCATTAATTATTCTATTCATTTATCTGATTGAGATCTTATGATACCTAACGCAAAACCTGCCTAACAGAACCTTACTCATCCCTCCGATATGTCTACCTACGTAAATGTGATCGTTTAGTGGCCAGGACCCGTACGTCATTCGCAGTAACCTCGGTTCTTTAAAGAGATTAACAGAAGAAACCCTAAACTAACCTAAGTGAAACGAACTAAAGCTAATTTTAAAAGATACTTTCTTATTAACAACTTTGTATTCAAGTAAAACCAAGTTTGACGATGGTGATTAATTTTACAATGTACTATTATAAATTTAATAATATTCCAAGCTTTTGGCTGCTTGTACACAAACTTTGTGAATAAAATGTTACTTCGCTCTTTGTTTCATTTCTACAGGCTGGATTTCTAGTTAGTATTATTTTACAACATACGAAACCCTAGAATCGCTTCTGATTCTACCTTGTATAAACAATAACAATTGAGTTAGGTAACCATAGCTGTATTTTAGGTAGTTACTAGTCTAACAGCCAAAAATAGGAATTATCATACAGAACGTAATTGTTTTCACACTAAATTAGGTAGAACCAAAGTCAAACAAAGGCTTCCTTTCCTTTCTAGTCCTAATAACTTGTTATGACAATTTCTTCAGGCATTATAGGTACTTTGTTTTAACTTAAAATAAGATAGTTTCTTAGATAACCAAAGGTTTTATTTCCTTTCTAATAACTTGCTATGATAATTTCATCAGGCATTATAGGTACTTTGTTTTAATACAAAGCTAAAGAGATCCTCTGACGGTTGATACTCTCTCCTATTTAATTCGTGAAGATTTGGTCTCCTAGTCTGATATTTTCTAACCATACGCAGGCAATCTTTTATATCCTCTCAGTAAAGCTACTGAGATTAAATAACAATTTTGTATATTAATCCACCAGCCAAAATAGGAACCCTTCTATAAATTCTCTAGTGTTATATTACAAGATAAACTCGTAGACAACCAATAGGTTATATCCCCTATCTAATTCGAGAAGGTAATTACTTCTAGACATGGTATTTATAAACCATACACGAGTGTTCATTTCCTGCGTAAAAATATTATTTATTTTACATCTTAGATTTGTTACTTAGTCAGTAATATACTACTAACACAATTTCTGTCTTTCAGGCAGGCGTGGCTTTGATTACATTAATATAAATTGCTATATATTTCCATCAGGCATTATAGAACCGTTGTTTCAAGACAAACAGAATATTGCAGGTTTCAGCTTCAACTGTCAGTTTTATTTATCTACCTGACTTTTACATAATTTAGAGCGTACTTATTTTAAATGATCTCATGATCGCACTGACTGGGCTACAATGAACCATAATTGTCAATTTTAGTTGAATGTTGGTTTAGTGATCCCTAACCACCGCAAATATTTAACGTTTCATTTGATATTGCAACTTTATGTTCAGAAACCCACATTTCAGAATTACCCTAAATCATGTCTTGCTTTCTAACGTAGTTAAATTATATTAAAACCGTTATTAATTCCGCGCCATACATTGTTACCGCTCTACGAGGCTTCCTCACACTTCCAAGTGTATTCCTATACCGTCAAACATACACAATACTTTCGACTTATACCAAAGTTCGAATAACTAACTATCTCCCTATTAACTACCTCTCTATAACCCTACCATCCTATTCTATTGCAAAACTCTTCACTAGTCCCTGATCTATTCCCTATTATTTACTTACCTGTATTCCCTACGCTTAGACCTTACTCTGATCTACTGCCTGCCTAATCAGAATGAACCCTAATTATTTTCCTAGCACCTATCCCTGCCTACTCATAAATAATGTAACAGGATATTTGTCGCCTAAAGAACCCTAAGACGACAAATGGAAAGGTGGAAGGATGAAGGATGAAGGACGATTTTCCCGATCCCTCTAGCCCAGACTCAGACTAGAGAGAGTTTCTACAACTCATGGCCAAAGGTAGTCGCAGCCGAATCGGGAGGAAATGAAGGTAGACATACAACATTTATCCAGCGGTCAGCTTAGATAATGCCGTGCGTAATCAAAAAATATAGGCTTTAAACTACGAGAGTTTAAAAGGTATTTAAGCTTGTTTAAAGCACTACAACATGCACTACTGCTCAAGCGGATCCCAGATTTTAACTTTACGGGTAATCTAACGCGATCACTGGGTAATTTTGAACCTTAATAGGCCTAGTATTCCATCAAACCCTGACTTTGGATGACTACCTCGAAATCCGAATAATTCGGAATGCTTCAGACACCCAAATTCAACGTTTGCTAAAATACACATACCTTAATCAGACAATCAACTGAGATGACTACCTCGAAATCCGAATAGTTCGGAATGCTTCAGACACCCAAGCTGACCGTCTGTCAAGATACCAGGCATATGCTCTTAAATGTGGCATATTTCAATGATAAATTTGTAACCTAATGTTCTTTACTAGGAAAGGAAATGCTACTGGTGCTTAAATTATAGTTTTTATGAAGACCTTATATTTCATCAAACCCTGACTTTGGATGACTACCTCGAAATCCGAGTAAATCGGAATGCTTCAGACACCCAAATTCAACGTTTGCTAAAATACACATACCTTAATCAGACAATCAACTGAGATGACTACCTCGAAATCCGAATAGTTCGGAATGCTTCAGACACCCAAGCTGACCGTCTGTCAAGATACCAGGCATATGCTCTTAAATGTGGCATATTTCAATGATAAATTTGTAGCACAATGTTAAGGATTAAAACCAATTTACTCACTCAGAGATTTAAATGCGTCCGACTACCTCGAAGACCAGGCGACCAAAGAGGGCGAGCCCCCTTCCCTTCCCCCTTTTATGCCAAAGTATAACAAAGGATTCGCTATCTCTTTCATTTGCTACCTATCTTGCTCAACCTAAGCCTACTCAATGTTGCCCCATGCGACTATTCCCCAAAATACGGGACATCTACCTAAATAAAATATAACACCACTGTTTTCCCAATAAGTATCTATTTCAATAGTTTATTATGAACTCCTGTTATAAAATTCTAGTGTCTTTAGTCTTTTAACATTTATTTCAACAATCTCTCCTTTTATTTTTGTTACTTACAAATTCAGAACAAATACCCCAATGACTTCATGTGTAATTGGATTATAATATAATTTAAAATATTATTATGTAATTACTTTTGTGTTTACATACATACTATGTGGCATATGAATATTATTTTTGATTTAGACATGTAAACTCTGTTTATGATTAAATTATTAAGAATTATACCACAAATCTCTGTGAATGATTTTACTAGTAAAGATTATGTTCTAACATGGCCACTTTGCACAATATGTAATTCGACCTAGCCAAACATACGTATTATACCGTACTACTAATCCAAAACTGGCAATACTTTAAATATCATACGATCTTTTATGACTATTCTTGGAATTCCTGCCTACGTGACTTGCACTAATCCCTTTTTTACGACAATTCTTAGAAATCAGGCCCACGTGACCTCTTAATCCGTTCCACGAAAACCCGCGCCCCGGCTAACCATCGTTTGCGAGTCATTTCCGCTACTAATAATGCAAGGTATTTACATCCGGAATAAATACTCAATATCTAAAAACGACAATCAACTTTATATTACTGAATATTATTTATTGAACTCTCAACGCAAATATCTTACGAAATCTCATACAACAAGAAGACTAAAACGACTTCATTATCCACCAAACCATCGCATCGGCCATGATAACATCCGCCTTCAACCGTCGAGTAAATGGGTCAGTACAGCTATTTCCGTTCAAAAGATTTACTTAATAGATGAAGGAGATTCCTAATTATTTACAAAACTTTGAGTGTTACTAATAATAGCTTTTTAATATGAAGATTAATATTAACAAACTCTAATCTTGCATATATTGTCTCTCACGTAATCTAATATAAAAATGATTGATTTGACTACTGCATTCACTAATTCTACGTGTGTTTGTCAACATCTCAACCACCCATATCAATAAGGTTATCTTAATAGCCGAAGAAAATTTCTAATTATTAGCAAATCTACTAATGTAACTAATACAAAACTTTTATCATAAAACTAATTATTACCCATGTCTTAGGTTTATCAATTAGAATCAAAATTTAATTCTACCCTTTTTTTTGTATGAATTTTGAAATTAATAACCATATTTGTGATGTTTATGTTTTTATTTTAATTATTTTAATTTTAACAAGGAATGGTTATTTACGGTTCGTTACAACTGACCGCGAGCGCACTCGCTGTACCAACTGTCTCATTAATAAAGATTTCACATTCATTACACGCAGTTACGCCAACCGGCCCTTTGAGGCTTGAAGTATCTTTCGCTTGAATTATCTCGTTAGAATCGAGGCTCGGATTTGAGTTTCGGTTAGTTAGGCGATTCGCGAGATTGAAAATTAGAATTTGGTTCTGGATTTTGCTAGTTGTTATCGCGTTTGGTTGTGAACGATTCTAGTAAAAGTTTTGTGTTGGGAGCTTTCCCTCAGTTTCATAAAAAAATATGAAATCATAATCATAATCATAATCATAATCATAATCATAATCAATTTATTGGTAAAGCCGATTTACACGTCATATTGGTACATATTCATATGCAATTGTTACATAATAACAAAGAACATAATTACTTATGAAGAAACATAAAAATTACATGTCAAAGTGTGTATATAAATGTCAAAATTAAAAATATTGATATAATAATTTTATTCCAATAAGTATAAGAAATATTAAAGCTTCAAGTTTATTTGTTCATCACTTACTTACTTTGATTTTTTCGGAACTATTCAAAAACCACCTTGTATTATAGATAGATAGATAAATACTTTATTAAAACACCACAAATGAAACAATACAAAAAAACATACAAATTAGAATCAGCGTCTTAATTGGCGGCCTTATCGCTAAGATAGAATTCATTACAACAAATATGTATTTACCGAACCTGTCACTATAACAAAAGCATTGTTAGTCCCTTTTCATTGGATATTGATTTTTTGTTGTAACATTAATCTAATGGCGTCAATTTGATCTTAATCTCTTATAGCGCGAGTGTCAAAACGCCCCGAGGTGCCCTGAGTCACGTTGTAACCACGGTAGATACGGCTTTTATAGTGAAATTAGTAGTTTTATTGTCTTTATGTGAGAGATTGGTATGTGATAAGGCCTTTTTATTTGAATTACATCACTGGAGGTAAAGTAAAACGGGATCCAAAGTATCGTCACGATTAACTTCAAAGCTCTATTCGAGCCAAATCATTATGATTAGCGTACAATGTTATTAATTTTATAATGCTTCCGCTCTATACAAATTCAATTTATGTTTCCTCCTTGCAGACAAAGAAATTTAGTATTCATATAACATTGTCGTGAGTAATTACTATTCAAAATTTACCTACGTTACTCCTACGCGATCACATGCGTAAATAACACACACAGATACCGATAAAATTCTAATGCATCACAAGTTCACAAGTGCTAATCGCGCTCTATTCAGCTATCGCGTTGACTTTGCACACGCCAAATGTATGTAGTCGGCGTGAATCAATTCAATACCATCCTCAATACGCTTCTAATGAATTGACCGGTTTTCTTTCAACGACCAGACACCGTATTAGGGAACCTGTTAAACACGTGTACCGTTACTATAGCCACGGCGAAACTGATACGGGAATTCTTCGGAATAGTCGTTTCTAGGCAATTATCCACGAGTTTCGACTCGATTGGTGTAGTTATAATCTCTGTGAATAAGGTTGTACACTTGCCCGATTCAAACGAAAGCGCTGTTATATAACAGTATATTTTAATTAGACGAATTATTATATATTTAAACTTGGTTGTAGAATATACTAAATAGTAATCCTACCGACTATAAAAGTAAAGGCAGATTAATTTCATTAGCTTGTTGTTCATGAACTAGTCGTATTTGCAGAATAAATTGTCACTGTCAGCTATAACATGCATATATTGAAGCCAAATTGTTTGCATGCTACTCTATTAAACTGAATGCGACGCAATCTTGTGCTAAAGTGTAGCTGTTACACCCACCTCGACCAAACTTGATTAAATTAGATCCCCGGCCATTGACTTGTTTTGATTCGAAAACGAAATTGTTCCGCTAGGTCTGCCATTCTTCTAGCATTTTTTATACGCCGCTACACTCACAACACCATCTTTTTTATCGGCAGAAAGATATAATTGGTATTGCTAACTTGATAATAACTCTTTCAAAAGATGGTTTTCCTAGTTGTATAAATTTGCAAATTCAAATTGTACAATCCTAGTTTACGACTATTACGTTACGAATATTATTGTATTGTACATATTAGATTTCGCAATGGTCGTAAAATATTCTCATAGATTTTTCAAGTTTACGTTGGATACGCTTGTAAAGGTTTATCGTTTTATGATTTCACGCTTGATTGTGTCGCTACCTTACCTATACTTGTGCCAATTTTACCTTTTGTTTGAAGTGCAGTTCTATGCTCGAGTTCGTATGGTTCTTGCGTCATAACTCTGAAGTACTTATTACTTTAGTTAGTGATGCAACAAGAGCCTGTCTGCTTGTAGTGGATCCTAGCTCTGTTACTAAGTAAACTCAATTTTTAAGATTCAAAACCAAGTTCAATATAGGCTGTCTGATGTTTCCATCAGCTGTATTTTATCATTAATCATAGATTGCGGTATTAACCATGTATATTTGCGACGACCGCGTGTAGCATTATCGTATGTAATGTTTAAATTAGCATTAAAGTACCTGTCTGCGCGTTATTTAGTTTCGCAACGCCAGCCAATTGAGTATTCGCAACGCTTGTACCGCCGGGATGTTTTCATTGATGTTAAATTATGATGAATGCATTCATCGCGGTGCCTGCACTTATTACTCTCGACCTTTTGTTCGGCGAAATAGTTGTGTTGCGTAATAACTCTATTGTGCTATAAAATAGGCCTGATGGTGATTGGCGATTCCTGAAAAATTGGCGCCTCATTGTTTGCTTTCGATGATTCCGGTGTTGCAATATTTATGTGGTATTGAATGTGATTGTTACGATGGATGTACAAAACGGTTCGTTTTATTATATCTCTATCTACCCATTACATTTATTATCTATACTGATATTATAAAGCTGAAGAGTTTGTTTGTTTGTTTGAACGCGCAAATCTCAGGAACTACTGGTCCGATTTGAAAAATTATTTTTGTGTTGAAGAGACTATCTATCGAGGAAGGCTTAAGGCTATATAACATCACGCTGCAACTAATAGGAGCGAAGAAACAATAGAAGATGTAGAAGAAACGGGGAAAATTATTCCCTGAGGGCTTCCGTTGCGAAAACGGTTCAAGATATCAAAAAAATGTGTATGAAAGAATTATTCCTCTTGAAATGATGTAAAAAAATGTCCGCAACAGTATATGTCTATCTTTTAAGGTTAACTCACTAAAACCCTTTTTATGGTAATAACTATTCCACGCGGACGAAGTCGCGGGCACCAGCTAGTTTATAATATAAGCTGTCGCAACAGCAATTTATTAGTTTTTATATAGTAGCATGGGTATCTAATATGTCTATTGATACTTTCTCCATGCGATTTCATGAGAGTGCCGGTAGTTACTGCTGGTCCTTTGAACTTTTGAACTTGCCCTTCGAATCGTGATCACATTTATGGCCCGAGCTGGTTCTAGCTCACGAGAAAGCCAAGTACGTAGATGCTGTATAGCTGTTTGTTGAAAATAAATAAGTAAATACTAAAGTACATATTATTACACAAGATTCAATTTTATGAACGTACATAAGTAATTAAATCCTGCATTGTGTTATATCTTTATAAGTACCTACCTATCTACTTTTATATACAAGTTTTAATATAGTAAACGTTCTTTTAATCCTTTTGTAAGAAAATAATTTCGTAAGATAATTACTACACATAACATTAACTTAAATTTTATATTGTTTTAATTCAAAGAATTTCAATTAATAAACGTATTGATGACATTTCAATAACTAGTTTTGGGCACTAATCAACTCGCAGAAACTCGAAATTAAATTAAACCGCGCAAGTATGTCTATATATAACCAGCGAAGCAGCATTAGGCATCCAAACGTCAATACCGTTAGTTGACGATTGACAAAGATTGATTAACCATCTTCATCTTGACTAAAGGAATACCTTTCGTAGTTTAGATTTGGCTTTGCAAAGCGTTAGAAAGTTTTGCCGAGTTTCGATCGGTACTATTTTGATGAAATCCTTAAGTTACTCAAACGCGGATTAAGAGCTGGAATGCTATGACAAAAAGTCTAGAAACTTCGCAAAGCTCTAGCTCTGATAGATCTGTTATTGCTCAAAGTTACTAGAAGTTGTAATAGTTGCGATGCGAGTTTGTGGATTACTGTAAAATATTATTGTTTTGTACCTACTGTACTGCTTTTTTGCTTATGATACTGATTTTGCTTAATTTTATTTATGTTATTTAGCAAACTAAATAAGGAACAGTACTTCTAAAGTCTACCTTCTATTTGACTCGATCATGCTCTGTTGCTTGATTTATCTATCTGCTCGGTAAACCTTTACATGGCTAAATACAAAGCCAGATATATCCTAGATGAACCGACAAGACTCGCGCACTGACATCATCGAGTTAAGATAGCAATTCATTTACAGAGCTAGTTGTGGTTAACTAAGCTAAGGCATAAATAGAGTAGGTATTGATAATAGTGACTTTTGATATGGTGATAAAATAGGGTAGGTAGGTACTTATTTTCTGTATTGACTATCGATATAACGTGAGCGCTGCCGCAAGCATCCACTAGTTTAAAATACTCTTAAGTATGGACATTTTGTCTAATTTATTGTGGAATCTATCCTGCGAAGTTGTGATGACCCGCAGTAATGAGGAATACGCCTCAAGGAGGAGGACAAGATCTTTCTGGAAAATGTTTTTTTTTTATTTGGCCTTCCAATGAACATTGTTTCATGTTACTTAATCAACTGACTTCCTGCTTAGTGTCGATTGATCAAGTAACGCTGTAGATACACATACATACACAGTAATTTAACACGGAAAGGTTACCGTGGCTTCCCGGTTAGATGATAAAGGCTAAGCTATAAGTACTTGTACGGAACAGGTTTGAGAATCCGCTTGCTCGATAGATCGTAGGCTCAGGTGATTCATCTTTGCCTTTTCCAATATAATAATGTAGCCTTTGAGATTGTTATTATTTTATTAACTTCTGATTCTTATTGAACGAGAGTGGTCAAGTCTGGTGTCCAGAGTTTATCAAGGCCTCTGGCATGGCTAAGGGACTTTACTTAACATTTTATTACCTGGTTTCTAGTGATAGGAGTAGTTTCTTAATGTCGAGTGTTCTTCATCAGAACTTGATATCATTTTGCAAACCAATAACCGCAAATGACAAATTTAGCTGACGCACCAGTAAATGGAATGCGGTTTGCAAATTTCAATAGTAGCTAATAAATGCTTACGTCATTCCTTTCTGGATAAAATAGATACATATAAACGTTTATTCATTGTAACTAGTGGGTGTTCGCGGCTTCGCTCGCATAAAGAAGTAAAACTTGCATCCCCTATTTCACCCCTTTAAAAGTGGTATTTCCAAAAATCCTTTCTTAGAAGATGCCTACGACATAACATCTACCTGCATGCCAAATTTCAGCCCAATCCGTTCAGTAGATTGGGCTGTGCGTTGATAGATCACTATGTCAGTCAGTCAGTCACCTTTGAGTTTGATATAGGTACATTTAGATATGCTCCATTTTGTGTCTGTAAAACGGGAGCTAGTAAATAATGTAACCCTTACTTATAAAATATTTGGTCAGTGACCTAACCGTTGCGCCGTTGCTAAGTGAAAAAATTAAATGAAAATGTTGAATCATTTCCTTTCGTCGCCAAAACTATCCCACGTAAAAAAAACCTTTTCAACCAAAGTCGCAGTTTGATAACTAACCAACATTTTAAAAGTAAAGCGATTCATGTGTAAACAACATCAATTAATTTAAATATTTTTAACAAAATTTTAATAAACAGATACCAAGGTTTCTCGTTGCTACGTATCGAACATAATGTAAGATGTAGCTTTTAACACTTTCTAAGTGAATCTCCTAAGCTTAGGACACAATAACCGTCGGGTGGCGAGGCGAAAGCCGCGAGCTTTCACCGCAACCTTTCGACCTTTGGCCGTGGATGCGGGCTGCGGCATCGGCCCGATATCTGGCGACTCATGGGTGGATCTAGTTATTGGATCAAGTCCTTTACTCGTATAGCAAGGCGTTTTTGCCTGCTTTTAAAAAATCGTGAAGGATGGTGTTGTCTTCTTCTTTTGGAAGTCGAATGATGAGCTTACAATGACCTGAATTTGCCTACATTGGACGGCAAAAGAGTTGATTTTTTTCATTAGTCCATATCGTGTGAACGGTAAGCTAATGAAGACGTTAATTCGTTGCTTGTTTATACAAATTTATTGAGTGAATGAAATTATTTTCGTTTTAATGTGACTGTAATAATATAGCAAGTTATTTTATTTAAACCCGATTCCACTATATTCCACTCCAAATAATAATGTTTGTGTATAAGTGTATGTTTGTAACTTCTTCAAGCTCAAACGAGTGAACTGGCTTTGATGATATTACGTACAGAGATAGATTAGATCCTGGATAAACACTAGGCACTAGACTTATTGTTCCGGAATAGCGCGAGTAACTGCGTGGTGAGCTGTTAGGTTTATAATAAACTAAAATGTATATTCTTGAACTATGACTCCAATAGCACGCTATATTACACTCGGCCCTGAATCCGCGCCTGTCGGCAAGTCATGCGGTGCACTGTTCATGTGTACGGAGCTTTATGTTTAGTCATCGATCGTAATGAAATGAGCCAGGTGTTCTTCAAGTAATCATTGTACCCGTAATTTGGTAGTTTATGGCTTTGAGAGAAATTTTAGGGTTTTCTTAACGGTATGAATATTTTTTCGAAAATTCTTGATGAGTCTCATAACTCGAAGAATATCAAATATAATGTATATGTAGCTAGGATTGAAAATATACACTGGAATTGTAATTTAGTTTAAGTTCAATAAAGCTATCTTGAAATTGAATTGAGTCATTTTACGAGACAGTTCTTTGTTAACCTTATTTTAAGTGTGTATTTGGCAGGAATCTTTTAGCTTCCTAGTGCTTAATGTCAGTGTTATCATTTGAGTTAAATTTATACAGAAAGTAACCTTATTTTTAGGAATATGTGAAATTTATAGTATTTAGATGGGAAGCGGGACATACGAAACAATATATTTTTGTATGTAGGTAAATGAATTCTAATAAATCTTTCAAACATAAGTATTTATAGTAAGTCCAGTTTTGTGATAAAATTGTATAAAATTATAAAAGTGAGACATTAGTTAGTGGTCTGTCATAATTAACAAAGCACTTAACTATTACATTTGTAATAATAACCGTCACACTCATTACGATTACATCTAAAACGGTCGACGTCACGATCTAGGCGGTACCTACTATTCAATGCATCATCATTATTGTTTTAACATTACTTTAAAATGGTACCTACTAGTTCATACATCTACATTATCGTTTCAATATTACATTATCTTTAGACAGGGGGCTGAGTGATATTTCTTGTTGTACAGATGATACGATAAACTGTCCGGTCAAGTTAGCATCAAAAATAGGGGTAAGGTTACATTCATTCGCACCTTGCTAAAAATTGGCATGAATGTTGGGAGCCCTATTATACACAATTAGTCAATTATCCACATCAATCCGAAGTGTGGAAAAAAAAATATTCAAGGTCAAAGGTTGCAAAAATTGGTTTTTTGAGTTTTCCAGCTAAACAGTAAGTTTTATAATAAAAATAAGTGAGAAAAAAATATTTATCATGCAATTATTTATAAAAATTGTTCATACACTTTTTTTCCTAAGAATCACCATTTCGGAGATACAGCGATGCAAAATGTTGAAAAAGTTGTATGTCGATACTAAAAGTAATTTAAAAATTATCGAGTGAAAACACCAAAATCACAAATAAATATACACAAACGCCACTTTCATACTCGATTATTACTATATACTCGTAACCATACGTTTATGCTATTGCAATAGTAATTTAACTTCTTTATAGCTAACAATCTAATGAAAACCAATGACAATTCACAAAATTATTTGGAAAATAATCACAATCTAATTTGAGTTCCGTCCGAGTAAATTGATATATAAAGACTATAGACTTCTGATATTAAAAAAAAACTTACAGAAGACTTGAAAACCTAATTTTTTTGAAAATCGGTTAAAAAGTGGACAAACTGAGCTATCTAAAAGAAGCAGCATGGGATAGCAGGAAATTTTGCCAACTGACTTCCTAACTTCTTGGATATGAAGATGGCACCCGAAGATGTAGACTTTTGCCTGGTGTTTATAATGAAATTCAAATTCAAAATTCAAATTCAAAGCATTTATTTGGACACACAGGACACAACAACATATACATACAAAAGTTAACAACAGATAGAATAGAAAGGTATAACTTTACATTGATGTATCCCGTGCGTCAAAAAAGGTCATACCTCAGCATTAATGCTGCAGATTGCTCTGCAGCGCTGTAATCTATATTAGTTACTGTTTCACTTTTTACTTGTAATTGCCAGATTATAATGATTAAGTAACTGTTTAAAAATTCATTCAAAAAGGTCGTGGTATCCCCTTGGAAAAGCTATGAATTAGATATTCACCCCTCGTTGCAGAAAGTTGGATAATTTATGTGAAATTAATATTATAATACAATCATTAAAATTTTAGCACTAATTAACTGCTTTGTTGGCCTACTTTCACTTATTCTTTTGAATAAAAAATATTTTATACATAATTCGGGTTTTCGATATGAAACCATGGCTAGGTAGTACCTTATTTATATGACAATTTGACAAATTTGAACTGGCTTGTATATTAATACAGTTCATAAAATCTATACATATACTAAAGTTTAAGAAGGTTGAAAGTCTGAACATTGAAGATATTTTAAAAAAATGTTGGAGATACATACATACTCGAATTGATAGCAGAACACGTTCCAACAGTTTCCAGAAATTATGTCTGTTTATTTGTGTCTCTGTTTATCTGTTTATATAAACGCTGATCTCGCAAAATTGGCTGAACGGATGATCCAATGAGGTTTTATATAGGATATCATTGGGATGATCCTAATTTTTGGTATGTTGGTAGTATGAGGTCTTAGGGATGTCACAGGCTATTTTATCCTGAAATAATGTGAGCGAAGCTGCGGGCGTCCACTAGTATTATGATAAAGCGTAATAAACAAATTACATTATCTCATTTCTATAACCTTAATTTATAAAGATATTCTTTGTTTCAGGTTGGTACCCCTGCTTCATACAATGTGCGGATCTCGCAGTTTTGCCAACATAACAACGTGCAAAGTAAGTTGACACCTCTCGATTGTTCCGTATTGTATTCACGGCAGTTATCTTTTGTCTTAGCTGTGAGCTTGATTATATTATATAAGTTGTGATCATGCACTTTCATTGATTGATATGTCCAACAGTCGTTCAGTGAGTGTGTGTTTTCATTAGGAAAATCTTTATAATCTGTAGGTATGTATATTTCCATAACGTATGTGGGGTGCGTTCAGGTTAATATCGACTACCATTTTTATGCCTGTAGCAAATTCGAAATTGTACAAATTACAAATACAAATTAAGAGCAATAGAATCAATCAATCAATCGATATAGCTTTATTGTACACCAGAAAACAAAAATACAAAACCATTTACAGTAAAATTACTTAACCTAGGTACATTGGGCGGCCTTATCGCGTAGAGCGATCTCTTCCAGGCAACCTTAGAATATAGGTAATTACAATATTATACGAAAAGTTTAAGACATCAAAGCCGTTATGTTTGTAACCACTGAATTCTCTAGGTGTATGAGAAATAGATAGGTACGTACTTATTAGTACAAATATTAAATTCTAGAGAAATATGTAGTGTTGCGACTATATAAAAACTACATATTTCTCAAGAGTGTAATTTACAATGGATTTCCAGAAAGTAACGCCTAATTCAATATCTTATCTATGTGTATGTACTCACAAAACGAATACTTTTAATTATGGCAAAATATAAATAAAAATCCCGAAACAACGCCATCTATTGACGTTCGATGTGAAGTAATCGGTAGAAGAAACGTTTTTCTCCATATCATAAAGCTTCGTTTACACGAGGCATCGTAAACAAGCCGCGAAGCGTCTACTCGTGCAAGTAAGTTGACACACCGTACTTAATTGTTCAGCAAGTCTAATCATCTTTGTGTTGCGGTGTGTGGTACACATGCTACAATTTTGTAATAATACGCTTTAGCTAATGTAATTTTGCGAGTTTGGGTTTAATTTTGTCATGTTTGAACATGATTTTGTTTTGAGTTTTTACTTATTTGTAGAGTTAGGTACTGTTACTTTGAAATATGGCATTTTAATTGATATGTTTAATGCTCATGTAGACGTTCGTAAACTTGGGCCTTCCTCTACCACGTCGCCCTCGAGGTTCCCACTGTGTCACGATCCCAGTCCAGCGTTCCGGGCGTTAGGTATATTAACTTACCACAGCCGAAATTGAACACATAGGTACACAACTTGTTCACAAAGCGAGAGTGAATCGGTTCTTATCGGGTAAGCACGCTCCATCTTAGGCCATAGCCTTTGCTTGCTATCAAGTAAACTATTGCCAAGTGCAAACCCGTTATAGTAAAAAAAAAGTATTAATAGGTTTTCACCCATTGAGCGTTGCGTGGGCTATAAAATGATTGCATTAAGCCTAAAAATACCTGCAAACTGTGTTCAACCCGACAATAAAAACAATAAAGAATACACGTTTAAAATGGCACCAATTTGCCAAAAATGGCCGTCACACCTGCAATATTTTTCATGCCGATATCAGTAAAAAAATATGAATAATGTAAGAGCGATGAGAGATAAAATAATAATAAATAATGTAGCGCTACCCGGCGCGGTTATTTCGATGATATTGAAATTTATTCGATGTCGTAAATAAAGCGCGGCTGTTGTTGCTGTTGAACAAATTAATAAAATAATATCGGAACTTGGGCACGAGCCGAACGGGGTCGTAAAGTTATCTGTAGACAACAATTGTCTGTATGATATACGGTAATAGTGTAAGGTGTTCAATATTTTGCAAATACAACAAAATGAAAAAGGTCTTAGTTTTGCTGGCAGGAGTGTTTTTTTATTAACCTATTCTGCCTCACTCCTGGGCAAAGGTCTCCCTCCATGCGTGCCGGCCGAAGGCCTCCTCACGCCAGGCACCCCGAAACCGGTCGAGATCCTGACGCCAGCGGGTCTTGGGCCTTCCTCTACCACGTCGCCCTCGAGGTTCCCACTGTGTCACGATCCCAGTCCAGCGTTCGGGGCGTTAGGTATATTACCTTACCACAGCCGAAATTGAACACATACATAGGTACACAACTTGTTCCCAGGTTTTTGATACTAATTAATGTTTGCGTCTCAGGTTTTTGATACTAATTATTGTTTTTAAATTGTATCCTATCCTATCTTACAAATGACTTCCTCAAATAGTCGATTCTCTGAATTTTGTGGTTAAAAAATCGTTTCGGTGTTCCCATTATGTTTTTTGCCATAATACAGCTAAATGGAGGTTTTTATTGATTTCACATTTGTCTAAAATGTGTTTAATGATATGTAACGTGTCAGAATTTAGGTCCCATACTAAGAAAACGCTTGTGCTATGGGTAGATACTATACAATGGATATTACTTTTCTTTTGTAATATTCAAAATAAATTCTAGTTCTAACAAATAACAAATATTTATTTATTAGAATGAATAAAAAATGTGAATAGCGTTACATAAAAGGGAAAATATGATATTTCTTATCGCGAGAATCACTCAAACGTCTATCACACCTATAAAATAAGCTTCCAATAAACTGTATTGAAATAACGATCCTCACATGTTTCACGTAAGAAAAATAGCCCTTATTTGCTAGGCAAAAAGCTTACACACGTTACCTATGTACCTGTGTAGCCCTAACAACATATTTTTTACATCTTTACGGCAGTCGTGAAAGAAATTTCCCAGAATTGGAACGTGTTTTTATTATTAACATGACACGAACGGGGTGAATTTTATAGATGTCGAGCGTTTTAGTCCAAGGGGTAGAAGTATTCAACCCTCTTTGACAGACGTTTTTACCGAGAGAATAAAATAAAATACGTGTAAGTACATTTTCGTTCTAGTTTTGTCCTACGTTTTTAGTTACATGATTGTAATGTACATTGTACAACGATTAGATCTGTATTATGATGTATTGTTATTATGTCACTGCTAAGACCTCATACTACCTAGAGAACAAAAATCTTGATAATCCGTTCAGTCGTTTTTGCGTGATGAGCGTTTAAAAAACAGATAAACAGAGACACAGATAAACTGACAAATTTTCTAGAAATAGTTGAAATTTGTTATGCTATCATTGACCTCATACTACCTACATACCAAAAACCTTGATAATCCTTTCAGCCGTTTTTGCGTGATGAGTAAACACAGACACAGATAAACTGACAAAATTTCTAGAAATAGTTAGAATCTGTTATGCTATCAATTTTAAGTATCTCTAAACCTCTTTTTTAAAAGCTTTATTATATGTATAGGTAGATAGATAAAAGGTAGAGATATTAGATTGAATATGGGCCATTAGTCTAATTTATTCATGTTCATTACAAGTTATCTTTTTGTTGCCGTATTCAGGTTGGATTTCAAAGCAAATTTGTTTTTTTTGGGAAAACGTGTAGGTTGACTTTTCATTTCATGGCTTCTTCACGCCGCAGACTTTTTGTAATGTGATATTAAGTCGATAAGTAGATTAAGTATCATTAGCCAGTGGCTTTTTGTTTGTGTTTTTGTTACCAAAGAAGAACAGTAACTGAATGTATATTAATAGTTCCCTGAGAATTCATTAAATTTAGCTTCAATAATGATATGTTTTCCATTTAGCTTGCAGGACTTTACCAGTGTTGCTGATACATTATAATTAAATAAATACTCGTATATAAGCTGTACAGTTTGAAATCAAGGAAATATTATATTCAAATTAGATTCAATACAATTTTTATCATAATTTAAATATAATTTATAGTTTGTAAGCTACGAGATGCGTATTCTATTTTGTATACATTAAAGCAATTTAATAAAAAAATATGAACACGATGCATTAAGACTAAGTTCTAATTTTTCTATTATCTAGTACCCATGATACAAGCGTAAGCTTAGTATAGGGATAGATGGCGCTGTGTGATATGTCTTGAAAGATTTATTTAATTATTTAATTTAATTAAGGTTTAAAAGTAAAGGCGTACAAATGGCATGATTGTTGATACAGAATTACTTAGTTTTGATCTCAAAACATTTCAGTGAACATTTGCATATTGTTTCATCTATATAAGTCTTGTTTTAGAGGAAGTACCTAGATCTAGCATTATTATACATATGTTCGGTGCCTATACCAATACTATCAGAATCAATTCTGTGGGGAAGTCACAACCCCCGCTAATGAGGAATGCGTTACAAACCAGATTCATTAAATACCAGCTATAAACATAAAAAGTAAGGCAATCCTTTGCAGATATAAGAACAAGACTTTACTGATTAGACATTTATCTAAATATATAAAACTCAAAGGTGACTGACTGAATGACTGACTGATATAGTGATCTATCAACGCACAGGCCAAACCACCGGATGGATGGGGCTGAAGTTTGAAATGAAGGTAGATGTTATGACATGTACCTACATCCGCTAAGAAAGGATTTTTGGAAATGCCACTTTTAAAGGGGTGAAATACGGGATGCAAGTTTTATTTCTTAATGCGAGCGAAGCCGACAGTACCCCACTAGTTTTATAAAAAGTATTTGTTTTCATTTCATATTATTACACATTTAGACAAGAAATAAAACGAAAATAAAACAGAGTTGAATATATTCATACAGTTTAATTCGTAAAGCTAATACAAAAACATCAATTCACAAAACCTTTTTATATACTTACGTATAAAAACTGAACAAACTTGAGTTTAATTCTTCAGATTGAAAGTTAATTATTGGCAATTGAAGCTGAAATTAACATGAACAGAGGTTCACAGGGATAATACCGTTTTATTCGGGATTCATTTGGATTCGCTGTGTTTTACTGGCTAATTGAATTTTTATTCTTTTTTAACTAGTACTTAAAGAATGTGATAAGAATTTACCGCCTTTATTATCATCATCATCATCATCCACGGCGGCCTTCCTTATGTGTGTGTATGTGGTGTGTGTGTATGTGGTGTGTGTGTGTGTTTGTGCGTGCCTGTGTGTTAAATTAGATATTTAAATAATGAGAAAAGAATTAACACCCTTTTTGTTAATGTACAGTCTTCCCACTGCTGGGTATAGGCCTCATTTTAAATTTGCAAGCTTGTGCCAACTTATAATGTTGTACACCGGCTTAGTTAAGTAAATAAGTAAGCCACTGAGAACAAATTAATGACAAACACTGTTTAACTTTGCGCCTGTTTCATTTATTATTAATTAGTCTCATATGCTTAAAGATGATTTCTATGTATAAATTATTTAGGAATAATAAAACAGAAAAAAAATATACAAAACAAAATAGACTGTAGAAAGGGCTGTTTAAGTTTAATTACTTAAAATAACTAAAATAAAATGTTTTTCGGACAGCATAAGAGATCCAGAAAATGTGTTAGTAAACTAAAAACTATGAAAATTAAAACTAGTAAGGGTTAGTACAACTAAAACTAAGTGTGCTGAGGCGAGTATACATTGTACTTACTTAAGTACTTACTTAAACAATTTGTAAAAAAGGCTGGTCATAGTGGTCATACATTAACCGTAGCGCACAATACAAAATACCCCATCGTCGGTGGGTGCATAAAATGCGTTAAAAAATAAAATATTTATTATCCAATCAGTTGCAGGAATTGCAGGCCAGACAAAATCATGCTCGTTGATCCATTATTTATTTATGTACACTATATACTAACCTGTCACATAAATTCGTGGCTGTTTTTGATATATTCAACCCAATTGAAACGGCGGCGCGAGCTCTTGAATGAATTTTGTGTTGATCTGTCATATTTATCAGCAAACGGTGGTGTAATTTATCGACATGAATTGTTTACCAAACGTTTCGCTCAATTACACTGAACGTTTACGATGAATAATTAATATATATGCATTTATTTGTTTAAAACAATATATAATTTGGCCTTAGCGCCGCACAAAAACGAACTTAAAAATTCAAATATCTACGAACATATGTAGTTAAATACATGCTAAAATGTATACCAACAATGCATTAAGAAGTGACACAGCTTGCAGAGGCAATCGAATGCGATCACCAATGTTAAGTAAAGGTCGACGCGGTCAGTCCATGGATGGGTGACCAAAAAGTGTCAGTCATTTATGGCGCTTTCGTGGGTCGGATGACACGTTAAATTGTAGGTCCTGGCTGCTGTCATAGTACGGCAGACGTTAAGCCATATCAGAGGCCCTTAGGGCGGCTTAAAAAACTCTCGACACCAGTGTACGCCACTCTCATTCGATAAGAAGAAGAAGGAGAAGACAAGTTTGTATAAGAGTGAATGACTCCGGTGTCACTATATTCAAACCGCCCCAAGACCCTCTGAAGTGGCTTAACGACTGCAACTAGAATGCAGAAAAAAATAGTATTTGGTGATTAGAAATTGTAATTGTAACTTTTGCTTTCATTTTGTAATGTGCAATATAACACCCACATGATAGTGAGTGCATGTTTAGTCAAACATGTTATCTTACCAAACCCGTATTGTTTGTAATGCAAATTAATTCTTTGTCATTGTTTCTCTATTTGAAAGTGCATGTGGTGTCACCAGATTATCATAATTGTGTAAAATGTATTTAATTTATTAGTTATCAATGATTAATAGATTAAATAAAATAATTCCCCTCCTATTCCTTTACCTAAAGTGGCACTCGATTGATCGTCGATGGAAATTGGTGGAACGGCGCATCACTAAAATGACCCCATCTCTAAAAAGAAGAAAAAATAAAATCAGACCAAAACATAATAATGTTTTGGTTAGACTGTTTTTTTTTTCTATAAAATATGTATTATTTCTGCTGCCTAGTACCCATGACACAAGCGTAAGCTTAGTATGAGGCTAGATGGCGTTGTGTGATATGTCCTGAAATATTTATTTATTATTTATTTAATGTGAAGAAGTGAGCACCATTTAAAAACAGGAAGAACCTAAGTTTTATATCAATAAAACGATAATTAAATAAATATATGCATAATAATAAACTAACTTGTTGACATCACCATACCACATGACGAGAATCTCGTGAAGGCCGAGAAGGACAAAGTCAGCAAGTACCTTGACTTGGCACATGAGATTACCGCCATGTGGGATGTTGATTCGACGATAAATTGTCCCGATAGTTGTTTCGGTGAACGGTCTTATAGCGAAGAGCCTCGATCAACACCCTAAGAGGCTCTCCTTGGAAGGTTGGGTTAAGGGACAGATACAGAAGGCAGTGATTCTTGATACGGCGCGTATTGTCCGGAGGTTCCTTTCTTTGTAGCCTCTACCACCGGTTGCTTGGGTCCTGCCCCGTTGCCGGCGGCATCACTAGTTTTAAGTTTTTTATGATATTTGTTATTTTTTTATACATATATTGTAAAAAATTTAAAAATAGTTGTTAATAAATGAATACCGAAAACTAACTTACGAATTAACTACGGAGCCGAAACATGGACTCTGACAGTGAAGCGAATCCACCGATTCAAAGTCACTCAGCGAGCTATGGAACGAGCTACGCTCGGGATTTCTTTGAGGGATAAAATCAGGAATGATGTTATCCGAAAAAGAACCAAGGTTACCGACATAGCCAGCAAAATCAGCAAACTGAAGTGGCAATGGGCTGGCCATGTTTGCAGAAGGACCGATAATCGGTGGAGTAAGCGGATCCTAGAGTGGAGACCGCGTGTCGGTACACGTAGTGTGGGAGGCCCATTGGCCAGATGGAGCGACGACCTGAGGAAGGTGGCTGGGAAGCACTGGATGCGTAAAGCAGGAGACCGTGCAGTGTGGCGATCATTGGGAGAGGCCTTTGTCCAACAGTGGACGAATATAAGATAGGCTGATGATGATGATGATGATGATGAAACTAACTTATTCAAAGGAACAAGGCGTGTATTATACAAATAATACATTAAACCATCGATGTACGTTTGTACGCAATCAGATAGGTTCGCGAGCTTCCATAATTGCCCAAGCATTCGGCGGCGATGCTCTGTGTGTTAATGTATGGGCAAAGATATTAGCCTTAAAAGACGCTGCATAAGATAAAATAAACTTAATTATGTTAGCAATTACTATTGTGGTATGTATTTGATTGCTTCTATAGCTATCGTTTTGGACGCGTTGGTGATCATTCAATAATATGTTATACGGTAGAATTAAATATTAATTGGTTTGTTCGAGACATAAGGCGCGTGAAAGAACTTCAGTCGATTCTTTACTAACGCAAAATATAATAATCACTTAAGAAATTTTGATGTGGATGTGTGGATCTGGCTCCCAAACTAAAAAAAAAACGGTTTACGGGAACCAGTCCTTTTTCTATTATAATACATGCATACATTGTAGGCATATTGTAGGTATATTAACATACATGCAACCAGTGCAAAATCAGAGCTGTAATTGAAGGTACGAAATTGCGGCACGCAGAAATTATCTTGCGTAGGTTCTGGTGAGGTTTCTTTCTGTTATATTGTCTATGGAGTGTACGCAAGCCGCAATGTGCAATTAAATTTAAATAACCAATTACCTGGCGTACTGGAGACGCCAAAGGTCGCAGACAAAAGGACGTTCATCGCTTTATTCATAAAGGCTTTTGTAATTTGGGACTTCATAATTTATTTGCCGTTACTTTGTTTTGTATAATATGGTGATGGTATCTTCAGTTCTTATGTAGTCGTTTGAGGCATGCAGTTAGGTTGAATGAGGTAATTTTATGATTAAATATCGATTATTTTTGAACTTTGATCTCCCCGTATTTATATTAATTTATCTAACGCAATATTTATTCTAGAGTTAATTAAAGGACGAATTATCAAAGCATGCCATTTACAAGTAAACGAGCTTTGCGATAATTATACAATATGTGATAATGTTGTTTATACACGCAATGTACGAAGAATATTTTTTTAAAGGTCAATATCATATTTTTCTCACTTTCATTCACAAAACATTTCTACTACTATAACAATATTTATTTAACGTAGATATTTGAAATGTTTTTCTTTTTCATAAAACATATTGATACTTGTATCTACGTTAAATAAATATTATGAACATTAGAATATTTAACATGAAGGTTTATCCACAGAGTATGTGCGACTTTTTCCTTGTCTCTAATCAGTTGCAAAGGTTTGCATTCCATTTACATACACTATGAGGCACTCGACTCGATTCATAAAAGAGAAAAATAGTAACAATAAATTTCAGAATGCATGAGCTAGCGTAAAAAAGACAGCTTAAAGGATGATTCACGCTACACCGTGCCGCGACCGGGCCGTGCCCCTGCCGTGCCCCGGCCGGGGCACGGTCAAACATTATGGTTTACCTTTAGTATGAAGTAATTCATGCCTGACCGTGGCTCGGCCGTGCCCCGGCCGTGCGCCGCCGGGACTCGGCCGGGGCACGGCGTTGATATGTCGGTGGATATTGTTTCCCGGCTCCAGCACGGTCCGGCCCCGACACGTTGTAACATGAACATATACGCCCCGGCAGTCAACGTCAAATCTTAGTGAGGTGAGCAGCTCAACAGCAAAATGGACGATGAAAAATTATTAGAATGTGTACGCGAGTACCCTGAGATTTATGACATGAGCCATCCTAAGTATTTAGATAACAAATACAAATATATTATTTGTAAAACCATTTCGGACGAAATAAAACAACCTGGTAAGTACTTAGTAACTTTTATTTCAACTTACATTATTTTAAAATAGTCATTCAAGTGTCACTAGGTAATTACTTTACGACAATTCAAATTGTGAAAATTGCATATTCATCGTCAAGTCTATCGACAGATGAAATCACTAGCTAACAAACACAAGTTGTCGTGAAAATAACACACCCAAACAGCCCGGTGTAACATGAATGACTGGTCCGGCCGGGCGCACGGTGAACGTGTTCCGACCGGGGCACGGCCCGGTCGCGACACGGTGTAGCGTGAATCATCCTTAAATGTATGCATTCCAGTAGGTATGGTATCTAATACAAAACAAATGAATTTTGAGCGAATATTCAGTCTTGTTATTCTTTGCTCTTATGTAGCGTTAATAGTTTTTTTTTTTGGAAAAACACTTTATTAATATCAACAAGTGGCTTTTAGTCAGTTAGTTGCTTGATACCTGGGGTCATCATCTGCGACACAATTCAATCTATCCATTTAGCCTTAATTGTTCACCGGAAAAAGAAGTACATAATTATTATAAAATTAATATCTATAACTATAACTCTTTACCAACATATAACATAAAATTTCGAATTTCGAGAAATTTTAATGGTCAGTGGAAGTTACATTTAAATCGTGGTGGGCATCCAGTTTGTTTTACGACTATTAGAAAAATATTTTTCTTATAATAAATATTTAAAATTTGATTCATTTTGTATCAGTAAAAGGTGTTTTCTATTAAGAGTTTTATGGATCACGTTACATTTAGAAACTAAACAAAGTAAGTAGTTTCTGAAGGCTGTGGTAACAACAGACGATGCGACATTTTCTGAAATAAGATGCTTAGAAAGCTACAATAAAACTTATTACTGTACTACCGTTGTTTTACTTTTGTTTTGAGGTTCTGAAATATTGGTAAATAATACTTATTATTTCATAAGTTGTTGCAGCTGTTGGTGACAGCACAACTTGTGTTTATTTTCAGTAAATGGTCAAATGCAAACTTGTTTTAGTTAAAAAAATCGTATTGTGTAAATTGGCTCTTTTATAAACCGTCGAGGGAAGGGTATCAAGTGGGCATCCCGCTCGCTCGCCACCAGGCGACCTCTCTCGTTAGTGAAAGTAAGTAGTTGATGCAAAATGATGTAAGAAATGCTAATCTCGGAATCTAGTGGGAATAAACTTCAGACGCTGTTTATTGTGATGACTGCAGAAGAGATAATTATTTGTGGAGTCTGTTGCATGTGAATGTAAGTTCAAAATGAGGGTTCCATACTGGTTTTTGCAGTTATTTCTCTAATTGTTAAAATAAGACGTACATACATATAAACTATTCGTGAAGGTTCAAATTTGGGTCTTAATATGAAAGTTTTGTAGTAATTCCTTTTAAAGTTAAAATATACGTAAGTTCCTAACGATGTTCGTTTTAACAACGTGTTTTGTCAACACTACGTTCTAACTACAATATTCACTTAATACCAACCTTAATTTACCTGATTAAATAAAACACCCATCTGAAAACAATATTTTGACTCCATCATAAGAGCTGGTAATTTATTCAAATCATACCTAATTATCAAAATTCCATCAGGTAAAATAGTAGACTCTGTATGTAATTAGGTCAAATTTGCTCCAAATTAGAACCGTACCAGCTCCTCGTTTGAAAGAACCCGAAGGTAATAAAACCTTTCAAATGAGATTTGTTCCCGCACGTATGAATGTAGGCAAATTTAATTAACGAGTGAGCAAAGTGCGTGCGGCTTGTGTGCCACTCTAAATTTCATTCGCCACGCGTTGTCTGGCTCACTGTGTTTGATTCTACGCGGCGGGATGGTGATTGGGTGAAGGCAGATGGGTGATTTCTGTTAGTATTGTTATTTAATAAACCCTATTTGAATTTGAATTTGTTTTATGGTGCGTTTAATTTTTTTTCACAGTCAGTGTCGGTCATAAATTGATTTTGAATCAACAATACGTGTAAATAAGGCATTACTATTTCGTCAACGCTTTGAGATAACAAAACTCGTCATACCAATAACACGTAACACTATCATAAAAAAAAACTGTGCTAAATTGTGTTTACCTAGAAAAAATCTTCGGCACACCGTTAAATTCGTTTATAAATTGTGTGATAATTGGTAGCAATACAACGATTTTATAGGCATCCAAATCAGTGAAGAATTTCGTTAAAAAATGAATTATTTCAAATGTCTAGTTGTACATCTGAACATCTTTATTCCTTTAAAAAAAACTATTACGTATTCTGTGACAGTGTGTTTGTTCTACTCGTTAAAGATTCACTTTGTTAAATTGTTAGTCTAAGGCCTCAGCGGTGTGTCTGCAGAATTGGGATAGCCTCCGCAATTGTATCGGTAAATTTGAGGATTGCTTTGAAATTAATAATTTTAATCACTAACAAAATGTGAAAGTATTTTCGGTTTAAGAATAGCGAATGCACAAAAATTCAATCAATCTAAGTATATAAATTTCAAATGTGTCTAACTGACATAGTGATCTACTAACGCACAACCCAAATCACTGGACGGATCGGGATGAAATTCGGCATGCAGGTAAATGTTATGATGTAGGCATCCTCTAAAAAAGTATACTGATAAATTCTATCCCCTACGACATGAAATAGGGGATGCAAGTTTGTATGAAATTAACGAGAATAAAATCGTGGGGCACCACTAGTTTTGAATATTTGTATTGGCAGAAAATTACAATAACATCTTATAAATTATCTGTGCTCAAGATTAAATTGTTTAGAATTACGAGATATAGGAAAATAGTTATAGGTACTTATATTTAAGTTTTCATTGTGCAATCAATTACAATGGAGAACAAGGTAACTGTAAAAATTATAAATCATTAATTTCCTACAAGTCAATTTTCATATAGATTCCAAGAGCTTACTAACTTTTTCATTCTCTTCTCCTGCTCGTAATGTTCAATGCAGATCCCACTTTGCAGTAGGTACTAAATTCTAGAGGCTATGAATTGTTGATAAGGTTCTCAAGTTTTACTACTAGCACGTAAGATAGGTCTCGATCGAGCTCCATAAATCTTTCATCCCTTTTCAATCGTATAGTGTTGCGGGGGTAAAGTGTTCTGCTTAGATAAAGATAGAAACGTTTCTATTTCTGTGCGCCATCTAAGCCTTTGAGGGTATGAATTTGTGGGAAGATCGTAATCTTGTATTTTTCTCGTATAAATTAGTAACTCGTAATTTTGTACATAAGAACTAAAAATGAGTGTTTAGGCACGGTTGTATTGATGTGAAACAATAAATATTCAAAAGATGAATAAAACCTTTAAATTGATTTATTTTATATACTCGTACACTGAAGTTTGGTGGCCAGTTGGTGAAATTTCGTGCAATTCTATGCTACTTTTTCTTGAACAAGTAACATAGTTTCATCCAATTCTTTATGTCGTCTAGCCACTTCCCTCTTTGTCAGACTCTTTCATTCTGAAACTTTTGACTTAGAACAAACCTTACTATTGCTGAAAATAACTTAGTGTTATATAGGACTTCAAGATAACCCTTATCCACCACATTATTCACAACACATTGTCCACGTCAAATCTCGGGTAAAGGTACATATTGACATGTAAATAATATAACACATATTCTAATCAGCACGTTTAGCTTAGACGACACGGTTTGACTACGAGCTAAGGAACTTACAAATCAACAAACTAGCGCTTGGATTAACTAAGTTTCCATGACACGGCTCAACTTGTACCGCCTCGCAAACAAAAGGTCAAGTTACAATTGGTCTTATAGGTTTATATTATGTTGCATACATACATACAAAGGTTAAAATCATGTATATGACTGCTGATAATATCCTATTGGTATGTTCTGTTTATAATGCATAAAAACAAGAGAAGCATCTAATTGCAGGTTGACAACATACACCTAAAAATACACTGAAAAAGCAATGAAATAGAACAGTTTCAGAAGTTTCAAGCGCAAAAAACTACCGCAAACTAGTTATTTTGTCAAAACAACAAAATTTACTGTAGCCAATTTCACAAGGTTCCCGTTATAAATAAATTTCCTTGTATGTGAATATGAGCAGGACGTTTAGTGCTTATGAGCAATTTAAATCTGAGACCGAGCTATATAGCTGACGGAAATGTTGTTAATCGATCATCGAATCCAACTAGGTAATAGGTACATACTATAAATTAAGACTAGAAATTATGTCTATTGTTTTCGTAGACAAGAAAATAGAATAAGCAATTCGTACTTCTCTACTACCAAAAATAAACAATACATTTTACAAGACTATGCTCAAATGCTCATATCAATCACATATCAATGCCATATAGGTACGTAGGTATATGTACATGCAAAAGTAGGTTTGTTAATGTTTGTACTTTATTCGCGACAGATCATCGTGTCTTTTTTTGGTATAAGTAGTTAGCGGTAGTGAAGATAGATAGATAGATAAAACTCTTTATTGGAACACACATTTAAAAAAGTCTAACAGAAACACAACTTAAAAAATAATGCCACAACAGGCGGTCTTCGCTAATTGCGATTTCTTCCAGGCAACCGTAGAATGGACAGGAGTCGAAAGAAAAATAAAGGACATAGGTATTACTACTGAAAAAATGCGAGCGTAACTGCCGTCATTCACTAGTGAAAACAGTAAATAAATTAATATTCCGGAACATTACACTTGTGTCGTGGGTACTAGACAACGGATATAATACTTATATACTTTCCTTTTGTAAAAACATACTTATACGACCAGACTCAACACAAGTAATTATAAATTTTAAAATGCATAAATACTTGTGTCACGCGGGAATCGAACCCGCAACCCCTAGATTAGAAAACAGAACCACTACTAACTAAGCTAACAGGTCAGTAAGTAGTATAAAATTTCACCTTTCATTCGCCTACTCTCTCTTCAATTCCAACAGATCAAAATACTGAAATTAGCTGCACAGAATGCGATGAGTAATCTACATTTCATTTCATTTGAGCGTTCAGTGAGAGGTTTTGCGCTACGACTTGCGTAATGTGTAATGCACCATCCTCTAATGTGTTTGGAGCTACGCATACACATCTTTCTACACTCGACTATTTTCTAAACAAACATGTTGGCAATGTGACTTGTGATTCTGTGACCAATGTGTTGAACTTTACTGAGACAAGCGAGTCATTATGTTTTGCAGTTTCAAACTTTACAGTACGATTTATGAATATATCTTTCTTCGCGACTTAAATAGCGTAAAAATTATAAAATATGTAACTTGGACTGAAACATCAGGCAGGCTGTAGTCAAACGTAAACCTATCCAACGTAAAAAAAAATCTGTTTTGCATTTGTATTGAAACGAAAAAATATCTCTCATAAAGTACTTACCTATGTTTAATGTGTGTTTGTGTGATATTTCTTTGCGATGAGATCATTAATGAATAACATCTGGTAACTAAATGTTTTGTTTGAATAACTAACATAAGCAAAATTTATTAAAGTAGGGTATACGGTCAAAATAATAGACTGAAAATTAGATAGCTAATACTATTCTCACAGACTGAACCAATAAAATATTTATACACGTTCAATAGCCTACCGGCTCTGAAGAGCATATTATGGCTAAAATAGCGCACTATTTATAAAGATAATACCGATTCGTTCAGTTTCAGCACGAATCGCTCATCGATTGTTAAACGTCGCTCGTCGATTGTCTGGCATAGACTGAAATACAGGAAGTTCCAGATTTAGATTCAGGCAAAAAGTTGATGTCAGCCTATTTTATGGGTTTCAATGATTCGTGCAGGGAATAAAAATAGTTATCGTTTGTGTACACTGTACGGCAATACAGCTTTAACTACGCCATTATTAAAAGATTCGAAGTTAGAAGCTGGCCCTAAACCAATGACTTGTATTTTCAAGTTATGTGTGGAACACTCGCTTAGTTGTGAAGGAAAACATCGTGAGGAAACCGACATGTTTGAGGACCACAATAATATCCCAGGACATGTGTATTCTGCGGAAGGTCCTGGGCGCCCACCACGGTGTATCTGCCCAAGAGAACTGCACTAACGAATTGATTCTGCGGGGGAGTCACGACCCTCAGTCATGAGGAAATACGACTCAAGAAAAAAAGTTGATGTCAGCCTATTTTATGGGTTTCAATGATTCGTGTAGGCCTGTAGGGAATAAAAATAGTTATCGTTTGTGTACACTGACACTGTACGGGAATACGGCATTAACTACGCCATTAAAAGATACAGTGTGTTTATTAGTCTATTTGTTCTTTAATCACACCGCAATAAAGCAACCGGTCTTCGTGATCCTTGGTATGGTGTAAGTGGTTACAATTGCGGCGTAGATCAAATTTTTCCCAAAACGACGCAGACGAAGCTGCTGGCATAGCTTAGTCCCTTATAATGTATATTACTGTCTTACAAACAAAATTGACTGATTTTTAACTCTTTTTTTTCGTCCACAAAAAATGTGTACAATTCTATTTGGATACGTAGTTAAATAAAATAAAAGTATAAATAAATAAATTCTTACACAGTCAGACACATAATCCATAAAATATAGACAAATTAAACACACCACCTTAATACACACAATACACTAGAAATATATACCACTGCTCTTTGCTTAGGCTTAGTTACACATCAGTTTGAATCATTTACATATTAAAGAAGATCCATTTCTAAATATGTACATCAATGTTAGATCACAAATGTAAGTTCACACGACCATTGATTTATAACAACTCGATTTATTGGTTGAACTATGTAGTATTCGGAACAATAAATCAGAGAGGCATGCAACCATACATGAAGTCAAGTAATCCTATAGTACATATGTAGGTACATATAGCACGACCGGACGGCGTCGGATCATATTTCATTATGGACAAGTGTGTTCCGTGAACCAACGCTAGTTGTACCAGCTAGTATGGTATGATTTATATTTTTATAGACATACTAGTGCACGTCCGCGCCTTCACTCGCATTATTTCTCGATAAAATATACAAGTGAAGTAGTAAAGCAACCCTATGACACACACATAAGACCTCATACTATCTATATACCTATACATACATACATATGTACACAAAACAATGATGATCCGTTCAACCGTTTTTGTGTTATGAGCATTTAAATATATAATATAATGTTCAATGTTCAATGTTCATTTATTCGTAAAGATTATTTTCACGTCAAATTCCATAATTACAATCTTAATAAATTGGATAATTATAAATGTCAATTTGTATACAATTAATCTAATATAAATATATAGTACAATGTACTTTGTACGTTTCATTTATTTATCTATTTTGTAGAACTCTTCAAATGTATAAAAAGCCTGTTCTATTAGCCATTCTTTCAATTTATGTTTGAAGACATGAACACTAGTGGCTGCTGTGACTTTGTCCGGTAGATTGTTGTATACGGTCGGAGCCATGACATGAGTTAACTTAGTCGACTTCACGAGAGTTCTTTTTACAGTTTTAAACTTGCTTCCGTTTCGCGTAGGGTACCGGTGACATGAGCCACGTGTGGCGTATTCGTCTATATAACAGAGATACCTATATAAAAACAAATGAAAAAAAACTGCGTATAAAACGTGTTTTAATATCGATTTATTCGGTTTAAAGTATACCCCAATCATTTGTTTAATTTCTTCTGCATAATATGTTCAGATTATTGACCCTCTTCAACTTTATTATAAGTATAGATATATGTTTAAGAAGGATCCTGTGATGTCCGCATTAAAAAAATTGTATACACGGTTAAATTAAATACATTATAAGCGTATAGCGGTAGCGTATCTTTGGGTATGCAGACGACAGCACGGTTGTAGAGAGTTATGTGTCCACTGCACGAACTAGTGCGGCCGAAATCCAAACACTCAGAGAGGCGATGGTCGAACGCATGAATCTTTCTCTTCAGGCAGTCTCCGATTGGGGCGATGCCAACCTGGTCAGATTCAATGCCACTAAGACGCAGGCGTGTCTTTTCTCCGCCAAAAAGAGGCCGTTCCACCTGGCCCCTACTTTCCGGAATGTCTCGATTCCAATCACAAACCAGCTGGACCTACTTAGAGTCTCCCTTACCTCGTCATTAAATTTTGGGTCCTATATTGAGTCAAAGGCTCAATTGGCTGCCAAAAAGCTTGGTATCCTCTCGAAGGTGCGTCGGTACTTCCATCCGGAACAGTTGCTTACCTTGTATAAAGCACAAGTTCGGTCGTGCATGGAGTACTGCTCGCATCTTTGGGATGGATCAGCAAAATACCAGCTAGAGGCGTTGGATTCGATTGAAACGCGAGCTAAGAGGTTAGTAGGTAAAACCACCATTAAGAAGGCAAAACTCCAAAGTTTGGAACATCGCCGCAAGGTGGCCAGTCTGTCGGTCTTTTATCGAATACATTTCGGAGAGTGTGCAGAGGAGCTACATAAACTGATTCCCTCAGCTCCCTTTTATAACCGAACAAGCAGAAAGTCCGCAGGTAGACATCGTTTTATGGTGGAAGTGCCGAAGTGTCGAACGCAGCGCTTTGCTTCTACGTTTATTGTACGGACGGCAAAGCTCTGGAACACTTTACCAGAAGCTGTGTTTCCTGCGAACTACAATCCAGGGGTTTTCAAATCTAGAGTTAATAGGTATCTTCTAGGTAAACGTGTTACACCCTAGGCTGCAGCAATGCTTAACATCAGGCAGGCTGTAGTCAAACGTACACCTATCACACGTAAAAAAAAAAAAAAAAAAAAAAATAAAGGGCATGAGGAGTTTACTAAAATCAATAGAACAACTTATGGGAATACCCAAATTTAATAAAAAAAAAATTGCTGTTGAAACGTAAACATATACCTTCACACATAATTTTTACTTTAATGAATTAGTGTAAAAATATTATTTTTATTTATGAATTAATCACATGAACAAGATAAAATTATGAATTAGGTAAGTAAACTAATTACATGAACCATGATTTATATTTTAGTTTTCCTTAAAACGTTCAACGATTAATTATCATCAAAACAAAGTTACTAATGTTCATTATGTTTTAAATATTATTAATCTAAATAATTATATAAAACTCAAAGGTGACTGACTGAATGATTTAGTGATCTATAACCGCACAGCCCAAACCACTGGACGGTTTGGGCTGAAGTATGGAATGAAGGTAGATGTCATGACGTAGGCATCCGCTAAGAAAGGATTTTTGGAACTGTCACTCTTAAAGGGGTGAAATAGGGGATGCAAGTTTTACTTCTTAATGCGAGCGAAGCCGCGAGCACCTACTAGTTTAATATAAGTTGATTGTTTATTCGCATTGTGTTATCTATGTCTAGTAAGAGGCTCAGCAAATCTCCGATGCGACCTTATCCAATCAGGATCCAGGGTTGTACGTAAAATATTGGCATAATATATGTAGATACATTTATTTACCTATATTTCATTTTGTATGCTATATAAAAATATGGACTGTTGTGCAAAAATAAGGACAAATACGTGCGTTGTTTTAAACTATACGCCTTGGACTTTTAAAATTATATTTAATTAGTTCTCAGGCAAATTGATGTAATTACTTTCTTATATTTGGACCAGCAAGCGGCCTGTATTATGCAGCCCTAGCGTTATCTTAAGCAATGATTAATACACTTTTAATGAAACACAATACACACAATAAAAGTTTCAATATTGAAAAGTATTTTTTCTCGAAGAAACTCGTGTAACGTTTATGAAGTTCCGATGAAATTCTAAAACTTATCCAAGATAAAAAAGGCAATACATTTCATAGCCAGCCCTACTATATTTGCGGTGCCGGTTACCGGTGGGGGGTAATTTATCCGGGGGGAGGGGAAAGGTCACGCGCTTGCCACACAGGTATGCTAGCAGATGCCATGCGATCATCGCTGAACCATAAATGCGGCGACCTCTGACGGAGTAGCGCAATATTGTTCTGTTGTGGATTTTAATGTGCAAGAGTGGGAGTTAGTGTGTTTTAGATGTCAGAAGTGTTAAGAGATTAGCGGCGAAATTAGGTAGCTTTTATTTAATCAAAAATAATATTTATTTCTATTACATACGTCATACATACTGTTGGTAATATTCTTAACTAAATTGACCTAGCCAGACCTTATTTCATTTACGCCCTTATGTTTGATCATAATAAATAAAATAATAATAAAATATTTAAGGCCGTATGATGATATCTATAATGTATAAAAAAAGCTTTGTCAATTTTATAGTCTAAAATTTTTAGATTGCAAATGCATTAAGTTTTTGATCTCTGTTTCGTTGCAAAGTTATGAGCAGTTTTGAGTTAAATATATAAAATATATATTTATAAAATGCCGGCGTTTTTTTTTATTAAATACTGACTGAAATATAACATCCCACGTGTGAAGAGTACTTGTATTTCTTATGCTAAAAAATAAACAAGGAAAAGTGTTTGAAGCGCCCCGTTTTAAGATGTAAAAACTCCCTAACAAGATAGCTTGAACATTTTCGTAATTATGCCTTTAGGTTATTCGGAAAGACGGTCAAAGCTTTCAAATAAAAGAACACACACTTTGCAAAAGCTTTGCTCATAAAGAGTAGGTATTTGCAAAGACATATATGTATAGAAAGTGTGTGTTCTTAGACAAAATTGGGATTTTTTTATGCGTTTTCAATTATTCATATGTATGTATACTCAAGTGCGAAATTGGAATAACTGTTTGGTAACGTTTTTTTTACTAGCTTTACAAAACTAGTGAATTAAGGTTTGTATTTACATTAGGTAGGCAACAAGTAATTGTTCGTGTAATTACCTACCTACATTATTACCTGCATCGATGTGTTATTTCTCAAATACATGAAAATCTGCAAATGTCAGTTTGCAAAATCTGATGCAACCTCACAGTCAAAGGTTACCCACATTGTGATAAATCTTACATCTTCACTTTCTACTTTGACATAACCAACAAAACGTTACGATTCTTGCACACGATTGCAACACTTAAGTTGTACGTATAAGGTGTTATTTGTGTAATGTTTTCTATGAAATCGCTCTTAATAATCCACTGACGGCGTATAAAACGGTACATTAAATCTGTGAGTGCATCACGGTACGCTACCGGCGAATTACTCCGTATAATACTCAAGAAATTTATGTAGTGTCAAAAAATGGGGAAACTTTTACTGTCTCCGAAGACACTCGCTGCGTAAGAACGGCGCAATGAATTTGTTAAATAAATTATCATTTCATTAGAGTTTTTGTGTTAGTGTTACTGGTTCACACTTTCGGCGCGTTTCTAAATTTGGTACTCTTGGTTCTTGTATGGCTGGTGTCTCAACACTATTTGAATGACTCTGGATTAGTGTGCTCTTATTCGGTGTGAAAACTGAAAAGTATAGCACTCCAAGCAAAAAAACGCTTGGGCCTTCTTTATCACACAAGCTTAAAATACTAATATTTTAGGCTTGTGTGATTGGAGTAAATTATTGCTTATTTTCAACGTTGTTTAAACAGATAATTGTTTTATATGATTTACGGTATTGTCGATATGATTAAGGTTACCTATTGAATTTCGGTGCAAACCGATTTTCATTCTTAATTATTAAGGAAAATGAAATCACAAACTATTCAATTGCACAAACACTGTATGCGCAATACCTACAATTATAGCAAGATTTCCTACAACTTTAAAATGCTCTACACTTTGATTGTGTCTTTAAAATAGAGCACAAAGTCTTGCAATTCCTGAAGTCGCTATGAAACTTCCCCTGTTCGCTGCACTCACAGAAATGCTATTAAATTTTAAAATGTGTGCAATTTTCAAGCTTTGAAATCGATTTAATCAAGAAAAGTTGGTCGTTGGCGATTTCGAGCTCTATTTCGATATTTTCTTCGTATTTTCACATTTAAAAATTCGTAAAATTAAAATTAAACGTAGTTTATCTATTACACTTTAGCTAAATATATTAAAAAATTGCTATTTGAATAAGCATCGCTAGTTCCACTCAATATTTACTTCGTAACGTATAACAATAAAAAATCTGAAGAACCGCAACAAAGAATTCCCGCAGCCAACATTGACATTTCATAAACAGAAAATCGAAAAATCAAAAGTATCATTGAATCCGAGCTGGGAGCATTTTTTTCTAAGCTCCGACAAAGGCTTTGAGTGATTCCACATCTCCGGGGATTTTCAATTTAGAATTGATCGTAAGTAGAATGGGGGTGGAGAGGGAAGATTGATAATTCGGATTTTTCCCTCGCCCGTCCGTAACGGAGGCCGCACAAGTGAGCGATCGGGTATGCTGGCTAATGATATACGTAGCTTGGAGGGACCAGTGGGGCATGTGCTGACCTGTGCTGTTATCATGGAATATTGGTTGGATGATTGGATTGATTTGTACTTGCAGCTATAATATGTGTATCTGCTGGCGTGTAATATCTGTATGAGTTTCGAATATCATAGGAGTAGCCAGATTGTATCGTTCAATACGTTGGAAGGTGTATGCACCTAAGCTCTTTTGAATGTACGAAATAGCTACCGTCATTAATACCTATAGTAATGTTAAAAAAAACATAAATAAATTATGAACCTCAAAAGATTAACGGTTAGCAATAAATTCAACAGTTTGAAGTAGGTCGCAATTATAAGCATAAAACATGAGCAGATAACGAACACAATAGCTTGAAAACAATGAATCGTTCCCACGGACGCCGCTGTGCCATCAGCTTATGGGCTCGACTGTCGCGTGTCATTTTTACGGATTCTCCCGGATTTATGTAAATTTGTTTTGTCAGCGGTTTACCTTGTTACGCGGAAATCAAATCCGCTGCCAATATTGAATTTTTATAACGCTTTATCGACACCGCCGTCTGTTTCATTTGCATCATTTGGCCGCCCGTTATCTAATTCGGTTACATAATCGCCATCATCTAAAATGTAATGTTTATGTTCGCATAAAATTATAGCATTATGTAAAGCAGAACTGTGCACAATTAATATTCATAGGAGTTGGCGCATTACTTGTGCAAGTTGCTTCGAACCTTGTCAATGTAATTAAGGTGCTTCACACGGCACAATATGGCGACTAGCAGCCAATCTGGGATATGTGCGGATACGTTATCATTATGAACACTTGTGATTGGCATACGAATTGCGGAGTACATCTCTGTTTCTCAATGGGACAATAGAAATTAGGCGTAGGCTGTCAGGCCTAAGTGTGGCTCGTGATTGTACGCTATTATCTTCAATTGTTGTAAGTTTAAGTGTCTAGAGTATAGAACGTTTGATTGTCTTTTTTATTTAGATTCTGTATGGAAGATTATATAGCTGTTTGATTAGGAACTCTGCTGTTTTCATTCACGTCAGGCTCAAGGCACTGATAACAAATGGTATCTCTTTTTCGGTTTAGACCGGAGTGACCCTACTTTTCACATAATATAAATACAAATACATATATATCTTTACTAGTGGGTGCTCGCGGCTTTGCTCGCATTAAGAAGTAAAACTTGCATCCCCTATTTCACCCCTTTAAAAGTGACATTTCCAAAAATCCTTTCTTAGCGGAAGCCTACGTCATAACATCTACCTTCATTCCAAATTTCAGCCCAATCCGTCCAGTGGTTTGGGCTGTGCGTTGAAAGATCACTATATCAGTCAGTCAGTCAATCAGTCAGTCAGTCACCTTTGAGTTTTATATATATAGATAGAAGATAGATTTCCAAGTCGACCTGTTTAAAGCTTCCTTGACCTTTCACCAGCCGTGAACATTCCGTGTCGTGATATTACACGTAGTAACTCATCTCATTTTATTAATTCCCGCTTCCCGTCAAAATTGCTTTCTCGGTTTTCTTTTTCAATAAATTCAGATTCTGATTTATGAAATGCGAATTTTGTATTTTCATTACCTACATTTTTCTTTTGAATATTTCGCCGTTTGCTTTTAATCATTTT
This sequence comes from Macaria notata, assembly GCA_927399415.1. Lineage (NCBI taxonomy): Eukaryota > Metazoa > Arthropoda > Insecta > Lepidoptera > Geometridae > Macaria > Macaria notata. The sequence continues at coordinate 4,031,187 of OV656737.1, forward strand.
GATTGTATTTTCTTCGGTGAATTATAATTTTATATTTTATTTTATTGAAATTTGTTTTTACTTGCACTGTTTGCGTGAAAAAGTCCTGATAAAGCGTCGGAAAAAAGCTAATTTGTCAAGTTTTAGTTTCAGATAACTTTCATTTTCGACATCGTATTAGCAATTGAAATTAGTACGGCGTAAGTCAGGCATTTACAAGCGGGTAAGTGGATGTGACCTGTGTTTTGGAGCATGTAATTATATGCTTGGCGCGCGCACGCACGCACTCTTCAATTTGGATCGTTTTTCAATTTATTGTTGAGCGCGCCTGATTTACGCCCTTATTTAGATGTCCAAAGTTGATAAGTTGTTATAAATTTTTAAACTCGACCCGAGAACTCGTGCCTGAAGTATTTCACCCACACTGCTTGTACACACGCAGTTAATATTGATCGACGAAGATAATGGGATCAATGTATGTATTATGTTATGTTATGTGTTATCACAGAAGTCGATTATGCGTGAATAAAATACAATTCACATATCAATCAGGTTTTGAACTTCTTTAACAGGCTTTAAACAACTTGGACGAAATTTGTGTCTAACAATATATTTTTTGGCGTCTTTATTTTTGTCTCTGTGTTTTAATAGATTAGATACTTAGACATAAAGCAAATAATACTACTTAAATAAAATCGTAGTCAAAGCAAAGATAATAATCATTCAGTTCATAAACATATTTCTAGCTCCACTACAAAATTCAACGAAAAGACAATGTCGATAAAATAGATAAACGCTAAAACACGACAAAGCTCTATCATCACTTTTAGCCATTTCTACCGTTAGTCTATAACTGATTATAGAAACTGATACCACTTTCGTCACTTTCAAACTAAAATCTGTGCACTTGTGCTTGCGGTACAAACTTAACTATGAAATTTTGACCTGCCCACAAGAGAAGTATTTTAGTGAGCGTTCTACCGCATGCTAATGGAATAGAAAGACCAATATGCATGGAGTGACACTACGATGCGCTCTACGGGGGGAATTTTCACGTCAATCTCCTACATGGGTCTTTCTATTCCATAAGTATTCGTCAGTACGCTCACTAGAATACGCCTCTTGTCTAAGGGGGCTGTACATTATGTATCTATTACAAGTGCTACCATTATTAATGTGCAGATTTATCTATTGCGGGCACTTAAAATAATCTACACAGCGATAAAATGTCCCGCTAAATTGAGATTGATTCAAGATTGATGCGGTCTTTATGACCTCGCTGTCCGAATCATATACCTAGAAGATATTTTATGCTTTCAAGATCCAATATTTTATCTCTCCCAACACTTTGGGTAGTTTTCTAGTTTTATTCTTCGGAGCATCAAATTTTTATTCATGTCAGGGCTGAACTTTACTTTTGGCATTTAAATTTCAAATTGTTCTTTCATAGGATGAATCTATTTATGTAAAAGAGTTGGTGATCTGCAACATGATCTGTTTATCCAAAGCTATGCTCACTCAGCTTATTTAGGTAATTCAATAGTATTGCTATATATAAATGGCTTAAATAGCTTTTAATATCACGATGTTGTTCAAATGGGAAATAATAATGCAGTTTAATTTTAACTGTAGCACTGCTCTTTCGATCTGGCTTATTTCAGATGTGGGATATTCTTACCAGTTATTATAAAAAACGATCATTTTATTCATTAGTGTAATATTTTAAGATCTTCTTATACATATGTATAATCTTTTAATTAAGTAGTACACATTCTAATCTATTACATGAGTTAAATTATATAGTAACGTGGATTAAGGTCATTCAATAATCAAGAATAGAATCAATCCCTGTATCACGATTCTGATCTACCTAGATTGTCTCGAACACAATGCGACGTAGTGGAGGTAGGTAGAATAGACAAGCTCTGAGGACCTTAGCATTGATTTACGTCGTAGACTTCATAACTCACAGATAACTATTTAATTCTTACTCCTTTTTAAAAATCGATCCGATAACTATATTATGTCCAGAGTGGACCAATTGGAATCCAGTACTATCATTTGCTAGTGGCGACGTGATAGACCAATTACGAGTTTGATATGCAGAATGTTTTGTGTGACGTGTGTAACAAACCTACCTATTCTTATACTTACGTTGTATTTCTTCTTTCTTATAGTCATGGATTATTATTTAAGTTAACCTGTTAGCTCAATTGAGTGGAGCACTCGGATCCGTCTATCGATGCAATAAGGCCATCAGATTTTGTGCTCTTATTATCTTGCTGATGTTTCTCGCTATGACTCATTTGTTTTATGCACATGCTTTGTTTTATGTTTTCTGCTAACAGGTCTGTATGTTGAATTTAGCAGGTCTGTGTCGGAATTATTTTACTTAATCTTTGGAGGTATCTAGTGGTTTTAATGTCATTGATTTACGCCTTGATTGATGTCTCCTCGACTGAGACGCAATGGTAATCCGATACAGTTTGATGTGCAAGGCGGAACGGTGTTAGTGCTTGAAACGGCTAGAATATATTAGTATGTAAGAATCAAGGAAATAAAGATATTGTTATTTAGAATCTAGTGAATATTTGTAACTTCACTTTTATTTATTAAAACAGGATTGCTTACTTAAAGCAAATTGTGGTCAAGTGACCCTAATAGTAAGCATTAGCTATGGCTATAGAAAAATCCTACGTCGCTTTAAGGATCTTATATAATTCGCTCTCGCGCCATAAATCAGTAGTAGAGTAAAATTGGAGCAATTTTTTTATTCATTTATTCAGAAAAAGTTTTACAATATTAATTAGATCACGCATACTCAGGCTTTTGTATGATCAATGCTGTGATGACATTAGATATCAATAATTGAAAAGTCAAAGAGAAAATGTTGTAGGTTGGTAAGTTACATGGCATTTATTATTATAGCAGACACAGTAGCACCCAAAAATCATATAAGGCGGTCTCTGACAATTTTTTACAACTGCCAACATCAGAGTTAACCACTCTTATTCAAACTAAATTAATCTCACAAAAACTGTATCGAAATTGGAAATACAAAACGACGACCATTGTGGAAATCAAAAAACAATTTGTTTTGTTTCTCGTCTGCCCGAACTCGTTAAACATTGCGATTTCAACGAAAATTGTTGGCGCAAAATTTAGATTGGCAAATTCGTAGCTTCGGAAAATTACAGACAAAGTTGCAAATTAATAATTGCCTCGACAGACAGACAGATGAATGCTGACCTTTGTCAATATTGATCTGGATTCGGAGCTGGCAAGGAAATAGGATGGCCTCGGGGTTAACGTGAATTGGTAAAGCCAGTTAGCGTTTGAGTTTGTGACTTACGATTGTGTTGATGTTTGTATTACTGCGTAAGATTATTTCGTGCACTACATTTGTGATTACAGTTCCTTTTCCTAACGAGTACGAAGATCTTTAAATTCTTGACCTAATTGAATAAAAATTGCTTTCACTGTATTTTCCTGTCGATATGTTAGTTTAAATTGGTTTAAGTATGTTTAATCTGAGAATCTAAAAGGTTGATCCGATTTGGATCTTGCCATAGATGTAGATACGGAATTGATTTGGAATGTATAATTTATTTATTTATTGAAGATTGATAAGGAATTATGTATTATATTACTGACGAGATTTTATAATATGATACACACTGTACATAGGTATATTGTAGTATTCATTTTTCATTTCTTTCGTTAATAATTAGTATTAAGTTATATAAATGATTACTGTATTATATGACGTACCTATTGTAGCGCAATGTTATAAGGTCAATAAATATCTTTGAATCTTTGAATCTTTGAATCTTTCATTTTATATCATTAATAAATCTTGATCTTTTATCTTTGATAAAACTATAGACAGGACATATTATGGCTTCTTTTTATCCCGTATTAAAGTAAATTATATTACGCCGCGCCCTTTCTGTGACATATGTAGTTTGAAAACTCACAACACAATAGTTCAATAAAAGAAAAACAAAACACACACGCAACCGTTCTTATCACACAAAACAATGTTTTAAGCCAACATTCAATTCCACAGAAAAATGTAACAGTTACGAACCAAACCAGCAGCGATTAGCTATCGCTATAGTTTGTCTACAATCGACGACCAACATTGGAATTCATCGAAACAATATCTATTTTTGTATATCCACCGACTCTAAGTTGCGTCGGATTGTAATTCAACGAGACCAATGAATATCAAACGTATAATAGACACCTTATTAAAAAATCGAAAATTCGCTACATAATACTTCAAATGTGAATATATGGAATTGATATCAGATCGGCGTTACTCCGATTATAATGAGTTAGTTACTTAATCAGATAGTTGAATAAAATAATATAATAAAAAAAAGGCTTTATTCAACTACACATTGGATATTTCATTAACTTGCACACTTTGTTATCACGTATCACATTATTATCACCACATCAATTTATTGCTCCATTTGTTATTTTCTTATATTATTTATAGATGGAAAGATAATAATTTATTGATAAAATTAAATTCCATTTTAAGAACTAAATGTTACAGAAATTGGTAATACCATTATATCATTTTACAATTATTCATTTATAATATTATTCAATTACGTAATGTATTGGCTTATTTTTTTTCTTTTGTTATTAACCTGTTCTTTACTTATATCTGATGACATGTTATATCTGATGACATGTCTCCTAACTACATCGTGTACGTATGAACCACATTATCGTGGGTAGTGGGCGTGAATGGTCAGATAAACGGGCCCCGAACACGGTTTGTTGAGCAAACACTACTAGCATCGCGATTGTATTTTTTCTCGTTATTTTCTGCTCTTTCCTATGTCCTGTGCCCAATGATGCTGATAAGGGGTTTTGGTTCTGTGCCTTGTGATAAGGGGATGTGTAAGCGCAATAATGCTAGTAAAGATTGAATACAATTTAAACTACAAACACAGATTACTGAAGTAAATACAAAGATAAATAATTTAAGGGATAATCTAAGGATGTTTTTTCTACATAATATAGGCTTATGCTTGACTACAACTTGCCTGATGTTAAGCAACGTTATAATCTACGTTATGATCTAGCGCGCTTGCCTAGAAGAAACCGGTTTACTCTCGACTTGAAGACAAATTAGAATGTTCACGTAGGAAATCGTCATTAGTTTATCTAGAGTCTATAATGCACCAAAACCTGAAAAATATATCACGGTTCATTCGACTAAATTTGTTGGGATAGGTCGAATGTAGGTATGTTAAGCTTCCTCAGTAATAACATTTTATTTCATTGCAGAATTGCATCGCTGTAACCATTGTAATAGTTTAGGTATTCTAGCAAGCTTACTATGCCGAATGAATCACGAATCCAATAATCGGTCTGTGATCTGTTGTTGTCTAACAACGAAATGTATCAGTCTACTACAAAAACAATACACTAAGTAAGTACTTACTACAAAAATAATCGAGAACCTCCTTTTTTGAAGTCGGTTATATAGGATAAGTCTTGTAGAAATACTTGGTAACGTTTAATTGTAATTAATCTTAACTGTCCTCTCATTATTCTTGGTAAGTATAGATTTTTTTTTCATCCAGAGGGGAAATCTTCATAGCTGCAATTGGCAATCGCTTGCGATTACCAATGTTAAGCAAAGGTCGACGCGGTCAATCCTTGGATAGGTGACCGAAAAGTGGCATTCTATTTAGGGCGTTTCCGTGGGTCGGATGACACGTTAAATTGTAGGTCCCGGCTGTTTGTCTAGTACGGCAGTCGTTAAATCATGTCAGAGGCCCTTAGGGTGGCTTGATAAACTCTCGACACCAGAGTTGGCCACTCTCATTCGATAAGAAGAAGAAGTATGTATTGTGATATTCCCACTAACTTAAACCCCTTCGGGCATCCCATGTCATTAAATTCACTATAAATAAGTCTCTCATTTTCTGACCTAACGCTATTTTACATAAGTCTTTTCGCTTCAATGAATCACTCTTATAGATACTTACAGTGATTCATAAAGACTGTGCTAACACGACTGAAAGTGAATGCGATTATTGGAATCGATCAATCGATATGATGTCAATCGATGAGTCGTGATCGAGTGCCTTACTATCTCACAGTGTCGATGGCTCCATGTTTTTTATTAACCCTGTCGTGGCCGCGATGTTACGCAATGGATTTTAAAAGCTTTTTTCTGTTACGCGTCTGCATTGTTCGAGGCATCGTGTCGGTCGGAATAATGGTGTTAATTGTTGTCATCTTGCATATGAGAATTGGATCGATAATGTTTGGTATATTTTTTTATTGTCAATTCAATTCATTTCAATTTAAATATTCTTTATTGTACACCAAATAAAAAAGAACATATTTAACATAAAGGTGGAAGGTGTTGTCCTGTGTGTTCATTTTTTTTGACGTAAATATTGACCGTGATTTTAATGTTTTGTAAGAATTACTTGCGTAGGTACACATGCATGTGTGTGTATGTAGGTAGATATTGTATTGAACCAATAGTAAGAAAAGCTACTTGTGTGTTTATTTATTTAAGAAAGTATTTGCGTTCAAATTAAGTTAAATAATACTCCATCTACATAAGATTAATTAATATAGAGACTAACAAAATTAATTATAAACTAATTAGCACAAATTCAATAACGTAGGTAGCTTTCTTGATACCTAAATAATACATCTCATAATATTATTTTTCTAAAATTACAGTTATATTAAAATATTACATTTAAGGTTCGCCGAGTACGATTTTTGTAAAAAGTTATTAGCAATAAAACGCAAATATATTATACCTGAATGTACATATCGTACAAGCGATTCATAGGTTTTCTTTAAAAAAAAAGTTTAATCAATGTAATTTGGAAATTATCTCTAGCAACTGTACCTTAAGCCATCTTAAGTCAATTAGAGCGAACAACCTTGCTCGTCGATATACTAACGATCACCTTCTATAAATTGATCACGATCTTTTAATAGTAATTCGGCACTAACTACATAATAAACTGAATACGTCTAACGTGTTATAAAAATGTATATTATGATGTAATCTAAAAGCTATTTGACTTGAGGTCAGCTACCAGCAAACAATCGTAATAAAAACGGTATCAGATTTAACTTTATTTGTTCTGATGATAAAAAAAGCTTTCAAATCGAATATATCTGCTTAGTAAAGATATTTTGTATTTTATACATATTAATAATCTATACTAATATTATAAAGCTGAAGAGTTTGTTTGTTTGTTTGTTTGGACGCGCTAATCTCAGGAACTACTGGTGCGAATTGAAAAATTATTTTTGTGTTTAATAGACCATTTACCGAGGAAGGCTTTAGGCTATATAACATCACGTTGCAACTAATAGGAGCGAAGAAACAATGGAAAATACGGGAAAAAATATTTATCTTTGAGGGCTTCCGTTACGTTCGCTGCGAAAACGGTTCAAAATTCAAAGAATTAATGCCCAAAATAACTATTCCACGCGGACGAAGTCGCAGGCACAGCTAGTAATTATATAATTGTCTTACGTTTGGATACAATACGATAGACAAAAACAAATTTTGAGTGGATGATATTACTATTATCAACCTATACTGTCCCACTCTTTGGCAAAGGTCTCCCTCAACTCCCTCCAATGAGGCTTCTTCTCGCCAGGCACCCTTCTATGTTAAATGTTATTTTTTTATCAGCTAAATTATACGAATATAAGTTGACTTTTTTATAGTTGTCACATATTTTTGTTGAATCATAATAAGAATTCTTTAGTTAACGATTAATGTTTATTTGTTCACAGGTAAGAAGCTGAAAAATAGCAGTTAATAGCGCCTATGATCAAAGTAATATTTGATACAGCCTATTGAATATTTCACAAACGTCGACACAGTTTTGGAAGCCTTCGGAATTTCACAAAACTTGGGGTATTTCCAAAGCGGATTACCGGTAAGCGAAACCTTGAGTAGAGAAATTGTTAAATTATTTATATTTGTTATTAAAATTTTCTCATTGTATTAATTTCTTATTTCTTTAGAATGAAACCTGCTCATTCTAAAGAAATAATACAATCAGAAAAAAATAAAAAAGGTATAAGCAGGCGTGCAACATAATTCAATAAATTGATTACTAATAACTTGACAAGAGTGCCTGTGTCTTTACGTTTTTAAATTAATTTATCACAAATTGTTACTTATCTACTATCTCTTTGAGTCGTATGTACTCATGGCTTGGTGTTGTGACTCAGGATTAATTCGTTGTGTTTTTTTGGGTAGATACCTACTACTGATCTTCTAAAATATTTTGTTTGTCCTTGCAACACAGGACCTCTGGTACTTAGCGCAAGAGTCAGTTATTCCACCGCGTACCAAATAATTTTTAATGTATTTGCATTTTGCATAAAATCTCCTACATCACATAAAATAGGTACGTTTTACATATGTATTTTGAGACCAATAAACTATTTGAATTTTTGAATGTCCAAAATTGTGCATATATGTATACGAGAACATATTTGTACCTGCCTACAAATTTTACGAGTATCTTGTGTCACGTGTAACTCTGCCGTGAATCAATACTTGTGATTTACACAAACCGTTTGGTTATTCGAATCCCTTTGCCAATGTTGCTCAAACCTGCAAATGCTCTCAGTTCCTCTGTCAATTAATTTGCAAAATGTTTCGCCAATTTCCACAATTCGAGCATTCAAAATCAAACTCTGTAGTTTGAAACACTAATGCTGAAACGCTTCCCGGTCTCCAATTTAATTGGTATTAGTCCAAATTAGTAGTAGACGTAATTGACAGTATTGTTTAGAATCTGGCTAGTGATATTTTGTCGAATAACTCAAAAAACCAAAGATTATATTGATTTCGTTGTAAAGTTACTGAAGGAGTCAAAAATTTTAACCGACTTCAAAAAAGGAGGTTATCAAGTCTTCTGAAAGTTTTTTTTTCTGTGGGGATGTTACGCGATTACTCCGTTGTTTATCAACCGATTTCAAAAATTATTTTTTTATCGACGAGGATAAGTTCCGAGATGGTCCCATAAAAATTGTTTTTCATTCGGTACAGTACTTTTTGAAAAAAAAAACCAATAAACCAAAAAAATGATTAAGTTTATGCAAACCAATTTTACCCATATTTCCAAAACTACTAGTCGGATTTTGATACAGTTTTTTGTGATGTGTTGAAGTTTAATGGGTGCATCTTTTTAGCTTTGTATTACGATGACAACTAACCAGGAGGCGCTGTTGGCACCGACAACAAATATTACTGATTTCAATAAATGAAAATAAAATATTTATTATCTTTTTAGTGACGTATGAAGTCGGTTTTTTGATTTTTTGAAATTTATTGTAACCTTGATAAACTTTTTTTTTTTAACTTGAAGGGTTTGCACTTGACCATAGTTTACCTGATAGCAAGTAAGGCTAAACTTAGTTAGAATTAGGTACATAGGTTCACAATAAAAGCATTTTCATTTTACAAGGTCTGCTGAGCTTTGAGTATTAAATTAATTGTTTATTGTCACTCAATAGGTACATTACTAACGTTCATATCTCATGTGAAATTAGTACTGAATGCTTAATTAATATTACCTTAATATCCTGGTGTGTTCTCGGCACAGATGGTTTAAATTTATCTCAAGTAATGCCTATAAATGGTTTGTTTAATAAACTTGATCTCATTGGATATTGAATATTAGTAAATACCTCATCGGAAAATATCTACTCGGAAGCCTACCATATTTGCAATTCCTATTTTCTATAATAACATTGGTCATAACAACCCATTGTTTCGTATGTGTCATTTGTACAATGAACTCAGTAGTAAAGAAAGTACTAAACTAGATATATTTCATCACAACTTAACTAAATTCAAAAACTTACTTAATAAATGTAATATTACCGCTTATAACAGTGACGTTTACTATAAACTTTAAGAGTACAACATTATATTGTAAAGAAAGTTGTACACAATAGTTAGACTTACAAATTTATTTATTTTTCACATGTAAGGTTAAGTTTGTTTTTTTATTATAAGTTTTAGTTTGTAAGTTGTTTTTGTGACTGTAAATAAATAAATAAATATCCGTGGGACTTCTGTACCAATATTATGACATTCTCTATTAGTTATGTAATTACAGGAGTTGTTAAACTAAAAATAAAAAGATTGTATCTCCACAATATAATTAAATAGGTGTATAATAAACACGTTAAATTGTAATTTCGAAACCTGATGATGGGACAGCATTGACCTCTCACGATATCGTACAATTATGACAGTTACCATCGTAGCAACGATTTAAAACCATCAAGATAAGATATTGAAAATCGTAAATTGACTGGCTGACAGGTTCACGAATTCAACCATCGAGTCACCTTCGCGAAACTTTTATTCTCCAATCTGTTCGTAATCTCTGAGAGAGGTTTTTTGACGAGTCACTGATAGATATTACGAGATCCGTAAATCTGTGAACGAAGTTAAACGATTAAAGATTTACGATTCGTAGAGTTTGAGCTCGTTAATTTTGCGGTTAGATAATCTTGTGACAAATTTTCGGCGGCCCGTAAAGTTGTAGGCAGTAAAACTGTTAGGTTACGAGTTTCTAGTTTATTAAAGGGAAATAGTGGGGGAGCAATTTCTGGCGGCCTTGCCGTGACTCGGACGGAATTGGCATATGGCATGTGTTTAATGGGACCACAATTTGCTCTGGACTTGTGTTGATAACATAGTCGGAGATTTTTGTATCGATGACATGAATAAATTTATTTCGTCGATTTTCCGGCGTTATACCAACATAACAGTAACTGATAGCCGCAACTGGTTATTCAAAAGCCTTTTTAAATTAATTATATTAAAATCTGTTCCTTTTACTTACATACATCTAAAGGAGAACATGGTTTCTTGATTCTTTTATAGTAGTATTTTCTAATTACTGATTGTCGTGATTGCCGCTCAGAATTAGTTCTATAGCGTAGTTACCTTGGGTAAATTCCTTAAAAAATAAGTAGCTACATACATTAACAATTTCTTATCCATTGTAACGTATAAAATGATATAAGCCCATTTCATTTTAAAACAATAAACCGTCGCAGCATTTTTTCGCTCCAAGTTACTAATTAAACATCGCCGATGAGTTGCGATAACAACGTGTTTCACTAATTAATACTTTGCTAAGGCACTTGGTTAAAATATGTACGCTTATTGGCATTTTAGATAGACACGTGTAAATATAAAGCTAATATTATTTCATTAAATTTTGATGTTATTTCAGTCTAAGGTATATGGAAGCATGGAAATGTTGTCAGGTACTAAATTATAAACTGCCTAAATGTTTTGTATTAATTTGTTTAATCAACTCTGAGGAGTTAATCGTCTGGCTAAGAGATGGTTCGACGTTATTTTAAAGTCCGGGATATAATCTGACGAGATCTGTACAGAAATGACGTGTATGGTACCGCCCAGAAGTGGGGTAAGACCGGCTGAAGATGATGATGAATAAATTATGAAAAAGCCTTAATACAAATTTCTAACAAAAAGGTAAGTTAAATAGGCAACAGAAAATTGACAAGTATAAATCTTGTAATGCGGTTTTGTGACGAATTTTATCTGCTGTACCTACATTTTCATATAGATAAACCTGATCTCTCATGGAGCACCATGTTCAGGTGTTTCCAGTACCCGACCGCTGCAAATCTTCCGACCTTGCCAGTCAAACAATTACTGTCCTGTACTGTACTACATGCCGACCCTTAACTTATGTTATCCTATACCACAGGATACAAAATACAATCTGTACTCACTTCTTTACTGTGTATTATTTTTAGTATCCCTATGTCTGTCCGCTTGAACTTCATTTCCAAGTGTTCCCAGTAAACTACGGTAGTACAATACCGTACGTTCCGACCGCTGCAGACCTCCGACCTTGTCGGTCAAACAATTACCGTCCTGTCCTACATGGGCTCAGGGCTTGTACCACGATCTACTACTTTCTTTTTGTGTTTTATTATCAGTTGCGGCGGTAAACCCTGGTAAATCATGCATACCCAAAGAACTTGGCCTAAGTGCAATAATAAGTAATGAGTGAAGTTCGCTTTATCCAATGATTTTCTCTACGCCCATAAATTTATCCAACTTAGTTTTTGGTAAGGATAAAATTACACTTAACGTACATATGTTAAGAGGGGGCCTTATGCCAGCAAAACGCAAACAGAGGTATTTTCGATGCCGATAGCTATTTTATACATAAAAAATAATGCGGGGTCATCGCTGATAATTTCGAGTAAATGAATAAAAATAGATTTTTTCTTTGGCATTTGTTGTTTTTTTTTTTGCGGTAAACTCCGACCTATTTTCAAAATTTTATGCAGCTTACATATTTTTTTCGTTGCAATGTTTATGTTTCTTAGCATCAAAGAGCGGCATCGAAAATACCTCTGTTTGCGTTTGCTGGCATTAGGCTCCCTCTTAAGTTAGAGTTTTCAAGTAAGCTAAATTATGTAGTTTTTGAAATAATTACTAATTCATTTCTTTCTCGCAAATATTTAAAATAAATAATGTCTAAAAAATAGCAGATATTTACTACGGGAGGCTTTGGATTCCAATATCATTTGTTAAACTAATCTATGCAAAATAAACAAATTTTATTTTATATTTAATTCGTCAAGGTGTTTTTTGTGCCTTTTACTAATTTCAACAGAATTTGTATGTAGGTACAGGCCCTGGGGCAAATTAACCCTTTCGCTACATTGTAGTATCTACTACGAGTAGGTACGGTATTATTATCTGTCGTGCCGCCCCAGTGTCGGACCCGCAGACCCATATTCTTACAAATTGTGATTGTACCTGATTAAATTGTAAAATGTAGCATTTGCCGTAATTTTTTGTGTGATGATGTTTATGTAATTTGTTGATCTCTGAATAAGAATCATGCCAGTATCGATAAAGCTTATTTTTATAGTCGGTAAAACTATGAAAATTAATTAAAGTTTAGACTGAGAAGCGATCAAATTGTGATTGTACCTGATTAAATTGTAAAATGTAGCATTTGCCGTAATTTTTTGTGTGATGATGTTTATGTAATTTGTTGATCTCTGAATAAGAATCATGCCAGTATCGATAAAGCTTATTTTTATAGTCGGTAAAACTATGAAAATTAATTAAAGTTTAGACTGAGGAGCGATCAAATATTTCGGTGAGAAGCAAGGGCCTAGATTAATGTAATATATTTATTTGTTAACATTTAATTCGTAAGTAGTTTCTTCGAGTTTGTTCGACAACTTCCTTCATAATTAACTTGCTATTTGCATGTTGTTTATTATTATCATGTTTTTCGTTTTCGTTTTTAGTAAATTATCATATTATCAACAACCCAGTCGAAACAAAGTCTACAATCGAACATAATATTCCAATCTCACCCTTATAACAAAAGGAATACAAATAAAAGCAACCAATACCACCTAATTCCGTCCCATCAAAGACATAGTGCGTGTACAAGCAAGCACTAAAAGTTTATCTCTGCTCAGTTGTCACATGTAATCTCCATTACGGTAATACGTTGTTACATTAGCACTACGATAAATATTGCCGGGAACTGTTCCAGCGAGGTCCCCGAGGCGTTTGGTTATCGACCAATATATGGGATACAGTTTGGGTCGTGGAAGAGACAGAGTTGGACGGTTTTGGAATGTAGGGTTAATATTATTCACTGTATCTAGTGATGATGTTGAGATGTTTAGGTGTTTGTTGTAGTTGTAAAACAATAATATGTTGAGAGTAAAAGGTTAATTAAATATATTGACTACTATGGAGATATGTTATTTTTTCAATAAATTATACCTATATATCTCTGGTAAGTAAGTACCTACAGAACTTTTTACACCCAAAAAACTGCTTTAAATATTTTAGTCTAAAACATTAGGCTAACAACCAACTATCATGGAAAGTATTAATTTCTGAGCAAAAGTCTTGTGGACTAATTATTTCTTCATACAAATCTCTAACAAAACACTACGTCGAAGTGTTATCGTATGTATTTTCTTAACTACTTCCATATATTTTTGTACACTTGTTATCCTGTTCAAAGTCTATAACAGTCTTAATCCGCAGTTCATCCTGCAATATCAATTCAGCTAAAGGCTCAATAATACTCTAACTCGTCAATATCTTTAAAATAGAACTGATGGAGTAGAATTAGATTGGTCTGCCTTCACCATTTTGTACAAACAATTTCAGCGAGCGTACTCTCATGTTTAATTTAGTATATCTACTTATTATTTGTTTCCCCACAGCTTAGCATCGTGACTCCTTGTGATATTATTAACTCCTCCTCCTCCTTGCGTCGTAGTCCTCATTACTGAGGGTCGTGAATCCACGGGATATTAGTTTTTCCTTAATGATATTATTAACTATTGGACGCCATTTTTGTATAAAGTTGCTTAATGCAGTGCGATATTTATCGATATCTTCAGCTCTTTAGATATTTTAGGTATTTGTTTTGGTCAAATGGGGTTTTAAGAACCCCTTTTGAGACATTAAGAAGTGCTAATCTCGGGACATCCCCGGCGCACAACTGCTCTAACTGAATTGACGAGGAAAATGTATTAGAAAGACCTACCTTTTTACAGTGCTATGTCCACGATGAATATAAACTGACTATATGTCACCGCGATCCACCCACCGTACTGCATTGGGCATAATAATGCCATTCCGCAAGGAAAACGCAATTTGGCATTACCAATATGTGGCAATTGACTCGCGAAGTTATGTGCTCTGCGTTCGGGGCTGTAATGCTCACAATTGGAATAATTGCCCTATTTCGGGGCTCGATTGAGTTCTTTGAGGTGCAGTCGGGTTTGAGGCCTTGTTTTGTGTTTGGGATAAAATGGATGTGTAATTTTTTATGCTCTTGATATTTTGCGTTTATATTTAACTTTATCTTTGGTATAAATACCATCAGTTTAATTAAATTCAGCTCTTCATTTATCTTGATATGAAATAGTTTTATAAAATGAGTAGGTTAGTTTTTAATGATAACATTGTTTGTCTTAACTTTTTACTACCTTGCGTTGGGATTAAAATAGCTACAACCAAACCAAAAAGACACAAAATAGAGTACTTCACGACATAAATCTCTGCTATAAAGTTCAAAAACTCGTCACTGAATGTTATGTTTTGACAAACTACCATTTCTATAACCTAAGAACATTATATTGCACAGTTACAGACGTCGACATCATAAAATGGTGACTTTATGGTGCCCATAAATGGCAAAACTGACTTGTGTAAGGACTATAATGTTGAAGCTTTAATAAAAGATGAAAAGGTTTTGTTTCATCCATGGGTTTATTGGAAAATTTACGGAGTGTTATTTGTAATTAATTTTGTTTATGTGACGTGTGTGTTTGATTGCGATAAAAACACATGCTATAAAAATAATTAATTCGAGAAAGAAAGTCACAGAAACGAATCATTTCGTAAAATACCAAGGTAGTTTAAGTATCAAAAGCGCTTTTTGGCTATTCCAAGTCAAACACTTTACAACTTTTCTGTACTTTTCATGTTTGACCCATAGTATCTCTTTACTAAGCTGTGGAGAGGCCGAGTTGTCACCAACAAAAACTTAAACTGAACCAAACTGTCCCAGATTATTTTATCTTAGTTGACATTAAGCCATCAAATTATATTTAGATACTTTAATAATTGGTATTTTCTTTCGCTTTTAATTTAATTATACGATATAAACTAAGCGGTTTTTTTAAACCACAGCTTCTAATTAGAATGATCGAGTTACCCATTTAAGGCAATGACATCCAAACAGGTTAAGTTTCCATCGATCAAGGCCAACTGTATACATACGAGTACATACATATGTATAAGTAAATGTAACTGCTATACAAACCACGTAAAACACTATTAGAATTAGCAACTGTTTTGCATTTTCTTATCTCCTCTAATTACATGCGTCCACATGAAATTTACACACCGTTGTATTTTGTAATAGGTCGCGGTTTTATCACGTATTTACTATTCTAAACTGTTGCTATACGGCTTTTCTATTTGTGGTTTGTTTAAAACAAATATGTGTTTAAAAGTTTTTTATACGTTTTTACGAAAGTGTCTGTTACATCGACAACTTTTCATCAAACTAGAAGTTTATGCTTACTTTTTGTGCTCCGTTTACCTAACTAATCACATGATTTCGTGTATTTGTTTGCATTATTTTTACTCTTGTAATATTATATTTGAATGGTTGGATTCTTTACCTTTTTTTTTCATTATTTAATAAACAATTGAAAAGACGAGACTCAAAAAATAGACACAGTTAAAGGTACTCGTACCTAATCTTGTTGCAATACAAATAAAGTACCTACATCAATTTTCTACGCTTATAAGTTTTTAGGTAGGTAAATCAACCGATAAAACGGCTCTTCACCTACTAAACTGTCATTTTCTAACGTTTGCATGCAACATTTACAATAATTATGCATATTCAGCCCCTTATGAAACGAGAGTGCGCAATGAGTATTTAAATGTATGAACAGGTTTCGCTACGCTCTGGTGACTTTATAGTTTTGGGCCGAAAAATGTTTAATACGAATTGATGGACATTTCACTATTCCGTTCGCTAGGAAATATTTTTTTACTGGCAGTCAACATTGGAGTAAGGAATATGAATTAGAAAAAAATGTTTTAAGTTAATACGTGATTGATGAATATGATGAAAAATGTGTATAAGTAATAATAATTTTATGAATGCAGGTTTAAGATGTTTTTTATTAGTTTTGTTGTACTTATTAAAGCTTTAAATTAAATTAATATTATTATTATATACAAGTTTTAATGTTTGTAAAAAACAACTACACAACATACTAATACACTTTAATTAGAATTGTAAATTAATAATAAAGGAAGTAAATATAAGGTTTAATTCAAGGTATAATAATTAGGGCTAGTTAATATAAATGAAAGTGAGGCGCTTTCAATTAGGTAAAAAGCGTGACCGAGGTGATAAAAGTATTTTTAATCACTTTAAGTAACTTTCTACTTACAATTTTGCTATCATGATGATAATATGGTATATAAGTATCTATGTATTTAAAATCAAGATCAGTCTTACCAGGATAGTTTAGTATAAAAAAGTTAGACAAAACTTAGACAAAAAAAATAACAATAACAAGATGATCTAAAGTATATGTGATCTGTTCTATTAAAAGACCTAAGATACCTTGAAATAACTTAAAGGTTGCTTTTTATCCCGTACTAAGGTGCTCGCGGCTTTGCTCGCATTACGAAATTAAACTTGCATGCCCTATTTCAATCCATTAGAAGAGGTTTCTTAGCGGATGCCTACGTCATAACATATACCTGCATGCCAAATTTCAGCCCAATCCGTCCAGTACGTAACCCGATCGGTACTTGTCCAAGAGAATATAAACTGCGACTGCATATGCAAGTCCTTATCTGCAACTATTCAAGACAGTAAAGATGAGCATTTTACGAGATTTAAATCCAAGCTGTATAATATGTAATTGGAAAGCATTACAACATAAGATGACACACAGAGACAAGGCCTGGTCGTAATTAACAATGATTCACGCGGCTCGGATCCCACGCTTGCAGAGTAAGTAATAGTTAAGTAACTGCATTCTACATGCTATGTGCTATTTTGTGGGTTGCTAGTTGGTTCTTTTTTAACGATGGGTGGTTGCCGTTATCGGAGTGATTTAGCGCGGTTGTTGTTTGATATTGGGCGGTTGCAATATTCATATTAAAATTGATGACAGTATAATTGGACGAAAGTTTTTAGTTTTTTGATTCAGTAGTAGTTGAAATTGTAGGTCCCGGCTATTCATCATAGTACGGCAGTCGTTAGCCATGTCAGAGTCCCTAAGGGCGGCTTCATAAACTTTCGACACCAGAGTTGGCCACTCTCATTCGATAAGAAGAAGAAGTAGTAGTTAGATAATTTATATTAGGTGTTTCTATAAAATGGTTGCCTGAAAAAACTGAAATACTTACTTGATGTTAGTGCATTTTTATTTATTTTCCAATTAATGCGGTTGATGTAGATTTTAATGCTGATCAATAAATATTATGAAAAACAGATTTTATCATATTATTTACTTATTAAAACAAACACGAAATTGTGATGCAGTTAAATTAAACTTTTTGTTTGACGATGACCAAAATAGTAAATCAATAACAATAAAAATAATCGTTTCACGACTGATTCACGCAGATTCCGTAGATTGCAAATTCACAAGACAGTGAAACAATGAACCAGCCGTGTACGAATGTTGCATTACCTAACCAAACCTGCATTATTCAACGCATATGGCGTAGTTTATGATGCATTTAAGTTGATTTAATTGAATGTCGTATAGATTGATAGTGTTTGCATTATACAGGTGTAGATAAGCAATGTAAGACTGCAAAATTTTATCAAAACAACTTGATTGTGCTCGCGGCTTTTGTTGGAGCGTCACATCCCGCTACCAACATAACGGCGGGTCAGGTTGACCAACGTGAGAGGTTCCCGCCAACGACGACAGGGGGCAGCCCGCGCGCCAACAGAACGACAATACCCGTCTATCGCACCGCACGCGCATCCAATGAAAATATACAGTCCACTCGCATCAAGACATACCCAACTCGTTGTTATCTCATCCAACAAGGCATCCCAATAGGACTGAGGAAGGTAGCAACAGCTTTACTGGCATTAAGTAGTAAAACTTCATCCCCTATTTCACCCCTTTAAAAGTGGCATTTCCAAAAATCCTTGCTAAGCTGATGCCTACGTCATAACATCTACCTGCGTGCCAAATTTCAGCCCGATCCGTCCAGTGGTTTGGGCTGTGCATTAATAGATCACTATGTCAGTCAGTCGGTATGTCACCTTTCAGTTTTATTTATTTAGATAAATAACAAAAAATACGGACAGTCAAAATATTTAGCTTGTTCATTGTATTTGTGCTAATTTAAAGTGTTACTAAAGTAAGGTAAGCACTGAGCATGAAAAAAATAAAAGAATTATGTCTGTTATATTGAATCTTGAAATTATTTTGAATCATATAGTTATCTTAACACAATAGTATATTTATTCCCTAAATTATTTGAGGTATAATTTTGACATTTTAATTAACAAAAACTGGTGTTACCTACAATAAATGTCACAGACGATTGTTTTAAATATTCTTAGATTAAATTTTGGATTTGAAGTTGAGCAATTCAAAGAGGACTTAGAAATATTTAACAAGTACGTTAACAATAGCTCAATATCCTTATCAGTGCTATCAAATGCAGTAATCACGGACTTAGATAAGGTGTTGATTTGATTGAAGCCTTATCGAACTATTCTTTGAAGTGAAATCATTGATACAAGGTAATCAGATTTTTGATAATAAGTGCCTGCTGTAATTGATTACAAACAACTAATTAGTGATTCTGCCACGTATGCAACAATTAGAGACAGAGAGAGAGAGAGCACTCGTCCCGCAGGCAGACCACCAGCCAGACGGATCAATGACATCCAATCTATCGAGGGGCCTCTCTGGACAAGTAAAGCACAAGACCGACACTAATGACACCTAGAGGAGGTCTATACTCAGCAGGGGGACGACAAGGTCTAAAGATGATGATGATGTATTTTTTTTGTTATCTAGAAACAAAACATAGAAATAATGTGTTTATTTCTGATTCTGTCCTAATTAGTATAATTCAACGTGAAGTTTTAAACTAGGCATTTCCTGTCAGTTATTTCCAATTAGAAAACCTAAGTATTTTGTGGTTACTGTCATATACCTGTCATATCCAGTAATAATGCGATCAAAGCTGCGGGCGTTCAGAAGTAGTATAGTGACTTGAAGTAAATGACAAAACTCTCAGACAATGTAGCTAATGTCACCTTTCGAGGCCACACTCTGTGTGGAGGGTTCCGTTGGAGAATAGAGGAAGAGCAGATGGGTAACTCACTAAGGTATTTCAAGAAGTTTTGTTTTGTTATTAGGTATATAGGTTACTAGGCACTGTTTGAAACATGTTTGAAATTGTATAAGATGTTATTATGCTTTTGTTGTTGTACGAAACAAATCACATTATTATAAAATTTTGCTTCCTAAACGTTATTGTAGTTGATGTTTCATCTGTTGTCTGAACTTGATGTTCTTTGTTTTGACTAAATTTGTTACCGGTCGAAAACCACGTCAGTACCCGCGGTAATTCGAAAAAAAGTGTTTAAAGTGTCCAAGATAAGGTTCACTGGCGTAAAAGGGAGGTAGGCTTATGCCCTGAGTTAAGCTTTAATGAGCTGATACAGAATCTACCTAATCTAGAAAAATCTCACTACCTTAATTTATCATCAGCTGAACACAGAAATCTTATTAACTAGAAATTACGATAGAATTACATTTTAGAAAAAAAAAACAGTGGTAAAGTTGTCCCTCTGCAAATCCCTACTCTGTGATTCAGCATTGTGATCCTAATGGAAACGCCATGTGCGTACAGTATTGTCCAACAGCTTTGTGGGTCAAGTGTGTGCCGACCTGAAATGTGTCTTCACCTGACGCTCGGGGGTTTTTGGGTCGTATGCGGTACGTAATCTGAAGCACCCTTCTGCTTAGGGAAATTATTATTTAGAGAAAGGTGGTGAAGGTTTGATGAATTTGATAAGTCTAGGGTGTGAAGTACAAAAGATTTGTGAATTTGAATTTTCGTTGCTTTTGTTGGTTTACTTCTTTTTATTGAAAGTACAGAATAAGACTACCAACTCACTACTTTACTTGCCTCAAGTGTATCTCTCACGTCACAGGGTCCTCGATTACTAGTTTGAGATGGCAGAGGATCCCAATGCACCAACATTACAGGTACGGCATGATTGTATATATAAATTAGTTTATAAGGGTGTTAGTTAAGTTTTTGAAAAATAAAGTAATTTTGTAATTTTTTGTTTTTATGTATGTACCTAAGTAAATACTAAGTATTGTTTGTATATTGCCCTTAGTAGATTATTATGTCTTGATTTCGAATGTAACATGTACTTAATACATGTTGTATAATATATCAGGTTATACTTTTTATAAATTTAACTAAAGATTGAGTGGTGTTAGATTTTAGTATAAACAATAAGATTTCAGGTACTATATTATAAACAACAGATAAGTCTAAATATATAAAACTCAAAGGACTGACTGACTGATATAGTGATCTATCAACGCACAGCCCAAACCACTGGACGGATTTGGCTGAAATTTGGAATGAAGGTAGATGTTATGACGTAGGCATCCGCTAAGAAAGGATTTTTGGAAATGCCACTTTTATAGGGATGAGATAGGGGATGCAAGTTTTACTTCTTAATGCGAGCGAAGCCGCGAGCACCCAGTAGTATTATTAAGACAACATAAGTGTTCACGATAGAACGACATCCACTTCTTCTATTCTCTTCTGTTCTGTATAGAAGCATGTGTTATTGTGCCACTAATGGAACCGCCTCGTGCAGGCTTCTGGGCTTTGTTCCTTCCTTGGGTCAAGTGGAGGTCGATTATAAAGATATTATAAAAGATTCTATACATTCGTTTTGTTGCTTAACATCAGACGAGTTGTAATCAAGCGTGAGCCAATCTTGTTTAAAAAATACATCAGTTTATGTGTGTATGTAGTACTTATTTTAACTCGTTCATGATTATGATTTCTTTCCTATCCAAGTTTTCAAACCACCTTAAGTATTGCAAGATATATTACAGCAAACGACGAAAACAAAAATACTCAACTATGAAAACATTTTTTAGGAAGAAGGGACAGTAAACAAGTTAATACAGTCACAAAAAAATATAAAACTATAGATTTACTCACGTGACTTGTTAAATAATCATATGCTGTAAAAGTAAATACACACTACGTAGTTGCCTATATGTGTTGTATTGTGTGTATAAGATTCACTTAACCATAGCGAATCCACGTTACTGGCAGGGTTTTAAAATAAATAAGTCGCTGGCGTTGTGTGTGACGTACGAAATTGCTCGAGTGTGTTTAATGTTCGTGTCTCGTGTGTACACAGACATTATTGTCTACAAGACGACTCTTTATCGAGAATTATTGGCGTCTTCTAAGCTGGGTGCAGTAGAAATTAGGAACTTGTGTGAGTGCAATGGATGTAGCTTAAAACAAAAAAAAAAAAAATCTGAGCAGCCTTTGTAAATCTCGAAACGTATTCGGTTAAGGTTAATTTCACACACATATTCGAACTTAGGGTTTATTTAGCGCTTCATTTTCACTAGACAAGATAAGATATGTCTTTAATGCACACCAAAGAAATTACAACATGAAAATAATTTAAAAACTAATTTAATGCACATTGGGCGGCCTTATTGCCTTAGGCGATTTCTTCCAGGCAACCTTTGGATGGACAGTATCAGGACAAGTCGGTGACAATAATCTAACGCTATAGTTGTGCATGTTGTCTATTCTGCCGCTAAAGAAACATGTTAAATACTTAACGAAAGACATATGATTGACGGAACGGAGTAATATAGAAATATGTATAGGTGTCTGGATATTATTGTCTATGGGTATATAATAAGACTCTTAGAGTTGGCTGAAAAAGTAAACCTCGCGTCGTGTGCTGTTGGCAAAAGTGTTTGACAAACGATGGTATTATGAAACAATGTCTCAATTTCGCCGAACGTTTTTCACACTTTGTATAAGCTATTTTGTAAATGGTGATGTGGAGGCTGTAGGTAAATAAGTTTATTTGACAGTGGTATCAAGTTTTCAATCTACGAATTTAGGAAAATACACAAGAGAGACACAAAGAGGATGAGTAGTGAATGATTTGTTAAATTTCTAGAATCTAACTGAAAATTGACTGGCCACCATTTAATTAAGAAACTTTTAAGTTTGGTGGTTAATTTAGTGTGTTAGGTTAGAAGTGGCTATATACATATATATGTGGCCCTTAGATATATGTATATCGCTAATTGTATGTTGTTTTAATTGTATGTCTATAATCACAAAAATAATATGACCAATTTTTTTATCCAGTAACACCTTGAATGAAACCGGGTGTATGTGGTTGTTGTTTATATAAATACAAAGTTATACATAACATAAGTACATTCATGCGTATTTCGTACTACATATATCTATATAGACTTTTTTACAAAGTCCCACCCCTTCCTCTCCCTTCCTCGTTATTTACAACGGTGTATACTTTTAAGGCTCATTTACGTTTCCGTTCACGTGACATACATACCTATATCGATTATTGAGTTTTAAAACGCCTTTAGGAGTATTTTTGTTTAAGTTTGAAGTAGGAAAGTTTGCGATTTAGGTAAGTTAACTTTTTACCACTAGTCGAGAAATTGTGTGTATAATTAATTTTGATATCTCTATACCATTCGTTTCCAGAAAGTGTTTATAACATTTACAAAAACTTAAAATGTATGAACACTTAAGTCGAACATACATGACCTTCTATTGGATAGTACCAAAGTTATACAATACATAGTTAAGTAAATATTTACAAAAGAAAAAAATGTATGAAGGCAAACGTTATTCAGCATAGAATATGTTTGTTAAAGACGTATTTCTTTGACACTAATTACGTTTCAAAACTACGTACTTACGTTTAAGTCGCGAGTTAACGTTAAACGTTGGTGTTAAAATTGCAGGTACTAACTAACGTAAACGGTTACTTAAGTGTGAATAGTCTTTAGAATTAACTATTTAAGGAGTAAGATAACATATGTATTTTTGCTATGTCTATTAGAAATCTCTTATTACATATATAATATACTAGCTGTGCTCGCGACTTCGTCCGCGTGGAATAGTTATTTTGGGCATGAATTCTTTCAGACATATTTTTTTGATATCTTGATCCATTTTCGCAGCGCAAGCAACGGAAACCCTCAACGATGAATTTTTTCCCCGTTTTTTCCATATTTTCCGTTGTATCTTCGGTCCTATTAGTTACAGCGCGATGTTATATAGCTCAAAACCTTCCTCGATAAATGGTCTATTCAACACAGAAAGAATTTTTCAATTCGCACCAGTAGTTCCTGAGATTAGCGCGTTCAAACAAACAAATTCTTCAGTTTTATAATATTAGTACTTATAGAAGTATAAATAAATATTTAAATAAATAAATATTTCAGGACATAACAATATTTTACTTCAGCAAATAAGCAGGCTAATGATACTTCGATTCGACAATTGGAAGCAACTATTACTGCGCCTCCGACCTCCCCCGTGTTCCCAGTCTAACGCATTTTATGCAATAATGCGTTTTACAATCACCCTGCCAAAAATAATTCATATCAATGTTGAAAACAAAATCTTAACTAACTACTCCGGAAAAAACAAATAGGTATATTGTAGTAGACAGTAACAAAAAACCATGAAAAATGATACTTTGATAAATTCAATGATACTTCGATAATTCGAAGCAACTATCACTGCGCTCCGACCTCCCCCGTGTTCCCAGCTTAACGCATTTAACGCAATAATGCGTTTTGCAATCCCCTCGCCGAATTTCCCGGCGCCGGGAATCCAGTTACGGAAACTCACCGGGCGGAGTGGAGTCGGCAGATATATACTGTACTGACCTCCGGAACTAGCGCCGCGACAAAGTTACCATAGTTACTCGGTTCACTACCTGTGCTGCTGATAGGTTATAAGTAAGGAACTAGTTGTTGAGAATGGTGTGTGGACTATTTAACTATTACCATGTAAAACTGTAATATTCGATTTCCATTTAATTGTATAAGTGTAAAAAATACATGTTTACACGCGGGTTTTGACGATTAAGTAGGTACTCCTTTATTAGGCGAGTCACGGGTTGTCGGTAATGCTATATGTGTTGCATATAATATTACGGTCCTGTTTGTAGCTTATTATAAATGGGATGTACATAATTCTTCATGCGCAAATGGCTGAGTCGATTTAGATGAAACTTAGTATGGAGGTAGATTAGACCTTGGATTAAATCAGGGACTATTTTTTATTTATATTATACCGCTTAGCACTAAACGCACCGGGCGCTGCTAGTTTTAAATATTATTCTGCAACAAGTTGTTTGAAATTCTAATTTCATAGTTCACATTTATGGTTTATCAGGACAGTCATTTCCATGCTACTCTAATACCAGTTCTACTTTCTTGATAGTATAACCAGTTTTTTTATCATAGAAGACTAGAAATACGGGTCTTTTTGCAGCCATCTAGATTGCAAGTAGTACACTAGAATGGCGTCAGCCGTAAAACCTGCATCAGTAAGATATTTTAAAATTCACAACAGATAGTCTAAGTTCGCGAAAGTATTTTAGTCTTCAAGTTTATTGTAGAAGACGTATTGTAACATTTGACATGAAACTGTAAAGGATAGATCTTGTCTTTATGTTTTATTCTAGTAAAATAATAAGTCAAAGCTTTAGTTTTTAAGCATAGACATATTGATAGCGAATGAAGTGCAGTTTTTTTACACTATAAACCTTAGTTAAAATCGAGTATAAAATAGCTCCACACACTGAGATGTGGTTAGTTTTTTCCAGCATCGATATTTTTGACAACGTTTGAAACAGAAAAACATCTCTTAAGAAACTGTTTGTTCAACAGCGTCTTAGAAAAATATTCAATTTTTTTTTGTGCACCTTATTGTGTGACCTGTTATTGTTTTTATTTCCTATTGCTAATAAATATCCTGCAGTGACTATCCCATCTTTTATCTATCTTCAAAAAATAGAATTGGAAAAAAAAATATTGGTTTAAAAATGTTGCACTAAGGCTTGTCTATTAGAGCTGTATGTCAAAGATCGCTACATATAAGTGTCTGGCGTCAAATAGAGCTTCAGTACACATGAGACAGTGTAGCAACTCTCGACCAAAGGGATCAGGAGGTTCAAGGAAATTTGCAGGCTTCGAATAGAGGTTACGATAACAAAGGGGAGGCAATCTGGGTTCTCCTAGATTGAATAGATTGTGGGAGAGGAGACTGCCGTTTTGGAACGTGATTTTGGATACGATATTTGATTGTTGTCGGGCTTGTGTCGTCTATTTTTAACCGACTTCAAAAAAGGAGGTTATCAAGTCCTCTGAAACTTTTTTTTGTGTGGCTAGTTTACGCGATTACTCCGTTTTTTATGAACCGATTTCAAAAATTAATGGCATTTATTTCAGACCTTTACTCCATGATACATTTCACATTACAAAATATCTTAACCATAGCAGAACAAAATTAACTTTAAAATTAATTAATTCATAATTCACTGTGTTAGTTATAAAATAAACATGTCTTTGATTAAGCAGTTTCTAAGTCAAATGTTGCTCTGTCAATTTTACTTGTAGACAAAACAAGGAGTAGCTATCAATAAAAATAAATAACCGAATAGTCTTTTGCGACGCTATTGCTTAATATTAATTGATATTTTTTGGTACTAGTGGACGCTTCTGCTTCATATAAAAAGCCACCTATGACACTAAACTTCCAAGAGCTCATAGCATCTACATACCAAAAAATATGATGATCCGCTCAGCTGTTTTTGCATGATGAGCGCTTAAATAAACAGACAAACAGATAAACTGACAAACAGGCAAAAGTTCTAAAAATTGCAGAAACGTGCTCTGTTATGGATTTAAAGTAAAGCCAATTTTTAATTTCTAATATCTTCTATGTTCTCAATTTTGACCCTCTTCAGTTTTATTTTACCAACTAGTAGGTGCTCGCGGCTTCGCTCGCATTAAGAAGTAAAACTTGCATCCCCTATTTCACCCCTTTAAAAGCGGTGTTTCCAAAAATTCTTTCTTAGCGGATGCCTACGTCATAACATCTACCTTCATTCCAAATTTTAGCCCGATTCGTCCAGTGGTTTGGGCTGTGCGTTGATAGATCACTATATCAGTCAGTCAATCAGTCAGTCACCTTTGAGTTTTATATATATAGATATAATAATATAAATATCATCATTTTACTATTCGTATTCTAAAGAGATACCTAAACTTACTTATTTTCCTAGTACAAAATGTGTCTGTTATGCCAAACCGGTAAAGATTAAGAACTGGTACACGTGGGTTCGCAATGACAGCTCGCATCAAAACTGTGAAACCTAGCTGTCGATTTAGGAATCATGTCGGATTGTGATACGCTATAAAACGGGTGTCATCAAAAGTCGGATCGAATCTATATACCTAGATGCAATTTGAAACTTTATTTATTGAGAGATAAGGTTGTATTTTTCCTGTATGTATGAATGCTAGAAATGTATTATAGATTTGAATGTTCTCTCCGTTATTCTGATTAGCATAATGGTGATATTTGTTTATCGATATTAGACATATTGCGGTGATATATTTGGGCTTTTGAGGCCCGAACGGGTATTGCATCGGAATTGTAGTGTAATTTCTTTTAAATGGTGTTGTTGAATGGTTGTTTATGTGTTGTAATTTTTGAGAAAATTATTGGTTTTTTATTCGAATACAGTTAAAAATAGATCTATGTCAAAAAAAGATTGAAAACCGGCCAACTTCGTTTTCCTGTTATATGCGTAGATTGGTCGCAAAATAGTTAGACAAAAATGTATGTTCGTATGCAAGTAGATCAATGGCGTTAAGAGTTTCCAAATCACATTAAGAACCTCTGACATGGCATTAGGGAATAGATAGCTGATTTACGTGGATATTAGGAAAGCACCATTACTAGATGTTTTCAAAAACAATGTTAAGAAATTGTATTTATCTTCTTTGGTTCTGACATAAGTGGCTTTATATGATTTTTTTTTGTATTTTGTCTCTTGTATTAAGCTCATTTAATTTGAATATTATATCCCTGCCAGATCGGTTACCTGGAAGAGATCGCTCTTAGCGATAAGGCCGCCAATTAAGACGCTAATTTTTATTTTATTTCTATGTTTTTTGTACTGTTTTTTATATGAAGTGTTTATTTATCCATCTATGTTTTTATATTAGTATTTAAATACTCGCATAAAAGTCAATTCTTATATATCTTGTAACACACATTCCATAACAATAGAAACAAAACTTCCAAATATACAAGAGTCTGGTGCCAGTAAAATGGCCGCAATAATAATATCAATACCATAATAAGCATGTATTGAATATTTGCCACATGCAAAGTACTTCTATACAGGGCTATAGATAAGAAGAATACTTATTTAGTAAATTTTTCTTCGTCGCATTCTTCATAAACATAATTCGCCAGATACACCACAAACACTCCATTTGTGATTTAATTAAGTACTACAAAATACAAAATGTATTATTTGTGATGGTTTACGTGATAATATGAATTTAATTCTACTTCATTCAGAACACGACAGTGGATGTTAGAACTTCTGTTATATGTGATGTGATAATCATTCATTTGGGAAATTGGGTAGAAACTTAGAGTTACAACTGGTGACTCCCACTCTGGGTAATTTCTGGTGCAACCGCTATTACCATTCAGCGCGGAAATGTAGCTAGCTTGATGGGTACATTTGCACCGGGAACAATAAAATTATGGGCGGGTTATTCGATTAAGTTATTTTGTATTTATTGTTTGACATGTGTTTTTACTGAATAAATTTATAACAATAAATATTTTCAACTAACTCTGTAAAAGTAAAAAAAAATGTTTGCCTACATTGTATAAATATGCTGATCAGGTGCGACCATTTTTTTCAACTTGCACCTTCATGTTTAGATATTGGCGATTTTGTGTAACATATTCAGGATAGGGAAATGACCGTTGCAATGGGCTCTCGTAAATTTTTATACCCAGAAAAAGGAAAATACATATTTTCGGGACAGATTCCTGTGATATTGGGGGTGTGGTGAATAATTTGGGCCGTGAATGGGTTTGTTGGTATAAATAATAAATAAATAAATATTCCGGGACATTGCACACAGCGCCATCTAGCCCACACTAAGCAAACGCTTGTGTCGTGGGTACTAGATAACGGATATAAATACTTATTATACTTTTCTTTTGTAAATACATACTTATTATACATACAAACGACCAGACTCAACACAAGTAATTATAAATTTTAAAGTACATAAATACTTGTGTCATGCGGGAATCGAACCCGCGACCTCTAGATTAGAAGGCAGAGCCACTACCAACTAAGCTAACAGCCCAGTCAGAAGTGAATTTTCTTGAAATTGCCTTATTTTTCTACAATCCTTTATTGTTATGTAGTTTTTTCTCTGTTTTAAGTATGGTTTTCTTGTAGCTTGGTTCACTAAAACCATTGAACGATTATTGCTAAACAGCGGTCTGTGTAGCAACTTCTAAGAAGAACTACCAAAATGTAGTATTTACCACAATGGCTTTCCGTGTACAATGTGATAGTTTTTGACATGTTAACTTCAGTAAAAATACAAAAAACATTTGTATAGTCCTATTGCTGTACAAAAAAAATTGTATAGAATTTAAAATGCAATCGCAATAAATAAATACTGAAAGCGGTACAACATATTTAGCGGTTCATTCAATACACTTACACATAAAAGAACACGTCTTGCATTTATAAACAATGTGATAAAGTTACAAACATTACCACCCATATGTGTCTAAAACACTGAATGAATACAAAATGTTCGAAAATCAGAACTAAATGGCAACCAATGAACTGAATATCGAATACCGCGGCTGCCACAAAATCTGCTGAATTCTGAAAGCATTGCATTTTACGTATGGCTGAGGTCGTTGCAATGCCATTGTGGAAATGGAAAATACAGTTTCTATGGACCTTACATTGGTCTTTACAGAATATGTAGTTGAAATGACACGTAAATGTTAGAGATGCCGTTGAAAAATGTATGATGGAAATATGGTAATAAAAGATAAATTAAATAGCAACTTACATAAGAAAAAATATCACATTGTTTATCACTTTATTTGGAACAAAAATAAATCATAGCAATATTATGTTTAAATTAAAGTGTGAACTGTGCATTCGACGTACAGTGTAAGGTAAAATAATTACCAAGTTATTGTTGTTTCTTAATTAGATCTGCTTATGATGGAAAAAGTATCGAACGATCTAGTGCCGGTCGCGTCAATAGTAAAGTTATAGGTATTATAGTAAAAATCAGTCTTATTACAAAACTCGTTCTAAATATTAGTCCAGGACTTTGAATTAAAATAAAAAGTCGGTTCTTGTTGTTCAAACATCATATACAAACAATCAAAATTGCAACTTCAAATTAGAACATTGATTTAAATTTATCATTGGTTACCTTTTGACAATTTGATTATTATGATATAAAGGAAAAGCCTGCGCTCTACAACATATATTTACCTAGTGTGGAGTGCAGTGAACATGTAATAGTTCATAGTTTTTTTACTTAATTAAATAATTGGTATATTATGCCAGAAGAAAAAAAAAATTGTAACAACAAGAACGGACTGCGTATTTTTAAAGTTCTTCATCAATAGTTAAACCAGGTTCTGTAAAAAGACCCCACAAGGTTAGTTCGCTGCATGGTTCTTGTGACGTCACGTATTGTTTTGTTTGCTTCTCCATTATGTTTGCACTTTCCACAGACAGCGAGCTTTGACCACGCGGACACGTGCTTCTATAGTCTCTACCAGGTTTTGTATTTTTTATACCTGTGGTTAGTGAGAGAGTTTTGATAATGGATTTTGTGTGATTTTTCGGTTTTTTATGTTATGTTTGTAGTGTTGTCTTGATTGTAGTTTGTATTGAAGTTAACTTAAGTTAATCGCTATTGAACATTATTTAGCTGCATTCATAATTCATAACTAACACAATGCTGTACGTATGATATTTCTTGAATAATTATTTCTGAGTAATTATCCAACATCGTCGCCTTATTACGCTTTAATGCTAAATAGGAACATATTAATAGGCTTTAATGCTGAAGCTTAATGTAAAATTATCTAACCGAACCCTACTACATCAAACATGCATGGAAAAATACACATAACTCTAATTTCCGTCAAATTTACTGCTTAAACCGGCAAGTTCTAAATCAGGCCATAATTAAAGCGGGACTGTAACCGTCTGTAACTAAACAAGATTTGGGTGAGCGTCGTTCAACGGCATTGCACCTCATAGACCATACATTGTGACTAAAAAATATACAACATACGAGTATGCTAAGTGATTTTTTAATACCATTTTTCTATCCCAAAGTATCAAAGTGTCTGCTCGTAAGCAAATTTTAGAATAGTACAGTGGCGCTTTACAATTACTTATATAAAACCAGCAGTAGTCAAAGATATGTACATGATACATCACGTGACATTTCCGAATGGGTGTAACATACAGTGTAACACGTTTGAATGCGTATTGATTAGTTTTTATAATGGAAAGATTTTCTACTTGTCTAGTCTTCTTTCTTCTCCTTCTTTCATCTTAGACAGCTAAGCTTTAAGTTAGTGGGCTGTTTAGTTAAAAATGTTACAATATCTGAATACGAGTACATATACAGTTGGAAGTCTCTAGATTTTATAGTCTATAACGTAGCCACGCTCGCTCGCGGAAGCAAATATGCCAAGCCGGGGAAGATTCACCGACGTTTGCGAAGCGATGATTTACAATTACAGTTTTGGAGGAAACGAGGTAGATTTGCGTCGCTGCGAGCTTAGGTTTAGGTTTTAGACTGAACTGATAAAGTGCTCAAATTTGTTATGCAGTTTACAAGTGAGTGGTGTTATTTTTTAAACGTGTTGTTAAGGTTTTTATGAGATTAGTTACTAAGCTTATGAGATTGATTGCGAGGCATACGTCAAACTCAAATAGACCCAATAATTAGGCGATTAGTTTGTTTTATATAAGCAAAAGGTGTGAGTTTGAATAGGTTGTTTTCATTAATCAATAAAGTACATTAAATATGTAAGTATGAAAAAATACAACTAAAAAGTTTAAGTATTAGCAAACATGTGAATCAAATACTTACTTTGCCGGGCTTATCACCAAAAGACGTCTGAGCCAGTTAGCTTATACAGCTAAATCCTTTCTTACAATAGACATCCATTTCATTTATATATTGTATTCGTCGTTTGTAGGTACTCAGTCCTTATTAGATGACATTAAGTAGGTATTCGGTAGGTATGTCGGATAAATCCATTATAGGAGAAACCTGAAAAGAGCTCAGACATAGAGTAATAAAGATTAGAGATGGATCTTGTTGATTTCAAAATTGATACCGGTTCTTGACAGCCGAACAATTTGACAATAATTGTTTCGCCAAAGTTTTAATTTCAGACTGGTTTATAATAATAATAGTTAATTTCTGAAATTGACGACAGGTAAATGTGACGGCGCAATAAAAAGTAGGAAATGGTTCCACCAAATACCTACATGTAAAAACCATATCAAAAAGTTGGACAAGACAAGATTGTCGGGCTAAAGAGAAAAAAAAAGGAATTTCTTGTGAGTAAAGCCCTCAAACACATTGACTTGGCAATATCTATGTTTTCGTAAATTATGACTATAAATGTCAAATCAAAGACGAAGGTACAATATAAAAGCGAGATCTCTATAGAGGTTATTTGTTCTCTTTTTCCGTGTAATATCTTTGACCCAATATCGATTCCTAAATAAAAGGGGTACTCTTTGATGTTCCTAGGTTTGAAGAGAGTAACAATACCAAGTATTGGATGCGACGGAAAACTAAAAATAGTTGCGAGTTTCAAAAGATTTTCAGCGTAATAGGAATGGTGTTCAAAGAAAGTAGATTTCAATCAATCAATATAACTTTATTGTACACCAGAAAACAAAATACAAAAACAATTTACAGTAAAATTACTTAACCTAGGTACATTGGGCGGCCTTATCGCGTAGAGCGATCTCTTCCAGGCAACCTTATTCGATTTTTATGTAAAGAGAATTGAAAATATTTATTTAGATATAAATGATGCTAACGTACGACATGATAAAGATGGAACAAGGATATTCTCAAGGTGGCAGGAACCCTATGGATCAAAACTGCCAGGAATAGAGAGATGTGGAGAAATTTGGAGGAGGCTTTTACCGCCACAGGCGGACCTTATTCCGATGAAGATTCACTAACAAACTAATCTAATTAATAATAATAATAATTAACGTACTAACACCACTAACAAAAATATTGAAACTTTGTTTGATTTACGGTTAAGGATAATAAAATATTTTTTATTTTATTTCTCTTTTATAACGTACATATTAATGTAAGTCATTTTCTGTTTTGTATATCAGCGCTTGTAAGGTTTACTATGATGAACATTTGCATGTATGTATTCTTTTTTTCATTCGAATTTTTGTTTATAATCTACTCAATTGTTCTAGCAAAAGTAGAAACAAATATTTCACCTAAGAACTTTTAGGTTCAGCTACATAAAAAAACAGCAGTTACATGTCACATATCACCACTGATTTCGTTTTAATCAAAGCTCAAAAAATCAACGTATTACATATTACTTTCATTAATTAAAATTAATCCACAAGGGGTCTTTCACCAATTCTGTTAATTAAGTATCAGGAATCATTATGAAACAACACATGAACTTTGGTTAAAATAAACGTTGTGATGAATGTTGTGATAGGTATTGATTGACTACTAATTAGGTAGCTATTTTTTTTATTTCCAGCAATAAATTACTACTATTTTTCAGGACAAAATTTCGTAGAATAATTACCAATAATCAGTAGTACAGTATTTAATTATTACACATCTAATCATCGTGTAATTTCGGAGTACGTGAACCTCCAACAATAAAATTATAGTGGAAAAAAATCGTTACAGGAGAAATAAAAAAAATAATGGTAGGTTCAGAAAATTACAAATTCTATCCTTATTTTGCCCTAATTACTAAGAAATGTCTAGAATACTAAGGTAAACATTGTCTTTAAAGGTTGCCCGTAAAAAAAGAATGAAACCTGTGTGCATCGCATTGTAAAATAAACGCTTTTCCACCAATCTGCCAGTATTTAAAACGACTGGCATGCAACAATTGAAATTTAATCAAAACGTCAGAGTTGACAAGACTCCTACGGATTTTCTAACGTATCTTTAATCATCATCATTATCATCACCATAGCATAGATAGACAACTTCTCTTCCAATACGCCACTCGTCCCGGTCCGGTGCAGATAGAATCTAGGTGCTCCCAGCGGTTTTCCTAATATCATAAGATAATATCATGCATGTCCTAGGGGTCTTCAAATCTAGAGTAAATAGGTTTCTTCTAGGCAAGCGTGCTACATCTTAGTCTATAGCGGTGCTTAACATCAGGCAGGCTATTGTCAAACGTAAACCTATTTTGTGTAAAAAAAGATAAATAGTCACAAGAAAGATTTAAATGTTTCTCCAGTCCGAGTAATGAAAGCCGCAACGCAATAAACAGAGAGACATGGCGCGGGCGCGTGCTGCGGTCATCGGCGACGTTTTGCAGCTAAGGACGCGAAACTATCCAGTTGTTACTGTCCCAGTACTGTTTCACATTTTCTTATGAGTACCTCTTTACAATATCAATGTATCTCACGAAAGTTTTAATATTAAAATACCTGTTTAATGTGGTTCTTCTTGCATTTATTGCAATACTAGGGGACAACCGCGGCTTCGCTCGCGTTATTTCAGGATAAAAAATAGCCTAGACACTTCTAAGATCTCATATTGCCTAAATACCAAAAATCATGCAGATCCATTCAACCGTTTTTACGTGATGAGCGTGTAAATAAACAATAAATTTAGAAATTGTTTGTAACGTGTTCTGCTATCAATTGTAAGTATCTCCTAACATTTTTTTGATATCTTCAAAGTTCAGACTTTCGAACCTCTTCAGCTTTATTAGATAAGTATGTATATGTTTAGGTGTATTGAATGGGATGTGTTTTTGTTTTGTGTGATTTTATTTTAATTTAGTGCTTACAGTACTATGAATAAGAAACTGTCAATGTTTCATATTTTGTTTATTTGAATCTCACTGATTTTTTAAACCGAGCGTTAGAGTTCTTTTCTCTAACGGCATTGCAGAGTTCGCGTCGCTGAGGCCGCGGAAACGGGTAACCACTTCTGCTCGCCACTTGGTGGCATTATTCTAGCTCTAGCAATATCATCTCGGTAAGAATCTCGGTAAGATAATAACAGTAGAAATAATAAATCGTTAATTTAATTAAAAACAACTTTTTGTTAATCAACTACCTACCTAGGTATTCATTCAAAATTCAAGAGCGATGCTCTTGTCTGTGGAGTATACGCCATTCTCTTCGATTCAAGGCCAATTCCTTGACCTCCTTACCACCCATAGCTTAACTACATATATTTTATAATGTGGAAATGTGTCTTCCGAGCTATTCGCTGGGCGCTCACCTACACGACGTATGTATCTGCTCATGGCAATTATTGTCCTAACAAATGATTAGTATCACGATATTCACGATCCTTAGTACTGAGAAAATAGGAGTCCAGAATTTGAATCCTACTACTTATTATGGATATTTAAGACATATTTCGATATTTATTATTAACAGCTACATAAAATATGATTGTTAATTACATCACTATGTAGCTCAGTTCTATATTCATAGAGTAGTAGCCGGTTAGCCTCCTATTAGAGTTTATGGATCGTAAACCCTGTATTTTACCACACAAAGGCCAAATTGTGGTCAAATTGGCATCAAAATTGCAGTTGGCATAGTAAAATTATTACGGATTAAAGTTTGACATGTTTTCGTGACATATATTGACATTTTAAATGATCGCAGTACATTATTACGGACGAAATTAAGGGCAGCTTTATAATTATCAAATTTTACGAGTGTGGTAAATTGTTATTATTAAAACTTGTATTTAAATTTTTTTATCTTGTAGATGAAAATATAGAATAAACAGAACGTAACATCATACTAACTTTTTGAAGTCAATAAATTAACTGTATTTTTTTACATCCCACATAAACCTCCGACCTCGTTAGAAAACAGCGGCAAATTAAGATGCCATCATGTTTTTTTTACTATCGTTCCGAGAGGTATATAACATTTTTTTATAACAGCAACATTTTTATATCAACAAGCTGTTTATATTTTCAGTGAGAGCTAGGAATTTACTGTCGAGTTTGAGTGGGTTCTTTTTACAGCTGTACGTGATGAATTGTATGCAAATTTGGTTCTTATGGTTTAGGGAATAAAAGCGGTGTTGCTGTCGATGGACGGTAAAACGCGTGTTGGTTTTAGTGAACTCGTAATCGTAAAACTGGTCAAGTTGTTATTGTAGTGAAGTTACTGGCCTGTGCGAGGCAGCTAGGAGGTTCTAGCATAAAACTGTATGCTTTCATCAAATTGAGTCTGCAACATTCTGTTCAAAATGTATGGGTTCCTAATTGGGTACTTAAACGCTTCTATACAGTGTAGACTTTGTATCCATAGGTCTGTTTTATCATCCACTTCGAAACCCCTAAAGAAAGTATTAAAAGTTTTGCCTATTAATTACTGTGGAAAAGATAACATTCAAATTCAAACTCCAAATTCATTTATTCAGAAAAAGTGTTACATACAATAATTCTTAATTACTACCTAACATACTGGGTGAGGGCACACCCGTGCTATGTTAGCTAGTCCCTTCCAGTGATCTTGATTACATTAATACAGTTAGGAACAAGGTAAAAATAAATTTTTGAATATCAAAAGATATGAACCAAATATTTTAAACATGATTATGTCTTCTACAGTCTTTAAAAAGTCTTAATAATATTATATAGTTATTTAGTATTTAGGTATTTACATCAATATTTAGCAATTTCAACAAGTTCTAGATTTTACATTTAATACGGTTTATGCCCATCTAAAGCTGTAAAGAAAATAAAAGATCACCCCATACGTAAGTGCTAAAATTTTGCCATATTTTTCGTGTATTGTTTAACTTCTAATAAGATCATTTTCCGTTTTCTACTACGTCCCCAAGGTGAAACATTTGATTGCTAAGACTAAAAACAAGATTAACTTGTATGCCGACGTTAAGTTTTCTCACAGTCCTAAGTGTAAGTTATCATCCCGCCCACTTTCACACATAATAAGGCTCTATCACGTGTTTATGGCGTCTCGTGTGGAGGTATATTGTGTCCTCTACAAATACTAATAAAGTGACACATTGCGAGTTTGCCAAGATTTTCCTGTTTTCACACCGCGCTTTTGCTTTGCGTAAATATTTATCTTGAGTGAAGACAATAAATCTTATAAGATTCTCGTGATGGATACCTAACTTATTTACCTATATATGTCTTTCTTTAAATGTTAATATGACAGTATGTTTTTTTGTTCTTTTACACGCATGAACGGTTTAACTACTTAAAATAGAGAAACTTTCTAGACTTTATCCTAAGCCTAACGTTTCTTAAAAATTTATTTAATTTTCACTTATGTGTTTTTTTTCTTGTTTCAGGTACTTACAAAAAAATATGATTGGTGAATTCACCTACGAAATTCTACTTCGTTAAAATAACCAGAGTTTTGTGGTAAGAGTTTGTACAAGACATCAAAGTTTGTTGTGTTTTCTACACTCATATTTGTAGCAAAAAAAGTAAAACACGGTCTGTCAATTATAGTCTTAAATTTGGGTCATATTATATTGTACATTTGTACATGACTGTAACAATATTCTTACAATGATAACCCAACATCTTATACAATTAGGCAATACTATTGTACTACAGCAGTGGAAAATCGCTACTGTGGGAAAATATATCGACATGTAAGTTAGTAAAAAGCAAGTTTGTAACATTTTAGAAGTAGTTCATTATGGTTAGTGGTACAATATTTTTTACACTATATAACTACAGAGAATAAATTTAGGTTTTAGTCAATTATCGAATGCGAAAGATAAAGATGCTATCTTTATTACATAGTGCTGATAGTTTTAGTTAAGCAGTTTAATTAAAGCCTAACTGCAATTATCTTATCCATAATTTTGCTGGAATACAATTTAACTCACCTTAGTTATGATCTTCAATAGAAACTACTCAACTATTAAATTCAAACTTAGCAGTTAAGTAACGCAATGAAAGTCTCAATTCTATCTGCAATTTAGTCTTTAGCGTGGCAATACTTTGCCAAGGATATTACTCGCTCGCTTGACTAAAACGAAGTTTCGCGAAGATTACCTCGGGATTTAGTAATTCTGATGAAATGGATGAAATGAAGCGAATCAACGACATCACGCCTAATAAATACCTAATTGTGCAGATACAATTTCAACATACACACAAATGACAATTATTTTTGTACCTGATGAATAGTTAAAAAAAGTATAGAAGTATTACCTATATCCGTTATCTAGTACCCACGACACAAGCGTTTGCTTAGTGTGGGGCTAGATGGCGCTGTGTGCAATGTCCAAGAATATTTATTTATTTATTTAGTTAGGGCCGTTGTAAACTCTGCTGACCCCTCATTAATGAGAAATAGATACACGATTTTAGGAGGAAAAGGAAGCCAATTATCTGAGCCTCTGTTTATTTAAACGCTCATCACGCAATAATGGCTGAACAGATCATCATTATTTTTAGTGTGTTGTTAGTATGAGGTCTTAGGAGTGTTTTAACTTTTTAAACTGAAATATCACATTCTACTTTTTGTCCTGAAATAATGCGAGCGAACACGCGGGCTTCTACTAGTTTCTAATATCTTCTGTCTTCAGATTTTTGACCCTTTCCCGCTATACGTATAGTTAGATAATTGAAGCCAGAAGTCAAGTAGCAGCTTGCATAGATTAGTTAGTAGGTTTAAGGGGCCTTTGTGTCACATGGTCTATGAAACGAATCATGGCAGCACCGCTTCACAGCGGGGATTTTCTCGGCGTCAGTGCTTTTGGCATCTTATGTTGCCTAAAGTTTAGCTTGACGGCTCTGTGCCGTTATTCCACCATCTTTGGTACAGTCGACCGGTTTTATGATGGAACTCGTTATGTTGCTTTGAGCCCCGAGAAATGGTTTCAGCTAAGTGAGAAAAGGTTTTTCATTGTAATGCTCTATGTTATGATATACTTTTATGGAAATGAACTATTTCATCCACGTGTAAATTTTCAGAGATAAATCATTTAGATAAGATTTACACCAGACTTCATTGAGCCTAGAGTAATTTTGAATATATTTATTTTTGCAAACAACCTCTTCAGCTTTATCTATTTAATTTTAGCTGTTACCCACGGCTTGAACCGTTTTCGCAGCGCAAGATAAATAATTTTCCCCGTTTTTCCCACATTTGCCATTGTTTCTTCGCTCCTTTTAGTTACCGCGTGATGTTGTATAGCCTAAAGCCTTCCTCGATAAATGGTCTATTCAACACAAAAATAATTTTTCGATTCGCACCAGTAGTTCCTGAGATAAGCGCGATCAAACAAACAAACTCTTCAGCTTTATAATATTAGTATAGATATGTAAAACTTCCTCTATTATAATTAAATGCAACGATGTGAATAATCGAGCATCGTCTAGTTTCAAACACCGCCACATCCAGTTTTAAGAAAAATATATTTTTTTACTCTATGGTATATTCAATCTTAATCTGTATATGCCTAATAATTATTTTACAAGCAAACTACGTCAGATCTCTCATAAAATAGCAAAATAAAAAGGTAGTTTTATTCAAAATCCGCCACATCCATGGCGCGATTTTTTCAAACACCGCCAAGTCCATACCGGCCAATCAGAGTACAGAATCAGTGCAAAACTGTCATGGCGATTAATGTTCACTTGGTTGAATGTGTTGTGTTTTTTTGTTGTGATTTTTATTAGTTTTTTCGTTTAAATAATGAGTGATTTATCTCGGAATATAGAACAGGTTCCTCCGAATATGGCAAGGAAACGATGTGTGGACAAAAATTCCTGGAAACGGGAAGTTCAGCGACGCAAGCTGTGAGTATTCATTCCAGTGTTCATCGTACGTGATCCATATACAGTATGTTTGTACACAATAGACCTAAGTAGTTGGTATTCGTCTTAACGTAGGAACATATTTTTATTTTTGTTTGTTTTTTTTATATCTTTAATAAATTTTAATTTCTTACAATTTCTTTTACGTACCTTATAAAACTGAAAGCTAAAAATATTACTCCTAATAACCTTTCTCCTATCAGTCACTTTAGAACATTCTGTATTCATGATGCAATATTATAAAGTTAGTAACAAAAGCAGCTAGATCTAGCCCTTCATTATCAAAAGCCGCCAAATTACAAATTGAGTATCAAAATCCGCTATTTTAAATTTTTTGGGATAGAAATAGTCTTATTTTGCTATTAGATTATTTAGATATGAAATATATAACGGATTTTTTTAAATTTGTAGATTTTATTCAATTTTATACAACTAATTTTATTAAGATTGCCGTAACGACACAAAATTTTAGTCTACTGCAAAATAGACCTATATGGATGTGGCGGTGTTTGAAACTAGACGACACTTTATGTCGACCATTGTACCCATTTGTTGTGATACTTCCATATAACATACAAACCCATGTTTTTTACACATTTGAAGTATATATTTTCTTCAATAATCTTGACTTTACATTGATATAATTTAATTTATCAATCACAATTCTAACTGAGAACCGACCAAACTTGGCTAATACCTCCAAACGGGCAATATCTGAAGCAAAGACGTGCGCTCTCGTATCGCACGGAGTTGTCGCAATAACCGAGACGTAATCACCTGTGTCACGTCACTAGGCACCAGATTACAGAAGGGAGTCAAGGATTGTGGAGGATCTGGATGTGACTAGATGAAAATAAAAAGACTAGATGAAAATAAAAAGATACGATAAGATAATCATTTATTCATGAATAGAAATACCCAATTTATGAACTAAAAGCTAACAGTTAGTGATTCTATTGTCTCGTCTTACAAAATATATTTATGTCAGTGAAAAGATTTGATACATGTCTCTGTCCTTATATTACAAAAGTGTTACATTTTTTATTTTAGAAAGAATGTCAGAATAAAATAAAATGTCAAATCAAATTTAAATTTCAAATTAAATGAAATCTCAAATTAAACTAGGAATCATTAAATTAAAATACGGAATGTACAAGAAGGAATGTACCTAGCGGTGTGCTAATATTTGCTTAGTGTTGTTGTTGTTGGGTTGAACTGCACTAATTTTGTGATATTATGTCGCTTGTGTTTGTAGTACCAGGAAAGTTAATGTTTACATTTTTTATTTAATAATTACAAAAGTTACTTGATATATATTTAGTGACCCAACTAGTAAATGTAGTAATCGCTATCAAATTTCTGACTCTCAAGTGCAAATAAAATAAACATAAACTTATGATCATATCACACAAAACAAAATTGTTGTAACTTTGATGTAACCAACTGTAATTAATAACATCAAAACTGTTTCATTTCTATTTTAAAGCAAACTAAGCGCTTCTTGTTTCCATACACCGAAGAAACCTTTACGCGTAACAATACCCCGCGCGGAGTAACAAGTCGCCCGTTCTGAGGTATAAACAAACTAATTTTAAACAAAGTTGTGGCGTTTTCTCCGCAAACTCGCGCGTATTGTGTCGGTGCGCCGCGGCCGCGGCTAGGGCGAGATTTTAGGGCTCGCAGCGTTACAGTA
Organism: Macaria notata; assembly: GCA_927399415.1. Classification (NCBI taxonomy): domain Eukaryota; kingdom Metazoa; phylum Arthropoda; class Insecta; order Lepidoptera; family Geometridae; genus Macaria; species Macaria notata. The sequence continues at coordinate 4,072,733 of OV656737.1, forward strand.
GGGCAGTGTTATGAGAGATTTGGTAAGGAAATGTTTAAGTTCTGGGACCGTGGCAGCACGCAGCACGCACGCGGATGTCTGCGTGCTGCCGCGGTCCCAGAACATACGTTCTGATGATGGATGTCATAACATCCGAAACGCGTAAACAACTCACGCGATTTACACGTGAGTGAAAACCGTTTAGTTAACATATTGATAAAATGTCTCACGAAAGTTTTAATATTAAAATGACTATGCTATGTATTTTATAAACGTTGTGATTATATACAACCAATATACATATCTATGTATACACATAATAAAGCTGAAGAGGGACGAAAGTCTGAACATTGAAGTTATAAAAAAAATGTTTGGACATATGTATTTACTTCGAATTGTTGGCAAAAAAAGTTCTATCAGTTTCTAAATTTTTTATCTGTTTGTCTTATTATCTGTGTCTCTGATTGTTTATTTAAACGCTCATCACGCAAAAACGGCTGAACGGATCATCATAATTTTTGGTACTTAGGTAGTATGGGGTCTCAGGAGTGTCATAGGCTACTTTTTATCCTGAAAAATGTAATTTTCACAATTTAATTGTAGTTATTTATACATAGCTTTCAGGTATTCGACTACTACGTTCGTATAAAGGACAAAAGTTTAATTATGCGGTCATATTATCTATACCAGCCTAAAAATATAAAGATGGTTATCAAAACAGTTACTTTCAATTTATTTATTCATTTCGCATGTTACAACAAAGAGTTTATCTAATCTTTGTATCCATTTGCAAATTATCCCAAACAAAACACAGCCTATACCTCTAAATCCTATAGGAAGTCTAGGTTGTATTCGGTTAGCTCTCAGGGATTTTAGGCACTATCTTACAGCTCCAATACAGCATATGTCACCGGCACAAATCCCATACTGTCTATCTGACGCGACTCTTAGCTTGTGCTTCCAAAACTTTGATACATGGCCTGGCTATAAAACGCAGGGTTACTCGCTCACCTCGCTTGTATGTATGTACCTAGTTGTGTATGGAGGTGCTGTAGGTAAGTATACAAGGTTAGTGGTAACATACATATGCGGTTTGGTTTTCAACGCTTTGACATATTAATTAATCGTTGAATCGTATTGCTCATATCTAATGTGCTTGTGCACATTTTTAACCTGTCTTGTAAGTTTGTATGATGCGAGTGTGGCTCAGCGGTTCCAGTGTCTGCTTTTCATCCAGACGCACCCTGGTTCGAATCCGCCCTACACCAATGACTTGTATTTTCAAGTTATGTGTGGATTTGCACTCGCTTAACGGTGAAGGAAAACATCGTGAGGAAACCGACATGTTTGAGGACCACAATATCCGAGGACATGTGTCTTCCGTGGAAGGACCTGGGCGCCCACCACGATGTATCTGCCCAAGAAAACTCCCCTATCGAATTAATTCTGCGGGGGAGTCACGACCCTCAGTCATGAGGAAATACGACTCAAAGAGAGTGTAAGTTTGTGTTTTTTTTTTTGTTCCCTTTTTTGCTATTTTTATAAGTTTAGGCCTTTGCATGCTTAAATAGCTTTTTCTATGTTTTTTGGAATAAATAAATCGCATTTTTATAAATTTTTTGGAAAAAAAAATGTTGAATGAGACAGTTAGAAAGAGGTTTTAACTAAAGTTCATGTATTCATACTTTATACTTCTTCTTCTTGTCGAATGAGAGTCTGGTGTCGAGAGTTTATCAAGCCGCCCTGAGGGCCTCTGAATTAACTACTACTACTCTTTCTTTATACTAAATCTTCGTTTATAATATTATACATACCTATGTATGTTACTACTATCCCTGTACCCGATCTAGCTATGTATTTGTATTGTGCCAAGGTGGGAGTGTATTTTACACGCAAAAATGCGATGAAACGCGCGCGGATCGCCTGCGAGTACCACTCTACTAGTTACTTGCTACGACACTCGACGTTTTTGGAAACAGGAGTTACGCGAGTTTTGTGGTTAACGCTTGCAAGGGTAGTTTTGTTTGATAATATGAACATAAAAGAAAAAATATAAGTATATTATAAACATAGAAAATGTTTTAATTTATCAGTTATTGCATAAAGATACTCCTAGGTGCGCGATGTTTGGGACGCAACATTTGAAATAAACCAAATGAATGAAAAAATGTAGTTACTTTTTTGTGGAAGCATTCATGCACAAAGAATACGCATATGTGTAATTATCTTTTCTCTCTTGCTAGTGCCAGTATTACAGTGATAAACCGTAATACCTTTGTACAATAAAGCTCTAAAAAGCTCGCCGCAAACAAAGCCCGCCCAAGTTCGGTGTACGTACACAGAAGTGCACCTGTAAAAAGCGCCCAATATTGCGTTCCTGTGTCGCGAATTTTATTCCAACCCCGAGTCGCAGCGTCGGTAACAGTTGCTCGGAAGTTCGCCGTATTTTCCATACGTACATTGTCGACTACCCCCTATTTTATCGAGGTTTTTTTTTCGAGCCGGTATCGGCAACGGTCTGCCTACACGGTCCAATTGTTTGCCAATGAAGTTGGAGCTATCGGTTGTTTTTTTCCGAACGCCCCCTGTGTGGAAGTTGTACGGTGTAGTGTTAAAAAGCAAGATCAATTTTGCGCGTGTATAAAACCAGTTACTAAAAAATTTAAAGATTGTTAGTCAATATGTAGCAGAAGTGGTGCTATCGGTTACGTATTAGTTGTCTTGTAGTATCAAGTGCTACGCCGCGGCGCCTACCTACGGCGCGCCGTAGGTAGTCGTAGCGGTCTGTAACTATAAATGGATTTTATTTTTTCGGTCGAGGTTTTTTTTTACATTAAATAGGCTTACGTTTGACTATAGCCTGCCTGATGTTAAGCATCACTATAGTCTAAGATGTAGCTCGCTTGCCTAGAAGAAACCTATTTACTCTAGATTAGAAGACTCCTGGGTTATAGGTGTGATACTAGTAGGTATGTTAAAACTCGGCGCGAAAGTTTTGGTGAAGCAATTGAAATATTCGTGCAATAGTTAAGTTTTGCGTATTCTGTATTCTATGGTTTTACACAGTATTTTTATATTGATCTGGTGCAATAGAACAAAACAGAGTTTAAAGTTTGTAATATACTATATGGTGAACCAGAATAAATCTAAAAGTATTAATTTAGGTATTATTTTATATGAACGTTCGTAGGACTTTATTTTTAATTCGTTCAAGAGCTTAACTATTCACATTTAATTATATCATATCATCATATATCTTCATTGAAATTTTGTTTTTATGATTCTCACAATTAGTAGTCTTTCTTGTAACCATTTCATTACATTACTACTAACACATTCATTCACAACATTTACAATCAGTTTTATACAGTTTAAGTTTTTTTTTACAGTTTTTTTTTAAGTTTTTTTTTTATTTTATTTTTTTTACTTTATTATACACATGCATGTGACGTTTCTTATAAACCGATCATAAAATCTCATTACGCCTGAGCAAATGTTCAGCCAGAAAATGTCCTTGACTCATGTTGAGGGTAACAATGGTGGAACGACATAAAAAAAATCTAAAAGTATTGAGTAGAAATACTAGTTATAAAACTATTTTAACCTAATATTTTTAACTATGTAGTTTTCTTTTGATGAGGTAATTGTAATGCAATTTATTAAGTCGAAGGAGATATTACAGTCTGTAGATACACCGTGCGTTTGTCTTGAAGCAAATTACGTCAATCAATTGACCCATCAGAGTTTTGAAGTGGGTCCACCCAAACGTTTCTCTGTAGATGAAATGCCATTTAAATTCAGGATCTCGAGCAATCAATTTGATGAGATCTCTAAGGCTTTTGGTCAAAGCGTTCCGATGGGTTTGCGCCCGATTTCGGTTTGATAGTAAGCCTTTAATGTCCCCCTTGAAATTCTCATCAAGTATTTCGTAGTGAATCTGTACGCAGTAGGAAATTGTGATTCAGATTGTATGGCATACAAATTTGCTTCCCTAATAGCGTCTTAATGTCGAGATGGCTGAGGTTAATTAAATTTGAGCTTAAGAAATGGAATGATAAACAAAGAACATTTTAATTTGTTTTTACCTTGACATACCTTAAATAAATGAAATTACCAACTTAAACATAAATATACTAGTGGACGCCCGCGGTTTCGCTTGCGTTATTTCGGGATAAAAAGCAGCCTATGACACTTCCAGGACCTAATACTACCTACGAGTACATATAAAAATCATGCAGGTCCGTTCAGCCGTTTTTGAGTGATGATCGTTTACATAAACAGATAAACAGATATATAGACAGAAATTATAATAACTGCTAAAACTTATTTATCGATTAATATATGTATATATACATATATATAGATGATGTTTGTGGCATCGATTAAGTTTCTGAGATATACTGTCTTTTTTGTTTTATTGCTTATTCAACAAAGATTGCCATTGTAAAATTTAAGTTTGATTGGATAAAGACTTGTTTGCAAAACGAGAATCCTATTTAACGACTTCACATGAAGTCTTGAAACTATATAAATGCTTAATCATCGCTTCTATTTAAGCACAAACTGTCCGACAACAGCTTTGACGGCGTTGTGAAAATTCCTAGCAATTTACATCTCGTTTTGCAACACTCTAATTGCCTGTAGACACTTAAATTACTACAAAACATCTCCCAGCTTGTGCAAATTGTGTATTGAAATACAACTGTGACAACACCGCTGTTTTAAGCTATGAAATTTACTGCTAGTTTCATTGAGCTTCCATTTTGATTGACAAAACAAAGTTTAACTTCTATTTTGTAATGCAAGTTGTTACTAAGTAAGATACTTTTACCTTATGTTGAATTCTTCTTCTTATCGATTGAGAGTGGTCAATTCTGCTGTTGAGAGTTCATCAAGCCACCTTTAAGGCCTTTAAGTTACTAACCAAGGTAAATAACTAACTCTTGTGAACAAAATACCTATGACCTTTTGTTAGTTTAAGTTTTTGATTATAATTTTCTGATCAAGTGATCCAAACTTTTGAATGAATGGGTAAAAAAACAAGCATTGACGCAGCTACACAAAAACTAACCATTGAAAATAAAAATTGATTTGTAGGTAATACCAAATTATTGGTTTTGGTTAAAAGCAATACACTTCTGTATATATGATGTGATCTTATGAAATAACTGGTTATACAATTCCAGCTTAGTTGATAAGTTGTTACGAAATTACATAACAAATAATTAAATAATTCAAATCCCACTGCTCAAAATCGCAACAACAAAATAACACACAAAATGACACACAACGTGTCGTACTCAATCTCACAACACACTCCTGAACTTTGCAGACAATGAGCGCCGAAAACAATGGCCAGAAAAAACAGTTTCACAAGCCATACCTAACAGTTATTCGTTGGAATAGATGATTTATTCCAGAGACTCCCTTATCTTCTTGCTATACTATGTTAAACTTGCTCCGTTATCGCGTCACCTAAACGTTAAGGACCAATCAGCAATCAGATCTATTATTTATGTGTTATTGACAAAAGGGTCTTCAAAACCAGTTCTATTGACATCAGAGAACTTTATTTGTTATTTTTTTTAATTCATTACTTTTCAATTATTATTTCCCGATTTGTATCTTATATATGTAACTGAGGATTACGATATAATATAGTCATTCAAATTCATTCATTGGGGATGTTTTCTTGGGAAAGTACATCGTGGTGGGAGCCTAGCAGTGTGTTTCACAACTTGGCAACGTTTTCACTCGGAATCGTCAATCTAAAGCTGACCCACATTCAAATCAAATCCAATTTTTTACTAACTAAAGAAATAAAATACATTCATGCACATACATGGTACATATTAATACAAAAATAACCTAAGTAATACCTAAATGACATGGAATTAAAAATGTTATTCATTTTTAAATTTTTACATACACGTGCGTTTCTAGCGGACCCCGAACTAGGCAATGCCTGTATCTCGGTTAACTTATATAGTTATCCAGTATAATAATGTGCGTAGCAAGGAGTCTATAATATGTGTTGCCATATTTTGCTACCGATAAAAGGTCATAGCACACTTAAACGACTCTGCTCCAACACCGCTCCCACCCAACACTGCCGTAACTGCTCGCAGTCCGCGCGGCGACAGCTAGCAGGCACCCAGCAGTCCACGCGGCGACAGCTCGCACCGCGTTGCGCGCATCGCGCGCGGACTCCGCGCTGACGCCGCGCTGACTCCGCGCGGACACCGCGCCGACCGCTCGCCTACATCGTGCGGCCAGCGAGGCATCAACTACCGAGCAGTCTGACGGCGGTAAGCTCGCTGACAGCGGGCTGTCTGCTAATTCATGATGCCAATGTAAAATATATCTAAAGAGCAATATTTAAAGACTATATTTGAATAATATTCTTTTTGCCGGGTGGGAGCAGAGTCGTTTAAGTGAGCTGTGACCTAAATACTGCGCGTTTTTGACGCGCATAGAAATGTAAATGCTAGCGAGACATATATCAGCGGCGCGACGTTTTACGGATGTTTCCGTAAAATTGCCTCCACTGCCGCGTCGGAGTATTGCCATTGAAAACGGTATGCGAATGCTGTTTTAAAATTTACTTACGTGTTTGGTCATTTTGATGATGAATATGTATGTATACGTTCGTATCTATATTATAATCAGTAATTAACTTAAAGCATTCCTTTATATCGTAAAAGTTTTTACTCAATTCTATTTATCTTATGATGATTGATGACTCAAAATTTTTGAAATTGATAAGAATTCTATATGATTTGGCAAATTTCCACATCTCCTGCTAACGAAAATCGAAAACATAATCTATATGAAAATGATTGATAAACGAATACTATAATATTTACTTCAAATCAAATCAAATCAAATCAAATATTTTTTTTTTATTAACTAAAGAAGTAAAAATACATAGGTACATGCACATACAAGGTACATATTAATACAAATTACTTAACCTTATTTTAATTTTACATACTAAGTACGTACATGTGCGTTCCTAGCGGACCCCGAACTAGGCAATGCCTGTATCTCGGAGGCCCAGGAAAGAATTAAATATTTGGAGTAAACATTCGCGCTTTCTATAGCAATAATTTGAAATGATTACAGGCTTAATTACATTAAATAATATACAACACCAAAAACAAATTTAACAAAAGTACAGATAGTGTTTGTTACAGAACAGTAATGTACAAACTGAAGCTGCATCAAGAAAATAAAAAGATAATGTGTGGACATTACATGGACATAAAAGGAATGCAAGGATTTTTGCGGGTTATAAAGATTACGTATTACGTATGAATGTTTGGTATCTCCAATGAGTAGTCTAGGGTAATTATGTGTTTGTGTGTATGTATGTGTGTGTGTGTGTGTGCGTGGGAATGTGTGCATATTGTGACTAAACTTTCTGAGTAATTTCAATCTATCTACGCTTAAGAACGAACACCCGCTAGCTAGAATAGAAGTTCTACTTCTGTATTCATTCCAGAATCTAGGTTGTACACTCTCACCAGTTTTTCTGTGTCATCATAAGATTTGGTTAAAAGCCACCGTTTTATCTTTGCACGGGCTTTCCTGTGCGAGATTTTAGTAGTTTTTATAGAGTCTAGTACGTTGTTGAACACAAAGAGATTAATATACGGAGGTAGACGGGAGGCAAATACCGTTCTTACATCCGGTAAGAGAGCGGGTTCCAGGGAGGTCTGGTCTGCATGAGGGTGAAATACAGAGAGAGACTTAGTGACAGACTTCATTATGAATAGTTGTCGGACAGTATGTACCTGCATTTCCCTATAGAGATCCTCGGTTGGATATCGTCGCGGTTTGCCAAGTAGGACTTTTATTACCGCACGTTGAGCACGTTCAAGCGAGAGCATGGACGTTTTAGCTGAACCCCCCCATACACCTATGCAGTACTGTAACAATGATTGACACAGTGCGGTGTATACCAGTTTTTTTACAGCTTCATTAGCAACAGGTCTCAAAGTCTTCATGAGGAAAATTAGCTTGCGAGTTCTTTTGGTGATGCCAATAATATGTGACTCAAAATTAAGTTTCTCATCTACTTCAACTCCAAGATAACGTATTGATGAAACTCTGTTGATGGCCTGACAAGAGCATCTTCTGACTAAAGGAAATGTTAGAACTGGACATGCAATTTTATGAAGTTTTAGAATGTTTATGTTTGGTTCTGTTGCCTTGGTTATGTGAAAACCCACAAACTTGGTTTTCGTTAGGTTTAGGGTTAATAGATTTGTACTCAGCCATTTGTGAATGCGTACCATGCCTCTTTCTGCAGTGTTAAGTGCGGCTTCCCAGCTTTGATTTTGGAATATGGCTACCGTATCATCCGCATAGCAAATTAATTCCGCTTTAGGGATAGTGAGCCTGAGTAACCCGTCCATATATATGGTGAAAAGGGTAGGGGAAAGTATACCGCCTTGCGGCACCCCAAAGTTGATAATTTGCTCATCGCTAACGAAGTCAGAAACTTTTAAACGCTGGCGTCTGTTGTAGAGATAGCTAGAGAACCAAGCGAGAGCTGTTCCCCTCACCCCGCACCCTTCTAGTTTGCGCAATAACAAAGAAACTGACACGGTTTCAAAGGCTTTTTTGAGGTCAAGGAACACGCCTACACATTTTTTTCCGGCGTCCATGTTTTTTGCCAGTATAGTATACTTACCTTCAATGTTTATTCGTTGCATTCTTCTTTTACGTGGAACAGGTTTGCGTTTGACTAAAGCCTGCCTGATGTTGAGCATTGCTGCAGCCTTGGGTGTAACACGCTCGTTCTATTTAAAAAGAATGTAATTTTTTTGGAAAATTGTATGAGTATAAGTATGAATAAGTAAAGAAGGCAATCACTTATTATGTTAGTTTACCCATCTTATGTATTTTAGAGCGATGATTAATATTATCAACGTAATGATACCTCTCTAAAAGAACAATAGACTCAATCGACTCGTGAGAACTGAAAACCACTAAAGAACACACCGCCACGCAAATTTTAGAATTATCTCTATAATAGCATTTTTCACACGCTAGCTATTTCGGCGTTTTAGTGTCTCTATTTGATGGCCGGTTGGCAACGATGATACACCAGTCTTATAAGTAACGACTCACAAATTGCCATAAATCTTGATATAGGTCTACTATACATAGTAGAGCCTCCTAGCCCGATATATTCATTGTCAATATAGTAACTAAAACGGGATTTATTCACGTGTAACATAATTTAAAAAAAATGATAAAATGTCTCACGAAAGTTTTAATATTAAAATATTCATTGTCAGTTTGTTTTTTCTATTTTCACTCTGCAATGGACCAACAGATTATCATAATATTTGGTATTTTGAAAGTGACATTTACTTTATGACCCAATGCAGTGCAAGCGAAGTCGCGGGCATACACCAGTAAAGAAATACTACTTAGTTACGGGTATTACTATCATCTTATAAGACTATCTTCTGGTAGTTAAGCATGAGCTATAATAAAGTCCAATAAAAGCATTATGACTTAAGTGGTGGTTAGCTCGATCTTATTCAGCTTACTATAAAACTACTTATAAATTGTCCGTTTAACCATTATAAGTATTAAACTTAACCATGGCTTTTAAGGTTAATGTCGGCTATGATAAAAATGTAACGGAAAAGAGTAATACACATAAATGGAAAATAATCGTCATCATGTTTGCTGTTAAAGCGGTCTTAATAGTTTTCTTCTGATAAAAATAAAACATACAATTTGGTACATATGTACTTTGTAGATTTCGAAGTTTTAAAATTATGCTTGACAGTAGTCATGGGCTTGTTCATATGTTCGAGAAAGAAAATTCACTTACTTTACAGAGGTCCGAATCACACACATAAAAACCTCATATCATAATAAAATGTGTTTCTTAGTTAAAAGTATATCTTTAATAACCGGTGTTTATCATTTTATTAAGCACTCAGCTTATTGCTTAAGTTATATTTTTACTTAATGCCAACTCCCAAGTTTGTAGTTCTGTTGTAAATGAATTTAATTTGTCAGTTGCCACCGCCAGCGGTCAGCTTCCTCTCTTTGCGACAATTTCTTGCAAGAAATTATAACTTTGTATCTTATTGTTTTCTCTTGAAATTGAACCCGTGAAATGCATTATCGGTGGCCATTTTGTTGCAACTAAAGGGTGCTTTTGTTGTTAGAATGTCTTGATACTGCACTGGAAGAGTTTAAAGTGTTAGAGTTTATACAATGTTTTGATCATAAAAAAATCTAAGCTGTGTGTAATTTTAGTAATAGGCTTTGAGTTAATTTACAAACAAAAGGAATGGTTATGTTTATGTTTATTATTAAAAGTTGTTTTGTTTAGCGTAAGAAATAGAAAAATGCTTAAAGTAGATACTTTACTAGTAAACTATTTCACCATCTTACATCGTCGTATCCTCCAAATATTTTCCTCGTCACAAGCGATAAAAGCTTTACGACGCATCCGAAAAAAAAATATAAAGTCAATCCAGACGGAACCAATGAAGGCGAAACTCAAAATGAAGACATAACAAAAAGGCCTTACCGTGAACGCTCGCTAGGGCTGGTAAGTGGCTGAAATAACGCTGGCTGGCCAAATTCTTACCGTGACGTATCCGGATTCCTACAGATTTTGTTTAGCGATTACATTGTGAAAGTGCCGAAGTGTCGAACACGGTTCTTTGCCTCTACGGTTATTGTACGGACGGCAAAGCTTTGGAACACTTTGCTAGAAGCTGTGTTTCCTGCGAATGAGACTCACTCTGTAGCTCAAAATTACAAAGCCTTGAGCACCGCCGTAAGGTGGCCAGTCTTTCGGTTTTTTACAGGTTGCATTTCGGAGAGTGTGCGGAGGAATTACATAATTTAATTCCTGCAGCCCCATTTTACCATCGTACGAGTAGAGGTACGACAATAAGGCACCGTTATACAGTTGAGGTTCCAAAGACTCGCACCAAGCGGTTTGCTTCGACTTTCATCGTGCGAACAGCCAAACTGTGGAACTCTTTGCCCGAATCTCTATTCCCCTTGAACTATAATTTGTCGGTCTTCAAGTCGAGAGTAAACCGGTTTCTTCTAGGCAAGCGCGCTAGATCGTAGATTACAACGTTGCTTAACATCAGGCAAGTTGTAGTCAAGCGTGAGTCTATCTAATGTAAAAAAAAAAAAAAAAAAGAACTACAATCCAGAGGTTTTCAAATCTAGAGTTAATAGATATCTTCTAGGTAAACGTGCTACACCCTAGGCTGCAGCAATGATTACATCAGGCAGGCTGTAGTCAAACACCATTATTATCCAAAGAATATCCAAAGAAAAAAAAAACAAACATTTATGTAAATCATTTTAAGTAGAAATTTAAGTAGAACTCGCCACACGTTTTTATTTAGTCAAATCTGTCAGAGAAAGAAATATATACCTACATATATTTCATTTGTTGTAGTGATTCAAATACTACTCAAATTATGGTCGGTCATGGTACACGTTAAAGTGCATTATTGCGAGCCGTCCGTCGATTGATTTGTCTGAAACTTAAAAGTTAAAAGTGACAACTCACGGTAAGGCCCCTGGACGGTGGAGCGTAGGAACGTGAGTATCCTCCCTAATCGCAATTCACACCGTACTCCTCGCACCATTTACTCCGAAAGGGGCGATCGCATGGAAGAGATTAACAACCACCGCACACTTTGTACGGCGTCCTAACAAACTCTACAGGGTATAGCCGGCGATGGAATTCAAACTCTTTTGTTTCACAAGGAAAATGCAGTGTTTTTAATCCGGATTATGTTACATCCTTCTAGAGTAGTGTAATGCTATTAGCTGCCATTGACGGTCTTTGTGTATCAACTTGTGTTGCTTTGTGATTTTTCATAAACGTGTTTTCGTTAGTAAAATTTATTAAATATTGTTGCAGATTTGATTGCATCCTGAATGTAGTTTAATTTTTGATACTTGCGTTTTAAATTTTTAAAAAGAAGTTTTTATTTAGAATATTACAGGGATTTATCGAAAAGTTATTAATGAAATGAATCAAATATTCTCATTCTAACTTATTCAACAACAAGTATTTCCCGGAGTCAAGTCAAACAGGAAAATTTCAAGTCAGTCAATTCTTTGAAATTCAAGAGAAAAGGCGGCTCGAATCAATAAAAAGCCCTTTGTTTTAAAAATTTCGAGCACAACTTGATCTTTAACAAATTTCTTCATAAACTTCGCCTGAAGCTTTAAGTATTCTACAAATTCTATGAAATACATGAACCGCAAAGTTTGCTATTCCAATAGCTCGCGCTTTATCTCGAAATCCTTTGAAATATTGGAAGGAGATTTCATTGTTATGTCCGACTTCAGAAGGCATAAAAATACTCTTCCCTTTGTGCTGTATCTACTGTAACATTTTTAACGCTCAATGGGTCTCTAATTAATAATTTCAAAGAAAGTTACTAAGAATTTGTACAATGTACATTGAAGTTGTATCGGAGATAAGAAAAAGAGTAATCTCAACCGGCTAAAAAGTTCGTATGGGAGAAGTCAACTCGAGATTTATAACCACCATTAGGGTCTACTGACTAAAACTAAAACTAAAGCCTTACTATGATAAAATTTAACATGTCAACCAACGACATTAATAATACAATGGACCGGCCTAGGCGAGCAAAAAGTATAAGCATGTACTTTTTACAAAAAGTGAGAGACGTCTCTCACTTGGTACTTCATTCTGTGTTCGGCCAATTTGACTTGATTTTGACATGATTTTGACTGATAAACGTTTGTATTGTTTTCTCATTTTCTCTTGCAACTTTTTGTAGTGCCTATCTCGTTTTAACAATTATGCTACGATGTTTACTTAGAACTTCGTAACATGTAAATCTAACAGATGTCGACTTATATTTTTGGATGGTAAAGTACTGAGAAGGCCGGTCCATTTAGGTATTATTAATGTCGTTGATGTCAACCAATCCATAAAAGCACCTGAATTTAATTCTACTATTTGTTTACCCGTCCAGCGATTTTCCTCATTAAATTATTGTAGAAACATGTGTGTTTTCAGTTTACCTGAGAAAGAACCGTATTGAAGCTGCCTTTAATCTGACGAAAGCAACTGAGCCCTTTTAAAATGCAGGTTTGATTCGCCGCGGAAATGCGGCAGCGATGAAAAAATTCAAAGAGACTACTTTCAAAGGCAATGCGAAAACTATCCTGAAAATGTTCTCAAACTAGATATCATGACTTCATTTTTGCGGCTTAACAAGTGTCAAAAAAAAGATTGTGTAGATTTTTTGCGTCCCATTTCTGAGGCTATACAATACAATATTTATTTATTGCACACCAAAATAATAACAATATTAAAAGGACTTAAACTAAAAATAAATGTACAAGTGGGCGGCCTTATCAACTTGCGTGATCTCTTCCAGGCTAAACTATGAATTGAAAACCCATTTCTTTTGAAAAAGTCTGACTTCATTGATTTTACTAAAAAGGGTTTTCGGAAGTTATAAAAATGGCAATAAAAAAAAACACTCTAAAACAGCCATACTCACCTAGGATCACAGTATTAGTATATGCGACTGCCGCTTAGGTTACCTAGTGGTAAAATGCTTAACTTTAAAGTATAACAAAAGTCTTTTTACTTAGAGAACTAAGGTTATTGCCTATACATGTTTCATATGTTAAACTGTATAATTATTATCTGCCAATAGCATCTACTTATGATGATTCATGTAGCAGCCATATGGTTTAACAAGCCACATTATAATATGCGGTCACATTGCCGGCACGTGCTATGCCTTCGGTTGTGTTCAATAGTACACTACTACTTGTAATACTATGTATGTATAATTTGGTAAGTAGATACGTATTGTATAGCCATAGTTAAGTGCTTAGCATGGGACATAGATGAGGTGAAACAACTAGAAGTTTATCACCTGAATTAAATAAGTACCATGATGTAAGCAAAAATAAAAAAGTCTAAACATGATATTCAAAGCGTTTACTTGTTGTATTGTGTTTTAAATAGCTGGTTTCCAAATTTTTTGTTGATATAGTCATATTTTTTTTTCGTCTTACATCGGAGCAATAAATCATTGGGATTTTCACCGGCTTCCATTTTGTCTCAATACAACATTAGTAAAATCGTAAGTATCTAAACAGCTCGTTCTAACATAATATCCAATAACAAAACTGGAGTAAACAACATACGAAAGTTGATTCTCCAAAGACAACTAGTTGATCTAATAACTCGTGTTTACAGAGACTCGACTCTGTCTGAACTTTTGATTACATTTGCTTGTTTGTTATGACAATACGTATTAGAGTGGAAGCGCCCTGCGGTGTTACGCGTCTAATTTATTTTCCGACTTAAATTAGCTGATAAATATCAAATTCATACAAATTAAAATTCATTTATTCAGTTACTTAGTGAAAACTAGGTACATGAGATCTTAAAGTATAAAAGAGTAAAATAGTTCCACCAGTTCCTAACCTCTGACGGTTTACTGACATTTCCTTAATTGAAAAAGCATACTACAAAGTTGACTCATTTTTAACAGATTTAGTTTAAATATTTTTGACAAGTACGCAATATAAGAATAATTAAATAATATACTTTACAATAATGAAAATTTATAATGTATTAATTTCGTTAAATAATTAGGACAATTGTAATGTACTAGATATTAAGAACTTATAAAGCAACTTTTTAAATATACCAATGTTTTCTTCATCTTTTATCTCTAACCTAATTTAAGCGCAACAAACTAGTAAATTCGTATGAGAGCGGGGAACTCTCGTGTTGAGGGTTTTTAAACTGCCCGAAAAGCCTCAGTACTTTGACGAAAAGTACGGCAGTAATGACACGTAAGCGCCGAATATAATATATATGTACATGAAGTTAATGCATACAAAACATACTCTTAAATTTTCGTAGCGGCAAAAAATTGTTAATTTTCTTTTTTGATTTTTGGTACAGTCAAGAAGGCGTAAGCTGAGCTTTGCATTTGTGTGGGTGAAGTATGGCAGGTGGGCGGGGGAGTGAGATGGCGCTATCGCACGATGGAGAAGCCGATTGTCTCACCTACACTATCTATGTACACCCACACACATGCAAAGCTCAGCTTACGCCTTCTTGACTGTACCTGCGTCCGGTCTAGCTGACGAATATGATAATAGTGTCAGAAATAAAATTACAGCTAAAGAAATAAATCCATAATAATCTACTAAAAATCCATATATTTTTTATGCTGTCCCACTCCTGGGCAAAGGTCTCCCGCTACTCCCTCCTGGATATCATATTTATAAACATAAAACATAAAAAAAACATAAAAAGCATTTATTTCTTCATTTATAAGGTGTTTACAGTCAGATATGTAGGTTTAACATGATATTGTATAAACTAGATTTTGGCGTATTATCTACAGTATACTGATAGGCAAACCCTGGATATCACACTAGGTCTATTCCTGTGTTGTGATATCCAGTTTTTCTTATTTATTTATTGTATGGCATTTTTTTTAAATCTCTCTCTTCATAAATTTATTGTTTTTAAATACGCAATCGCATCTGCAGTTAAGGTTTTAAAATCCTCCATTTGTCCGTCATACTTGATATCATAAATTGGATATTATTCCTGGATATCATAAATTGGATATTTATTATTGTTTATCTATGTAGATTCAAAAAACATCAACATCACACTGTTGAAGTCGTAAAAGTGCATTCAGATTATTCAACTTTGTAACGCACATTAACATAATGTTGTCACGGTGTTATCAATTCCACGGCTGCGATGACCGTGGCTTATTTGATGTCAATTACATGCACCGTAATGATGATTGAAATCGATTTGCATACTGAATTACAGCTCACACGTTTGTGATGTGTTACGGTTTAGGTTTGCCTTTAGTTATGTTTGAATGCCAGTTTCTTTTTCGGTTAAGATATGTTTATTTTTAATACGGGATAGGTTAGGTTAGGCTATAGCCTGCATGATGTTAAGCCCCTCTATAGTCTAAGACGTAGCCCGCTTGCCTAAAAGAATCTTATGTACTGTTACTTAAATTTTTGTTTTCCGCCTTTGAACAATGAGCTGGTATTGCTTGTGCGGATGTAATGTGTGGAATAGTTCATTTTCTAGATATACACATATTATTAGGTCTTTACCTATGAAATTGCCGATTTGCATGACGAAATTGAGAAAAATGATATATATTTATTTATTTATTTATAACGGTACACATAACAGAATGAGTTCATATATAAGCCAAATACATATTCAAAACTGGTTTTGAACCAGAATAAATATTAATATTAATTATGTCTTTATTTCTCTTCACAGATTCTCGGGCCTTACGCCCGGTATTTTTAAGGCATCAGTGGGGCCGTAGCCAACACTGAGAGGCCTTTTACAATATTATAGGTACTTAAAATTAAGTAAAAATTACAGATAGAGGATGTTAGGTATATAAAGTAACTATTGCAGACATGGTATTAATATTACAACTTTGTGTTGAGTTGTTCATTGACTTAATTAAACTGGTCTATTGTACGAGGAACGGCACCCGCCGGTTATGCCTCATTCATAAAAATTATAGCGGGTGATGACTTGCCACTCACTAAATGGGCCCTCCACAAAAGGCAGCCGGATAGGATGACGCCGGAAGGGCAACATTGGTGTGAGTGGCTTAGGGTGTCGAGAGGTGTGCTGCGCGTTCTCTGAGCGGTACTAGCGGCGTTATGCCCTTTAACACTTCCACCCTGGAGCTTAGGTACTGAGCTCTTGCGTCTGCCACTCCCGGACGGCCAATCAAGGCAAGCCGGGAGGCAGGGGGTCTCATTTAGCCCCCAGGGAATCGGGGTCCGCGGTGACGCCACTCACCGACGACTCGCCATGAAGTCGCCCCTGCGGTTATATTAATTATTATTATTAATTAGATATTAATTTTTTTTAATGTTTGTATGGAAATGTCTGAACAGATTTAGATGCAATTGATAACTATAGTTTGATGAAAAAATAGCTATGCACTGCGTATATCAATTTCTCAAAAACAGAGTATATGATAAAAATATACCTAGTTAAAGTACTGAAACCGACGACACATTGAAAGAGGTGTTTTCAATGACTTCCCTATAAGTATTTTTTTATCTAAAAGGTACATATTTCAACAATTTATACAATAAAAATTATATTTGGAAAAAATATAGCTGTACGTAAAAGTTACAAACAGATTAAAATGTAAGAAAAAAACGGCAATTTCATAGGTAAAGACCTATTATTTATATCTATATAACTATATATATATATATATATATATATATATATATATTTAAAAGTATATGCTTTAGAATGTGTTATAGCTATGTATGGCTATTTTATAATTAGACTATAATACCTTTGCCAAAAAAAGAAACAAATCTTCACAAACGACATAAAGAAAATCCCTCCCAATCAATATTAGCTTTACGACAGAAAAAACATAGCTGCTACATATATTCAGGCACATGTTAATCTGTGTCTTCTAATATAACGAAGATAACAGCATATTGTAACAGACGTAATAAGAGAAGCTTCGCGAAATTGTTGTTTTTGTCTACTTTCATTAGTGTTATTGGTGGACGATATTGGAAGGTAGAAATAGGAGCAGAGAAAGAACTATCATATTACTTTATTTTGCACGTTTGATTCGTAGTTGTTTGGGAGTCTTATTAGTGTATTTTACAGTTGATTTTATTAGACACTGACATTTAAGTTAATAAGTTTGACTTAGATCACTGATCGAGTATTATTCAAGTGCACGATTCCACTTGCACAACGACCCTTATATTACATTATAGTGAACGCTTGCGGCTTTGCTCGCTTTATTTCAGGATTAAAAGTAGCCTATGACACTTCTAAGACCTCATACTATACCTACATACCAAAAATTACGTTGATTCGTTTAGCCGTTTTTGCGTGATGAGTATTTAAATAAACAGACAAACAGAGACACAGACACACAGATAAACAGACAAAAAATCTCGGAATTGTTGAAACGAATTCTGCTTTCAATTTGTAGTATCGCGGATTGTCGCTTAATAGGTTTAGGAATATTTGTGGAAGTAGATCTAAATGGATTTTTAGTGTAATGTTAGACTTAATTTGCTTTAATTTTTCTCTTCATTGTTTCAGATATCGAGACTTGGTGATTACTTTTTTCGTGTAATTTACATTTGAAGGTATGTTAACATGATGTCGTTTTATTAATAACAAGATATTAAATACTCAAAATAAATATAATTCTTTATACACACTAAGGCAGATCTTTAACACCTGTTCTGTATTCAAGTTGCCAGCCTAAGAGCCTTCGTATCAATTAAGCACCGAACATATAAGATATATGCTATAATTGAATTGAATATCAGCATACATTATATACATTAAAGACCTCAAAGCTAATGAATGCCGATCTAATGTCGTGTAATATCAGATGCTGGTGATTAATGTCACTAATTATTCCCTACGATGATTTGGCCTATTAAACTGGTTCTATTTACACCTTTGATTGATAGCCTAAGGCTTCTATAATTTCCTTTGAAGTTTCCTTATGTTAAGAAACGGCCGTAGCTTATTTTCGTAATCTAACGCGTCTTCTTCTTCTTCTTATCGAATGAGAGTGGCCAAATCTAGTGTCGAGAGTTTATCAAGCCGCGCTAAGGGCCTCTGAAATGGCTTAACGACTGCCGTACTGGACAAACAGCCGGGACCTACAATTTAACATGTCATCCGTTCCACGGAAGCGCCCAAAATGGAATGCCACTTTTCAGTCACCCATCCGCGTACTTACCGAATCTAATCTAATCTATCTAATCTAACGCTGTTACCATAGGTTATCAACTATCGATGCAAGCAATGCAAAGCGAAATGAAAAAGTTTACATTTTGGTGTTTGTTTAAATGTCTAGAGTAAATGACACACCCACACACACACACACACAAACATTTATTATGTTCATTATATTTGCGCGTATATTAAAGATCCTAGCTGTTTGACATAGTTACTTACCTATCCAATAAATTACGCTTCAAAGCATTTTAAAAGCTCTTGACACAAGAGTGGGCCACTCTTACAGCAGCTTTATCTAAAGTTTCCGACCTATTAATTTCACTTGCCTCCGTTCCGAGAGCCATTTATTTTTACTGCATAATTCTTATACTGTCGCGAGTTCTTGCAGTATTTCCTTCTAATGAAATTCAATTTACCGAATCCGGATGTAAAAATGTTGAGTTCACGTAGGTATTTTGTATTCGTCGCGTTTCAAACTTGGCGCTCAGGTTGGATTTATACCCTAAATAACTTTTATAAAGCTTTCTGTCACATGTCAAGGCGGGTTCAATGTAAGTTAGATAATTTGATTCTGACGTAGATACGGAAGTTTTTCTCATACATATTATGTAGTATGTACATATGATTATGTTTGATTGTGATTTGAACCTGGAAATAAAGGAATTCGATCCGTAAGTAAAAAAAAACTGATATTATTATGTACTTAATTTATTTATATTGATATTGGTACACATTACAATCCAATTTCATCTTAATAACTAAGTTTGTTTATATAAAAAGTTCTAATAACATACGCAATATTGCCTGGCCTGTCAGCTTAGTTGGTTGTGGCTCTGCCTTCTAATCTAGAGGTCGCGGGTTCGATTCCCGCATGACACAAGTATTTATGTACTTTAAAAAAATATAATTACTTGTGTTGTGTCTGGTCGTTTGTATGTATAATAAGTATGTATTTACAAAAGAAAATTATATAAGTAATATATCCGTTATCTAGTACCCACGACACAAGCGTTTGCTTAGTGTGGGGCTAGATGGCGCTGTGTGCAATGTCCTGGAAAATTTATTAAAAAAAAAAAAAACAATTTTACGTTATCTGTTTAGATAAAGTGAAAAATAAAAAATCTAAAAACATGAAACTATTTTTGGGATATTACTCGGTTAGTTTTACAGAATCTCATAATCAAATACAA
The DNA here is from genome assembly GCA_927399415.1 of Macaria notata. Taxonomy (NCBI): domain Eukaryota; kingdom Metazoa; phylum Arthropoda; class Insecta; order Lepidoptera; family Geometridae; genus Macaria; species Macaria notata. The sequence continues at coordinate 4,092,734 of OV656737.1, forward strand.
AAATTGCATTATATTTATACAGTAAGTTAAAATAAGTACATACTTAAATATGTACATGACGTGTGAATTCACACACAGTTTTCGTACGTTGTCTGATAATCTCTAAGCCTACAATGAAATTTGTGTGGCCAAAACACTGTTCGTCGTGGAAAGATATATCTATGTGTGTGAGTGTGAGTGTGTGTGGTTGAATGATTTACGAGTAGACAGGCTTATTTCCCTTTATATTGTTGTCTTGTTCGGTGTCTTGTTGGGACTTAGGCAAGAATTTATTGCAGCTTTGATGACTTCTTCGCTATCCCGACGCGGCGAAGTTTTAGTATAGACATTGTTGCCTCTAGTGACGGATATAGATTGTTGTTGTGTATGGGTGAGTTTTTATTTGTTGAAGCTGAATTGTTGAGTAGTTTGATGTGTTGACTTTGTAGGTATGAGTGTAGGTTATAGGTTATAGCGAAGTGCTGGTCTGTATTGAAAGGGCTGCTTTCCTGTTTTGAAATTTGTAAAACCAATGATTAATACGGTGTGGCTTACAGCATTAAATTTATTTTAAAAAAAGTAGGTATTGTGTAATATAAATATTTGAGCATCTTAATACTATTTTAAAGCACACACTATATCTATCTATATATTTTTGTTAATGTGTATATGTAAGGGAAACCCTGATACGCTAGATTACTATTACCACCCTATACTTCCTATTTACAATTAATACCTGCTATTACTTCTAATAATTTTTCCCCCGGAAATTTATATATATAAGACTCAAAGGTGACTGACTGATTGACTGACTGATTGACTGACTGATTGACTGACTGATTGACTGACTGATTGACTGACTGATATAGTGATCTATCAACACACAGCCCAAACTACTGGCCGGATCGGGCTGAAATTTGGCATAAAGGTACATGTTATGACGTAGACATCCGCTAAGAAAGGATTTTTGGTAATGCCACTTTTAAAGGGGTGAAATAGGGGTGCAAGTTGTACTTCTTTATGCGAGCGAAGCCGGGAGCACCCACTAGTAAGAAATAAAATGTTAAAACGTATCGATAGCCAGTAGCCAACATCTCCATCAGTAAACCCCATCATTACTCTCAAGCTTCCCGTTTCAAGTTTACGAAGTCAACTCACATTCCCGACGTCGAGTTGGGTCTAGATATCTACCATTTACGTCGGATGTAATGCCTAGGCCATGTAATGAGCCTACAGCGATCTGAGTAGTTGCGGAGATGGCAATCTACAATGTTGCTGTTCTGTGTCGTGGTGGTCAGTGATATAGGTCTCAAAAAGAGGGATTTCAGGCAACTTAGATTAGTTAAGAACCTTTTTTGTTTATGGTTTTTTTTGTTAATGTAGTCGTAATCTGTTAATCTAGACAACAAACAAAGATACATGTGAAGTTGAGAATGAACCAGTGTCTTTTTCAGGGATCTTATCGTCGAGAACTAATTGAGATGATTATATAGCATAAATTATATATAAAGAAAATTATTTGAATGATATTTCATCACTTTTTAAATCTTAAATTTGTTATTTTTAAACCATTAAAAAAATAGTACTTTTTGTAGTTGAATATTAAACAAGAATTCTGCAATTCATCGATTCCAAAGTTTGATATTAAAAAGTTTTATCGCCAAACTTATCTGCTTTCTAAAAATAACTGTTTGCATAACCTCCAAACATATCATACCATCTTGCCAATTTCGGCCCATCGCGTGACCTTTCCCTATCTCGCCCAATCGCGCAAGTTTAGCAACTGTCACTTACAATACAAGCACTGCAATCGATGATCGAAATATTCGCATCACGTTCCTTCATACAAAAATAGAAAGAGAGAGCTATATCTTGTGAACCAAGTCGGGCGATCGGTCTCACGAGTGCAGCACTAGGTCGTGAGGAAGCTTTGTTTTCCTATTTACTAAAATGTTCGAGAAATGAAAGGAAACAAGATTAGTTTTTGCTGTGCATTTGTCCAGGGCCGGAAGGTTGCGTCAGATGATTGATTGCAATTGTTGGTCAGGTGCGAGGTATGTGTGCGGATGTGGTGATAATTGAGATGAGTTCATATGAAGCAACAATCAAGTGCTTGTAACTTTGTTGCTCTTATTTATAGAAAACTCGAATTACGTTTTAAATATAAATTGTGTATAAAGCACTAAAAATACCAAAATGAAAATGAGTTCCTGATTTTTGGTGATGTTTTCTACCAAAATGAGGGCAAACAGTTCCTTGAAATTAGTCGAGTGTGCTTTTAATAAATTGAAGTAGATACATATTTTAATTGCTAAAATGTAACGTACCTATAAATTACTATATAAAAATATTCTTTGCCAACACCCGTACTCCTCTAAATGAAAGTTTAGCGGAGTAGGAAAATATCCTGAAACTATTTCAATTCCCTCCCCCTAGACTATAAAGAATTAACATCATTTTGTGAAATGATCCAACGCCCTGTAATCATTATTTCAGTACACATAGCTCGATACTGTAGTAATTGGAGTTAATATCCCCATACGAGACGCGGATGGCTTTTTAATTGATACTCGCAACATTAGTCGGCTAAAAGGGAATGACAATTTACTGCGCGGCCGCGAAGGGTCGGCCGTTTGAAATTACGGCGCTAGTCCATTTCGGGCCATAAGCCGAGAGACGGTCGTAAAACCTTAGTTATTCCAGTTTGGGTCAAGTTGTTTGCCCACTTCTTTGTTTGTTGCCAAGTTTGTTGTGTAAACAATAGTTGTCATTAGCAGAAAGTGGCCCGTTACTTGTGCTGGTTGTTTACAAGTCTAGTTGGAGTCTTTCAGAAGTATGTATTTGATAGGAATGAATTGTTATTGTGTCAGCTGGTTTGTGCCTTAATCAGGAGACACTACGGTGAAATTTGAAACAAAAACAGAGCTTAGTTAAACTTTATTTAAAGAAAGTATTTGAAGCTAAACACATCATTTGTAATTCTAGTTGTCGTAGAACATGGGATATGATAAGTCTTTAATGCAAACACACAATAAAACGGCATGTGATTTTAGCACATGTCAATAGCATGCTTATATGGAAGAAAATGAAATCCGGATTCCTATTCCTATTAGTTTTAAAGATGTGATTACACCAACTTGCGGAAAGTACAATAATGTATTTAGTTTAGATAAACATTACAACATTCTATTTTCGTTCTAAAACCTCTTGGTATACCTACATTTCTGTCCGAAATCTCTTAGACTAACCTAATGGGGTGACTTTGCTCAATCACCGCGTATGTCTCATTCTAGTGCGGTGGCGAGACACAAAACTGCAGTTACCATTCTCGTATACTTTTATTCGAGGGTTCGTACCTACCTAATAGTGGCATACATACGTGTAAAACTACCTTTATATGTATAGAGTAGTGTTATAAGAGCATTTACTTGTGTATAGACTTATAGTGTTTTTGTACAGAGTTAATCGTAAAGTGCTTACAAAAAAAAATCGAAGAGAGATTTTTTATTTTTGGTCGAACTTGTGAAACAAATTTAGTTTAAGTAATTTATTTGTAGTTAATTTTCTCGGGAATTATAGTTTCAAACATATTTTTAATGCAAATAAGTGCGCTAAAAATTATGTTTTCATGTAAATAGCATTTTATAGTTACATAGATTGATATGGTTTATTTAAATAACGTAAAATATCTTGACAGTTTACAGAGAACCCTGTATGTTCTGTATAATAGTGGACATGGGATTTACTTTGTTATTACATTAGATGGTGTTAGGTGTGGTTAATGAGGTTTTGTTTTGGTTACTGCTGAAAATAGGTCAATGAACTGTGCATGGAAGTTTGTCTGCATACTTGTATAGTTAAAATTTGTCTAGTTAATGATCTGAAAGTCGCTTATGTTGTACATGATGTGTGGTATAAGTTATTGTGAAAAGTTTGAGCTATGTAAGTAAATAAATAACACCCATATTACAAAATAGATAAGAGATAGTCACTTTACTTCAAAACTTGCATAAATAGGCAGAATAAGATATAGTTTTATAAGCGATTCGAATATCTAAACTTAATTCCAGTGGTTTAACACTTAACTAAACAAATACAGCTGGTAAAATCCAGCCAAGCCACTTTTAATCATAGCATAATGCCAAAAGCATTAACACACTCATCACACATTTTTTTTATCATGAAGAAGGCTTACTTTTGACTACAGCCTGCCTTATGTTAAGCATCACTGTAGTCTAAGATGTAGCACGCATGCATAGAAAAAACCTATTAAAGACTTCAAGACAAAGACAAAGATATTTATTAATGTTATAACATTAAAACGTAATATTTATACTCTAGATTTGAAGACCCCTAACACATTATTAAAATAAAGAGTGCCAAACTTTAACCTTTAAAAATATTGGTATGCGATAATCCTGATGACACATCCATAAAATAACAATCAAATATTAACCAACAATTACATTACGTGACATTTTGGCCGACGAAATTCTTTTGCCTATAAATAAATGTGACACTCGTGACCCAGTGCTGCAAAGTTCAAGGGTGATATTAGAAACCTACCGGTTCGACCACTGACTGGTTGAGAATGGTAGGCTACCTAGATGTGCTAGTTTGATAAAAATATAATTAAAAAGAGATTGAAAAATACACAGAAGAATTTTAGGGTTATTTTTATAATATACTAAAACAAATTCATTTGTTTACCAAAAACACTCATTCCATATAACTCGTCACTATATTTTATCGTCAGCTTTCTAGGTCTTTTAGAATTACCTTTTTGGTATATTATCTGTCGCTCTTGAAATAAATACTTCCTTTCCTTTTTTTCCTTTTTTTAATCTTTTTATAAATACTTCACAGATTCTCGGGCCTTACGCCCGGTATTTTTAAGGCATCAGTGGGGCCGTAGCCAACACTGAGAGGCCTTTTACAATGTTATACTTAAAATTAAGTAAAAAATACAGATAGAGGATGTTAGGTATATAAAGTAACTATTGCAGACATGGTATTAATGTTAGAGGCTATTGTGTTGAGTTGTTCATTGACTTAATTAAACTGGTCTATTGTACGAGGAACGGCACCCGCCAGTTATGCCTCATTCATAAAAAATATAGCGGGTGATGACTTGCCACTCACTAAATGGGCCCTCCACAGAAGGCAGCCTAAGATGACGCCGGAAGGGCAACATTGGTGTGAGTGGCTTAGGGTGTCGAGAGGTGTGCTGCGCGTTCTCTGAGCGGTACTAGCGGCGTTATGCCCTTTAACACTTCCACCCTGGAGCTTAGGTACTTAGCTCTTGCGTCTTCCACTCCCGGACGGCCAATCAAGGCAAGCCGGGAGGCAGGGGGTCTCATTTAGCCCCCAGGGAATCGGGGTCCGCGGTGACGCCACTCACCGACGACTTGCCATAAAGTCGCCCCTGCGGTTTATAAATACTTTATTATTAACTGAGGATTATGATGCGAGCAGTTTTTTTATTTCTCCAAATTCGTTTAACAAAAACTTGTTTTTACTGCATGCAATAATGGTGCACTTTGAATATTTTTTCGTTTGTGCGTGAGCATGTCTGTCGTAAAACAATATAAAAAATAACCTGTACATGCGAATAGAAATGATGGGTTGTGGTAGCATAAAACCAAATGCGTAGCGGCTGTAAACAGCGTAACTTACTGTTCAGAAGGTAAAGCATAACGAGTTTGAAGTATTGTTTGGAAAAACTGCGCCAGTGGTGGTTGAATGCGAGTATACATTACTATATACAGCTTATAGAAATAGTTTTCTAAAGAAATAATATGTTAGGTAGTGAAAAACTCTAAAAATATTCGAAGGTATAAATATACTATAGGTATATCAAGATAAATTAGGGGAGCTACTAAAAAACTAAGTTCCTTAAATATGAGTGCTAAGAAGTATAAAAAACTAACAACAAGTATGTACTCATTAATAATATAGCACAAATAATATATTTAAAAATGTAAAGTTGATTGTACCTAGAAGTAAGATAACGACGAGTCTGTTTTGAAATTCAGTATTACTTGGTTGTGTATAACTGTGATATATTATGACATTATGGACAATAAAGGAATTCTATTCTATTCTATTCATACATATTCTAGGTCAGAGTGTTAATTCTTAGATTGCAGTTATAATTAATATCATATACCTAGTTAATATAGTAGCCAATCACAGATCTACATAATGTAAAAACATAACCTTAACGCGAATACGTCACATACTCGTATGCGTTCAAACTAGCTCTTAGTTCTAACTATACATACTACTTCTATGTTATAGAACACTTTCGACTCGCGACCTCGAGTTTTCTAATATTCTCCGGTTATACATACCTCTAGGTGTACGTATGTATAGTTCGTGATATACGACAACTTTTATTGGTGGAGTGTCGACCGCAATAATGGAGTCGAACCAAGAATCGATAGCGACTTTTAGGGGACGATTTGTTTGAGGAAAACGAAAGGGTTGTGTGTTTTTGTTGAGGTGGAATAATAAAAATACGTTATTTCTTTCTTTATTATTGTCAGTCATAACGTATCATTATTTCTTTATCTATATCATCCTAGAATACAGTGGTGCTTAACATCAGGCAGGCAGAAGTCAAACGTTGGCCTATTCCGTGTTAAAAAAAAACTATTTTTGACACAAAAATAATTATTGTATATAAAGTCCTGTGATACAATAAATTATTATAGTTTGACCATCATAACCGGCCTATGACATACAATATTGGTCATTACGTAACATTTTCAGCGCTAAGTTTGTTTTTAACCGCAACTCATTTGTTATATTTTGTACCCGGCAGTAGATAAAAAGCATGAAATAGTGATTTACATAATAATGGAGGAAAATTAACAGTCACATGAACTACGTTACTTAAACCCATATTCTTACAAACGTGTAGGCAACCTATTTAATTTCACGCGTGAATAACAATAAAACATATCACAGAGCGCCATCAATTTCAGGGATTCGTTTCTAAAAGAAAAACCGGCTAACCACCGGAACGGTTGTCGCAGCTGGCCAAATCTATTCTCAGAATTTACATTTTAAGAGGCGCAGTGGCACTACGGAATTGCATTATTCGTTTCCCGGACCAATTTCACAAAATGTCACGCGTACTAGAAAAATGCCCCGCGAATATTCAATACATTGGGTTTCAATTTGAAATTACCGCGCCGCGGATACGGATTCACTGCACCTATAAAACGTACCGGTATTGCGCTTAACTGGTATGCAAAAGCGATATCGAAATTAAAGCAATGCATGGCATTTTTCAACAAATGGGTGGCCATTGCATTGTGTGCCAATAAAATAATGTACATGAATCTAACTTGTAGATAAAAATCTATCCTAGACTATTATCTACTCTAGATCTATTGTGTTTATATGACATTTGCCGCGCTTCATTGATAAATTTTCGGTAAGTCCAAAAATCCAACTTACCTAGCGAACCTAACACTAGAGCATTTCTTCTAGGAGACATTTCCATCCTAGACCATAATGACCGCTTACTTCCAAGTATATTGAGATCAAATGCAAACCGATTTCCTTGAAAAACGAAGTACATAGTTTGTATTGGTGGTTTAATTTTTATTATTTATTGTTGATAGAGTTGACTCCACTTGAGTACCTAGTCTAGACTACGTACCATAACCTTGCTTAGCTCTTTTTAGGAATAAACGCTGCACCACTTATTGTCGACTATCGGTGCGGTGTGAGCGAAATCGAAATCGATTTTTTAATAGAACACTATCAGTTTGTCCAATAAATCTCAGTGGAATCCTTGCGGGCTGATATCTGGTGTTGCCATACGATGCGACAGCTGGCGTGGAGCTAAAACGTGTCTGCATAGGTGCAGAGAATTAGATTCGGGAATTGGTTTCCATCTCATATTGCTCGAATGTTGTTATTGCAAATAGCTGCCGATGCATTTGGGATTGGTGTGCTGTGAATATGTGGGTTGATTTGTTTTGGATCTTGGATCGTTGTCGTGAGTTAGATGTGAATGAATAGTTCAACAACTTGAAAGTTTAGGAATGATTGGTTAATTCTGACTTTATAGTTTGGTAATGGAATCCACTCCAAATTTCTATTAAAACTAAATTGGAAATCGTGCTACTCCCGGTCGCATCTTGAGACTTTAATTTAGTATCTGAATCGTGACCAAGGTACTGAATTCATAAATATAACTGCGACTCCACTCGTGGCTGCGAGCATCGAGCAATCGCCAGAAGATACGACAAATCGTATAAATTATGAAAAAAACGTGGCCTTGCCGTTCGAAACGAAGGATATATACGATAGGTAGCAAGAATATCGGGATGTTCGGCGCGGTGCAATTCCTATCTTACGAATAAACATGTAGCATCAAAGGGTTTTTGGAATGAGAATTTCATTCCGCTCCCGAAAAGGATCCTTTGCGAGAAAATCTGAAGCGAGTGTAATGAGCTTTGTACCATCTATCTCACTGTAACCCGAATCTATCTCTCTGTAACTTTGAGTTCGGCACTAAATCGAAAAAAAAAACGATACATCGGAATGCGATCCAATTTGCGAGTTTCCATGTTACGTTGGCTAAGTTTTGTGTAGCGTGATATATACAGATGTTTCTACTCTTATACGACAAGGAGTTTCTATGACATAAAGTAAATATATATTAAAACCAGATGTTTTAGGTAACAAGGTCGGCCGTCGCCTTAATTGTAGACCTAATAGCCGAGCTCGAGATCTTATATGGTGTTCTAATTCCTTCCTATACATGTTATTGTTTCCTTAAAAGTGTAATTTCCCGTTATTATACTTTTGTATTTGTACATTTATTATAATGGAAAATTGTGATTGCTCGGATTACATTTGGTTGCGTGTTGGAGCGTAAATTAAAAAAATAAGAAATTACAACAATTTTCGGAAAAGGGGACGTGTATGGTACATATATTTGCCACATAAACATATTTTACTTACATACTTAGTACCATTTTCATGTTTTATGTGTTGATATTTAAAGTAAAATATTTTCTTACGTAACAAATATGATCGAAAAACATTTTGCATAGTTTTGATCATGTTATTTAAAAATGTTAGAGTTCAGTTTATGAAAAAACTGATACGTCCCTCAGCTTTGCGAAAATATAAAAAAAAATACCAAAAGAATTCAACCAGACTGGAGAGCAATATAAATGCTAGTCAGTATTCTGTTTTCTTAACATTTCAACTTAAAAAATAATGACAGAAACAGCCTAATACGAAATTTTAAAACAACCAAAACAGTTTAAAAGTTTGTTTATTTTCCATCTCAAGTTTAGTACAAAAACGATATGATAAGCCAACAAATAATTATGTTTAGTTTATAACTTCATTACCGTTACCGAGGTTAGTTTCTACACCCACACTAGGTCTGCAAAAAATATCCTGTTTCTGAGACTACAGTCCAACAGCATCGCAGAAGCTACATCACTGCTTACAAAGTCCCGCGGAAGTGCTTACCCAGTCGCCACTTGATTTATTTCTCGCGCAGCCATTCAATATGAACTTTGAGACGGCCGCTGAAATCTCTCACTATCCTTTATGAAATTCTAAGGAAAAAACGTCTCAACTGAATCCTATACTTAGCTGGAGAGAAGGCAGAGAGGGATGGTCTTTTGATACGCTCGAGATTTTGAGGCTTTATTTAGTTTTGCTGCGGGTCGTTTGTAACTTTTGGTTTTGAAATGCTGGACGGAATGATACTTGGGCAAATAAACGACGTGAATAAGATTGACTCATAATGTGATCTATAAAGTTTATTTGAGTCTTTTTTTTATCACTTGCAAAGAAAATAAATAAAAAACTTTTATCATATCAAAACGTGTATCTGTAATTTTTTTCCTTCATATTAAGTTATTTTTTTTTCTAGAAAATGTATGCGGCATTGCACAATCAATCATCAATGTGGAAAAAAATACGTTTTCAGTTAACGTAGGTACCACACATTTTAGTCTACCAGTTGAATCAATTTTTATGTTTTTGGGTGGGTATAATTTATTACTAAATCAGCTAAACATAAAAATTTTAAATATTTATCTCATAAAATATCCTGAGCAGAGTAAACACCTAAACCTGTTTACCTGGAAAATTCGCAAACATTTTAATAAAGGTGTCAGAACCGTTTCTTATCACCATTTGGGCCCCCATAAAATGACAAAAGGTGTGATTCACACATTATGCTAACACGCACCGCCCAGAACGAAAGATTTTTTAACATAAATCATTTTTTTATTAAAACTGGCAGAGACAAAACGCTTTTTTCTCCCTTATACCTTTTCGTTGTAATGAAATTCGTGAAAAGTGGAATACTGAAGGTTTTTTTTCAGTTTCATTATGAATATAGGCCGCGGGTGCTTGCTTCTCGGGTTCAGTTGCTTTGCTACGTGTTTGGGTTACATTTCAATTATGAATGGCGGTTTAATATTCTGCAGGTTTTTGGCTTTGAATGTTGATTTCGAAGTCTCGAAAAGTTTAGTTAGTTAATTATTTCACTTCTCTTATGTATCATTTTTTAAGTTAGAAGTACATAGTATTATTGACAATTAACAACTGAAATATGTTATGTAAGTTTTATAGTAAAATTGCAAATTGAGAACGTACCTTCTCTAATGACTTGTCGACTTATGAGCAGAAGATATGAATAGAAAATTTATTTCATTCGATGAATTATTCCATTTTTGAACATTCTTATTCTCCAAAAAATAACATTTAATTTGGTAATTATAAGAGTTTCAAACAAATTTGATGAAGTTTAGTAAATTTAAATTTATGTGTTGAATTGTTTTAACAAAAAAACAATTTATCAATTATTTAGGCAAATAATGATTGCAATATCATATTACATGGCTTGACTTTAACCAATATAAACCGAGAATTAATTATTTTGCACGAGGTTTATTAATAGCCTTTTAATTTTAACTTTGTTTAAAAATGTCTAGTGTATTAGGTACGTGCTCAATCGATTTACCAAGATTAATTATGTTCAAAAAAACGTTCAACAATGATTATATCACTGGGTAAAAAACAAGTAAGTACTTAATTATTATGAACAATGTTGTCTAATGCGTTTTAAGATATTGCATTGTCAAATAAAAGGTTCACTGATCAAACAGCTGCATGTGATAACAAGTGAAAAATGCACTACTCGACTTGGAATTTATTGATAAATTCTGTATAATTATAAAAGCGATGATTTTATGCACCACTTAAATTTTTCCATATTTTCTTTTCTCACTTTCCTAAAACGATTAGAACCATTTCAATACATCTACTGAATTTCAAAAATACTATCTAAACCAACATAGTTAAAGAGTCGGTTAAAATAAACCGGCCGAAAGCCCGACCGCAGCAAACACCGCACTCTCGGCGCACGGAACCAGTTGCATGGAACAATGTAACGACTGCTTGACTCACTGTATATACATATACATGGTTATCACACTTTGACACAATTTTTTTAATGTCTATTTTGTTTTTTCATATTCTTATCGAATGAGAGTGGCCAACTCTGGTGTCGAAAGTTTATCAAGCCGCCCTAAGGGCCTCTGACATGGCTTAACGACTGCCGTACTAGACAAACAGCCGGGACCTACAATTTAACGTGTCATCTGACCCACGGAAGCACCCAAAATGGAATGCCACTTTTCGGTCACCCATCCAAGGACTGACCGCGTCGACCTTTCTTTCTTTCTTTCTGAATGTATATTTTTCTCGGATTGTGTGATCCTCAGACACGTCGGTTCCCTTAAATATATTCGTCGTACTCTCGTAATTCCGACTCCAAATCTACACATAACTTGAAAATCAGGTCGTTGCCTAATCTTCTATAAATAAAATACAAAAATTTTGAGATCTTTACAGACTGTCTTTAAGTTCCTTTACCATTTATTACCAGTTAACTTAGTATATGTAGCACAGGTCATAGGTTGCAAGGATGGATATATGAATTTCAAAGTAATAAGATGTTTTAATTTTGAATCCATTTGTTTATTGACGCTTCAGTTGTTCAATTTTTCACGGCTTGACTTGCATGTTACTGGGTACAGATTAATTCAATATCTCGATAACCCAGTAGATCGGTGAGAATTTGAGACTGCAGGTGCATCTCCGGAGCCTTTTATTACAGTTCCCAACTCTCGGCTGAAACTTCGTCGGCGCTATTCAATAACTGGAGATCAATTAAAAACTAAGTGCCGCCAACTCGACTGTGCGGTAACTTGGCGCGTTTGTCATTGGATTTTATATTTTAATTCCGGATAAGCATCTTCGTAGTTTAAAAGATGGATGGGAGACTTTTAGTGGCAGAGTTGAGGATTCGTTTTGATGTTATGTTATAATTTTTTAGTTAAAATACAACTTTAATTCTAGCTACGGTGCTATTTTGAATAAAGTTTGCAGGAAAATGTTTTTTGTACTTACTGGAATTATACAGCAGAAAAAATGTGTACAAATAAATGTATTTAACCATGAAGAAGTAGGTATATATCTTTTATCAAAACTTGTGATCCAATTACTAATAAATCTAATTTTGAACAAATTCACATTTAATTTCGGCAAAAGTTAAACCGACCAAATATTCATTGGTAAGCATATTTCAGGCCTAAACCGTTATTAATCCAATGTTAAGTCAATTAGGCGCCGAGTCCCTTATTAAAGGGCGGATATAGGTGGATATAGGTATGTATAAGTGCTACAGGACGCGTTGGGTCGGAAACTAAAATCGCGGCGGTCCCGGCGAGACCCCCGGACTAATGGGCGGCCGGTATAACGAGCACGGGAGCACTCTCGAGACACGATCCCGCAGCGCTCTACGTACCGCCTCTAAAACGAGTTGTGTATGTCAAGACTCTTATCGTTTCCTGAAAGCTCCACACAATTTCCAGCAGAACCAACTCGATTTTTAATTGATTCGCGACGACCACAAAAACAAACGACGACGACAGCACTGTTTTCTCGTTTTCCAATTCGCATAACTTATGATAATGCTCCACAATTACTCTTCTCCTGCACAGTTCAATAAACGCATTGTCTTTTTTGTCCGCAGATTTTGGCAGACTCCACGCAAAGGTGAGTTTTAAATAGAATCAAAAGAAACGGCACAAAAGACTTATTTTATCTTGCTCAGTGGCAAATGGGAAGCGACGGGAGGGAAATATCATAAAACATTTTCAATAATAGACGTCGTTTGACATTGTCTCTTTTTGCCATTAATTCTGCTATTGTGAGTGACGTTCTATGGTTGACTGAATCAATCAATTGACCCAAATAGGGTCGAGTTGAAATTCGGGAGGGATCTATTCCATCCAAATCATTACTGGAAACATTATTACTGATACCGGACTAATAGTGGAGTGACCCTCCGATCGAGTCAGCCGATAAATTTAATGGAACCGCCCCATAACGCACAGTAAATAAATCGATTTAGTAGTTTGTTGTAAAGGCAATGATGTTTCAACTCCCTTTGATAGACTAGAATTTAGTGCTTAAAAATGCCACTTAAAAGAAGTGAACAATTAACTTTGTTCCATAAGTATGAATTCAAGTTTTTTCTAAAGCAAACGTCGAAAATGAAAACGTTGTAAAAAATACTTTTGAGTTTTGATATGTAACCGGCTTTCATCTTTAATGTGTTCAAAGCATAAAGAAAAACATGTCGTGTAAATAAGAGGACATATTTTAAGCGGTGTTTTGTTTGTGTATGCTTCTTACGGCTTACATCTCTATGAACGAAGGCGGTGAATACAAATTATTAGATGAAACATTTATATACGTAAATGGAAATTGAGAGTCAAAGGTAACGCTAACAATAGAAATACCGACATTAATAACATAGCATTAATAATATCTATACAAAACCGTACGTTTAGTGGAGTTATATTGGGGCTTCTATTTAACGTGTTTACAAAATGGAGTCCTTTGTGATGGAATGTAATAGGTATTATAAATGTTATTATGTACTAGGTATCCTGATATACATATGTAATCTCACCAGATCTGCAGCTTAAATTATGTACTTACATAGACTAATATTAGACTCCTTAGTGACAAACAAAGAGAAAAAACATCATTTTTACATGCAAATTCGTTTATGACAGACAATTTGTTATTGTCGAATTTCTAAAAGTCGTAAAACGAAATTAGTTACAGTATGATCTCGGTCACCTATGGTATTTCTCAAATATTTTTTTCCCCAGAATACGATAGAACTGTGAATTGTCCAGGTTTGACATGGTTCTCTCTGTATTTTAAGAAAAAGGCCTGAATTTGTCATGGTTACAATATAGACTCTTTTTAAATAGAACTTAATATAATGAACATGTGTCTTCCGTGAAAGAACTTGGGCGCCCACCAGGATGTATACCGTGGTTAGATACATATGTATGTATTTGCCCAAGAAAACTAGCGTCACGACCCTCTGGCATGAGGAAATACGACTCAAAGAGAGAATATACTATATCGTTATCATGCTATACATATATGTATGTACCTACATACATAATGTAGTACGTATGGTAAAATACTTAGGTCGTCGAAATGTCCCGATCGCTTTGTTTACGTCTACCGGGTCGATTTGTCGAATTGAGCTTCATTCCAACTGACATTCAAGTGCATTAAAGTCAATAGCATTTCAGAGCCACTAAATCAAGCTCGAATTTGAGGTCGACGCCCTACCGCCAGGATGTCTGTACTTATCTCGTTCGCTTTATCAAATGTACCAACGAATATACGAATTTAACTGGACCCTTTTATAAATTTAAATGAAAAAAAGCTTGCGTTGTTTTGTTGTACTGTATCATAATATGTACCTATACATACCTACTTGACCAGTGAATGCTCAATTGCCCGTTCCACTAAACCACTACCTCCGTATTTAAAATCATGAAAATCAGACGCTCCGTTGTGGCGCGAAGAAAGTATAACAAACTTATATGCATTCAATACTAGGTTACTTACACTTTTTCTTTTAATCTTTCATTTCATGAATTTTAAAATTCGGAGAAATAACTTTTTCCGTACATTATATCAATTTATGATTTGTTTGTAAATTTTGAAAGGTAGAATAAAGTTGCTCGTATTGACACATTAAATCCGCGGTTATGTGTTAGTAATCTGTAAAGTAACATTGTATAATGGTAAGATATGATAAGTGACATAAATTACAAATGGTAGCCTACATTCTGACGCACCACAAAGCTATTAAGCCTGCGGTCTTGCAGTTGTTGCAAATGGTTTCAAGGCCGTCTATCGACGCTGATGACATTATAACTCCTAGCTCATCCAAAATAACTTGATCCATCTTCGATATACAAGTGAAAACATTGTGAAGACCAAGATACAATTGTCGAAGAAAACACTTTACCCAGATCTACAGAGCACGTGCTCATTACTGCGAAGCTCGAAGACACGGATCACGTTACGATGGTCCTGATATAAAAGTCGCACGTTTAAAGCACCGCTACTGAACGTTAGAATAATCTGAAGCTCGCAGCAGCCACTGGTTACGACAACGGTGCCCCATCCGGGACCGTTTGTGGCAAAATGACCCACTGAACTGATTGCAGAAACTCGCCGTCATACATATAATATTGTGAAGACTTCTAACTACCTATCCTGTCATCTTTAAAATTAATTCTGCCATAAATAAAAATGTCCTGCGCAGATCGATGAGCGTTTTTTAAACGTATAAGTAAGTCTTACGTCTGAATACTGGCGGGTATACATAAATGATTTCCATGCACGTAATGATGACGCTTTATTACAGTACTATATAGGTATTTAATGAGCTTTATTTAAACTTTAAATTTGGTCACTGAGAGCGCCTTGGTGTACTAACACATGGATTATATATGACACATGTGTGTAGAAATTTCTTCGTGATATAAAAGACCGTCTTCTGGATGCAACGCCGGTGCTCACCGCGAAAGTTGGCTACAAAGAATGCATTCTGATGTGTAGCTCGCGGTTGACTCTTAAAGTTTTACATTAAAAAAGTTTCGCGCGAATACTTTACAGCTACGACCCATATTTTTATTGCGAACAAGAAAATGTACAACGACGTGGAAGCGGATGAGAATGTTTTATTACCTTCACAGGGAAACAGGATATTAAATATATTGTTTCGTCTTTTTTAGGCTAAACAATTTTCACCGCTATACGTAAAATTTCAATTATATTTTTGTACAGCTACCGGGTGTACTCTGAGTTATCAAAATGGGTCAAATTATTCCTATTTTTGAGCGTAAAAATATCGAATATTTATGATGTTCGTCATATCAAAACAAATTTGGACGGCACCAAATTAATATTGCGCGTACAAAATTAATTTCCATTCTAATTTATTGCGCCGGAACCAATACGAAAACGGTTTTTTGATGATAATTTTAAATGTGATCCGTGTACTGATCTCCAATTTGAATTTATGAATTGGAAATACGATGCGCGCTCGTGTAATCGAGTTGGCAATGAATATTGTGAGATACGCGATACGTCCGATGGATTCGTAAGCGTTGGATTTATTGCTTGTTTTTATTCACAAAGCTTCGGATAAATGATGCCTGTTGGAGTCAAATATTATCCCCACACGTGTTGTTCACACTTTCGTCCTGCGCAACTAGCGGCCATTTATCCAGATACCGTCACAGTTTGATATATCGCGCCCGCAAATAGTTGTATTCATTCAGGTATTTCTCTCGGGGAATAAACTGTGTAAGCTAGGTTATTACAGAGACGTCGGTGTGTCTAGTTTGTTTATGCTCACCATTTTCCAGTAAAATTCGTATAATCTGATAGCTTCAGTCTGAGATCGTGTTTGGAGCTTCGCTGTTTGAGCACAATGGAATAAATAAAGCACGAATACGCGTCCATTTTGTCTCTAAGCAATACTATTTGGTAACAATTGTAGTCGCAAGTTAGCTTTAGATCATGTTCTAATTGAGACCGTTGTTGTAGCATTGTATGAAGCTAATGGTGAAGCTATTAGGTTGTCTAGAAAGCTGATAGTCAATTATCTAGATGGTTTAGAAAGATATGCTCATTAGACTTTCAGTTTTACTATTCTATACCTATAAGCATAGTTTTTTTTTCTTCTTTTTGACACAGAAATGCAATAAGTTATCCAATGATTGCCCATTTGTAGGTCACGATCACACCGTTAAATGTACGAAACCGCTCAAATCCTCGCATTCATTTTTGTCTGAATGGGCATCATTAAAATGCCTGTGCGTAAGCCAAGAAGAACCGAATACCTGCAACAATGCAAGATGGTAGGTATATAGTTTTTGTCAGTATTTAAGCTTCCTGCATTTTGGAATTATTTTGGAAATATTTTTGGCGACGCTAAATGACATGAGGATATGTTCTGTACTTGCTATGACGATATATTATTGTGTGTTATATTGTTATGTTTGTGTGTATTAGGCATTATAAAATCGCATGCATAACAAATTAGTACAACAGATTTACTAGCAAAGTTATATAATCAAAAAGATATGTTTTACAAATTTGGGAAATTTGAGAAAACTGCACATCAATTCCATCGTTATTCCTAAATTTTAGTTTAACATCAATCTAATCTCCTTATAACGCGTAAAGTACTAATTATATTATCCAAATACTACATAAAACTAATTTATTTACAATAATAAAATATAAAAACAAGTGAAGGAAAACTAAACATACTACTTCTAACTACTACAAAAAGGGGCACTTAGAAAATCTTTAGAAAAGCCTAAAGATAATCTAAGTGCTCCAGCCCACTACCAGAGGGCAGCGTACCCAGCATAGTGGCCGCATTACCACGCTGGATGGCAATGCTGATACGTTGAGCCAGAAAAAGGCCAGCAAATACTTGCGTCATACCTATAAGTTACATGTACCTACCTACTTACCTTAATCTGACACAATCGTGATCTACCAAACCTCCACCAAAAAGCCTTACAACTGTTTTTTTCCTACATCGTGTTCGTAACCGCTTATTTTTCGTCTTTTTTGCCCGACTCCGTAATGGATAGGTGAAGTAACATCCGCGGCGCGGCCTCGACCGCAGACGAGGACCTTGGATGATGAGCTGGTCTCCGGATGGATGTGGCACGACTCAGCCGGGTCATGGAGCGTGTTAATAGTATAGGTTTAACTTGAATAATGTACAGTGCCACTACCTAACTAACTGCAGGGTGTTTCACAAAATCGGAACGTTTCCGCTCGGAAACGAAACGCCACTCGTAGACCTAGGAAGTAATTTTAGTGATTGGGGTGGATGACTGTTATTGGTTAAAATAAGTCAGTTTTAACGTCGTTGATTGGTAACTACCATGTCTCGTTGATTTCAGCAAGCGTAACGTAGGACGAGTTTAGGCTTATTATGTAGGTATACTGATATTGTATGCCTAATTTCATAAGAGTGTCTTCCGTATTTCAAACTAGAACCAACAATATTGTGCAATATTTTTTATGGAAATTAACGGGAAACATTGCTATTTCGTACAAAACTGTCACCAACCTGAAATGAAGTGTATGGAAAAGTAAAAAAAAGCTAGGAAAGTGCTCTTAGTAGGTACTTACGTACTAAGGCTGTTTTAAAAGTACTTTGAGCAAATAAAAAACGATTAGCCTGTACGCGTTACTGGAAACTTTAACATAGAAACCTTTCTTGTCACCTGTATAGCCAAGATGGTCTATGTCACGGCACATAATATTACTTCTTTTCCGTACGCATTAGGTATATAATATAAAAATAAATAAATAAAAAATATAATAAATAAATATTCCGGGACATTACACACAGCGCCATCTAGCCCCACACTAAGCAAACGCTTGTGTCGTGGGTACTAGATAACGGATATAATACTTATATACTTTTCTTTTGTAAATACATACTTATTATACATACAAACGACCAGACTCAACACAAGTAATTACATTTTTTTTAAAGTACATAAATACTTGTGTCATGCGGGAATCGAACCCGCGACCTCTAGATTAGAAGGCAGAGCCACTACCAACTAAGCTAACAGGCCAGTCCCAAATAATATCCCGCCTTCGGCTCCTCGTGTTTTCTAGAATTGTGAATTCGTAGAAAAGTCTGCTCACATCGTATGTTTAATTGGAAGCCTCTGTACAATAACTCTGTATAAGTTTAAGTACGTCGGGTCACGATCCGGTGGCTTGCGGGAAACGGATGGATTGGCCTTAGGTGTTGATATTGCAGTTAGTTGATATAATAGCTTGTTTTATTGTTTGTAGATGTATCTGTGTTTCTCTGAGTAATAGTTAGAAGAACCTAACGGTAGTATCCGGGATGAAATCAAATACTCATTTGAAGTGCAATATGTTTTTTATTATATTTTATACTTTAGGTATGTTGGTTCTAGGTAACGAAAATTTGAAAAATCGCAGGTAAGTATGTACCTAGGTATATCGCAATATTTACGGTGCTAAATAAACTGATCTAATACAGAAACATGATTTACAAGAACTGTAAAAAATGCTATTACGCTCAGACATTTTCATCGGGCGCGTGCAATAAAATAATGAACTCATGTAAAAATGCGCTTACTTACATAGATTTATCAAGTAATACATTTAATAAGGCAGTTTCTACACTAGTTTTTCTGAGATGAACAATATTTTTACTAGAATAATGCTAGCTATACTAGTAAAATCTTCACTAGATCAGACTCTACGAGTGTTTTTCTTGTCTCATTTTAGGCCCAAAATATGACACGTAAAACACTGAATTTATATCTTCTTGAAAAGCTTTTGCACTATCCGTCTGCCTCTTCGACTTTTTTTTAGCTAAAACTGGTTCCTAAGAGCTTTTTCATGTAGTTTCTTTTTTGCGCAATCTATTAAAGCAAAATGAAGATATTATTAAATAAATAAATAAAATAAATAAATATTCCGGGACATTGCACACAGCGCCATCTAGCCCCACACTAAGCAAACGCTTGTGTCGTGGGTACTAAATAACGGATATGATACATATATACTTTTTTTTTTTGTAAATACATACTTATTATATATAGAAACGACCAGACTCGACACAAGTAATTACAAATTTTAGAATTCATAATTACTTGTCTCATGCGGGAATCGAACCCACAACCCCTAGATTAGAAGATATTATACTTTTAAATTAGATTAGATGGATGATAATAATGGCACTGTTTAAGGAAAATATATCTAGTATGGGGAATTTAATACGTATAAAAATGTGTAGATTAAGTTCGAGATATAATAAAATCAAAGTAATCATGATTTTTTGTTATAACATACGTAACATTCTCCTGGTAAACTTATTTTGACGTACACTTTGTAAAGTGTCTGCATAAACAAGTAAAATCATTTTCACAACGGTTTGACACAAAAAAATAAGTCTTTAAAAATGATACATCCACAACATAAATAACAAACGTAACTTGAAAATAACATTTATAAAATACTGTGTTAACAACAACATTCTAAAAACTAACATGTCAGTATTTTTTTGAATCCAATATGGGTACGGGCTGGAGACCATATGTGGCGCGCCGCAGAAGAGGTCTATGCTCAGCAGTAGGTGGACACAGGCTCACATAATGATGATGATTATTCCATACTAGCTGTGCCTGTGACTTCGTTCGCGTGGAATAGTTTTGGGCAACCTCTTCAGCTTTATAAATTATAGCTGTTACCCACGACTTGAACCGTTTTCGCAGCGCACGAAACGGAAGTCCTCAAAGATGAATAATTTTCCCCGCTTTTTCAACATTTTCCATTGTTTCTTCGCTCCTATTAGTTGCAGCGTAATGTTATTTAGCCTAAAGCCTTCCTCGATAAATGGTCTATCCAACACAAAAAAAAATCAATTCGTTCCAGTAGTTCCTGAGATAAGCGCGTGCAAACAAACAAACAAACTCTTGAGCTTTATAATATTAGTATAGATTAAGTAGTTTAGACTAAACTACTTTTACAAAATAAGTAGTCAATACTGCTGGTAGCACTAACACAACTCCAAGACAATACCCGTGGCCGTTTTAATCTGGAAAAACAACGCAGTTTGTGCGAACACGCTTCACTAGCAGAGCCCGAACTGACCGGGTGATTCGTCAACGCCAAACTACCCTCAAACGACCGGCCTAGACAAAAATAGCCTGTAAATGCTACAAAATAAGGTTTATTATAGTAACTAAACTAGATTGTAGCTTTTTCATGTCACTTGTCCGGCACGGTGGCGTTGCAGCTAATCTCCTTGTTTGGTTTTGTTTTTAGTTGCAGCATGCAGAAACAGCTGCTTGTCGAGATTCGTGTGCGACTTTTGCATTTTGTTTGGCCGTCTTTGTTATGCCGCGTTGTTTGCCGGATGACAAAATGGGCGCGTTTTAGCGTTTAAAAATAAAGGGTTTCACTGTTACATACATTTTAAAGGGAATATAAGTATCTACCTAAGTTTAATTAAGTTAATTCTACAAGTTAATGAATGTAAAGAATTTTAAGACACCTTCAAACTGCCATAGTTTCTCTATTAGTATAGCAATTTAGGCTTAAAAGTATGTATGATTAGTCAAAGTGAAGTTAGATTAATTAGGTTGATGCAATTATATCTGGGTAAAATAGAAGTCACTAACATAACAAAACAAGATTTCAAATTGAATCGTCTCTATTTTTAGATTTATTATAGGAGACAAAGTCAGCCCATCTTTCTCGGTAAATAGGTTAGCGCTTGACCTCAATTCATTGGTGCGAAATCGTGGCCTGCGTCGATTGCTAATGAAGACTATGGAAAGAAACACTAATGACTGACTAGAAAACTTACTTACTCTTATTTACTTACTTCATCTAGTCTTACCAAACATATAGTAAATGCTCTCTTTTATTTCTTCGTATTCATTTTGCGTCAGATTTTGATATATATTTTTAATCATAAGATATGAGATTGCGTTTGACTGTACTTTACCTGATGGGAAGTAATTTTTTCCTTTAATTATTTATTAAACAACATAATTACATGATAAATACACCTCGAATAAAAAAAAATTACGAACACTAAATATATACAACCTAACTAATGTACAATAATAAATAATGTAACGTAATAATGTAATGTGTGTAATGTATGTAATTTCAAAAGGAAGCGTACCCAAAATGCTGGCTGCATTGCCCCGTTGAATAGTACGTTTGGTTAATCTTATTTAACTCCCACCAAATAACCGACGCACTATATCAGTAGCAACACGTTCACGATTGCAATTCGAAACATTAACCATGGCAGAATAAATTCAGCCGCACCGTATATCGTAAATTTAGTTCACGCAGCAGTATCCTGGCTCGCTCCACCTCTTTCTATTTTATCCTTGCGGAGCAAAGGGTGGAGAATTTAAGGTTATCGGTTATTCCAGACTGGCGCTATTACTCGGAGACTCTAATGAAAGTACTTTTTAAGATGTTGACTTCCCTCCGGCTTGCCGGTCTCCGAAGTTTATATCAGACTTGGAATATTTGAGGGTGGGAGAGTGGAGTTTTTTTTCGCTTACGACTATTGAACTCCAAAGTCTACAATCTAGAGACACATAATATCTATACTAATATTATAAAGCTGAAGAGTTTGTTTGTTTGTTTGAACGCGCTAATCTCAGGAACTACTGGTGCAAATTGAAAAAATATTTTTGTGTTGAATAGACCATTTATCGAGGAAGGCTTTAGGCTATATTAATATGCTGCAACTAATAGGAGCAAAGAAACAATGGAAAATCTAGAAAAAACGGGGAAAATTTTCATCTTTGAGGGATTCCGTTGCGTGCGCTGCGAAAACGGTTCAAGTCGTGTGTAACAGCTATAATTTATAAAGCTGAAGAGGTTGTTTGTAAAAAAAAGATGATGCCCAAAATAACTATTCCACGCGGACGAAGTCGCAGGCACAGCTAGTCATATATATCTGTGTTCGAAGGTAAAGCATGCTTATGCAGAATCCTTACGACTCTGGAAGTTAAACAATGTTACCTTTGACGATAATCCAGAAAAAGAAACAGTATTTATTAAAGAACCGGCTCATACTGAGCGGTTCCGAAACCTGCGACATCTATGTATTTTGGAAAAAAAATAAGAATAATGTACTACAATATTGAATTTTATAGTGCTACAATGTACAAGTATTTACAGGAATAGTTGTTAATTTGTATCTGCCGTTAATTAAAGCAGTTTTCTTAGTCTCAGTTCTATGTAAAGTGTTTAACTTATTGAACACTTTACATAGAAATTGCTCGCGAAAAAAAATCTGTT
Organism: Macaria notata; assembly: GCA_927399415.1. Lineage (NCBI taxonomy): Eukaryota > Metazoa > Arthropoda > Insecta > Lepidoptera > Geometridae > Macaria > Macaria notata. The sequence goes on from OV656737.1 coordinate 4,116,014, forward strand.
AGCAGTACCTTCAAGAAAAACGTCACTTGAGATATTTGGCTTTCAAAGAACGGCTGGATTACTGGTTTCTTCAAATTGAAATAATTATGTAATGATTCTTGGAAAAAAATAGCAACCGTGGAAATGTATTCCAAGTATAAAATAGCTGCGTTTTGAAACCTGTTTAGAAATAAAATAAGACCATAACAGTAGCTAAAGGTCTTTACTTGACTTGCCATTATATGATTTCTTACTAAAGGTGGGCATTTTATTTCTATTCATAAGTTCACTTTAAATTTTAATAACAAATAATAAGATATGTAAAACGGGTGCTTCATGGAAATCAACGCATTAACTCAAGGCTTAAGTTTTGAATTTCAACACCTAACGCATAATAATTATAGTGTTCCATGAAATAATAATAACTATACTATGCATAACTTTAATGACAAAGAACGTATTTTTTTTCACGACGGGGAAATTTTCCGAAAGATACACCGACCACAATGGTGTGCAGTCGGGTTATGAACGATTTTTACCCACTAAAACCCCCCAGTGGCTGGCCTTATGGTTTTGTGACGAAGACATCCGGGTACTCCGTTGGGAACTAGCTGGATCCCCTCATTTAAAATAGAAATAGGAATAGAACAATCTATATTAAGTCACACACAAATTCTTTATTAAATGTTATATGTTTATTAAAATACGAAAAATGTTATTCCCTGATATAGTTGTTATATTATGTATTGTGTCAGCCGTATGTTATATTCTAGTATTAGTGACAACCAATTTCATGTTACACCACAACTTATTTGACGTCAACCATACCTGTACCAACAAGCGACACGTATGAACGTTCCCATGGTGGCACAATGTTCGATAGGTCTTTGTGGGGGCGCGTCGTGGCGCAGGTCAATTAAGCCACTGGCAGGCCCTCTGCCGGCGGCAATTCGTTGCGGTCTGCTCTGCGGTCTCATTATACGGTCCAATCGGTATATGCCAATGGACGTAGGGCGCGCGGTGAGTGTTTGTTTTGGGTACGAGTTTATTGGGAAGCATTGGAAGTGGTGGAGGTGTGGGAAAAATATGAACTTGTGCTTTAATAAAACATCAGAACAATAGAGAAATTTACAAGAAATAAGTGAAAAGGTAAAAATCATACCTTGACATTATGAGAATAAGTGAAAAATATTTCGAACTATGCATTGGTTAACTAGAAGGTACACTTTGTAATTTATAGATATTTAATACAATAGTCAAAACTGCTTACTTCAGAATAGATTCTACTTAACATAAAATTGATTATTTGGCACAAAGTCAACAAAATAGAAATCTATATTTTTCATAGTAATGAAAAGCATATTTTACAGCATTGTTGCTTACCAAATTGTGACCTAAACAACAATGTTTGGGTACGTTACTTATGTTGCTGTTCATTTTTGTACTGAATGCAGTAAGTTAGATGACCAAAATAAATGTTGCTTTATTTATTTTTAGCAGCCTCGGGAACAGGTGTGTACCTTAATGGCTGTGCTTTGTTTAAATGCAATGGGAATGTTGCAATTTTGCCAATTGGAGGTGTGATGATGATAGAAGAGTATTGTATTTACGGCAACCAATATTATAAATAGGTGTAGAATAAATGGATATGATTATGGCGTAAAAGAATGTGAGGAAGGCTTTGTAATACTATGTAGGCACATAGGTACTTGCATCAGTATTGTTTTATTGCGACGATTTTTCACGAAATATTTATTACTAATTAATGGTTATCTTTTTAATCATAGAACCTATGGCTTTACTGCAAAAATAAGATGTGAAGGCTTTTGTTTTATCATTTTCTGAAAAACACAATCAACGCGGTTTCTTGAAAATAGATGTTTTTAAAAGTAGCTATAGCTTAAGTTAAATTTTTGTAATGGATAAAATTTGAGAATATTAAAATTTATGCACGAAAATAATGATCGTGTCGTAATATTAAATTACCAAGATAAGAAGGCTTTTGACTGATATCGTATTTTTTATTGGCACAAGATATTATTTTGTTCTTAGCGCCTCCAATATATTATTGGAAGAACTTCGAATATAAGAAACCATTATACATATATGGTACTAGTGAACACACCCAGCATTGCTCGCATTATTTCAGGATAATACGTAGCCTATGGCACTCCTAAGACCTCATACTACCTACTTACCAAAAATCATGATGATCCGTTAAGCGGTTTTAGCGCGATGAGCGTTTAAATAAACAGACAAACATTATAAAAAACTGCTGAATAGCAGTATAATTGTATACATAGTTCTTGTATTTAAAGAATATTACCCTATATAAATATCTCAGTTTATTTTCAATGCATATATTCCTTAAAAGCATTACAGCATGTGGTGAGATCATTAAGATATTTTAAGCGTCGTTTCAGTGCCTGAAGTGCCATTTAAGTAGCTGAATGTCTGACTGCAGGGTATATTGACACAGGATAAATGAAGCAGAATGATGTTTTGGAAAAAAAAACGTATTATGTAAGAATTAAATGTATTTCATGTTATAGTTATTGTACATATACTGTTTATTCTTTTGAAATTTCATTACTTCTTTTACCCTGACGATCTGGTTTTGGTTTTAACTTAAATAAAGCTTCAAAATAGTTTTAAACCAAACTTATTTGCATGTTTTTAACGACCTAAAAAGAGGTTATCAATTTTTCTGAAAGTTGTATTTTGTGTAGCATTTTATTTTTTAATTATTATGTATGATAATAAGTGATTCATTCAAAGTCATGTTTGTCGTTAGCTGTAACCTTCTTGTCTTGTTTTGATTACAAAAACAGTAAGATGATTGTTTGTTGATATTTTTTTTCTTTAGTCAAAACAGACAACCCTAACATTTTACATGTTATGACTAGACTCTTCAATATAACATCAGTAGATACGATTTGAACATAATGACTCTTTATTAAACTCTATTACTTTATACAATAAATAGTTTTAACCGCACATAACAAAAATATCAAGCTAGTAGTTTTCCGGAATTTGTGATTGATTTTAGAATGAATCCAAGAGCCCGGGGATTGAATATGCACGGGTTCAGGTTAATTAGAGTACAAGAAAAGAAGCCTATGCTTAATTATCGCACATTGGTGACAATGTGCGATAATTGGCTTATGTTGATGATAATGAGTAAGGGATAAGAATTTAAAAAATACCAAGAAATCTCTGTATCATCAGCACAGTGACTCTAAAATTGGTGACAGTTATACAAAATAAACCTTACATAAGAATAAATCTGTTTTTTTAATCGTGAAAGTATATAAGTAATGTATTATATCCTTTTTTTAATACCCATTTCACAAGTGTTTGCGTAGTATGGGGCTAGATGGCGCTGTGTGATATGTTCCGAAGTATATTATTTGTATATTATAATTTTAATATTTTAAGGCGAGTGTAGCTCAGCGGTTCCAGTGTCTGCTTTTCATCCAGACGTCCTGATTCCCTGATTCGGATCCGCCCTTACACCAATGACCTGTCAAGTTATGTGTGGATTTGTATTGGCTTAATGGTGAAGGAAAAAATCGTGACGAAACCGACATGTTTGAGGACCACAATATCCAAGGACATGTGTCTTACGTGGAAGGATTTGGGCGCCCACCATGATGTATCTGCTCAAGAGAACTCCCCTGACGAATTAGTTCTCCGGAGGAGTCACGACTCTCTGTCATGAGGACAAGAGAGTGATAATTTTTAAATTATCCTTCTGTAATATTTTTGTTCTATGCGACATGATTGCCTTCGAACTAACACATGCGTACTAATGCAAATATTTTTTGCTCCGCACATGCAACAATAATGCCAAGGACGTTCGTTCACTCCATGTGCCCCTTGTAAAATACTATAACCGATTGTTTATGGGATCTATAGCATATAAGTAAAGAGTGTTTGTTACTTGACTGAATAACATATTATATTTGTATCTAGTTATAAGATTTAAATATTTGCGTATTTTTATATCAGGCAAACTTTGGCGAAGTTCATACCCGTTACAGTTCAAAAAATTGGTTCTTTAAAATAAAATAATCTTTATAAAATAGATCAAAATTCAAGTATTCATTGTAACTCGACGTAGATTATTATATGTGTATCATTAACCTTAAAAATCTGTGTTAAGAGAATATATTGACACACACAGGGCTTAAGGTCATAGGTCATGACAATTATTTAGCGTAATACTAGCTGAACAAATATTCATGATACACTTTTGGCATATTTCAACTGAATGCATGAAAAAGATATACATTGACATATTAACACCAATAGGTACTTTCGACCGCGCCGAAATTCATTATACCAAATATACACGGTTGCCTTAGAAGGGCCTTCATCCATGAAAGCCATTTGAAGTCGTTCGTAAGATTCTTCCGGTTTCAGGCGGCACTTGAAATCGTATAAAATCATAGCGCGATAATTTTCCCGGTGCAGTTCCATTTTTTACTGAGACACGATAATTTTAATTAGCTTGCAAAAAAATGTGGATAGAAAATTTGAAACTGGAATGTGCCTCTTTTTACTTATAAATAATCATATTTTTAAATAAGTGTCGCTGGGGAAACTTTTGACCCCCGACTCCAGTTAAGGGTTAAACTGGCCAGTCTCTCATACGTAAAAACTTTTTTTCGCAAAATTTTCTGACTGGCCTGGTACATGTAACATATCTGTTGAAAACTATTTACCAGGTAAATATAATGCTCGCTATGTAAATATGTTTGCAATTCACATGCCGGCCGTAGTTTTCTGACAGCCGCAGTATGGCCGTATTGCAATAACCGCAACCTGCCGTAGAAATATTGGCTCGTTACGGCAAATTAAATTAAAATGACATTACCGTATAGCGAGCTTGCAATGACATTGGTAAATTTACACTGTCATACTGGAAAATAATGGTATTAAAGTTAATTATTGTGATTGAGATTGAGTAAATAGTATCATTTAACGTACTTATATACTTACTTGGTAAGTACCTAATATAACCGAGGAGTTTATTATGAAGGCAGCTATATAAACAACTTACCCTCCGAAATCTTACTGCAGAGCAGAGCTGCGATTTCAATTGGTGGAAATGAAAGAAGAGTATTCTCAAACACCTCTCTGAGCTGGCAAAGCACTACAACGCGTCTAGCGATTGTGGTATCCATCAGGTGGCCAGTTTTCTTATTTGCTAGTTCAATAAAAAAACGTATCTCTTCCTCTTCTTTTCTCTTCTCTTTTCATTGTCTTTTGAACGGGAGCTTATAAATGTTGCTATCATTCTTCAGTAGGTTCTATAATATTTATTTTCTTTTCTAGAAGTTACGACTACTTCTTACCTGTTCGAATCTTACTCCTTTTCTTCAAAACTTTTAAGTGGATTTGTTTACCAAGTGCAACTGGTAATAATTTGTCAGAGTTATTATAAAATAGAGTTTTAGCTCAGAAATAATAATAATAATAATATATATCTTTATTGCACACCAACACAAGTATATAGTACAAAGTAAAATATGAACAAATAATAACGTACAAATGGGCGGCCTTATCGCCTTAAGCGATTTCTTCCAGGCAACCTTTGGATGGACACGACAAATAGAGATAAACAGAGTCAGAGGTGTACTAATTAGAAATACTCCGTGCTAACTAATTCAGTTGGCGGTTTCCGGCAACTTGTGATTAACTCTACAAATTTTGACATACCTTGGCTCAATTCACTAGAATACTGATAAATAGTAACTTTTAGCACTTTGTCGAAACAAAACTCGATCAAAACCACGCAACGATTATTCTAAAGCGTTTTCTTTGAAAATAATAATCGCTGCAAAAAACAAAACACAAACCTCTCAGCGAGCGTTCTTCGTTCAAACTTTTCTGTGCGTTCGTTCTCTTGAAAGAAAAAAAAGCGGTGAAGAAAAGTAATTTAAGTCGGTGTCACCGCCAGTAACGGGTGACTTCATACTGAATGCATTAAACACGCGGTCTTAATACGTGACTCTGCTTGCCACTAGAGATGTCGCTTCGGGAGATTAAAAAAGATGGGGTATCCGCCCACTTTATTAATTACGTACTTACGTAGGTACTGTTTGCTATATGAAAATTGAGATGCGACGTGTATGTGTTCTTTGGTACTCTAAGTGTCTTTGTAGCATTATTATTTCGAATCTATCGTTTAATGTAATTTTTCCGTGATTCTATATACTTACTGAATTTTTGCTCAACCACCTCAAATCTTTTTTTTTATATATTGAATATATAAATATGTTTGACATAGTTTTTTTTTGTTTACCAATTTTTTTTTAAATAACGTTAGCATAGCAGGCGCTTTTTTATTACAAGAAGAAATGCAAAATTATCGTACAACCCTACTATTTGTGATAAATTTATTTTAAGTATTTTTTTTGCCGGAAACACGTGCTTACTTTTCTTTGTTCATAACATTCGGCTTCTCATACTTATCACCTCTAACGTGACCTGCCGCAGCCGGTCCCGCCACGTTATGCAAACTTGCTATTTTTGCGGCTAGTTTTACATGCGTGGGAGTACTTTATAACACCCTCGAGAAAGACCCTGTAATATGGTACGGTACTCGAGACATTAGACCCGATGAACACCTTTATATAACGAAGAAATAAGTAGCAGAATGCCGTCTTATTTACCACTAATATTATGTAGGCAAACGTGTCTAGACAATTAAGTATAAAAAGATAAATTACGAATCATGAAAGTAGTTTAGACAAGAAATTAAGTTACTATGATATTTGTCTTTGATACCGTAATTATTTAGTGTAAAGTAAAGTGATATATAAAGAATGTAAATAAAGTACATACATATGAAGTGATCCCGGAACAAAAGTAGAAGAAGTAAGACTACTCCTACTTTTAACAACAAGGGGTTTACTCTACACTAAATAATTTAAATACAAATATCACGGGTTACATCTGATAACAAGTTTCTTCGTGGCCGAATACGCCACAAGATCATTCATTCACAAAAGTCATATATGTACGTCTTAAAAAATACTTCCGACGTTCCTGATTGGATCCCGCGTGTCAATTTAAAATGTTCGAAACAGTATCACAGCGGAAATATAAACGGAAGTTAAGCGTCTTGGTTATATCGTCTACGGGAATATATCCCAAGGATATCGCTTACTTTGGCCAATGCGTAAACTTAGGTGATAGTGGGACAACGGACGGACGGCGTGAGTGCGAATTATGTAGATGTAACTAAATTATGTGCGCACGGGATAAAGTGTTCCGAAATAGGCATAAAGGAACTTAGAACTGGCAAAAGTTAGTGACGTTTAAGGTGCCTAAGTGTTTCAATAACTTTTTGACCCGCGTCTCATTGTGTTTGTGGAAATGTTATTTTATGTTGTGTGTGTACAAATATGTTTTGCTATTGTTAAATAAAATGTTATTAAATTTTGTTTTAGCGCTTGCTTGCTAATCAAATTATACTAAAGTGAAGTAAATTTATTAGTTAAAAGGTAAGCAATATTAATACATTTTTTTTTATAAAAATGTAAGGATTATGCCTTATTTACAAGTGTACCTAATAAGTGAAATATAAAACAATATCTATAATTACACGTTTTTTATATCACCGAAAAGGGTTACGTTTGACTACAGCCTGCCTGATGTTAAACACCACCGTAGTCTAAGCACCCACGCTTACCTAGAAGAAACCTATTTACACTGGGTTCGAATACTCCTGATTTATAATTTACGCTTAAAACTACCAAGCTTAACAGCTTAACTCTAATCGCTCCGGCTAATCAGTTTTGCGAACAATTAATTACCCATGGCAATTCAATGCACCATTCAAACGTTAAAAAAACTGGTGCATAAGAACGGCGTCAACACAATAATGCTAATAATAATTCAGACACAAACAATACGTGAGAAAAATCGTTTCATAAGTGCCGTGGGCGTGTGCCGGAAAATTATTGCGCCGCAAAGCGTTGCCACAGTCGCGATATACCAGATAGACTCGTAAATAAATGTTCCAGGGCATTGCACACAGCGCCATCTAGCCGCACACTAATAAGCAAACGCTTGTGTCGTGGAGACTAGACAACGTTATCCTTTTTGTTGTACACCACATTCTTCTTTTTCCTGTATGCTTATTTCTCTCCAGCCAAAGGTTGCCTGGAAGAGATAGCTTTCGGCGATAAGGCCGCCGCTTGTGGCACTAGTTAAGATAATAATTTGTTTTATGCACTGTTCGTTTTTAATGTGTCAACAATAAAGAGTTTATCTATAATACCGACTGACGCTTTAACTTGATAGGACTGATTGGTTTGAGCATCGCTTATTGATTTTATTGCTAGATGGCGCTGTGTGATATGTCCTGAAATATTTATTAATTTATTACTCATTGACTAAACAGTTTGTATGAAGATTAGATAGCAAAGGACGTGTCTGGCTTATTTCGTCTATGAATCGCCAAAAGAGCAACGAATAAATATGCGAATAGCGAAACAAACTGCTTTACCCCGTAAATATGATGGTGATAAAACAGAACTCAACTTTAGCTAGGTAAGTGTGCGAAATTATGACGACGTTGGAAGATATTTTCACTTAACTTTCAGTGTTTCTGAAATAAATTTGCTTATTTATAACGCTTTGCTATTTTCTGGTAGCTTTGTTTCTGTTGTATAGCAGACTTACGTCATATTTACGCTCTAAACAGTGTATTAAAATTTTGTTTTTCAACATTAACTCAAAACAGCACTAAAAGTACAACTTCTTTTTATTGAACCAGACTAGCCATCTTTGCTGTCGAGAGTTTATAAAGCCGCCCTAAGGGCCTCAGAGATGACTTTACGACTGCCGTACTAGACAAACAGCCGGGACCTACAATTTAACGTGTCGTCCGACCCATGGAAACACCCGAAATGGAATGCCACTTTTTTCGGTCACCCATCCAAGAAGTGACCGCGTCGACCTTTTGCTTAACTTCGGTAGTCGCATGCGGTTGCCTTCGCTAGCTGCGCTTCGGGAGCTACGGGTGTAAGTGAAACTGTACCTAAATATCGTTTAGTATTTAGATCCCCAATCCAACAAGCAGTATACAAGCAGTATTAGAAATCACAACTCAATCAGACATTACATAGATATATATTGTACGCCGCCTGTTTACAATTGTAAGTTATGTCCATCCAAAAGGTTGCCTGGAAGAAATAAGACGATAAGGCCGCCCAATGTGCAACACTTTAATTTATGTATGTTTATTTCTGTTTGTAATTTTTGTGTTTTTATGGTGTACATTAAAGTTATATTCTATTCTATTCTACATTAACCATTTATTCGACCAAAATTTATCACTTGTACTCCTTTATGTAAAGACACCTAAAATGGTCTCAGACATACAAAAAGAGTTTAGTATATAACAAATAGTACTAAGTATATACCGTTAGCTATTGAAACAGGAATCGACATGTAGGTAGGTTGTTTTGACTGCAGAGTTCAGGGTCATTCTTGTTTCTATTGTCATCGAAGTCCGCAGAATATAATGTACCTATCTTATTATGTATGTATGTGGGCACTGATGTACCTACATATGCATTGAAAGGAAATAAATCGGGTGAAAGCGAATCCGTGTCGAATGAACGAAGCCTTTTGTCTTCAAATGGTTTCGCATTAGACAAAAGTAGAAAAAAACTCTTGTATCTAATTTCTTTAGAAGAGTTATTGCTATTGTTAGTTTACTGTCTAGGTCTTTACTTACGCCTACGCTTTAAGCTAAACACCACTATCTAATTAGCATTTTGAAAAGTTTGTAATATATTTTGGTAGACAATGTGAAATAGGAATGAACAAGGTAAGAGTTTATTATGTACCTAATCTTTTTAAAATGAGTTTTACACGTGTGTGAGTTTTAAAAACCATGTACATATTTATAAGTAGTCGCAAAGGTTTTTTTCGAATATTTCGAGACATTGCACACAGCGCCATCTAGCCCCACACTAAGCAAACGCTTGTGTCGTGGGTACTAGATAACGGATATAATACTTATATACTTTTCTTTTGTAAATACATACTTATTATACATACAAACAACCAGACTCAACACAAGAAATTATACATTTTTTTAAAATGCATAAATACTTGTGTCAGGCGGGAATCGAACCCGCAACCCCTAGATTAGAAGGCAGAGCCACTACCAACTAAGCTAACAGGCCAGTCAGTTTTTGACATTTGTTAGGTTAAAATATTAAAGTTAGCCACTTTGTAGAAAGAAGATGGTTTGAATTTGCTCTTGAAACATTAGAATACCATATCATGTTGTTAAAATTAACTATTACCCTTCGTTTTTTTGTGTGTCTGAAACACCAGCACTTGTCGGTGTCATCCATCTGTGAAATAATCTGGTATAAATAATAAACCACCCAAAAAACCTGCTGACCATTATGCTGACCAGCCTGGAAGAGATTGCTTTTAACAATAAGGTCGCCAGCTGTGGCACTAGAGTAGTTTCTGTATGTAATTTTATTATTATTGTTTTATATGTGTGTGTGTGTGTGTGTGTGTGGGTCTTCAAGACGAAATTCGGGTTTGCCAGCCACTTGAGAGCACACGCCAGAAAGACATAGCCAGGGTCGCCATCGTCGGATACGACTGGGACGACATCAATCATCAATCAATATGTGTGTGACAATAAATGATTAACTATCTATCATCTTCTTTCTGCAATGAAGTCATGACCCATAGAAATGAATAATAAATACAAAGTTCTTTAATGAGTGTTTTAACCTGTACTTCGTTCCATTCTGCAACTTATATAATAAAAAAATTAAATACATTTTCACCCATCGGTTCGATCAAATAACTTTTATTTACATTAAATTTATGTATTACATAAATTTCTAGTTCAATCTCGATACAACTTACGTATTTCTCGAAGGGAGATGAAACGTGATGTAAAATGCAGCGGTATTAATAAATGAGAAACTTAGATCGCGCACGATCTTCATTTTGCAAAATGTAATAAGCTCAACTTGAGTAAAATCGGTGATTTTATAAAAGTTGCTTAGATTACAGTGAAGAGTTATGAAGGTTGATCAGACGGAGTTATCATGATGCCAATATTTTAGGCAATTTATCTATCTATACATATAATAATATAGCTGAAGAGGGTTGAAATTCTTAACATTAAAGATTTTTATAAAATATTTGGTGATACTTTAAATTGAAAGCAGAACACGTTCTAACAATTTCTAGAAATTTAGTCTGCTTATCTGTGTCTCTGTTTATTAAAACGCTCATCATGCAAAAACGGCTGAGCGGATCATCATGTTGTTCGGTATGTAGGTAGTATGATGTCTTAGGAGTGTCATAGGCTACTTTTTATCCTGAAATAATTTTAATGACACCGCGGGCGTTCACTAGTGTTAATTATTTTCATGGTTTGGATAGAAAAAAAGTTGCTAAGAAAATATTGTCATAAAGTACAATTTCACAAGTGTGTATATTGAATCTACATATTTGATGTCGTATTCATTTTTATTTTTTTTAATTTTACCCCAAAATTATTTTTCTGAAGTAAACAAAGCTTTAGCTTTGTAAGTACAGGTACGACTATCTTCGAGTCCCGTTCGTTTCCTAATTAGGGGACACTTGATTAGATGCGACATGCGATTCTCTGGGTGGAGTCAATTGGCTTACTGAGACTTTTAATCAATTAATGGTTCTGTCCCTTGCGTTATGTTGGTCTTTTACAAAGTCAAAGTTAAAGTCATTTACTTATAAGAAATTTCTTACAAGTCAGATAAAGTTGTAAATGTTGTAAATTTATAACAATCATAATATTTGCACTTATGCCTTTTCTAAACTGTTGAATCGCATAGATTTAATTCTACGCGGGAGGCATAACCCTCAATCATGAGGAAATACGATTCATTGTACGATTATTGTGTTAAAAAATTTTAAATTACGTATTTCTTTTCTAATTTTAATCACAACGCAACTACTAAATACTTACCGTTATAAATAAACCTACTCCCTAATTACTCGCGTGTCGCTTACCATCAACTAAATAGCTACCACTTAGTGAAAAATTCTTAATCACAATATTACGGAGCCGAGTAAATAAAGCACTCATTCAGCTCATTTAGCTAATCAAGGAATAATAGCTACAAGGGGCAATTTTAAAAACGTCGGAACAAAAGCATTTTTCATTGCCATTTCACCACTTTACGACGTGGAGCTAAAGTGGCTTTTTAAAAATAAAACCTAGGCTATTCCCGCTGCGAAGCAATATCCAGTTAACTATGCGCTAATAGAGGAAAAAACTGCTCTTGTGATAGTTGAGAGAATGCATTTTGGAGTTTTATGATGCTGGAAAATCTTCATGCTTATAATAAGATGTTAATTTAAGTTATTTTCGACACATCTGTCGCTTTATTTTATCTGTTGATTTATCTCTTTTATTAATCTCATGTCAAATTCAAAATAAATAAATTATAATAATTAGTAATGTTAAATTCGCTGGGGGAGTTCTCTTGGGGCAGATACAGTGTGTCCACACTGCCCAGGTCCTTCCACGTATTTTGTGATCCTCAAACATGTTGGATCAACAATTTTTCCTGGTACATTTGTTCCATGGTTTCATACGTTCCCAATTTCTCAGCTTTATTTGTTATCTACATACTGTATATCACTTTAATTGAGTACAATATTAGTAAACAGTTTTCATTAAAAATAGAAACCAACTTATCATTTCCTTATAATATAATATAAAAATAATATTATTATTAATAATGAATTATATTACTGACGAGATTTAATAATAAGATACATATTGTACATATGTAAGTATTTTGATGTATTAATTTTATAACATTAATAAATATCTTTATCTTTTATCTTATTATTGGACCATATATCACATAACCATAGTTTATACCCTAATTAATTGATCGCTACCTCATTACTCGGCGTAAATCGTTTGCTTTGAGGCAAGCATGTTTTGTCTTCGGAGACTAATTTAGAGGTCCCTCGGGTATCGCTCGGTGAAATGCGCGGAAATTGAAATAAGATGTCTGAAATAGGGCGAATTAGACTTTAAATTATGTGTTGTAAGGGTAAAATTTATCTAATAGGAAGTGAAGACTTACTTTATCTTTTAGTAGTAGTCAATAGATTTTGAGAAAATTAGACAACTAAGTAATTTCACTATCATATTTTTTGTAGGATTCTTGGTTATGCAAGCTTAATCTAATAAGAATTTTTCAATTAATAAATAATAATAAAAATTAAAAAAAATAAATTAAAAAAAATAAAGAAATAATAAATAATAATATTATAATAATATTATAATAATAATAATAATAATAATAATTTATTATAAATAATAATATTATAATAATTATTATTAATAAATATTAATTTTTCAATTAATTTTTTTTTTTTTTTTTGCCGCCGTCCACTCTCTTCGGACTTTTCTTCACCAAAATTGTGGAGATGTGTTGCTGAAGGTGGATGTCAAAAACGCTTTCAATTCGGTAGACAGAGGAGCGTTGTTGACCCAAGTGAAAGACAAAATTCCCGACCTTTATAATTTCCTTTGGCAATGCTACGGTAAGTCATCGAAATTGGTTTACAAAAAGTATTTTATGGACTCTTCAGTTGGTTGTCAACAAGGTGACCCTCTTGGACCGGCCATTTTTAGCCTGGCCATACATCCCATAATTCAACGTCTCAAGTCCAAACTTAATGTTTGGTATTTGGATGACGGAACTTTGGGAGGTGACGTGAACACCGTCCTCGATGATTTCAAAATTTTGGTAGACGAATTTCGTCATGTTGGTCTCGAGTTAAATTCAAAAAAGTGCGAACTTTTTGTTTGCGATTCATGTTCGGACAAGGATTCAGTCATATCTAAATTCAATGATTTGGCACCGGGTATTTCTATTCTAGACAAAAGTTCACTTCGCCTCCTCGGTTCACCGATTCTAGATGAGTCGTTTTCTCCTTTCGTAGAGGACAAAATTCAAAATTTCAGGGACACTCTAGGCCGTTTGCTCAAAATTAACGCCCATATGGCGTTTACTATTATCAAATATTGTTTGTTTGTTCCAAAATTCACTTACTATTTACGATGTTGTCCATTGTGGCAACACAATGGGCTCCTTTCGAGCTTAGACAACATCGTAAAGGACACACTAGTTTCGGTTTTGAATGTGGACATGGATGACAGGACATGGTCGCAAGCTTCCCTACCTGTACGGTTAGGAGGTTTGGGTGTCCGCAAAATTTCAAGTGTTGCTTTACCAGCATTTTTGGCTTCTGTCCACGGTACTTACGAATTGGTCCAAAAAATCCTCGCACCCGCTTTAGGCCCGTCTGGCGTAGTTGTAGTTGCGCATACGGACGAAGCTAAAAATGCTTGGCGCCTGGCCTGTCCAAACACCGATTTTCCTACAACACCTCGTTCCCAGAGACTGTGGGATCGGCCGATCAGCGAACTAGCACGGAAATCACTTCTCGATACGTGTACTAGTTTCGCGGATCGCGCCCGCATCCTTGCGGTCAGTGTGTGGGAATCCGGTCTTTGGCTGCAGGCCATGCCCTCTTTTAATACAGGTAACCTTTTAGATCCGACAGCTTTTCGACTCGCGGTTAGCCTGCGCTTGGGTGCGAGGAGCTGTGAACCGCATCGCTGCCAGTGTGGTACTGATGTCGACCAGCTCGGGCACCACGGCCTCTCATGTTCGAGGAGTGCTGGTAGAATTAGCCGCCACGCTAGTCTGAACGACATCATTCGACGGGCTTTTTCCACTGCCAATGTTGCAGCTATGCTCGAACCGAGCGGCCTAGCACGTGACGATGGAAAAAGACCTGACGGTATGACTCTTGTGCCATGGAAGTTGGGTCGGCCCCTTGTGTGGGACGCAACTTGCGTCGACACATTGGCGCCGTCTCATCTGTCTATGACACGGTGTCGGGCTGGAGCGGCGGCTATTATTGCCGAGCATCACAAGAGACGCAAATATGCTAACCTCGGCCGAGGTTACATCTTTGAGCCTTTTGGAGTCGAGACTTTGGGGCCGTGGGGTCCGGGAGCCCATACTATTTTCCAAAACCTCTCGGAGCGCTTGGTTGACGCGACGCGTGACCAAAATGCTGGCCTTTTTCTGGCTCAACGTATCAGCATTGCCATCCAGCGTGGTAATGCGGCCAGCATGCTGGGTACGCTGCCCTCTGGTAGTGGGCTGGAGCACTTAGATTATCTTTAGGCTTTTCTAAAGATTTTCTAAGTGCCCCTTTTTGTAGTAGTTAGAAGTAGTATGTTTAGTTTTCCTTCACTTGTTTTTATATTTTATTATTGTAAATAAAAAAAAAAAAAAAATATTAATAAATATTTTATTATTGACAACATATCTTTTGATAAATTTGATAAAATTAACTCCTTACCTTTAATTATTTAATTTCACTGTCATAATGCTGAGAAGGAGGTTTTCTAGCAAACCATACAAGAACCTATAAAGTTTATGAACAGTAAAAATGTCCAGTCAATCCTGTTCCGTGCTTCCTGAAACATCATTAGAAGGTCAAGTTTACAAGAAGTCAGGTCAGCATGCGGTCATTGCACGTGTAACAACATTGATATATATTCTATACGTAATACTCTTATTATGGTTAAGGTATCTTAGCATTTACAGGAATATGCAAATTCTATTCCTGCCTTATCAATAGAACCTTCGTGCGAGCGTAGCACTTGTAATATTTTTTACTTATTTACTTACTTATTCAACTAATCAGAATCTTTGAAAAGTTACAAACCCACTTTACAAAGTTTAACTAGGTACTTAGCGCACATTAAAAATAAATCCAATTTGAAACAGTGAAATGACTGTTTGGGCCCAGACGTGAAACCATGTCTGAGACCCTAAGAGTGTTTTAAAATATCTCGACTCCATAGTCGTCCACTCACACAACTGACTTACGAAGCACAAGTTACCAAGTCGTGAGGTCAACAGGATACGGTCATCGAACTGGCCCCTGTTGCAATCCAGCCGGGAGCAATCTTCGGTTTATGCGACCCGACTTGGAATCACGTACAGGGATAACTTTAGCTAGCTGTTTTACGCTGCCATTGGCTATTGGCGAGCGTGATTTTGTAGCGAGGATGCCTTGATATGTGTAGTTTATGATGAGGTGATGTAAAAAATCTGTGGCTGATATGAAATGTAGTAGGTATACGATACATCTGTTTATTTGTTTTTGTGAATTTAAATTCTAGAAGTTTTGTAGTGGGCTTGGTAATGCGCAATTTATAAGTAATGTTTTTTTTTCACGGGTTTCATAGCACTAATAAAACATAGTTTCACAATTGTCTTTGTTAATTACCTAACTGAAATAAAATATCAAGTCTCATTTTATACGGTCACATCAAGTTAAAAAATGTAACGTAAATTCTTATTTAAATCTACGTATCCTAGGCTTATTAGACAAGCGCTGGTTGCTATGCAGCCAGCATTATGCTGAGTTGGGCCAATATATATCTTATTTAAGTAGTTATATGTATGTATTTCTTGGTTGTATTTGTTTATTATTTGCTACAATAAAACATTTTCTTTCTTTCTTTC
This sequence comes from Macaria notata, assembly GCA_927399415.1. Lineage (NCBI taxonomy): Eukaryota > Metazoa > Arthropoda > Insecta > Lepidoptera > Geometridae > Macaria > Macaria notata. Next base: position 4,132,612 of record OV656737.1, read on the forward strand.
TTATTGGCATGTGAAAAAGAATGCAGATTTCTGCCAATATAAGATATAAGGATACGAAGATATACGGATCCTCCAAAAATTTATTACAAAGATTTCACTACATCCGAGATTTTGCCGATCCTCTCGAGAGAATCAGCGGAATTACCCCGAAATCCTTATTTACATCCGAAAAGTCGAGTCAAAAACTCCAGAGAGCAACGTCACTAATGTAGGGTTGAAAGAATTAAATCAGTCACATATATTATATCATTAATCAAACAGTTATTAAAACAGTAAAAATACTTTGTAATTAATTCGAACTAATTCGTAAGGGGAGTTCTCTTGGGCAGATACATCGTGGTGGGTGCCATTCCGGATCCTTCCACGGAAGACACGTGTCCTCGGATATTGTGGTCCTCCAACATGTCGGTTTCCTCACGATGTTTTCCTTCGCCGCTTAGCGAGTGCAAATCCACACTTTACTTGAAAATACAAGTCATTGGTGTAGGGCCGGATCCGAACCAGGGTGCGTCTGGATGAAAAGCAGACACTGGAACCGCTGAGCCACGTTACTGTTCCTAAACCCAAAGAAATCCCTTGTAATAAAATCAAAATACTCGCTATTAGGTATAATGGACAGCCCTAAGCCAAGTCTGTTAACAATTCATTACCTCCAGTCAGCGAAGGGGCGAATGCTAGCTAGAAGGAAGCCCGTTTAAAATTAGGTCCATTTTTGGTGACATCCTTACAAATTGCCAATGAGCTTAATGGCTCGTCGGCCAAAAATAAACTTAAATTACTTAGCGACGGTGAATTACCTTCTCTTTGCTAATTTGAGTGATAGTGGTATTAGTGTTGCTATATTTAGAGAGAGTTCGTGACCTTTTTGCATATAAGTGCGAAATAATGAATCTTTTTAAGTGATGTGAAAATGTTAAAACTTTCGTGAGACATTTTATCAAAAGATTAACTAAAACGGTTTTCACTCACGTAGTAACATCGTCTCGCCTCCACCCCCACCACCACAGGCCCCCGCGCCCGTGTCCCGGCGGGCCGCTCGCGCGGCGGCGCGCAGTCTGCGTGTTGCCGCGGCCCAGGACGAACGTTCTGAAGATGGGTGTCATGACATCCGAAACGCGTAAACCATTTACGCGATTTACACGTGAGTGAAAACCGTTTTAGTTAATCTTTTGATGTGAAAATGATTCTATTAGTAGTAGGTACGAAAAAAGAGTTGCATACTTGATTCTATATCTCTATTTATGAGTATGTTTACACTATGTGTATTGTGTATAAATATACACAATGTATACAAGCGTTTGCTTATAGGGTTGGATGTGCTGTGTATATAAATGTTCTTTTTATCGAGTGAGAGTGGCCTACTCTAGTGTCGAAGGTTTATCAAGCCGCCCTAAGGGCGACTGCCGTACTAGATGAACCCGGGACCGGGACCTAAAATTTAACGAGAGATACCAGAGTTGGGCACTCTCATTCGATAAGAAGAAGATTTATATACTTGCACAATACTAAATCAAGCAAATGAAACCTTATCATCGTGCTATTAAGTTGCTAAATTAGTGGCAATTTTCCTTAAAATACGCTTGTCCTAAATACGCGTCAAATCCCCGAATCAATAGCAAGAAAGCCCGACAATACCCACCACGTTCAACGAAAACAAATTCAATCCCAAAACGCTAGACTGACTCAATTATTACGAAAAAAATGAGTGCAGAAACCCAATAAAGTACCGCAAGAGTTTGATCTGTCAGATTTAGGAAATTAAACCCAATCGCAGTCCGTCAGGGGTTTTATCGATTCAATGGAAAAAAAGAAGAGAACGAGAGACTTCCCCCAGAGAGATTGCCAAATTGGGCCATTTTATCTTTGCGGGCAATGACACCACGCCCTATCAGACGGGTCCTTATATATCGTGTGAATAATTCCGCTACACATATCAATAAAAAAAGGATTTGTATTTGTTTCATGTGTCTGTAACTTGTTATAAATTATGAAAATCCTTTTTTATTTTTGTTGTACTGAGGCAAAAGTACGTGTATGAGTATTTTAGTGTGTTTATTTGGTTTTCTTTCACACTTAAATAGCTGCTCTAACAAACAAGTACTTATAGATACAGTGATCAGCTAATTTTTATCTCAGTAGTACAAATATAGGTTAGGAATCTGTGTTTCGTGAACGTGGTACGTTTGTTTGCTGTGTACTACCACGGGGTATCTCTATTCCCCTTGAACTATAATTTGTCGGTCTTCAAGTTGAGAGTAAACCGGTTTCTTCTAGGCAAGCGCACTAGATCGTAGATTATAACGTTGCTTAACATCAGGCAAGTTGTAGTAAAGCGTAAGCCTATCTCATGTAAAAATTAAATAAAAATCAGATTATAATCAGAAGATATGTAGACGGTACAGCTTGTATAGAAGGTAAATAGGTAGTTATGGATATCTGCGTTATGTTGTCTCTGTTTGCGGGGCCAGAATGCCACTTCGCTGTTTGGTAGACTCCTCTTATAAATTGGAAACTTTTGTCGTTGAAAATGCTCTTTGTTTTGACAAACCGCAGGCGCAAAGTTTATTTGTGGGATTTTTCACCGTCATAGATTAGTACGGTTCTATTTTATTAGATAGGTATTACACAAATGAATTGAATTTTAATTTTAAATTTGTGGCTTATTTCTTAGTAACAATTTTTCATCAAAAAAATGGTAATAAATCTTACCGCTTACGTTTTATAACAGCCTGCTTGATGTTAAGCACCACTGTAGTCTAAAATGTAGCATGCTTGATTAGAAGAAACCTATTTGCTCTAGATTGGCAGACCACTGGGCTAAAAAAAAATGTATTACATAATCTATCAGTAACATAATCTATGCATCCGTCGTCCGTTATTCCAATATTTTCAGTGGGTAAAGTAATTGGTTTATTATCGTAAAAGATCTCTTTCAGGGAAGTGTCCATTAACGGCGTTTTGGGCAATTGCCTGTCGATGATGGCCCAATGATTGCCTTTTGAAATTGATTATAGGCTGGCGGTCGGAAGCAGTTTTGTTTTTAATAAAATTGATGAGGAACCGAGGCCCGGGATACGGTGATGTTAATTGTTTGAGATGTTCGTTTTATAAGGGTAGGTGATATACTACTAGGAAGGATTGTGATAAAGACCTTGGATACGATTTCATATACAGTATCTACTCTAGATGAGTTTCTGAAATCAAAATACTTAATTATAAAAAAAATATCATCACATTTTGACCTGTAACATTGACATTTATTAATAAACTAGCTGTGCCTGCGACCTCGCCGCGTGGAATAGTTATTTTGGGTATCATATTTATTTTTGCAAACAACCTCTTCAGCTTTATAAATTAAGTAAAGCTGTTACCCACAACTTGATCCACAAGTCTGCCGCTGCCGCTACTGGCCGCTCGGGCGCACGGCATGGCAACCGACGGTGTGAACAACTCGTTTGCGGGGCTTCCTTTGTCGCGTTCAAATAGTTTGAACAATTTTGAGTGTTTGACCCCTGAAGTTACGATTAATCAAGTGGATTGGGTCGAAGAAATGGAGCCTAACACTGAATGGGAGATAGCGGGACGCAAAAAAAACGACAAAAGGACTAGACCTGAATCTGACGATGAGGATGTTAGGACCAGCCAGAGGAAAGCAGCGAGGAAAAATTCGCCTATTCATCGGGATAATGAAGGTAATGAATTGAATGAAGTAAGTTTGACCTCTAAATCACCGCTGCCTAAACAAATGGCCTTAGCTCGACTCCTACGAGACGCTTTAATTAGTAACGTGTCAAGAATTAAAGTAAAAAGTCCATACCGAGTTTTGATTGAACTAACCGACAAATCTGAAGCTGAAAAATTAATAAGCTGTCCAAAACTAGTGGAGCTTGACATAAGAGCACAACTCACGCAAGAAGGAAATTTCTCCTACGGCCTTGTGAGAGGTGTAGACTTGGAAATGAGCGAAGAAGATATTTTGGCAGCATTTGAATGTTCAGTGGACATTGTTTCTGTTCGACGGCTCATGCGGATGAGTAGTGATGGCCAGTGGGTGGCTAGTGAAACTGTAAGACTTTGTTTTAAAGACTCAATTTGCCCGGAATATGTATTCGCCTACGGATGTCGATTCCCTGTTGAGAAGTACGTGTTTCCTGTTACACAATGTTCTAATTGTTGGCGTTTCGGTCACCCTCGTAAATTCTGTCCAAGAACAAAGCCATTCTGCCCAAAATGTGGCGAAGACCACACGAACTGCGAGACAGAGACGTTTAGGTGCGTGAACTGCAAGGGTCGTCATATGGCTTTGGACAAAAAATGTCCACATTTTTTAAAAGAAAAAAGAATAAGACTAGTTATGAGCGAACTTAATGTGACCTACAAAAGAGCTCTCGACATTGAAAAGAAAGATTGCAGAATACACGAGCACAAAGTTCTTCAAGACGAGTATCCTGCACTTCGTGAGGTTAGTCCAGTGAGGGGCTTCACACCAGTTGAACCTACAACACCTGTGTCATCTACCAGGCCATGGCCAAGTGTTAATACCGCGCAGAAGCCAAAAGAATCAGTAGTTTCCCCGATTCTTGTGAGCAAAACAAAGAGAAGCATACTCAAAAATAAAAAAACCTCCGTGAATGAAAATTTTACAGCTGATTCTACACTATCAGGCGGTTCTAGAGGAAACAGTCATTTGAATGAAGACAAAAATAAGAAAGAGTGGAAATTTGAATGGAAGAAGATTTTTGAAAATATAAAAGAAATAGTTTTTTCACAGAAAAATATGGAACAAAAGATTGCATTAGTGGGTAAAGTTATCTTTGAGGAAGTAAAATCGTTTTTGACACACTTATTTTTAGAAGGAGAGATGCTAAAAAACTTCTTTTTTAGCTTCTATGATGGATAGTACAAAGTAGTAGTAAGTAGTACGGTCTCACGTGTGTCCCATTATTACATGTAGCCCCGATATAGAAGCTATACATGTTAAAATATTGAACTAGTTTATAAATCTTTAAAATTGTTAAGGTGTAATGTATGATATTGGTTAAGGTATGATGGGACTGACATGCCAGTGTTGGCCAAAGCCCCAATAAATAAAATTATGAATTAAAAAAAAAAAAAAAAAACTTGATCCATTTTCGCAGCGCACGCAACGGAATCCCTCAAAAATGAATAATTTTCCCCGTTTTTACCAGATTTTCCATTATTTCTTCGCCCCTATTAGTTGTAGTTCTATAGTCTAAAGCCTTCCTCGATAAATGGTCTATTCAACACAAAAAGATTTTTCAATTCGCACCAGTAGTTCCTGAGATTGACACGTTTAAAGAAACAAGCAAACTCTTCAGCTTATCTGTATTAGTATAGATTATCTAGTATGTAGGTGACACAATATCTTCAAATATTTTTTTTTTCATTCTTTACTATCAGATGCAAGCAGCATTAAAGCAGGACTATGCGAGTCCTACTTTGATTTTTTAATGACTAGCAGCTAGTGTCACTTAACTACTCTACTATTACTTATATATTACGATGATCCGTCACTGCGTTGGGGCGTGAAAGAAAATAAATATTTAAATATTATCTTTTTTTTTGTTTTCTCTTCTATACATCTTACATACATACCACACCTACATACATTTTGGCCTTTTTTAATATGAATTATTCGTCGCTAAATGCGACATTCACTGTCATAAAACCAAGCTTTGTTCACACTGTCACTGGCTACCTGCAAAGCCTCGCAGCACAGGCTGGTTCGTGAGTGGGTGGCCGGATCCTGCGCGGGCGCAGGTCACGGTTGCGGCGCGCACGCAGCTCTGCGGTCTGTGTCATTGCAGTGGATGGTGTGGTGACGACATTTGCTTTTATTTCATTTGTTTACGTTTGATTAGAATGAGTACTCATATTTCTTGGAAATATGAATATTGCTTTTTATAAATGAATCTAGTTCATTTGTTTATGGGTGGTTAGAATGTAAAGTCATATTTCCTGTTAAATATTAACCTATTTATTGCTCTTTTTAAATGAATATGGTAGAAATGTCGCCATTGCGTGCTTTCATTGTTTTCTACTAGATCACTTATAAAAGGCAAATAGTCTGCATAGCGTACATAGATTTCAGTTTTATTCGGTTATATTTGAATCCAACTGTGAGCCTAGACATTAATCAATCCGTTGAGTACCTAATCATAAGTAATAAATACTTTTTTAATCTAAAAATTTATATATCTTTAGGCAGTAAAATGCTTATCAACCTTCACGTTATTGCGTGAAACATTTTTAAAAATGCTATTTATGTAACAATTAGCATCTAAAATCTCTCATAAATTATCCGAACTTCTTCTTATCTAAATGTTTTATTTTCCTCACGAAAAGCTGGAATTCCGTTCACATTGCAAACACGACTGAAACCGCGGGCGTAGCACTCCCATTCACAGTTAGTAAAGCCTGAAAGGCTTTCAATCGGCCTCCCAGAAACTAAGGACCTGCACTTTAGACTTAAATACGTCCAATTTGTACTGGAACAAGTTAACAACTCAGCGCTTGCGATAGAAATGCAGCGCTGTACCCGCTGACTTGCGGAATTGTGGAGGGTTAGCACGCCTGGTTTTGATGTTTCATTGTTTGATTCAGATTTGTTGTATGATGAATAATGGTCAAATTATGAGCTGTTGCATTATGAGCCGTTTGTTTTTTTAAATATTTATTAAAAATATAATTATTGTGATAGGTACGTTGTAATTGTTACTTGTTAAACGAGAATTATGCTAAACTAGTGGATGCTCGCGGCTTCGCTCACATTAAGAAGTAAAACTTGCATCCACTATTTCGCCTCTTTAAAAGTGGCATTTCCAAAAATCCTTTCTTGGCAGATGCGTACGTCATTACATCTACCTGCATACCAAATTTCAGCCCGATCCGTCTAGTAATTTGGGTTGTGCGTTGATAGATCACTATATCAGTCAGTCAATCAGTCAGTCAGTCACCTTATATATATTAGACGAAGTAAATTGCAGCTTTCTAACCACCCAAAGAGTATGTAATAACACATCAGTAATGAAATTACCATAATATATCTAAAACTCAACGCTTCCACAAAATTGATATCTTCATCACTTGCGTCATAACTTTACGTTCGTTTACGTATTTTCACAAGTGATTCACTAAAAAGTGATATCTGAATTGAGAGTTGAATTGAGCTCTTGGTTTATCGTACTATGCCTGTAGTAACATGATCGAAACCCTCGTAAATCGTAGCTTGCGTTATGCGCTGAGGATGCAAGTCATCAATTGAAGCTTAGAACTTGTAATTACTCGTGCTGAAATATAAAATCAAAACTGACAACGTAACAAAAATAAAAGATAAGGTGATGTACTAACAAAATTGTGTGTTTAATTTCATTGTGCCTTCCTTAGACTTCTTTGAAATTACGACTGTTTTTTTACGATAAAACTAAATCGCAAGTATAAAACTATCTCTACTTGTGATCATTGAATAGGAATGAAATAATTGAATTCAAAGAGTTTCTTAGACTCTCGGAAAAAGCAGAAATCTCAGTAGCATTCAGCGTCTCAGTTTGCACTGGTATCTCGCAGAAAACAATTTTAATTAAATAGCAACGGTGCGCATTATAAATAATTGTGCAGCGACAACACAACAGTTTACTTACTATGTTTACAAAAAAATAACTCCTATTATTATATTTCTTGTCGTTTATTACTTTTTCATGATATCTGAGAATACAAGCGTTTTAAATCTATTATTAGATATAGATTCTCATTAAGTCGTATTTGTCTTTACTGAGAGTCATGATGCCTTCGCCAATTCATTACATTGGCAAGGTTATCATGTGTCATATCATATGTTATCCTGTGATTAGTTTGTTTTAGGCCTTAAAATTTCAACAATACACGCCTATAATTTTCATTACATGAGTAGCGGTAGATTACTTTAGATAAAATCATAAACTTACAAACATAGCTGCGTCACAGACTCATCAAGCCTTCACTTCGTCAATTAAACGCGAACATACTCGTAATACGAAGCGAGCCGTAATAGCGAAGTCGCGTAAGTTCCAAACCGCAAAGCCGCTCCGTGAATTAACAGCACGTACGTAAAGACAAATATGAGGCAACAACTTCTCATATCTCTAGCCGTTAAGCGCAGAAAGGTGCACCCAGTTAATTTGCTTTCTAACAGACGTGTAGTAAAAATGTATCATAATTAACACAACGCCGGCGAGCTTAACGGTCTTCGCGTGTTTGGTCTTAATTGTGGACGTGGCGAGTGGAAATTTGAAGTTATGCGACTTTAATTGGACAGGAAGAATTACAATCCTGGGCTCTTGAATTCTAGGGGCAAATTAATATGTACTTTCTTGAAGCGTGTTGTGTTCGAGACTGCGGCGATGCTGCATCTGGTGAGCTAAAAGTTAGATGGATTAAAAAATGGGCTTAGATAAAAAGATACGAATACTTACGATTTGTTTTTTAGTTTTTTTAATGTAATTACAGGTTTTTAAAACATGAAAAATACACCAGCTCTGTAGATTGTGAGATTCATTTGCATTTGTCATAGTTCAACCACTGCCGTAGCAGTCGGACTTGAGATACATAGGTGATGTCATAAAAAAATGTGTTATCTAATAAGAAAAAAAAAACACTCCTATAAGTTTTACCCAAAAACATTATTTTCCTTGCATACCTTGTGATATCAGAAAAAATATATACTAGTTCCCGTTTAATCCTAATATCCCAGGATTTCTCTTTAAATATCCTGGATTCCCCGTGGAATGTGAGACTGATATTGCTAATAGCCTCTTGAGAACTGTTTATGTTCCCAGATGCCTATAAAATGTACGAGCATCTCGTGAACTCTTGCTGGCTATAGGTACATACATTAAGGTTTAGCTGCAAGAGACTATTCTTTATCTTTTTTGCTATGCTAGTTTTGACGAATTTAAATTAAACACATCAAGTTCTAGTAGCTTCTAATAATAGACATTCACGTTAATTAAAAATAATCGAGGATTTTAAAACCTTAACTGCAGATGCGATTGCGTATTTAAAAAACACTAGTAAGTCTATAAAGTAGAGATTTAAAAAAATGCCAAACGTTAAATTCAATAAATATACTGTGATTTCTATATAATGATTTTGTGTGATTGCCTGTTCGTTATATTATTATGTTACTTTTTTGTTTTATGTAATATGTATTTAATCAGCTTCGTTTTGGTTTCAGATACTGGGCTAAGCAGACAATCAAGAGTACACCAATCTTGTAAAAAAGGTATGTAACAAAATAACAATAATTTGTATTCTAGTGAAAGTAATCAATTAATTTAATTCCCGATCATTAAATAACGTGGTATCAATCTTCAGGCGGCAAAGTGCCTTGTTGAAAAATGGCGGCAAGCAAACCCGATAATTAACAATGCAGCACAATTTATCACAGGAAGTGGGTGATAATTTAAGGCTAGATTTTATACTGTACACATTCAAGGATCAATATCAATTTAATTTATTATGTTGCTAGTGTTGTTTAGGTATAAAAATTGCCTATGTCACTGTCAGGATCTTATTCATGGTATTCTCATTCCATTTTGGGCGCTTCCGTGGGTCGGATGACACGTTAAATTGTAGGTCCCGACTGTTCGTCATGGAAGTCGTCAAGTCATGTCAGAGGCCCTTAGTGCGGCTTGATTAACTCTCGACACCAGAGTTGGCCAATCTCATTCAAAGAGAAGAAGAAGATTCTAGGTACTACTATTCCAAAAACCGGCAAATTAAAATCTTTTAGATAGGTCAGAGAAACAAACGTGACAAACAAATAGACCAACAAACACAGTTGTGTCTATAGAATCATATGATGTTTAAATTAGTTAAGTATGTACTTTTTAACCTGAACCCATGAAATAAAATAAAATAAAAATAATCTAATCGTTGGATTGGTTATCCGTTAACCGTTGGTTGCGTTGGATTGAAAGACAGATGCTTCTCCATTGACTTGTAATAAACTTGAAGAAGGTCAAAAAACTGTACACAGAACATATTAGAAAAAAATATGTAAGGGAATACCTTAAATCGATAAAAAAACACGTTTCAGCAGTTTTTTTTTTTTTTAACTTGAACGGGTTTGTACTTGACCATAGTTTACCTGACTGGTTTTACTGTTTTTATAATTTTTGTGTTTATCAGTTTATCTGTGTCTCTATTTGTTTTTGGTTTTTGTAAAACGATCATCATACAAAATAGTCTGAACGGATTATCATGTTTTTTTGGTATTTAGGTAGTATGAGGTGTAAGGCTATTTTTTATTATGAAATAATGCGAGCGAAGCCGCGGGCGTCCACTAGTTCGTTAATATTACTACAACTTTTTTACTATAAAATTTATTGCACTATTTTCTTGCACCTGTAACAGTTTGTTTACATTAGTATCTTGCAAAACATTTTATTGTTTTACAATTTATTAATCCAAGACAAATGTTATTATTGCCCTACAAAATAAACATTTATTTATTTACACAGCTTTTATAATGAATCACATTACATGGATGCAATAAATGCAATTTAAATATAATTATTATGTTTTTTAAAGTATTTATTGCTGCAAGAAGTCTATTGCAAAGACTGATGTGGACATAGAAAGTTGTTTTTCTCGTTTAATATATTTTTTTTTATTTAAAAAATCATATATGATCAAATACATACAATACGAATCAATCAATTTATTTATGTAAAAAAATAAATGTGATACTTTACCAACTCGAAAACAAACAAACTTTTCTAGCATAAAAAAAAACATAAAAGTTCAAAATCTGTGTTTTTAATAGGTAAGTTGTTAAGCAGAATAGCATAAAAGCACAAAACTCTGATAGCCTGGCCAGTTCATATTATCTTGCACCGCAAAATATTAAAATAGCCAAGAGTTAACCGAAATGAGGAGCGTAGAGAAAATTCACACTGTTAGTATCCGTAGAACGAAATCGGGAAATTGCACACTTTGCAAAAATTCTTCTAAAACGTTGGGATTACACCCACTTGTATCAAAAAGTTCGCATTTTTGTCTTTCTTTGTACATACTAATTTCGTGTCGCATCGTCATATGAGGTAGACTATATTTTTGTACTTACCACAATAATGCGAATTAAATTATTGGAAAAAAAACTAGTGGTTGTACAGACCATTACGGAATCCAGTATCGAAAATTTAATAACATTGTACAAAAATAGCATTTTTTTTTGTAAAAGTACCCATTTTTCGTACTATTAATCAATAATTAATTCATTTCTTTTCCTTTATTTACAGAATCATATCAAGTAACACCATGGGCAGTGACAGTCATCTGCGAAGTTCTCGGAAATGAAACTGAAGACACGAAAAAAACTACCTACGCTTTGGACGATGGCAACAACATTATAGCCAAAAGCATCGCCAAAGTCATGTAAAAATCAAAGTTCAAACAACAACTTTTCATATCGAAAAGGCATATCTTACAATATCGTGGGGAGAACCACGAAAACATATCTAAATTTCATGCTAGTCACCTTTTGTGATTGTACAACTAGATAGTTAACTTTATTGCTCAAAATCTACTAAACTTTAGATGATGATGATGATTTAGACATAATCGGTCTAGTGATTGAGATTTGACTATAAAAAGTTTTGTAAGACTTTTAAGATGAAGGTGACATTATTTTTCCTGAGACGGCGGGCGCTCATTTTGAAGGCTGTGCTGATTTTGACAGCCGTGTGGTTTATGGTAGCTTTGCTGACCACAAATGGCACTTCAAGAAATGCTATCGGAGCCCCTCCTATGGAGTACGAAGACCCTGAAGCGAAGCCGCTGAAAATGATTAAACCAACGCCTTCTAAACGGAAAAGCGATGCTGGAAATAGCCAGCAATTGTTCGAAGGTACGTGTTTTATGTTTGGTAAATATTGCATGTGTTCCTGGTGATGGCTATTGTGAACGACAGAATTGAAAAGTACATAATTCCTTAATTAAGGTGCCAAAGTTATAACGCTTGAGATTAACAAATTTATAAAAGTTGTATTGCTATTCATAAATAGGTTTATTGGTTGCAATCTATGTTGCTCTAAATCTATTGTGATTAAAAATAACAGAACATCGACTTCAGACGCCGAAGCGGGCGAAACAAAATTATCCAATTACGAAAACGGTGGGCTCAATAAAGTATGAAACGTACAAGCGGAGTTTGCCAACACCTGTTTTGATTTTGAAGCCAAAACTTGTTACTTTCCAACAACGTTACACCGTCTTTGTTTTGAAATGTTCCGTACCTTATTATTGTTCCGCTCAGTTGGGACCGTAGACATTATTTACTGGATACATCAAACTAGAATGAAGATAGGCTCTCTAGTCCGGAGATTGAAAGTCATATTTGTCGTTGTCGTGTAGAATTTATATTGAATTTTGATAGAGAAATTACCTACCACTTTAGTTTATACGCTTTATTTTTTTCATCTTCCGCCATATTGTCTATTATAGCATGAAAACTGTGACAACAGTGATCTCTATACAACTTTCTCAATAACTTAGACCAAATCAGTACACACTACATAGGCATATAGTTCATGGCATAGACAACTAACCAATATGCAGCCACAATGTGTTTAACGTTATATTTGTAACTGTACTCTTACGACAAATTGTATTCTCATATTCCTATATATTTATGCAAAACGTCGTCAATTGGATATAATATCGATGGTTGAGACAGCCACGGACGCGATTGTCTTTCGTTTAATACCAGATGCCGCGGAAATGGTAATGAAGATGTATCTTTGTTTCGGAGATCGCTCGAGCGTTATGACTTTGGCTTTATGAGAAACAGGCAGTTATTATTTTATGCGCCTACTTTATGCATATAATAGACTTCATTCGTTACCGATACATAACGTAACTTTTGATAAAAAAAACTGTGCTTTAATTAAAAGGAAAATTATGATACGATATTAACAAAATGTTACTGACTTATATTATAAATAAATTCGAACATAATAGTGTACAGTGTAGAGAACTGCCTGTTTCAATCTTATATTTTTAATATTATTGATCATTCATAATTATTTATTGCCCCACTTTTAAATTTATTCTCTTGCATGATAAGTTCAATGTTGCCAAATAATGCATGAATTTTGCCTTGAGTTACTAAAAGTTTGACTAGGTTTAAATTGGCATGTGTAATGGTGTAACTCATTATTGACTTGATTTTAATGTTACTAATTACATTAATTACTGCATGTTCTGACTGTGCTATCGTGTCAGTCCATTTCAATACAAAGTGCCTGTCGTATTAAAATGGTTTCACAAAATAGCCTTGTCGTGTTGTAACTAAAACTCAATCAAGAATCAAACTGTAACTATAACCGTTGAACCTGACATAAAAACTTTTTTATTCTTATTAATTTCTTCGCATTGTTGTGCCAATTTCTACCAAGTCCTACTTATAATGCATGTTGTATATATTTGTTAGCCCCAGCGTCTCGGACTCGGGTCAACTGGATGGGCAGGATAGCAGGGCTCGAAGGTAAACACGCTTCTTGTTTATATGTTGCTTTTGCTTTACTTGCTTTGATGATTATATATCTGTCTTATTTCAAAACGTGGTTCAAATAATACAACAAAAACTGAGAAATATACGACAAAAACTATAAAATAATAAATGTTTTTTGTTGTTCAAACATCACAAACAATGAAAATGTAAACTTCAAATTAGAACTTTGATTACGTATGGGTAACATTTTGATAGATTATTATGACGGAAAAATACGTTTTTTGAACAAGAACGAACTCAATATATTCTAAGTTCTGGACTAAATTTGAACGACATTTTGGTATAAGACCGAATAAGGTGTGGGTAAAGGTTCAAGGTTATTCTAAGTGGAAAGGCTTATAAATGGTAAGGGAAATCTAGATTTGATGGATTATATTACTCGTAGATTGGATGGAATGTTTCAGGTAGAAATGAATACAAACTCTTCCTTAGCTATGCAATTGTATATTTTTTTATTTATTTTTATATTTTGAAAAAAAGGGTTTTTTGATCGATATTCTGGAAAAAGAACGAAAGAAATCTATATGTACTTTACCTATTGGTGCCTATCTACAAATATTGTACTGGTATCATTGAACTATTTGTAGTTTTAACTGGTATTTATCTATTAAAAGTAAAAACAGAGAAAAATATAGTAGGTACATATTTTTATGCTCATTTTTACATCATACAGAAACAGTCGTTTCCGTGTGCATAATTTTTCTCACATTGAAACGTACTATTTGCTATTTTTAAGTTCGTTTACCTCGGCAGACTCGAATTACTAGTTTTGAAAACCTTCTTTGCATATCTATACGCATCTTTAGTGCATAGCTGTCGTTAAAGCTAACTGGTACTATTAAACTGTAATGTTTGCAAAATAATGCTACAGGGATGCGGTACTACTTGGTATTACTACAAAAAAAAACATCTGTTTATCATCATAACTGTTGAAATCCGGTTAAACAAAACCATTATAGCCGGTATATTTTTGTCAAGTTGTAGGTTAAGTTAGCGGTGAAGGAAAACATCGTGAGGAAACCGACATGTTTGAGGACCACAATATCCGAGGACATGCGTCTTCCGTGGAAGGACCTGGGCGCCCACCACGATGTATCTGCCCAAGAAAACTCCCCTAACGAATTAATTCTGCGGGGGAGTCACGACCCTCAGTCATGAGGAAATACGACTCAAAGAGAGAGGTTAAGTTACCTCTGTTCATCTAAATTCTAACTCGATCCAAAATATCTTCCATCGAAATCTGCTAAAGATATGTAGTTCTTCGCGATTGGTGTACCTAAATATCACAGACAAATTAAAATATGGCCATCAATATGTGGAAGAAATCAGCACTGCAAAGTCCCCAGATGATCTATAGCTCTTTTGACGCAAATTGAAGGTCAATCAAAGGTCAAAAATCAATTATTTATCAATCCAAACTTTTAGTTGATTAATTTCATTCCCTCGGTATTATTATCTTGAAAAAAAAAACAATTTATACCTATGTACATGTCCTAGAATATATAAATACTCTATATCTCAGGCCAAGGAGTCCTGGCCGCTCCAGGGTCAGACAACGCGCCCGGCGAGCTCGGCAAGCCGGTCGTACTGCCAAAGAACATCAGCGAAGAGACCAAACTGGCCGTCACCGAGGGGTGGAAGAAGAACGCCTTCAATCAGTACGTCAGCGACCTCATATCGATACGGAGGAAACTGCCCGATCCTAGAGACGAATGGTAAGTGATCATTGAAAAAAAAATACATGCCAATTTAAAAAAAAACCTACTATTTTAGACATTGAAGAAAAACATACCATTTTAAAAACTACATTTTTTTACGAATTGGTAAGGTTTATTTTCAAACATGGTAACGTTTATTCTTGACTGTCACTGCAACGTAGGTACTTTTCGTTTCAAAGTTTTTGCTTTTGTTATGGTGTAGGCTCCTGATAGTGATATATTTAGCTCAATTTAATGTAATAAATGCTGTGCGTTCAATCCATACCTTATCGAAGTCTGTGTAGTATTTTAAATAGTGTGAAAAATTCGGTACTGATATAACGTGTTGCGGGTAAGTCACCATAATCTACTCGGAAAACTCATTTTTACCAGTCGATTTCAACTCAAATCAAAATTTGGCACTACTTTTAAAACTTCATAAAAAAGAAGAAAATATTAAAACTTTCCTAACCAAACTAAAACTATATTTTATACAGAAATGCTACTACACAATAGAAGACTATTTTAATGACGAAAATAAGGAATAGGATATAAGAATAATGATCTCAATGTAAAGTAGATTAATAATAGATAATATAAGAAAATATTGTACACATACATACTAGTTTAAGTTTAAGATTTGAAATTTTATATTAAGTTTTTGATTTTAGAATATTTAGTTTTAATCTTAGCAACGCCCTAATTCCCCTCTGAACAGGGTAAATGTAAATAGGTACATTTAAGTATGCTAATAAAGAAATTGAAATTGAAAATTGTAACAAGAAGTCATAATAATCCGGGTTAAAGGGTAAACCCGTATAAATTCGACCTAAAAGAACCAACGTGATGCTAATAGTACCCTACTATGTGGATAATAAAGCGGATATGTGAAATCCCACGGGTTCAGATCGTGCTGGTTGCCTTTGTACATGTATTCTTTTGCCAATGCAGCTCACTTCAAAGGTGGGCGAAACCTTTAAAGTTGGTACAAAAGAGTAATACTTTCATGTATGCTAGCAATGTCAATGAAATCTTTTACTTCTATTTATGAAGGCATATAAATTGAAATATTGTCTAGATAAACTTATCTACATAAATCAAACTACTTATTTATTTTTTATTTATAATAAATCAGGTACGTCAAACACAGCAACATTATAAAATAAATATCAAAAGTTAGCACTGGTTTTTTAGCTTGCGACTTTAATAGTAAAGACATTTCAAAGCGTGCCGTTAAAATGGAGTTCTAACAAATGCATGCACCATCATTCGTAAAAAAGATATAGTTTCTCAGACTGTGGACATCTCAGTATAAGAACTACCTAAAGCATAAACATGATCTTACTTACTTGCTCACAAATGTAGCGCTGCGACCCAAAGTGGATCCTGGCCTCCGACACAAATAGACGCTTTTTTTAATTCGCCATTTGGTAGCATAGAGTCGAACATAATCATAAACATGATCAAATATTGTTTATTATTCTCTTCACAGGTGTAAAGTCCCAGGCCGGTACTTAGAAGACCTACCACAGACGTCGGTGGTGATATGTTTCCACAACGAAGCGTGGTCGGTGCTACTAAGGACGGTACACTCAGTGCTCGATAGATCGCCCGACCATCTTATCAAGGAAATCGTACTCGTTGATGACTTCTCTGATATGCGTAAGTTTTTTTTTTATTATTTTATCATGTGACTGTTCTGTTGCTGGCATAATTCTCCCAAGGTTCATGCCATTTCTTATTTCTCTATACATTTTTTTTTAATTGCTAAGCATTACTCGAATTACGGTCAAGTGCAAACCCCGTCTTTGTAAAAAAACTGTCGGCGATGCATGCACTGACATGTGGACAATGTATGAAAGAACTAATATGAACAGTGAAGGCAGCGACGCATGCCTTGTTCGAGTTCAATTAGTGAAAGTGAGTGCGCGTAACAAACTAATAGAATGTATCATTTTCGTACACGTTTCGCGAGTATCATTAGTGAAACAGATGCTGCGTGAAGAGATCTAATTAGAATGGTATGATACTCGCGGATCACGACCGTAGTTAGTTTGTAATTAACGAAAATGTATGATGAAAGTTGCGTTTTGTGTAAATATTCACCATTTTTTGCTGATTGTGTCTAAAGTCCTTGGTTGATCTGTGTAAATTTTATATGTATAAATAGAGTTTTGTAAGGGCTTTCTAATGGTGTAAATATTATGTGTGTAACTTTAAGATCAATAAAGATATGGACGGGAAATGGTGCCACTCATAATGAAATTGCTTCAAAATGTAGAGAATTTTAATGGGGCTCTCTTTGCGGTAACGATAAATTCCAGTGCCGCGGTTGAAGATCGGTCGAATGTTATGTAGTAGTTCCAGCCGACGTCTAAATCAAGAAAGAAGAAGTGCCCTCAAGACCCCAGCCAAGAAGGATTCCAGCCTGCAGATTGCTCGAAGAAGTGAGCACCGCGGCGACATCGAGGGGCTGACAAGAAGCCGCACCGCGGGCAGCTGCTGTGAACCTGGACTGGGGTCGCGAGCGTAGGGGGTGTTAGATAGTGGTACCGTTCCTCGTTTCATAGTTTCCTTCATTCAACACCATTGGTTTCGCATTCAACCCACAATAGACTTAGTACCCTATCTAGGCATCTCTCACGACTAGGCCTCCTCAAGGCATCTCGCACACAAGTTTAAGTTTCGCGACGTAGGGACGGTTCGCACCGGCGCAGACGTCTTTCTCAAGACGAGAACCGCGAGCCGTCCACCCACCCAGGGGCACAGCGCCACACCGTGCGCGCTTGTGTCCGCCACAGCTGGTCCTTCGAGCCGGATTTGAAGACGTCGCGGAGCTACGTCGAGATGCCAGTCACCAGGAGCCACGAGGGACAACGCCGGGCACGAGGGCAAAGTCCGCCCCCGTCGCCGCCCGGCCCGGGTGACGCCGCGCAGCCGCCGCACACACGTGGCGACGTGCTGCCGGCCGCCACCACACCGGCCACTACTACATCGAGCACCGTCGCACCGACCGAGGCCGCGCCCGCGGGCGCGACTACCGGTACATCGAGCGACGCGACAACGGGAAGTTCGACAGCGACCCGCATCACAGAGGAGGACCGGACCCGAGGGCGCTGCCCGTCCGGCACTGCGGGGCCCGCCGTCGAGCAACCAACGAAGACTCTGCGTGCTGCGTCGAAGACTTTGGACGCGGCCAAGCTGCGCCGCCTGCTGGAGGCGCGTGCAGAGCACTCACGAAGGGTGGTCGAGGAAGCAAAAGCGGCCACACATCTCGCCAAGGTGCAGCTGGAGCTGCTGCAGCTTGAGGCGAGCGAAGAAGAGGATGGAGACTCCATCATCGAGGACCCGGCCAACAACGAGGACAACGAGGAAGATGTCCAGAGTTGGGTGCAGTCGACCCGGGAACAAGGCGCTGCACCAAAGGAGCAGACGACTCCAGCGGACGTCAAAGGAGAGCCGGTGGACCTCGCGGGCGCAATACTGCGCGCAATCGAACATTCTGCAAGGCCGGCGGCACCGCCGCCCGCCTACCTGCACGAGCTGCCTGCCTTCGACGGAAATAGTGGTGAGTGGCTGGCATTTAAAACAGTGTATGAAGACAGTGCTCCTTTGTTTAACAGTGTACAGAACTTGGCGCGACTGCGACGCGCAGTGAGAGGCTCGGCAAGAGAAGCGATCAAAAGCCTGTTGTACTCCGACGTGAA
This sequence comes from Macaria notata, assembly GCA_927399415.1. NCBI lineage: Eukaryota > Metazoa > Arthropoda > Insecta > Lepidoptera > Geometridae > Macaria > Macaria notata. The sequence continues at coordinate 4,151,589 of OV656737.1, forward strand.
AGCGAGTGAAGTGATTGAAGCGTTACGCAGACGTTTCGGGCGCCCGGAGGCGCTTGTCCTCGCCGAGCTCGACAAGCTGCGCCAGCTGCCCAGGATCACAGAAGGTGCCAAGGAAGTCTGTATATTTGCCAGCCACGTGAGTAACACTGTCGCTACTATTAAAGGCCTGAAGAGGCCTCAGTACTTGCATTCGCCTGAAATGATAAAGATTATCGTAGATAAAATGCCTGCTGTTTTGCGTTACCGATGGTTTGATTACGCGGCGGACCGGGAAGACGCGGACCTTGTGTTACTAAGCAGGTTCCTGGAACGGGAGGCGGACCGCTGCGGGCCGTACGCACTGCAAGAAGCGGGACCAGCCGCCGCGAGGAGAATTCCGCGGCAAGCCGCGCACAGCGCGGCCGATCAACCTGCTGAGCACCCGCAACAGAAGCAAACTCAACAGCCAGTAAAGTGCCCGCACTGCGAGGAGGCACACTACTTGCGCGAATGTAAGAAATTCCTTCAAGCGTCGATCGAACAGCGGTGGGAAATGGCGCGTAAGTACCGCATGTGTTTTAAGTGCCTACAAAGTCGACATCGTAATGATACTTGTAAACGCCCACCGTGCAGGAGCTGCAGACGCAAGCACCACATTCTGTTGCACTCAGAAAAGCAACGGAAACCCGAGGCCGAGACAGAAGCGGCCACCAACAACGCGGTCCCGGTGAACGCAGCCCAGACAGCGCGCGCCTACCTGAAGATGGTGCCGGTGGAGCTCTACGGCCCTGGCGGGAAAGCCAGGGTGCTGGCACTGCTGGACGAGGGTTCGACCATAACCCTTCTAGACGCTTCGGTGGCAAGACAGATCGGGCTCAGCGGACCGAACGAGACACTCCGTATCGAGACTGTCGGCGGAGGGAACATCGTCGAGAGGGACTCCATGAAGATCGCCATGAAGATCAAAGGAGTCTACCAAGCTGCGAAGCGGACCATCGAGGGCGTCCGCACAATCCAGGGACTAAAGTTAACTCCGCAAGGTATTGACTATAAATTTATTATTGAATATCCGCACTTGAGACGGCTTGCCGATCAGCTTCACTACGAGGACGAACCCCCGAAGCTGCTCATTGGTCAAGACAACTGGGAGCTCATCGTCTCGAGAGCCACAAGGAGAGGCAGGAAACATCAACCTGTCGCGTCCCTCACGCAGCTTGGATGGGTGCTACACGGCACCAACGGAGGAGCAGCTACAAGGCGAGTAAATTTTGCTACTTGTACGCACGCTCAAATGCATGGTACGTCGAGCGAGGAAGATATCGAGCGGCTCATCAAGGAACATTTCGCCATCGAATCTTTGGGTGTGCAACCTCGCCTGCCGAGTACCGACGCTGACGGAAAAGCGTTGGAAATCCTGAAGAAAACGTCCAGGAGAATTGAAGGTGGTCGCTATGAGTCCGGGCTTTTGTGGAAAAGCGACCAAGAAACGATGCCCGATAACTTTGAGTCTACAGAGAGGCGTCTCAAGACTATAGAGCGAAAGTTGGACAAGAACGAGCAGCTGAAGGATGAATACAAGGCACAGATCCAGAACCTGCTGGATAAGGGTTACGCCGAGGAGGTACAGCATCACAGCTCTTCGAACCGTAAGTGGTACTTACCTCATTTTGCTGTTGTTCATCCAACTAAGAAGAAGCTGCGCCTCGTGTTCGACGCTGCGGCTAAGTACGAGGGGAAGAGTCTCAACGACGCGCTGCTACCGGGTCCGGACCTACTTCAATCGTTGTTTGGAGTACTGATGAGATTCCGCCAACATCCGATTGCTGTGGTGGCGGATATTAAGGAGATGTTCTTACAGATAAAGATCCGGGAAGAGGATCGCGATAGCCTGCGGTTTCTGTGGAGAGGAGACAGACGCACCGGAGCGCCGAAGGAGTATCGGATGACATCAGTCATCTTCGGCGCCGCGTGTTCACCCAGCACCGCAATCTACGTCAAGAACATGAACGCAACAGAGTTTGCACATGAATATCCGGACGCGGTAAGAGCTATTGAACGCAATCATTATATGGATGATTATCTCCACAGTTTCGAGACTACGGAACGAGCCATCCAAGTCGCACGCGAGGTAGACACGGTGCACAAGAGAGCGTGCTTTGAGCTGCGAGGCTGGGCGTCCAACCAGCCAGAGGTTACCGCAGCGCTCACCCAGGAAGAGACCAAGGAAGAGGTCGACCTGGGGAGCAACGAAGAGAAAACTTTGGGTTTGCGCTGGTTCACTCAAAGCGATGAAATTGGTTTCAGAACTTGCCTTCGGAACGTGCAGAATGTTGTCACTAGACAAAGCGTCCCGACCAAGAGAGAAGTGACCAGCGCCGTGATGTCTACCTTCGACCCGTTGGGCTTGGCGTGCCCGGTGCTGATCCAGGGCAAAAAGCTGTTACAAGATATCTGGAGGAGCGGCGTCGGCTGGGACGAAGTCATCGTCCCAGAGAACGAGGCGGCGTGGAGAGACTACCTCGAGAGCCTGCAAATCCTGCGAGAGCTGCGCGTGCCGCGGTGCGCTACACACTCCGGTACCGAGGGGGAGCTACACGTCTTCACCGACGCCAGCGAGACTGCGTACGCTTGCGCTGTCTACTGGCGACAGCGGGATCAACAAGGAAGGAAATTGAACCAGAGCGACGCGTCTCGAGACCTGCGATGTGGGGATGTCGTCCTCATAGTAGACTCCACTCTACCGAGAAATACATGGCCGCGAGGAGAGGTCGTGGCGACCTATCCAGGTCCTGATGGGCGCACACGCATTGTAGGAGTGCGTACCAACGGTGGAGTCCTGAAGCGACCGAGCTCCAAGACGGTGCTGCTAGTACCAAGGCAAGACGACAAGGCGCTTGCAGACGCGCTCAGTAGCGCCGAGGCGCTCAACAACGACTGTCGCAACGAAGAGGGGCAGCCAACTACAGACGAGCCACGCAACTCCGGAGCGCCGAGAGGCGCTAAGGCGCCGGACGTCGGGTCGCACGAGAGCGACCACTGCAGCGGCGGCGCATCTCCCCACGAGACGCGAAGCTCCGAGTCATCGCACTGCGTGGGACCGCCAGGCGGCGGTCCTCACCACTACGAGGGAGCGTCTGTCGGCCACCTCACGGTCGACGGGGCGCTCCGCACCGCATCATCGCGCTGCGTGGGACCGCCAGGCGGCGGTCCTCACCACTACGAGGGAGCGTCTGTCGGCCACCTCACGGTCGACGGGGCGCTCCGCACCGAGTCATCGCACTGCGTGGGGCCGCCAGGCGGCGGTCCTCACCACTACGAGGGAGCGTCTGTCGGCCACCTCACGGTCGACAGGGCGCTCCGCACCGCATCATCGCGCTGCGTGGGGCCGCCAGGCGGCGGTCCTCACCACTACGAGGGAGCGTCTGTCGGCCACCTCACGGTCGACAGGGCGCTCCGCACCGCATCGTCGCACTGCGTGGGGCCGCCAGGCGGCGGTCCTCACCACTACGAGGGAGCGTCTGTCGGCCACCTCACGGTCGACAGGGCGCTCCGCACCGCATCATCGCGCTGCGTGGGGCCGCCAGGCGGCGGTCCTCACCACTACGAGAGAGCGTCTGTCGGCCACCTCACGGTCGACAGGGCGCTCCGCACCGAGACATCGCGCTGCGCAGGGCTGCCGAGCGGTAGCCCTCACCACTTCGAGAGCACGCCCGTTTGCGAGACGCCTTGCAACGGGACGGCGGGACAGGCGCCGGGTGACAGCGGACCGATGAGGACGGTCACAAACAACAGAGGCAGCCGTCGCCCGCTCCTGTAGACTGCACATCGCCGAGCCAGGAGATGTGCTTTCGCACGAGGGGGAGGATGTCGGCGATGCATGCACTGACATGTGGACAATGTATGAAAGAACTAATATGAACAGTGAAGGCAGCGACGCATGCCTTGTTCGAGTTCAATTAGTGAAAGTGAGTGCGCGTAACAAACTAATAGAATGTATCATTTTCGTACACGTTTCGCGAGTATCATTAGTGAAACAGATGCTGCGTGAAGAGATCTAATTAGAATGGTATGATACTCGCGGATCACGACCGTAGTTAGTTTGTAATTAACGAAAATGTATGATGAAAGTTGCGTTTTGTGTAAATATTCACCATTTTTTGCTGATTGTGTCTAAAGTCCTTGGTTGATCTGTGTAAATTTTATATGTATAAATAGAGTTTTGTAAGGGCTTTCTAATGGTGTAAATATTATGTGTGTAACTTTAAGATCAATAAAGATATGGACGGGAAATGGTGCCACTCATAATGAAATTGCTTCAAAATGTAGAGAATTTTAATGGGGCTCTCTTTGCGGTAACGATAAATTCCAGTGCCGCGGTTGAAGATCGGTCGAATGTTATGTAGTAGTTCCAGCCGACGTCTAAATCAAGAAAGAAGAAGTGCCCTCAAGACCCCAGCCAAGAAGGATTCCAGCCTGCAGATTGCTCGAAGAAGTGAGCACCGCGGCGACATCGAGGGGCTGACAAGAAGCCGCACCGCGGGCAGCTGCTGTGAACCTGGACTGGGGTCGCGAGCGTAGGGGGTGTTAGATAGTGGTACCGTTCCTCGTTTCATAGTTTCCTTCATTCAACACCATTGGTTTCGCATTCAACCCACAATAGACTTAGTACCCTATCTAGGCATCTCTCACGACTAGGCCTCCTCAAGGCATCTCGCACACAAGTTTAAGTTTCGCGACGTAGGGACGGTTCGCACCGGCGCAGACGTCTTTCTCAAGACGAGAACCGCGAGCCGTCCACCCACCCAGGGGCACAGCGCCACACCGTGCGCGCTTGTGTCCGCCACAAAAACCTACATAAAATGTATTTTCTATAATGTCGAATAATGTCGTAATTATAGAGTAGCGCTGAATTTTGTAAATTCTTGTTTACTATTTGAAATAGATCAGTCTTGCAGTTACTTATGTATGTAAATCAATTAATATGGACAACATACTGGACACATGGCACCAATGGTTGCAATAAAACAAATAATTTTAGAGAATTTTAAAGATTATAAAAGCTTAAGATTATTCGATATGAGTGCTTGTTAGACATATTCTGACAGCACAAGTGGCGCCATCAGCCGCTCAGTCTGAAGTGTATGGAAATGAGTGTGAATTTTCGCGCCTGGCAGTTAGTAGACCGTAGCCTAATGGTTAAGGCGTTCCGGACGGTGATCCGAAATACGCAGGTTCGAATCTTGCCGGTCGTGATTATTTTCGCTCCTTTTCCAATAAAAGTTTAATTTATTATAAAAGAAAACTAAATAAAAAAGCTTTTACTTCTACTACTCTTACTATAGATATGACACGTACCAATAAAGAAACTAAAACACTCAAGTAAAGTAATGTTTATAGATTACACCCACATAATAGTAAAACAAAATGATCAACAGTTAAAATAAAATTGTATATCTGTGACATGGCGCGCTTAATATTAATTTATTATGTATATAACATCTATTGTGATACCCATGTTTTGCACAAATGAATAAATTGAAATTGAAATGCATTTCCTAACTCTATTGTGTTGTTTCTTTCCAGCACACTTGATGCAACAACTTGACGACTACATGTCTTCCCTGCCCAAAGTAAGGATCGTGCGCGCCACTCGACGCGAAGGTCTCATCAGGGCGAGGTTGCTTGGAGCCAGATATGTTACTGCTCCCGTACTCACCTATCTGGACAGCCATTGCGAGTGTACTGAAGGTTAGTATATGCTAGTATATGTCTTTTTACTAAGGGTCGCAAGTCCTCCGCAGATTTAACTTTTTTCGAGGGTATCGAAAACGTATCGTGGTGCGTGCCCAAATTCTTTCACGGAACATGCTGATCACGCTGTATCAGGTCTAATAAGTAATTGTTTTCAAAAATATAACAGCACTACTTCAAGCTCTGTTTCAAAATCAAAAAGCATTGTGATCAATACCTTTAGCACACAGAAATGTAAAATAGTTCAGACACGTTCTGATTGTGTGAGCACATGTTTTGTTTACTCGTAAAATTTAAATGTGAGAATTTTACCTTCTGGAACTTTGCTATCTACTACCATACATATGCTAAGATTTTGAATTGTTAATTTATTTCACAGGCTGGTTGGAGCCCTTACTCGACAGAATAGCTCGTAACAAAACGACAGTCGTCTGCCCAGTCATAGACGTCATCGACGATAACACCCTAGAGTACCACTACAGGGACTCCACCTCCGTCAATGTTGGGGGTTTTGACTGGAATCTCCAGTTCAATTGGCATCCAGTTCCTTCCTGGGAACGAGCTCGACACAAGCACACAGCCGAGCCAGTCTGGTCCCCGACCATGGCTGGTGGTCTATTCGCTATCGATAAGGAATTCTTCGAAAGACTCGGCACCTATGACAGTGGCTTTGACATCTGGGGTGGAGAGAATCTCGAGCTGTCGTTCAAGACGTGGATGTGTGGAGGGACGCTCGAGATAGTGCCATGTTCTCACGTCGGCCATATATTTAGGAAACGGTCCCCGTACAAGTGGAGGACTGGAGTCAATGTGTTGAAGAAGAATTCGGTACGATTGGCCGAGGTAAGATATTAAAATCCATTTTTAACTTTAATGACCTTATTTTACATGGCCTATGTTCTTTATTGTAGATACAAGTCATACGAAATGAAAATTGTGTTTGTTTATTTCAGGTGTGGTTAGATGATTATGCTCAATACTACTATCAGCGAGTAGGTAACGATAAAGGTGATTTCGGTGACATTAGCAGCCGAATTGCGCTTCGGGAGAAACTTGAATGTAAATCATTCGAATGGTATTTAAAGAACATCTATCCTGAGCTATTCATCCCTGGAGAATCTGTGGCGCATGGAGAGGTAAAGATATTACTTTTGTTTATGTTCAATGCAATATTCTATTCTCATTGATTGTCATGTATTTAAGATATAAAACGAGTTATAATTTTACTTTATTTTTTTATTATGAGTGCAAATTGATAATTGATTTCGTGGATGTGTTGTTGAAAATGTTAACCTGTGCAGATCCGCAATGTGGCCTACAAAAAGATATGTTTGGACTCTCCGACGCGCAAGTCGGACCATCACAAACCTGTAGGACTGTACCCGTGTCACCGGCAGGGAGGGAATCAGGTCATCTGTCAAATGCAATTCGAGAGATTGCGGCAGTACCATCTTATCAGTCGTTCAAAATTTACCAGTATTTGCACTCTGACTCTGCACGTTTTGGTATCACAGTTTTGTTTCAAAGCACATTGCATCTTGAGCACGTTATTGTTGTCTGAATGTTTGTTGTTGAACAATATTAGGTTCGGAATAGAGCGTTCGCGAGCCGGTTCTGTCTAGACGGTGTCTCTGACATCCCTGAAGATGAACACCTACCGGTTATGATTCACAAGTGCCACGGAGTTGGTGGCAACCAGGTACTCCCCTGTTGGAGTGGTTTGGACTGAGTGGGCTGAGTTTCCGGGCACTTTTGAGTTGTACTAGCACTTGGAATTTAACTTTTTCACGAATTGATGTGTTACATTTTTTGTTTGTTTCATTTTTCATTACAATGCTCTGGTATCATTATTAAGTTTAAATTTCAATTTGAAGTAGACCAAACTAAGTGACTAACACTACTATTATGATAAAAGATCATAAGTCATCAGAAGTCATACAATAGAAATACTTTTATCCCGTTCTCATGGAGACTAAAATATGTGACTCCCTTATTGCTTTAAAAAATATACAAAATAATGATACTAGAGCAGCACGCTTGCTTGTGGCACGCCTTTAAATGTATCGATGGCATCAGATCGCGAATCTTCACACCGGCATATGCGTCGACTCGGAAGCCAGTCCGGAAAGTCTAGGGAAAGAAGTCAACGTATGGCCTTGCCACGGGGAGTATGGAAACCAGGTCTGTTGAGGCAGCCCACTTTATGTTATAACGCTTTGCTCTAATCCAACTTAGTACCGTAGATAATTTTGGTGTTGGGTGCTCATCGTAACGGTAAGGATTCAGTAGACTAGTTTAATTTCGTGGCGCTGGTTTCTAATCCACTCAATTAAGATCCAATTTAAAGTGAAATAAATTTGATAGACACAAAAGGGATTTATTTATTTATTTATTTATAATGGTACACAAAACACAATGTGTTCCCAAATAAGCTAAGTATACTCAATATTCAAAACTGGTTTTGATCCAGAACAAATTCCTAAGATAAGTGTACACAGCTTGAACAACATAAATGCTATTAATAATTTCAAAAACCTGAGTTAGACAGAATTGACAGTATTGGGATATAAAAACAAATAAATTAAAAATTCAAGAAGCATCATGAATGTAAAAATCTATGTTTTAAAAACCAGTGTCATTTTGAGTAGCTAATAAGTACCAACGACAAGATAATGTGAAGTTTTAGTAAAAATAGAATTTTAATGAGTAATATTATTGGTAGCTAAAATTTGCGAGTTCGATATCGTTTTTCCAGTCATCATTTTCTTACCTGGTGATTTGTGCTTGACGCTAAGAATCATTGTAACATTCATCCATTCCAACCCTCACTTATAAGCATCACGTTATTTTTCCTTGGTAAGTAAAATAAGTGTGCTTGAGTCTTCCAAAAATTCTCATATTTTTTTCTCTGTTGATACCTAAACTGTGGATTAAAAATACCTTTTCTTTTAATAGTATGGTACTGCCGTGATGACTATTTTTTAGTTTTAAGTTTTTAATTTCTAGGGTAAAAAGCTTGTGCCTACTAATACTCAAATATTTATCCTACACTTATTAATCTAAGAATGTTTATCTTACCTATATCCTTAAAATTGGAAAGGTGTGGGACATATTTATTATTTAAACTTTATCTGATTACAGTGCTAGTTAAATGTTAATTATTCCTATTTTTTATTGATTATTAATCTTGTGAATCTCTATTTAATATGTTTAAATTTTTGTGTCAGTTTTTCTTTCAACAACAACTTATATTGCTCTACAGTACTACTATAACATTTATATTGTGCTTCATTTGCGTTCTTTTCTACCTTCTTTTGTTAAACGTGTACTAATATCGTTTTCAACATTACAGTACTGGATGTACTCGAAGAACGGCGAGATTCGCCGCGACGAGACTTGCCTGGACTATTCTGGCCACGACGTAGTGTTGTACATGTGCCACGGAGCCAAGGGGAACCAGCTGTGGCTATATGATGCTAATGTGAGTCAATGTGTTACTTATATTGTTCATGAAGTATTTGGAATTATGCTTATTATAATGCGACTGGCATTAAAAAAAGTATAGGTAGAATGAGGCAAATTGAATGCACTGTTTTGTGGTAGCAATCCAACAAAGAGTTTTGTTTTTACTTATATGCTCTGTAAACAAGATTCTAGAGCAAAACATACTTTTTTTGGCAGAAATTGTACCTATTTTCCAAGAATGACAAGACAGAAATCAAAGTCAATTATTGTAAACAGATACCTTCTAGTTCTAGGAAAGCGTTTTACTCAAGACAGCAGCAATGCTTGATTCGAAGCAGGTTGTAGCAAAAGCTAACCTGCTTATAGTAAAAAAGTTTTTTTTTCGATAATGTTAATAGCGAGTCCCGATCCCGATTTAAAAAAAAAAGATTTTAATACTAGACATAAGCCCCCCTTGAACGTACACGTTAGTTACCAGAGACCCTGAAAGATGCTTAATTCTTCACGAGACCAAATTCTACCAGCAATCAATTACCCTTTATCTTTGTTTCACAGACGAAACTCCTCAAGCACGGCTCTAGCGAGAAGTGCATGGCGATATCGAGGAACAAGGACAAAATAGTGATGGAGTCTTGTAACGAGAGGGAGATGAGACAGATGTGGAGTATGGAAAACTTCCGAGCGGACCGGCTCTCTCCGGACCTGGTCGAGTAGCCGGAGGCCTACAACGAGGTCTTGTTCATATAAAAAAGAACAAGACCAAAGACTCTGTGACTTAGTGCAACCCTAATTCACTTGTTGTAAAACGCAATGTATGCTTACGTAGTGAACGCGTTCCTGCCGCATGATCGATATTTGTTGGGTTTTTGAAATAGAGATGTTAGTGAAATTATTACTTGTCTTATACAGTGTAATCATTTTGACAGCTGTCATACCCATACATTTGTCACTGATATGATTTTAGAGGGTCAAAGTCAAAGCTGTCAAAGTTATAATCCTATTTCAGACAAGCTATGGTTTGATACCAATTGAGGCAATATTGTTTAGCAAATTTTTGATCATGTGGTAGATGGTATTGTAGAAGCAATTGATAAGGCTGTAAGCGAAGCCGATGGATGGCTTTATAATCTGTAGCTTGTAGTGTATTCACTCGTTGAACCCCGTCACTATTTGGCCTAAGAAATGACGACTGACCTAATAACGTTTGTACTAAACAAATGAAAAAGTTTTCTATTTTAAATCCTTGACGTTACGTACCACAACGGTCGTATTTTTTTTATTTAGTCAAATAGAACGAATTTATTTGAATTCGATTAATTTAGGAATTTGTTAGCAAATTCAAATATTGTTATCGATAATTGAGAATATACAGTTTTAACTTGTAGTATATTGTTGACTGATTTTGTTACAATGTTGTAACTAAGTTTGAAACAGAACTTAAACTTGCATATCTATAAATCTTAATCTATGTAATTCTCAACAGAAAGTAAAAAGTATTTTGATGTAAAATAAAATATTGTTTGTATAAAAATCTGTATTGTGTGTCAAGTATTATTGTACTGGTTTTTAGGAATATCATCTAGTTTGTATCGAAATATCATGATGTACATATCTAGGTACTATTATACTACTTTTGAGTAGGTTAGTTTACTGCCAGAATTTAGGTACTTCAGTTTGATCATAAGATTCCTATGTTTTAATACTTCAATGTTATATAACATAAATATTTGACTAAGTAGATACAATCATATTTATTTCAGAATATAAACGAGGTGTCTTGGATTGTGAAATTATCGAAAATGAGACTAAACTAACATACCTAATGAAAAACTTACCACAAACCAATTCCCAAATCTACGAATTGAATTGAAACAATTGGTAATGGAGAAGATCCGAATATGTTAATCATAAGATTGTTTGGATTCTCCTGTACATTACATGTAAATTTCTGGTTTTTAAGCAACATCTATTAATCTATTAATTAATGGATATCTATCCTTCTAAGACACCTTTATTTTTAATTAGATAGACTCACGCTTTTTTTTTTTTTTAACTTGAACGGGTTTGCATTTGATCATAGTTTACCTGATAGCAAGTAAGGCTATGGCCTAAGATGGCTTGACTACAACTTGCCTGATGTTAAGCAACGTTGTAATCTACGATCTAGCGCGCTTGCCTAGAAGAAATAATAAATAACACCTTGTTAATCTCAGCTATAATTTTTTTTTATCATCGCGAGACTAAAATTATCTGATTGATTTTACATTATGTATATAAATTTGCGTTTAATGTATTGATCGTTGAAACATTGTTGATAAAATTTATATCAAATTATTTTAATCTACGTTTAGTTCTATGAATTATTTTTTGTCTACATATTTTGTTAATCTGACTTGAGTCATTATACGAATTTATTTTGTTACGATTACGAAATTATAAATTGTTTGATGAATTCTTATAGGTAAGTACGTGTTTTTAAACATTCCATGTGAACTCAAATTTTTAATTTTTAATCATTCCTTAGATCACTATGATAGTGATCTTACTCTTTCTATTGTCTTGAAAACATTACTTTCAGATCTTTTCTCAGTTTGGATTTTCTACCTTCTTCCACGTCTTTTTTTAATACAAATAGAGAAACTTGATTTATAAAAATAATGCCATTATTTTCTGTCTGCATATACAAATCCGATTCAGATATCTATATCAGATATTTTCTGCAACTTTTCAATAGTTGGGTTATTACCTTTTCTTTTTTCATTTTCTTTATTAAGCGAATTCATTTAATGAATATATCAATAATTTTACTTATTGTACATACATTTTAGTCAATAAAAAGATAGACATACGTTTTGTCCGTAAGTAGGAGTTTTAAATAAATTTTAATCAAAATTGTATGTATAGGTAGAATTTTAATAATTTTAAATGTAATATCTAGGTTTGATATAGGAAGTTAAACGTGCCTTATTCTAATTTTAATATAAATGTTGAAATTTCTGTATATATTGCAATGTCTCTGAATGTATCATAATGTAACGTAAATAGGTATGAAGGATAGCGGAGAGATAGTGTTTGTAAAATAAAGCATTATGTTGGATTTGTACGATTGCTTGTTTTAATTACCTCAATACCTTATGATCTACTTTATATAGTTAAGCTTTTTGTCATGAACACCATATTTTTAAGAAGTGAAGGTTCGCACTTTACAGTAATTTATCAGATGTTAAACGATATAAGTAGTCTTACTATGTAGCGTGCTCACCCAGAATATAATATATAATAGTCAAAATCATTTGATGGATAGGTAGTTTGATAATTTCGAAATTTTAAAGAAATAGTTTACATTATAATAAAAGTAAATTGTTAAATAAAATACAACGATAGATGGATGCTATTCATTATTAAGCTGTCTAGAAAAAGAAGTTGACTCCTGCAGAAAATTAAATAGCTATACTATAGATGACATTGCTATTTTAAAATTATCAGTCACGAAACAATACCATTCCATTATTATCAAATCAGTTGGAGGTATATTTAGATGATAGTAAGTTGAGAGTGGCCAACTAGTGTCTTTTGTTAAGGATTCTCAAACAACCCAATTGGCTTTTACATTTTGGCAACAACGAACAGCCGGTACCTACCTACGGCGACGTGTCATACGAGCTATGTAGGTACGTATCAATACATATCAGGTAAAAATTTCACTATAATTTTACGTTTAAAATACTATGTTTTCAGCCATTACAATCAAACACCCCTTTAATAGCTTGTGGTTAAACTTTTTGAATAAATTATGCTTTTACGAAAATGAAACCCGTTCTCTGTCCATTAATGAAATGTTTTTCAGCTTTTGATGAAGTGCAGGGTCGGTTAAAATAAATGATGTAAATTTTATTGCTAATTACGGAAATAATGATATGAATAACAAACATGTACAATTAAGTGTCCATTTTTAAAGTTAATGTGATGAAATGGGGACACTTTGCAATTTATATTACATTGGCCAGTATATTTACGAGATTAACTTTATATCAGAGCTAGGTATTATTGTTATTTAGAAGGTAGTATGGAATCCTTATAAGCGAGTGTGGCTCAGCGGTTAACCTACATTTATTGGGATAATGTCGGTAACGATTTCCCCTCTCTCTTCAGTCGTATCTTCTCATGCCTGAGGGACGTGACTCCCCGGCAGAATTATTTCGTTTGGGGAGTTCTTTTGGGCAGATACATCCATGTGGGCGCACAGATCCTTCCACGGAAGTCACATGTCCTCGGATATTGTGGTCCTCAAAAATGTCGGTTTCCTCACGATGTTTTCCTTTACCGTTAAGCGAGTGCAAATCCACAATTAACTTGAAAATACATGTCATTGGTGTAAAACCGGATTAGAATCAGGGTGCGTGTGGATGAAAAACAGACACTGGAACCGCTGAGCCACTCTCGCTTTTTGACTTTCGATTCGTAAACTAAATGAGTTTTAAAGAGTTATTTAAATTCCAATATAACGTAATAAAGAATGAATTAAAAATATTCTTTGCCTCGCACAAAGGCCAGTGGTATTTAGCGGGAGATTTCATTTTAAAATACTTTCAGTTGCTTCCAGTTTGTCTCCGTCTCGACCATTCCTACTTGATTACATTCTGACGAACAAGAGGAAATATTTTGTTTGCTATTATACTTTAACCTACTATTAGTGGAAATGCATGGAAATTTCCTGAATTTTACTTGTGAAAGTTTTATTTTTTAATCTTGCCTAAAAATAATGGTGATGTAAGTTTGCCACCTCAGGTATCTTGTTATCTGTATGTCTGTCTATTAGCTCTATTGATTGATTGATTTAACCTCCGACAAAAAATTAGTAACGACTCCGTACTAGACAAACAGCCGGGACCTACAATTTGACGTGTCATCCCACTTACGGAAACGCCCAAAATGGAATGCCACTTTTCGGTCACCCATCCAAGGACTAACCGCATCGACCTTTGCTTAACATTGGTAATCACATACTTCCGCTAGCTGAGCTACGGGCGCTACAACTATGTACTACAAAATAAAAGGAACTTATTTTTTTTTAAGAGGGATAGGTTTACCCTTGACTACAGCCTGCCTGATATTAAGCATTGCTGCAGCCTAGGATGTAACACGTTTACCTAGAAGATACCTATCCAGCATCTTTAAGAAAGGCCTAAAGATAGACCGAGGTTCAGTCCCGCTTTTTCTTAAACAATATAAGGTAATAAATATAAATATATAAAGTAATAAATCCCAATTTGCACAACAAAATATTGAAATGACAGACGAGGATGGCATAATAAGGGACAAAGTTCCTTCGAACTGTAATTCGGGTTCGATTCGAAAACTTTAAGGGCACCTCCCAGTATTTTGGTGTTCCAAATAGTCATTGAATACAAAAACTTTTTCATTTACGCTTTTAGACGCTGACTGAATAATATATCAATAGGGGTCTACTACGGACCAGTTTGCGATTTTTATGAATTTCCTTTATGAAGTTTCTTTATATATGTAAACGTATTGTTTGCTTTAACTTGTGCTTTTGCTTGTTATATGTACATTGATGATAAAAGTAAATGGTATACATACATGACAAACAAATACCACGGTTAAATAATACAATATTTTAGCCCTCTTTTTGGTTAAGAATTGTTACTCTTTAAAAGTTTTTTGATGCACTTGTTCAATTATATATATTTTTATTTTTTTTTATTAAACTTGAATAAAATGACAAAATAAATAATACTACCCTGCTGTGACTTCTAATGTTTTTTTAATATTGACCTAAACTTTTCTCTTGTTTTTTCAGTGAATATTTTATATACTTACGTAGAAAAATTCTACTATAATATGAAAAATAACATTAAAACAATGTTATTAAACAAAATGGTTAACTCTAATACGTTCTAGTGCCTTCTGAATCCTTTTAGCTTTGCGGATTTTTTAAGCTTTCTTAGTGAATTAATGCGGTTGCCTTCAACAGTTTGTTAGTTTGGTATAAATTGATCTTTAAAGGGTTAAGAATTGTTTAGTTAAATTATAGATAGTCTGATATTACTGTATTATTTTTTCATATAAATACTTGTATTGTTACTTGCTTTATTTTTTTTAATATATACTTAATACTATTCAAATGGCCTCCTCTTAACTCTTTAATATTGACCACCAGTCACTGCAGAGTTTTTTTTTTATTTTTTGTTAAAAAAAGAAACAATATTGGGAATTGAACCAAAAATAGATTACAAATCTAATAGAAGACAAAAATACTAAAATATATAGTTTAATATGCTATAAAACAAAACAAATATTTTGCTGATCGAACAACCAAAGCCATTCTTGAAAATATATAAATCGTAAATGCTTTTAGTCTAATACGACTTATGATTTCATTTCTTGTTGCTAATTGAGTTTTGCAGAAAAGTTATACAGTTATGGTTTTAAAATTGCTTTGCCATTTAATTCCGTTAAAATTATAGTTGCAAAGTGATTTAAGTTGCAAACTTGTGTTGGAGGTAATTTTAGTGACTTTATATTGATATTGCTTTTACAGGGCTTGTCATTATGAACGGAACACCAATGGCACATTAAAATTGTAATAGCTATCAAACAATGCATTTATTCTTTAAAGAAGAGTGATAATTAGTTCATTAGGCGGTCTGCTAAAATGTTAATCAAATTATTATAAATGTATTTTTAAAGGATAAAAATTAGAAAATTAAGGAACATGGCATTACTCATACAAGGTAATATCAAAACCTCCATTAAAGTGAATAGACTGTAACTTCAGTTCAAGACCTTTACAAAGACATACCTATCGGAGCGCATGGAGGGTTAATTGAATGATGGTTGAATATTTAGATTGACTATGTATTATGACATTGTTAATTTAAAACCAATAAACTTTTATTAATTTAATAATTAATATAATTACACACACAATCTTTAGATACAAATATATACATATGTAAGTATCACACAATTAAAACATAATAAAATAAATAAAAAATAATGCAAATTAACTACTAATATCTTATTAACTATTTAACTATTAAAGTAATTCATATAGCTACAATGTAATGTTCTATCATGTATCCTATATGTTGCACAGTTCCGTATATACCCCAACTTCGATTTTTTTAAATCCATCATCCCTACGCTGCAGAAAAGCTCTAAAAGTTCTAAAACAAACAAAGCTGCAAAGATAAATTCGAAAAATATTGAATCTTTGACGGCTCAAAAGCGCAGAAATAGAAAAGCTCACTTATCCCCATTGGCAATGGAAGCTCTACTCCATTTTGGCAATGAATAACACATGAGGTCTGCGTCTTTATTGCTTTGAATAAACTAGTGAGACTCTAAATAAAGAACGAATGATAGGAATATTTAGTAGCGAGTTTAAATTATCCTTCATCATTATCATCATCTACGGCCGGTTTCGTCCCACTGCTGGGTATATGCCTCTTTCTTAATATTCCATTGGCTTTGATCGTGCGCCAATCAGGTTTGACCGGCGACAAAAGTTGTGTTGTAAATTGTCCTTATTCAAATATGATTGCTTCATGAAATATCCATTTTTTGTTTCTTTTTATTATTGGACAAGTTAGTGATTCGTCACAGAATAGATTCATTAAAGGAGTTCTCTTATGATGTTACATATTTAATAAGTTACATTCTGTCATTTACTTACTTTTTACACGACACGATAGAACCTTGAACCGTTCTAAAACTCAGCAACTTTTTAAAGATTTTTCTATCCCATAAAAGAGAATAGTCGTCCGTTCAACATTTATTACAACTGTCCAGACGTGCCGATGACTTCTAGCGTGTATTAAAGTCTAGGACATTTCTATTGCAATCGTCCTTGATGCCTAAAGTACCTATGCCTGTCATGCTTACCATATAAACTTAGAGTTTTAGAAATAGTAATCCTCGAAAACTTGGTTACTTGAATCGCCTAAAACAGAGAAAGGTTTATGATAACTTATTAACAAGTTATACCTTGTATTATATACAATAGAATTATTTCATGAATTAATAAAAAAAATGTGTTGCCGACTAATACAAAGATCTCTCGTTTACGGTACAAAAAAAATACTCATAGGTAAGAAATATTATAAAAAATTGAATAATAATATTTTAATGAACAAAGTGACATCAAAAATTGTAATGTGAAACTTTTTAAATAGGGAAATAAAGGCTATTTTATTTATTTATTTTATTTATTTAAATATAAGATGTAATTGTGTCGTTTTCTGAACGTTTTGAGCCACTCAAATACCAAGCACCGAGCCATGCAACGTCTTTTTTTATCAGATCCGAACTTACCTATATAAACCATAAAATAACGTTTCTATTGAATTGCTCCATCTGGACAAAAGCAAAGGTAAACAAAACATTCAAAATATAAATCTCTCTCTTGAGTCGTTTCCTCATGACTGAGGGTTCTAACTCCCCCGCAGGATTAATTTGTTTGAGTTGTTCGCTTGGGGAGTTACATCGTAGTGGGCGCCTTGGTCTTTCCATAGAAGATACATATCTTCGGATATTGTGGTTCTCAAACATGTCGGTTTCCTCACGATGTTTTCCTTTACCGTTAAGCGAGTGCATATCCACACTTAACTTGAAAATTCAAGTCATTGGTGTAGGGCTGGATTTGAACCAGGGTGCTTCAACCAATCAATCAATCAATATAGCTTTATTGTACACTAGAAAACAAAAATACAAAACAATTTACAGTAATACTACTTAACCTTGCTACATTGGGCGGCCTCATCGCGTAGCGAGATCTCTTCCAGGCAACCTTAGTAAAGATCGCTAGGAAAGAAACATGTTAAAGTCGCCTGCTTCTGGATGATAAGCAGACACTGGAACTGCTGAGCCACACTCGTTTATGTAAAATATGAATGCAAAGGTAAAAAATCACATATTCGTGATTTGATGTGTTGAAGCTTCGCTTTTACAATAGGCCAGTAAAAATCCATATTTCTTTCACAAAGCGTTAATATTTAAGCCTCAATATGGAAGCAGGTGCGGCCTTTCTCTAGGGAAGACTTTTTATTTAGGATGGTTCTTACAGACTTACGCTTGACCTCGAGGTTATAAAATTCGAGAATTTTACTATTGTACAGCGACTCTTAAACTGAAAGTGCTAGTGAATATTAAATAAACTACGAAACTGTGGAACTCCTGGCTCGAATTTCTATTCCCCTTGAAGTATAATTTGTCGGTCTTCAAGTCAAGAGTAAACCGGTTTATTCTAGGTAAGCGCGCAAGATCGTAGATTGCAACGTTGCTTAACGTCAAGCAAGTTGTAGTCAGCGTGAACCTACCTCATGTAAAGAAAAAACGTAAGCAATGTAGTTGAAGTAAAGATTCAAAAATTTGGTTCCAGTCTGAATAAAAAAAACCATCGATAAATAGTTTCAAACATTTATCGATTGAAATGTAACACAAAAAGAATCCTAGAATCGTTATAATTATCATACCATTCCATAACAGCAAATTTAACGTCTCCTTATGGCCGAAATGCCTCTGTTTTGACACTGTATACTTGATTGATTGAATTGATATGATTGAATGTTCCTTATTATCCGTTATTTAGTACCCACGACACAAGCGTTTGCTAGATGGCGTTGTGTGCAATGTGTCGGAATATTTATTTATTATTTATTTATATAAGACTACTTTTTACTAACCTAGGGTTATTGTTCTTTTAAATTCTTGATAACAACGGATGACTTGAAAGTTATACAGGCTAGGTACTATCGCAATAATATGCGAGAGAAGCCAAGGGCAATCTTAAATTAAATGTTTCTTATTCTATTCTTGTAAGTCAAAGTTATATGTAAATACATTGAGTCAGAAAAATCTCTCTTGTATTATCCAAGCTGGTTTTAGCATTTTTGACTATGTATTCTAATATTCCTTTTCTACCGCCACTATATTCTTTTGTAACATGACTGCTACTACGTTTCTAAACCACAATTTTGCATCCAAGATGGAAGTTGCAAGAGCCGTAAACTAGTGGAGTAAGTGTATGTATTGTGAATATCTTTGTTGAAAAGTTGGGCTTCCGCTACGTTACTGTCTTGTTTTGTTGTTGGATGTATTCATGAATTGATGCTTCCTAAAAGTAGTCCGTAAATTTTCCTAGTAAGTATTATGCTAATGAAATAATTTATGTCTGTATTTCTCAATTATTACTTGTAATATACATTTATAATTTTCAGTTATAACATAGGTATTTTGTTTTAATAGGCTCATAAAATTCTCTGAACGAAATTCTGTAAAAGTCTTGTGAAGGGATTTAATTTTTAGTACCTAATTAAATTGGTACACATAAAATATGGAAACAAGATCGTTTGGTAAAGCAGCATCAATATAAAGGATTCTTGACCAAGCCATAAGCATTATACACGTACGCTTTTGTAAAACCTAAATCACTTTTCATTAAAAAAATCTCAAAGATAATGCAAAGTATTTTTCTTTCAGGGGTGTTGTAATCTAACCCTTTCTTCCTTGAACAAAACCAGGCACAATTAAACTGAAATATGAGCATTACAAAATTGTAAACGCCCCTTGAGACGTTTGTTGGTAATTTATTAAGGAACAAACGGGCTAACTGAATTTCTCCACTCAATTCTATTTCGTCGAGTTAAGAGCAAAGTGGCTGAGCTGTGTAGATATTTATAGGGTTAAAGTAGTAGTAAATCTTTGTAACTGAGTTAATTGAGGATATTTGTAGTAACAATATATTTGTTGGAAGGTACTAGTTAGTATTCACTAGACTTGAGGAAATATCTTGAATAAAAGATTTAATGTAAGATATCTTTGCAATTTCAGTAACATGAACCTACTGGCCGATAAATTCTTAACCTGTCTCTTCTTTTTACAAATTATTTATAAAGTTTAAGAAAATCACTATTGCTAGTATTTTGTTTCTGTTTCCTTAACAATATATATATATGTACTAACTAATTCTTATTCATTCAATTCTTCTTCAAATATAGGTACGGATTTCCTAAAAAAATATATATGTACTTTCTAGATTACTTTAAAAGCCTAAAAACCCTCACTTTTTTCCTATATCACTCTCAAGTTGCCAACAAAAAAGAAGAGCCACGACAAAACACAAAAGTATATTCACAACGTCTCAAGAGGCGCGACATCCCTCTATAATTTATGACGGTCTACGTCGGATAAGCAGATTTGGCTAATCAATTTTGTTGTTGCCAGTGTACTGCTTTAGAGGCGTGGGATTGACCCGGCTTTTAGGCTACTTGTAACTTTGTACTGAGGGAAATATTCCTTTGTTAAGTAATGTGGTGGATTGGATGTCATTTTTAGAGCACATCATGAAGTCTGAAAGCCCTGTATGAATTCCCACGGTTGATCCTCGAAGGCAAGATTCCGAGAAAAAGAAGCCCTGGCCGTCAAAGGATGAAATGGCTAGACGACATCAAGAAATGGATAAAGCTTAGCTACCCGCATCTTAAAGAAGCAGCATGGGATCGCGAGAAGTTTTGCCAACTGACCTCCGAACTTCAATATGAAGATGGCACCCGATGATGATGATCATAAAGTCAGTAAAGTCGTCCATGTATCTTTGCTAATGAAAGTCGTAACTCCTCTGTAGAAATAATTGATTCGTTGGAGTTTTTTTCGGCCCAAACAACGTGGCGGCCACCACGTAGTTCTTTCACGGATGTCGCATGTCGTTTGAATTTGTAGTCCTCAAACATACCTATTACTTTCTTGACGAAGTTTTTTTGTTATAATTATCGGAGTGCAAACATATAACTCGGAAAACAAATAAATAATTGCTAGGGCTAAGGTAGAACTCAGAAGCGTCAGAATGCAAAGACGACGCATACTTGTACTATCAAACCATATTAATCTATCCAAACTAATATAATTTGCAAAAAATCTCGAATAAAACCTAAGGCAGATATACATTATAAATACATATGTGAAGTCAAAGGAAACGCAAGTTCAATAATAATCATCCCGGCAACTTTTTATCCTCTTTCAAGATTTACAATTTCCAAGACTTTGAAAGACTATTCGAACCTCAAAGTAAGATAAGAATCGACAAAGTTACTTACGGACTTTGACCAGTAAAACCTTAATGCTTGGCTAATACTAACTTTTACCAGTGGCTTTGGTATTTCTCTTCGACTGTAGCTTTCCTATTTTACCTGACTTGAAATGTTTAGTTTGAAAGATAGTTCAAAGCTTTACGCGATCTATTTTGTAGCCTTTGCTTCTTTTTATCAAACTGTTAGGAAGAAGTCAAAAGAAAATCGAAATTTCAGTTTTTTTTTTCAAATATGAGGTTTTTATTTATTAATCTTTAAATGAGTAATAATATACAACAATAATCTGTTATATTAAAAAATATCAGCAATGTTATTAAATAAAAATAAAATAACTTTTCAGGAATAAAAAATAAATAATGCCAATTCAAATGAAAAATAACATACATAATATAGTTTTTTCATAGCGCGAAATTCTTAATATATGTGAATAAGGAATTAGGTACAACCAAGCAAAAAAACTTAAATTTGTAACTATTCGATACTAAAATAATATTTTTTCAGCTCACTGCATAATTTGAAGTTTGTTCTTTCAATATTTCAAGTAATTTGAATTAAAAAAAACTAACTTCTGTAACAACTTTCCTGAAACTTTTTCTTGTATAGCTTGCATCACAACTATTTCATTTCCTCGGAACTCTCAAGAGCTAGGCAGCCAGTTTCTTAGTCAAGTTACGTTAGAACCTAGATATGTTACTAGGAGAATAAAGCTGAGAAAATGTTAAAATAGGTAAACTATTAGTAAAATAATTAATTTAGTAGTAGGGGTGAATAAACAGTAAACATAGTTTTAAAATAAAGAATTAAACAATATCGTCTTCTAAAAATAATTACATAAACTTAGTATATAAAAAACCTGATAGACTAGGGCGATAAAATCATGTAATAGAAATAGCTTTTTTATAAAATAAAAATTAGTAGAAACTTTTGCAGTCACTCTTCTTTTTTAATATTATTTGCAATAACTATTAACAAACACCAAACACAAACAATGTGGGCACAAATTATGCCCACATATTTTCATAAAAATCTGTGTAAAAATAATTACAAGTTAAGAAAGAACACCTAGAAATCTACTATCAAATTTCTATGTAAGCCTATATAAAAATGTCAAGAAAGTCACCCTTTGCGTGTCACATGGCTATGTTTAACAAACAAAAGGTGTTATAGGCTGTTTTTCTTAAGGAAATATTTGCTACTTCCTTCCGTCTTTACCCTGCCAAGGATAAACAACTATCTTGTCGATCAACGTCAAGGTATTTTTTATTTATTTCGAAACTTAAAAATAGCTAGTCTAATTTAAAATTTAATAAATTTTAATTTAACTTTGGTTTTGTAACTTTCTGGTTACTTTTGTTTCGTAATGAATATGTTATTTATAAAAACATATACTGAATTTCGTTGTTATGTTAGTAAATGAAGATGTGCATTACATAGTTTTATCATTGTGGTTTTATCATTATCAGTAATAGAAAAACCAACTAGATTTTTTTTTTAATTTTACATCTAGATAGCTATAAATCTAATAGAACATTTACAAAATGAGCATTGTTCATATCCAAGAATAAAAGATAGGAGCAATTTCATTATGCACAACGGCGCAGAGCCAGTTGCCACTTGAAAAAACTGTAATCTGGGATAAAATGAAAACATAAAAGCACCCTTATTTGTACCTGAAAAAGGTAAAAATCGTAAACTTTATACGAGCAGACATCAGACACTTCTTTTATTTTGTTTCTTTCTGACGGCTCAATGTGGATATGGGATAAATTCGCAATTGTATTTATTTAAACAAAG
The DNA here is from genome assembly GCA_927399415.1 of Macaria notata. Lineage (NCBI taxonomy): Eukaryota > Metazoa > Arthropoda > Insecta > Lepidoptera > Geometridae > Macaria > Macaria notata. Next base: position 4,174,688 of record OV656737.1, read on the forward strand.
CATCCAACGTTTTTTAAAACATGAATAAGCTCTACTTAAAATCAGTAATGAAGTATTTTTTTTGTTTGTTTTAATATAGTTAACTTTATTAAATTATTATGAATATTGAACATAGACCACTTGACAAGATTTGGCTTTCGTAATGTCTTAGAAATTTTATATTTTAGTGTTTCAGAATGAACCTAATTATTAAATATTACCTACTTTATGAGAATAAATAAATTTGGAGTGAAACTAATTGTTTTTTTTTTATGCTCGATAATCTTTACTTAATTTAAGTACCTACCTAATGTAATTTATGTTTTTTGTAACATAAACACAATTATTCAAAACTGTAAGTGGTTGAAATCAGTTACAACAATAACGTATATTCAACTTAAGTATGTCTATCACATCACTTCAATATTTTACCACATAAAATATTTTACCTTCCGCGTCTACAAACGCCATTTCAAGAAACCCTTCAAAGCTACAACATTCAATCGCATACATATATAAAACACAAATAAAAATAGACAAACAACGAACCTTCTAGTACAAACACACGCTCGAAGCCCCGTAAAACAAATATAAACTTTATGATCCTTCTACACGGAAGGGAATTATTGTATTGGCACAAACTTTTCTTCTTCGCCAATTTACTAATCCCCTGTTGTTTGGGCGTTATAAAAAATTTACGCAACCACTATCCTAGTTTGGTGGAAACAGAGACCTTAAAACGAGTATACCCCCAACTATGCCTTATCTATAGAAACCATAATAAGCTTAACAACTATTATTTCCAAAGATTTTTTTTCCAATTTACAGAAAAAGTATAGAGATTTTTATTGTATTTTTGATTTCGTCTTAAACAATAATTTACTCGTATCTATCGATTGTTACCCGAGGACATATTGTGTCTTCCGTGGAAGGACCTGGGCGCCCACCACAAAAAACAATATAGGGCAGATACCTAGAAAACTCCCCTTACGAATTAATTCTGCGAGGAAGTCACGACCCTCAGTCATAAAGAAATACAACTCATCGTTATGGGCGCACAGGTATTTCCACGGGAGAAACGTCATGTCTTCGGGTCTGATCAATTTTTATAATTTTGGTATATGTTGAATGTACATGTGTGTCGGAAAATTTTGCCATGATGAGGGTTCTTACTGACTTGATGTCGTGGTTTCGAGGCGAGTTTTGTGGCCGTGTCCCTTTCTGAAGCCATAAAACTGGAACAAAGGCAGGCTCTGAAACATGTATGCGTCCATCCTATCATTGAGTCGAGAAGGTTTTGGAGACAGCGACTCATACGTTTTGTGAATAAATAACATTATGCAAGCGGATGCTTTGTAAAATATGTTGGGGGATTTCATTAAACCTTACAGATGGAATAAAATAAACCAAATAAAGTTTTGTTTCTTCAGGAAAAGTAAAGTAGCAGCACTTGTAATAATTATTAAAAATGTATTACTGAGAAATCAGAACTTTTTTGAAGATGGTTAAAAATGGGTAAAAATTTAAGGCGCGAAAACTTACCGCGAGGGTAATTCTGCCATGTCTGTTATATACAATCTACCAAGACCCTTTTCCATGTGTACATAAGCGTGTAAACTGGAACACATATAATATGTTATTTACACAGAACTGCGAAGTTTTCGAAGGATTTACTTAAAATTAATTTTCATCCTCAACATTATTAATTCTTAAACTAAGTCTATTGTCAACTATTTCAATTGCATTTAAGTGTTATAAAGCGATTCTATACAAATCTCAATATGAATGATCCAGATTACTCTGACTATTTAATTGTCAGTGCTAAATTACATAGAAAGTAGGACTATTTATAACAAGTTGTACAAAAGTCAGTCCGTGACATCAAGCTGAACCATTTCTATTTCAGGTTAGAAACCCCAGATAGTTATATAAATTAAAATTTGATCTAAAACCAAACCCCTTACCTCCAAAATTCCAACCTTAGTAAACACACAAACGAAAGGACACAAAAATTCGTTCTTTCTGTCAGTCCTAATGATCTCTAACTTCGTAGCTCGCAGTGACAAGTATTGTTTTCCAAAGTGGTTCCTAGAATCAAAGATAACTTTACATGCGGGTTAAATTGGAACTAAAATGAACCAATCACTTTCGAATTTTGTAGGAATATATCAAAACAGATTTGAAGAAGTGCATCATTTTGTAAGCCTAAGAGTAATCAATCAGTCATAAAAAAACAAACAGTCATAACTAAATTTTACTATGTTGTTTTTTCAACGTAATTGTGTTGCGAAGCCGATTTTTTTTGCGGGCATTCAATTACACAAATAGAGCTTCTTGTACAAATGTCGCTTCAGGTGACCTCTTTATTAATTACCTGTCTGTACATAACGTAAAGTAAAATCTGTTTTTTGATGGTGAATCAGATAGCAAGTGCTGCCCCCAGTCGTGCGCAAAATTTTCTAGTTTGGACCTACCGTGTCGAGATAAGGCTCGCGAATCCCTGAGGGCACGATAAGGCGTCGTCAATGCTCGAAATCGTCGTTCCACAAAAACAGGGTAAGGTTAATATTTTTCCAAAGAAATAGCGATAAATTCTCATTATATCCCTCAAGTTGGCACTCACTCTTTCGCTGAGGTTATCTGAATAAACATTTGGAGGAAATCTTCGTAGATACTGTAGGTTCTTTTAGGTTTTTTGATAAAAATAGACAAAAATCAAGTTGAGTTTTACTGTTAAATAGTATCTATTTATTTGTGTTGTTCTCGGTTTTGCGTGCACCTATAAAATAAATGGTAATATGGTTTAATGTGTTAATAATGAAAACTATAATCAATAAAAATAAATTCACTTTTTACAAGTCTGACTACATTGATAAAAAGAATGGGAAAATTTATTGCATGGCTGATTATTTTCCTAGTTTTAAATTAGGAGTTCAAATATCCTTAAAACTTGCTTGGCTGAAACAAATACATAACCTAGATTAATAAAATAACAAACTAATGGCACTGTAGACCTGGCTTTACAGAACAAAGAGCATCGGAAACAGGTCGAGCAGTTTGCGTGTTTGTGCTAGGAATAAACTGTCCTTAGATGTAGGATGAAGCAGCCCTGACCTAGCAGGGGATAATTGACACAATACTCGTGTCCAACTATTTTTATACTTGGCATTACGAGGACAGAATGTATGTACGTTTTAGAGAGGTTAGAGGGTATTTACTACAGGTAAGTACATTTCAGATGAGACGTCCGATGCTTATGTGTTTTTAAAAAAAAAATACCAATTTTTACCGACTTCAAAATAGAAAGACATTCTCAAATTGATGTTAATATTTTTTTTATATTCAATCAAACAAAATTTAGCAATTTTGAAGGAGTACGTTTGTTGATAATGTTTGTGAGTGTGTATGTTTGTTATTCCATCACGAACGAATTTAAATTAGTAATTTTAAGTGAGATTGCATTTTAGATAATTTAATAGGTTACATTTTATACAGGATTAATACAGCTCGAAAATGAAATGAATACTTTTGTGACTTCATTGTACAACAAATGACGTGGTCTCTTATTCTCTTCTCGTTTAAACTGTAAAATCAGAAACTAACTGTTCCTCGGGGCGGCGTCAGATCCTCAATCCAATATAGTAAGTTAGATATACAAATAGACTCGGGTCTAGCTAAGTCCTTAAGCATATTCCAAAAGCTAGTGTATCATCATTACGTATCATCCATAAAGTATTATGTATTGTATTGTTTATTATTATTTATTAGTGTATTATCTGAGTTTGTATTGTGTTCTTTCACTTATTTATTTAATTTACGTATTCTTGTACACCGCCTATTTATAATTCTAAATCCTGTCCATCCAAAGGTTGCCTAGAAGAAATCGCCTAAGGCGATAAGGCCGCCCAGTGTACATTAGATTAGTTTTTAAATTTCTTTCATTATGTTATTTTTGGTGTGCATTAAAGAAATATCTTATCTTATCTAACTTTGAGACTTCTTCTTTACTGTCAGGTGTAGAATTAAATCAAAAATAACCTAGTTGTAATAACTAGTAAGTGATTATTGCGGTTTTTTTCAGTAAAGTTTATATTAGTACTAGAATAATCTTAAATGCAAAGAATCCACGATTTCCCGTCTCAGTGTATCAGATATCAGTGTATCATTGTTGTTGATAATTATGTGTCTAGTTTACCTAATTTATTTATATTTTGATTTGAGTATCTTCAAGCATAGGATGCAATGGTCATTTTATTCCTTGCTGTTTATAAAACAAACACGTATACCATGCCGGTTTAGAATAAGAATCAATGGATAAGAAAAACATTTAGTATAACAAGATTCACAGAATATTTTTTTTGCTATTTGCAACGCATGTGACATTAAAATTATGACTGCTTTTTACATAACTTCTCTCATACCAAAATATCAACTCTAACTAGCTACAAACTACATAACCGTTTGCCAAACAAAGTTAACCGAAATTAAAATGAAACATCACCTCAATATCCAAAGTTACCAGCGAATTCCCCTCAGTTACAAACTTTTTCTCTGCTTAGCCATTAGTATACTGGTTTTAGAGTTGCGTGGGTAAATAAATATAATTTTAAAACTCTGTTATAAAGCTTCTGTTAGTCTGACCTTTTGTCTTACCTACTAGGTAGTTATTTTATGGAAAATAAGGAGTAGAAGAGGAATAAAAGGTGCCATGTCACTTGACACGCGGGTGCATTTAAAAGAAGAAAGCAAGAGTGGCTGCGGCGAGTTCCCCCGGAGTACCCGGAGCCCTACTCTTTCTTCTTTTTAATGAGGCTGGCCAACGGGGGGGTTTTAGTGTTAGTAAAAATCGCACATAACCCGACTGCCCCCATTGTGACCGGGTATCTTGCTGAAGATAAGATTTCCCTCTCACAACAAAACATAAACATGAACATGATTATATGTAAAGAAATTGACGTATTTATGAATAAATAAATAAAATAAATAAATAAATATTTCGGGACATTGCACACAGCGCCATCTAGACCCATACTAAGCTTACGCTTGTATCATGGGTACTAGATAATGGAAATAATACTTAAGTATATACTTTTCTTTTGTAAATACATACTTATTATACATACAAACGACCAGACTCAACACAAGTAATTATAATCTTTTTAAAGTACATAAATACTTGTGTCATGCGGGAATCGAACCCGCAACCCCTAGATTAGAAGGCAGAGCCACTACCAACTAAGCTAACAGGTCAGTCAATAAATGAACATTTTGATTATGATGATGATTATGATTACATATATGCTTATCATAGTCTAGGACTAAGAAAGATATCTTTATTTTTAATAACTTACTATCTGTAACACTATATATCTTGAACAAAAATGACACAGATACGAGATAATACAGTACAAAAGCTTGGTTCTCAAATTGTGTCTGATCAAAGGTGTAGGTTTTGTTGCTAAATCAGTTTTGATTTACTTCTTAAGTAACTAAAATTATTCATGCACAAAACAACGAAAACTTCACTCCAATAAAACTTCTTGTAAAACCTTCATATGATTATAGCGTAAAACACGACTATTTTATAATTCTGTGTAATCCATGGGTCCCTTACATGTTCCGAAATAATAAAAATGACAAAATATACATCATTTATTTCGGTTATCACCATATTGAAATCACCATATTATTTCTCATATTTTAAACATGTAAGGAACCCATTCTATATGAGTACAACCGGCGCTTGACCATTTTCGTTGTTTTGTTGTCAATGCAAAGTTGAACAGTGTGCGCTACATTGAGCCTCTGGGTGTCGGAAATCAGCATGTTTGACTTTGAGGCTGTTTCGGCTTCTATCTCACAAAGGGATTATATTTTCTGAAACGAGTGCGCAAAAGTTTGACTTTTATAGACTCGTAGAAAGGAGCTTCAACAATGGTTACATTGGTTCGGCAAAATTATTAAAAATAACATGAAGTACATTTTTTTAAATTTTATATGAAATTGGCTTTAAACCATAGTTCGTGAAAATTCAATTTTTGGATAAATATGTAGGTACTACTCGTTCTCACAACTGTGTCTCACTCTCTAAAAACACGTCAAAACCTTTAGAATAAATAATATAAATAAATACCTATTTCGGGACATTGCCCACAGCGCCATCTAGCCCCACACTAAGCTAATGCTTGTGTCGTGGGTCTAGTACCCACGACACAAGCATTAGCGGATATAATACATTTATACTTTTCTTTTGTAAGTACATACTTATTATACATAGAAACGACCAGATTCAACACAAGTAATTACATATTTTATATGCATAATTACTTGTGTTATGCATGCGAAAAACAACACAAGATGGCCGTAACCACTCTTACACACACTTATATTTCTCGCAGAAAAAAAATCTTACAAATCATTTCCCAAAGTAAACACACATTCAGCAACTGACATCCATTATCTGGAATCAACTCCCCTCCCTTCCTACCTCCCTCAAACTGACCCTCTGATCTGCCTATTTACCACCTATATAACTCAACATGACAGACCAATAATAAAAAATCTGTGAACCACGAAAGCCCACATTTACAAGGGTTCGAGATGTAGTTTCATAGACAAAGTAGTCAAAAGACAACCACCTATTACGACCTTTGGTTGACGGTGATTTAACAATGCCATTGCTGACTGTTCTCAGACGGGTACCCCTGAGAAGAATAAAAAGGAATTTATTACTTTTGAATATGAACGTGGAATGCCTGCGCCACACAGCGATAATTTTATCTAGGTATCTTAGCCTGCAACATAAGTACATAATCTCTTTCTTGGCGCCTACTAATCATAAATACACGTAAAACTGATTTATTATGACTTTACTATGTAAATCTATGTATAACCCTAAGGAAGAGCCTACAATCCACAATACAGGTACATTAAATCCTAGTGTGGAGTGTAGCAATCAAAATTGTATTAGCATCTAAGTTTTTGATTAATAAAGTTATCTTTATCTTTATCTCTTATCTTATGTACATACTTCGGTGGGTCAGATAACACTTTATATTAGAGCTGGTTTATAAGTCATGGACCACCACTCCTATGGTGTGGTGGACGTCACCGCTTCCTGGTTCAAGTTCCCAAGACTGGTACTAAGCGTTTTGCTTCCACTTGTATAGTGCGAACTCCTATATTGTGGAACTCCCTGTCTGACTCCCTGTTCCCCGCGGAATATAACCTTGCGATCTTCAAAGCGAGAGTAAATCGATTCTTACTGGGTAAGCACGTTTCATCCCAGACCGTAATGAGTACTTACTATCAGGCAACTTACTTTTCTCTAATTCTGGGTCTATAGGGTATGTTGTTAAAGTGTAGCATCCATTGTCGATGTTTTCACAATAAGAAAAGTTTCCGCAGACCTTTTTGTGTGTTCACGCATTGGTTGTGTTGTTGTTACATTAGCATGATTTTAATGTTACGTGCTGTGAATAGTTTTTGTGTGTTTTTCCTTTTTTTATTGTGAAATAGTGTAGGTACACAAGCATTACATTGGCAATTTTATTATTACATTTTATTTGTCAAGATATAGTCTTATAGGTGACTTCTGAATAGTGCACTATTCAGAAGTCACCAAGCCTGTTCAGGAAATGTAAGCACATAAGCATATTTCTAAGTGTGTGACAGAACATAAATGTGTTATTGTTTCACTTTATTTATTATACTCAGTAATAATAAAAGAACATACATATAATCTCATTAATGGTCAAAAACATATTTTTTGATTTAGTAGTTTCTTTTTCTTTTTTTATCCTCAAAATCCAGATAAGAATTCATCTATACCTCACCTAGTTATTACTCAAACACATTAGCATAAAGTTCCATATCGCACGACATTCACAGCACACTAAGAAACTAGCTGAATGCACTGACGTATTCATTTCCCGCGAGCTCGGCGTCTGTCGCTTTGAATCGTGCCTTACTATTCCCTAGTTTGAAGCGTTTTCTTTGGATCTTGTATCGTTTGCTACGACAAAGAAAATTAGGCTACAAATAAAAAAAATGTTATTCACTTATCTGATATGATTCCTAACTGATACACAAAACAGTAAAGTGGAAACGAAAAATGAACATTATTATATCTATAGGTACGGCGTACGGTAAAATGAACATTATTATATCTATAGGTACGGCGTACGGTAAAATGAACATTATTATATCTATACGTACGGCGTACGGTAAAATGAACATTATTATATCTATACGTACGGCGTACGGTAAAATGAACATTATTATATCTATACGTACGGCGTACGGTAAAATGAACATTATTATATCTATACGTACGGCGTACGGTAAAATGAACATTATTATATCTATACGTACGGCGTACGGTAAAATGAACATTATTATATCTATACGTACGGCGTACGGTAAAATGAACATTATTATATCTATACGTACGGCGTACGGTAAAATTCCCTACAAATATCATCATTATCATCATCATCCACAGCCTTCTCTATCCCACTGCTGGGCATAGGTCTCTCTTTGAATGTGCCAGCTGCTTCGATCTTGTGCAGACCTTATCCATATAGAGACGACCTCAACCTACAAATATATAATTATAAATTGGATATAAACTAGTGCTTTGAAATTAGTGCAATAGTTTAAAAATATGTTATGCTAATTATTTGCTATGCGCCCAGTGTTAATAAACTTAAAATCATAAAAACCCGAGCCATCGTAGAAAAGAATGTCGGAGATAAAATATCACCTCAAATTTTATTACAATAACTTCAGGTATTTATGTGACCTCAATAACAATCGATAATACATTAAATATAAATTTAAATAGAGCCAAGCAACTATCAATTTAGTAGAAAGTAGAATTAGTAACACAAGTTCGATATGGCTCAAGTAATATTAGTCATTTTCCTGTTCCACGTGAATCTGATTGGCGGACAATTCATCAGTAATCATGATTATTTGATGGAAAAATTTCGAGAAACAACCAAACCAGGTAACATTGCATCGATTGAAACAAAGTGGATCACTCAACGAATAGACCAGTTCAATCTCTCAGATCAACGCACTTGGAAGATGAAGTATTTAGAAAACATGGAAATATGGCTTCAAGGCGGCCCTATATACATATACATCGGCGGTGAAGGCGCTATTACAACATACGCTTTGTCTGGTTTTCTATACGAATTAGCAACAGAAACAAATGGAGCCTTGTTTGCTACAGAACACAGGTATTATGGAGACAGCCAGCCCTTTGAAACGGCGTCTACAAGTAATTTCAAATATCTTAGTTCCGAGCAAGCTCTGGCAGATGTTGCCAACTTGATTAAACAGTTGAAGCAGACCGCGTCTTTCAGTTCATCAAAAGTAGTGGTCGTAGGTGGTTCGTATTCAGGAAACTTAGCAGCTTGGATGAGACTTCGATACCCAGACTTGGTAGATGCAGCCATATCAAGTAGCGCGCCTGTGCTAGCTAAACTAGACTTCTCTGAATGTCTCGACCAAGTTGGTATTGATTTCGAGAAATACGGGATGCCCGATTGTATGAAGCAAACTACAGACACATTCAAGGAAATAAAAGATTTACTCAAATCCTCTTCTGGTATAGAACAGCTCAAAAAAAAGCATAAAATCTGTAAGCAGTCTGATTTAACAAAACCAGATAATCAAGCTTTCTTGTTTTTGGTTTTAACATATCCTTATATAGGTGCAGCACAATATGGGCCGGTTGATGCTATCAAAAATTTTTGTTCTAATAGTAGCACATTGCAAGAGGACTCTGATTGGTGCATATTAATTGATTTCGATTACATTTATAATCAAAACAATCTCTGGCCCTGGTTATACCAAATGTGCACAGAATTCGGATACTTTACGGTGGCTCCTGCTAATATGCCTTTTGCAGGCATACCGCTTGATGTTGATTTTTTTGTTAAAATGTGTACCTCAACTTTTGGTCCAGAATTTGACAAAGCAAGTGTACAAGCAGCTATTAAAAAGACCAATGATATGTATGGAGACTTGAAACCGAATGTTTCAAAAGTGATATTTAGCAATGGTGAGATAGACCCATGGCATAGACTGAGCGTTTTAGAAGATCTTGCAGAAACTGTACCAGCCAGGATAATACCAGAAGGAGCACACTGTAGCGATCTCTTTTTAAATGATAATGCAGCCGTTAAGAAGGTACAGACGGAAGAAAAGATGTTCATCAAGCAATGGATCGGAATATCAACTTAAACGTACTTACTTTGTTTCAAAACAACCCAATTAAAGAAAGAAATTAATTCATCCATCTTTTTTTCTGTATGTATAAGAAATTTTTGTGTATATGTAAATACCTACTGTGTATATGTACTACCTACATTTAAAAAGATACAGTTTTACACAGGTATATAGCTACGAAACATTTTTATGTGAGTACATTTTGAGGGCTGGAAAATGTAATTTTTAATTTTTCGGTTATGCATCTTAAATGGAGTTTAATTATCGAATCTATAAGAGTACCTAAGTGGTGGATGGTCAAGAAGTGGGAATAAGGGTTCGTAATCTTTAGGGTTAATAAGAACAAAATGTCTTTACAATTCCCTGGTGTTGGTTTGCGCGTGAACCTATCTTCATGAAGTTTTGTTTTTATTCCTGTGTGCACTTTGATTTTAGAATATTTAAGTGGTAAACAGCAAATATCTGAGCAGAATGCAGAAAAATACGTGATAGAATTTTGTAAAGTCGCCACACGTTTTGTGAACTGCATAAGCAGTTCACAAAACCAAAACATTCCCATTTATAAATATGGGAATGTTTTGGTATGCTGGAAATAATGTTCAGGTTGATTTTTTGCACTGATATCCGCGTCGAGTTAACAAGACAGTTCAAATATTAGCTGAAGTAACTGATACAGCTATAATTTACTTTGTACAAGCAATCATATGACAAAGCATGGTTTATATTGAGACTGTTTTTGCGTTTTGTATGATTAGTCAACAAAAAGTTCAGTTCATTGTTTACTTTTACTATATCATAATTTTATATACTTTTTCCTACTTATTTTTCTAATATAATGTTGCGATCTTCAAAGCGAGACTATATCAGTTGATACTAGACCGTTTTGACGCCTAACCATTCAGCAAATTATGGGCAAATGCAAAATGCAAACCTTTCCCTTTTAAAAACAAACATATAAACCTTCATTCTGTGTATTATCAACTCATAATAAATAGAAATAATACTTTGTTACTACCTCAAATAACACGGCTTAACCAGTTTTCCGGTGAATGGTAGAAAGGAAAAGGTCCAATTTAGCCCCAAGGGCCATCCTCATCAGAATTTTAGGTAACATGTGATAACGAAAGGACCGGAAGCTGAAAGATACGAGTAACTACATGACTTCCGGGAAAGTTACTATAGATTGCTTGAGCAAAATGGATTTAATATTACTTGTCCGTAGGCTTAGATAGATAGATAGAAAACACTTTATTATAAACACCAAAAACAGAAAAAAACACAATAAAACATACAAACTTAAAATGCCTCCTAGGCCTCTGTATTCTATGATTATAGTTAGGCTAGAGATTGTCCGCATGCGAGTACCAATTTTAAGTAATGTTATGAGGTCAGTTCTTGTCATATCTCGGTATAATTATTCGTGAGTTGGATGCCACTATCAAACTGTAGATATCGACTGTTTGTCGTACTAGGGAAACTTTTTTTTTTTAATTCTCATCAAATAATGACTTTTATATCTATACAGCGAAGTGCCTGTAAAAATAAAAATAAATAAAGCCATTTATTTCCCAACTTGATAATTAATTAATTAATTTTGACTGGCCTGTTAGCTTAGTTGGTAGTGGCTCTGCCTTCTAATCTAGAGGTCGCGGGTTCGATTCCCGCATGACACAAGTATTTATGCACTTTAAAAAAAATTATAATTACTTGTGTTGAGACTGGTCGTTTGTATGTATAATAAGTATGTATTTACAAAAGAAAAGTTTATAAGTATTATATCCGTTATCTAGTACCCACGACACAAGCGTTTGCTTAGTGTGGGGCTAGATGGCGCTGTGTGCAATGTCCCAGGATATTTATATAAAAAAAAAAACTTAAGTAACATTCAGGAGTTATTGGTTCTAGGTTAGTAAAGAATTATTAACTACTATTCAATTTAACTTTTTCTTAATGTTTTATTGGGCAACCAAATTTGAGCGTAGGCCTCCTCCATGCGCTGCCAGTGTCTTCAGTCGTGTACTTGTCTTGTCCAGGTACTGCCCGCTGCCTCAACAATATTGTCTCGCCACCGTCTTCGTGGTCTCCCTCTGGATCTTTGGTCTTTCGCCGGGTACCAGTGAAGTATTCTTTCACTCCATCGACCATCATCGATGGGCCGTGCGACGTGTGAAGTGCCTGTATAGAATTACTATATTATTATTTTACTTTAGGTTCTGGTAGCACGTAAAGCATTTTATTTGGTCGCACAATAATGTAATCATTATTGTGCGACAAAATAAAATCAATGGTAAATTTCGAAATGCATGGTAACCTCTGTATATGGAGTTTGATGTTTCGACCCTTGTTTGGCGGTCGACAAAAATTGTTGCCAAGTTCGATATCTGATGGGTCGAAAGTAAACTTTAGGAAGTTGTTCCCAGTAAAGATAGCAGGCCAGTTTGTAAGAAAGGGACTTTATAGCAAATACATATTGTGTTTTAATATTACGCAGATTGTTAGAAAATAAATATGTATTGTACAAATTATTAATAAATTGTTTATCTTATGGGATATACATTAAAATTTAATAATTTGCACCATGTATGGTATTTTTTTATCATAAACTATATATGATCTAAACGACGTGTTTAATATGTTTTTCCCGCCTTTTTGTCAGATAGTTCACTCTTTTCTGTAGGCGTTATCATGTGGTATTGTATTTTTTAAGCTCAGAACTATTTCTTTTAAATCTTTAAGAGATTCAGTAATCTACCTATAATATTTAGAATTTTTAGAATTTATTTATTTCTTACCTTAAAGATAACTTAACTAACAGAGTTTTAATTTTTTTTCTATTTCAATTGACCTTAATGTAGAGATTTATACAAGAACTCAATAACATGGCTTGCCCAAAGTACCTGTATTAACAACGTAATTAGTAGTTAGAAATAGACTATAATCTATTTCTTATATTATTATACATATAAATATATATATATATATGGAATATTTATTTATTTATTTTTTATATGTAATATAAAAGAAAGTGGTGTTAGTTACACCATTTATAAAAATGGTGTAACTAACTCTCAAGAACAGCTGAACGGATTTAGCTGAAAATTAGTGGAGAGGTAGCTTAGAAACAGGAGACGGACGTAACACTTTTTATCCCGATTTTTTTAATTGAATTGAATAAAATCTAAAAACTGTTTATTTATTGCCTCTTAGGCGGAACAGAGTTCGCTGGGTCAGCTGGCTAACAAATGAGTATTTGTATGACATAGGTAGAAGAATAATATATAAAATAAAAACAAGATACCTTATATCTTATGCTTAACATCAGGCAGGCTGTAGTCAAACGTAAACCTATCAAACGTAAAAAAAAAAAACTTGTTTATTTTGTACGAGCTGTGCCTGCGACTTCGTCCGCGTGGAAAAGTTATTTAGGGCATTAATTCTTTCATACATATTTTTTTGATATTTTGAACCGTTTTCGCAGCGCATGCAACGGAAGCCCTCAAAGATGAATAATTTTCCCCAATTTTTTCTAAATTTTTCATTGTTTTTTAGTTCCTATTAGTTGCAGCGTGGTGTTATATAGCCTAAAGCTTTCCTTGATAATTGTTATATCCAACACAAAAAGTTTTTTTCAATTCTCACCAGTAGCTCCTGAGATAAGCGCGTTCAAACAAACAAACTCTTCAGCTTTACATTTAATATTAGTATAGATATTATTCTAAATCACTAAGACACGAGATACAACATGAAGTGGCGAGATACAAAACAAGCAAGTTCATCCCTGTGGTATCAGATCACGGATGGCTGGGTTCGTTTTTCACTGAATGGATGCTCTCTGCTGGAAGTAAGTCGATGTATGACCAACTTCTGTGACGCAGGCGGTGTTGTTTCTGGCACAGAGGAAAATATGCAGTGGAATTGGAGCTGGGCTCTGGATAGGTTTATGAAAATGATATACAACTAATATCACCCCGCGGTGTGAATATTGATTTATAAGTATAGTAAGAAAAATACTAACGTATTATCTTGGTGTACTGTTTAGTGGAAATCCTTTTGCCTTTTCATAAATATAAAGTTTTTACACCAAATATAATGTACAAAGTAGATGAGTGTGATGAGTGTATACTGTATATGGTTTGTGTTAGAATGGGACCTAGCTCATGACATGAGGACAAAGAAATTTGTAAAAATCCATGAATATTTGATCATGTTGGACTGGCCTGTTAGCTTAGTTGGTAGTGGCTCTGCCTTCTAATCTAGAGGTCGCGGGTTCGATTCCCGCATGTCACAAGTAATTAAGTACTTTAAATACTTATAATTACTCGTCGGTCGTTTGTATGTATAATAAGAATGTATTTACAAAAAAATAATATATGTATTATATCCGTTATCTAGTACCCACGACATAAGCGTTTGCTTAGTGTGGGGCTAGATGGGGTTGGGGTTTAGAAAGTACCCAATCGAGGGGGGGTTGAGGGGGGGAGGGGAGGGGGGAAGGAGAGGGGAACCTCCCCCCAAAAGGGGGGGCATCGGAACCCCCCCCCACTTTTTGAGATATGACCATTTTTGTATTTTGAGGTTAAGTACTACGATTTCACTATGGGGTACTTAACTACCTAACCCAACACTTGCAATACAACAGGACTTGGCTCCTCCTCGCTTCGCTCGTCGTCGCATGTGCGTGGTAGAAAGCAACCTAACGAACCTAATCTACCTTCTGATACAGACAAGTGACTTCGAGTCCAACACTTGCACTACAACAGGACTTGGCTCCTCCTCGCTTCGCTCGTCGTCGCATGTGCGTGGTAGAAAGCAACCTAACGAACCTAATCTACCTTCTGTCACAGACAAGTGACTTCGAGTCCAACACTTGCACTACAACAGGTTAGGTTAGGTTAAGCGTCCCGTAAAGTACACCCCAACCCGCTACGCTCGCTCACTCGACCCCGCCATCCCCTTCTATTCTAACCTAACCTCAAGCATGCATCGAAGAAGAAAGAAAATTACTTGACACTGGCAAATACGCGAAGAGTGTGACGCCAATACTAAAAAAAAACAATGGCGTCACGTTTCGTTCATCAAGTTACAAGTTACACACAAAATATTATAACTACGTAAAAGTTTGCGATCAAATAATAAATAAAATTACGTATTATATGTATTTTTCATAAAATCTTTGATTTTTTTGTACCAAAATAAATAAAATTATGTATATTTTATAATTATTAAATACCATTACATGTAGTAATTCGTAAAACGAAACGCGAATGGCCGCCAAAATGACAGGAAGGTGTCAAAATGGTCGATTTTTTCACGTCTTTTTCCTGATTTTTAAATAATTATATCTCAAAAACCATAAGTTTCCTAAAAATAAGATTTTGTATATAGGTTTCTAATAATATAAGCTATCTGTAAAAAAAAAATGAAGCCTTAAAACGAATGGGTACTTTCTAAACCTTAGCCCTAGATGGCGCTGTGTGCAATGTCCCAGAATATTTATTATATATGTACCTAATCTAGAACGGAACACCGCTAATACGCCCTAACTACCGCTCTGGCGACGCCCGACTGCCTTGCTGAGCTTTGTATAGATTTAACATTGTTGGTAGAAGGTATATAAAATTGATTTTGTTGATAGGTTAGAATGTTGTATTATATTTTATATTTATCTTTACTTATAGTTTTTAATTAGGACATAGTGATTTCCAATTAAGATTTTTAATAGGTTATTTATACATTTATAAATACTTGTATATGCCCTTGTACACAATTACATAAATACAAAACTCATTTACTTATGTAGTAAATACCTGCATCGCATACTAACATTATCAGTCAATTGTGTCCCAAAAGATTTGTAGAAATTGGATTTCATGCTACATGGCTTACTGTCATAACTGCTTCTCTATGCATATTGTTTCCATTCGCCCGTTCCTGATATCGCGTATACACGTTCATATTTTTATTGTCATGTTTTTGTTGTCGCCGGCTTGTCGCTTCGCCGCATTGATTCAATTTATGTACGAGAAGCATCTGTGTGTAGAATTTTATAGATTGTTGTTTTTAAACCGATTGGATCTTGCATAAAAAGAGGAGAAGTACATATGAGTACGTATGATATGAGAATGAATGCATATTTTCACATTATTTTACTCAAAGACGTTTTTCATGACTATTTCATTTCATATCACATAGAAACCATTGGCTTTTGATGCATTAAAATCAGACACGATTTTCATAAAGTTGACCGTTAAAAATAAACAAAAGAAAAATGAAATGAAATGAAAATTATTTATTTTGTGACAAGAAATTACGTACGAACACATTCAGGAAAATAAGACAAACACGTTTTGCACATAAGAAAGGCTTTTTATATATTTTTCATTCGGTAGCTCATTTATTTTCTTTTTCAAAGTCCTAGTTTTACTAAAACCTAATGACTCTCAAACAAAGTCAGCAACTTATCGTCAAAGTCTGCTTAACGGAATGGAAGAAACAAGACGTCTTCGTTTTAAAAACTTGAAACCTTGCACGTTTAAAACTTCGAACAACTCGATAGAGTTAGAAAATTCTCGAAGTTTGCGGACAACAATCTGCGACTGACTTCTAGAGGGGTTACATTACAAATCTTTTAACCGACTTCATAAAAAGCTTGGTTCTCCATTCGTCTAAAATAAATATTTTAGGACATATCACAAAGCGCCATCTAGCCCCATACTAAGCTTACGCTTGTATCATGGATAGTAGATAACGGATATAATACATATATACTTTTCTTTTGTAAATACATACTTATTATACATAGAAACGACCAGACTCAACGCAAATAATTACAAATTTAAATGTTCGTAATTATTTGTGTCATGCGGGAATCGAACCCGCACCCCTAGATTAGAAGGCAGATGTTTTGTGACTATGAATTAAAAAAAAATGTTCCAAAAAATACAATAATACTCCATAACGCCTATCAAAATAGGGGGCAAAAATTAAGCAGATGGTATGTTTTTGCAGAGTTCTCAGTCGGTTAGATTTTTAATAAAAATTTTTGACTTTCAATCTGGCTAAACCATACTTTCTTAATATTAGAAGTAAAGGACAACTTTTGATGCACAAACATATTCCTGTTTCACTCTCAATTCTCGAACCGAGATAGGAACAACATCTAATACACTTCTTGGTAAGAAAACTTGGTAAGTTCCAGTGAGTTTGGACTCGCTTACTTGGTACAAGACTCCGTGCTTACTGTCTCGACGTGGATCGTGGAAATAAAATTACTATTGCAAAGTTGAAGTAGGTACGATCTAGGAACTATTGAGCATTGATTAATTTAGTCAGTATCTAAATAATTTTGTACACGCGTAACACGTTTTACAGTTTTCAAATGGTGGTCAAATCAAAATGGATCAAACCAACTGACGCCCAACGCAACGAATGGTCCGTACAAGCTAAGCTGTTGATAAACTGAATCAAAAATTTATAAAACTTTAACATGCTTACAGTATGAGATTATGAACTTATAAGGCTGACTTAACATGAACTCATTTTAAACCACCACTTAGAAAAAATGTGACATATTTTTCAAATTTAGGTTTGTCTATTTTAGTGCCGTCCTACTAATTTTTAATAACTAGGAATATCTACGATTTTTCTTTATTCATCAGAGTTTTCTTCTCAACGTCTATTTACTGATTTCAATTGACAATTTCCTTATTTTCTCGCATGATAAAAATAAAATCCGTGCATTGCTTTATGAAACGAAGTTATATAGCTTCCGTTTGAGAGGAAATTAAAAAAGGGGCCGGCGACTGGCTTCAAATGAATTCATAATTCAATTCAGATTGATTGGTATCCTTATTAATGTCTAGACTATGTTTTGAGACATTATTTGTACCTATAAGATGATTGGAGCTTCAAGACAGCTGTACTAACTTCATACTGAAAATTCTAGAAATCAGTCGCTTTGTTGAGATATGACAAAATTCCATTAAACGTATGTACCAATTTATTACCATGGTCTGATGTCCAACAATATCTTGATAATAATAATAATATATATCTTTATTGCAAAGCCTAGCTATTCAACGGGGCAATGCAGCCAGCATTTTGGGTACGCTACCTTTTGAAAATGTAGATTAGTTTTTTTTTATGATATATATATATATATATATATAATGTTTATTTTTTATTATTATTTGGAAGTGTGACTATTAATTTTTGTTGTTTTGAAATAAATATATTTCTTTATTGCACACCAACACAAGTATATAGTAAAATATTAACTAATAATAACGTACAAATGGGCGGCCTTATCGCCATAAGCGATTTCTTCCAGGCAGGAATATCCTGATGTACCTAACCAACAAATCTTAATGGTTTCTTAATAAAACAAAACAAACAATACAAATCCTGCCTTTAAAAATGTTCTATTCAAACAGAATTCAAAATGTCCGTTCCCAAAATATTTCAAACGTAGGCGTCACCCTTTCGCTTCTTTCTAAGAAAAGTAATTTCCTACCATTTACTCCCGCAATTCAATATCAAAATCGTTCACGAAAAGATTACCTTCACATTACCGTACAAAGAATTATCCATGCAAAGAATAAGGCTTACTTTGTGTCTTATAAGATTACCCATCCTTTCAAGCCCCTTCAAAATTCATCTTGTTATTTTGTCGCAGAGATTTTTTGTATAGAAAAGTCTCGTAGTCAATATCGTTCTTACCGTGATTTTTTTTTAAATGTTGTAGATAAAAAATAAAATAAAAAAGCTTTTATTTCCATAACATCCGAATTTCAAACAGAGTATTTACATTTGTGTTAGTGACTTACAGAAAAATGTGTACAAAACTTTTAAAACACAGATATTTACAAAAAATTCAGCACACCGTCCACGTTGTATCCAGTATTTCCTCTTTGAATGCAAAGACTCAAACGTTGAGAAAAATAGCTGCCAGCCCTGAGATTAATTTGTTTAAGATTTACTTTTATTCAATTATTGGTTAGGTGAGTTGTGTCTTTCATGATGTTAGTTTTTTTTCCTTTTTAATGTGATATATACTATACAAGAAAAAACATATGACGCCATGCGGTTTTACGCGTGCTAAACTGGGTTACAAAGTAATCTAGGATCTTATCTATATTTATACTATATTTTAGTTATTTTTTTAACTATAACGGGTTTGCACTTGGTCATAGTTTGCCTGATAGTAAGCAAAGGCTTAGACTTAAGATGGACTGTGCTTACCCGATAAGAACCGATTCAATCTTGCTTTGAAGATCGCTGGAAAATCTAAATTTACAGCGTGAAGCAGTAACAAACAAACTCATACTTACTCATATGAATAAAACTTCCACTTTTAAAGTGTACTTACTATTTGATTAAAGAATTTTCGTTAGCCTTAATAAGCTTGGACTCCTAAATAAATAACGAGATTATGTCTACATATGTGCTTATTTGTTTTAATTTTTCGACATGATAAGAGTGTGGTAAAAATGCAAAATCATTACTTATTCTAAGTTATAAAAGTGTATGGCTAGGTTTTACCTTCTTTTTGTACTCCGGTCGGCTAAGCTACCTTTCAATTATTGAGTTCAAAAGTTGTTCAAACAAAACTTCAGGCTTTTTATATTTAGCCAGAAGTTTGAGGAATTAATAACTTCGAATAAGTTACTCAGGTCGACTTACTAATTTTAGTATTAAAAATACACAATGTGTTAGTATGTTTAGTTTCTTTAAAATACTATTTCTGGACTTCTTAGACAATAATTAAAAAAAAACAACAAGTTTTGTCATTATTAGTAATCTACATATATGCAAATATGTATAAAACTATAAAACTCATTGATCTCCATCAGTACAAGTACGCTAGGTACTGATGGAGGTCAGTGATAAAACTACATTTGAGAAATGCGACACAAAAGAACGATTTGACATTGGCAGAATTGCGAAGTCTAGCATAACACAAAAAAAAACAAAACACAAGAACGATTTTAAAAACTTTTCTCTTAATTAAAATAAACTAGTTTTTTACATCAAGTCCAATTCATACAGTTTTGAATACTTTTTTTTTTAATAATTCGAAGTTCTTTTGTCAACAATTTCTTGCATTTTTCTTTGTGTACATATATTAAGTTATCAATAAGTTTAAAAACATATAAGAAAGCCTATGTATATTTCGTATGAAGTCAATGTAGTATATTATTTTAAACTTCGAATAGGGTCCAAAGCCAAACAATTTGACGATATCTCGGTCGGTAGGTATTCAAATGTGCGAGATATCGTAATAAGGTTAGGTTAGGTTAGGTTAGGTTGAAATGTAAGGGGTGCGATGATCGGACTACCTTCACGTTGGGTAAGCCCAACTAATTTCATCTCTCCATATGGGGATTTGGGGTTAGTTGGGGAAACCTGGTGCACCCCGTCCACAGGTTAGTAACTTCCACCTTCCGGTGGATCTTGCTAGCCTGTGTCCAAACGTTCGATCGAGTGGGGGCCCTCGCCTATACCTCCCCTTCGAGAGGGCTGGTTGTAGGGCCCGAGGCGAAGAGCTCGCCGCACCTCGCGGTGTAGGTGGAGCTGGGTGCTCTTTAAGAGCACCCGAGGTGGTCGCCGAGAGGCGAGAGGAGTTCGGTGTACCGGCCGAGTAGCGGCGACACGGGAACCGAACTCCGTGCGCAGAGGGCGCATTGGAGAAGGGCGGTCGCTTTGGCGTGCGACTGCCTGACTCCTGGGGGCTCTGGGTGGCAGGTCGGGGAACCTGTTGCCCTGGAATGAGTCCCCACAGGATGCATGACGTGTCCCGTGTTCTGACACGTCGTCCATTGAGGGTTGAGCTGAAGCTCCCCGAGGCGGGGCCCGTTACCGGGCCAGCATCACCAGGGCTGCGGATGTATGCATCGCGCTCTCGTGGCCCTGGACCAACGATGCGGAGATGGAACACCCCAGGTTTTTAGTGGGTATGCCGCCCTTATAGAGTGGGGCGGAGACTCCCACATAACCACCCGCCCTCCCCGGGGTTTTTTGGGTGGTACCTCTAATAGGTTTTCCTGGGCAACAAAAAAAAAAAAAAAAAAAAAAAGGTTGAAATGTAAACATTGGCTGTGCGTGCAGGCAAAAAGTCACACCACCTTCCGAACTAATCCGAAGATTGTATCTCGGCCGACGGCGATCCTCTCGCTCACACTCAGCGCGTTAAAAGATAGGACGACAAGGATAGCAAATTATGTTTCGTACGAGGTAAATAGAATATGGAAAAATCGACGACAATATTTTTTGTTGACTGTTAGTGATATTAGATAATATTTGTAACATCTACTGATTACAAATCATTGATACAATGTTAAGTCTTAAAACAGTAGTAGGTACTTAGTTTCTTTATTTTTACTATCATATATATTATGTAGTTAGGTACTTATTAACATAATTGTAAACATTATTTAGTTAGGTGTACAGACAAAAAAAATATATAACTAGGTTTTTACTATTCAGTTACAACTTAGTTTTGTATAGCTTGAGTTAGTGATGTGAACAATGCTTCCGTTTTATATAATAGTACTGACTAAAGAAAATTTCAGATAGGTTTGCGAAATAGACGTTTCAAGAAATCTCATGTAATAGCAGTTTCCACCATTAGGCACATTTCCAGCCTTCCCGTCTACATTTGACGCTAAAAGTTCGAGCTTTTGACTGTGCTTGAGCTTTGGTTTCAACTCGCTACGAACGCCCCATTTGCTTTGAAAATGCACAGAGTTCTTAAACGTAAGAACAATGGCAAGTTGAAACAATAACGGGTACGCGGGGGATACATAGAATCCTTACATATTTTTACCTATAACAGCAATATTGTAAAGCTAAATGAGTTAAATGGCTGAACTGGTTTAAATGAAATTTCGTTTGAAGATAAATTTGACATACTCAAAATGCCGACAATGCTACCGTTGATATTATGTTAACATAGAATGTTGCTCCATATATATTCAAGATACTTTTTGTGTCCTATTTTATTTTTAAAACTATCGTGAGACATTCTTATGAAAATACTAGTGGATGCTCGCGGCTTCGCTCGCATTAAGAAGTAAAACTTGCATGCCCAATTTCACCCCTTTAAACGTGGCATTTCCAAAAATCCTTTCTTAGCGGATGCCTACATCATTACATCTACCTTCATTCCAAATTTCAGCCCAATCCGTCAAGTGGTTTGGGCTGTGCGTTGATAGATCACTATATCAGTCAGTCAGTTAATCAGTCAGTCAGTCACCTTTGAGTTTTATATATTTAGATAACTTTAACGGTTTTTACTCATGTCTAATTTCGCGTATGTTTTGTGTCCTATTCGAAATAAGACAATACAGAACTTTGTGTTATTTTTTCGTTATCTTCGTTAATATAAATATTGAAATAAAACGAATTCAAATAAAACTATAGTGACAAGAACAACAATATTAAAGCAATCTCTAAGACTTTCTAAGACCTCATACTACCTATATACCATAAGTCATGATGATCCGATCAGCCGTTTTTGCGTTATGAGCATTTAAATAAACATACAATCATTCCAAAAACTGCTGACACTCGTTCTGTTATGGATTTTAAGTATACCCAAATCATTTATTTACTTTTTATATTTTCTATGTTCAGATTTTCGACCTTCAGCTTTATTATAATATATGTATAGATAGATAGGTATAGATCGAAGAAAGTTTTTACAGTTGTTACCAATTAAAACACTCCTTTTATGCTTCTTTTACTTTTGGCATACTATCCTTAGTTGCCAAAAGTTACTAGTATTATTATGCCAAATTAGTTTTAAAAAAGTAATAAAAACTAGTCTACCTAACTTTCATACCATTCAAAGTTAGTTCATACAAACCATGTAACTCTTGGTCTAATATTTTCCCGGCAGCGATCGGTCGCGCTACAATGTAAACATCGATAAGTCCATCAAATGCTCATACATACAGTACACATAGTCGAGACTCTGAGGACACACTGTTTGTAGAGATGGTAAAAGAAGTTTTTTAACATTAGGATTTTTTTTACCTACGTGTTTTTAATTTGACAATGACACACGCCAAACTCCATGCTTCTTATTCTAGACTTAATAAAAGCTGTTTCAATTAATTACTTGAACAACTGATCTTGAATAGATAAAAAAGGTAGTTTCTAGTTCGTTTAAATCGGATGACCATCTATTTGTTGTAGTACGGTGATTTTATTTTCAAAAGACAAAATCATGGTAATTTAAAAGATGAGTTCATCGCTGCCACTGTGAAATATGTAAAAAAAGATAGGTACTGCCTATTTATAAGAAACCCTTCACACAGATTGAAAACTCTCGACACCAGAGTTGGCCACTCTTATATGAACTTACTTTTCCATCTGACTGTACACGAAACTACCATAGTATACGAGTATGTGGCCGTAAGCACTTAAGTATCGGCGTACCCTTTCACAGCCATCGATAAATGCCAGCCGATATGGTGGTGTGCTGTGTATTGTGTACAAAACTATGACATCATGATAGAATACGGGAAAACATATACAACTCGCAGTAATCGGTAATGACAAAGATCTAATTATAACTCATTAAAACGAATTTTGGCGTAACTTGTCTTTAATTATCGTAACAATTCATATAATTTACTATGATGCTACATCACATTCTATGTTCTTTTGCCACAAATTTCAGTTTCATGTTGGTTTTAACAAGCACAAGCGTAAAAATAACGCCATTAGCAATAATAACCTAATTTCGTTACATTAACTGAATCGATTTTCACGGAAAGCTCAAAGAAAAAAGGAAACCAACGCCTAGAGCACACGTGCTATAACCATAACACGTCTATTATCTCCAGACAAAACAAAATCACAGATTATCACCCGTGAGAATCAGCTTAACCCCGGATGCACGTCAGACCAGCCATTATTGATAGGTCTCTGAAACAATGTATCTTTTACAGGATTTCCGGCTGTTAGGCAAAAGTGCACAGGTCAAGTTACGCTGGCTTCGGTGGCGTTTCCGAGGTATTAAGGCGCATTTGCATGAGAAAGAGTGGTCGAGGCCTGTTTCAACAAGTATCGGTTGTTCAAACGTTTGCTTTTGGTGACGGTCGGGGTGTTTGGACAGAGGACGATCTCATGGATTATTAGGCTTGCAATTGTAAGGGACGGTCGTTAGTTTATGAGAAAAATTATGGGAAGTTTAATGATTTTAATGTCGTTCAATTTGCGATGGGTGTGCTTTTTAACATACGTCCTTAAAATTGTAAGTAATCAATGATATAGATTACCGAATAATATAAGGAAAACATTTTATAATGTTTTCAAAAGTTGTAAGTGGCTGAAAATTTTGTGTTGTTGTGTGATGTGTCTATTCAAATATTTTATATTTGGTTGTAAAATGGCTAAAAGCAAACCATACTGATAACCTTGTGGTATACATAGCAAATGCAGAAAAATATTATACGAGTACACTACACTATCAATGAAACCATATCAGAAACTAATCCATTCTCGTCTAAAACAACGGTATCTCGTTTAAAATTGCACAAAGGTATTACTGTGAAGCTAAAAATAAAAATGCAAATAATTTTTAACTTTGCAACATATAGTCGGAGCCTCAGGGCTTGAACCAAAGGGGAGGATTCTGCACATATTCACTAACAATAGCACTACCGAAACAAGGGGGCTAAGGAAAATAGAGAAACAGTATGATACTAAAAAACTTTCCTCTAGCATTTTAGTCAGTTTGACCATTCTGTGGTGCTAAATTAATATTAAAAAAAAAACATTTTCTTACAATGAAAATAAATTCGTTTTACTTTTATGCTAACATACGGTTTTCTTTTGGCAGGGGCGCTAATAAGCTGAACCTGCAACATTGCTTTAATATCAGACGAGTTCTAGTCTAGCATGTTAAGTAAAGGTCGACGCGGTCAGTCCTTGAATGGGTGACCGAAAAGTGGCACTCCATTCTGGGCGCTTCCGTGGGTCGGATGACACGTTAAATTGTGGGTCCCGGCTGTAACTGTCTAGTACGGCAGTCCTTATGCTATGTCTGAGCCCCTAAGGGTGGCTTGATAAACTCTCGACACCATATTTGGCTCTCATTCGATAAGAAGAAGTAATCTGGCATAAATTAAGACATTAAAACCAATAAGATTTTACATTATATAGTATATCATTGATTAAAACTAAGTATATCAATGGACATCTTAAGAAAAGAAGATAGTGATTACACATATTAATCAATCAGATTTCAATGTCATTCAATTATAAAAGTCTCTACAATTCCTAAAATTTATTTTCATGTAGAAGTAGTTTTACAGGCACTCACTGTCCATACTGCTGTAAAATCGAACACCTTTCAACCATTTAAACATTCTAACCTGAAACTTGTCTCACAGAAAATAGGGTTCAAATTCCCGTGTCTTAGCAAGCGATACCATGACATTGCAATTTATCATCGGACTTAACGACAGATGTTGTCCTTTTGTGTACCCGTCGCAGGCTCATAGTGACGTTTCTCTCAGATTTGCACACTTCAGATTTTGTCGCTCTGATATTGGAGGACTTTAGAGTGATTACTTTAATTTTAAGTGCAGTAGAGAAACGGAACGTAGTGACTTTTGGTATAGTAATATATAGCCTATGAGTACAAAAGTTACTAAGGTTTTTACTTCGAAATAACGCGGGAAGCAGTATGTAGTATGTAGTTTTATCATTCTATTTTAATATATGTGATATGTCTATCATTATATGATATTCTCACATGTATACTTTTTTACCATCTAAGGGTTGCCAGCCGCTCTGAGTTTTTATAATAAGAAAATTTTAAGTCTGCCTATCACTTCAGATAAATGTACTTGATGTCTGAAAAACACTACAATATATAAGTTTATTGCTTCGTGAAATCAAAAAACCTAGAAAATACAATGTAGTTGCCATATAATTTACCTAACTTTTAGAAGATCATCTCAAAAATGACTAATCATTTTCGCAATAAACGTTTACCAGATAGCGCTGTGAGGAAGTAATTTATCACTATCGAAAGAAAGTGAACCGGCTCACTAGCGCCCTCTGTTGATGCACCCATTAATCATAGCTGACCGTTATAGCATCATCGAAAGTTTACTTTAAATGAGGGATTACTTTACCGGAGTTTACCGTCGTCAGTAGTTGACTGAACGGGGATGAGATAATAAAAAATATATACTGTAAGAACACTGTTTTTCTTAAAATTTGTAGGGCCCGTAGAACAGCTGGTAGAGGCAATCGCATGCGATTATTAATGTCAAGCAATTGTCGCCGCCGTCAGTTCTTGGATGGGTGACCAAATGTAGCATATCATTTTAGGCGCTTCCGTGGGACAGATGACAAGTTAAATTGCAGGTTCCGGCTGTTTGTCATATTATGGCAGTCGTTAAGCCATGACAGAGGCCCTTAGGGTGGCTTGATTAACTCTCGACATCAGAGTTAGCCACTCTCATTCGATAAGAAGATAAAGATTTCCAAAAATATCTCTCCATTTGCCAGAAAGCTCATTTTATTAATAGTCACAGATGAACACATACTAACGATAAACGATATTTCAAGCACATAGTACCTCATGCCACATCTTAATTATATACCTAAATAAATATTCAGCTTCAAGATTCAATACTTAAATATATAAAAAATACTAATAACTCGGTCTTAGTACTGGGCTTATGATTTAAATTGATTAAAAAAACATGCTATTATATCAAAGCGACAGTTTGTATTATATCTTAGCGTGTAATTGTAAGCTTACACATTGCGATCCATCGTAGATTGTGAAATGACAATGGATCATTGTTTTTCGATATGGTAAGTAAAATAAGATCTGGTAAGCGTTAGACTAAGATTATCATATGTTTAATATCATTTAGATTTCAGAAGTTTCATCGCAATATTACTTCAAAATACAGAAGTATAGGCGAGTTCTTGGCAACCACTAGTTTCTTATAAAACTTTTACAATTCAAACACAAGCAATAAATTCACGCAGAGATACCTACGGTAGTGTCTCGACCTTTTTAAAAGATAGAGTAGAATGGCCGAAGGAAATAGCTCATTTGGAAAACACCACACCGCTCTAAAGAGGTAGATTGTGTGTAATACTTCCAGGCTTTTTAGAAGGTTTAAATTCTTTGTTGAATTGTTTGGAACGATTACGCCAAGGCCTTGGGAAATTAAAAGAATCTTAAACAGAAAGGTGGCTTTAAAATTTAATTAACTCACTCATTTTTTTAATGTTTCAATATTTTACTTGAAATAACATCAAAATAAAGTAAGTTTTATTCCTTTTTTATTGTTATTGATAAAATAGTGTCATTCATAACTAAGTTAATCTTTTTAAGATTTTTTTGAAATCATATAACTAAACTATTATTCATACTTATATGCCGGGTAGGTTATAAAATATTCATATGCGTTGCTTTAATTTTTTCAGCCCCTTTATGGACAAAAACATATGAGGTAGATGTGAGTAAAAACAAAAGTTAGTAATCTGCTTGATCAAATATGAAAAAGGTTTAAGGTTAAAACGAGATAAAAGGTTAAAAGTAGGTACAATTCGCTAACAAACTAAAAAGCAAAGGTCTTAATGAATGATTGCTGCTCGTTTTTTGCGTATAAGAAAATCGTTTGGGAAACGCTGAGTTTTTAAAAAACAATATAATATACCGATCGATAATCAAATATATGCCTATTTTTCTTTCTCAGACTTGAGAAATACGACTCGAAGGAGAGAAGGAAACAAAAAAACGCAAAGCAACTTTATGAAAACGATGTTAATTAAACTCACACTCCATATCAATTAATCTCTAACTCGTCCTTAGCTTGTCGATTTCACACAATATAAACTGGACCCTTATGATGTATGAAGGTCCGTTTATAGGGTCAGGGGTTGATGGCTCTTAATAAAGTGGTCGACATAATTTATTGGAAAGCTATTGGAAGTTATTAAACGTGAAGTTGGCAAACGATTTAGAAGGGCGATTGAATATTCAATATTGTTTGGGTTGTTTGTGTTATTATTATTTGTGAGAGTGTCGATTAATTATGCACAATGATACAGTGATAAGTACTTTTTGAAACCGTTAAAAATGGAAAGTATGGCATGGAACACTCCATGCCATACTTTCCATTTTTACTAGTGATTATTATACCATAAAATTATTACTAGTGATTATTATTTATTTACAAAAGAATCACTTGAAAACAGCTAATTATCAGCTAAGGCTTATTAATTTATCCTAAGGTTACACAAACTAAACGAACTCACAAACACAGAAGTAAACATATTATGTACTTTACATATCTATCTATACATATAATAAAGCTGACGAGCGTCAAAAATCTGAACATACCTATAAGATATTTATGAGAAAAACAGATATTTTGAGTATACTTTAAATCCATAACAAATGTCTTCTTATCTGTTTGTCTGTTTATTTAAACGCGCATAAGACAAAAACAGCGGAACGGATCATCATGTTTTTTTGGTACATTGATAGTGTGAGATCTTAAAAATATCATAGGTTACTTTTTATCACGAATATTGCGAAGTAAATAAATAAATAAAATATATATATACAATCTTATAAGAAGCACAAATGTAAGCCTGTGCGTGACTAAGCTCAGTATCATACATTTGTTTGGACAGAATCCATTAAAATTAGTGCTTGTTGCATTCAGAGAGCTGAGAAACTCTGAAATAACGCTCGAACAAATCCAGGAGCTTTGTTTAGAATAAAATTGGAGCTCATTTGGTATACAAAAGCAGGATGTAGCTGCTACCTAACTGTGGTGCACTGAGGAATATTTTTTAACGTCTGAGATTTGACTCCACTGTAGATTAGGATGTGGGTAAGCTTGATTATATTGCTTATATTTCGCATGTAATGAAGGTTTATTTTTTTAAGTTAGTATGTCATGGTTAATACATATACCTATATGAACATAATAAAAAAAACATATGAAAATGGGTTAAGTCAAGCTTAAAACTTTTTGGTAAAAATAAAAAATAAAAACGCAGAAAATATCAGCCATCAGTTGTTGAGATATATATTTCGCACCAAAATATGCAAGAACAGAAAGTTTTTTTTATTACAAATATACATAAAAAATATATTTTAGATTCTGCAAAAACGTAGAAAACACCTCGAGCTTAACTTTGTTTGTAGTAGAAATTAATGAATTTTCTAATATGAAACTACAAGACAAAATTTAGGTAGACAGCAGTTAACCGTCTTAGTTCCTAAATGCATCTCTGCTCGATTTGTCAGCTTGTTACACCGAGTTCATGCTGCGACAGCGGTTTCCTGTTCGACGATATATTGCAATTTTCAGCTCTTTTCGCCATTCGCTACCTGGCTCTGTAAGAAGCTTGCACTTTTCTTCTTTCCGGTTTTATGGGAGTATTTTTTGAGATATAGCAAGCAAGATTTATCTGTAAGAATTTGCTTGAGTCTAGTTTTCGAAACCTGAAATAATTATTATAATGATGATAATATGTCAAATATTGACGACTTCGTTCTATATATTAATATCACAGTAAGTAAAATCAATTAATGCGCAAGTATGTGAATGTGATTAATCCCTTTTTACGCTCAAACGACTGAACTGATTCGGATGAGTATTAAGTATGAAGATAGATAAGAACAGGCATTAACGTACAAGTATTTTATATAATAAATTTGCTTGGGTAATCCTGCGGGGCACCGCTAGTTAATTTTAAATTATTCATCGACCTATATTTTAATAATGTACGTCAATTTTGAATGTTTCTCGTAAATAAATCAACGTACAGAACCAATACATTATGGAATGCACATACTAACCAATGAATAACAGAACAAATCCTATTAAATGTATCCAATGAAGGCTTTGATTTAATTCAAAACCACGAAGCTTTATTAAATTGAAACTAATAATTATAGACGGCTGATACATCATCCAATACTAAACTGAGTCTAATTAAGATACCTAATCAAAATTAATTGAGTTAGCTAATTATTTCACGGTGAGAGTGCTTGTGCACTTAACTGTAATTGGTTTTTTTTGTAGTATAGGAAGTGTCAAAATCAAAAAACAAAGTGACAACTTTGCACGGGCTGTGTTGTGGCAGATTTTATGTTAGTTGGTTTATTATGTACTTACTTGTGATTGTCTCCTTGTTAAATCTGCTACAATATTTTTTTTTTCATTTTTTCTCTCTTTACTGTTCCATTTAAAACCGATGTCATAAAAAAGAAAAACACATTTGTTGTTTGTAATATTATCCTTTAATAAAATGTGACGATTTTCAACAACAAGGTACCTAGTCTGTCATAGACCGTGCCTAGACAAAATGAGAGCGAACTATATGGCCAGCAGTAAGTCAAAACTGGCTGTAAATTAATTAAAATATTTATTTAACACTAGTGGACGCCCGCTGCTTCTCTCGCCTTATTTTGAAATAAAAGTAGCCTATGACACTTCTAAGACCTCATACTACCTACATACTAAAAATCATGATGATCCCGTGTTAATCTGATACAAAAGGTAATCCAGAAGAAGGAACCAACATATCATATACCTACACAAACGTTTGCATTTATAATTAGTATTAGTGTGAAACAAATGAATACACTTCCAAAACTTGACTAAATTATGAAATATAACTATTAAATTTCCATGCGTTTGAAATTACCATCAATTATTTGCTCGTGCACCCTATTCCAATTTGAACTAATATAGTTCTATACACAGGTTGTTAGTATTTATACATAAGTATGTATTACTGTGATTTAATTTTCCTTTGTCAACTACTGAGAAATGAATTATGGCTTCGTATTATAATACAACTAGCTGTGCCAGCGACTTCGTCCGCATGGAATAGTTATTACCATAAAAACGATTCTAGTGAGTTAATCTTAAAAGATAGACATATATTGTTGCAGACATTTTGTTAGATCATTTCAAGAGGAATAATTCTTTCATACATAGTTTTTTGAACTGTTTTCGCAGCGCACGCAACGGAAGCCCTCAAAGATGAATAATTTTCCCCGTTTTTTCCACATTTTCCATTGTTTCTTCGCTCCTATTAGTTGCAACGTGATGTTATATAGCCTAAAGCCTTCCTCGATAAATGGTCTATTCAACACAAAAATATTTTTTTCAATTCGCACCAGTAGTTCCTGAGATTAGCGCGTTCAAACAAACAAACATACAAACAAACAAACTCTTCAGCTTTATAATATTAGTATAGATTAGTTTAAGCAAATCTATTCTTACTCGTAGATAAGTTGTAATTGGTAGAACCTTAGACAATGATCTTAGATTTAGGTATTCTATTGAATAATGGTTTTAACTTTGCAGATATAGATTTGGTTCGAGACTTATTATAACGGCCAGTATCAAAATTGTGTGTGTTGATTTATTATTATACAGACCTGAGAAAATTTTATTGAAAATAAAACGATCTATACACAATTTAATTGAATACACTCAGTTTGACCTCAGGAGGTAGTTAATGATTTATCAACAAAGACTTTTTGAGGAAAACTTGCCTTGAAAGCCCACAAAAACAAAATTGCTTCCCGTGTCAGGTAAACATTTAAAAGCTATATACTAGCGTATTCTTGAAACTCGAATAAGAATTAAAAAAATATTAGAAAGGATGAAGGTGCCACTTCACGTGAATAGCCATTGCTATGATGAGAGATTTAGTGATGGGAACTTGTGGTTTTTGTGTTGGTTTTAACAAAAATGTGATTAACTTTGAGCTGTGATAGAAATCGCCTTAACTTGTGTTTTATTGCATAGTGTTTTTAATTTTTTTTTGAGACTATTATAAGTCTTAAACCTGACATTATTTGCTACTTCAAATTTCATTTAATGTGTGAGATGGTTTAATGAACAGTTGATTTTGAATTACTTACTGACATCAAAGGAATAATGCATATTAATTACGTATTCCAAATATAATATTTAGCTGCAAATAAAATATATTCGAAAAGAGATTTTTTTGCATATGCAAAACACAATAAACTAGTAAAACCTATGTTTTGATGGAACTATATGCCTGTAAACAGTGTTATAAACTTTATAATAGTATATAATAATTTATATAATTTCTGCAAAACGGAAGAACACTAAGCTCATCCCTAAGTCTTCAGAGTAAAAAATGCAAAAGCTCTTTAGTAGGGCAAACACTTCTTTTGTGGGACGAGATGGGGCTGGCCGCGGTTCTGCGGTCAAAGTGCTCCATACACTTATACTGAAATAACATCGTATTATGTGAATGCATTTATCGGATGAAAAGATTACTTGCTTGGAAAAAATATTGGACTTTCTACGGAGGCTTGCTTGTTTTATACAGGAATAAGATTTAGGTTCCTAGATTTGAAGGATGCCGTAGTTTTTGCCAAGTATCTAAAAGACTTCAACGCCTACAGAAAAACAACACAACACAACAAACAGATTTTTTTTCCTTCTTTTTGAGTAGGTTTATTATGTGTTGTTTTCCTTTCTCTGTTTGTATAGATATAAATGTAGGCATTTTACACGTTTTTAGGTTTTTAGTTGTTCTTTTTGTTA
Source organism: Macaria notata (assembly GCA_927399415.1). Taxonomy (NCBI): domain Eukaryota; kingdom Metazoa; phylum Arthropoda; class Insecta; order Lepidoptera; family Geometridae; genus Macaria; species Macaria notata. The sequence continues at coordinate 4,207,504 of OV656737.1, forward strand.
AATTATTATTAAGTTGTATTAGTTTTAGTAGGTACGCCAGCTTTACTGTTTTCCTATCGTTGTTTTCCAAACTAGGTTGCCTGGAAGAGATCACTCTAAGTGATAAGGCCGCCCTCTGTCCCAATATATTTTTTTTTTCTTTATACTTGTGTTCTCTTGCTATATTAGTGTACAATAAAGAATTTTTGATTTGATTGGATTTGATTTGAAAAACAATTAGCAACCTGATAGAAAGTCTTCTTCTTATCGAATGAGTGTAATCAACTCTGGTGTCGAGAGTTTATCAAGCCGCCCTAAGGGCCTCTGACATGACTTTACGACAGCCGAAATAGATAAACAACCGTGACCTCCAATTCAACATGTCATCCGACCCACGGATTCAAACAAAAGCTCTAGTTTTTGCAAAGAAAAAATTGCTTCAACGCCCATAGAAAGAAATGAGCAACCTGACAAAAAGTGCATGTAACATATACATATGCGTTGCTGTGGTCAAAGTGCTCCATTCACTTATACTGAAATAACATCGTATTATGTGAATGCATTTATGGGATGAAAAGATTACTTGCTTGGGAAAATATTGGACTTTCTACAGACTAGAGGTTTGCCTGTTCTACATGGGAACTCGAAATCATTTAGGAAAGTTTCACATACCTATTTTATTACTAAATCCATCAGTTGGATTTCTAGATTATATGGAGTATATAACTGATTTGAATAATAGTTGTAAATGCATCAAGTCTTTGCAAAGAAAATTAATACTACTACAATAAAAAGGGCAAGTAACTTTTTTAACCACGCCGTTTTGTTTTATTTTACTTTTTGTACAATAACATAAAAAGTACCTACATAAGAAAGCGTTTCTTTCAGCTTGTGGTTTAAAAAAACTGGCAACTAATATGAAACCAAACAAGCTCAAGTTCTACCTTATCTTTGCAACTACGACCATCCAGTTGCATATTGAAACTGAAAATTCTCCCGTAGGATCTTGTGAAATTCAAAAGGTATAAACTCCCTCTAAAAATTTAATAATAACATCGAGGTTTTCCGAAGCGGCACAGAATTGTGGAATCCAATTTGCCGACAGCGGACCACCGGCTTTGTCTTCCGTACATCAAGTCTAGAGGTCTACTATGAAACTGATATATCAAAAAAATAATATCTTGAATAGTAAGATGTGTGTCCCTAAGTCATGTAGATATAACAATATTTAATCAAATACTTGGCTTACTAACAACCTAAACTTACTTCAAGCATGAGCGCGGTGTAAGTTATCGTTAACAATGTCCTATTTTCTAGGTATCTCAAAATTGGTAACATCTTGATCATTGCTTATGCTTTCATTACAAATTATTCGATTCGCTCGAACTGCAAATCTACAAATCGAATAACTTGCAAATACAAATCTTTAGTGTAGGGCCGGATTCGAGCCAGGATACGTCTGGATGAAAAGCAGACACTGGAACCGCTGAGCCACACTCGCTAGGCTTTTATTATCACCGTTTATATTTCCATAGTAGACCCCAGCTCTGGCAGCAAGCAGAAATTCCACTTCATAAATTTCATCTAGAACGACGTAATTACCAAGGGATGCTTTAAGTCGTATATCGTATTAAATTCTTCTGATATATGTTATGAGCTAGTGGTATGAAACAGGCTGCAATTTTCATGGAAAATAGAATCTTACAGGAGTTACTAACCTGTACCTATATTTGTATATTATTCTTCTTTTTGTAAAAGTTTTCTATTGGTTTTGAAATTAACTCGTTAATCTACAAATACAAATAAATTTATTTGTTAAACGAATTACAAACTTGACTTTTACTGTTAACAGTTTTTTGTATTCCATTGCGGTATTGTGCACTAGGAAGACCTGTATCTTAACAATATATGCAAGTACATAATTATTTTTTATGTATATGAACAAAACAGGTATCTGATTAGCATACTATGCATTTTATATAATGTTTGGATTTTCTTTATAGATATACCTATGAGTCATATACATTCGAGTATAATTGATTATTCTATATAATATCTGTTAATTTACAGAGGAGCATATTTTTTGTTAATAAATATCTTAGATTAGATTTATTTTAGATTAAATTGGCGTTTGCCATATTTTGTAAATAGACATCGTCTAAAAATCTATTTCATTGCATCATAGCAGTTAATCTCTTAATACTAACCTGGCAACATTGCTGAACGTTACAAGCAAACCCTCACATGATTTATCCATTTGTTAACAATAAAGTTAAACCCGAACCTAGAATAATTACGCTGTCAAAACTATACATTCCGTGTAGTATTTAGAGAACAACAAAATAACTTGTCAACCAGAGCCGACACTTCGTAAAGGGTGGCCCATTGTTCTCAGGAACATAATTGGTTTTCGGACCGCGACCGAGTGCTTAGCGCGGACTTAATGATATCTGATAACTGCTTTCATGATCATGTACATACCTATAGGTCTTCAAGTCAAAAGTGGCCGCTACTGTTACCTGGAACATGTTCATTTCTAGGTCCAAACTGTTTAATTAGTAGGAAAGTCATCGGGCAGGTGCTCAAAATCATACAATTTGTATTACTAGCTTCAAAATTAATAATACTTTTTTGATAAGTTAAGTAAAAGAAAGGTTTTATTATTTGTTAATTAAATGAAAATAGATAGGTTCATAAAAGTCCCTTGACAAAGAGAAGGCCCACGCTCATAAAAATGTGAAATAATTTATTGTCTTTAAAAATAATATTACCTTAGTTTTTTTATGATATTTATTTCTCTTTTACAGGCATATATTGAAAAAAATAGTTGTAGATAAATGAATACGGTGTTAATAATATTACTTAAAAAATACTTTTTTGATAGACCGTGCTAAACCCCCAGTGGGAAATTCAAATCCTGTCGTAACAGTTATAACAGATGTCGGAATATTTGGAGGCGAAGTATGAATTCCTTTCATTTGCTAAAGCTTTGATGATTTTACTCAATAGGTTGTAATGTGAATGTTTTCATAGGCTCTTTGATATCTGGGTTTGAAACTTGTTTGTTTCTGAAAGAGTATTTCGTATTAATAAAGTTTTGTGGGGTAATATGTACTTGTCTTAATTGAAAGTAAATTACTAAAATTTCAAGTTACTTACTAACTTATTTTGATAAATCATGGTAAATACAATTGTTATTCTGACATACTATAAACATAAAACATATTAAATATTATGTGACTGTATGTGTTGTTGCCAACCCAGACGTAATGTTCGTAATATAAACAAAAACTTTAGATGAACAGCCCTTAGAGCCTCTGACACGGTTTAACAACTGCTGTTCTGTTCAAACAACCGAGACCTACATGTGTCATCCGGTCCATAAAAAAAAAACATTTTTGGTCACCCATCCAAAAAATGACCACGCGTAGAGTAGCTTAACATTGGTAATCGCATGTGAATTGTGAATACCTCTTTCGTTCTCGCTCCGTTAGCTGAGCTACGGACGTTACAATTCACATACTATATGTACTGTATGCTACAACCCAAGCCAGCCAAAAATCCATTTTATATTGACAGGGGATAATGCTGCCAGACAAGATAGAATTGACGGCATAAACAACGTAAACAGAGAAAAAATATCGAAATAAGGAGTTACAATGTTTCCTTCTTATCTAGTTCCTTGAAAGGTTTGATGTTGAAAACGATGGCAATTGACGTAACTGGTGAGAAAGGTTTTTGTATTAAAGAATTGAATAGTTTTATGTTGTACGAATGAAACACTTAACATCACATTTTATAGATTCATTCTTATTTTATGATTATATCATCATGTTTTATAGCATAATTGTTTATTTTACGATTAGGTATATTATTGTTAAATTACCAACATACTAGGTACAGGATATTAAATTGGAATACTTACAGTATAGCTGCTTGGTGTAAAGCTTAGTTTATGATTCCAAAATGGGCTTAAAAGGTTAGGTTAGAAGTGAACAATCTTCTTTTTTACAGACTGCAATGAAACGAACACGCTTAATTTTTAGGTGATATTATGTTTGTGACCACCAATGACTTGTATTTTCAAGTGATGTGTGGATTTGCACTCGCTTAACGGTGATGGAAAACATCGTGAGGAAACCGACATGTTTGAGGACCACAATATCCGAGGACATGTGTCTTCCGTGGAAGGACCTGGGCGCCCACCACGATGTATATACCCAAGAGAACTCCCCTAACGATTTAGTTCTGCGGGGGAGTCACGACCCTCAGTCATAAGGAAATACGACTCAAAGAGATGTTTGTAACCATAATATTACTGGCTCGTGGCATCACCTGACTTCTTTCAGTATAATATATCACATATGTGACTCTAAAGCGTTGTTTCTCTCATTCTATAAGTATATACTCACTCCAATAATCACGTTCCTAAGATCATAATAACCCCACATTTCCAGTACCTACTACATGTCTCGGCATACATTATCAGCTAATCCGGGAACTCAAACGTAACGCAGAATATTAAACGGGGTCTTAGCGGTCACACGGATTAATAGATTAGAAGTTGAAGTGACGGTGAAGTTTGATTAGTTAAATTGATAGATGGGATTTAATTGATTTATTATAGCTCTGGGTTAATATGTGTAAAGGAGTGAATTTATTTTACTCATATTACACGAGTCTTTTAGATGTCCGTTAAGGGGCACAATATATTTTATAAAATATATTGTGCCCCTTAACGGATATCTAAAAGACGCGTGATACGAGTAAAATAACTAACTAATAAATACTTTTAATTAGCACAAGAAACTGTGAAAAATTAAAAAGATTTGATATTGATGATTCAAATACTGACAGCACTTATCAAATGATAATTACAAAACTATCATGTACCTAATTGAGCAAACATATTTTTTCCTTTTAACAAAAAAGCCACCACAAATAACAATGTCATCTACTAACATTTAAAAACGTAAAAAAGAGTGATAATGTCTAACTTTGTTAAATTTCGGTAACGTTCTAATTTTCGAGCAAGAATGATAGAAATCATTTCGTGGGGTTTCGTGAATTAAACACTACCAAGATTTTGATCACTTCTGTTAGCATTCTATACTAAAACTAGTTTAGCTCCCAAGTCTGTCAAGCACGCTATAATCCCACAACGTAGTCAAGTGTGAAGCTGAATATTATACGAGGTCGTACCGGTCATCTAGGATTACACTGGAACTCTGGTTTAGGCATGTTGGAACTGCGCCAAGAGACGTTGAATTTTAATAATGACTTGAACTGAGCTAAATATTTTAAAGAGATGGGATTTGAGAGGTCAGGGGGGGTTTGTGTGAGTTAAATACAATTTTCAAAGATTTTGGAAAACTAAAACTTTCCGTTTTTGTAAATCAATGAGAACTAACTTCATATGTAATATAATGTAAGTGTTTAATAGGTAACATTCATTTAAAAGTTTATCAAATTATTTTGATGTTTAGTAGTGATGTTATCACAATGTTTATAAAAACACATTCTTCATTACTGTGGTTGCTTCAACGTTTTACCAATCTATGGTTTATTTATTATTTTTTATACACACATATTATGTTTTGTATTATTCGAGGACATTGTGTCTTCCGTGGAAGGACCTGGGTACCTACCACGATGTATCTGCCCAAGAGAACTCTTCTAACGAATTAATTCTAAGATAAGATAAGATAACTTTATTGATCAAAAACTTAGGCTCTAATACAATTTTTATCGCTACACTCCACACTAGGATGTAATGTACCTGTATTTTGGAGTGTAGGCTCTTCCTTAGGGTATACAGATTATAGGTAATACATTGATTTACAGATAAAAACATAAAATCAGTTTTTCGTGTGTTTATGATTGGTAGGCGCCAAGAGAGAGATTATGTCATTGATCTATTATTCCAATGATTATGTACTTATGTTGCATGTACTAAGATACCTCTTTAAGATAATCGCTGTGACTGGCGCAGGCATTCCACGTCCTACACTAGGCTAAGCCTGTGTTGTAAGACTTGGTCAGTCTGAACCACACTAGTGGTATGTGCATTTTGATTTGATTATTGGCACCTCCCAAGCAATTTTGAAAAATATAGGTACAGTATCTTAATTAAGTATTACATTTTTAAATTATACAGTTTGTTTTAGTTAGAAGTCTCTAAAATAAGCGGTGGTGTTTGATTCTGCGGGGAAACACGTCACAACCCTCAGGTATGAGGAAATACGACTCAAGAGAGATGTATTGTAAAAAAATCAACTTAAACGCGTTATCATTTGTATTTTTAAGATACTTTAGTAAATAAATATCATCCATAAGAAATAAGCTTCTTGACTGTAAAGAATAGATCATTATATATACCTACAAAGATTCACCGCATTCAATCAAAAACATGTCTCAATAGAGGAGTACGTTTTCCTCCTCCCTTCCTTAATACTTCGCAAATCCTTTCGTCAATAGGTGCTCCATCTTTTCATACGAACCGTAGCAATTACTATATCTAAAGGTATAGCTTCACTGCGTTATTTGAAGACGTATTTCTCTTGTTAGTTATGTTTTTCACCCCAATATAAGAGTAAGTACTTAAATATAACAACTTACATTAAAGCTTCTGCCTTTTTTGGCAGGTTACTTTCTCTTTTTTTCTGTGAAATTAAATATTATGTTTGTTACAAGAACTAAGGACTTTAAAAATCCAAATTTATTTCCATGACATTTATATGAGAATACTTATGCAATATGATCTACCTAAATATATAAGAAAAATAAAAAATACTAAACAATTGGCAAACGTATCGCATGTAAAATGTAATGTTATGTAAAAAAAAGGAAAAAAGCATCACAAAAATAAGAAAAAATAAAAGGATGTGTGTATCGTACTTGTATGAAAATTTGTACAATAAATTTATAATAAGAGTCTAACTATTCACATTTAAGTTATCATATTTTTCATTGTATACTTTTTTACGGTTCTTATTTTTAGTAATCTTTTATGTGTAACCATCTCATTATATTTTTCCCTAAACACTTCATTCCCAACAGTTAAAATCAGTTTTCATAATATATAAGTATACATTTTGAATGTGACGTTTCTAATAGACCGACCATAAAATTCACAACGCCTTAGCAAATGTTCAGCCAGAAAATGTCCTTGACTTATGTTGAGAGAAATAATGGTGGAACGCAAAAAAAAGGTATCGCATGACAAACATGTAAAAACAGTTAACTTCTATCTTTGTGTGTTTTCTCGCCGCACACATACCTAACAGCACTTCGTTCGAGTAATTTTCCTTAGGAAAGGTCCTTCCCGAGTCTTATTTCAGTACCATTGTCGCGAACAATAGTGCGGTTGATTCACACCCAGCATTTTGTTTCTTAAGTACCTCAAATTGCTTTACATATTTTGGTGAGAGTACAAGACATAGAATGAAATAGAACATAATAGAATGGGAACTGGGTTACGAGATAAATGACTGAATACATCACGGAGAAGATGTTGTTTTTGTTATTAATTTTACTGCGGTCGGAAATAGTATCAATTTCATTTTTTTTAAATACACATTAAGGTGTCTGGTTTTAGAATAATTGAATGTTAACTGAGCAGAGTATCTAAAATTCTGATCTTAGAGACTAATTATAAAAATGTAAATGAAATGAAATGATTACTGATACTTATCTTAGTCTTTTTTCTAGTAAATATATAGGTTCTCGAGTCGTTTTTCCTCATGACTGAGGGTCGAGATTCCTCCGCAGAATTATTAGGGGAGTTTTCTTGGGCAGACGTGGTGAGCGCCCAGGTCCTTCTACGGAAGACACAATATGTCTCTGTCAGTTTCCTCACGATGTTTTCCTCCACCGTTAAGCGATTGCAAAGTCCACAGATAATTTGAAAATACAAGTCATTGGTGTAGGGCCGGATTCGAACCAGGGTGCGTCTGGATGAAAAACAGACACTGGAACCGCTGAGCCACACTGGTAAGAAACTCTTTTTTTCGTTTATTTATCTGACTTTTGTCCATGTATGAAGCAACGACACATGCCATTAGTCGAAAGTAGATCACGTCTGTACTGAAATGAAAATAACAACAACAACTACTATGTCTCCCTTAATTAAATTTAAACTATCTCCACTTACACCATCAAGCCTTATGAATGGTTGAATGTGGCTGAGTTTGACGGATTTCAATTAACAAGAAGCGCATAATGACGCCGTGAGGATAATCATGGTCGGTTTCAATGGAGACGCTTCCGCTGTACTTTCGAAACATGTACAGGGGAGGAGAAAAGTAATAGGGACTTTAGTAAAATTGTATCTGTTGCAATTTAATTAGTCTGAGTCTGACTGAGTGAGTGTTACAAAACTGAGTCTTACAAAATACTTAAGTGCCTACCATGATTTTCAAAATAAAGCATTCTCTCTTAGTTTAAGGCGAAAATTGTTTGAAAAAAAAAACATACAAAAAAACAAAAAAAAATCGTTTGCAATTTTAAATAAGATATAAAAACGTATGTGTGGGAAAGTGTATTTAATGGCTGAACCGATGCATGCAATTTTAGGTTTTGACTAATGATCTCAGATTAAATAATAATGGGTTAACATCGTAGGGCGCCTCTAGTATTAAAGAACGTAAGTTCATTCAATGGAATTAAAAGTAACTTCTAATCGATCTCTGTACAAAATTTATTCAAATCCGACAAGCCAATCGACCGTGAAGAAGAAACATTATGTTCCAATGACATAATATACTTTTCTCTTGGAAGTGTTACTATTAATTTTTGTTGTTTTGAAATAAATATATTTCTTTTCTCTTCTCGTTACTTATAATATTAGTGAGATGTAATCTAATATGATTTATGATACCTTTACTGTTAGTGACTGTACACAACTAAAAGCAAGTCAAGCTCGAGACAGCTACTGTTTTGTATGATTAATGACTGACTCGTTATCTCGCTAACTGAGGATAGCAAATGCCTACTTTATTTAGACCTTACTATCGTTGTAATTAAGAACGAATTGGGTTGCATTTTATCGGGACAAGACAAGATGTGTAGTGATAAAGTTATGCACATAATACAATATAAAAATTATAGATATATTGTTGGCTTGTTGTTCTTTTTCTAGCAAACTGGCTTTGCCATGGAGTGACAAGTGCCCAGTACATCTAACAATAAATTGATTGAATAATTGTTAAAAATTCAAGTAATCAAAATCAAGTCATATTTTAAGACATGATCCAGAATAAATCTATAACTAATCTATAACGGGTGGATCTCATAGTAAAACATATTTATTTTAAGAACTAAAGTCCAAAGACTATAAAAAGCAATTTAACAACTTACGAGTTTACAAAACACCGCAACGTCCTTCACTCGCTACTTTTTACAAGCAACAAAGTAAAAACGCTATTTATTAGCTCAAATGGCTTTAAAACAGCTAGTGCTCCTAGAAATGGTGCCAAGTGAGAAAATTCCCCCAGTCTCAGTTAATTTCACTGCACCTTTAACTAGCTCCTTTCAATTAAGGAGTCTTAAAAAACCTGCGGAACCCACAATGGAAGATGATTAGCACAGTTTCAGTGGGAAAGTTGAAAAAAAAACTGAAACGCTACCAAATTCACTGGTGATTCTATTAAGTGAAACTTTGGCGGTAAATCGTGAAAGTTTTTTGTAATTCAGTCCGGTCCATTAATTTGCGATAACTTTTATAATTTAAATATTTGATGGGCGTTCGGGGTGTTTTGATTTAGTTGCGCTGTTCGGTTCTGAATTTGTTCTGGTTTGATTTTAATTGTAACTCTTGGTTTTAAAAAGGTCAGTACATGTGTACGTAACGATGTTTTTAGAATAACAACATAGCTTACTTACCAATTTTTAACCGACTTCAGAAATTAAGGTTATCGAGTCTTCTGAAAGTTTTTCCTTTTTATTAAAGAAAGAAAGAAAGAAAGAAAGACATTTATTGTAACAAATAATAATCAAATAAGTACAAGCAAGAAATATATAAATATATACCTATACTTAAAACTACTTCAATAAAATACATATTTGCTACAATACAACCCCAACTCAGCATTATGCTGGCTGCATAGCAACCAGCGCTGGTCTTCCGTTGGGGTTGGTGATGACGTCACGCACGCATACATGGAATTAGTGTTTTTTACAGAAACAACAAAGACATACCTAAATCGAATACGGGTTAATAAAGCTATTGCTTTATTAACCCGTTCTCTAGTAAGTATAGATATATAATAAGGCTCCCTGTATGGGTGGACAATCATAAAATATAACTTCTTCTTATCATTATAAGACTGGCCTACTCTGGTGTGAAAAGTGTTCGAATCTCTGCTATTTATAATATCATTCGATCTAAGCGTGCACCCACATGGATTAAGTTACCCTAGATGGGTAATCACTGAACGCGGCGATAATTTGTACAACATTGGTAATCTCAACGTACCTTCTAATTTATTCACTGACTTGCAATATATTATTATCTAATAGACAAAAAAATAACTTGTAGTAGTATAAAAATAATTCTGTATATCGTTAACCATCAGACAGGCGTCTTGCTTGCATTATCCTTGAAACAAAAAGGCCCGAAATATACAAGTAACGTCTCCAAAGTAATTCTCGTAACTGTTAAAGTGTTCAGTAAAATTTACTGAACACTGCATTTAATGCAATTTACTTATCCAATTCTCTCCGTAAAGATTCTATTCAGTATCTCGTTACGTTTAGTATTTGCCCACCTTTACCTCAATTTACTCTAACGATGCCCCTTTTAAAGAAAATGTAAAAAAGCATCCCCTTTTTCCATGACTCTTGAAATACCAAACAATGTTTATTTTGGAGCTACACAAGTTTTCTAAACATATTTTTTAGGCTTATTGCTTTGTGTTAAGGTCTATGTTTCCGTAACATGTTTAGATGGAACCAGCATAATCTAATGTTAGTAATTGGTCTAATGAAGGTTTGAAAAGGGTGTCCCTTTCGTAGGGTCAAACAATTAAGACGGTACAAGTTCATTTTCTGAATTTTCTTTGAAAATACAACTTCAAACTCATTACAATAATAGCCACTAATTTTGGGTGATGAGCTCAAGTAAAACTGAAAATGTCTCCTTAAATAATTTCCTCTAACGCTTTGAATTTTATATTCCATTATATACTTGTTTTTCTACAAAATGTCAGACAATTTTCTCGTGAAAAAATTTAAACTCTTCAAGTAATTTCAAATCTTTTTTAAACTAATTGTTTGTACAAGTAGTACCTAAACACGTATTACTTACATTGCTTAAATACTGGTAAACCCAAGTATATAACCAAAATATATTGTTTGAAATCAAAATTATAAAGTGTAATTATATATTTACAACAATTTCATGTTTTCACGATCTTTGCAAAAAAATTGCTAAATCATAAGTTATTTCACAAAAATCAGGTCGTATGTACCTACCTCTTTAGCATCAATGATATTCTAACCTCATTGTTTAGCATATATTCATATTAAATCCGCATTACCTTCTGTTGTTTACCTCATTTCTTGTTCCCCTTTGTGTGACTTCGCGTTCTTGTCACATTGTCTGAATCTGGTTTCCCGCAAATTTCATACAGAAACTTCCTAAATCTACATTTTATGACTATTCATTGTTTTGCTAAGAAGTAAATATTTGGCCCGGTTCGTTTGTTTGCACAGATAAAGTAGGCCGGGTACTGCTAACAATTCAATTCTCTGAAACCAATCTGTTTTTTTTTACACTTACTTAAATGTCAAAATATTGACCACCCGAACGCATAAAGCGTAGTGACCCTGCGGTTGTTTTAAATGCTTACGTATAAATAGGATGTTTTAATTTACACAATAGGTAGCTCACGTTTGCCCATCTAATGATAGTCACCACTGCTTATAATATAGCGCGCTTGCTCACAAACCTGTTTGAATTCGACCAAAACGCTTAGGATTCCATTACCTTCTCCCTTGATTCTCCCTGGATTGTAATAATAGTGACCCATGAACCAATCCAGACAAATCCATTCCGATAATTAAAATATAATAATAAATATTCCAAGACATTGCACACAGTGTCATCTAGCCCCACAATAAGCAAATGCTTGTATATACATAAATATGTACTTGTGGTACTTTTTTTTGTTGAGTCGTCTATCAGGTTATTGTACTGTCGTTTTCTAGTGGAAAGGGAAACGTAATCGAATTTATTGACAAACTTCTGTGTACTTAAGGTGTTACGCATTTTTTATGAAAATCTTTCTCTCTCTTCGTTTTCTTAAAAAGTTATATTTGCCTTTATATTATTAGGGTCTCTGAATTTTCGTTCTTGTGTTGCCTGTAAAATAATAATGAATGAATATGACCAACATGACTTAATATACTCGTAAAGTAAAAGTAAAAAAGCCATTTATTCAGCTATTTTAAATTCATTTTACATTCTTGCACTCGGATATATAAATTTACACATTTTGGGTTTTTTATAAGTACTAGATTTATTTGATGTTATTATTATTTTAAATGTCGTGTTATTGTGCGATTTCTCTTGTCCTTTTTATTTATGGTGTCATAGGCCTCCCCCAGTTTCATCCATGTTTTGCGGTTCCTTGCTAACCTAGTCCATTCTATTCCATGTCTCTGGTAGAATATGTCTTCCCACCTTCTATGTGGTCGTCCTCTTTTCCGCTTGTCCGATCTTGGTATCCATTCTACTACCTTCCTTGTCCAACGGTCATGGTTCATCCTATATACATGGCCAGCCCAGTTCCATTTCAGATTTCTAATTGTTTTGATTATGAATGAATATACTCGTAGTATTACATAAAAGCAGTGTACAAACAAACAACAACATCGCTAAAATAAAATATATATTCCGGGACATTGCACACAGCGCCATCTAGCCCCACACTAAGCTAACGCTTGTGTCGTGGGTACTAGGTAACGGATATAATGCTTACATATATATACTTTTCTTTTGTAAATACATACTTATTATGCAAACAAACGACCAGACTTAACACAAGTACTTATAAATTTTAAAGTACATAAAAAATGTACATCAAAATCAATGTCTGATACTGGAACACTCGTAAAGTACACTAAATCCAGTAGAGATATTATGAGAACCTTACATCATAGTGTTCAAGGAAACACTATTGCTTACAATAATATTTGTAAATACAACAGAATTCTCTACACAATGTGAATTAACCTCATTCGATTCCCGTGTCTGTTGGACAGTCTAGAGGACTACACAAACCTGTTTCAATAAATTGGACTATAATTATGTTCAAAAAAATAGTCTTCAAAATAATCTATAAAATAGTTTTTGTAATATTTCTCCTATGGACGTTAGCAATATTATTTTTTGTTCGGAAGTTCAAATTTGTTAGTAAAGCAGTCATTGCCGACGAAAACGATGTGTTTAAAGAATTGCGCGGCGATTTCTTCACAAATAATGAGGTCAAGTTTCGCACTTCAGCTTTTAAAGGTAATAAATATGACTTATAAAATACTCAACTTGTTTGATCAAATTGTATTTTTTTTTAAATTGCTATTTTGTACATTAAAAAACTCAATATCTTTATCTAATAAAAACAATTGTGACACTGATACGAAATATAACAATCTTTTTTTTTTCTAGTTTGGCGGACGTTTCCTGACGTAACCCTCAAAGAAAAACTCACTTATTTAAAAAATCCTGACCAATCTCCAGGTAAGTTTACCTTATTTGATAGTTCAATGATATAGTAGGCACACATTATTTAATTTAGTTAATGTACTCTGTGCAGTGGGGCATTTGATCATCAGATCATCAAAACTATCTTTTACCTTATCTTAAAATATTCTTATTTTACAAGCAAACATTGTGATTAAAGGTGGAGAAACTTACGTATAAGCAGAATTACTTACTAAGAATTAAATTAATAAATAAATATTCCGGACTTTGCACACAGCGCCATCTAGCCCCACACTAAGCAAACGCTTGTGTCGTGGGTACTAGATAACGGATATAATACTTACATACTTTTCTTTTGTAAAAACATACTTATTATACATACAAACGACCAGACTCAACACAAGTAATTATATATTTTTTTAAAGTACATACATAAAATATTTGTGCCATGCGGGAATCGAACCCGCAACCTCTAGATTAGAAGGCACAGCCACTACCAACTAAGCTAACAGGCCAGTCTAATTAATTGTGTGCTTTGATTGCCTAGCTTCACCTTTGATCACAGTTTTTCTCGTGATAGTCTCCTTTCAAGTAACATTACAGCCGGTTTAATGAAAATTAATATATAAGTAATTATTTCAGGAATAAACGGAACACCAGTAATTTTACAAAAGGATTTAAAACTACATGTCCGTTATGAAATAAGAAGAGGGTGGGACGATCATGATTTTAATAATTTTGTTAGTGAATTGATCCCGTTGAATCGGTCCTTACCAGACCTTAGAGAAAACAGGTAAGTTTGTTTAAAAATTGTTTTTACATAAGACACTTTGATATAGGTAAATAAAAAAGTTTAAACATATAATACACTAGTGGGTGCTCGCGGCTTCGCTCGCATTAATAAGTAAAACTTGCATCCCCTATTACACCCCTTTAAAAATTGCATTTCCAAAAATCCTTTCTTAGCGGATGCCAACGTCATAACATCTACCTTCATTCCAAATTTCAGTCCAAACCATCCAGTGGTTTGGGCTGTCCGTTGATAGATCACTATACCAGTCAGGCAGTCAATTACCGTTGAGTTGTATATATAATATATTATAGATTTTGTCATAAACCTGTTATCTCTTACAACTGGGTATAGACCTCCATTTATATACATTCATTATGTGAGTACCTACTTATCATACTTTTGTCAATTATTCGTTCATCTTACATCGTTTTTGTTGCTTTTCAGATGTAAGGAAAGATTATTTTCAAGCGAGTTACCGAAAGCTTCTGTTATAATCTGTTTTTACAATGAAGCTTGGTCTACTTTACTAAGGACCGTTTATTCTGTTATTGACAGAACGCCTTATGATCTTTTGGAAGAAGTTATTTTAGTTGACGACGCTTCAACTATGGGTAAGTAAATGTTGAATATTAATTTGAAACATTCTTTATAAATCTTGGAAACTATTTCCATTTTTTAACTGTTTGAAAGTATATCCATGCATGAAACCATTTTTGTTTTATTAAAACAACTAAGGATATTTTAAAGGAGTTTTTACTTGAATTAAAAAAGAGATGTTTAAACGTGATAGTGACTTTGTTTATTCTGATTTATGGTATATATCATGATTATTTCTTTCAGCACACTTGAAAGAAAAGCTGGAAGACTTCATGAAACGGTTACCTAAAGTAAAATTGGTTCGTAATCTTCAAAGAGAAGGGTTGATTCGTTCAAGACTGATAGGAACTAAGGAATCAATAGCTCCAGTTGTTGTGTTTCTTGATAGCCATTGCGAATGTATGGAAGGTACGATAAAACTGACTTCTTAGCCACACTAAGATCTCTCAGACTATGTTAGCTTACGGTCACGGGGCAAAAGTAAAACAAAAATCCTTGAGATGATCACTCGAACGAAATAAAATTGGGCGAGAAAGGAATATTTTGTAACTGTGGTAACAAACTTGTATTTTCTGTAACTTAAGGTGTGTTATGCATTTCGATTGTTGTGTTGCATGTTGTCATCTTCATAAGTTTTACGTCGAAATTCGCAGAAAATGTGAAATTATCATTAATTTACAAAGCATAGTAAGTAAATACTTTCTTGCGGGGGATCAGATAGGAACTGACTAAACAATTTCATTTGTAAAATTTACAACTTTTTTAAAAATAATATGTATTTATAACGTTTTTTTATCAAGGTTGGCTGCAACCTTTACTAGAAAGAATATATCAAGCCCCAACGAGAGTGGTGAGCCCCGTTGTCGATCAAATACACGCAACTACCTTCGAGTACATATACGAAGATATTCACGAACTTCGAATCGGCGGTTTCACTTGGGACTTGAAATTTCAATGGATTTCGATACCAGCTTCAGCTAAAGTCAGAAGAGAAGATGACACAGATCCGGTCAAAACACCAACCATTTCTGGAGGGCTGTTCGCAATATCTAAACATTTTTTTGAGAAGCTTGGTTTATATGATGATGAATTTGACATTTGGGGAGCTGAAAATCTGGAGTTGTCGTTTAAGACGTGGATGTGTGGTGGATCTTTGGAGATAGTACCGTGTTCCCATGTAGGGCATGTGTTTCGGAGTAAATTTCCTTATGAATTTGTTGTGGGGTCCTATAAGAGGAATAATGTTAGATTGGCCCAGGTAATGTGTTTTTTAAACCTTTTTAAATGTGTGCAAAAATGCGATGTTGATGTTTGAAATGCAAAAGTAATTGTTGGTAATAAATTGTTTTCTTTTTATTGTAAAATATTATTTTTTTACAGAATTGTAATTGTCAATGCTTGGAAAAGTTTTGTATTTTCTACGTTTGCGCTCTTAGTATTTGTATAGGACTTGAAAAATATTAATTAATTCGATTTTTTTTCAGGTATGGCTCGATGATTACGCTAAATATTACTACGAAAGAGTTGGCCATGGCAATATAAAATACGGCAACGTGACCCTCAGGAAAAACTTGCGAAAAAGACTGAAATGTAAGAGTTTCAAGTGGTACCTGGACAATGTGATACCACAGATGGTTATTCCTGATAACAATGTAGCGAGCGGGCAAGTAAGTTGTCGTAACATATGTACATACATTTTATAAGACCTATAGACAAATTCAATAAGTCTGTTCATTTTAGATTTAAATAAATAAATATTCCGGGACATTGCACACAGCGCTATCTAGCTATTTAAGACTTGTAAAAGTGTTTTCTACTCAAAGTATGATTTAAATATGTTTTTTTTTTCAATATTTACAGTAATTATAAATGGCAATTCACAAAAATACTGATATTTTTGTGGTACCTTGACAATAATTGTTAGTATTTATATTTAATATAATCTTTATGTACCCATTTACATGCAAATAAATGAATCTTTATCTAGAAAATCGATAAAAATATGCAGAAAATGTATACATTAAAATATTAGTTATTATTATATTAATAACAGTAACTTAATTTATTTTGAATTTATTTAGGAATATAGGTGTTCCTATTTATTTTCGGAATATTAATTATAATTTGGTTACAGATCGGCAGTCAAAATTATGACGGCTGGTGTCTGGAAGCATCTTCCAAACCTTCTTTTATTGCGCCTGAAGAAATGAAATTAAAACCATGTCATCATGAGGGTGGGGATCAGGTAAATATATGTATTTAAAAAGGGATTATTATTATTATTGGAGACTCAGCTAAATCCCTAATAAGAAACCTCACTGCCTTGGTAAATTTGATGCTAAAGGGCCAAGTCGCTGAGGAAGTAGTTCCAATTTTGTATGGCGCAAACTTAGTTGCTTTAAATAAAAAAGATGGTGGTGTTCGTCCCATAGCAGTTGGCAATACTTTAAGGCGTCTTACTTCCAA
The DNA here is from genome assembly GCA_927399415.1 of Macaria notata. Classification (NCBI taxonomy): domain Eukaryota; kingdom Metazoa; phylum Arthropoda; class Insecta; order Lepidoptera; family Geometridae; genus Macaria; species Macaria notata. Next base: position 4,225,041 of record OV656737.1, read on the forward strand.
ACTTTGCAGTCAAAAGTTAACTAATAAATTAAATAATATTTTCCAGCCGCACCAACTGGGCTACGCAGTGAAAGCTGGCTGTGAGGCAGCCGTACATGCTGCGCGCACTTTTCTTCAGTCCGATAATAACTATGATGTATTTCTAAAGATCGATGTTAGGAACGCTTTCAATAGCCTGGATAGGGGTACCATTTTAAATGAAATTAAGTCCATAACACCCGAAATATACCATTACATGTGGCAGTGCTACGGTGCCCCTACCAAGCTCATATACGGAGACAAAGAAATATCTTCTTGTGTAGGGTGCCAGCAGGGAGACCCGCTCGGTCCTGCTATATTTTCTTTAGGGATAAATAAGATAATTTCTGGACTAAATTCAAAATTCAATTCTTGGTATTTAGACGATGGCTCTTTAGGTGGAGATGCTTCGGTAGTATTGAATGATCTACAAAAAATAGTCCAACAATTTAAAAGTGTTGGTCTATCTCTAAATTATAGCAAATGTGAAATTTTCTTCCCCGATCGTATTTCAGACCCGTTTCGGCTTTCAATTTTAGAAAAATTTAATTCAATATGTTTTGGCATATCCGTTCAATCTAAATCTTCTCTGATAATGTTAGGCGCTCCAATATTTCCGGATGCAATTCCATCTATTGTGCATTCAAAAATTGAAAATTTTGAGCAAAATTCAAATAAACTTTTTAAGATAAAACCACACATGGCAATATACATACTGAGACTCTGTTTATTTACCCCGAAGTTCACTTATCTTCTGAGATGTTGCCCGGTGTGGTTTTTTCCTTCATTGCTGGACCTTGTAGACTCGGCTTTAAGAAAAACATGTACCAAAATTCTAAATTTAATTTTTGACGATCGTTCTTGGGCACAGGCAACACTACCCATCAGTTTCGGTGGTCTGGGAATCCGTACAACATCAAGTGTGGCACTTCCAGCTTTTTTGGCTTCTAGCTACGGCACGCAAACCCTCATCGGAAAAATACTTTCTATCACTGATGTTCGGGTTGCATGCCAGGCGGAAGCCTTGGAAGCTTGGAGTGCTTCATTTCAAAATACGGATCTCCCCACTGAATTAGGGATCCAACGGTCCTGGGATAGCCCTCTTCTTAAAATAACCTTTTCAGCACTGTTAGACCAATCCCCAGACGATACCGACCGAGCGCGTCTCCTTGCAGTATCGCAAGCTGAGTCAGGCTACTGGCTTCACGCACTGCCATCTGACAACCTCGCCACCGTACTTGATCCGGAAAGCTTGCGCGTAGCTGTGGGTTTGCGTGTGGGTGCAAAATTGTGTGAGCCTCATCGATGTCCGTGCGGCCAGAACGTGGACATGTCCGGACGCCACGGGTTGGCCTGTGTGAAGAGTGCTGGCCGACTTTATCGTCACTGGGTGCTCAATGATTTAGTCAGGCGGGCACTCTCCACCGCTGGCATGCCTTCGGTGCTTGAGCCGAGTGGGCTCTCACGTGATGACGGCAAGAGGCCAGACGGCGCTACTTTAGTACCGTGGTGTCTCGGCCGTCCTTTGGTCTGGGACGTCACGTGTGTAGACACCTTAGCGCCGTCTCACGTCAGTGCCACCGCTCGTAGCGTCGGGGCTGCAGCACTACAGGCCCAACTCGGGAAACAACGAAAATACTCGCAGATTAGCGCAAATTATGATTTTTTTGCGCTATCTGTTGAGACGTTGGGCCCGTGATCTCCGGACACAAAATTATTTGTGAAACAGGTTAGCAAGCGTTTGGTCCTTGCCACAGGAGATCTCAGGGCTGGCAGCTATTTTTCTCAACGTTTGAGTCTTTGCATTCAAAGAGGAAATACTGCCAGCAACCTGGGTTCCCTGCCGCACAGCGACAACATGGACGGTGTGCTGAACTTTTTGTAAATATCTGTTTTGTATAAATTTTCTGTATTTTTAAGTCACTTTTGTATTATACTTATAAATCTAAAACTTAATAAAACTAATACATTAAGTATTGCTTTAATATAGGTTGAGTGAGATAGTCTTGAAAAATAACATAGTAACTTAAATAAATTATTAAAAGGGATCTGTGTATTGTTTTAATGGCTTAGATGCGTTATAGGTTAATTAATAAGTACCATATTATTTTGTTCTCACTAATTTTTTATAACTTTTTGTATATGAAGTCAATTGCTTACGGCGTTAACTAAATAAAATAATGACCAGCAGGTTGTTTTGTTTAAATTAAGATTTATGAATATTTAGCTTATGTGGTTGTCAAATGTAAAATTACATTGTTTATAATCTTTATATTTTTTTTCAGTACTTCACCTACACTAAAACTGGTGAGATTCGTCGTGACAATTTGTGTATGGAGTATTTCTTTCGAAATGTTATATTTGATATGTGCAGAGGCAATTCACCATCGCAAGTATGGGTTTATGAAGAAAAGGTAAAATAATAAGTCTCTATAACCTGAGAGTGTGCAATGATGCAATAGAATACGTGACCATTGTATTTTTTTGATAAAAATATTATACTTGTATCTATTTTATCATAAAAGAGGAAGGCAATTATTTAAAACTAAATAATTGCTTAACTCTATGCCACAGCAAAACCCCCAGTCATAGTTAAACTTCATTAACATTGACACAAGCGTTTGCTTAATGTAGGGCTAGATGGCGCTTCGCGCAATGCCCCGAGGTATCTATTTATTTATTTATTTTCATTAACATCCATCTTATTACTTAACTAGTTTTAATTATTCATTTCAGACGCACAAAATTAAACACTGGGGAACGGAAAAGTGCCTAACCGCTTCAAAACTAAGAAATGAAAATAAAATAAGGTTACAGAAATGCGTAGAGCACGCACCAAACCAATGGTGGGCGATGGATAACTTCAAATCTGAGAGATTTAAATTAACTACCATGTCTCCTTTACATCAAACAACTACACACAATAATAGCACAAAACCTTTGGTTACGTTGAAATGGGTAGTGTTTTAACGACGTAAAAATTAACTTACTGATTTTCTTCTTCTTATCGAATGAGAGTGGCCAACTCTGATTGTCGAGAGTTTATCAGGCCGCCCTAAGGGCTTTTATTTTACTAATGAGGCGCTGACACAAAACTTGTACTTTTTTATCCTGTGCTCAAACTGGACCTGCCCCCTTAGACAAGAGGCGTATTTTAGTGAGCGTACTGACTAGGGCATGGATTCCGGAATTCCGAGATTTCGTAACTCCGAAATTTCGGACTGTTTTTTTCGATATTACGATTCCGGAATTGAAGTCAATATCGTAATATCGCAATCCGATACTGATTTAATTATTATTTTTGACTGATGGAAAAAACCACATTCGGTAACAGAATTTTCTATTGCGAAATGTTACCGCGCGCGAAGTTTGGTTTGAATTTTTCGCTTGTGTTTGTTTGTAACTCGTCACTCGGGCGCTCTCAAGGACTGCCGCCTGCAGGAGCCGGCCGGTGGGCCGCGCCCTGCTCCTAGCGACGCCAGGTACTTCCCCTCGAAGCCGCGTACTCGCCCAGTCGCCAACCTGTTCGCCGCGCCGTTCTCGCCCGGAAGTCGGGAGTTGGTAGTTGGTATATTGCATTAATTCATCATAACTTTATCCAATGCTTACGAGAATGTTTATTCAGTTATTCAATAAGCTATATTTTAGATATAGGAGAAAGAGAACGTGTCGATTTTTCTAAAATATTTTTGTTAGTTGATTAATTTTTTTAATAAGACTGTTTAATTGATTTCTAAGTTAAAATTTTGAGATCTCATTTTCCTTGTAAGATTTCATTTATTAAAACATTTTAATCCCGATTTATTGTTTTTTTTTAATCCTGTAATTCCGGTACTGATTCCGGAATTCCGAAATTGAACCAGTAATATCGAAACTCAGTACCGGAATCAAACATCATCCGATATTACATGCCCTAGTACTGACGCATACTTATGGAATAGAAAGACCATAACCCCTAAACCTCTATAATCTCGTCGCTTGTATGAGTCGTATTAATTAAAATAGAATTGATTACCAAGTTTAAAAAAACACAAATGTTACATGAGTTTTGTTATTCTACTCGTTATTAACCAAATGTTATTCTTTCTCTAATATATTCAAATCTTCTTCTTATCGAATGAGAGTGGCCAACTCTGGTTTCGAGAGTTGACATGACTTAACGACTGCCATAGTAAACAAAATAGATATATTCAAATGGAACCAACATTATGGATATACAAACAAAATAAAATAAGAATTGAGACAAGTTTTTGAGTATCTTTCTAGAAGTCAACATTAAAGAGTATTGAATATCATTGTTACAGATTGTTTTGTTATTTTTTAAAGTCCGATCAAAGATTAAAATAGACGTACAGAAAGACAAAGCGACGACCGCCGATGCCATTTTCTTTTCTTTTGTGGCGTTGCAATAACTAGGAAACAAAAGGCGGATGAATTGCTGCAGAGATGGCATCGTTAATTTTACTTTTGTTGTAACATCTGTACAGATTTTCATCGCAATTATTTTACAATTGAATATTGATTTATTTTATTTCGTAATAATATTAATATTATTGTTGACGCTATTTTATTATACATACTTGTATATTAAATAGCTTTTTCGTTTTGTTTGTGTTAATAAGAGGTGACAGTGACGGTTTAGTATTTATTTTTGCAATTATTTTACATTTGGAAATTGATTCATTTCATTTCCTTATTATCATAATTACTGTAATAGGTAATTGTTAATGTTATTTTTATATACATGTATTATAAATCGCTTTTTATTTTTTTGTGTTACAAAGAGGTGACAGTGAGGGTTAATTATTTATTATTGTGTATTTTTTAAATATTGCCAAGCACAAACAGCGGAAAAAAGTATTTTTTTAGACTTAACAGACTTATTTTAAATTTTCTCCTCAGACGAAATAATAAAGCAATTTAATCTCAAGAATCTCAAAAAATGGTAACATTGACAATTAACAGTCCTTTAATTGCCATTTCAAAACGAGTCCTAATCTTTTACCACTACAAAGCGACCCCTTTTCAACGGTGGCTTGTGACCACAAAAAGGGTCCAACCACATACAGTCAGACTCTGTGGTTAGCAAAAGGCATATTTCATAAATGTAAAAGAGTATTTACTTGCCTTGTGTTTGCTTGAATATTTCAAATTCAGAATTTAGGGTTTCTTTACATTTAGGTTTAGAATACGTTTTTTGTTTTATGATTTGTGACCTTTTTTTATTCATTCAAAAATTTTACAACAATATATTATTATTTAAGAATTCAATATTGTAAATCAAGCATAAGTGGTAAATGTATAAATAGAAATACCGTTTTGTTACAAAAACTACAGAACGTACAAGACTTTATTCGTGACCATAATGGCATAAAACTTAAGGTAGAAAGTAGGAAAAACTTTGAATGTAAACATAAATTTGAACTCATAAAAAGTTCAAAAGATTTTAATTTTGCGAACCTCCTCCTACAAAAAATAACTATATATTATACGCACAAATTAATTTACAGCTTTCCATTTTCATAAATTCGCTCCAAACTTCATTGCATACTATGAGAATTTCAAGCTATCTAAATTGATTCGTCCCAATTTGTGTAAGATCAAAATAACTCAAAACAAATTTATTTCGTATCTCAGTCTCATCTGCATCCTTGAAGCAATTTAATCAAACACCGCAAATGGAAAATTGCACGGCAAGGTTATTTTGTTAGGCGATTTTTGTTCTAACCTACGAATAATTATTTTTATACTATGGAATTGTAACCACTTACAAACGTCCGTCAAAACGGTCCCAACGGGAGACCAGCCCTGGATACTATCATCCAGCACATGCTGAGTGTGGGCCGAGTTGTCACATGAAATTGGTTATGTATTTTTTATTTATTATGTGTCTTTTTTAAGTTCAATATTTCAATAAATGTATTTTATTCTTTATTCTACAGGTAAGCGTCCACTTTTTATCTCTCTCCGATACACCACTCGCACACAAAGCTTGTTCATGACTGATCACGATGCCTGAAACAGCCGAATGCTGCCAAAATGCTTGATCGTAGTTGATTGTTGAAGATGTTGAGCCACGCTCATCGACTCAACCGCGGCGGAGACGGTAAACCATTTCGTAGATTTTTTAAAGTTAGTTACGTTTCTATAGAATAATTATTCGTGTGTTTGAACTGAAATCGTCTGTCAAAAAAGCCTTGTCGTGTAATAAGCTAAATTTCCCTCCAAGTTGCCGCGTTGGTCGTAGTTCACGTAAACGAGTGCGTTTCGTTCATCCACTTTGCCACAGTAGAGTTTTAATTTGTTTGCAGTAGGGGTACTTAAGCAAATTTAAAAAAGATGTTAAAACAAGTTTGGTTTAATAGTACTAATTTTGTTGTTGCTATTAAAAATATATTCTAAATAAAGAATAACAAATAATTAACTTCAAAAATTAATAAGTTAAGTGCGGAATATAGGTACGTTTAATTAATAACAATAGTTAATTTTATTAAACTCGTAAGTATAGGTCTGTTGTATCGGTCCAACTGTTCTAAAAATTGTCTGAGTCATAGTTATGAATAAATTTGCTTCTATTTTTGTTTCAAAAAGCGCAACTTTGCTAAATCAGGCAGATCGGAAACCAACCCCATAAATTAGGGCGGGCTTAAAACAAGCTCCACATTTATTTTTAAATTTGTGTTTTTTATGAAATTTATTAATACTTCTCTCTCTTTCTCTTTGAGTCGTATTCCTCATGACTGAGGGTCGTGACTCCCCCGCAGAATTAATTCGTTAGGGGAGTTTTCTTGGGCAGATACATCTTGGTGGGCGCCCAGGTCCTTCTACGGAAGACACATGTCCTCGGATTTTGTGGTCCTCAAATATGTCGGTTTCCTCACGGTGTTTTCCTTCACCGTTAAGCGAGTGCAAATCCACACATAACTTGAAAATACAAGTCATTGGTGTAGGGCGGATTCGAACCAGGGTGCGTCTGGATGAAAAGCAGACACTGGAACCGCTGAGCCACACTCGCTTACTTAATAATACTTATTAATTATAGTAGTATTAATACTTAGGTATTGATAAATTTCAATATTAAAACTTTCCCACTGTTATAATAAAGTTACTGTGTCTCACTGGTTATCGGCGTCTGAAGGTATCTGTTTCATTAAATAGAAAACATCGGAAGAAAAGACGACACTCACGGGAGAGACTTGGTTAAAAAACTTGGGATTTCTTTTCCACGCCGTTAAGATATCGCTTTATGGGCGTTTTGAGCAAATTTATAAGGAAATGTGTTATGTGATTTTGTAAGTCAAAAAATTCTGTAAGGATAAAAGTGTTGGAGAATACTTACAGTGCCGGAAACGTCGTTAGTGAATGTTGATAAAAAAATATTATGTCCAAAAAGTAGCTTGTATTGTCTACATATTATATCAACGTGATTATCAAAACATGTTACAAATATTACAAAAAATGTAAAAAAAATGGCGGATTTATATTTTTATGAGGCTTTATGGTTCAAGGTTGTTTAGGTGCCATGACTCAATAAGTATTATATTTTCATAGATATAAATAACTTCAAGTGAGTGTGGCTCAGCGGTTCCAGTGTCTGCTTTTGATCCAGACGCACCCTGGTTCGAATCCGCCCTACACCAATGACTTGTATTTTCAAGTTATGTGTAGATTTTCACTCGCTTAGCGGTGAAGGAAAACATCGTGAGGAAACCGACATGTTTGAGGACCACAATATCCGAGGACATGCGTCTTCCGTGGAAGGACCTGGGCGCCCACCACGATGTATCTGCCCAAGAAAACTCCCCTAACGAATTAATTCTGCGGGGGAGTCACGACCCTCAGTCATGAGGAAACACGACTCAAAGAGAGAGAGAGAAATAACTTCAAATCTAGAGGTGATAAGTATCTTCTAGGTAAGCGTGTTACATCCTAAGCTGCAGCAATGCTTAACATCAGGCAGGCTGTAGTCAAACGTAAACCTATCCCACGTTAAAAAAAACGTGAAAATCGAATAATAGATGGAGTAGTTAGGATTAATTTTATCCAAGACCTTTAAGCCCCGGCCTATGAAAAGAGCAACGAAAGCCGACATGAATCGGCCACAAGTCACATTCAATCTATAGATACGTCCACTCGTCTATTTGTTTGGTTGCAAACTGATTTCCATAATGGCCCGCATACAAGATAGATGGCGCCACCGCTCGCAACATATTGGACCAAGGGATGAAGAAAAATTGCTCCCGCATCGTGCCCTGCAAACTGTAACCTTTCATTTACATCCACGAAATATCTATCACCTTAACACAAGGACATAAGGACCAGATTTGTGTAATTTGTTTAGTGAAGAGTAGAGAATGAGGGCTCACAAATATGTTGGGGCAACAGGAATTTATGATCGAACAAACATTTTTCAGACTTCTGCTTTTGTTTTATGGGCGCCTGGTGATTTGATTCTCTCTTCGGATATCGTTTTGGGTAATTGTTTATTGATTGCTGATATGGCTGGTTTTGATTTATGTATTTAGGAAAAATAGTTTAAGTAATTTCGTTTGAATGAAACGAATTTTGGTGAGAACTTTTAATTCGGCCTATAGTTTGACGTGGTTTAAATGTGATTTGTTTTTTGTAGTAGTCAATACAAAAATGCCTGAAATGTATTAAGGAAAACATATTTTAAGTAATTTCGTAATTTTGTTTAAATGAAACGATTTTTGTTGAAATTTGCGTTTTAATTCGATCTTTTTCTGCCATAATTAAGGAGTGATTTATTTTCTGTAGTCAATAAAAGGTATTTCTTGCGAAAAAATGTGTGATAAAATTAAACCTTTTCTCGTCAGATTTATTTCTATAAACCCAACAAACATAGTAACGCACCACCCGACTTTTACCTACAAATCGTACTTTTTGGCTGCGAGTCGTAAGTTCCCACGTAAAATATGTTGAAGCTAGTTCTTTATGAGTTGGCTGTCCTATAAACATAAAACAGGAATGGGATGTAAACGGGGTGGAAACTTTTCCTATATAGGGTTTTCTGATATATTCTGGTGCTATGGAGGTGAGGTTTATGATTTTCGTGCGAGATTATGAAGAAAATTATTTTGTAAGTCATTTTTCTTAATGCTAAACTTACGCGCTCACAAGTTCTTATTGGATAACTGGCAACAACGGACGTAGGTTTAGCTTTCGCTTGGAAATGATTATACATATTTGCGCCTGGCTGTCGAAGGTTTTAATGTTATTGTACATTAGTCAGGACTTTTAATATAAGTTTATTTGTCTGTTTGAAACAATTACTTAAGATATACAATGACTTAAATTTGTTATTTCATCAAATTAACTCACCCTTTTACACAACTGCAATAGAAAGTTATGTTTTAGCAATATCCATACAAATTTTATCACCCACCCATCGTAAATAAATTTCTTTGCCATTTTCATTCCCAAAATTTCATCCCACGATAATAAGGTATAATAATAAAGAGTACTTACAAAAGTATATAAATGCGTATATTCGTGGCGTGAACGTGGTCCATTAAATTACGATGCTGTAATGTGATTGCGATGACATTTCCCCTTTGGGGCGGCCATGTTTTTAAGAACGCCTTTTTAGGTCAACTGTACAATGCTGTATGCTTGGGTGGCTAGGTAATGACTAGGTTCGGTATACGATACAACATCGGAGATAAAATGCTATGATGCTAGTACAGTACACAATACAATATCTATACTAATATTATAAAGCTGAAGAGTTTGTTTGTTTTTTTTGTTTGAACGAGCTAATCTCAAGAACCACTGGTGCGAATTGAAAAAATATTTTTGTGTTAAATAGACCGTTTATCAAGGAAGGCTATATAATAACACGCTGCAATTAATAGGAGCGAAGAAAAAATGGAAAATATGGAAAAAACGGGGAAAATTATTCATTTTTGAAGGCTTCTGTTGCGTGCGCTGCGAAAACGGTTCAAGATATCAAAAAATATGTACGAAAGAATTATTTCTCTTGAAATGATCTAACAAAATGTCTGCAATAGTATATGTCTATCTTAGTTAGTTACAGACTCTTTATATTTCTTTGACCTCGAGGTAGTTAGGCTGTGTTGAGAGGATCTTATTTTTATAAATTAATTTAAAACTAGAAAGAAACGACAAAAAACAATATAAGTTCTTTGTAACGTATTACTTAAGTTTACATGTAAATCTAAGTTAAAACTTTTCATTTACTACGCAATGACTCAAACTTAACGACTTTCCTTTAGCCTACTCAATTAATTTTAAAGTAAGTATAATATGGCCGGCTTAGAAGCTTAAAGCTTAGATTAATCGGTGACTGTGGCTTCAAAACTTCGACCATTTTGTTATTTATACACTTACTTTGAGTGTAATTTGTGTAATCTGAAGATATATTATAAAATGTGCTTTAAACAACAACGTATATTCGATTTGCTTTTACATGGTAAAACGTACATTCCTTATTTTGCTTGTGACAGTAATAACTGTAACAAAATCCCGAAAATATTTTATATTATCCCTCTCATGGAGCTCTTCTTTAATATTATTATTACATGAGTAGTTTTCCTGTATTTTTTTATTATAAGTAATTTTCAAGTAAATATGTTTATGCAACCAGGAATTATGTAGTCAAGTACGAAAAGATACTAAAGAATAGTAATCGTTTTCTCAAACTTAATAAGCCCACTATTAACTGACTGGCCTGTTAGCTTAGTTGGTAGTGGCTCTGCCTTCTAATCTAGAGGACGCGGGTTCGATTCCCGCATGACACAAGTATTTATGCACTTTAAAAATTTATAATTACTTGTGTTGAGTCTGGTCGTTTGTATGTATAATAAGTATGTATTTACAAAAGAAAAGTATATAAGTATTATATTCGTTATCTAGTACCCACGACACAAGCGTTTGCTTAGTGTGGGGCTAGATGGCGCTGTGTGCAATGTCCCAGGATATTAAGACAATTTTTCAGACTGCCAGTGCATAGCTGATAATACAATAAAATCATACTAATCAAAGAATAATGTATTAAACATAATACTAACGTATCCACACTAATGTGTAAAACCTTCGTTAGTTACAAACTAACAAGATAATAAAACTGCTTCGTTTTCAAAGGCATCAGGTTACATTTTAACTTCAACGTGCATAAAGGAAGGAATAAGTTTACCAATACAAGTAGAACCACGCTTCTATGTAACATGATAGGTTTAGAAAGTTCTATCTTAGTTGGTGACTAGTGAGGTTTCAAACACAAGGTAAAGTTAGTGGAGAGGAAACTGTACAGAAGCAAGAAAGTAATATACATTTTTTTTATTAATTTCTATGAAATACAAGAAATTACATTACATAGTAGATCGTAACAGTTAGGAATAACTTTTGCCAATTTTGTCAAAAATAACAGAAATGCAAGCAACTTACTATAGCATTGCCCATTTTAATAAAGCTATTAATTATCGTAATCATTTATTTACAACTGCTTTTATTTTTTTACAATATATATCCTATCTGTAGGTATATAAAAATTATATAGCTAAAGTGTGTAATGTTATTTCAACCCAAATAACTGACTTTTTTTGGAAGATGTTTAACAATTTATAATCCTTTTATAAAAATACTGGGATAAACATATTGACTAATTTAACCAGTGTTATTTATTAACATTTATGAGCTTCTATCAGATGTGTTGATAAACTTATTAAAACATCACTTTGTTTAATCGTCATCATCCACAGCTTTTACTATTCCACTGCTGAGCAGAGGCCTCTTTACTTAGCTTGGGGAGATATAAATCTCTATAACGTATTTTATTCGTGATCCCACACTCACGCCAGTTTTCCTAAAATAGGCCTGTAACTTTTCTCAAGGTGAGACCAAGTTTGATTGAATATTTTGCGGAGTTAAATCAACTTTTCCCGTTACGTACTTACCTATAGAACTCTGATATACGGTTTAGGATTTTTTTGGTAATGTATAGATATAATAAAGCTGAAGAGGGTTGAAAGTCTGAACATTGAAGATAAAAGCATAACACGTTCTAACAATTTCTAGAAATGTTGTCTGTTTATCTGTTATGTAAGTGGATGCCTCGCTCGCAATATTTCAGGATAAAAACAACGATTTCTATGACACTCCTAAGACTTCATATTACCTAGGTACATACCAAAAATACAATGTAGTTTATGTGATTACAATTATAAACTGAATATTTAATTTTAGAATTATATAATTGTTTCAGTTGATAATAAAAACAGTATAAAAGGAGACTTTGCTTCAAACTCAAACAAACTACAGTAAAATAGTTACATATTGTTTTCGTAAAATAGCGACTGTATCGGGGATCATAAGTCAGCTATACCTCGTTAGTCACTCTTGTCGTAACTACAACCTGTCAACGGACCAAAAAAGAGCAGATACGATATTATTATCTTTTAAATTTAACAGAGACAGTGAGGTACTTGTTAATGTCGTATACATTTACAAGTATAGGGAAAAAGAACAAGAAACCCTTGCCGTGTTATTACAAAACGCGGTTTAAATTTTAGTCCAGGACTTTGAAAATAAAAAGTGGGTTCTTGTTGTTCAGACATCACATACAAGCAATCAAAATGGCAACAAAAAATTGGAACTTTGATTTAACATTGGTATATTTTGTCAATTTGATAATATGACTGTAGACAGACAATTTTCGATCAACTAAGACGGACTTGGTCTAGACTTATATTTAAAACACGTTTTGTAATAAGGCCCTTGTACAATATGATAATATTAGCTACTTAATCCTGCAAGATTCCTGGTGTTTTAGGTCATGCAATAAACTAAATTAAAAAAAAAACAGCTTTTACTCATATTTTAGCTTTAACCAAAACTTTTAAAGAAAAGTTTAAAAGAAAATCAAAGATTGAATGTTTACTAATCGTGTTTTTTTTTAATTTATTGGCCTAAATGCTTGGATATGAAAATAATTAATTGACTACGTATTTCAGTGTCTTCGTCTTCTTATCGAATGAGAGTGGCCAACTCTGGTGTCGAGAGGTTTCAAACCACCTTAAGGGCCTCTGACATGGCTTAACGACTGCCGTACTAGACAAACAAATATATTTCTGTAATAAAATTGCAGTGTAAACTAACAAAGTTGTGTCTCTGTATATATGTTTTCCCTTAGTTTTATCGATGCTATGACAAGATTAATTTATCATGTAACAACTGGCTCACGGCTTCAGTAAAAACAAACTGAATATGTGAAGGTTGTGATTAATGAACTAATGGTTCAAATAAATATGGATGGTGGAACATGCATTTTAGCCTATGCATTCCAAGTTACGAGACTTTTTAATAGTCGTCATAGTTAAAAAAGTAAGTTATTCCGAGACACAAATTGACTTGTTATCAAGTCATGAGTGGATTTACACTTGATTATTTAGTGGTGAAGGAAAACATCGTCCGTAAACCAATCACAAGAATGTAAAAAAACCTAGTGAATCAATTCAGGGAGGAGGCGATCATCGTATAATGAGAACTCCACTCAATAAAAGAAAGGCAATATAGACATATTGATATTGTCTTGGCAACTCAAAATTAACTCGTTTACTTTTAATCTCTCTCTTCGAGTCGTATTTCCTCATGACTGAGGGTCGTGACTCCCCCGCAGAATTAATTCATTAGGGGAGTTTTCTTGGGCAGATACATCGTGGTGGGCGCCCAGGTCCTTCCACGGAAGACAAATGTTCTCGGATATTGTGGTCCTCAAACATGTCGGTTTCCTCACGATGTTTTCCTTTACCGTTAAGCGAGTGCAAATCCACACATAACTTGAAAATACAAGTCATTGGTGTAGGGCGGATTCGAACCAGGGTACGTCTGGATGAAAAGCAGACACTGGAACCGCTGAGCCACACTCGCTTAATAGTAAATATTAAATTTCAGTTTTGGCAAAGAAAACATCATTAAAATCCGTAAGACCTTGATTCTATGAATATTACTGTAGACAGTTTTATAACAAAGGCGTCGAAACGTACCTGTATTTCAGACAAATATCTTTGTTACTCTGATTTACAATATCTATTTTGTGCGAAGAAAATATTTTTCACGAACAACACCTATTTTGTTGAGAACCAGAGCAATCTCTGATAATATTTTGCGAAACAGTTTTCATTATTTACTTCTCAAAATAACATCGTGACGCAAAATTTTGATCTCTGTATTTGTAGTAGTATTTCTACAAATTTAATTCTACATATTGGGAAAGATAATAAAGCTTTTAATATTAACACATACCGTTTTTAGCTGAGGTGCTCAGATAAATCGTAGTGGCAAAGAACGTGTTATTTTTTTAGTATTTTTCCAATCTTATAAACGAAATAGAAATACTTGGTGTTCTGCACACAGACCGATAAAAGACTTAAAAGTTTATAAAGACGCTACTTGCTGTCGGAACACTAAAAAAACCTTACACACCTACAACATAATACCGGCCTAATATTCTTAACTAGTGGATGCTCCCGGCTTCACTTGCATTATTTTGAGATAAAAATATAGTCTATGGCACATTCTAAGATTTAATACTAGTACTATGTGCTAGTAAGCATACAATTTTTTCTTATGTCTAAATAAATGTAAATTTATCCATGTTCAGATTTTTTACTCGCTTCAACTTTATTACTATTATTATGTATAGAAGTTGATAGAAGCGTGTTGGTAAATATTTATTTTACTTCAAAATGTCAGGTTTTTCATCCATAAGGTCCACTGCAGCAACACCCGCAAAGCGACAGATGGAACTAAACCATATTCCATAATAGAATGAAACTGTCTCTAATAGTTATTATATGACATTGTTAAGTGATCGAGTGAGTATGAAATAGTTAATGTAATTGGTTGCGTTTTAATTATTATTAAATAAATAAATAAATAAATAGAATATTTAGTACAACAAAGTACCGCCTAATTCAATATCTTAAACATGTAAACAAGACTTATACACGACACTACCTTTGCAGTATTTAGGTTCTAGTAACCGAGATGAACTGCGAGATTCTAAGTTACAAAGTAAATAAAAAAAAAAAACATTTCAGTCATTTATTTTCAAGAAATATTTTAATATGCTTTGACGAGAGTGTACCTACGGCATGACGATTGCTGCAACACCTTCCCATGAGATATGAACTTTTCAACTTCTACGGTCTCTTTGCTTCCTTAAATTAATTTTATATCCCAAAAGCAAATTGGTAAAGTTAGGGAAAGGATGTTAAATTCTTCTTTTGGGTAGATGAGACGTGTGACGTAATATGCCGGATAGTGTTGAGACATGGCTGATTTTTGTACTTTGTCATTTTATCTATACTAATATTATAAAACTGAAGAGTTTGTTTGTTTGTACGCGCTAATCTCGGAAACTATTGGTGCGAATTGAAAAAAATATTTTTGTGTTGGATAGACCAGCTATCGAGGAAGGCTTTAGGCTATATAACATCACGCTGCAACTAAAAGGAGCGAAGAAACAATGGAAAATGTGGAAAAAACGGGGAAAACTATTCATCTTTGAGGGCTTCCGTTGCGTGCGTAGCGAAAACGGTTTAAGTAATGGGTAACAGCTAATTTATAAAACTGAAGAGGTTGTTTGCTAAAATAAATATGATACCTACCTAAAATAACTATTCTACGCGGATGAAGTCGCTGGCACAGCTAGTCTGCTATACGAGTAATTTACTATTGTAAAAATATACACTGTAGGTACGCTTTTATCTAAATCCAGTAATACTGAAACGAAAGTATGTATGTGCGCGCTCGCACGAGTGTTTGTCTTCGCCACTCTAAAATGGCAGAGCAGATTTGGATGCCATTTATTTCGGAGGCAGATTAGACAATAGAGTTATAAATAGGCTACTTTATATCCTGGATTATCGCGAATAACATCACAGGGCGCTGCTTGTAGACAGTAGTTTACAAAACATACGTCGTGGTCAACTAATTAGGGACACTCTTTGGTTAAAGCGAATTGTGAATTTATTTTTTATTTTCCAACGAGTCTAAACCATATTCCATATCTCTTACATGTAAGTATAATTAGTCATTTATGTGCCCGATTATACAAATAAATCCATTATTTCTTCGCTCGTGATGTTATATAGCCTAAAGCCTTCCTCGATAAATGGCCTACTCAACACAAAATCAATTTTTCAATTCGCACCAGTAGTTCCTGAGATTACCGCGTTCAAACAAACAAACTCTTCAGCTTTATAATATTAGTATAGATAGATAAGGGTCTTCATTTCGAATGACTGATTTTATTTGTATTTACCATCCTCAATTTTTATCAATACGTTATTTGTACCAATAATGTTTCGGAACTATTTATGCCGGTTCTTTTCCATCATTTCTAAGCGAGAAAATTCGCGTTCAGTATGAGAAATGAATACAAAATTTTCCTTTTTTTCGCGGGGTCCCTACGCGGAAATTCTTTGTGAATATTTGATAAGACGGTTACACGCAAATACGAGGAGCCGGTATATACGAATAGGTATGCCTGAATAGCGTTCTTTTTTTTACTTCACACTTATTTATACAAGACTATCTAGGTACACAATATAATATAAATTTCTGAACATTTTATATAACAGACATCTCTCTCTTGAGTCGTATTTCCTCATGACTGAGGGTCGTGACTCCCCCTCAGAATTAATTCGTAAGGGGAGTTTTCTTGGGCAGATACATCGTGGTGGGCGCCCAGGTCCTTCCACGGACACATGTCCTCGGATATTGTGGTCCTCAAACATGTCGGTTTCCTCACGATGTTTTCCTTCACCGTTAAGCGAGTGCAAATCCACACATAACTTGAAAATACAAGTCATTGGTGTAGGGCCGGATTCGAACCAGGGTGCGTCAGCATGAAAAGCAGACACTGGAACCGTTAAGCCACACTCGCTTACCTTCGCCACATAACAGACAAAACTATCCAGAAAAGACGGACGACATAAATTATTATGAGGCCTTTTTCCGAAGTGAGGAAGTTCATTTTTTTTACAGGAATTGGGTTATAATATGATATCTTTAATTTCTCAATAACAGAGCAACACCAACCAAGCAAAAATTATTAAATTAAAATAAAATATTACTTGATTACATATGTATGTAAGTATGAATAATTTCGGATCCAAAAGTTTATTATGGACTCGCGGCTTCACTCGTATTAAGAAGTAAAATTATTAACCCCTATTTATAATAAACCCCTATTACACCCCTTTAAAAGTGGCATTTCATAAAATATTTTCCTAGCGGATGCCTGTTGGTACGTCATAAAATCTACCTACATTCCAAATTTCAGCCCAACCTGTCCAGTGGTTTGGGCTGTGCGTTAATATATCACTATATCAGTCAGTCAGTCTGTCTTTCACCTTTGAGTTTTATATATTTAGATAGGAGTAAATTAGTAGGAGCGTGGAGTTTTATGAAATGGAAAATGTAGGTAGTATTTTTAAAGACTTTACCAAGTCTAAACACACTTACAAATTCTTTTCTTAAGATCCCAACACCCAATTAGTTATATTGAAAAACATTCCAATACATATGTGGGCGTCAATTGATCTTATTGCGTAAAAGAAAGAAAACGTCAGTATTAGAATAATTTGTTAAATGTCCCGGGGGTTATTCCAAGTTGTTTTTCACTGTCGCAAAGCTATTCTGGGCCTTGGTCAGTTCGGTACGTGAGCGAAATTACATATTATTTTGGACGAGATTACGCTTTCAGTAAGTACGGGGGTACTAAAACTGGTGACCGAGGAAAATTTATTGATTTAGAGCAGATGAACATACTAGAGACGTAACTGTACGAATAGGTACGTATTATTTTAAGTTTTAGGTGAAATAGCAGTTTCTTGTGGTCTAATGCTTGACTGTTCAGTGTGAAACATCGTTGTTTTTATAAATATAAAATGTATATAATTCCTTAAGTTTTATGCACCTGTCAACTTTTAATTTTAGTGAATACTGACACTAAAATTACTTACAGAAGTTAACAGTTATGGCATTAAAATATAGCTCACTAATAAAGTATTACTAGCTTAATAAAAGTATATGTTAACTAATCTGTTATTATTTTACATGTACAAGCATTATATCTATTAAATTTATATGTCAGAAGCTGTTTAAAAATACTGCCAATTATGTACTCGTTATCTAGTACCCACGACACAAGCGTTTGCTTAGTGTGGCGCTAGATGGCGCTGTGTGATATGTCCTGAAATATTTATTATTTATTATTTTATTTATGTATACGTTGATTTGCTCTCATAGCTAATTACTGGTAATATTAAAAAAAATAAGATTATATTATTATAGACATTTACATCGTTACGACTGTACTTTAACATTTTTTACTTCTTACTGTTCAGAGAATCATGATTAAAACGAATAGATTGTAAATTATATGTCGGAATTATAATTAAATTCACCAAATCCATAGTTATTGTGTTCTATCCAAAAAGCTATTTATTCTATCTCAGCAGGGCGTCACGAAATGACTTTTATCGACTAGTTCTATTTTCTATTTGTTTTCCATTTATTCGAGAACCCATTTTATTTCTTAAATAAACAACGCGATTTAAAATAGATTCGGCAAACGTGAGCGTGTATTTTGGATTGGAATGAAAGATTTATTTTATTCTATGCTATGGTTTTGGTTAAACCTTTTTCTCAAGCTTTTAGCTCTTAGCTCTGAACATTTCTTACTATAAAGCATGAATCCAATCTAACTAACCGAGATAGTTCTAGTAAAAATCATAATATAACCAATGTTAAGTATTTCTTGTATCGGTGCTGATAAAAACAGTGAAATTGTTAATCACAAAAATTCATAACAAGATATTATACGAACATAAAATAGCGACTTTTTTTTGTGTTAAAGTACATTGTTGGTGGAAAAAAAAACTTCTTTTCACGCCGCAATGGATTCTGATTATTTTGGCAATATGGTAGTATAGGGTGCTCTCTCACAGTGACAAAAGCTGCCCTGATAGGTACAAAATGGGCATAGTATCGGGCTGTCACTTGTAAAAAGACAACTTAACCAAAATACATTACTAATATTTGTATGAGATCTTGCTAAATTTCACCCTTAAAATACGCGATTTTCTATGAAAATGACAAACGACAAGATTCGTAGGATCCTAGCACAAACACAACAAGGAAGCGGCGCTGTCATTTGTTAGAATAAATCGCCTTACACTGACTGCCAAATCAAAATGTAAGAATTGTATATATTGTTAAGTAAGAATTCACTACAAAAAATAAAATAAATATCTATACCAAATACTTATTGATATGCTGCTCATCAATTAAAAAGCTACTAAAAGTAGAGGTTTGGAAAAGATAAACCCATAATATTATTGCCTCAGCATCTATATATAATCATATAATATCATAAACTACAAACTAATTATGATGTGAAATATACCTAACTAGGTGGTTCCCGCGACTTCGTACGCGTGGAATAGTTATTACCATTAAAACGGGTCTATTGAGTTAACCTTAAAAGATAGACATATACTCTTGCAGACATTTTGTTAGTTCAAGAGAAATAATTCTTTCATACATATTTTTGTGATATCTTGAACCGTTTTCGCAGCGCACGCAAAGGAAACCCTCAAAGATGAATATGTTTTTTTTTTTTTTTTTTTTTTAACTTGAACGGGTTTGCACTTGACCATAGTTTACCTGATACCAAGTAAGGCTATGGCCTGAGATGGAGCGTGCTTACCCGATAAGAACCGATTCACTCTCGCTTTGAAGATCGCTGGATTATAGTGCGTGGGGAACAGAGAGCCAGGCAGGGAGTTCCACAACCTAGCGGTACGAACAATAAAGGTGGAAGCGTACCGTTTCGTGCGGGTCTTAGGAACTTCCACCATAAACCGGTGTCGTCCTGCCGTACCTCTACTCGTCCGGTGAAAGAAGGGCGCGGGCGGAATTAGTCCGTGCAATTCCGCGGCACACTCTCTATATGTTCCCCGTTTTTTCCACATTTTTCATTATATCTTCGCTCCTATTAGTTGCAGCGTGATGTTATATAGCCTAAAGCCTTTCTCGATAAATGGTCTATTAAACACAAAAATAATTTTTCAATTCGCACTAGTAGTTCCTGAGATTAGCTCGTTCAAACAAACAAACAAACTCTTCAGCTTTATAATAGTATAGATTAGGTAAGAACTTTATTTACAATAAGTAAAACAATTTAGTAGAACAGATAGTTCAGGCAACCCGTGACCAGCATGCTGGCGCATCCTTGGCGCAAAGGATGAGCATTGCCACCCAACGTGGCAATGCCGCCAGCATGCTGGGAACGTTGCCTACAGATATACGTTTTATAGGTGTTTTAGTTTATAAGTTAGTTATTAATTCGTTAAGTTTTTATTTTTACTTAGTTAATTTTTTTGTAAGTTTTTTGAATAAAGTAAGTATTATTTATTTTATTATTGAGGTGAAATTCCAATTTTACTATCATTTACAATAATAAAATATAAAAACAATGGAAGAAAAACTAAACATACTACTTCCAACTACTACAAAAAAGGGGCACTTAGAAAATCTTTAGAAAAGCCTAAAGATAATCTATACCAGAGGGCAGCGTGCCCAGCATACTGGCCGCATTTTGTGTCATAATTTAGGCCGTCATTTAATGTTTGAATAAAATTATATTGATGGAACATCCACGTGCAATTTTTTCCTCAAGTGTATAGGACCCTAATAGGAAGAACCCTGGATACTGCAAGACAGGGAATCCTAAAACAGTAGACAGGACCCCAAATTGAAGTTGAATGAATAATTTCGATTCTTTTATATAATGTGAAAATGGCATCATGTTTTTGAGCAAATAAATGGTTTTTATCTTTATCTTTAATAGATCATCAATTTAGCCTATTCCAATATCACAAATAAAGCTAGTCAAAATTATAACATTCTGGTGTGCCTTTTAGTTGTCTCGCAATCGCACTGCAATGGATGAACCGGCTATTGTTATTAATGTTATCTTCAAGTTACTGGATAACGTCAAGTATTAGTTATGTTGTCCTGTCTTGAGTTTGTGAAACAATACGAGTTAGTAGGAGTTATTACCACTGCGATACCGGGGGATTATGTTGGGGGTGAGTGGCGTAGTTGCTTTGTTATTTTTTTATCAAGTACCACCATATTAATTTATGAAGCACTAGTAGCTCAGCTGGCGGAAGCAATCGCTTGCCAATGTTAAGCAATTGTCGACGCGGTCAATCTTTGGATGGGTGACCAAAAAGTGGCATTCCATTCTGGGCACCGTGGATCGGATGGCACATTAAATTGTAGGTCCCTGCTGTTTGTCATAGTGCGGAAGTCGTTAAACCATGTCAGAGGCCCTTAGGGCGGCTCTATTAACTCTCGACACCAGAGTAGGCCACTCACCTTCGATAAGAAGAATTATTATGAAGGCTTGTGTGTACGGTTGCTCATACTTAGAGCGAAGACGGCTGAATTAATTTGGATTAAAATTAGTAATAATTACTCCCACCGTAGATTAGATTCTGCAATAACACATACTTTTTATACCACATTAAAGCCGATAACATATACCACATTAAAGTGGATAAGTGGGGCGCTGCTAGTATGTATGTATGTATCATGAGTTTTACTGAAAAAAAAACTGAAAATGTATACATTTTGCTCTACATTTTATTGGTTAACTTAAAAACAGTTTGTAGGAATAAAGTAACTTGTAACCTTTCACAATTCTGGATAAAAATCTAACAAAATAACTTCCCATTATCTCGTGTTACGAAAGATTCCCGAATATTATTTAGGTAGCTCTCTGAATTATTTAGCTAATCCAAGTTTGTCTCACTTTGTCAACTTTTACAATTTTCCTCTTGAATTTTATATACTAAGGTAGATATAATCGAGATGTCACGGCGTAAGTTAAATGGAAAAGTTGGCCGGCTGTATTTTATGCATGCCCACAGGGCTTGTATTTGACCTTAATAAGCATAGAGCATGGAAAACGTGACTTGATTATAGGTAAGTAGAATGGCGAACTTAGATGTATTGTATGAGCATCCTTTCAACTGTCATTCGACTTGAAAGTCGAATAAAAATGTAATTTCCCTACATTATTTCATGAACACGATTAACGAAGAAGAAAAAGAAAACGAACTTCAAAGCCGGAATAGTTTTAGTTTAATTTACTATCAAATTCAAATAGGTACCTACATAAAACGATTTTTTTTGACAACATTGTTCTATATAACCTATAAAAATATAACACATTAATCTAATTGAAATGCTTCGTAAACGTCATAGTGACAAAATAGTGTTTAAATCACACTGTGGTTAGTATATTCTAAATTTTGTTATTATAAGTAGTGCTTCAAATAATCATTTATTTATTTAATGTGCACCCTCAACATTTAAACCGCCTAAGTAGACCAACTCTAAAGATTTTATTTATTAATGTATATACAAGCATGCCTACGTTGGACCATAGCGTCATTTATGCGAATGTCGCTACAGATGGTTTGAAAGTCAAATGTACCTATCTACCTAATTATAAATCTTTGTTAATAAGCTACGCCTATAGAACTTCCTGGGATCGTAAAAAGTTGCTTACGTGCGCTCGTTGGAGTTAATGTAGGGCGACCGAAGTTCTTTGCCCTTAACTGCCGGTTAAGGGATGTGTGAATTAACTTGGAATTAACGGTCCGTTAAATATAGACTCGCGTTTTGTTAATTTAGTAGTGGATGATTTTGTTTTTGTGATATGAGGCGTGTCTTCCGTGGAAGGACCTGGGCGCCCACCACGATGTATCTGCCCAAGACTTCCCTAATGAATTATTTCAGCGGGGAGTCACGACCCTCAGTCATGAGGAAATACGACTCAAAGAGAGAGAGAGATATGAGGCATCGAGTGAATCATTTTGAACGACACAAGAACAATTTTGGTTCTTTGTGTGAGAATTGTAGTCTAATACTTGGCTATTTTAATATTACAATTTCGTGAGACATTTTATCAATATATTAACTAAACGGTTTTCACTCACGTGTAAATCGCGTAAGTTGTTTACGCGTTTCGGATGTTATGACATCCATCTTCAGAACGTATGTTCTGGGACCGCGGCAGCACGCAGACTGCGCGCCGCCGCGCGAGCGGCCCGCTGGGACACGGGCGCGGGGGCCTGGGGTCGTGGGGCTGGAGGCGAGACGATGTTACTACTCCCGCACACAAAACTGACCGTATCTTGATCCAAAGTTCCAATGATCCTTCTCTTCGTCATCATAACATCCGAAACGCGTAAACAACTTACGCGATTTACACGTGAGTGAAAACCGTTTAGTTAATATATTAATACTTGGCTGTGCCATGTAAAAAGCTTGGTAGATACTTCTTAGTGTAGTGATTCTTTTTTAATGTGTTGTGGCTTTAAAAAAATGGTTATATTTATCATGTTTATTACTGATAAGACAATAGCAAAACAACAAGGTGATACGTTTAATCAATCCGAAATAAAAGTACTGTAGTCTAGCTGATAGTTTAGGATTTATTTCTGTGCTTTTGGAGTAAATAATTATAATTAACATACGTATATATGTAGACAAAATTAGGCCTACGTATAACTTTAACTTTCATAATATATGTTATGACCATTTATCTAGGAAGACTTTAGGCTATATAACATCACGCTGCAACTAATAGAAGCGAAGAAACAATGGCAAATGTGGAAAAAAACGGGGAAAATTAGAACCGTTTTTATGGTAATAACTATTCCACGCGGACGAAGTCGCGAGCACAGCTAGTATAAAATAATAGTTTCTTTTGTGAATACATAAGAAACGACCAATCTGAAACAAAGTAACGTCTATGTGCCCCAATAGTTACATTTTGTTACAACTCAAATGAAACTAATTAATCGGCATCCAAATAAAGCCTACCAGTACTGTCCACTGTAATCAGAAATATAACCAAGCTGATTACGCTGAAAGAGCGCACCCGACCGCACAGCGCCAATTTGGATGAGTTTCAACGAAAACGCATCAAATAGCCCCTTGTGGGCCGTCAATGGATATTTTATGCGAACTGAATAAGTTAATGTTTTGATGTCGACTATATTATGTATTCATGAGTTTACCAGTGAAATAGTTTGATGGATTTGTCGGTTGTGTAATATTTTGCTGTTTTATTAAGATTACTAGTATATGCTATTTGTAGGTATGGGAAGTTCTCACGGTAGAAAATTAATACGGGAAAAAAAAACCGGCCAAGTGCGAGTCGGACTCGCGCACCGAGGGTTCCGTACAAACCTGCAAGGTTTACAAAGTATTTTGTGAAGTTACTAAAAATTTATGGTTTTCGTAATTTTTCCTTTATCTATGCTATAAGGACGTTGCTTCGTACCAAATTTCAAGATTCTGAGTTCACGGGAAGCACCCTGTAGGTTTTGATTCCCTTGCAAGTGTCGAAAATTTGCGGCATAAATGGCTGTATCTTTTGATTGCGTTGGCTTAGAAGTTTGATTTTTTCACAGCTTCAAGGGACAGTAGACCTGAGTAATTGATATAAATTTCAGCTTCATACCTCTACGCGTTCCTGAGAAAAAGGGTCTTGACAGACGGACGGACGGACGGACAGACGGACAACAAAGTGATCCTATAAGGGTTCCGTTTTTTCCTTTTGAGGTACGGAACCCTAAAAAATGCATATCAAAGCGAGTGTGGCTCGGCGGTTGAAGCATCTGCTTCTTATCCTGACGTTATTACCTTGGTTCGAATTCGGCCTTGTTTTTTCAATCCATTGACTTGTTTTTTTTTCAAGATATGTGTGAATATTCGCTTGCTTAACGGTGAAGGAAAACATCGTGAGGAAACCGACATGTCTGAGGACCACAACATAGGCGCCCTCCACGATGAATCTGCCCAGTCACGACCCTCAGTCATGAGAAAATACGACTCATATATATCAAAGCTTATATTTAATATTTAAATGTAGATAAAATGAGAACGATAATCTTTCGATAGCTTTGGCTTTGGAGTGTCAGCTTTCCGCATTATGAAAGCTGGGCTCTAACTTTAATTAAAATTTACGTTTACCTAAAAATAGGTTTGTTATTTTTTTATTCAATTTTAAATGACAAAAAAACATAGAATTAAAATTTTGCTTTGAAATAACCTCGATCTGACCCTTCACATATCGAGTTATGGTCTTCGAGTTCTTACGAAGCTCATCGAGAAAAAAGCACACCTCTTTTCTCCACTCACCGAAAAATATACACAAAATCGGATTACATTATAAGAATCCGACAATATCAAATAGGGGTCGCGGTTGACCGGACCCACTAAATTAGGTATATTTCAGGGGCCTTACCGTGGACACTGGCTATGCCTGGTACTGGCTCATATAACGTTGGCTGGCTAAATTCGTACCATGACATACCCTTATTCCTGGCAGGAATTGTTTAGTGAGAAGCAGGAAATTGGGCTGAGGGGCGTGCCTTGAAAGAGGCTTACGTTCAAAAGTGGACGAATGTAGCCTAATGAGAATGATTATTATACAGCGATTATGTGTGAGGCCTATACTCAGCAGTGGGACGAAACCGACTGTGGATGATGACGATAATGATGGTATAAGAACTTAACTTTATCAAAAGCGGAAATTAAAGTTGAACTCTCAAAACGCTTATATTCATTCAATCGGTACCGTGAGAGAGAAAAGTACTAAGGCACGGTCTGAGGGAGATAAATTTTGTTTGTTCTAGTGATTCAAATTGCAGCCAGCTAGGTTATAGTTAGTCATCATCATCGGGTGCAATCTTCATATTGAGGTTCGGAGGTCAGTTGGCCAAACTTCTTGCGATCCCATGCTGCTTCTTTTAGATGCGGGTAGCTTAGCTTTGTCCATATCTTGATGTCGTCTAGCCATTTCATCTTATGAAGGTCAGGGATTAATATTTTCCCGGAATCTTGCCTTCGAGGATCAACCGTGGGAATTCATACAGGGATACCCTTTGCATATAGATAGTAAATGGTACTAATTTTAACATTACTGCTGCGAAGCATCAATTGAATTGCCTGAAACGTGATATCTCATGGTAAGGCCCCTGAACCCAGTAAATTAGGTATCTTTCAGCCGCCGTGATTGATCGACGACTTACCTCGATCTTGGGGGCCATAATCTAGGGGGTTTCCCTTTTTACTTGAGAAAGATATATGAAAATTATTTTACTCTGGTTTAGCCCTGGGCATGGTAGATTTACACAATGGGTGACAGTTTTGTTTTTTCGGTCAGTTCTTGGATGGGTGACCGAAAACTGGCATTCCATTTGGGCCCTTCCGTGGGTCGGATGACGTGTTAAATTGTATCTCCTGGCTGTTTGTAAAGCCATGTCAGGGGCCCTTAGGGCGGATTGATAAACTTTCGACACCAGAGTTGGCTACTCTCATTCGATGAGAAGATGAAGAAGATGACATTTATTTTAAGCTTTTTAATCAAGTGACATAAGTTTGATTACGGGTACAGAGATAATAATTAATAACGTTTTGTAAAACTTAATAGTAGATAATACAATTAACAAAATAGAAGGGTTATTATGGCAGACGATTAACTGATAATGATTTCTACACTGTTGATTATGTAATATTTATAGAATAGATAGATAGATAGATAGATAATACTTTATTGTCACACACATATAAAACAAAATTAACTAAAAATACTTTCATAAATTAATCTAGTGCCACAAGTGGCGGCCTTATTGCTAAAAGCAATCTCTTCCAGGCAACCATTGGATGGAGAGGAATAAATAAAGGATTATAAAGGACGTGGTGTACAACAGAAATAGATGCGATAGAATAAATAATATACACAAATATAATTATAATGTACATAAACATAAAGACATACATCCTAATACACATTATACATAATTAGTACAAACATAAACTAATATATAGTGTTAAAATATATATAATATAAAACATATACATGTAGATAATACGTAGAGACAGCAGTTATATTATAGCATTTACATATGTATATCAGCATAATGACAACAGATACCAATTTTTTACTTGACTCTTGAAGCTATCAATTGACTGAGCTTTTTTGATGTCAAGTGGCAGGGCATTCCAGAGTAGAACAGCCTGCGCGGTGAACGACTTGCCATAGACTGCTTTCTTGCATGTAGGATGCTGTAAAGTAAGCCTGTCTGATGACCGAAGAGCAAGGGAGTGGGAAGAATGGATGTATTTGAACCGGGAAACTAAGTAGCGAGGAGAAGAAGGGTTGAAAAGGATGTTGTAAACAAGAGAGAGAATATGGGTATTCCGGCGAAGGCGAATGGGCAGCCACTTGAGCTTCGAACGAAAATGAGATATATGATCAAATTTGCGAAGTCCGAAAAGTGAATCTGATACAATAATTTTGTAGCCGCTCAAGTTTGTCCAGCTGATCTTCCCGAAGATCGAGATAGCAGGCGTCCGCATAGTCAAGTAAAGGGAGAAGAAGAGATTGAGCGAGCGCAACTTTGGTGGCAGTGGGCAGAAAGTTCCGGAGACGTCTTAAGGACGCACCGGATGCAAATATTCTGGAACTTACTGACGTTAGGTGAGCATCCCAACTCAGCGTTCTGTCCATTATTAAACCAAGATTCTTTACATTATCACTGTATGGTACGACGATGCCATCAAACACAACTGGAGGAACAACCGCCCAGTCTATGCGAGATACCATGTGTGAAGTGCCAACAATAATGACCTGTGTCTTCGCAGGGTTAACTTTCAATCCATAGGATTTACTCCATACAGAGATTCGACACAGATCAGTATTAATAGCTGCGACAGCTGAGTCAAGTTCACTAATCGGAGCCTGTGAGTAGATTTGTAGATCGTCTGCATATAAATGGTAGGAAGAAGAGAGATGTTGAGAAATAGTATTAATGAAAATAGCAAATAGAAGAGGAGATAGCACGCCGCCCTGGGGTACGCCAGCAGTTGTGTTACACCAAGAAGAAAAAGAATTTCCAAGGCGAACCCTTTGCCGGCGACCCACCAGGTAACTATGAAACCAATCGATCACCGATGGAGATATGTTGATTGAGCGTAACAATGCCAGCAGGATATCAAAATTAACGGTATTAAATGCGTTACTGAAGTCTAGCAGAGCTAGAACAGTAAGCTTACCGTTATCCATACCCTCGCGTATATCATCAGTGATCTTTAAAAGTGCAGACACAGTGCTATGCCCAGGACGAAAACCGGATTGGTAAGGATTAAGCAGGTCATGTCGATTAAGGAAAGAACTAAGTTGTCGATGGACAAGCCGCTCAAGGACTTTGGAAAGGAAAGGAAGAATGGAGATAGGGCGGTATTCAGATAAAGATTTAGGATTAGGTTTCTTTGGAAGAGGGATTACCTGCGCATCCTTCCAGACTGCAGGGAAATCAGATCTGGATATGGAATTATTGAGGATGAGACACAGAACAGGAAGAATGGTGTCAAGGATGGGCAATAACATGTTCCGACTAATAGAGTCACTGCCGACCGCGCTGGAGGAGATTGATTGTATGCTCTTCTCAACATCACATGCGGTAAAAGGATTTAAAACAAACGGAGAAAAGTTGAAGTTAGGAATGGCAGAGAGATTATTTACAGTTGAGATTTTATCCTCATCCGGCATAGCGGAAGAAGAAGAAAAATGAAGATTTAACGAATTAATATCCATGTTGTTAGAGGAGCAATTATGTTTAGATTTGCCAATTCCTAGAGAATTCAAAAAATTCCACACTTTAGAAGGATCTTTATTTTCAACGGATTTATGAATATGGCGGCGTATAGCATCCCTACACACCATATTGCAGCGATTACGAGCCTTGACATATCTATCATGGTTGGTCTCCGTAGTACACATCTTGTACCGGGTCTTGGCTACAGCTTTTTTATGCATTAAAACTCTTATTTCATCCGTGAGCCAAGGAGCTGGTAAGTGTTTGAGCTTGATAGGACGTAGTGGCGCATGCTTGTCATACAGTTGGGTCAATATAGAGTTGAATATGCTCACCTGTTCGTCGACCGTTACAGCATTAATAACTGAGGACCAGTCGATTTTAGAGGCATCATCCAATAATGCTTGCTTATCCATGCCACCAAAGTTGCGCTGAAGAATTATTTGAGGCTTAGATTTAGGTGGGCGAACTTTGTAGGAGAGAAAAACTAAATCGTGATAAGAAAAATCAGAAGTGTTGTATTGACCATGCACTGCTACATGGTCAGGTGAACTCACCAACATCAAATCAAGTAAAGAGGGAGTACAATTGGGAAAATGGTGAGTAGCACTAAGAGGGAGAATATGTAAATTGTTAGATTTTGCTATAGTTTTCAATTTTAAAGAACGATAGTCGTTTTTAATAAGACATGTATTAAAGTCGCCCATAATAATTGAGTGAGTATAGGAGGGACACAAGTTATTTAATAAATTTTCACAGGAAGAGAAGTAATTTAATTTAAAAGAATTGCTATAATAGGCCCCCAGAAGAATTTTTGTATTCGAGAGAAGAATTTCAACGAAAAGATATTCGCCGGCATTCGAAGGCGGTGGTTGACACGACTGACTTACTATGGTGAAAGGAATGTTAGCTTTTAAGTAAATGGCAACACCCCCGCCGACGGTGCCGACTCGATCGTTCCGTATAAGAATGAAACCAGGAAGAGAATATGAGGTTGAAGGAAGGCATGGACTAAGCCAAGATTCTGAGACTATTATAGCATGAAGATGTTTTTGATCTAGGGACGCCAGCATATCTGGGTAGCTAGCCGGAATACTCTGAGCGTTGATGTGGGCAACATTGAAGTTTTTCGGTACATCAGACAACGTACTACCAAGAAACTCAGACAAAGGTAGGATACTATTAAAACTATTATCACACAGAATAGAATAGAATATATCTTTAATGTACACCATAAAACATAGAAATAACAAAACAGGAAATAAGCTTAAATATATTAAAGTAATGCACATTGGGCGGCCTTATCGCCTTTGGCGATTTCTTCCAGGCAACCTTTTGGATGGACATTCCTAAGAATTATATATAAATAAAAGATTGGATACATACATTAGTTAAAAGACCAGTACATACTCAAAATAATAATATATATAAATAAAACAATGACAAATAATGGTGATACATTAACTTTTGGAATATACCTACTCAGCGACTTGGCCTGCCTGATGGGCAGGGGCAACGTTTTAAGTTATTTTAGGGGAAAAGATTTATCAATAAAACGTGCAGCTTTTTAAAAGTACCTAGGTTTACTCGCACTAATTTTTTTACATGCATTTAGCGGCAAAATTGATAAACGTATTCAAAATATTGTATCAACATATGTAAATGGGCTTTATGCCTACTACCTACTACAGAAGTACAAAATTCAAGCGCGCATTTCATTTCTAAAAAAATATCGAAGCATATTCGGCATCGTGACAAACATGTCGGCAGCTAACAAGTTAGTTCACATTCGCATCACGAATGCCACCTACCGGCGAAAACAATTTGGTATCCGACTGTACTGACAGATACAGGCTGTATATTACACAGATGTGTAAGTATTTTGTAATAAAGCAACTCTTACAATATTATAAAAAAGTTACAAATTATAATATAAAAGGAAGGAAAAGATAGAAATAATATAATTAATCATAGACATTCATGGATAGCAAGCAGATTCCATTGAAATACCTGAATCATTAATTCAGAAGCCCTGATATTGCTCAAAACTATGTTGTTATTTTGTTGTCTAAATAAACTCATATTTTCTTTAAATGAGGAAAGAATTTTATGTAGTTTTTTCTGATTTAGATAAAAATTTGGTAGACTGCTGTGTAAAAATTATAACATAACTTTATAGGGAGGACCAGAAAAAAAACTGCTCACAAAAGGCATTAAAATTATAAAAAAAAAATGAAACAGTTTGTGTGTTACAATTGGTTGAACTTTTTAATCGATTCTTTACTAAGTCTTTGGCTTGCATGTAGATTACAGTAACAACTTTGATGCCTTTACTTATTATAGGTAGTCGTAATATTATCCAATTATATGTACTTACAGGAACATGATACATATCGGTGTGAATGTAGCATTCAAATGACTGTACACACTTGTTACGCTAGTACTTTAACCGAAGCCTTGTATTTTACGTATTTCTGTTGTCAGATGTGAGCTGCTACTGTTTATTGTTCTTTATTCAGAATGAATATTATTGTGCGCAAAATACAAGTTTTCTTTTAATGAAAATTATACTAAAACGTCAGTGAAATCTATACTAATATTATAAAGCTGAAGAGTTTGTTTGTTTGTTTGTTTGAACGCGCTAATCTCAGGAACTACTGGTGCGAATTGAAAAAATCTTTTTGTGTTGGATAGACCAGTTATCAAGGAAGGCTTTAGGCTATATAACATCACGCTGCAAATAATAGGAGCGAAGAAACAATAGAAAATGTGGATAAAACGGGGAAAATTATTCATCTTTGAGGGCTTCCGTTGCATGCGCTGCGAAAACGGTTCAAGATATCAAAAAAATGTGTATGAAAGAATTATTTCTCTTGAAATAATCTAAGAAAATAACCAGATCAGTATATGTCTATGTTTTAAGGTTAACTCACTAGAACCGTTTTTATGGTAATAACTATTCCACGTGGACGAAGTCGCGCGCATCAGCTAGTGTAAGATAAGGTTAATATTAAGGTTTTTCTTCTTTTTATAAAAAAAAGTATAACTTTTTATACTATAGCAATCACAATGTATCAAATTTTGTTTAATTTTACTTCATGATCAAACTACAAATTACAGAACTCTGGTCTTCTTAACGGCGTGATCAAGCTGCCTGATTTGCGAGCCAAAATACCATTTCAGTACAAGAGTGGCTTCACTTTTTGTCACTTATCCAATTAGAGTGAACTGATGGACAATTTGACTCTCCGATAAAAAGTAAAACAGGATATCAGCCATTAAATTGCGGCATTGAGTGGTCTTATCACTGAAATGATCTTGATTTATGCTCATTTCGAAAGAATCTTGTGGCGAGAACGTTCCTGCGAGCTTAACACTCATAAATGGTTAAATTTATGTGCAAGTTTTGCAGAGAATTAAGTTATATCGGAATTACTTTTTATGGTATTAGTAAACATACAAGTTTTGCCGAGAGTCAAGTTATTTAAACAAAGACATCTTTTGTCATTCATATGCATCTTTCAGGAGTTTTGTGGGTGGTGTCGCGTGATTGTTTCATTAATTAAGCGACTACTTGATTGATGGAGCAGTTATTTGGCGCTGCTTGCAGGGCATTCGGGGGATGTATATGAATGAAATCTTAAATCTTATTTTTATTTCGATTTATGTAGTAGTATATATACTAAAACTGTTTATAACAAATATTATGTAGTGTTTATTATCATTTTAATATCATTG
The DNA here is from genome assembly GCA_927399415.1 of Macaria notata. Taxonomy (NCBI): domain Eukaryota; kingdom Metazoa; phylum Arthropoda; class Insecta; order Lepidoptera; family Geometridae; genus Macaria; species Macaria notata. Next base: position 4,257,533 of record OV656737.1, read on the forward strand.
ATCTAATTGTCTGTGACTGTACTAAACTAAATAAAAAAAAAAAAAATTGGAATGACTTTACCTCCAGTTTTACTAAAGATGATATCTACAAAAGATTTTAACTACTCATACCCCTACTCAAGTATGGCAAGATCATAAACCATTTGTCACGGAGTAATCCAGCGGATGTCAGTCACGCATGTGATAGGGAAATGGGGGCGCCACTGTGAATGCCAAGTGGCATGTTAGACCTAGCTACTAAGATGTGGTGTGATTATTTTAAAGATAAATTATATATCATTAACCAAGCAGGCAGGTATTTAATATAACAATATATGTATATGTAAAAAAATATAACAATATATGTTTTGCAAAAGAAAATTAGAATGAAGAATACAACCGAGATGAAATAGTTTTAGAGCTCTCAAATCATTTATATTTATAATATATTGTTTTTTTATATACAAGGTGTAACAGAAGGGTGTGACAATACTTATACTATACATACCTATGTGTATATAGAATACAGCCCACTAGGTTTCAGAATTCTAAGTGTCATAGATTTCGAGTAATCATAAGTTGAACTTTCATTAAAACTTTAAAACTTGCAACCCTACATCTTATCATTTTGAGCGTTCATTGACTTTTGACGCTATCAAATGACACGGCGCGGCGGTGTCTCTCTGAGAGCGGGAGAGAGAGAGAATACGTTGCGTTAAAACTAATGCTAGAACGGGATGAAAGAATGTGTGCTTATTTCGGTTTCGTTCGGTCAGTGATCACTCGCTAGGGCTGCCACGAAATCAAGTGAAAAATATTATCTAATTTTTGTATGGTAAAAAATATATGCGATTTAATTTTTCATATTTTGGTATATGACTCCTTACATGATATATATGTATACTCTTTAATATTGTCACACCCTTCAGTTACACCTTGTATATACAATTATATTGTTTTAAGTTTACATATTATAAGGTTAAGATTTTGATAAGCTACTCTTAATTCTATGTTCTATCTAATGTTGTATAACAAACAAATAAGTGTATAGGTATATTATATATTAAATTGATTATGTTGGTACACCCGGTAGTAGAGACACTTGTAACTATTTTTAAAATCACTGTGAAGTAACCTAGTTTTAGTACTAATAATATATTATTATTACTACAGCTTTTATGAATGTATCATAACATAAACTTTTGCTCCATGACTTTTGGAGGGTAAATCATAAAAAATAAATATATATTGTAAAATGGTTGTTTAAAACAATTTACTACCAAGATTTGGTGATATTATTTAAAAGATATAAATGTACTTTAGTAGTAAAAGCGGCCTATTATGCCTGATACTTTTCATTTCAGACTTGTAAGATAAATTTTGGAATAAATTACCTATGTGGTTGGAAATTTGTGTTAATTTTATTTCTTAAAAATTACTACAATATTTTGTATTAAAAAGTATTTAAAATTTAGTTAAGACAGTAAAAGGACTTATGTTAGGTACATATCACAGTAAAATTCAATTTCAAAAACTAATATCGTTAAAAAAATTCATAAATTAAAAAATCACAAGAGAAATTACCAAAAATTTCAAACCATATCTGTTTTACTGTCTATCACGCCCTGAACGATTCAAAACGACCCAACTAAAAGCGTATAAAAACAAAGATAAAAAGCACAAGTTTCACAGAAATGGACTCAAAAATACCAAGAAACGGGACACTAACACGTTTTTAGCAAAATTAAAAACACCAGCTACATTAAATGGATACTTTTATACCGCGAAACATTAATTACGAGCTCTAAGAAGTATGAATTAAAAAAAGAAAGTGACAATATTATTTTATATTTTGTTGTCATTAGAAACATACGTAAATCTAATTTTTCACGTACATTCTAAACTTATATTACACCCAGAAAATCCAAAAGTTTATTAAAAATCAAATTTTATGCAATTCTCTTCATAATTAACTTAATATTTATAATGGCTTCTCTGGGGCTGCATGTCGAAGTTTTAAAATGGATAATACTTATTTAAAAAAATACCCACAAAAAATTATAATGCCTATTTTGAAAATACACCACATCCACATTTCAAACATCGGAAAACAGCTGTAGTGGCGTTGAGAAATTATTTTTAATTAAAGTTCAAATTTACAACTGGACTTTTAGTGGTCAGTTTTCTTCCGTTTCTACTTAGGTTACTTACTTGTGACTCACAATTTTGAGATTTTAGTATATTCTTTTAGAACTGTTCTTTTGCCTCAAGAATTCTTTATTTAGCTCAACTATTTTTCTTGTTGCCACTGCATTCGGAAAATTAGAACGATATTAAAATATGTCGTTCTGTTTGGTAGTAAAATTGGCTACATTAAGTATTAATCACATAAAATATCGATTCAAATATGGGTTTAAGGGTTTTTTTTAATATTTATTACTTGTTTAGTTGAACCAATAATACAGGTACGTTGATGCTTTTCAAGCCGATTTTGGCTACAGCGAACGTATTTCCTACGGGTTAGTTACTGATGCGACCTCACATGACTAATATACCTTATTTTAGCGGTGAATGTTCTAGAACAGTTGCTACATGTGAGGACGCCATTTACAATAGTTATAGGTAATGTTACGTTAATAATATAGGTAACAGATACGTAAAAGTTTTTTTTTTTTCGTTTTAATAGCGTACCATGTATGTTTCTAGACGCAAGTGGTTTAGCACCATAAAATCTTTGATAGTCGCGTAGCAAGTCTCGTAGCTTCGTAGCGGTTTTCGTAGAAGCGTAGCATTATATTATATGTTGTTGTTGGGTAAAATTAGCAGAAGGATAGTACAGTATATATAAATAAAAAAATAAGATATTAAATATAACAAGACGAAACAGCTTCCATAATTTTTCATAATGAAAATTATAAGACTGTATTTGATTACACCATAAAAGCTTAACAAATCCGAATCAAACCACACGAAAAGCAAATAACGCGAGCTTAACCCGGCCTTTTCCTTTCTTTCCTCTTGCCTATTTTTCCAAGAGAGTATCATACGAAACCACTCTGCGGTGCTTTAAATAAACCAGTATAAGAGTGAATCCTTACGGTTTAATGGATCTTGCAGGTGCATTGTGTAAACCGTTTTCAGTTCGGATCTTGGTATGAGCTTATTCGAATGCGGATTTTAGAGCATGTTTTATAAACTTTAATATTTTTTGGTGAGTAGGTAGTTTAAAACGTATTCCTAGGATAATAAGATTCTATATTTTGACAGATTATTTACTAACAATAATTCTGCATTTTGAAGTCACAAAAATGAGAAAAAAATATTTATTAACTTCGTAGTTACGGTCAGTTTTTTTTATTAATTTTATCCAGAATGTGGTTGTAAGGAAAATGTAAAAAGTAAACCACTAAGTAAGTTTTAAGTTTTACATGTTAGCTTAGGAAAAGCCTCTTTCATTTTATTTGTTACACTAATAAATTATATTCATTATATGTTTGGTACGTATATGTACTTTGTTTGTTTGAGCTGCTTATTTCAATTATTGTTTAATAAACTACTATTTTCCCTATATATTTTTGTTTTTTTTTTTCCACAAAGGCACTAAAACCAGTTCCCAGTCACCTTCAATCATTACCCTTAACATTCCCCACCCCGCAGTATTCGTCTAATAGAACGGGACATCAATAGAGGTGTCTATACGCAGGGGCCCGGTAATTAATCTCAGTTGGCCGTAATCCCAGTCCATGGTGAAGGTGATTCGTCTAATGCTGCCCGGATATATATCAGGCGACCGGGTAAGGGTGCTGAGTTTTTGTAGGTTGTAGTTAGTAGTGATTGTTTTTAGCATCTATTAAAAGGATCAACTAGAGGCAAGAGTGGTTGAAAGCATCACTTGATCAAAGCAGTGACATTCTGAGCTTTGATTTTTAATACCATATCAATCAAACGTACCAAAATTTTTATTTTTTTGCGTGAAATAGGCTTACGTTTGACTACAGCCTGCCTGATGTTAAGCATTGCTGCAGCCTAGGATGTAACACGCTTACCTAGAAGATACCTATTAACTCTAGATTTGAAGACCCCTGGATTGTACTACCCCTTATACTCCTGCTACTCCTTTATACCTAAAAAATCTCTTTTCCTTTGTATCTGCTACCCACTCTACTTCTTTACGTCCTTTCCGTACCCTCTGTTTACAATTTCCCGTTTTCCGTCATTCCAACGTTTTCTATCATTCTTCCTTCACTGTAAAAGCGGTCCTTCTTTGGAATGACTTGCCCCTTCACATCCGGCAAGCCAAATCTCTTTCAGTTTTCCAGGGTTTGGTATATAATTACTATTTATCCAAGGTATGATTTGCTATCCTATATTTAATTGAGTGATATATTTATTCTTTTTTATGAGACAATGTATTTATTATCTCTTTGCTTACATTGTTAGTTGTTTGTTTGTTTTTTTTTTTATGTGTATTCCTAGCAATAATTTAGTGTTTAGTATGTTTGTTTCTTAAGGTATCTGTTATGTTGTTGTTTGTACGCCACCGACTTTTACATGTTTCTTTCCTAGCGATCTTTACTAAGGTTGCCTGGAAGAGATCGCTCTACGCGATAAGGCCGCCCAATGTACCTAGGTTAAGTAATTTTACTATAAATTGTTTCTGTATTTTGTTTTCTGGTGTACAATAAAGTTATATTGATTGATTGATTGTAGTTCGCAGGAAACACGTACACGCATTGCTTCGAGACATTGGTATAAAATTTTAGAGCCCACTATTGAAATAAATTACTGCTTCTGCTGGCAGATACTAAAATAACTGATGAAAATAATATTTATTTGCTATCACACAAAAAAATATTAAAGAAAACCCAGATGTATGTATAACAGTTTCGTTTAATTTCAACTTTGAAACATAATCTTTTGATTTCTGCTGTCCATCCAAAAATTATACAAATACTTATAGCCCCACACAATGATTCTTGCGTGAATTACCCAAATTGTGTGGAGAATGAAAGCGTACTAATTCTGCGAACATATTCGTGTAGGCCCGGAACATGGGCGTGCTTGTACCGCGCTCATTACTTACTCGCCACAACACAAGTACTCGTACCTACCAGTACCACTAGTAACCAGAGGCACTCAACTTCAGCTATATTCCCTAATACTCCAGGTACAGAACATTGTTACTGTAAAATCAAATCCCTAGCCAATATAACGATATTTGACACTAGAGTAGTTGTTGCTTACACAATTTAAAATTACCTAAATATATAAAACTCAAAGGTGACTGACTGACTGATATAGTGATCTATCAACGCACAGCCCAAACCACTGGAAAGATTGGGCTTAAATTTGGATTGAAGGTAGATGTTATGACGAAGGCATCCGTTAATAGATTTTTGGAAATGCCACTTTTAAAGGGGTGAAATAGGGGATACAAGTTTTACTTCTTAATGCGAGCGAAACCGCAAGCACCCACTAGTTAATAATAATATCAAAGCACAGGCGTGTCAGTTGTATAAAATAACACAGGTACAAAATGTTGTTTTTTTATATACCTATGGTAAGTTAATGTATGTATACTTAAAAAAAATATTAAAACCATCACACAGATTTCTCCACGCATAACGCATAACGTCTGGCGTTTGAAACAATCTTCTCTACATGTCATTATATTAATTAAAAAGCATGCAATCATTTATTTGATAAAAATGAAAGGCCTGGGTTATCATAATGTGCGAAGATAAATATAATTACCAAATGTAGAACCTCTGTTCCCCACTATGACCTAGAAAACCATGCGAGAGGTGCCAGAATTCAGAAATAATTTCCGAGATTATGCCGCACGCTCACACCTATTGTTCTGGCCTGTCACAGATAGTACTGAAATACGGGATAAATTATGTACTGGAACTACAAATTTGGACAAAATATGGGCTTTAAGTAAGTATTTTGGAAATAGGGTTGAATAGTAAAATTGGCTTCATTTCTCAAGCCTATAGTGTGTATATTTCTTTGTTCTATATGCTGGTGAGCTAATCTCAAAAAGAACACCATGTTAATTTAATGTTATATTATTTCCTCTTTTTATAGTTGCAAATTGAATTATTATATTAGGTTGCTAAATCAATGACTAGTATTATGTTATTTACGGTAAGTTGGCTGCTGTACCTATATTACTAATAGATGAAAAATAACGGACCTCATTGTGATTTTATGTAAAGACAACCTAACGTTTTTAACAATGTTTTGAATCAAGTTTCAGTACCCATCCTTCTTGTTTTGATCTTTTTCATCCTTAAGAAGGTCTCGAGAGTTAAAAACACGTGCATATAGAAAGGTACAGAAAACTGAAATAGCTTTCTAATTCATATTTTTTTGTAGGTACTCCCATGTTTCAGAAAACCTATCCAAATGACCCAATACTTCAGAAACAAGTTGCAGGATAGTCCTATAAATACGGGTCTCGTTTACAAGGCAAACAACTCATCAGGCAATCCAAACAAAGAGCTTTCTGCTGGTATTTTTTCATGCAACTGTGAGACTGGATTTTGAGATAGAATGTTATGTCTAGGGGTGTGCTGTGCTGGTGATGAATTATTTGGTGGATGAGTATTGTTATATTTTTTTGAATTAATTCTGCAGGGGAGTCACGACCCTCAGTTATGAGGAAATAAGACTCAATAATCTGCTTATGTTAATTCTCAGTAAAACCAGTAAAAAATAAATTTGTGGCTACAATTTGACAACTTACAACTACTTGTACGACTTTGTTTAGAGTGTTAGTAGAGAAAAAAAGTCAACGTAAAAAAACTTTCAGAAGACTTGATAACCTTTTTTTGAAGTCAGTCAAATATAGTTCTTAATGTAAAAAGCAGCATGATTAGTAAGAAACCCAACAAATTTCGAGCCAGTTCATTACTTATAGAGCTTCTAATATAAATCCGCACGGCATCCTGCTGTACCTGCTGGACCGGATGATCATAGTGCCCACCGCGCCCTACTCGCACCAGGAGCTGCGCGAGATACTCAACATCAGGTAACCAATCTATTTTATATATATTTACAAAGGTTTATCAATTGGACACGGTCTCTTTAAAACGTAATAAACCTAATCATATAAATAAATTAGATATGATACAGGTTTCTACTTACGACGAACACATGATTTAATTAGCCCTAGCCATGATAAAAATAATACTAAAATGATACAACGCCTCTCACCACTAAACTTAAAAAGAAGAAAAAAACAAAATCCCACATCCTTATTTCACTCTTGATGCTTGAGTTACGAGTAAGCTGCTGATTTGAAAGCCTCCAAGTCATTTTTACAGTTTACGAGGGTTTTTTTACAGTTTCTTTATATCCTTTTAGACACAGGTTCCTGTTTTTTTGTTTGAAACAAAACGAAATTGCGTCATTGTGGTCAATAAGTTTTTATAAGGCTGGTTTAACGCTGAAACAAAAGCAAGACCTTTGCATAAGTTTATTGAAATCGTTACAAACTTTTATTGGCTACTTGTATCTAATACATCCCAAAACACTTTTAACCAATTTATTGATCTGGTTAAAACCTATATTTTTTTTATTCATATAAGTCTATTTCTAAGCGACCCAATGAACTTATATTGTTTTTACTATTAGAATGGGTACTCATTAGGGCATGTAATATCGGATGATGTTTGATTCCGGTACTGAGTTTCGATATTACTGGTTCAATTTCGGAATTCCGGAATCAGTACCGGAATTACAGGATTAAAAAAAGACAATAAATCGGGATTAAAATGTTTTAATATATGTAATCTTACAAGGAAACATGAGATATCTAAATTTTAACTTAGAAATCAATTAAACAGTCTTATTAAAAAAAAATCAACTTACAAACATATTTTAGAAAAATCAACACGTTCTCTTTCTCGTATATTAAAAATATAGCTTATTGAATAACTGAATATATACTCGTAAGCATTGGATAAAGTTATGATGAATTAACCAATGATATTCTATATAAACTGAGGGAATTAACAGTCAACAATAAACTAAAAGTGTTATCCTCTTTAGAGATCATCCTTAAGAAAAAAATAAAAATTCTTATACATTAAATAGCAAAATACTTGCGCTATCATATTTTTTGGAAATCAGAGATCAATTAAATCACACTTACGTGGCGACTGAATACGAGGGGAAGTACCTACCTGGCGTCGCTAGGAGCAGGGCGCGGCCCACCGGCCGGCTCCTGCAGGCGGCAGTCCTTGAGAGCGCCCGAGTGACGAGTTGCAAACAAACACAAGCGTCGATGGCGGCAAATTCAAACCAAACTTCGCGCGCGTTAACATTTCGCAATAGAAAATTCTGTTAATGATTGTGGTTTTATCCATCAGTAAAAAATAATAATTAAATCAGTATCGGATTGCGATATTACGATATTGACTTCAATTCCGAAATCGTAATATCGAAAAAAAACAGTCCGAAATTTCGGAGTTACGAAATCTCGGAATTCCGGGATCCATGCCCTAGTACTCATACACGTTTTATTCAATACAATTAAAAAAATATGAATATATCCACAATTACAAACCAAACTTTTGGGTCCTAATCGTTTATCATGTCATTGCATTGATAAAAAACAATGTACTTACATGGTATCCTAAATCCAGAAAATAAACTACATAAGCAACATCTTCCAAACAGATTACCCTATTACATACAAATTAGTTAGTGTCGATAAGACCCATCACAAACTTCAATAACTAAGTGAGGCTGATGTGACCTCATTACACAGTAAGCCAGTATGTGCCTATGAGAATAGCTAGCGAATAGCTGGTTCAGATATTTCAAACCGCCCTACGGGCCTCTGACATGATTTAACGACTATCGATTTATGACAAACAGAGATCATCAGATCCACGGAAGCGCCCAAAATGAAATGACCGCGTTGGCATATGCATAACATTAGTAATTGCATGAGTTTGCCTTTGCTAGCTGAGCTACGGGCGCTTCAATCTTTACTAATATTATAAAGCTAAAGAGTTCGTTTGTTTGTTTGTATGTTTGTTTGTTTGTTTGAACGCGCTAATCTCAGGAACTACTGGTGCGAATTGAAAAATTATTTTTGTGTTTAATAGACCAGTTATCAAGAAAGGCTTTAGGCTATATAACATCACGCTAGAACTAATAGGAGCGAAAAAATAATAGAAAATGTGGAAAAAAACGGGGAAAATTATTCATCTTTGAGGGCTTCCGTTCCATGCGCTGCGAAAACGGTTCAAGATATCAAAAAAATGTGTATGAAAGAATTATTTCTCTTAAAATAATCTAACAAAATGTCCGCAATAGTATATGTCTATGTTTTAAGGTTAACTCACTAGAACCGTTTTTATGGTAATAACTATTCCACGCGGACGAAGTCGCGCGCACCAGCTAGTGTGTGATACTTACTTAATTCACGTCATAAGCCCAGAAAACTAACTACATTAGCAACATCTTCCAAACTGATCACCCTATTAAACATACAAAGTACGTTCATATCGATGAGACCCTCGCAAACTTCAATAACTAAGTGAGGCTGATGTGACCTCATTTCACGGTTAATTGCCGCCGTGACTGACGTTTTTGTGAGGGATACTTATCTATGATAGACGGGTAGTTTCTTTGGATGTTTTGATAAAGTATACTATTATGTGGATGAGACAGTTTGTATGTATTTTTTTTAGCTTTTTTACTTGATGAATGTAATGATCCAACTAATCAAAGATTATTTGATAATCAGAATGACCAAAACGCGATTATAATCCTAACAAAAATAACGCGCTACCAATAAAAACCCAAGCTTGTGGCCCAACTCTAGTGTTAAGAGTTTTTGAATTACAATGACAATTAACAAAGTAAGGACTATACACAGCAGTGGGATTCCAAGAGCTGTGGATTATGATGATGTCCAGCATACAAAAGTGTTCTATAGTTTATTTACGTACATAATTCGATGATGTAGACACTGTGTGCATAAAAGTAATCTCAGTTTAGTTTCTAACTAAGTACCTATGTTAGTAAATATTAAGTAACAAAACATTTCTAGGTCTTAAGTGATTTACTTCTTAATTACTTATACCTACAAACGGTTCACTAGCGCCCAGTTTTAATTAAGGTTCACTACCTGAATTAAATTCTCGCTGCCATCCGAGACAATCTTAAAGACACGGCTGTATCAAAACCCACTATAACCGTAACGAGAGTAAGGCGACACGACAGTTATAAGTTCTGATATAAATTAGAATATGTCCTATGACCAAATACTTTTTTTTACACAAGATAGGCTCAAGCTTGCTTTCTACTCGCCTAATGTTAAGCAAAGTTGATTTTAAATTTAATTGATAAATGAAAGCACTTATAGCCAGTATTCTATACACGTTGTTTTTCTTTTTTCAAAATGAGAATCTAAATTCGTATTATTTGTCACTGTGTTTTACAAGGTGTTATACACATAAAAATATAGAGTAAAATTGTCTCAACAGTGTTGTTCTTTCGGACATGCAATATTGTGGTTGTAATATTCTTATCTCTTGAGTCATATTTCCTCATGACTGAGGGTCGTGATTTCCCCGCAGATTAAATTCGTTAGAGTAAATTCGTTAAAGCACTCTATATGCTACACCATCTGTACAAAAAAACACTATGCAAACCAAACTCTTACCGACACACTAAAAAAACTTGAAGTCGCATACCACGCCCTAGTGCACCTTAACGTCTAGGGACGTACGTAGAGCTATTAATTAGAAGCATCAGAGTGGAATCTCATACGATTAGTAGTGTAATGGAGCAAAGGACGTCTGACGTTGATGTATGTACCTACACAAGGAGACAAAGAATGCAGAGAGACGCCATGTTTTGTCTAAGATATGTTTTGTTTGCGGTGTGTTATTTCTGAGATGTGTTGTTTCTGAGGTGTGTTTTGCCTGAAGTGTATTTTTTATACTAATAATTATAAAGCTAAAGAGTTTGTTTGTTTGTTTGTTTGTTTAAACGCGCTAATCTCAGGAACTACTGGTGCGAATTGAAAAATTATTTTATTGTTGAATAGACCTTTAATCGAGAAAAGCATAATACATCGCGCTGAAACTAATAGGAGCGTAGAAACAATGGAAAATATGGAAAAAACGGGAAATATATTCATCTTTGAGAGCTTCCGTTGCGTGAAATATACGAAAACGGTTTAAGTCGTGGGTAACTATAATTTATAAAGCTTAAGAGGTAGTTTGCAAAAATAAATACGATGCCCAAAATAACTATTCCACGCGGACGAATGCGCGCGCACAGCTAGTCTCAGGTATGTTTTATTTTGAGGACTCTAATGACTTGAAATCTATGTTTGATAAAATAAGGTATCTGGTATTGAGACAGCTGGGAATTATATTTCTATAATATTGTATGGTTAATTTGTTTTATCATGGTTAAGTAAATAAATATATTCGTGTGAAGTTGTTGTATGTATATACATAAAGAAAGGGTAGAGAGATGCATTGTTTTGTCCAAGACATGTTTTGTTTTGGGTACTCTGATAATATGTGTGTTTGATGAAGACGGGTTGATAATTATGTATAATATGAGATAGCTTGAGATTTATGTTACTTTATCATCACTCTGAAGTGTCATGTAATGGTAGTAAATTTTTTGCCCGATAAATATGCAATAAATAGTGTTTTTATTATTTCCTTTTTTCATAGTTTTTTTTAATAACTCTTTTTTTAAGTAATGTGTTTGCACTTTACCATAATTTACGTGATGGTAAGCAATCATTACAGTCTTAGATGGAGAGTGCTTACCCAGTAAGAACCGAATGTAAATATTTGGAGATGGTAACCCAAAAAACGACGGATCTGAGTACTCAAAAATATATGCTGGATTTTTTCAGTATGTCTCTTGGAAAATCAGTTACTTCACTCTTGTATGGAAGAACCATTATCACACTTCACAAAAAACGCCATCTATTCAGATTTCCCGGAACTTATTCCCGAGGTTCACTCGTTCTGAAACCTTATCTACAAAGGTTCTATTTTAACTGAAGCTGAATTTTTGAAAAAACTAAGTAACATTGTGTTGATTCAGTTCTATAACTGATTTAGTCACTCAAATTATACTCAGATGCCGCTTCGAAAAAAATTATAAAGTCTTTGCTATTTTTTTTTTCTAGTGATATGGCACAACCTTCTTAAAACTAATTAAATTTGAGAATTTTAACCTCCAAACAGCAATAAGCAATACAATGACTTTTTTTTTATTTTTATGTAAACTGTCTATCCTAGTGTGTGATAGTCTGCAACAAAATTTAATATGTTTTAAAAACTTTTCTAATATTTTCCATCAATAACGGTATAACATACGTGAATATTTGAAACAAACTCTTCATTCTAGGCTTTCATTCATGATAATTTCACCTTGTAGTCCATTGAACGCCGACCTTCCGGCTTCAATGTCTCATATCGATATCAAACCACACGCATGCGTGAAAAAAAACCACGCATGCGCGCAACCAATGTTCACTGTTGTGTACATTATCATTTTACATGAAACAAAATCTGACAACTTTCAATAATAATTACTAATTATTAATCAAATGCGCTCCTAACGCTTATCTAAAACTTTGTAGCTGTAGTTTTAGTAACGTAGTGCTTTTGTTTGTAGTCTTCTTTTCAACTAGATTCTTTGTAGTTTTTGGGTGAATTTCAAGATCATTCAAGTGTACAATTCAACAGTTTTACGTGAATTAGTGCGTTAATTTGAAGGACAATTCATTGAAGTGCAGAGGAGTTATCAACAGGTAAGTTTTGGTGGAGCTATTTGATGTATAGATGTATAGAATGTACTACATTTTATGTGGGAGTTACTCTAGACGCGTGGGCGTAGCACCGTAGACTGATATCGGTAAATAAATTCAGCTCACGCATTCTCTGAACTTGTATTCTGGGACTAAATGACGAGGGCTTTGCGACCTTTGGCCTGGAAAATAATGTGTTTGGTGTATAAAATTTGGTTTCAACTTCAATGCCTACGCGTAAAGTGTGCTGTTGAGGGCGAATGCTATTCGGAATGTGTCATTGTATCTATACATATGTAGCATGATATACAAATCTACTTAAATGTTTGTGCAAAATGCCACTTTGCTATGCACTGTACCTTTTGATAAAACTATGTTAAGATAGTCTGGAGTGTTACTTAAGTTAACGGTTTACTAGTACTTCTATGTAAGAACGAGATAGCTATGTACATACATGTATAAGCTTATTACGTTTATTTAAACAGTACATTATTGATGAGCACAATAAACGTATATCGTTATCTCAATTTTATATTGCAGAACATACTTTATTTCCAATAATAATAATATATAAAAACAAGGATAGAAAAACTAAACATACTACTTCTAACTATACAACATAAAAAAGGGGGATATATTGCATAGTCTTTCTTCATACCTAATTCATAATAATAATCTACCTTCAGTGTACTAACGTTAAAGTTTCTAATAATTAAAACTAAACCACCACACCAAACCACACTATTACTTTACCAATAACGAGACCTACATGAAAATCAATAGCCATTTACCTACTGTGAGCTTCCGCACAGGTCAACAGGCTTGAGTATTGAGGGTAAAATTATGGAGGGACCATGTAACGTAGCTCTGATGTTAGAGACCGACTAGCAGATAAATGATTTTATTCAAATACATTTTTTTTATTTATAACATCACAAATTACAAGTCATATATATTCCTATAATATCTATGTATTATGTATATTCAAATGGACTTTCAAATCAATTAACGTTATTTATGAAATTAATGTTTGGATTCTATCCATTATCTACTGTTTCTTTATAAATTTCTTAACTGAAACTAAGAAGTTCAACGAAAGTTTAACAAGTTGTTAGATTTTACAACTACGACATCAATACACATAAAACATTTAGAAAATTATTTTTAACTCAGTATTATAATGGTAGTGATAAAGCAACCAGCGCAAATCTTCAGTTGCGGCTGGCTGTGACGTCACAAATGCTCTCTCTTTGAGTCGTATTTCCTCATGACTGAGGGTCGTGACTCCCCCGCAGAATTAATTCGTTAGGGGAGTTTTCTTGGACAGATACATCCTGGTGGGCGCCCAGGTCCTTCCACGGAAGACGCATGTCCTCGGATAATGTGGTCCTCAAACATGTCGGTTTCCTCACGATGTTTTCCTTCACCGCTAAGCGAGTGCAAATCTACACATAACTTGAAAATACAAGTCATTGGTGTAGGGCGGATTCGAACCAGGGTGCTTCTGGATGAAAAGCAGACACTGGAACTGCTGAGCCACACTCGTTTACACACACACACACGTCACAAATGCTAATGCAATAAAATTTAACATATTTATTGTGTTTGGTCTGTTGTTAAGTTAATGTTGTTGCATCCATAATAATAGCATCCATATATTTCGAACAATTATTTTATATTAAATTTACGTCTCACGAAAACTAATCAAAGTGAAAAAAATTTTAAATTAAATTTATCTGCTTATCTTATGCTTGTCTATTGGTCGATTGTAGGGAACGTCAAATTGTATATGTATACCTGTTGCCTTATAACCTTAATTTTTAAGCAAATATTTTATTTTAGGAAATACTAAACATAAACTAAGTACCGACTCTGAAATAAATATTCCGGGACATTGCACACAGCGCCATCTAGCCCCACACTTAGCAAACGCTTGTGTCGTGGGTACTAGTAATTTTAATTAATTTTAAGTAATTTTTTTTACTACTACTATTTTTTTACTTTTCTTTTGTAAATACATACTTATTAAACAAACAAACGACTAGACCCAACACAAGTTAATATAAATTTTAAAATTCATTAATACTTGTGTCACAGGCAGCGCCACTACCAACTAATCTAACAGGACAGTCAAATTAAATTAATCATTATTAAGATTTTTGTAATTTTATCGTAGGTATATAAATTATCACCTCCATGGCATGTCCTACATTCGGCCAATTCGGCCAGGACATGCAGTCGCGTTGCATACACTATAACATATTAATTAAGTTTGCTGACATGAAAGGTGCCTTGAAATTGGTTTTGGGACGGAAATTGGCTCACTCAGAAACATGAATAGTGTTTTCCATGAAACATATATTTTTAACCACGAAACCTGCAGTTGGTGTATTTATTGTAAAACTTATTTGCATGTAAGCTCATCTCAACTAAGACTGGGCTAAATACTAGTTATGTATTTCAGTGTCACAGGCCCTTAAGGTGGCCTGAAAACTTAGATGTTCTCTCTCATAATCTCTTTCTTGAGTCGTATTTCCTCATGACTGAGGGACGTGAATCCCCCGCAGAATTAATTCTTAAGGGAAGTTCTCTTGGGCAGATACATCGTGGTGGGCACCAAAGTCCTTCCACGGAAGACACATGTCCTCGGATATTGTGGTCCTCAAACATTTCGGTTTCCTCGCAATGTTTTCCTTTACCGTAAAGCGAGTGCAAATCCACACATAGCTTGAAAATACAAGTCATTGGTATAAGAACGGTTTCGAACCAGGATGCGTTTGGATGAAAACCAGACACTGGAACCACTGTGCTACACTCGCTTTGCTCTCGCATAATACATATTCACATTTGCCTAGGTATCGAACTCTTTACAGTATGCAGACACGCGGGTCATCTCATCCACTAGGTGACGACTGAATCCTGGCCATCCAATCTGCCATATCTCTTTTTATAAATTGTTAGATATATCATCTGCATGAAAATAACAGTGCAATTTGATTTTGAAGATAAAAGTTGTATGTGTCAGGCTTACGATATCATCCACTTGTTTTACTTAATACTAGATGGCGCTCAATTTTCTTAAAAAACGCAAACTCTTCGAATTACATGAGACTAGAAAAATGTGACCGCAAACAATAAAATTAAAAAAAAAAAACGAAAATTGTGTTATTAATGAAGTTATTATTACTAATGAATTTATTATTATTAATGAAGTTATTATTACTCCCTGTTCCCCACGCACTATAATCCAACGATCTTCAAAGCGAGAGTGAATCGGTTCTTATCGGGTAAGCACGCTCCATCTTAGGCCATAGCCTTTGCTTGCTATCAGGTAAACTATGGCCAAGTGCAAACACGATCAAGTTAAAAAAAAGTTTTCTTTCTTTTTCAAAGAGTGGATATGAGACATAAAAAAACCGGCCAAGTGCGAGTCGGACTCGCGCACCGAGGGTTCCGTACAAACCTGCAAGGTTAAATATTTTGTGATGTAACTAAAAATTTATGGTTTTCGTAATTTTTCCTTTATCTATGCTATAAGACGTTGCTTCGTACCAAATTTCAAGATTCTGAGTTCACGGGAAGCACCCTGTAGGTTTTGATTCCCTTGCAAGTGTCGAAAATTTGCGGCATAAATGGCTGTATCTTTTGATTGCGTTGGCTTAGAAGTTTGATTTTTTCACAGCTTCAAGGGACAGTAGACCTGAGTAATTGATATAAATTTCAGCTTCATACCTCTACGCATTCCTGAGAAAAAGGGTCTTGACAGACGGACGGACGGACGGACAGACGGACAACAAAGTGATCCTATAAGGGTTCCGTTTTTTCCTTTTGAGGTACGGAACCCTAAAAACGTGCTAAAATGTATAGTAAATTAATATCTGGTGTGATACATAATACAATCCTATATGTTATTTATGTCGACTCCTACCCTGATTCCGATCTTAATGATATACGGTACTATAAGCACAGTTCTTAATTACCTACTATATCTTTTCTACGAAGCTTATTACGTATTTTAAAGTACATAATAGTAAGTACAACTATTTTAAACAATTATTTACACAAAATACCTTTGTTCCGTGGTTTTGAAATCTTTTTCTTGTGACAAGACATTAAGTCAATATACTACATATATTTTCAACTAGCTGTGCCTGCGACTTCGTCCGCGTGGAATTGTTATTTTGGGCATCATATTTATTTTAGCAAACAACCTCTTCAGCTTTATAAATTATAGCTGCTGCCCACGACTTTAAACGTATTCGCAGCGCACGCAACGAAGCGACGCGCTCAAAGATGAATAATTTCCCCCGTTTTTTCCAGATTTTCCTTTTTCTTCGCTCCTATTAGTTGCAGCGTGATGTTATATAACCTAAAGCCTTCCTCGATAAATGGTCTATTCAAGACAAAAAGAATTTTTCAATTCGCACCAGTAGTTCCTGAGATTAGCGCGTTCAAACAAACAAACAAACTCTTCAGCTTTATAATATTAGTATAGATTTATATCAATTTAACCTATTAGTCAGATATAAATTAAAATATCTGTTTTGTATAAGTTTTCTGTATTTTTAAGTCATTTTTGTATTAGTCAGAT
The DNA here is from genome assembly GCA_927399415.1 of Macaria notata. Classification (NCBI taxonomy): domain Eukaryota; kingdom Metazoa; phylum Arthropoda; class Insecta; order Lepidoptera; family Geometridae; genus Macaria; species Macaria notata. The sequence continues at coordinate 4,274,911 of OV656737.1, forward strand.
AGTATCAGAGACAGCTGAAAATTAGGTAGCTATTATAATAATAAATAAACGATATCTCTCAGAGTTCATATTATGCACCATAAGTCATTTAACTTAGTTAATTTACAAACATATTTTAAAATTACATCACATCATTTAACTCACATTAATATATTCTCAACTCGATCAAATTCACCCATGCATTTTTCGGCTTCACGGCGTCGTATCGTATACTCTAAAACAGAAAATGCTGAGTTCGAGACTTATTAATTCCTTTTGCCGCGCTCAGTCTTCGACAGTACGTAGACTGAATCGGTCGTGTTTCAAGGCATCGTAATTCAGTAACTTGAGTATAAAAGTCGAGAGAAAATAATTTAAGTTTATCAACATGGATATAACTATAACAAGACATTTTAGTTTGGACGAGGTGAGTTTTTTTATAGTACCTATTTGGTTGCGATGCCAAAATATTTTAATTATGAGTTATTTTGTAAAGTGCGTAACCCCCACTGTGGTTGTTTAACTGATAATTTAAAAAAACGAAGTCGTTATTATTTTCGCTCATTTTCCAATTAAAATATTGAGTTTTTTTTATTGCTAAATAATAATTTAGTATAAACATACTAAATTATTATTTAGTAAACACGTGGCACATCAGTAAAAGTCACCCGTTGTCTAATAATTGAAAAACGCAGTTTTTGTATTATATTTGCATTGAGCTTTATTTGCCGCACAATAAAATTAATTATTCGTAAAAAGCGGGTAAGCTTCATAACCTTTTGTGAAACGTTGTTTCTATACTTGCTTTATACTAACATACTTCAAACCAAAATTTCAAGCCATAAAAGCGGCAAGTAAATAAAAAAAACATGATGAGATCACAATCATGTGAGATTTCTTGCTTTTTTCACTTCAAATACTTCACACAAAGTGAAGGATCAAAGAAAACCCGATTTGGCTTTCACATTCACTACAAATATTTGACTGCCTTCTAAAGGAAATGTTTAGTGAACCATTTGGGTTTTATGTACTAATGGATGCCTTAAGATTTATCCGTTCGGTACTTTCAAAAGTGGGGATAATTTTTTTAGTGTTTGCAAGTTTGTGTGAAATAAGTGATCTCTGATGTCAAACCAAACGATGGGCCTATGACTTAGTTTTTTTTTATTTATTTCTTTATCATGACAAACAGCCAAACCCATGAAAGCACTATAATGTAAATGTTACTGTATTTTAAAACGGTTACCCATTTAATGACTGGCCGCGGCGGTAGTTACGGAACTTTTGAGATATTTTAATGTAAGTTTTTGATTAACCTTAACACAAGTACCAAGTACGCATTTGGGTTTGATGATAACGTCAATATTAAAAGTAAAAATAAAATATATCACTTAGTATTTTTTTATATTCCTTGTAATGGAAAATTTCAAATTTCTGCGCCACCGCTATTTCGGCCATATACGAGTAATGGGTCATAAAATATGTTATGTTTTCTATAACTTTTGGCAGTAAAATGGCTGTAATATCCGTAGATCTTAATAATTTTTGAGACCAATAATTTATTTGTTTAAGACTGTCTCTGTGCTCTCTTTAAAAAAAGAAGATGTTGTATCTGTTAAAAAGGCTTGTTATTGTTAACAACACGAAAAGAAAAAGCAGAAAATTGGATAATTAGTTTCTGCGATTGATTCTTGAAAAATCTTTTTGTAAACAAAACTAGACTTGTTAAGGTGTTACGATGCCAACTCGCCAGGGGGCGCTGCTGTATATATTTTAAATAACTAGCCCGATTTTAATGTAGTGTTCTTTGATAGGCTTAGATTTGTTCAGTAAAGTGACAGTAGATATTAAATCGTTTTTGATTTTTTTTAAATAATTATTATTACATAATATTTTCCGTCAGCTACAATGACAAGCCCCACTCTTTTCTCATGTCATGCATATAACTGGTTCCTCCTATTTCTCTTACAAGTGGAGTAACTCGAGCATGATGTACGATTTTCCACGCGCTTGGAAACGTAAGCTTTTACGTGCATGTGAATATAAATTATTACTCGTGAGTGCCCGCGGTTTTGCTTGAGTTGTTGAAGGAGAAAAATTATGCCGTCTTTAAAACCCTAAAATATAATCACAAATGTCACACTTGATATGCCATGTTATATTTATTTGTGATACAAAATAAATATAACATGGATATTAAATATAACATATAATAATATATTCTATTATATATTATATACTATATATAATAATATATTCTATTATATACTATAATAATATATTCTATTATATACATATAATAATATATTCTATTATAGATACAGGAACAAATTTTTCAATTAATATACTTTTGCTTTTACACATATGTTGGTGGTACAATAACTTATTTGTTTTTTAATAACCAGTTGTAGTATTTAATATTGATCATAACGTACATATATAAGCCCTCTCAATGAACTAAACAATCCTGTTTATCATAATATTTTTTCATAAGATACTTTGCCAATACAATCCTCCCAAAAGCAAATAATCTCACTTCAAGCAGCTTACGCAATCTTATTGTAAAAGAAATGTCCGTGACTTGTTCTGTCCAATTCTAAGCTTTATTCTTGCTGGAAGTAATACAGCCTTTGATACTTCTTACTTAGAGATTTTCTTACTAAGTATCTGTTAATTAGTGATATCTGAGTCTGAGGCACTTTTTCAGAATATCTGAGCTTTAAGGATAGTACACAAGAAGCTTAACTAGTCGATCCTAAAACGCGTTTAACAAACATAGTTTTACAAAAAAAATGTGTTTAAGGTGGGTTGTGTTAGAGTTTATAGTAGTTCGTATGACTGCAATTGTGAAACAAATAATGGCTTGGACTTGTGACACTAAAGTTGGCCATTCTTATACGAAATTACTTTTATCTTTTTTTTCTATAATTTTTTTATAAACTATTTTGACATCCCATCTAAACTGGTACTTATAATCACGTTATTTATGCAAAAAAGTAGGGGCGGTGTTATTTCCGTCAATTTATTTTGATGCAAAAATAGACTCGAGATTCGCTTGTCTTTGAGTGCTAACGAGTAGGAAGATACGCACGTTAAGGTAGATTTTGACATTAAATTTAATTTAGTGTTTATAAAATGATTGTTTGTGTTTTAATAAATGAGCTTTATTTAACGTGACAAAACTAATTGCCATTTGTAATTCATCATAGCCACACGACAAATATACCTGTACTAGTGGGTGCTCGCGGCTTCGCTCGCATTAAGAAGTAAAACTGGCATCCCCTATTGCACCCCTTTAAAAGTAGCTTTTCCAAAAATCCTTTCTTAGCGGATGCCTACATCTTAAAACCTACCTTCTTTCCAAATTTCAGCTCAATCAATCCAGTGGTTTGGCCTGTATGTTGATAGATCACTATATCAGTCAGTCAGTCAATCAGTCAGTCAGTCAGTCACCTTTGAGTTTTATATATTATATATAGATAACATCAACAACGTAACTACATAATATTGATTCACGAAATCCTCTTTTACGCTGTACAATAAACAATGATAATAAAACTTTAGCAGTCTATTGTGATTAATTCGGAACGTTGTCTACTTTATGGGATTTAGGCTTGATCGAGTGGAGCTAAATCTGGCACCACTGCTACTGAAACGTCATTTGCAAATTGATTGATTGTGGAGGAAAAGGAGCTCGTTTTATGCTATTTTTGGGCCGGTTACTTAGAATACTTTTTATTTTACGGTTTTACAAAAGATTTGTATGAAGACACATCTGCAGTTTATAATTACTTCGATAATACACTAATATTGATGCGGTTTGCAGTTGCAGCTGTGTTGTACGTAAGTTACACAGCGCTTTGCTTCAACGTTTATTGTACGGACGGCAAAGCTTTGGAACACTTTACCAGAAGCTGTGTTTCCTGCGAACTACAATCCAGGGGTTTTCAAATCTAGGGTTAATAGGTATCTTCTAGGTAAACGTTACACCCTAGACTGCAGCAATGCTTAACATCAGACAGGCTGTAGTCAAAGGTAAACCAATCCTACGTAAAAAAAAAGTTACAATTAACGTGCGTTGAATGTATTAATGAAACAAAATAATCTTTTTTTACAATAAAATACATAAAAACGAGGAGAGAAAAAATAAAAATACTACAATATAAAAAGGAGGGCACTTAGAAAATCTTGAGAAAAGCCTAAATATAATCAAAGTGCTCCAGCCCACTGCCAGAAGGCTGCGTGCCCAGCATACTGGCCACATTTATGAAACTAATTTAAATATCATAAAAATCGTAAACTATATTTTTTTTTGTAAGAAATCTATATATTTAAAACTCAAAGGTGACTGATTGACTGTCTGACTGATATAGTGATCTATCAACGCACAGCCCAAACCACTGGACGGAACGGTTGAAATTTGGAATGAAGGTAGATGTTATGACGTAGGCATTGGCATGGCAGAAAATGCCACTTTTCAAGGGGGGAAATAGGGGATGCAAGTTTTACTTCTTAATGCGAGCGAAACCGCGAGCACCTACTAGTGAAGGATAAAGTGTACAATATGTTTTAGTCTTTAAGGAATATTTTGAATTTCATATGTTTAGATATATATATATTATATATATATATATATATATATATATAGGTATATATTACGTCTGTTTAGTAAGTATTTATTTACCTCCTGAAATTCTATAAATAAATAATTTTCTTTCTTTCTATTAAGCTTCGATTGATTTCAATGTTATTAAACAAAGAAAAAAATTTACTAAAATTAGAATATTCCTTTGCTTTGTAGTAATTTACACCTTTGTTACCGTGGAAAACCTTGCATACAATTTTATGTCATCATAATCATCTTCATCAGCCTAATGAGACCCACTGCAGGTTATAGGCCTCCTCCCTCTTACGCCAATACTCCCAAATTTATACAATTATAAGGTGATATACCACGTACCTATAGCAAATTTTCGCGCACATATTATATTTCCCATCCGATTCGAATTCAACGTCCCTCATCCATCTTCTCAATTTATAAATTGTCAACCACAGATCTCGTTTCGCAATTTTTTTGGAGCTTTTCTTACCAATTGATTTTCAATACTTTCCCAAAGTTATGAATTTCCAATATCTCATAACGGTCTATATTGCTTTCTGTTTACTTATGTCAAGGATCACAACAACTTTTGTTTTGATTAACTACTGTTTATTTGTTATTGGAATTGAAAGTAAGGCATTATTTTGTAATGAGTTAATTTATTATGTTCTAAACCCGCACTATGGTTGTTTTACTTAAACTTTACGCGCCTGACAGTTAGTAGACCGTAGCCTAGTTGGTTAAGGCGTTCTGGACGGTGATCAGAAATACGCAGGTTCGAATCCTGCCGGTCGTGATTATTTTCCCTCATTTTCCAATAAAATTTATTTATTTTGTTAGTTGAATATTTTTTCCTATTTTGATGCTATTTAAAAAAAAACCCCTAGTATATGATTATTTTGTGCAAATATACTTAAAGGTGGGTATTGGATGTAATTAGTAGAACAAGTGAAGGAATAGGGCAGCATCACGCTAAAATTTAGACACAAGACATTATTTATTTGACATTTTGAGTTAGACAATTTTATTGTCTATATTTAAAAAATATACTTAGACTAAAATTGATTTATCCGACCAGCCAGACAGAGGACACACAATTTTAGGCGCTTGATACGTCGATATAACTTTTTTAGTTCAAAACATTTTTTAGATCCGATAACACGTTAAATTTGATATTTTTGTAGTCATATTACGATTTGCGGTAAGGTCATTTCAGAGGCCTTAGTTTATTTATTTATTGTTCACTTGCCCACAGCACTTACAGTTTTCCAAAGCGTGCCGTGGGCCAACCTTAAAAAACATATGTATATTAATAAAATTTATACATATATCTAGACTTATAGTATATTTTTGTATCATTACAAATCAATATAAAACACCATACAATCTACGTTAATATTAAAAATTGGATACCATGCTCACTCATGTCATATTTAATATTTTTATCCCCAGTCGTCAATGCGAAGCGGGGCGCTAGCGGCGATGGAGGCGGAGCCCGACCTCAGCACCTTCGAGAACAAATCGGGCCTGGCCGAGGACATGAAGTTCTTGGCTTCCATGCCCGAGCTCTGTGACGTCACCTTTTTGGTGGGGGATACAAGAGAACCAGTTTGTGCTGTGAAAGCAGTACTCGCTGCGCGGAGCAGGTGAGACTTCTTTTATCTTTGTAGGTTTCTAGAAAGTTCTATAGAAGACTTGAAGTTTTTGGCCTCCGTCCCCAAGCTATGTGACGTCACCATTTTGGTGTATCCCAAAAGAGAACCGGTGTGTGCTGTGAACGCAGTGCTGGCTGCAAGGAGCAGGTGAGACTTCTATTGTCTTTGTAGGTTTCTAGAAAGTTCTATAGAAGACTTGAAGTTTTTGGCCTCCGTCCCCAAGCTATGTGACGTCACCATTTTGGTGTATCCCAAAAGAGAACCGGTGTGTGCTGTGAACGCAGTGCTGGCTGCGCGGAGCAGGTGAGACTTCTATTGTCTTTGTAGGTTTCTAGAAAGTTCTATAGAAGACTTGAAGTTTTTGGCCTCCGTCCCCAAGCTATGTGACGTCACCATTTTGGTGTATCCCAAAAGAGAACCGGTGTGTGCTGTGAACGCAGTGCTGGCTGCGCGGAGCAGGTGAGACTTCTATTGTCTTTGTAGGTTTCTAGAAAGTTCTATAGAAGACTTGAAGTTTTGGTCTCCGTCCGGAGCTGTGACGTCACCTTTTATGGTGTATCCCACATGAGAACCGGTGTGTGCTGTGAACGCAGTGCTGGCTGCAAGGAGCAGGTGAGACTTTTATTGTTTTGGAAAAACTAAGAATGTTCTGGATTATACTTAAAAAAAATGTCTTCCACCTATTTGTTGGGAGATGTGCCGGGAAAAGCAGTTCTAGCTAGAAGGTGATATAATATATCATTTTTTTTTATGTTCCACAAGATTAAAAAGTATTAATACATTTCAACATTCTAGTGTGCAATGTGCATTAAATTAGTGACATTATTTTTTTGGTATTAAAAACGGTTTTCCTTTTTTATTTTTGTTTCTGAATTGCCTTTTGTTTTAATACTCTCATAACAAAATATGGAATTCCAGAAAGTTCTAGCAGGGGACATAATAAAATATGCAATTTACGACCCAATAACGTCCAGCCTGATATTTGGTCACGTCCCGAATTCCCAAATGTCAAGAATTTCATTACAGGCCTAGAGAAAAAACCTCGTCTCTTTGGACGAGAAAAATATATAAACTTAACGCGTACTTCATAAAGCAAAGACACTCCTACGATGAAAACAATTTCATAAGCTGGTCAGAAAATGCCAGGCATTGGTAGAATCATGGATTCAGTAATAAAATAGATGGAGCCTAAGCAATCGTTTTTTTACTACTCAGTCAGGTTTTTTTGTTTGTTTGTAATATCACATTATTCTTAACTAAAACAGATTTGAGCTATTTTGTTAAGTGCTAAACCCGCACTATGGTTGTTAAACAGGTTTGCACTTGACCGTAGTCTGCCATATTGTTAGCAATAACTAAAAAAAGTTAATTTAAATTAATTAATTATTAATTAAATTATTAATTTTTAATTTAATTATTAATTTTGATAAATTATTTTTATTAAATCCGAGTCTGATCCTTGTCAATTAGGCTACGTTTAATTAAGACTTTCTGATCATTTGCCACGTAAACGGTCCAGAAATTATAGTTATGTCGCATCTATGTTTATTACTGTATCCAAGAGAGGTATAACGTCGGAAGTTTCTTTATGGCATCACAGTGACCCATGTCTCTTTGGACACAATGTTAGTGATGTGGAGAGAATGAGTCGCAATATCTTGTAGTTAATTACTTCCGTCGACATAGAAACGTGAGTTGTTCAGTAGAAGATATGTGTTAGGAAGTGACTTGTGGTGATATACTTTTAGTATAAATATCAAATCAATAGAAAAATTTGAAATTAGATCACAACATACTTCATTCTAAAATTTTGGAGGAATGTGTTTGTGAGTGTGTATGTAATGTAGGTCTTTTCTATGTTATAAAAAGATAAGCTATTTAGGTGACATAGGCACATAAATTAAATAAATTAATTAATAAAAATTCCGGGACATTGCACACAGCGCTATCTAGCCCCACACTAAGCAAACGCTTGTGTCGTGGGTACTAAATAACGGATATATTACTTATAATACTTTTCTTTTGTAAATACAATTAGGTCATGGGTTAGCATGGACTACTTATTATTCTTGATTTACGCAAATAACTATTATAGGTACATAATACAGGTAAATAATTATTTATTTTGTTCTCTTACAGAGTGTTCCAAAAAATGCTCTACCAAGCCCCGAGTCCTCAAAGGAAGAAGGAACCAGCCCCTCGTGAGAATAAACTCCGTCTCTTCCTGAAAAGATCATCTGAACCACTTCTTAACCTTCAGAACTCCGCTCAACAGGTACAGAATATTTTATATAGAATATAGCTACAGTAAAAATAGTTGCTAATCTTTGTGAGCACTTGGATAGGTCTTATTACTTAACTACTTAGGTACTTTGAGCTACGGGCTACAACGGTTGTAGATCATAGCTCATACTGTGGATAGATGGCGCTGTGTGCAATGTCCTGGATTTTTTTTTTTTTTACTAATCAATGTTCATACAAACTAATTTTTAGTAAGACTCAAAACCGTCGTGAAATTTAAAAAATATCTATCATTCTTTGAATTGTATTTAAATAATGCTTGGTTGTAAAAGAAACTAACTAACCAACAAAGCATTACTACCTATTAAAAACGTATACCTACTATAGTGTTTGGTAAGAAACTAACTGGGTGTTTTTTTTAAAATTAACTGTATCTTAAGATACTTAATATTTGAGATGTATAAATAATATTTTTAAGTTTTTGAGTCCTAATTTTTGCAACTGTTTGAAAAAAATACTCCTTCTATTACGAATTTTTTGCTCGTAAAGCCGTTTGTGTAACGCAATACGCACAGGAGTCTTGTGTTAAAATCCAAGTGTTCATAAAGTGATACAAATCTGATCCCGCATCAAGGAATGTTAGATGTCAACCATGTTCAAAGCCCTGGCCCTTGAAAACCCTAAATAGACTAACCTAACAGCATTACCACATCTGAACGGTTTGCAATAGTTAGTGTGAAAGCAAGATTATACGAGCTTTGCTTAGATTAGTTCAGAGCGTTAACTAAATTTAATGTGTGGAGGATTGAGTGAAGACTGATTAGCATAGCATAGAGTTTAATTAGATTGTTGAGCTCAGTATATCTAACCAAATAGTTACCAAGGATAAGTATCCGTGTTTAATGCAATTTTTGTGTCATTGTTAGTATTACAATACAATACAATACAATACAATATTACTTTATTATGCACACCAAAAATAAATTACAATATGAGATGCTTAAACTATAAAAGAATGCACAAGTGGGCGGCCTTATCACCTTGAGTGATCTCTTCCAGGCAACCTTAGCAAGAAAACGGTGACAGAAATCAGTTTGGTCGGTGGCGTACAAATAAATACAATACTTAAAAAATAAAAATAAAATTTAAACAAAATTAAACCTATAACTAAATAGAGAAAGTAAAAGAAAATCAAACTAATTTACATGTTACAAATAATAATAAATTAATAAACTATGAACACACACATTTAACACCAATAAACGCGATTGATAGTTTACAAAGTAGAGATGTAATAGCTGTATACCATACTCTGGAAAATCGACAGAGATTTAGCCTGCCTGATATTTAAAGGCAGGTCGTTCCAGAGTAAGAGAGCTTTAATTGTGAAGGAGGATTGATAGAACAGATTGGAGTGGTTGAGTTTAGGATATTGTAGGATGAGAGTACGTGAAAGACGAAGGGATGAAGAGTGAGTTTCACTCACAAAGGAGAAACGTTCCTTTAAGTATAAAGGAGTGGAAGGAATAAATAGGACTTTGTAGAGGAGGGACAGCAGGTGAGTATTACGACGAAGACGGATAGGTAACCATTTGAGCTTTTTGCGAAATTCAGAAATGTGGTCATATTTACGCAAGCCAAATATGAACCTAGTAAAGAAATTTTGGAGACGCTCGAGCTTATCGAGCTGCTCTTCGGTTAGGTCAGGATAACAAGCGTCAGCGTAATCTAAAATAGGATGTAGCAGAGACTGAACAAGCGCAGTTTTGGTTGAAATCGGAAGAAAATTACGCAAACGCCTAATAGCTGCAGAGGATGCAAAGACCTTTCGACTGACCTCATTGAGCTGTGATATCCATGAGAGCTGACTGTCAACCATTATGCCTAAATTTTTTACAGTGTCACTTATTTGAATTGGGACGCCATCAAACAAGATTTGCGGGATGCGTGACCAATTAATTTTTGAAATAAGTTGTGAACTTCCGATTATTATAGCCTGTGTCTTACTTGGATTAATAGTTAGACCAAACATGCGACTCCAGTCACCAATACGCTGTAGGTCACCATTTATTGTTGTAATGGCCACATCAAGATTTTCCAAAGTTGATTGAGTATATATTTGTAAATCGTCTGCATAGAGGTGATAGAGAGAAGAGAGGTTATTAGATATAGAATTAATGAAAAGGGAAAAAAGAAGAGGTGATAGCACGCCACCCTGTGGTACGCCAGCAGAAATGTCGCACCAAGACGAATATACGTCGTCAATGCGAACACGCTGCCGGCGGCCGAACAGGTAACTACGAAACCACTCAATTGCCGTTGGAGATATGTAAAGAGAGGACAGGATACCGAGCAGGACCTCAAAATCAATATTATTAAATGCGTTACTAAAATCAAGGAGTAAAAGGACAGTGAGGTGGCAACTACCCATTCCATATCTAATGTCATCTGTGATTTTAGTCAAAGCCGTGACTGTGCTATGCCCTGACCGGAAACCGGACTGGTAAGGATTTAGGAGGTTATTTCGGGTAAGGAAGGAAGAGAGTTGTTGATGAACTAATTTTTCTAGGACTTTTGAAAGGAATGGGAGAATGGAAATAGGACGATATTCATTATAGGATTTGGGGTTAGATTTCTTGGGGAGTGGAACGATCAGTGCTTCTTTCCATATAGTAGGAAAGCTGCTAGAGGAAACGGAACAGTTCAACAGATGCAGAATAATGGGGGTAACCTCATCCAGGATAGGTAACAACATTTTGCGGCTTATGCTATCACTGCCAACAGCATTAGACGAGATTGATTTAATTGTCTTCTTTACATCACAAGCAGCAAAAGGTACGAAATCAAAAGTATGAACGTCACTAAAATTTGGTAAAGTAGAAAGAAATCTTAGCGTATTAGTTTTTATAGTTCCATCAAATTTGGAAGAAGAAGAAAAGTGTTTATTTAGTATTAATAGTTTTACTCTCAAAATAATGACATCAAAGACTAAAAAAAGTTAAGTTTAGGTTTTTATGTTGTATTTTTTCATCAATCGAATTTCAAAATAACTTTTAAATTGCAGTGAGTTGTTATACTTTTTAATCTTAACTGGCCCAGATATCTTATTGCCCACTCAACTCATAAACTACGAAGAAAGTCTCATAATCTTACATCAGAGGGCGCCTTATTACGCGTCTTGCGTCTCGAGCACAGACAATATAATTAAGAGACCCATAGAATATGTTACCAAATAAATCTAAATTATTTCATGGTATAGCCTTTGCAAATTGTTCAGCATCAAAACCTCTAAAAAGTCTGCGGCCGAGTGAACTTCAAAAGTTCATGACAATTACGAAAACTAATGAACTGTCTTCCCGATTAGTCCTTTTATTCGTGCTTTTTTTTCACGACACTATATTTCGTAAAATGGGCACACACATACTAAGGCCATGAGCTGGATATTAAGCTTATATCCCAGAAATTCATAGTACAGTAATTGTTTAATTAGAGTCAGACATTATATCACATAATATCACGTACCTTACTATCGAGTCGTGCTACATTATTTGGCATATTAAATCTATGGTTTTTTTTTCATAATTAGTCGTCAATTAACTCCTAAGTCGTTGATCTCAAGTTTTCTTCAAGCCTAGAATTTCTAGTATCCTCGAGAATTTCCGCCCTTCATCGGGCCATCCTTCTTTGTAAAGAGTTCGTTACTGAAGAATAACTTTGTGCATTCATTTTGAATTCTTTGAGCTTCTGCTACACTGTTTTTTGCTACAAGGATGCAATTTTTTTTTTTACTTTAAAAGTTGAAGATTTCTTGTTCGAAAAGTAATAGGGTAAAATACTAACCAGGGGCCTTTAAATCTAAAGTTAATAGGTATCTTTTAGATAAGCATTTTACACCCTAGGTTGCAGCAATGCTCAACATCAGGCAGGCTGTAGTCAAACGCAAACATATCCCGCGTAAAATAAAAAAATAGAGTAACTAGGTTACTCCTAGGCAAGCGTGCTACATCTTTAACTACTGAAGTGCTTAACATCAGGCGGGATATTGTTCAGACGTGAGAGAAAAGGAATTTCGGAATATTTATTGTTATTGCTGAATAATTGTGATGAATCTTTATAACATGCGTCAAAGAAATTAAGAACGTAATTTATCTCTTATACTGTTTTCATATGCACATGAAAACAGTTAGTATCAGAGTTAAATTCTATACGTCTTTTTACACATATGACTATTTTCAGAATATTTTGAATATAAAAAAAAATGTCCCAATCTTGAGATGTGTTATACGGTACCCTAAATAAAAATATAAAAACAAAACACACGTTCAAAGCTGTTGTTAAGTACCAACAAACTTTATAATTAGGAATAAGTAGCAACTTGTTTGTAGTTGTTATACTGTTCTGCTTTGAATCCTAAATAAAGAGATTGCTAGCAACCCTGGTTAAACAATGTTCGTATGGAATGCACAAACGCTTTGAGTTAGAAAAACATGGGATTAGGTATGCATGAATAAACGTCAAAAGAAACCCAGTTGACGGTTTTTGCACTTAATTGCTTTTAATTTAAACTGTTGCTTTTAGAAGCGCTCGCTTTTAGCAGTACGCGATCATCAAAGTTAGGCAAATGTTAACGCGGTCTGTAATTGGATGGGTGACCGAAAGATGTGATTCCATTTTGGGTAAATTTTTTTGGTTATTTGGCACAGCTGTAGTTAAGCTAGGACATTGGGAGGTTAAAATCTTTCGACAACAGAGTTGGCCACTCGTACAAACTTGCAATTTTAAAAATAAATTGTTTTTGAACAGAGATCGACTTTCGCGCAGCAATTGGCTCCAATACAAGAGGTAAAGGCAAAATTTTAGGGATTTTTTTCAAGTAAATTTTAAATCTATGTTCACACTGTATAAATTTCATTTTGATTTATCTTAGCCTTGTAGATACAGGTAGCTATTTTTACAATCTTTTAGCTTAAAACTAAACTAAAAACTTTTAACTAAAATTTCAATTTACTATTTTAATGCAATCTTTTATATATATAATCTTAGCATGAGCTTCACACGTTTAAATAAATGCGCTAAAAACTATACTTATAAAATTAATATATGACAAAGGTAAGTATTGGATGTTAGATTTAATATTTGTTTCCATTCGTGTGTCCTTCATTCTAATTTACTGCATGCTATTTATTTATAATCTCTCTTTTAAATTGATTTATCTACCTAACAAAAAGACCTAACAAGATATTAACATTTAATTCTGTTGAAAAAAACTGAGATATATATACACATACATACTTTATAATTGGCTTGTCGACTCGACCTCTGATGTTATTGAAAAAAAAAATAGAAGTCAATCGGAATTTGTTATGCGTAAAGTCATTTCCAGCTATGTAGGTAACTCATATGAAAGTGTTTTAGCTTCGCATCAATTCAAAAGAAGCTAATTAAATTTGACAGGCCAAGAAAACGATATGTTTAAAAAGTTTTATGAAGGGATACTCAAACATGAAGACAGATAGGGCCTTATTACAAAACTTGGTTTATATATATATAAGTCTAGACCAACTCCGTTTTAGTTGTTCGAAAATTGTCTGTCTACTGTCATAATTATCAAACTGTCAAAATGTACCAATGTAAAATCAAAGTTCCAAATTTCGTTGACATTTTGATTGCTTATGTGTTTGAACAACAAGAACACATTTTTTTATTTTAAAGTCCTGTACTAATGTTTAAACCGCGTTTTGTAATAAGACGGATTAAGTGCTATTAATCTGTTTTAAATAATAGTTTAAGTGTAAAATATCGCCTACTATAATTCCATCGATTTTATTTTCCTAATCTCACTGCTTCACTTTTAATAGCACTCTACGATCGGAAATCACTTTATCGGAGATTAATCGAGTTCATCCGATTATAGAATATCGAATAAAGCGCTGTGAAATTGCTTTTTAGAATCGATCACGTAGCAAATAGAGATGTGGTCAAGTCTTTATATAATCTAGTATGGTGTAGCCAAATGTTGTAGAAATTTGATAAAATTTGTAATTAATTGTGTGTTACATAGTAGCCGTTTAAGAACCTATGGTTTTTTATTGAAAGATTTCGACAAATAAGGTTACCGTTACTTCTCTGAATAGAAAAACATAATTCAGATTCGATTTTAATAATTTACTCATGCTTCCGGTCATCAATTGATCTATCTTCTTGGCTTGTTCTAATAACTGTAACAAATTAGTTCCAGAACAAGTATTCTTAAACTTTGATCGCTTAGTAAGAGTTCTTGTGGTCAGAGTTGCCTACGCCAAAGACTTTACCTAAGTGGTGAAAGTAGGTATATCATATATCAAACGTAAAAAATATGTATTAAAAACACCTGTCACAATTTTCATCAATTTACAAATTTCAGTCTTCTCTTTGTAAGTTTGTAAATACTTAATATGTACATTTATATAATTATATATATCTAATATATCTTATTCTTCTACCAGCCCTCATCCCAGCAGCACCAGACACTCATCATCGAGGAGTTTGAACCTGACGTGTTCCGTCAGCTCATCGAGTACATACACACTGGATGTGTGACCCTTCAACCGCGGACTTTGCTTGGTAAGCTTCTATTCTATCATAGTTACTGACCCATTGCTAGACAATGTAATAAAATATAAATGACTAGTGGACGCCCGGGTTTTTTTGCATTATTTCAGGATATAAAATAGCCTTTGACGCTCCTAAGACGTCATACTACCTATATACCAAAACACATGATTATCGCTTCAGCCGTTTATGCGTGATGAGCGTTTAAATAAACAGACAAACACAAACACAGGTAAACAAAGAAACATAAAATTATGACGTTGCTTAACATCTTGTGAGTTGTAGTCAAGCGTGAGCCTATCAAATGTAAAAAAAACTAGAAATCGTAGGAACGTGTTCTACTATCAATTCCAAGTAACTCCAAACATTTTTTATTAAATATCTTTAATGTTTACTTTCGACCCTCTCTAGTCATAGATCGTAATGGACCCTCTGCTAGAAAATGTGACAAAATATAAATGTTATACTGTTTGGCATTAAGGAGACCCAGTGTCTTATGACTATTTATTTTGTGGCTTTTATCTGATACTTTTATAAGTAGTCAGCTTGTAACTATTTCACTTGTAACTATTTTAGGCAAAAATAAAAATCCGTAAAGTACAATGATAATATTAAGAACAAAGGCAATCCGCATTTTTTGTATGAACCACTGAATTGGTTCCAAGGGAAGGTTCTATGTAAGAAATAAAACCTAAGCAGTAAACTTAACCACATTTACTCCTAAGACATTTATGACAATTGAATACGAATCTGTATTCACATAATTACGTATTATTCTGATTCAACGGCACATGAAATTGGCTGGCTGATAACGCCGTCTGGGCCATTATGTAGGCTCGAATAGAATAGACAAAGCAATCTGTTTTGTGTGACAAGATTATACTTATTTATGTACGATTTTTATAAAATGTATGCTATATAACACGATAAATAAAATAGTATAATATTAGGTCTTTACCTATGAAATTGCCGATTTGTATGACGAAATTGAGAAAAATGATATTTCCATACAAACATTTTTAATGTTTGTATGGAAATGTCTGAACAGATTTAGATGCAATTGATAACTATCGTTAGATGGAAAAAAGCTATGCACTGCGTATATCAATTTCTCAAAAAACAGAGTATATGATAAAAATGTACCTAGTTAAAGTAGTGAAACCGACGACACATTGAAAGAGGTGTTTTCAATGACTTCCCTTTAAGTAATATACACTATTAATATTTATTTTTTTTATCTAAAAGGTACATCATTCTACAATTGATACAATAAAAATTGTATTTGGATATAATATAGCTGTGCGCATACTCCACAGACAAGGGCCCGGCCCTTAAATTTATGATGATGATGATGGTACGTAAAAGTTACAAACAGATTAAAATGTAAGAAAAAACGGCAATTTCATATGTAAACCTATTATAATGGTGATGATTTCACCTTATTGGCTATCACAGCGTATGAGAGACAGATGGACGGATAGTCAAAAAACGGAGGCTTAGTTATAAGGTCCCGCTTTTCTCTTTTAGGTGCGAAACTCTAATACATAAATAGAATTACGTGGAATGATATCGTGATAATTATAGGGTTAAGTGAAATATTTGAGTGATATAACTTTAGTTAAGGTTGGCAATCTCTGGTAATGATATGATGATATAAAAAATATGTTTTTATTGCCTGTAACAAATAGCTGTGTTTTGCTGTGTGCTGTCGTGATATTTCACCATTTCATTAGTTCGTTTGATAATTTGATTAATTGTTTCCATTAGAAAATTACTTGCTACAGAAACTGCGTACGGATAACTCAGTTTTAATAGTAATAATATAACTTCTTGGTACTCAATTGGGACAAAACAATTTTACAATAAATTTCATACAACATAGAAATAATTCAAACTCAATTTTTTTTCACATTTTTTAATACTTTTAAAGCAGCCCTCAAGGTTACCTTGAAATATTCTTCAGTATTTTTCCAAATGAATTACTCTAAGAATGTATTCTAAATATCGTTTACCTTTGATAAATGTTGAAGAGTTCGAGATATAAAACTTTGAGTTCAAGTTTTTTAAAACTTTTGTGATCTTCTTTGATTTTTACCAAAGTTGTATTGTCATGATTTTTAACGTATGTACATATGGCATAGTAAACAAACTTCTTTGAGATTTATCTTACTTGCAGTTTTTATATAACAACACTGAGCCATATCAGAGGGATGCAGGTTATACTTCTTAACGCGAACGAAGCCGCGAGCACCCACTAGTCAATATATAAAAACTTTAATAACGAGTAATTTCCAAGTAAAGTTCACTCTCTCTACCCAGTTTATAAATTTTCATCGAGTTCTAATAATCAGATATTAATGTTAAGCATCGTCTGGAAGATTAATTTCAAAGTTTACTGAGCATGTTTGTTGTCTAAATATAGAAGCATTAATTACTCCAAGTTAATTAAGAATTTGGGAGCACCAGGAATTAGCGTATTCAGTAAACCGAAATATTAGGAAAATTAGCTAACGATTTCATGGAAACTTCAAAGAAAATGTATATTTTGTTTTTTTCCTTTCATGTATCAATACAAAATCAAATATGCAGGAAAAAACCAAGGAATCTTACGCAAAATATGTTTTTTTTGTGAGAATAAGATAACCAGTGGTTATGGTAACTATGTCAGCCTATGGGTATAGCTGTCTAATAGTTTGATTTATATTATTTTATATTGGGTATCGCTAACAAACTAATCTAATTAATAATAATAATTAACATACTAACACCACTAACAAAAATATTGAAACTTTGTTTGATTTACGGTTAAGCATGATAAAAGTTTTTTTTTATATTGGATAATTGTTATATTTTAATGAGCTACTTACTTATTTTTTATTACTGGTTTTATGTATCAGCGTGGTAACGCGGCCAGAATGCTGGGCGCGATGCCCTCTAGCAGTGGGCTGGAGCTATCTTTAGGCTTTTCTAAAAGTGCCCCTTTTTTGTAGTTAGAAATAGTATGTTTAGTTTTTCCCCTTGTTTTTGTGTATTATTTTAATACAATCAATAATTTCCCTTAAATCTAATAATGAAAACCCTTAAATATAATAATAAAAATTATTAAGGCAAACGGCCTTATGATAAGGGTCCAAACAGCGCATGTGTGCTTGATATGCCATTATAATATTCATTACAATCGCAATTTAGGTAGTATATATACATATTATTATGTATATGTAAATTGAGCAAATGTTTTAATATAAAATTATATTTTTTTAACACAGTGACAGTTTTAAGTAATTTATGATAAACATATAAATAAGATATTTTTAAGATGTACCAAATCAAATGTTGTGTACAAGTTGCTCATTATACAAAAGGAAATAAATTTCAAATGATAGTGATAATTGAGACCAATTTTTTTTTTTTTAAATATTACAAAACTTTTATTAATTGGGTTTATCAAAAGAAAAAATAAGTAATGTAATCTAGCTTTGAGACTCAAAGAACAAAAGATATAAATTCATTTCTTCGACAAAGCTTTGAAGTAATCGCATAACGTTCGCGTTTCTTTATTCAATTGATATTTATTTAAATTATTTCAATATTAATATAGCATTTCTTAAAATAATTTTGAATTACTCAAACGCTGTATTTTTGTTTGATTTGTAGAAATTATTCAATTTTACTTTAGTTTCGTGTATACGGTAGGTAATGCAGAATTCACAGCGTTACGTGTCTTACTACATAAATACCAAATTACGTAAGTCAGGAGTCAAACTCAAAAGCCATGTCAGAGGCCCTTAAGGCGTCTTTATAAACTTTCGACACCAGAGTTGGCCACTCTCATTCGATAAGAAAAAGAAGAAGGAGTCAAACTTATAATAATTATATTTTTTCTCAATAATTGAGAGAATTATGAGTTAATTTATTAAGTGCTAACCTGCACTATGGTTGTTTTAAATTAAACTTTTATTGGAAAATGAGCGAAAATAATCACGACCGGCAGGATTCGAACCTGCGTATTTCTGCTACCGTCAGAACGCCTTAACCACTAGGCTACGGTCTACTAACTGCCAGGCGCGAAAATCCACACTCATTTCCATACACTTCAGACTGAGCGGCTGATGGTGCCACTTGTGCTGTCAGAATATGTCTAACAAGGTTAGACATATAGGTTAGCCTAGTGGTTAAGGCGTTCTGACGGTAGCAGAAATACGCAGGTTCGAATCCTGCCGGTCGTGATTATTTTCGCTCATTTTCCAATAAAAGTTTAATTTAATTGAGAGAATGGCTAACAGCATTTTTAAATGCAATTTTTACGGCGGATATATTTTACTCGGAAATGAAAATACGATTGAATAAATTGGCAGATACAAATTGTATTTGATAACTTCGGCGTCTTTGATTGGCATTTTCGTTTTCAAATGATAACTTTTTATCGTGAGAATTGGACTACAGGAAATCACAACAATTGACCTGTGAAGAAAGTTGATCGAATAAACTTTGATAGATTTGCAACATCTTTGTTTGGTTTCGGGGAATTCAACATCTGAATTGTAAACAGCATTTCAATACAATTCATTTCAATTGGCGTCCAAACCACAGATCCAACATTCGCTCGAGTGGAAGTGAAATGCTTTCGCTTAGCTATAAATAATAGAGATACTCAATTACTAGGAAATGACTACCTCAATAATAGATATCGCTATTGGCTGAATGCTCTGAATAAATTACCAGCTGAAATTTGCGACTGTGAAAATGTTATAAAATTTAAAAACAACCTTAATGTTTTAAATGATAGATTTCTTTTATATTCTTTTGTCTGTAAATTGCGTGCCCTATGGGTGGGAGTATAGCGGTCCATTATGTAATATTTTAACAACTGTGAAAAATATATTCCGCAATAAGTATATATTTTGAATTTGAATTTATAAATTTGCAATTGATGTAGTTTGAAATTCAAGAGTTAACCCATGATATTTAAAAAGAACAATAATTAATAATAAAAATTGGGCATTATCATAATATTATACTTTGCTCGTTTTAATGATTCGATCACACTGAAAAAACAATTTCTGTGACATGAAAATTTCGGACATTTTTAAAAGATTTCTACTTTGCTATAGACCTATCTATAAAAATAGTTATTTACAAGGTAATATTAAGTT
Source organism: Macaria notata (assembly GCA_927399415.1). NCBI lineage: Eukaryota > Metazoa > Arthropoda > Insecta > Lepidoptera > Geometridae > Macaria > Macaria notata. Next base: position 4,295,130 of record OV656737.1, read on the forward strand.
CCTTAAATGTCAAATTATTTTTTTGTTTCATTTGTATGGATAAAGGCAGACCTAGAAACTGATAAATATTTTTCGCTCTTCTACACAAACTAACTCAAAACATGTAAGGTGAAAACAGTATCGCCAAAGGTGTAATCTGCTACCATTGGTTGACGAATCGTGTCAACATAACGGAATTGTATGTACGGGGGGGTGTAGGAGAAATTGGTTTGCCTAACTGACTTTGAGAGTGTTTGCATCATCGATTGGTTACCACTTCCTGAGAGAGAATATTATAGTAAGAGCGAGATGGAGTACACTTTATATCGTCACTTAGTGAAAATAGTCGAGATGTGAAAGTAAATTTGGTTTGCTTGAGACTGGCTTGCTTTTTAAAAGGAAATGTGAAACTTTTTAGTAGAACAGAGATATAACACCGAATAATGTGTAATGTTAGTTTCGACGTTCATTAAATACATCATATAAATGAACATCACATACGTAAATTCGTAAAGTGAGGTATCACTATAACTAATAAGTCAGCAACATATATACAAAGAAAACACTATGAAACACACAAAGAGTTGTAATTAGTGTCCTCTTTAGCGATTAAGATTTTAATGCTTCAAAAACTTTGGCCATTGACGGGTTTTTGTTCTACTGAAATTTATATTAATAAGAAAAATAAATAATAAACCAATCTATAGATTGCCTAACTGAATCGTAAAGTAGATTTGATGGTATTCAAGCAAGTCGAAATTTCTAGCTTTGGATCTGTGGAAACAAGTAAAATAGATAAATTGGAATAAATTTGATACATATAAATACACTTTTTTATTGTGAATTTTTACAATTCATTGTAAAAATTCAGAATAAAAAAGTGTTAGATAGACCATCCAATAAATTGTGCTTACCCAGGAGAAAATAAAATAAGGGTACGTTACCTAGAAACGTCAAAGTAAAAAAGTGATTAGGGTCTGTTTTACTTAGGAGTCGCAAAATGTTTTAATTGTCTACTTCTAAAATTAAATTAGTTTATTATTTATCAGAATGTATGTTACAATATGAGATACTGGAACTATTTTCATTTGTTCACTAGACTTTTTTTATACATTGTAGTTGAAGTTGTAATCTATACCTACTATAATATTATAAAGCTGAAGAGTTTGTTTATATGTTTGAACGCGCTAATCTAGAAAAAATATTTTTGTGTTGAATAGACCATTTATCGAGGAAGGCTTTAGGCTATATAACATCACGCTGCAACTAATAAGAGTCAAGAAACAATGGAAAATGTGGAAAAAACGGGGAAAATTATTCGTCTTTGAGGGCTTCCGTTGCATGCGCTGCGAAAACGGTTCAAGATATCAAAAAAATATGTAGAATAGAATTATTCCTCTTGAAATGATCTAACAAAATGTCCGCAACAGTAAATGTATGTCTATCTTTTAAGGTTAACTCACTAGAACCGTTTTTATGGTAATAACTATTCTAGGTGGACGAAGTCGCTGGCACCAGCTAGTGTTACATATAAACTTGGCAATAACCTTAAGTTGTGCCTATTCAAACTTACCTTATAAGGTACAAAAACATACGATTGGCAAAAAATCTGGAACATTCCCTGGAATGGGAACTTGATGCCTCGGTTTACTATCTGTTATTGATAATAAACTTTTATTATCTATTTCATTAACTCGGTAAAGGTCACCACTTGATCATCATTACGGGTAAAAGCGTAATAATATATAGGATTTACTAGGAAGTGCGCAATAAAAATCAAGGTTAAACCTATAATATCTAAAAAAGATTGTTATTATAATTTCTGCAAAAAATTATATTTAAGTAACTTTATTTTTGTGACAAATTCAGAAAAACTTTTATTGGCAAAAATTCCTAAATAAACGCAAAAGCTTTTTCTATTCAATATTTTCGAGGCATATATATGTTACTTCTTTGGTCCACGACATACAATTAAAGACAAGGTTGGATATAGGAATAATATATTGTGTCTCATTTTAACCTTTATATTTTTTTAAATATCAAAACTTTCGTGAGACATAGAAACGCGTAAACAACATACGCGAATTTACACTTGAGTGAAAACCCTTTAGTTACATATTGAACCTTTATATTTTCCAGGAGTAATGAACGCTGCCGACTACTACGGTTTGGACGAGCTTCGTCGAGCATGTGCTGGCTTTGTGCAATGCTGCATCACAGTCGACACGGTCTGCGCGCTGCTGGCATCTGCTGAACGATACATACAATACAAGTGTACTAAGAGTCTTGTGCAAAAGGTAATAGTTTTGGCTTATTATGACTAATGGTGGCTAAAATGTTGCTACCGGTCACTATATAGCTATTTTGCTTTGGGTCTACTACGGCGGGCTACACAAATGTTGCACAATTACAATTACCACTGAGTGTGTATTATTATTATTCTTACCGAATGATCCATTGTTAAAAATATAGTGAAGAGCAATTGAAAAAAGAAACATGTCGGTAAAACTAAACCCTCTGGCTGTTCTCTCTACTCAGTTTTCATTTCGAGAAATGAAGATTGATATCCTCCTAACAATAAAGCTAGATATTATAATAAACTTCCAGTCTGCAACTTATATTACTCACAAGGCGAGTTCTAGTCAAGCGTGAACCTGTTTTACATACATAAAAAAATAAACCTTAAAACCTCTTCTTTCCAGGTGCTGGAGTTTGTAGATGAGCACGGTAACGACGTCCTCAACCTGGGCTCGTTCACGCTGCTCCCGCAACACGTGGTGCGACTAATACTAGCCAGGGACGAGCTCCGAGCTGATGAGTTCACCAAGTTTCAGGTACTGACTGTCAACAATGTAAATCAAACGCACGCTCCATCTTAGTCCATAGCCTTTTCTTGCTATCAGGCAAACTATGGCCAAGTGCAAACCCGTCCAAGTTAAAAAAAATAAAAATGAACCACTGTAAATGAATTACATGTCTTATTTAAGTCCTAATTAATTAAGTCTTGTTCGGCACGGTTGTGTGCCGCGCCACTGTAGTTTTATTTATTTATAGGTTTTATACCAGAATCATGCTAATATTTAGAAGAAGAACCGCCATTGATTTGTTATATTTCTTTTTTGTTTACCACCTTAATAAAATACCATTATTCGTTAGTTCAAGAAACCCTGTAAACAGTTTCGCAGCATGAAGATCGACACACATACACACACACAATGTTTAAGACTAACACATAAATAAATAATAAAATTATGTATTATCAGGCAGCTAACCCATAGACATTTGTCTTAAACTATACAATAAAATTATATTATATAAAAATATAAAATACTGACACAACTATTTAGTAAGAATTGCAATTTAATAAATTGCAACTAGAGTATTTTTTTTAATTTCGCTCTTTTGAGTTAGACGTCCCAAATTTAATGTAACTTACACGCAAACTCGCACATTTGTCATACTAGTATTCAATAAATTCAATATCTTCTGTAACTAATTCCAGGCTGCCCTGATGTGGAGCAAGAAATACTGCGACACAAACCAGAACATCAACTTGAAGGATGTGATCGGCAACTTCCTGGAGTACATCCAGTTCCACAAGATCCCTGCCAACGTGCTGATGCGAGAGGTCCATCCTTTGGGCCTGGTGCCGTATGCCATCATCATGAACGCTCTCGCTTATCAGGTGCGTACGAGTTTATGTTGATATAATAGAATAGAATATATCTTTAATGTACACCATAAAACATAGAAATAACAAAACAGGAAATAAGCTTAAATATATAAATAAATACGGAGGATAATACGGAGAAATTAATAATAACTACTAAAAAGGTGTCGAAATGGAACTAATTTTGTAAATTTCCTTCTTTTCTACACAAAAATAGGCTTGTTGTCCAAATTTATTGTGAAAACAGTTAATTCACCATTGCTATTAATAAATTTTATTTTCATCGATGATGAAAATATATATCATCACAAATTTAAGGGCAGGGCCCTTGTCTGTGGAGCAAGCGCCATCCTTCCCGATCTTCTGCCAATTCCTTGAAAATATATACATATGAATCATCATATTGTATGTGCAATCGTCAAAATCTGTATCCGTAAGTAATCGTCTGATTTTAAGCTTGGAAACTTTGAAAATCAGAATAAACAACTTACACAAGACATGTAATTGGAAATTAACATTTTCTCTCAAAGTTTCGTGAAGATGAGTTTTGCATTAAAATAATTTTCGCTAGTATGTGAATTTTACATATTATATTTCGACAGGAATAGAGATGATGTTGAGTGGAGTGCTGAATCCGCTGTTGTTGCAGGCAGACCCGGCCAGCATAGACCCTGGCAAGCTGTCCCCCGCGCGCGTGCGCCGAGCCGGCCGCTCCATGTCCGTGCAGTCGTCGCTGGACCCCTACGGCTCCAACACCACGCTCTCCTCCACCGGCTCCAGCGACGTGCCCTCCTCAGACAGTCGGCACAACTAACGCGAGGGGAACCCCCCCTCCCGTCCTCCACCCGAACCAGTCCCCGGACCCTCCACGGCTCCCGTCGTCCCCTTCCCGGACAAACCGCCAGAAAAACTTGGACTCTTCTCTTCTATTAAAAGAGCCGCGAGCAAAAAGTTTGGCGATCGACGTTCCCCCACTCCCAAGACGAGAGAACCTCGGTCTAAATCTGACTCTGTTAAGCACGCCGCTCTAACTAGACAAGTGTCCGAGACGGTGGCGGCGTCCGGAGACGCTACCTTCGAGCGGTGTAGACCTAAAAAACGTGATAGTGATACTGAGTTTCCAGTGCGCAAGTCGACTTCGGAACTTTCGGAAAGTTTTCCTTTCGTGAAACGTGCGTTAGCTGAGATCGAGCATGGATGGAACTACTTTAGGCGGTCGGTAGCGTCTGATGCGTATGAGCCGAGGCCGACGACTACAATAGCAGAACCGGTGGTGGTGGTTGCCGCAGCGGAAGAAGAAGAGGCGCCGATGTCTCCTCCACCGCAGATGGGGTTGAAAGAGAGGCGAGGATCTAGAGGATCTCCTTGTGCAAATCTTCCTCCCTTGATGTTGCCTCCGAGGACACCTGAGCCGTCTCCGGGTCATCTGTCTCCGAACCGCATCTCACCGGTTGTGTCGCCCGTGGTGGTGAAGGAACCGTCTTCGGCTCCGGCGCTGCGTCCGCAGCCGCCTCGACGCTCTAGAACTCGATCAGAAATGCCACCAGACCCTCCACCGCGCTCACCAACTACTCCTCGACCAGCGTCTGTCTCTCCAAAGCACACGTTTGCATTTAAAATAGTTCTAAAGAAAGTGGAAAGTACCCCGAACACTTCGTTTGAAAAACCAGACCAATGAGAGTACCTCCTCTAAGCGCGGCCGTTGATTGGCGGTGGGGTACTCGAGGTTAAAACGCGCTATCTCCGTATTGTAGGAAAGCTAGTCTAGTTAGCTATCTAATAATCGTCGTGAAAATTTTCAGTACCCCTTACCAATTGGTACTTATTGTAACAATGCTGCATAATGAATTGAAATGTCTTATAACACACACTTATTATGAAACTCAAAGTCATATGTAGCGATAGTAGACATTGTATGTCACAATATGGTTATTTAATAATTAGGGGTACTGAATAATGATATCATGACGTTTCAAGCATTTTCTTATGAATCCAAGAGCTGGTCCTCTTTTGGAATTTGGACATTTGATGTTAACGTAGTTAAGATATGGAATTTACATGTTAAAAGTCGTTGTTTATGAAAGATTATAAAATGTGTAAAACTTTCTAAGTATCATTGTACTGACCATTTTCTTGCATGTAAATGTAACAATAAACTTTTTATATGTTGAATAAATAATGTGGAAGAATTGATGATAAAAAAATTATGATGCATTATGTACTTAGAGGAAATTATGTTAATATTATAGGGCCTTATTACAAAATGTGGTTTAACTATTAGTCCAGGACTTTGAAAATACCAAGTCCGTTTGTGTAGTTCGAAATTTGTCTGTCTACTGTGATTATAGTCAAACTGTTAAAATGTTACCAATGATTATAATAATCAAAGTCCCAATTTTGAAGTTGAAGTTTTTATTGTTTGTATTGATGTTTGAACTACAAGAACCGACTTTTTACTTTCAAAGTTCTAGACTAATATTTAAACTACGTTTTGTAATAAGACGGATGAAGTATTCGTCGTTTTTATGCATTTTTGTAAGCTTCACTGTTTAATGTTTGGGTATCTTGATTGTTTATAGCACCAGTCTATAATAGACTTTATACTATAACGCACTTTTATAAAAGTTAGTATAAGATGAAGATTGGAGCAGTTTATCTTATATAATATATTCTATATTATATAATGTATTTTCGATGTTTTACAAATTATCTGACGTGAAATTACGAATATTTTTGTAATGTTGTATGTAAAGAAGATGTTTGTTGTTATGGAATGGAAAATGCATATCCAACACTTTGCATAATTTGGTTTAAGAACAAAATTAGCAGGACTTGTCTATTATAACTAACTACGTTTAGAAATATCATTACTAGGTTGAACAATATATCAGAATTTAAATTACTTTTTTATGACTCTGGAATAATGGACATCAGACATCTTCATGCCCTGAACCCAAAATAGCTGTTGTAAATTTGTGTATATTATGTATGCGTATCATAACAAGTGTATCTTAAACTTTGTTTTATATTTAAGTAATTTATTATTATTTTTTAATTTCGGTAAAGATTTATATATAGTCGCCGCTGTTATACTTTTTTTTATGTGGATGTGATAACCATTAAAAGTTAATTGGTAAATTTAATTTAAATTTAAGGTACATATGGTTATTATTTTTACATGAGTTAATTTTTTTATTGTTTACTTTTTATATGTCTGTTTTGTAAGGCAATAAGTTAATTTAAATTAAAAGTGTCGAGAGTTTATCAAGCGCCATAAAAGCCTCTGACCATGTCAGAGGCCCTTAGCGACTTGTATGTACTAGTCAAATTATATTGGCTTATTTTGTTTCGAGTTAAAAATTAATATGTACAATGTTAACTATATTTTTTTAAATTACTTACCGTGTTTCTTTTTCATATTTTACGATGTTTATTAAGATCAAACAGAAATCTGCAGTTTCTTCTTTATATGACTTGTTATGTTACTTTAGTATGAACCTTTGATTTTGAATAAATCTTGTAAATAAAAAATGGTGTTGTCATGAAAACAAAAATCATTATCTTCGTTCGATTAGTTTTATTTTCGACAAATACGTAATCGATTACTAATAAATTTAGTTTGATAAGGTAAAGTAGTTACAAATACAAATAACCCTAGGTATATCAAACTTAGTCCAAATGTTATTGATTCCATTTTGAAACTTAATAAGAGACTTTTTTATCACAAATTTACTCTTTTACATCACATCGATATTATATACGATGGAATATCAAGACATTTTATATTAATTTTACTAGTGAACGCCCGCGGTATAGCTCGAATTATTTTTAGATAATAAGTAGTCTTTGCCACTTCTAGGATCTCAGCCGTTATTGCGTGATGAGCGTGTAAATAAACAGTTGAACAGACAAAAATCTAAAAATTGCTGAACTTGTTTTGTTATGGATTTAATGTACATATACCCAAACTATTATTTATTTCTGATATCTTCCATGTTCAGATTTCTGACTCTCTTCAGCTTTATTATTAAGTATACATATAATTATGTTACCGTTAATATATAAAATTCAGGTATTTTAGTACATCATACTACTGCAATTTCTACACCCATCAATACCCGCGACCATGCTTCGAGGCCAATTTCCTGCGGCGCGTCTACGGATGTACTAGGACTGCGGCGTCCGGGACGTAATGTTATTGCCTAACCGAGTTTATATCCTTCACTGGATAGTACGTTGTGTATGTACTGTATGTGGTAAGTAATGGGTGTCCCTAACTATGTTTGCGTCGTTTTAGAATAAAGAGTAGAATGAACAAACATAAAATGAGATAGCTAGTTTATTAGTTTAGTAGAGTCAATTTTACTACTTACATACCTATACTTACGTTTGCATAAATAACGGTGCAGAATGATTGACTTATGTAATAAGTTTTTTTTTAATGAAGTTTTATAACACTGTGATTAAAGCTTGAATGGCTCAATATTGTTTGTTGACACGGGTACAGAGAATTGACCCAAGATTATCACAAAGAATATTACAAGAGTAACAACACGAAGCTATGTTGATTTTATGATAGAAATATAATGAGATCATGCTCCTAAAATTCGACAAAGGTTAGTTGTTGGAAACTTCATATCAGTCCCAAAAAACCTACGTATTGGCAACTCATATAGGTATGTACTTACCTATAACTACACAGGTAGAGGGTCTTATTTATGAGTATGTCGGCGGTCAAGCACCATTTAATAGATTACAAAGTAGATTAACTTATTACGGTCATGTTGCAAGCCCGAATCTTCATACAACGTTTTGGAGGTGAATTCAAAAATTAAAAAAAAACTGGTTATTTACCTAAAAATAATATAGATTCCTATCACTAAACATTACCGTTCATTTTGAATCCTCAAAGTTGTCGTACGAAATAAATATACGAATACATAATAAATCAGATTTATTTGAATCAAATAGAATTGTAAAACCCGGCTGTTTAGTAAAATTACGGCAGTCGTCAATTAGTGTCAATTATTCTTAGTCACTAAATATTGGATACACTCACAAGATATGTATAAAATGAAGAATAAATCGAGAGGAAAGGTAGGTGAGTAGGAAAAGAAAATATTCATTGTTTATCAGCAATTGACGAAACACTTATCTACTGGGTACTAAACCATAATAATGTTTCTCTTTTCCATCAATAAATGAACCAGCCTGTTTTTGAGAGCTTGTCAAATGCAACAATGGCTACGTAAATACTTCATTTAAACTGCAACCGAGCTGCAAACCACTCGCGAAATTGTAAATAAACCGCAACAGTTAGCTTTTATAGCCAATATTTAATTTATTGAATATAATTATGATCATGTTGAATATTAATTTGTTACATGTGATCTTTTTTGTGTTGATCTACTTAAAGAGCTATTTCCATGATTGAGAATTTTCGAGACGCCCTGTGATAAATAGTTATGACGTGTCACTCGACCTATTATGGAAGCACCCAAATAAAATGCCACTTTTGGTCACGCATCCAAGAACTGACTGTAATTTCATGCGAAAACCAGCACTTTTATATAAATTTAGCTAGTGTCATTATGAAACTGCACTACTTTTATCTGTTTTAGTATCCACTATATATATCTCTCTCTTTACAATTTTTTTATTGATAATTCATAATATTTAATACGAAATCAATCAAAAATTGGACGGTAAAACATAATGTTAGTTCCATCATCACATATTATTTTGCCACGTAAAGCACTGTAAACTTTAGTCATATTAATTTTACTGCAAAACAGTAATGACCCGTCAAATTGGAGTTTTATTTCCGTAGCTCTCGTTATTCTCCCAACATATTAATTAACGAAATTGTTAAAATTGCGGCAGCTTTTAATAATTAACTGTTCATGAGTCGCAAATGAACCAGCAAATTACATGATGAATTTTTGACCGTAAATACGATACACTTGGCAATTTTGAGGTCAATTTTGCTGTTAATTTTTCACATTATCTTATTTCATTGATGATTTTGTGTATGTGTCTCAATTAATGAACTTTATTTTTTCCTTTTTATTTCCGTTCAAATAGTAAATCAATTATCTCTTTCTATTTCTATTCTTCAGAGTCATTAGGAAAACAAATTTGTGTATGTATGTTTGATACCCTTCTCTCACCTCTTCACGCATAAATAGCTGTACTAGTTTGGATAAAATTTGCTATGGAGGCAGATTAAACACAGGACTAAAACATACATAGCTACTTTTTATCTCAGGTTAAAACTACGACTAACTATACATTCAGGTCAGACCACAGGGACCCGCTAGTAATTTGATAATTCCACATAACCCTATGTTTTTCCCACACAAGGTCACTACTCCGCTTGTTTCTTTCCCAACATTCACTGTTCACTGGAGTGAATGAAGTTCATTTGTGGGCTTTCTCGTTAGCCTTGTCAAGAGGACTTGACTGCTGAAAGGAGGAACAAAGTGAAGACTAGATCTGTAGTTGCAGTTACACTAGTGATTATTATAACCTAAAATAAATTCATTTTGTGTTGAATAGACGATTTATCGAGGAAGGCTTTATAACATCACACTGCAACTAACAGGAGCGAATAAATAATGGAAAATGTGAAAAAAACGGGGAAAATTATTTATCTTTGACGGCTTCCGTTGCGTGCGCTGCGGAAACGGTTCAAGTCGTGGGTAACAGCTATAATTTATATAGCTAAAGAGGTTGTTTGCAAAAATAACTATACTATAATTATAAATAAAATTACTATTACACGCAGACGAAGTCGCGAGCACAGCTACATAGTTACCTACATTTTAAACAAACCAGAAGATTTTTTTCTCCAGGTTCACAAAATATATTTCACTTAAATAAGTTCATTGTATCTCCACAATCTAGGTAGGAAATATAAATTGCTTCATTTTATACTATTGACCCACGCATAACCGTTAACTTTTAAAGGCTGTAATTTAATTACGAAGTCATAGAAACAAGTTACCTTCACTTTCCAAATTGACGTAGTAGTCTACTATGAACGCCTACGGTCGAATGAAATATCAACTTTTATGCGAAGATCGTTCGTAGATAAACTGCGTAGTACTACGTTTCTCGTAGGTGTCTACGTCGTAGCATTTGTCTTCTATATAATCTATACTAATATTATAAAGCTGAAGAATTTGTTTGTTTGTCTGTTTGAAAGCGCTAATCTCAGGAACTACCGGTGCGAATTGAAAAAATATTTTTGTGCTGAATAGATCATTTATCGAGGAAGGCTTTAGGCTATATAACATCACGCTGCAACTAATAGGAGCGAAAAAATAATGGAAAACCTTAAAAAAGGGGAAAATTATTCTTCTTTAAGGGATTCCGTTGCGTGCGCTGCGAAAACGGTTCAAGTCGTGGGTATAATTCATAAAGCTGAAGAGGTTGTTTGCAAAAATAAATATGTGGCCCATATAACTATTCCACGCGGAAGAAGTCACAGGCACATCTAGTATAATATAACATGACCATTAATAATTAAAATAATTATTCGTACAACAGTGAGATAGGTTATTATAGTTTCTGTTGCGGGTCAAACCTTGTAGATAGCACGAGATCGAAATGGCTGGCATGAAAGTAGAAAGATGCTGGTATTTTATATTATTACCCTATGGTAGAGATGCTTATACAGTGGGACATAGCTGGTAATGTAAAGTGATAATGAAGTTATTCCCAAATCTGATAGAACAAGTTTTGTTGATCTCTATATTATAGTAAAACAATAATTAAATTTCTATTACAAAACATTATTATCTTGGAAATGTGTGAACCTCTTGTCTAAATTACACGAGTTTCTGACAAAATCATAACCAAAGTACCAATTAACAATTTATGATCAAGTTCTTGAAATATGTTTTTTTATATCAAATACAGGTAGAGTTATCAAACAAGCAAATTATTTTCAATCTTGTCATTTCATAATCAGGGAATCTCTTGTTAAAATATAAAATGAAACTACATGTAATGTTAATAAATGTAAAAAATAACAAAGCTCTTGCGTGATAGTGTCATCTCCGCTTGCAAGTCCGTTACTTTGTCGTTAAAAACAGAGATAATAAAAAGTAAAGAGAAAAGACGCTGAGCAAAAATGCTATAGTACTATAGTTGATAAACTATGACGTCAGAAATTTAACAGTGACTTAAAATGAAAAAAAAATAAAAACATATTTAGTAACGAAATAAGTTTACATGATAGAAGCATTTAGCATATCTATCGATTGATTCACTAGGCTAGAAACCTGTACCGAAGCAACCAGTTACCAAATGACAAAATTTATATATACGCCATATATGACAGATACTTTATGTAGATATAGAATATATAAAATTCTGTAGATTATAAAATACACTGCAATGCTTTATTGATAACACTAATATAAGAAACCTTTTAGTTCCACATATCGAAAATAACAGAAATGAGTTGTTACAATAATATAATATAATCAAGCACTAAAGAAGGGCCTCCACGGACTTTCATGCCTTCGCAGTGCAGGCAGATTCTCCCGCCACGGTTCGCTGAATGATATAGTGAGACGGGCACTTGCCACTGTCAACGTACCATCAGTTCTTGAACCGATTGGCATGGTCCGTGACGATGGTAAGCGCCCCGATGGCCTCACACTGATTCCCTGGGAGCGGGGAAAAGCTCTTGTATGGGACGCAACTTGCGTCGATACACTAGCTCCTTCTCGCCTCAGTGGAACAGTACAAGCGGCAGGAGCCGCGGCGGACGCAGCAGAAGAAGCCAAGCGGCGAAAATATACATCATTATCGACTGATTATATTTTCGTACCGCTTGGCTTCGAAACTTTTGGTCCGTGGGGTAAAAGCACGAAGTATTTTATAAAAAAATTAAATAAAATGTTGATTGACATCACTAGAGACAAGAACGCTGGCTGGTTCCTTGCGCAAAGGATTTCTATAGCAATCCAGCGTGGGAATGCAGCCAGCGTTCTTGGCTCCATACCACATGTAGATTGTTTAAATTTAGTTTAGATGTAAATACTCTTTTTTAGTTCTATTAGTGTTAATATGTGTAAATATTGTTTCTTATTATTTTAATAAATGCCAAAAAATCCATATATTTGGTGTTATCAAGCACTTGCACTAACAATTCTTTAAAAATAAGATTGCACTATTTATTTATTTTTGAACAGTAAAAAACATAAATAAACTAGGTCTTCGACTATTCTATGCTCTCTTTCTTAGTTAACCAGCAATCTCATTCTAAGACTGCAATAAACCTTCAGTTAAGGGAGGTTGTAAATCTTAACCAACCTCGCTTGGTTGGAAAATCCAAGTCGAGGTAAAATGAATGCAGAAATATTTGCCACACCTTGTGATGTAACCGCATTTATTTAAAAAACAACATTTTCACTTCATTTCACTTTATTTTCTTTTCCTTATGATATAAAAGATATATTATTATTATATGTTATAACATAATAACAGATTTATTCTTGTTTAAAACGTATTTAATTCCCTTTTAAATGAAAGCAGCTAATCAACATTGAAATGAATCTTTTCAGCCTACTTTTCTTCTGGATGTTTGCCAAAGAGAGAGTTTTACAGAGACATATTCATTTTATGTTACTTATTCTGATGTCATTCGATAAAAATGAGTTTATTTATGTACTTTAAAAAATATGTATTTAATAACAAAGAACTATACAAATCAAAGACATGTCCAATAAGGCTCTTTATTTAGCTTAAGAAACAATACAAGTTTGTGCGCACAAACTTGCATTATTTACATTGCCCGAAAACACAAACGCATATTTTAACTTTATAAAATCAAATTTACAAAATGTCTTACTGATTACGCACAGTATATTCAGTGCGACAATTGAAAAATGCGGCAAAACCATACATGTTATATGAAATATTTAAAAAGTTATACTTTTTTTTTTTTTGCAGTGTACTAAAAACTTTATTTATAAAGTTATACTATTTTATACAGTTTTAAATTACAACCAGAATACTCACAGCGTATATTTCAACAAAGAGATCTTGTAACTTCATTACAACGCACTTAGTAAGATCCATCTTGCTCAGCAAATTTATTCATGAGTTGTCAAGCTAAGGGAAAAGGGTCTCGGATTTATTGAGCGGTCAAGTTGGAGCTACAGGTTGTTTATGGTTGCCATAAAGTTGTTGACCAACTAAAGAGGTGAAATGTTTATTAGACGTTGTTGAGACTTCAGTTGTTCGGAGAAGATTGTGAAGCTTGGATTTGGGTTAGCGGATTTCAGTTATTTAGGTCTTTTGTTTAAAAACATTGAAATATTTGACGTTGAATTTATTTTTGTGGGTTTTTCTTTTGTTTATCTCTTTCACATTTCCAAGTTATTTATTATAAAGGAACTTACAAACAAGGACGAAAGTAGAAAAGTAAAACTTTACCTGCTTTTTGTTATTTCTTCTATTTAGCCTTGGTTCAAATGAAAAAGTAAGCTATTTTGCAGTCACTTAAGTTTTGCGAGAATGCACTTGCTGTTTCAGAGCTTTCAAGCGATCTAAGTGTACTTGATGTGATTAGTGTTTCCTCCCATTATCAAAAGCTAGATTGGATTTATTAGCGCACTAAAGTTTTGTATACATAAGCCTATATAACATGAATCGACTAAGACATATAATTAGACATATTCTTAGTAAAAAATATACATTAGAATATCCCCTCAACAAGAGACCGTCAACGAGCGTTTGTTTCTGTGTCAAGGGGTGGCGCTGCAGTCGCTCGTAACAACATAAAACGAAGATGTAAAAAAAACATCCGGACTGCTTTTGTATTCGTTCGTTTCAGTTTCAGACGTTTCGTTATTTTAGACCTGGAATTGTGTATATTTTGTATAGCAATACTTACGACATGTGAGAAAGATTTCATTTATGTAATTACTTCTTTCTAGTTAAGTAAGGCAGGTTAAACCATGTCAGATCCCTCAAGGGCGGATAGGAAACTCTTGAGACCAGAAAAAATGACTCTCATACGAAATGGATTTTCTTTGGTAACTCGGAAGTATCTGTTACATTTTGGTTGCCTATTAATTTAAAACGACTTATGCGAAATCTTGAATAGTGCATTCCATGTAGAAACAACGATAGTTAGCTGAGATTTCAATACGTTTTTTTTCAATACATTCGTTTTCATGGCCCAAACCCTGAAATGGAATGTAAAACTATAAAAGCAAACAAACTTTTTTAGTAAAATACACATTCGAATACGTATTTTCCCACTTTTCCCTCAAAATGTCAGATATTATCACAGTCGTTTGATTTGCCTACGAGCCCGATTCAATTTGCCAGTAAGGATAGACACGTCAAGGGATACGTCGTATTTAACGAACCGTGATCGGAAGGGTGTTTGCGACATCGATATGTAGGTATCGAGGTGAGAATGATACCTAGGTGTCTCTAGAGAGGTGTGGAATTCCTGAATATAATTTAGAAAAGATAAAGTAACATTCAAACTTTTATATATTAACTAGCTGTGCGCGCGACTTCGTCCGCGTGGAATAGTTATTTTGGGCATCGTATTTATTTTTACAAACTACCTTTTCAGCGTTATAAATTTAGCTGTTACCCACGACTTAAACCGTTTTTGTAGCTCATGCAACGGAAGTCCTCAAAGATGAATAATTTTCCCCGTTTTTTCCAGATTTTCCATTCGTTCTTCGCTCCTATTAGTTGCAGCGTGAAGTAATATAGCCTAAAGCCTTCTTCGATAAATGGTCTGTTCAACGCAAAAAGAATTTCTCATTTCGCACCAGTAGTTCCTGAGATTAGCGCGTTCAAACAAACCAACTCTTCAGCTATATGATATTAGTATAGAAGTGTAGATTTACTAGTGCTTTAACACCTTCGCTGCCGGCCTGATTATGAGGGTAGCTTAAGAAAATCCGATATGTTTTTTTTTTCATAATATGCATTGGGCACATACCTTAAGCATATTACAAAACATGCTTGAATAGTATTATTATGATTTACTATCAAAAATACAAAATCCCGCATATATGTGGGCCCGGCACTGGGGTTGATAATTTCAATCCCTGTGCCGGGTCCGCAAATTAGCGGAGTGGTTTATTTTATGAATAATCGTATATTTAGGTAGTTTGGACACGAGATTACTTAACCTACTTAAATTATAATGCTCCCGTGAAGAATAGCAGGAGTTTTACACATAATTAGCTTAGAAAAATAGAGTAAAAGTCGAAATAAAATTTGAAATAACAAAAACAGTTGAACAAAAAAGCTTCTTCTACAGCTTCAAACATAAAATAAACCTTCTAAAAAAATCTAATGCTTCTTACTATATATCTTATAAGTAATCAACAGCTTTGGCATCTAAATAAATCTAGATAGACAAATAGAATTAGTCAAAACACTCAAACTTAGTGAAATCGTGTTCAATTAGTCCGCCTGTCATTGTCCATGAAGCAGATTCTTCTTCAGATGATGGTGGTGGTGGTGGTGGTGATCTTTCTGGTGCTTGTAATGATTCAAATGATGATTTTCTACGTGTACGTTGCGACGCCAATTGTACATCCATAGCCGCAATTTTCCTTATATCCTGCTGCTCGATTTGCTCTTCATCATCATCCGATGACATATCCTCAAACTGGAAGTCACAATCAGAGTCGTTTTCTAAAAGCTGCTCTTCAATATCACTATCTGTAACATTATAAACTGGCGCTATTTTCGTTCGTTTAGGCCGCGAGGGGCCCGGTTGATCACTCATAATTGAACGCTAATCTCATTAAAATAAAACTCAATTTTCAAAAACCAACACTTGTACAACAATTTTGAAACATTCGAGCGTAATGCCGACCTATAAACGTGTTGCCAAGCGCAGTGCCGGGCGAGTACTAAAGCATACAAACTGAGCGGCGCTACTCCGCTAATATGCGGGGATGGCCTCCCGCGCTCACCCCGCACTCCGCGAATATTATGCGGGGTCGGCAGCGAAGTTGTTAATGAGATTTTTGTTGTGTTACGAACGTTTAGCGATAAGGTCACCAGTTGTTGTATTACTTTAAAGTTTTTTGTGTTTTTGTTGTTTTTTTCTTAATGTACATTATGTATGTTGCAATAATTGTTGTCGATGTCGATCGACTACTGGGTAAAGGCTATCTTCCCTAGGTGACACGCAACAGCAATTATTTGTTATAAAAAAAAAACAATTTTCTGAATCTGTGTATATTTTGACTAAAGACGAAAGATGTTCTTAAGGACAAAGTTGTGAAATGTTATATTATGTTATAACGTCATTTTTTTAAACCTGTTTTTTTATTAAACTCGTAAGAAGTAGCTCATAAGTATAAATGGATAGAAGAATTCTATAAAGACAGTGCATCAAATATTATAACACGAGAATGTGAGTTTTGACTGTAAATTCTGAACAATGCAATCATCTTGTGTACCCCAGAGTGCCATATTATTTGATATAGTCTGGTTGAGATAAAAACTGACCATCATACTGAAATCATAGCTTTAGGGAGAGTGAACTTATAGTTTGTAGTTTAATTTAAACTTGCTTTTGGATTGGAATTATAAATGACAGATTACAAAATAAATTAAAATTTTAGTAATCAAATCTTTTCTACCGTGTAGAATACTAAACTAAATAAAATAAAAGGGAAATAAAATAAAAGTCCAAACGAAAGCACCACTCATAAAATTGCTACTTTTCATTTTGAAATCTCTCAAATAAAGGAGATACTTTCGTTGAAATAGAGACTTTGTGAAATGAACCTTGCCCTTTAACTGCGAGGATTTTATTTGAAAAGGGTATAACTAATCGGTAAGCCAAATTCGTCTTATTGCCATGGTTTGCTCATTCTTAAAACAAATTGTTAACTTTCCTCAAACATATTTTATTAATTAAACAAAAGATAGAGGTACATGTTTGTCACTGTTAAAAGGTAAAATAACTGTAGATATCATTTACAAAAATAAGAAGCTGTGTATTAGACAGTAGTTTTATAATATTTTCTTATAATCGTAACTATGTACTCATTACTAATGATTCCTCTGATTAAAATTTGTTTGTTAGGGAAGTGTTTTATGAGATGATACATCTTTGCTGACCAATTATATAAACAGCAAACCAACCAACAGCATCCCATTTAAAAGGGATTTTGCTAGCACTCCTCTATTTTAATCAAGGATGTATTGTGGCTATATTTCATAGAGTAATACAGAGTTTCTGACATAAAATTGGTTGTCTGTTGCAAACAGTGCGTTCAATATGCTAGTGGTGAAATTGAATAGGAAACGAGATTTTGCGCAGATGGTGGATGGGCCATTTTGTACTCATACATTTGTAGTTTCTTATATTCTCAAACGGTCAAGTACAGAATTGGCAAAAAAAACACCAATTTAGTATCTAGCAAGTCTAATAAGACAATTTTTCATTATGTAAATTTTAATGTGTCCAAAAAGTATTGACATGTATGTATGCTCGTATCGTCACGGTTTTCATACCGCCCGATCTTAAGGGCCTCTGTCTTGGCTTAACGACATGATAGATCTATGAAGTATCACAAAACTGTATAGAATTAAATTTAAAGAACCTTAAAATTATCTCAAAAACATATATTGAGGCTCGTATCTAAATATATAAAACTCAAAGGTGACTGACTGACTGATATAGTGATCTATCAACGCACAGCCCAAACTACTGGACGGATTGGGCTGAAATTTGGAATGAGGGTAGATATTATGGCGTAGGCATCCGCTAAAAAAGGATTTTTAGAAATGCCACTTTTAAAGGGGTTAAATAGGGTATGCAAGTTTAATTCTTAATGCGAGCGAGGCCGCGAGCATCCACTAGACATTAATAAAGCTTTTTATCCCACTCTATCACTATCGAACTCAGTACGCACCACATACATACATTCATACACACACACATATACACACACACACACATACATCACATCATGTGGCAGGTGGTGAAGCCATCGGTCGGCGAAGTGTCGAGCGAATGAACCATGAAATGGAATCATAAAATATTTATCGGGCCCACCAAAGACAAAATAACTGAAAGAAACTACTAAAAAACAATTAAATACTTCATCATCAGCAACTTTTCTTGTAATAATGCTGGGTGTAACATTTTCTTTGTAGTAAATGTATAACTCATGTCCTTTTCAAAAGGCTATACCTACGAATAATGACGTAATGTAGTATGCAGATTTAAATACATGAAAAATACCAGTGCTAGGGGTAACTGCCATTTATATCGGCAACAACGGAATGAATAACCAATATTCAGTAGGTAAGACTGGATTTTACATTATTTGTGAGCGAAATCCCTAACAACCACTCTCAGTAATGCTCACGTCAGGCACGGGGTCTGTTCTCTTAACGTGTTCTCACTACCATGGTTTTTTATCAATTAACATTTAGTTAGTTATTCTCGTGAAACACGTAGGTTTCGTGAGCGCTAGTCGCTATAAATTAAAAATAGAAGAGGGAAGATGATTGGCCACCTAATATGACACTACGGAAATCTAGGAGCACTACGAGGAACAGGAAGGCAGGTATCATTTTGAATAAAAAAAAAATATTCCGGAACAGTGCATACAGCGCCATCTAGCCCCACATTAAGCAAACGCTTGTGTCGTCAGTAATAGTTTACGCATAGAATACATATATACTTTTCTTTTGTAAATACATAGGTACTTATAATACATAAAAATGACCAGACCCAACACAAGTAAGTAAAGATTTTAAAAAATCATAATTACTTGTGTCGTGCGGGAATCGAACCTGCAACCCTAGGTACAATGTATAAGGAGGTCATGGTTTTGGCGGAAGATCGGGAAGGATGGCGCATGCAAGAGCCTGGCCTTCAAAATATTTTGTGATCATGATGAATCGGTATAAAAATATCAAAATTTACTGTTGTGTAGGGTTTAAGGTTTATATTATATACTGAAAATATTCAATCATAAAAACACTCTTAATAACATTTTGGCTTATGTGTGTCGTATTGCATACAATTTCAGGTGTCCTTTTGGTATAATGCTTGGCACAAAGAACGAAAAACATTTTTTCAGGCTTTCATGTACAGATTGGAGAGGCGGCTGAAATCTGAAACGTACGAGTTTTACGTTCTGTTGAGATTGAGTAATTGTGAATTGTTATTTACACTCGAACTTTTAAAAGTTCAAGATGAACTTCTCTTCTCTTGAGTCGTATTTTCTCGTGACTGAGGGTCGTGACTACTCCGCGGAATTAATTCGCTAACGGAGTCCTCTTGGGCAGATAAATCGTGGTGGGCGCCTAGGTTCATCCATGGAAGCCACATGTCCTCGGATATCGAGGTCCTCAAACATGTCGGTTTCCTCACGAGGTTTTCCTTCACCGCTAAGAGAGTGCACATCTACACTTAACATTAAAATATTAAAAATACAAGTCACTGGTGTAGGGCCGAACCCGAACCAGGGTGCGTCTGAACGAAAAACAGACATTGGAGCCGCTGAGCTACACTCGCTTTTAACAAGATGAACTTCAATAAGCTTAAAGTTTTCATTACAACGATGCTGGTGGACTTTGTAGTAACGAAATTCAGTTTTTAAAACTAATCTTAAAAAAGATTTGCCTGAAAGAGTCGTTTTAACGAATATTCTGTTTTAACGAATTGTCCTTCAGTTGTGGCACTTGAATAAGTTTTTTTTAATATTTGTATTATCGTATCTACCTTATTTCATGTTTTGGATAACATTATTTACTTATTATATGTATATATAATAAACTAGCTGATGCGCGCGACTTCGTCCGCGTGGAATAGTTATTACCATAAAAACGGTTCTAGTGAGTTAACCTTAAAACATAGACAAATACTGTTGCGAACATTTTGTTAGATTATTTCAAGAGAAATAATTCTTTGATACACATTTTTTTGATATCTTGAACCATTTTCGCAGCGCATGCAACGGAAGCCCTCAAAGATGAGTAATTTTCCCCGTTTTTTCCACATTTTCTATTGTTTCTTCGCTCTTATTAGTTGCAGCGTGATGTTATATAGCCTAAAGCCTTCCTTGATAAATGGTCTATCCAACACAAAAAAAAAAAAAATTCGCACCAGTAGTTCCTGAGATTAGCGCGTTCAAAAAAACAAATATATAAACAAACAAACAAACTCTTCAGCTTTATAATATTAGGATAGATAAATAATTTATCGTCAATTCTTCAGTCTGTATTATCTACGTATGGGCAGACATTGAGCCATTTCAGTCTATATAATACCTAAATAAAACACTTTCACCTCAAATATAAAACATGACACGCAATATAGAAAGGTCACGTGAAGGTGTCCGATTGATAACATTGACGGGTTAAAAACTACGGTACTTGTTTTAGTCAAAATGTGTGTGTAAGGATTCCGTTACACTTTTTATTACTTTCTCGATACTGGTATCTTAAGGGCCTCTGTCTTGCCTTAGAAAGTTAAAAGGCAACATCTGGGCAGCTGAACTGAACAGCGCAAGACAGGGAGTATTGGCATAAGAGGGAGGAGGCCAATACCCTGCAGTGGGTCCCATAGGCTAATGATGATGATGAAGGGCTTGAATTGCCTTAACGACTGCCGTACCAAGAGTATCAGCCGGATAATACAATTAAACATCTTGTCCAAATCACAGCAGCGCCTAAAAAAGGATGGCCACTTTTTCAAAGTGTGAATAAAATTAAGGTTTACTAGCTAGGTATTAGTTCTTTTTTCTAATTAAAATATTAGAAGGTATCGTTTATCCGTAAAATACAGGTAAAATAACTTTAAGGCATTTGAAAACTGACACCAGAGATGGACTTACTACAACTTAACATTAGTGCGTATATGTCCACGAGCGATCAATATAATAAGGCTGTAGTAACGATCGATTTCAGCAGTCGTTTTACTAATTAGTTAACCTTGAAACTTGACGACCGATAGCTGATTAATAATTTGTTACGCCCGAATTTGTGAACGTACAAACTGTTTTATTACACGGGGTTGGAAAATTATACGTCTTGTCGACTGAACAAGTTTTCATTCGAGTAGAATTTGTATCTTAATGAATTTCATCGTTAGTTGTGACGTTAGACGTGAGTTATCTAGACACGATTAACTGCTTTTTCTCGTAACATATCAATTTTCTCTATTCTGTTTCACCGTTTTCTTATGCTTTAGCGTAATAGTTACCATTTCTAAACTTTAGTGTTTTGCGCATGTTCATTAATTTAAAATGCCCAGAACTTGTAACAATGGCTATAATATTTTATGTATTTATAGCTATTATATATATATTTTATTTTATATATGGGATAGGTTTACGTTTAAATACAGCCTGCCTGATGAAGCATTGCTGCCACCTAGGGTGTAACATGCTTACCTAGAAGACACCTATCAACTGTAGATTTGAAGACCGACTGGATTGTTCGCGGTTCCCAGGAAACAGCTTCTGGTGAAGTGTCCAAAGCTTTGCCGTCCGTACAATAAACGTAGAGGCTTATAACTGATATGATCAAAAAAAGAAGTCTATAATCTTCATAATGCATGTATTACCTACATTATTTTTGAGAATAATCTTTTATTTTTCATATCTACTTGGATGATAATTTTATTGGGTCCAAAGACCACTAAACTCGTCTTGCTTTCACGTTGAAATACATCAAATAGGTTATGTGCCATAAAATATGTGACAATCCGGGAACATAGTGTCTGCCAGTGGATGAATTATTCACGTTGACATTTACGGATGTAACAATTGAGACTTTAGGATTTTATCAGGTGCAGCATACTGATAAATAAAAAGACTCATACCCATTTTCGTTTCAACAATTATTCAGATAGAAGTTGTGTTATCTTGTTTAACGTTAGCTGCTGACCAATAAATATTAATAGATGCACTGGAAATGTTACAATACCGAATTACAAAACCTTCATAGTAGTTTTCTGATCTTATTTTCGGTTACTAAGCTTCCTTTACATTGTTAAATTTTATTGAGTTTTTAATCTACATAATTACATAATTTTGTATGAAATTGATATTTTTAGAAAAGCTACTTCAACAAACCGGGAAATTTTAAGGTCAAAATAAAATATTTTAGTAAGAAAATAACCATCTTTTGTAGTCAAATAAAAATCTGTCCCATTTTTGACGTAGTTGAGGTTTGCATTAGACAACAGCCAGTTCGATATTAAACAATACTGTATTCTTGCTTTATTTTTAAGTGTAAGAAATCTTTGAATATGTCACAAAAAAATAAATTTGTCAAACTAATTCAAGACTCAAAGGCAACCTTCCCCAGCACTATGCTTCTCGCATTCATGCAGAGCGAACGTGACGCGACAGAATAATGGATTGCCGGCGCTGAATCTCAATAGATATTTGACACTAATGCTTGAATCATAGTGTCATAACCTACCTATTCAATTTCATTCTAGACTAGTGGACGCCCGTGGCTTTGCTCGCATTATTTTAGGATAAAAAGTAGCCTATGACACTCCTAAGACCTCACACTACCAGTGTTGCCAACAAGTCGGGACCTGGTGTCGCCCATTTACAGAGCTTGAGTAGCCTAAAGTAGCCGAATTTGAAATGAATAAATAAATAAATATCCTGGGACATTGCACACAGCGCCATCTAGCCCCACACTAAGCAAACGCTTGTGTCGTGGTGCAAATGAGGTTGCCTAAAGTAGGCCATACGCCGAAACTAAAATAAAAACAGTTTTTTAACAATTTATTTATTTATATACACTCCGATTCTGCTTCATCTGCTGCGAGCAATAGCAAAGCTACCAGAATAACTTCGCCGTCGTCAACATTTACTGTGGATGCTGTGCTAGTGCTGGCGCAAGCTCCGCTGGAATCATACATTTTTCTTCCTGCATGTAAACTTATCAAATGATTGCTTGGTTCAAAGTTGTTGCAGCAAATGCTTCTGACATTCATATGTGTAAGAATTCTTGATCAGCATGTCGTTTTGTATTTTTATAATACGTATAATTACAATGGTTATCAACAGCCAAGCAAATACTTTATCTTGGTTGGATCATAAATTTGGTTACGTAATAGATACGACAAATACGGGCAAACACAAAAACGAAGGGCGAAGGGTGTTGCCATCTTTTTATCTTGATTTTCCTACACTTTTTGCTATTGCGTGGGTATATTTTTTTTTTTTGTTTGGGATCATTTGTGTTGAGATTCGATCATTTAACTAAAAGAACTTTTCATCTTTTTCGAGTAGCCTAAAAGGCGACCAGTCGCCTTTAAGGTTTTTTTGTCACCGATTTCCAATCCGAGTAGCCTAAATGGCAAAAAATCGCCTTCGTTGGCAACACTGCACACTACTTACATACCAAAAAACATGATGATCCGTTCAGTCGTTTTTGCGTTATGAGTGTTTATAATAATAATAATAAAATATTTCGGGACATTGCACACAGCGCCATCTAGCCCCACACTAAGCAAACGCTTGTGTCGTGGGTACTAGATAACGGATATAATACTTATATACTTTTCTTTTGTAAATACATACTTATTATACCTACATACAAACAACCAGACTCAACACAAGAAATTATACCTTTTTAAAATGCATAAATACTTGTGTCAGGCGGGAATCGAACCCGCAACCCCTAGATTAGAGGGCAGAGCCACTACCAACTAAGCTAACAGGCCAGTCATTTTTTTATATTAACACATAAACAGACAAAAAAATTAATAACTAGTGAAACGTACCCAATTTTTTATGTTCAAATGTTTGACCCCCTTCAGCTTTATTATGTACTCGTATATGTCTAGGTATATATACTTAATGAAAAAGGTTAACTTGTTAGGTAAATGTGAGTTTTAAAACAAGGATGTAAATTAAAATGATAATCAAAGTTTTAGATCATTTAACATGGATGTGATTCTTTTTTCAAATGCTGCATACTTATATATACATAAATATATTTTTGAATAGTACATGTCCTTGATACAATTTTATATACATATGTTACTGTAAAAGCCCGAACTGCGGTTATTCCTGGGATATACCGCTAAATCCTGAGATATTATTACCAAGTCTCAATGGTAAAAGTCCACCAGAATTTACTGGTAAATTTTAGTAATTACCAAGTTCAAGCTTTTACACTAACATATATCTCTTATTATAATGTAACGTTAACGTAAACGTTTGGTTAAATTTGTATACCTATTATGAGTAACATTAAAATGAGTAAAACATATAATTTAATAGGTCTTTACATATGAAATTGCCGTTTTTTCTTACATTTTAATCTGTTTGTAACTTTTACGTACAGCATTTTTTTTCCAAATACAACTTTTATTGTATCAATTGTTGAATTATGTACCTTTTAGATAAAAAAAAATGTATTACTAGTGCATATTACTTATAGGGAAGTCATTGAAAACACCTCTTTCAATGTGTCGTCGGTTTCACTACTTTAACTAGGTATATTTTTATCATATACTCTGTTTTTGAGAAATTGATATACGCAGTGCATAGTTTTTTTTCTATCTAGGTAACTATAGTTATCAATTGCATCTAAATCTGTTCAGACATTTCCATACAAACATTAAAAATGTTTATGATTATAAATGTTGAAGACATATTCTGACAGCACAAGTGGCGCCATCAGCCGCTCAGTCTGAAGTGTATGGAAATGAGTGTGGATTTTCGCGCCTGGCAGTTAGTAGACCGTAGCCTAATGGTTAAGGCGTTCCGGACGGTGATCGGAAATACGCAGGTTCGAATCCTGCCGGTCGTGATTATTTTCGCTCATTTTCCAATAAAAGTTTAATTAAAAATGTTTGTATGGAAATATCATTTTTCTCAATTTCGTCATACAAATCGGCAATTTCATAGGTAAAGACCTTATTCCACATTGTAACAAAGCTATACTTATCACATAAAGCTATTTGATACCTATTTCGAACAATATAAATGTGAAGCCTTAGAAGTACCTACTTGAAGTTTTAATTTCCAAAGGAAGCGGCAGCTCTGTAATCAAACCGTTTGATAGGAATGTAATTAATTTAAAAGTGTAGTCTTTATAAAAAATGTGCAGATATGCTAATTATTTTATTAACAATGCAAATACCTATATGCTTAATGTGTTATTTAAAACTTTGAGTTCAAAAATTTTAAATTGACGTATTGACTATATTTTTTTATTAATAAGTTAAAATTACTTTTTAATTAACAGACCTAGGATTTTTAAAATGAAAAAGAAAACAATTAAATAAAAGAAACAAGAAACATACGAAAATAATTTCATATTTTGAATCCTCTTAGTTAAAAGAGTATCAATAAGTAGATTTAATTACATTTTAAATTAAATAAATAAATAACACAAAATCACATTATACTACATTACATTCAATTCAAATCAAATTAAAAATTAATATGTGCATTGTTCAGATGTTCATTAATATCTATTGTAATGCACTTCTCTCGCTCGCTGCAATGCTTTGACCTTATTTCATTTTCTTGGAATCTCGATAAATATCAATCATTTATTGGCTTTTAACACAGCGTTTGTTAGATTGTATTGCATTTAATTGAATGTTTAATATGACAATAATGACCGGCTAATCCGTTTAAATGCTACAATACCACATACAGGTATCCAAGAACCAACACAAGCATGGTAAACTGACAAACCCGATTTTTGTTTTTTAACCCGAAGTTTAAAAACCAATAAAACAATACCTCCTACATATATAGGTATAACATGTTACAGAACCCATTCAAGCAGATTTTGTAATTTAAAAGCCCGTTGTAGTTACAAAGCTAAACATATAATTTAATCTGTCATTTTCATCCTAAGCTGGCATGCTTAGTTCTACACAAAAACGGTGAAAGAAAAACTAAACCCTAAAAAAAGGACGACAAATTCTTCTTTAAACCCATTTAAATATTTTTTCAGCTTAGCAGCGGTATCTTGGTACCACCAGTAACTTTAATTTTCTGACTAAATGTAAATACTTATTTGTGGAACTTTTGAAATTTCTGTCGGAAGCAAAATTGCTAGATGTCCTGAAATTTGACTTAGCAGAATACATTAAACGTATGTAGGTTATCTTGATTTAATTTGTGTGAAATTTGGTTAATCTTGGATAAGCTAGATGTGTTTGGGACGCGACTGTTAATTTGGTTTGAATCGGTTCAGTTTGGTTTATCAAAATTGTATGTCGTATAAAGGAAATACGAATTATACTCGCTGAAGAAAATTATGTTTATATTAAGAGAGTAGAATTTGATGGTATTTATCTAAAGCCTGATTTAACAGCGAATCTTAAGTACATATTAAAATTTGTTTTGTACGCATTTAGGACTACCGTCTTTAAGTTTTGTAAATGCGTTCAAAAACATTGTGGCAGTGGGTGTCAGCTTACTAACAAAATGAATAGTATTTAACATTGTAAATTCAAACTAGAATCACAAGTTATTAACATCGGTCAAAGAAAATGAGTGTACAATATTAGGTACTTTACTAGAACCACACGTGTTAGTGTGAGGAATGAAAATGTAACAAATCTTGACTTTACGAGCGTATTATGTAAATTTACAGCTCGCAAGTGCTTTGAAAAATTTATAACTCCAGATTTATTTTACGATTTTTTGTACCTTGTAAAATTTAGTTTTATTGTGGATCAATTCTGTATGATGCTGTTTTTCAACGGATTTACCAATAATATCAATCAATCAATCAATCAATATAACTTTATTGTACACCAGAAAACAAAATACAGAAACAATTTATAGTAAAATTACTTAATCTAGGTACATTGGGCGGCCTTATCGCGTAGAGCGATCTCTTCCAGGCAAAATAATATATCTGAGTTTACCAAATCTGATTGTCAAAATTTCGTTTCGTTTATTCTTATATCGAATACGCAAGTATGTAAAAGTCATTCACAAACCTTACAATAGATAACCTCAAAAATAAGCGAACCCCTCAAAATTTCTATACAAAAAGATTTCCCAACTATTTCTTCCGGCCAACAGATATTTCCTTTCCATGAAACTGTTCTTTATTTTCCAAACAACGTCCATGTCACTAACCTATTGACTTGAAAAACTATCCAGCAAACTAACATAATTTGACATGGGTCGCTCTATTGAAGAAACTTGCTTTACTAAATTGAACCTTAATGAGATACTAGACGGTATGAAATTAAATAGCGATGTGCTCGTAGGAAAATTTTCTACAACGTTATCGTGAACTCTACGACCTTTGATGTCGAAGTTGGAAGGTATCATAACTGAATGAAGTACAGTAAAATTTAACTAGCAGTGAACAGAGGGTTAGTTCTACTTCTCTAGAGTTATGAGGTCCTGGTATCTCTTTCTATATGAGATAGAATTTTTACTCAGACAATACATTTTGTACGAGAATTGTGATTAGAAAAAAAAATGTAGGATTTATATACTATCAAAGTGAGAATCAATAAAGAAACTTACTAACAAACACATTTAACTGTTTGATACCCGCGGTTTCCTTCATGTTTTTTTGGAATAAGAAGTTATCTTCTAATCTAACCTTTCTCTAATTCCGAATACCAAAAAAAGCTGCACTATGATAAGGAATAATAAAAACCGGCCAAGTGCGAGTCGGACTCGCGCACCGAGGGTTCCGTACAAACCTGCAAGGTTAAATATTTTGTGATGTAACTAAAAATTTATGGTTTTCGTAATTTTTCCTTTATCTATGCTATAAGAAGTTGCTTCGTACCAAATTTCAAGATTCTGAGTTCACGGGAAGCACCCTGTAGGTTTTGATTCCCTTGCAGGTGTCGAAAATTTGCGGCATAAATGGCTGTATCTTTTGATTGCGTTGGCTTAGAAGTTTGATTTTTTCACAGCTTCAAGGGACAGTAGACTTGAGTAATTGATATAAATTTCAGCTTCATACCTCTACGCGTTCCTGAGAAAAAGGGTCTTGACAGACGGACGGACGGACGGACAGACGGACAACAAAGTGATCCTATAAGGGTTCCGTTTTTTCCTTTTGAGGTACGGAACCCTAAAAATGAAACACTTTTGTTTTATACAATGTTATATACTTGTATTTATATTGTGTGTAAATTAAGTCACATTTATGTAAATTTGTATATTGAGTTACATTACGTTACCTCGATAAAACATAACAACCGGTCTCACATAAAAAGTTATTAAATCATCCCAAAATGAAAATAAATGTTGTTCTTGCCGCTTCCGGTCTAGTACGCCGGGTTCGCACAACATTCACACGAAAATTACCACGTCTAATAATGAAAAGGAATAAATTACTGTCTGTGCGCAAAATGTTAAAATCACTGCTTAAAAAGGCTTATTTTGTAATCATTTTTTATTTATATATACATTATATATATTATTATTTATTTTTTTATATTATACACTAGCTGTGCCAGCAAGTGTGACTTTGTCCGCGTGGGATAGTTATTTTGGGCATCATATTTATTATGCAAACAACCTCTTCAGTTTTTGTAAAATTATAGCTGTTACCCACGACTTAAACCGTTTTCGCATCGCCACGCAACAGAAGCCCTCAAAGATGAATATTTTCCCCGTTTTTTCACATTTTCCATTGTTTCTTCGCTCATATTAGTTGCAGCGTGATGTTATAGCCTAAAGCCTTCCTCGATAAATGGTCTATTTAACACAAAAAGATTTTTTCAAATCGCACCAATAGTTACTGAGATTAGCGCGTTCAAACAAACAACCAAACAAACAAACTCTTCAGCTTTATAATATAAAGAACAGAGTATAGAAATAATATATAATATAGTATAGAATATATAGATTGAGTCTGGATTACATTGATTATACATGTATCTCCATCTCATGTAATTTTTCCCTGACTAACGTCAATATTAAGTTGCAAGATTCGAACCTACTACCAATGTTAATATTAGATACTATTGTAAGGGATTGTCATACAGTAAGCCTTAAAGTTTTTAATTGTGAATTTTAACACAAAAAAGCCAGCATATTAGCTTTCCTGTAAGATCTTTTCGTGTAAACTTATAGCACTAGTAAAAGATTCTAATGTTTTGGTGTTGGTTTTACATCAATACTAAAGAGTGTATCTAACTTTCTGTACTTTTATTATCTTCGTCATTTATTATATAGTATATTTATGTATCGATTAATATACTATATAATATTCTTATACAAATAATTATTTCTAAATTTAATTTAATATCGTTATGATAACTTTAATGATATTTAAAAGAATTGATTGTGAGAAGATTTCAAAACTTTTGTCTGTATTACAAAGAAAATGATGATCTTCGCAGAAATATGTAATGAATTTTTTATAAATTAAAAATAGACTTTGGGTTAAAACTAGACCTAAATTTGTTCTCGCATTACCACGAGTAATACCACGTGGCGCCACTAGCGACTCAATAAAGATTAAAATATTGCAAGCATTAATTTAACGCGTCGCCTCACCTGGCGGCGTGGGCGGTAATGTACTAAAACAATATTAATTGTAATAACTCCGTTTGTTTACAGCCTACATTTCCGCCTTAACTGTGACTGTATTAAACAAGGCGTGAGTCATTTCGTTACATGAATTAATTGCAACTGATTTATTTTACCTAGTCAGTAAAGTTGTACTTTTGCAGGGCGTGAGTAAAAACTGTTTAGTTTTTTTTTTATAAGGAATGGGTTTGCACTTGACCGTAATTCGCCTGATGGTAAGCAATCATTGCGGTCTAGGATGGAACGTGCTTATCCAGATACCTTCAAATACTCAAATTAAACTTTTATCAGTCCATATACTGTGTCCGCGATTAGAGATTAAATTGATAGTAAATAATTTAATTCTCAGAGTATCAAGATACAAATGCAATACAAAGCATGTTTACTTATTCACTTTTTTGATATGCTAAAGTAAAACCGAGCGGTAGCGAGTGTGGCTCGGGCGGTTTAAGCGTCTGCTTTTCATCCTGACGCATCATGGTTTGAATCTGGCCCTAACCTAATTACTGGTTTTTCAAATTATATGAAGATTTGGACTTGCTAAGCGGGTAAGGAAAACATCGTGAGAAAACCTACTGTCCGACCGACTGGGGACCACATGTCTCTTCCGTGGAAGGATCTGGGCGCCCACTACTGCCTATCTGCCCAAGAGAACTCCCCTAACGAATTTACATTCTGCGGGGGAGTCACGACCCGCAGTCATGAGGAGATATGACTCATAGAGAGAAATTTATACCATATAGTGACTTAAAACGTGTATTTTTTTATGAATTAAACAATTTTGAATTTTAATTCGAAATATTTTTTTTTAATTATAATTTGAAAGTGATTTTTATGTTTCTCTTTATATAGCTTATCTTATTTTTTTCTCAGTTATATGTAGTGATATTATTTATCGTGGACACGTGAAATCATGGAGCGAGTTTTAGTATGATAATGCTAACACATCTAATATACATGCAAATCTATAGTCAGAGTGTTGTGTACTTTACTAATTAAGTTACTTACTTGTTTAACTTGTGCCGTCTTGATTAATTCAAGTCACTCGTTCGTAATTGGATAATTACACCTAATGTACTTCTATTTTAAGGATGAATTTAATTACCTTAATCCTTTAAAAGTATATAGTATACGACAAAGTTACTACTTGTCAATTTATACGGTTTTTATGTGACTAACGCGATTATAACCTTATAATATTCTTTTATATATTATCTGTACAGAATAATAAAGCTAAGGAGGGTCAAATGTTTTAATTTATTTACATAGAAATCGATTCTAGAACTCGTATCAGCCGTTTTTAGAATCCCAGTCTATCTGTGTATTTGGTTGAACATCACACAAAAATAGCTCAACGGATCTTTATGGCTTTTGGTATGTAGGTAGTATGAGATCTTAAGAGTGACATAGATTTCTTTTGTTCAGAAAAAATGCAAGCGAAGTCGCGATTGTCAACAAGTTTATATTAGCAAAATTTAACCTGGTAACAAAGGTCAGATACAGGCAAGAAGAATCTCATTTATCACAATAAGACTGGCTCCCAAACTGAAAGATGCGAATTAGGGGCCTGTTTAGCATTCTCACCACGTCTTGGAACCTTATTTGATTTGACAATATAAGTTTTCTTTGAATAGACACCAAATAAAAAGCGTACGTGAATCGTCGAAGATAAAGTGCTTGCAAAATATTGATGGCATATAAATTAATTTATTGTCTTGTCTATTTTATATTAACTTTTCTATATAACAATAAAAAAATTGACTGAACATAATATGAATTTTAATAAAAAAACTTGCCATTGTATATGGAGTTTGTAACGCCCGTAGCTCAGTTAGCGGAGGCAATCGCATGTGATTACCAATGTTAAGCAAAGGTCAACGCGGTCAGTCCTTGGATGGGTGACCGAAAAGTGGCATTACATTTTGAGCTCTTC
The DNA here is from genome assembly GCA_927399415.1 of Macaria notata. Lineage (NCBI taxonomy): Eukaryota > Metazoa > Arthropoda > Insecta > Lepidoptera > Geometridae > Macaria > Macaria notata. The sequence continues at coordinate 4,327,255 of OV656737.1, forward strand.
CGTGGGTCGGTTGACATGTTAAATTGTAGGTCCCGGCTGTTTGTCAAGTACGGCAGTCGTCAAGCCATGTCGACACCAGAGTTGCCGACTCTCATTCGATAAGAAGACGAAGAGTTTGGAATAAAAATCAACAACTTATCAAAAGCTTGCATTAATTGGGTACTATTGTTTAAGCTATTATTAAAATACTATTAAATGTAAGTTTAAAAACGAAATAAATATTATTATTTATCTGTCATCTGAAACCTACCCGCAATGCAGTAAAGCCTAATCGGATGCTGAACTATTTAATATTTATTAGTAAGCGCTTCTGTCGACTGTTCGTGCCGAAAATAATAAAGCTTTTCCTTTACTTGTTACTTCCTGACTTATACCACTTGATCGTTTTATTACGATATAAAAGATTTTGTAGCGGAAATATAAATAGGTTATTGCATTGATAGTAATAAAATTAGGAAAAAAACTGGCTGAATATTCTAGCAATATTTTTTATCGATCAATAGTTTTATTCATTTTTTGCTTTTCAAATTAGATTGATTTTGGCGACGATCATTATTGTAATATTATTGGTATGGAATTTAACACAATCTACTAGTTTAAACTTGTGGTTTCGTGTGCATAGTTTCGGTATAAAAGTAGCCTTAGCGTTAGGACACTTTACTATCACCATACCAACTCATTTACATTAATGGTATAAAAATCTAATTTTGATAGAAAATTCTGGGAGTTTTCACACTATCTATTCATTATATTAGGTACCTATTTAGCGAAGTTTTACTCAAATAACTGATAAAAGTAATCAGTCTAACATTTAATAAGTATTTGTGCCCTCTTATATTATGCTCACAATACAAAAACAATTACTCTTTACACTTATGGTTCAAAATTCATCAACAAAAATGTGTGCGTGAGTGATTAGTCGATTATTAGTGAGTCAATCCAACATGGCAGCCACACAGTAACCTTCACGGAAAAATTACAAAAACCAATACTCAGAAAAGTCGTTGGTGAATTTTTCATTACGAATCCGGAAATAGAAGAACTGCTTAATGGGCGCGAAGGCTTCCGAACTATTTTCAGTTGTGGGCGGCCAAAGATATCAAATAAAACAGACGCCTTTATGGGCCTAAAAATAAATACTATATTTTAATTGATTACGCAAAACTGCACACATATCAATAAAATAATATGTGTAAAGGAGAAACCAATATACTATTACCGTCTTATTTTATTTCCTATCACCAACACGTACAGTCAAAAGTTTGTTTGAGTGAAGTTTTTTTCTCATACTGCTAAACTGAATTGGATAAAATTGTATACACCTTAATCTAGGATATTTTTTTTGTTTCACTTATATACGTACTAGGTATAGTTATAGACAGTAGTCAAACTCAAATACTGTCTTTATAAATCGCAATAGTAAAACTATTTTATTGGCTTAATTTTTACGTAGACGTCTCCATATGATATTGTCCGTGTTATCGTGGCATTTAGACATAACTGTAGGCTACTGTGGGAATACATTGGCACTGTGGCAAATGACGCTAGAACAGAATGCCAAGGTGTAAACGGTCACTGGTGAGCACGTAAAAAAACTCATCTGACGTCAATAAGTCTTACATAGGGCTTAGAAATGGTGATTTATCTTCCTGCATAGGTAGGTATATCTATATCTATTCATTACTTATAATAAAGCTGAAGAAGGTCGAAAGTCTAAACACTAAAGATATTAAAAAATATATTTCTAGATTTTTTCTATATATTTTCTAGATTCTTTAAATCTATAGTAACCAAAAATTTCTAGATTTTTTTTGCCTGTTTATCTGCCTACTTGCAACGACATTAATAATACCTCCTCCCTGTTTATCTGTGTCTCTGTTTGACTGTTTATTAAAACGCTCATCACGCAAAAACGACTGAACGGATCATCATTTTTTTAGGTTGTAGGTAGGTAGTATGAGGTCTTAGGAATGTCGACCGATAATTCATCGATAAAAAGACCTGGGTGCGCATCAAGACATCTTTGCCCTAAAATAAACCCTTAGCGCATTATCATCGTCATTAGTATTTCAATGCGCCAAAGAATACGTTCCTCAATAAGTACCTACTGAGGAACGCATTTCTCAGCGAATAATTCAATAAGGATTATGTCAAAGGAGGGAAGCGCAATGATACTAAACACATCTATTTATTTATATTTATTTTATCGTGATAGTAAATAGACGCAAGATGTAAATAGTAATTGTATCTTATAACTATGTCATATAATTTATCATTTACACATTAATTTTATGAGCATTTATGTATATTAAATCATCCTTTATAGATATGTACAACTTTATTAAATATATTTTTTAAAGAATACGCACACTAATAGTTATATAAAAGCTACTTTTGTTGGTGATATAATAGTATAAATAATTTAATTATACTTAAATGCTAAAATTCAAGATAAAACCGTCTAAGATTTACTTATATAAATACAGAGTAATCAGTAACTATAATAAAGCTTTGGTTTCCTAGGACAGCGGTGCCTTCATATAGCGGCTTTAATATTACGGACACAAAAATAATTAAAGTAAATTACGGTGCAAGTTACCGCTCTCTAGGAAACCGCGCCATTTCGTTTACATCAACGTTCTAGTGACATCATTCACCGCTGTATTACGGCCGCTATATGTCGGAACCGCTTTCCTAGGAAATCAGAGCTTTACACCAGATATTTATAGGGTAGATTTCATTTACATCAACAGTTTTTGTCACATGGAACGTTTTTAAATTTTGAGAATTCAAAAAAAAAAACATCTCCTTGCATTCCATCTCTCGAAGTTTTAACGAACGGCAGTCAAATTTCAAGCAAATTATTAATTCGTAGAACAGACAATGTTTTGTGCAGTAGAATTATTATATATGATATTGTTTTTTTCACAATCTTAACACATAAATGTATGGAGTTAGTTGCTGTAAGAATCATCCAGTAATAAAGGACAAAATATAATTGACGTAAAAAGCTACCTTTTAAACATTTGGCGTTAGAAATTTCTTTGCATCAATGTTGTTTTATTCATATTGGTGATATTTGGTGATTTTTATATAAAAAGGTTTACTTATTTATAAAATCATGCTAATATTAACGATAAGTTCAGTTAGTCCAATAAAATTAACAATCGGTACATAATTCTGTTTAACGAATGATTTTGGAGCGAAGTTTTGTCTTCAAAATTTTATTATATGGCTTCGTTGTATATAAGAATAATGAAATATAGATAGATAGATAGATAAATTAACGCTTTATTGGACATACAAATAAAATAGACCCAACACAAACAAGACAAAAAAATTAATCTTATGCCACAAATAGCGGCCTTATCGCTAAAAGCGATCTATTCCAGGCAACCGTAGGTTTGAGAGGAAATCATAAACAACAATATATTAATAAAATTAAAATATATTAATCGACTCTGATTAATATTCTGAAAAATCTAGTTTTATAGAATATCTGTCCTTAACACGACACTATAAAAAATTGAAATTGCTCCATAATGAAATTGTGACCATGATAATTATTTTTAGAATCTAGCATTAAGGTGGGTGACCTTGATGTTGGCACGAATTCTATGATAGACCGATAAAATTCATGGAACTACAAATGCTAAATTATTTCTATCAAAACCAGATACTTTTTTGTTTCGTTTGGAAAGGTATAGAATTTAGGTTGATTGTGATTTATTTACAAAGAGGCACTCTAACTAGTTACTAGACAGGATTAAGGTAAGTCTTTGCAATAATTAAATATTGGTGCTGTTTTTTAATCCACTTATATACCAAAATTGTGAGTAATTGCTATTTTAAAATGAGAACCTATGATTTTTTTTATTCATGTGCATGTCTTGGTAAATATAGGAACAATATCATATAGTGGAGGGATTTTATCAATATAGGTAATATTTCTTCAATTATTCACGATTATACGAGTACTAACACTAATTCATTAGAACATTTGTTTTTTAAAAACAGAGTTTCTACTTTGAAAACTAAAAACGTAAGAAAATTAGTGCCATTTCATTGTAACGATTTGGTTTGGGAAGAAGTTTTAATACATGCTTGTAGCTAATAATTGCCATTTCATCAATATGTTCTTGAGTTGTTTTTCCTACTATTGAGTCAGTCAGTAAAAAACTGATTTCTTGTTCTAACAAGTTAAAAAAACTTAATATATTAGAACGCATATTGTGAAAGAAACAGTTATTTTTATGTATCATTACTTATTATTGGTTCAAAAGCAAGCTAAAGGCGCACTAAAATATATTAAATTAATGAATACAGAAACAATATAACCTTTTCAAAATCAAATGAGAGGGATTTTAACTAAGCAAAGCATTCATGTCACAGAGTAGACTGATATTGGCGCCATTTTGAAATTTACTGCAATAGGTACCTAAATTTACAACTAATTAATTACACGTTTCTAAAACTTGACAACTTATAACCATTGCCGTTCTTGCAATTCAAACCTTACCTAGAACACCATGTGCATTATACATTCATTGGACCAAAGTTCAACCTTCAAATCATTTCACTTGTCTACTAACAACTAATCTAACGCTATTTACCTATATAATTGAATTAATCAATGCAAAACATGACTCCTAGCGATAAAAAACTTTACGCGTCTATAGTTACATTTCATAGTGTACTAGCAATTAAAATTAACATTTCTCTAAGACACTGCAGATTATAATGTAAAATCCAAATAATACTTACATCAAAATTGCTTATAAGAGGATATAGACACTTCACTCGTAATCGATTAAGTTAAAAGTGGCACTGTTACTTATTAAAATGTAAAATTTATTGTGCAGTCCTTATATTCTAGGAGTGGTATTAAATCTAGTGACTGGTTAGGTCGACACTCAAAGACACGTTAATTTAGGATCATTGCAAAACACTCTAAGGCTATGGTCCCTCACAAGACACAGCAGATAAGGTCAGCGACAGTCCGAGCGCTGAGAGTACAACTTACACACACACACTAAGAAATACACTATATCACAAAGTTGGAGAGTTCCCGTGCAAGGAGTTTTAATCGTCAAAGATTATGCTTTGTGCGGGGCTAGGCCAGGGCGGCCTCATTTTTTCCAGCACATATTTGAGCTGGAAACCGGTGTGGAAATGCTACAGATACTCGTCTATCTGGTCGTAGTCTTCATCGGGGGGTGATGGGCCAGACACTGAAAGGATGGGGAGGCCGAAGTGTCTGACTGTCTCGACGCTCCCGCTGTCGTCTGATTTACTGATCTCTTCGTTGATGGTGTCCTCACGAGGCTTGGCTTTGCAGAGCCGCTCCGAGGAGTCACTCATCGTGGTTAGAGGGATGTTGTCTGCAGACCTGGAAAGATAATCTTGTATATATGTAGATATCAAGAAAAGGATTTGAGACGACAACATTTTGTGTATAGGTTTTTGATGATTAAACTAGATGCGCTATGCATATGAAAAGTTAAAGATTTAAGTTTAATCAGTTTTAATTAGTGTAAAAGAATAAGATTTTACATTCAATATTTAAAAATTAAATGTTATTATTGCCTGCAAACATTTCTTCTAAGTATAGATAAGACACACTGAAAATCTTGATGAAAATTCAATTTCTATTAGAGCTTTGAGCGGATTATTGGTTTTCTGCTGCCAAAATGTCTGACTTCCAAGTGCCATCGTTCCACCAATTAGTATGCACTTTACCGCACTACACTAGAAAGGCCGGTCCAAACCTTTTGATCTGCCAACAAAAGCTAAGTTCAGTTGTTTGATACATTTCCTATACCAGACCAAACCAAGAGGCCAAAATTACCTCTTCTTTGATACATTTTCTACTTACCTAGCTTTCCAAAAAGCTTAGACTGGGGACCCTAACTATAAAGGCCAGAACTGCCTTTAGATTTACCTACAGAAGCTAAATTCCTTTTCTTTGATATACTTCTTACCTAGCTTTCCTACAAAGCCTACACTAGGCACCCTAAACTAGAAAGGCCGTACCAACCATTATATTTACCAACAGAATGGCTAAATTCACCTGATACATTTCTTACCTAGCTTTCCGACACAGCTTAGACTGGGAGCCGTGTCTCCTCAGAAACTCTCCGGCGTCAAAGCCAGCGAATCCAGTTGGCTCTGCTGAGACGAAAATGGCCGAGTTGACCCGAGGTCGGCTGCATTGGGCGAGCAGTCGCTCCTCACACTCCAGACTCTGCGTGTGAGTGTGCGACCAACGTAAGTGCTGGAACAAATAAATAAATATAAATAATTCAGGAATATATTGGGGCTTATTACAAAACGTGGCTTAACTATTAGTCCAGAACTTTGAATATATGCAATCCGTTTTTGTTATTCAAAATTCGTTTTCTACTGTCTTAATAATCAAATTAACAGTATGTTACCAATGATAAATCCCAATTTGAAGTTGACATTTTGTTTGTTTGTATGTGGTGTTTGAACAACAAGAACCTAATTTTCATTTTCAAAGTCCGGCACTAACATTTAAACTGTTTTGTAATAAGACGGGTAGGTTTTGTAATATTTAAAGATTTTTTATACTATATTGAACATCGGTGTTGTCTAGGAAGAACTGTGGAAATCCAAAACATAAAGAAAATGGACATCATTTGTCGTTATGGACTTACTTGAGTAACTATTTCTCTCCCAACCATAAAAACTAAGTCTTGAATTGTTTATAAAAAACATGATATTTATCTACGCATATTATTCAGAAAGTTTGTTAACCATTTTTGTTCTGAAACAAAGTAAGTTACATATTTTGACAGTCCATTCCAGTTTATACAGTAGTATTAAAATTGGCTTTTACAAAATAAACCTGTACCTACTAGTCGCACAATAACTAATATGTTTTTAAAATTAAAAAAAAAACGCTGCAACTTAAAAATAAATTGTTAACCATTTGATTACCTGTAACATTTTTAAAAACAATTTCAACTTAACATGTACCTCTGGCTACTAAAATTTACCTTTGAAAATTGGTTCATAATGAAAATAGGCATATAATTAGTGTGAATAGAGATAGAAACAACAATGTTTCACGTGACAGCGCAGTGCATTAAAATCAATGCATACATTATTAACATACCGTGTAGAACAAAACAGGTGTTCGCGATCGTGATTATCTATAAACAATTTATGATAATAGGGCACGGGTTTTGGATTAAATTATCGTGGAACATAAAGTATAATGGGTAAAAATAGGGTTTGATAATGGTCATGACAAATTTTTTTTTTACTTTCAAACACAGCTCTTGTTTGTTTGCATATGTAGGTAAAGAAATATAATTAATAATTGATATACCTTCTTTTGAGTGACTTATATGTACTAAGATTTAACATGACCGTTTCTTAGCTTACAATTTATCTGTCCCATTAAAATAAAATTATTGTTATGCGTAGAGAAGAAAACCATATCACACGGAAGAGTATGGGCCTGATGGTAAGTAGCAGAGTAAGTAGAGGATGCCTTAGAAAGACATGGATATATTGTGTGTGAGGATATGTGTGCGGGAGGAGTGAACGCGGAGATGACGAGTGACAGAATGAAATGGGAGAGAGGAACATGCTGACCGCACATAGTGGGATAAGGAAAGAAAAACAAGACTAAAGTTAAATTGATTTAATTTATAAAATTGGTACTCTTGCTCTATTTCATAAAAATAATAAGATGTTATCGTACTGTTTAGACCACTAGGTGAAAAGGGAGAAAAAGGGGCAGGATAAGACAGGGAATACAAATGGTATCTCTTTTTCGGTTCAGATCGGAATCACCAGCAAAATCAAAAGCAAAAGCAAATCAAAAATAATGTAGGTATACCTATACATGCTACAATAGTGTTTGGACTTGAAAAATGATGTTTCTACAGAATTACCATTGTCGGGGGTGTCATAATAAATAATGGTTTGTGTAATACAGGACATAGCTATGGGATAGTCAGATTTTGTTTTGTGTCGCAATAAACCATCGCTTAATATTGTACAACATAGTTAAGAACTAAGCACTTTATACACCTGATATGATAAGTTTCTCTATTTTATTAATATGTTTAGTAATAATATGTTTTGTGTTTTTTTTACATGTATTTATAAATAGTACCTACCTAGCTGTAAGTTTTCTGAATCCAATAAACATATTTGAGTTTGAATTTGAATTTAAATCGGGCTGAGCATCATGCCTCGTGAGAAGCCAATGCCCGAAATAAAGAGCTTCTAGCTAATAATTACCAAGATATTGAATGTCAACCATTTTCTAAGGAAATGATACAAACGAACAAAACATACAACCTTTATCTAACTTAATAATTTAAAACAAAGGGCTGTATAACAAATTAGCAAATGTACAATTAACTTAGTCACAGCTTTATGTGAACTAGCAAATCTGTTTATTGTGTGAGAGAAGTGAGATTAGAAGTTCATTTTCCATTCCGTATTGTCTCTTTAGAGCAGATGGAGATAATAGTAATTTCATTGTTAGGCTCATGAGTTGGGTGTACATAACTATTGTGTGGGTGGGTTTTAGTTGAGCTGGCTATATTAGTCATGGTAAGATATTTGCATATTTAGGTATAACTGTGATAATAAATTTTATTTTAGTGTCATCTAAGTTAACGTTTGTGTAATTGAATGATAATAGTTACGAGTACAATGATTACAAAATAAAAGCTACATAGATAGTTTGAAAACCTGCAAGCTTGTTAGCTACCTGCAGGGCAAGCACGGCACGGGGACAATTATTATTTCCACTATTTTATCCACCTGTCACCTGTCAGTCACTATACAAATAGTGATAAATGTTATGGGATTAGTATAGTGACTGACAGGTGACAGGTGAATAAAATGGTGGAAAGACTATTTGTCCCCATGTCGTGCTTGCTCTGCTGAAGAAATACCATTTTGTAGATAAAGAAATACTTTGTTTGAATTTGGAAACCTTGATATTATGTTCGAACTGCGTATACTTTGGAATGTTTGAAACTGACTGTTGGAACTTCTTAAATAATTTCCATTAGGCATTTTCTTCCTCCATAATGATCAAATTCAGGCAATGCCCCGACAACAAAACAACATGAAACTCATCGTCAAAAAACTTCATACGAGTAATAAAACCTTTATAATAATATTCTTGTTAGTGTAACTTAGAATCCTGACAATGTGTTCAAAGTTTTTCCTTATCAATAATTCAAAGGACAGTTTATTTTGAAAACCGTCTCGTCATGTAGCGTCGCGTGTCTCCCTTGACAGAATGATGGACATGCAACCCTTATGGTACCAAACCACTCCAAACTCCAACCAAAACATGCTAATACAACCCCTAATTGAATAGTGACAAGGTTGATTTTCGTTTGACAATATAACAAGTCACATTTTTCGGCATAAACATGCTAATCATCTTTCTTGACAAATCATAAGGTTCAAATTTGCATGTCAAACGAAGCAAGGAACTGACACAGGATGACACGCAAATAACGAGTTTAGGAAGAACTTCTAATGTTCATTATCGTGGAAAAATGCAATTTTATACAGGACTATGAGACACTGCTGAGTAAATTTATTGATTTTCACGGTTGAACTAAATGTATTTCCTTTATTGGAACAATTACAGAATAGTGGTTTTTCAGTCATAAAAATGTAAATTTAAAAAAGACTATCATGTAACTAACACTCTATTGAACCAAACCATAACTTGTAATACATATAACCAATTGCCTGTTTTTTTTATAATCTACCCTAGGCTAGGGTAGATTAATCTATAAGAAATCGGTCCACATTGCCACATTTTCATGTAAATCGGTTCAGCTGTTGGAGTATGAAGATGTAACAAACTTATACACACAAACTTTTGCCTCTATAATGTTAGTAGGAACTCTGGGAAGTACTTAATCTATACTAATATTATAAAGCTAAAGAGTTTGTTTTTTGAACGCGATAATCTCAGGAACTACTGGTCCGAATTAAAAAAATCTTTTTGTGTTGAATAGACTATTTATTGAGGAAGGCTTTAAGTTATTTAACATCACACTGCGACTAATAGGAGCGAAGAAACAATGGAAAATGTGGAAAAAACGGGGAAAATTATTCATCTTTGAGAGATTCCGTTGCGTGCGCTGCGAAAACGGTTCAAGTCGTGGGTAACAGCTATAATTTATAAGTTTGCAAAAATAAACATGATGCCCAAAATAACTATTCCACGTGGACGAAGTCGCAGGCACAGCTAGTTGACAAATAAGCCTGTATGTATATAGATAGAGGTTTCAAGGTCTGTAGAAGTTTATTCCGTGTTACAAACGTATAAAGATCCACTGCAATGCAGGATTCCCCACAAGTTTACTTTCGCTAGGAAAGTATACTCGTAAATACATATTATAAGACAGCCTAGGTTATTTATTAGCCGTTCATTACAAATTTCAAAAACCAAAAAAATCCAACATTCAAAAAGAAATCTTTTTATGGCTCATCATTTACTGTACAAGCTGTTACTTTATGGAATTCTCTGCCTATCAACATTCAAAAGGCTCAGACAATTGATTCCTTTAAAAAACAAGTAAAGGAATTTTATCTCGCTTCCCTTCAGTGAAAATTGCTGTTATTATTTCTACTACTATCACCTTTAAATATTTTGTTGTGTATTATATGTATTTGTAAATAAACATTAATTTTATTATATTAAGTATGTGTATTGCGTATTTATATGTATATATATATATATATATATATATATTAGTAAAATTTCTTTTTTCCTTTTTGTTGTACACCACATTCTTCTTTATTTCTTTTGCTTATTTCTCTCCAGCTGAAGGTTGCCTGGAAGAGATCGCTTTCAGCGATAAGGCCGCCGCTTGTGGCACTAGTTAAGGTGCAATTTGTTCTATGTACTGTTTTTTAATATGTGTCAACAATAAAGAGTTAATCTATCTATCTAATTTATTCATAGGCAATAAATGCTAGTAAGCTTGGGGAAATATTTTTGTAGGAAACCTAAGCACGTTAGGTACGACAATTTCAAATATATAAAAATGTTTAAGTACACGGTCAACTTACATGAACTGCGTTATATTTTTTACAATATTGTTTCAAAAATATTATTGCTAAGGTTGAAAATATTGTCAAAAGATTAGAAAACCGTCTTGTTTCCAAGTAAATTTAAAACTTTGTAAATTAAAAAAACAATATCAAATTCTTTTTATTATGCCAAATTAAACACAGTACTTAGATTAGGTAATGTACAGGAGTTTAAATAACAAAGTAGTTTAGAGTTTGACATTTTTATATTTTTACTGTAATCTTTGACATTTTAATTTAATTTTTATTAGTAGACATTTAATTTTAATAACTCGGTTTGATTATTGTTTGACATGCCTGCTATGTAATAATTTTAATTTAATTTTATCTTTAATGTGTATGGACTCAAAGTCTGAAATAAATGACATTTATTTTATTTTATTTTTTTAAGTATAACATGTAGTAGTACAAGTTGGTATTCCATTGTTCCGCGCTAAGTCCCATAGACGGGCTTGTCTTCTTTATTTAGTCACGAAACTTTTGTAAAATTATTTCATACACCGACATGTTACTTGATACTCGCCGTAAAACGCTAGTTCAGGCCAATTTAAAAATTTTCATAAGTGTCGCGTGCGTACACGTGTACACACTTTATGAACTAGGTTAGTAAATATTGAAACGCCCGCTGTAAAGGTCCGAAGGTACTGTTGTATTCATTCACGATAAACAAAGTAAAATTTCAAATGTTCATAATTACTATACCTGCTTCATTGTAAAAGGCCAAATAAACGTTTATTTATCATTTTTACAGAATCACTCGGTATATTTAATGCATCAGTGGAGCCATTGCTAACACTGAGAGGCCTTATACACTAATATAATACTTAAAATAAGTAGAAAAATAGAGAGAGGATGCGAAAGTAAAATATCAAAAATGTTCATAATTAGTATTCCTGCTTCTTTGTAAAACGCCAAATAAAAGTTCATTTATTTATTATTTTTACAGAATCACGGGTCTTACACCCGGTATATTTAAGGCATCAGTGGGGCCGTAGCCAACACAGAAAGGCCTTTTACAATATAGTACTTAAAATAAGAAGAAAAATAGAGAGAGTGGATGCGAGAGTTGAAAAATAACTATTTCAGACACGTTATTAATTTAGGCTATCAGTTTTCAATAAAAATCTTATGAAAAACTAAAATAACTTCAAAATTAATCATCTGCCGCTGCAGTCGCTTATTCATTACAGCTTAAACAAGGTCGTGAAATTGTTGGCCTGTCTGCATAATTAATTGCATAATATGATGCAGAAAGCAAACCAACAGAATTAAGGATGAACCGCCTTAAAAACGATTTAAGCATTTTATCGTGTATACATACATACATACTATACATGTGAAATATACATGTCCAAATTACATTCAAAGTAAAAGTAGCTCAAGGTCTTTATTTTTTATTTACACTTGCCCTACTCCGCTTGAGGTATTTACCTACTCGTATTAGTAAGTGCCGAGTTTTCCATACAGAAAAAAAAAGAAAATGTCTTCTTACCCAGGACTGCCTAGTTTGTCCATTTTTGTATATTTGGCGACAACAAATTATATCAACAGTTAAAAAAAATATGATTATGTAATACCATACAAATCATGTCATATAAATAGAGCCAATTGTTAAATTACAATTGCTTTTATCACCAACGATAAGCCATAACCTTAAATTACTGAATGTATGTAGCTCTAAAACCAAATTATGATACTACTCGCGGCTTCGCTCGCATTAAGAAGTAAAACTTGCATCCTTTAAAAGTGGCATTTCTAAAAATCCTTTCTTAGCGGATGCCTACGTCATAACATCTACCTTCATTCCAAATTTCAGCCCAATCCGTCCAGTAGTTTGGGCTGTGCGTTGATAGATCACTATATCAGTCAGTCAGTCAGTCACCTTTGAGTTTTATATATTTAGATAAAAGATTATATAGACCTCGCTTGATATGATTTCTAACATTACTTTTCAGTTACTTGCTAATTCGTTGCAACTTTTGCTAGATTCCGTGCTAAGGCGGTAGCCATAATTAATACTGCAATTAGAGCTCAATTAGGAAACCTGGTTTAAACTGTAATGGTAGCGATTGCTGCCACGCTATTGCTACTGAAACCTAACTGAATTACTGTATTTAAAAAGTAAAACGTATAATTTAACTTAGGTGAGTGGTTGTTTTTCAGCAATAGATTAGAATAGAAAATTCTTTGTTGCAACACACAATAATAATAATTACAAAGAAAGAAAGAAAGAAAAAACTTACACGGTAATTGACGTTTTTGAAGTCAAAGATTTTTATCACAATACACTATCGAATATATCTTTGATAATTCTTTGCTTTAGCTAATTTACTATCGGCTTCCATTATTATTTTTAGTTTTCTAAATTTTTCATACTTTTGCAAATTGAATCATTCATGTTCGGATGATTATGTCTCAAACATTTTACAGAAAGTAATGCTTAATGGACCAACTTCATCTAAAAATAGTTAAAACAAAACCCAAAGGTAAAATCGTTCGTAAAATTATACAATAGTGCAAAAATTAAAATTCTCTTTGTGGTATTCACTTTGATTTATTTCAGTGCTCAATGTTTTAAAATTAAAATAGGTTAACATTATGAACAGTAGGATTGACTTGCAAAATCAACTGTGCTGGGCTAGTTAATTTTGTAACTGTGTCGTGGAAGCTCGGTTTTAGCCAATTTCAATATCTAAATGGAAAGCTCAGTTTGTTGAAGTAATTTTGCTGGTTTTGCTTGCACTAACAACTTGCTTTAGCTTCGGGTTTCGACGTCAAGATAAAATAATAGAATGAAAATTGCAAAGTGCTCTGCGCAGTGGTATTTTATACTTACCTATTATACATGCCTTGGTATGTTTTATTATGTTGATGACAAATATATTCCTCTATAAATTGAAATTCACATAAAAGTGTACACACAGCCGATTTGACATAGAATTCCATAAAGATAAAGAATCTTTATTGATAATGTAAAATTGTAACATACATAGGTATAAGTACTAATATCACAGAATATGCTACACAAATTACAATATCTCGTCAAATTGAATTTATAACATTAGGCTTTTATAAAATTTTAGAAGTTACATGTGTCTAGTTTTATTAATAAAACAATGAAAATTTTTGTTATTAAAATCATGTCAAACATAATAATAGGTATGTAATCATACAATATGTCAACTTAAATAAATCTTGGTACTGTCACTTTAGCTGTATAGGGGCTAAAATGACAATTTGGCATCACACTCCTTACTCAGTAGTTAATTACATAATTTCTAAGCAAGATTAGAATCAATTGGTAGTTGACTGTAGTCATTTTCAAAGTATTCTTTAAAACTGTATAGTGTCTGATCTAACAATAATTGTTTGACGCTATTGCAAAATTGCAGATCATTATTCAAAGACTGAATGTGTGCGGGGAGTTTATTGAACAGTTTCTCTCCCATTATAGTGGGTAGTTTCTTAGTCATACACAGCCTAGGCACAGTTGGTTTCAACAATACTCTGTTTATCTTGGTTCTATTTGAGTTATAAGTCTTAAGTTTAAACAAATGTGGATTTCTTTTTACAAACTTTATAATCTCTAATATATATTGCGACACTGACGTCAAAATCTTCAACTCTTTGAAATGGTTTCTACAAGACTCTCTATATCTACCTCCCACAAGTACTCTTATTGCTCGTTTCTGCATTATTAACACTCTTTCAAAGTCTGTCGCATTGCCCCATATACTTATGCCATAACGAAGAGACGAAACCTACTACTGAGTTAGTGTACCATATAGGTAGCCTACTTAGTTTTGAAGCCCCGGTGACCCATCTTAAAACGTACCGTGATAGCAATTGCTTATCATTAGTAAATGCTAACGGATATCACTAAACACTACCTTATCAATTCCCAATTCACATTGTATCGTTTAAAAAAATTATTCAATAATAAATTCGTGTGAAAAAAAATATGTGGCGAGTGTAGCTCAGTGGTTCCAGTGTCTGCTTTTCATCCAGACGCTCCTTGGTTCGAATCCAGCCCTACACCAATGAATTGTATTTTCAAGATAAGTGTGGATTCAAACTCGCTTGACGGTAAAGAAAACATCGCGAGGAAACCGACATGCTTGAGGACCTCAATATCCGAGGACATGTGTCTTCCTTGGAAGGACCTGGGAGCCCACCACGATGTACCTGCCCAAGAGAACTCCCCTAACGAACTAATTCTGCGGGGAAGTCACGACCCTCAGTCATGAGGAAATACGATTCGAAGAGAAAACATATTTTTAAAATATATACAATATTAGCACGTTATGTACAGCTAAGTAAAGGTTACTGCTTGATATAATACGTGTTTTTTCTTACTTAGTGATATTTAACAAGTGCAGTGACGTTATATTAATATAAACTGTTACAAAATATTGAATGTTACAATTTTTGTCAGTGGTTGTAAACATTCTGCTCTCCTGCCGGTGCAGCCGGTGCAAAACAGGTTATAGCACTATTATTGACTCAGGGCTTAACTAATTCGATACAAAACTAGGATTTGTTAACTTGTGTCTTTTAAAGATCAATAAAAGATTGCAAGTTGCTGATAAAACTGCTTTTTGTGATTATTTACGTAACACAAGCTATTTTCATCTAATTAAAAAGACAAAATCACGTGTAGAAATAATTTTAAATAAGTTGAAGTGAATTTGTGGCGTATACCAACTTTACGCTGCTACGGATACTGGTAGTTTCAAATGTGACAGGATATTAAATTGTTAAGATGTTCGCAATTCGTGCAAAGCTAAGGAGCATCCAATACACTAGATTTAAATATAACTAAAATATTGATTTATAAAAACGAATCAAAGTTCACAAATCCGTTCCATATCCGATTCGGTGCTAAGTCAATAACAAGTGCTAAACCAAACGCAACCGTGAGTGTGTGCGTGCTAGCATACGTGACACTCACACTAGTAAGCGTGCCCTGCTTACTTGGTGTTCGCAGCCGCACTGGCAGTGGCAAGCCCGCGGGGTAGCGCGGGCGGGACTCCGCTAGCTACCGTGGGTTTGATCGTCGGGCGCTGCGTGGAGCAATGCGAACTGACAGCCGCAGTCGCGAGCGCTGCGACGCGGGTACTGGAAGCAACGATCCAGCAGGCAGCACACGTCCTGCGCACGACACTAGTTGAGCAACGTACAATTATTAAATGAGCATTACAACAACGGTGGTCGAAGTAAAAAAGGAATGAGATATTAAAATAATTTAAGTTTGGTTTTGTTTAGGTAGAGCTATAATAATGCGAACTGACAGCCGCAGTCGCGAGCGCTTCGACGCGGGTACCGGAAGCAACGATCCGCAGCACACGTCCTGCGCACGACACTAGTTGAGCAACGTATAATTATTAGATGAGCA
The DNA here is from genome assembly GCA_927399415.1 of Macaria notata. Taxonomy (NCBI): domain Eukaryota; kingdom Metazoa; phylum Arthropoda; class Insecta; order Lepidoptera; family Geometridae; genus Macaria; species Macaria notata. The sequence goes on from OV656737.1 coordinate 4,343,762, forward strand.
TTACAACAACAACGGTGGGCTAGTTGGGAAATTTATCCCAAAAGTAAATAAATAAATAAAGTAAATAGGAGTTAGGTTGATTTTGTTCTGGTACTAGATCGAAACGTGCCTGCGGTTTTCATTAGCAACACTGATTTATTATGTATGTACATATTATATGTTGATGATTTCATTTGTAGTTTTTTAATACTTGTCTTCATTACACACAAAAAAAACATGTAGTTTGTAAAGTAAATTGACAGCTTTAATTTGTTCATATTTTGTTATTAATCCGTTATTCCTATACTTGTAAATTCCCTCCACCTTCTGCGAATAGTTTGCTTTATTGGTAATTTATATTTTTGAAAGCAAATATGATTTTACTTTGACCAAAATCTTTAAAATAGAGTAGTTTAGTATAATTCTGTCACACAAATTCTAACTTTATAAGTTGGAGCTACGAATGCAACTTAAAAGCTATTTCATTGTATGTAAATGGTTTGACAAAATTTTAACATCACTCACACATGACAGGTCTCTCAAGTATATATCATATTATTCGCTTTAATAGAGTGATATTTTAGGTTTCTTAATTTATACTTCAAGCATTTTTTTCTGTTATTGTTTGTAAGACAAAAGCTAATATTTAGAACAAATATTATTTTATTTTTATTGTAAATTGCAATGTTTTTTTTTAATTTGAAACAGATAAATTGGTCTTAGTCTTGGGCATAAGACTAAAATAAAATAAAAAAACATTAGGTACAATTTACAATCCTAAGTTATTATTTCTCAACTGCCCGGCGTCCTGGTGAAAAAATGGCTGTAAAAACAAAAAAATTTAAAATATTTTCACGAAAATTTTTAATGACCTGTAAAATATAGTGTCATTTTCATTGAACTAGCATTAGTGCAACAATATACTTGTACCTAAAGCCTAAAATCAATGCGTGAAAGGAGATATCGAACTAGCTTCCAATATACATATGTTTGTCTAGTAGCTTAAATGTATGTAGCTATAGATTTCTATAAGATTTGAATATATCGTAAGTTGCAGACTGAGATACATTACTTTTTTGGTGTTCTACAATAAACTTACAAATATTCTGAATAAATGTCATCTGAGTATTGACGTCAACATTCTATTGTTGCTTTGTATTTTATTGCATTTCATTTAAGAAAAAAAACAATTTGTTTATTATTAGCAACAACATATCAGGGTGAATTTCTACAACAATATTACGTTACTTGTTTAATTTTTTCAAATAAATATTTTTACTTCAATTCTAACAAACCAATCGATTTAGCTTCTACAGCACATACGCGGTCTAAAAAGCATAATAAAATACATCCGAAGCATTCTTTATAATATCGCGTGTTTCGTGTAAAACCCATCTTAACGCATGGCAAACAACTAGCCAACAGTCATCTCTACCAACTACAAGTGAGTAATAATTTATAATAATAAACATTTCAGGACATATCACACAGCGCCATCTAGCTCCATACGAAGCAGATACTTATGCCAATTTTTTTAAGCTAGATAAGATGTAGTCAAGAGTGATCTTGTCTACAACTCGCCTGATGTTAAGCAAATATATAATCTACAATCTTGCACGCTTGTCTGAAAGAAACCGATTCAGTCTCGACTTGAAGACCGATAAATTATAGTTCACAGTTTGACAGTACGAACTCATCATCATGGCTGAGTTAATGAATATTATACATATATACAGGGAAGAAGAGCATTATTGAATGACAATTAATATATAAGACCTTAATGCCCCGTGTACTCACTTATTTTTGGTAGAGTATACTATTAGACTTGTTTTTGCCAAGAATGTGGGGATCAAAAAGCAATATTTTACAAGCCGGCCTTATTTGTCTGCAAATTACTCGTACGACCCTTACCTCCCCAATCTCCTTTCTCGCATTCAAATGTCAGGCAGGAACTGATATAAATTGTTGCACTGCAATTAATTAACATGGTTTTATTAAATTATACAAGGATTTATATTTAGTGATTTAGAAAAATGATAGAAAAATAAACCGGGTCATTGCACACAGTGCCATCTAACCCCACACTAAGCAAACGCTTGTAGTAATTATATACTTTTCTTTTGTAAATACATACTTATCATTATATTTGCTTCTGTTTTGATATAGTTTTTATTATATTTTTAATAATGGTTTTGTTTTTATCTATTATGTTAAGTTTGAATGGAATAAGCCAACCTTTGATTTAGTTTAAGAACAAATTTGAGTATGTTGACATGGATTTTTATGACTGCTTATGCTTTTATGTAGCATCAGAAATAGTGTATACTTCTTCATCTCATCGAATGAGTGGCCAAATCTGGTGTCGAGAGTGCATCAAGCCGCCCTAATGGCCTCTGACATGGCTTAACGACTGCCGTGTGTACTGTAAACAGTATTTGGATTCCCGCTACACACATTCTGACGAAGGGACATCGTTGTAAATTTTTAAAGTAAATTCAAAAATTCATAATTAATTTATTCATAATTTTTGTACATCATTCTTAGATACTAACCGTACAAACTGGGTGAGGGTAAGCCCGTGCCACGTCGGTTAGTCCCTTCCTGTGTCTTCATTTTAGTACAGTAACAATATAATATTAGTGAATGATGAAGAAAATAAATTATTTAATATTAAAACATTATAAGTAGTGGAGTCTTATGAGCTCCTAACCCGATATATTATGTTTTCAATTGGTGATCAAGTACTAATAACTAAAGCAGCACATCTTCGAGAATCATTAACAAAAACAATACAAGCTGTTTTGAATACGTGATATTAAAATACACAAATCCATTTGTGGTTGCAACCATAGACTATGTAACTGACATTTTCAACAGCAGACGTTTTAAATGAAAATAACACATTCCAATGACGTCACTTACCGAATGACTGACGCAACCATGGCGTAGTTTAGAATAAAATTAATTCAATATTACGTGAAAAAGCATTGGAAACATTTTGCTATAAATAGGAACGAATAAAATAATCGTAGGTACTTGATAACTTTTTATGCAGCTGGTCTATTTTTAATTTTATTTATGCTATTGTAAAACCGAAGAGATCGTAAAGAAAAAACATTTAATTACTATCATTGTGCTTAAATACTTTTATAACAATAGTGACGTAATAAGTTAACAACTTCAATAAGGGATTAAATAATGTCTTTGTCTGTTTATATAAATAAATAAATACATAAATATTCCGGGACATTGCACACAGCGCCATCTAGTCCCACACTAAGCACACGCTTGTGTCGTGGTACTAGATAACGGATATAATACTTATATACTTTTCTTTTCTTTCTTTTTTACTTTTATATAACTGTATTTAGAATATTAATTCATATATTCTCTCTTATATGTTATAAGAGGGTCGAAAGTCTTTCTAAGGTAAACATTGAAGATATACCTACATATAAAAATAAAACTTTGGAGATATTAAAAATGTCTGTTTATCTGTGGCTCTGTTTGTTTATTTAAACGCTGTTAACGCAAAAACGGCTGAACGGTTCATAATGATTTTTGGTATGGAGGTAGTATAAGGACTTACGAGTGTCCACTAGTATCGTATAATACGAGATAATAGCTTTTGTCCTGTCAATGATCTCTAGAAATAGACAGTTATGAATAAAAAGCCTAAACGTGTTCCGAGTATATAAGTATTGTATGGAAGCATTTCATACTTCATAAAAACATTATTTTTCTACCTACACATTTCAATTAGGCTGAGTTAGAAGGGCCTATTCAAGCATTTGCTTTGTCGATAATATTTTTTACCTGCTAATCTCGAAAATGGGTCGAATCGAGATGATTCGATGGAGAGGAAAATCCTGAATATTACGATTGCTACTTTACAATAAAGTTATCAGCAGATTTAACTTCTCAAGATGATGAGTTATTATAAACGAGCTTTATTAAAATATTATGTATAATTTTTTTAGCTTTAACATATTATAGCTAAATAAGTAGGTATCATGAATTTTACGGTTGGCGATTTGTATGTTTTGTAATTTATGCATATCTTGTAGTTTCTTACAACAAAACATGGGAACCAAGTTTTCTTTTACATAAAGATATAACGTTTTTTCAAGTTTTGTTTTAGTATTTTTAAATGTGTAACTCATTCAAAACCAGAAAGTAGTAGATTAATATAATGATTAAATGAAGAATATAAACATTTGATACTGAATTTTCAATTAACACAGGGAACTGTGTAAAAACATACAAATAATGTACAAATCGCGTGAGCCGTGTTCACAAAATACTAGGAAATTTACTCAAATTGGAGATACGAGCACGTTTCAACGCTGCAACGAAAATTTAATACAATATGGTTTTGTGGTCATCGGAGCGAATAAATAGAGGCTTCTGTTTTGATATAGTTTATTTAAGACGTTTATCTACACTAATGTTGTAACATTATACTTATGTTTCCAATACTTGACTTATAATTACTGCTGTTATAGCACAGACAACATAAAACTCAATTTAAGCAATTTCACATGATGTTATAATATCCACATCGATATCGTAATAGTTCATTATAACATCGGAAAAGCGTGACCAACCTGATTGCAGGGCAAATCAGGTTGGTCGCGCTGCACTCTCGTTGGTTAGATTTTAATGGCGGCAAAATCACTGTAACAATACACGTACGCGTGCATTTAATTTAATATATTATCAATGCATTAGTGAAGATAAAGTAGTGTGTGCAACTGCATATAACACGGGTATTAAAACACGAGTGTGAGTTTATGAAACTCGCTGTGCTCGTTTCATAAACTCACACTCGTGTTTTAATACCCTTCATTATATGACAGTTGCATAAACTACTATTATTCGATTGAAAAGTGGTACGTTTTATGCAAACTAATCAATCAATCAATCAATCAATCAAAAATTCTTTATTGTACACCAATATAGTAAGAGAATATAAGTATAAAGAAAAAAAATGTAAACCATAATATTGGGACAGAGGGCGGCCGTATCACCTAGAGTGATCTCTTCCAGGCAACCTAGTTTGAAAAACAACGATAGGAAAACATTACAGCTGGCGTACCTACTAAAACTAATACAACTTAATAATATTTAACAAATAGAACAACTAAAAACATGTAAAATGCCTACATGTACATCTATACAAACAGAACTAAGTTTATTTTAGGTAAACTAAGTTTCGAATAAATAAATAAATAAATATCATGGACACACATGGATCAATGGATCACAAATGGACTATATAGTCCATATTATACATGGAAGCTAAGTTTACCTACATTTTTAGGATACCTAAATTACGATGTAACTTTATAAGTCCAAGTAAGTAATCTGTAGGAGCACAAACATGACTAAAGTTTTGATTAAATCACTCATTTGCCAGATTAATAACTTTTAAAAAAACGTAGCAGCTAAATGTCTCATGTTTATTTCTCGTTATTTGAGAAGTCTTTTAGTGGCATCGACAATACTTGAGTATAATTTTTGTACATGTGAGTTGTTTTATTGCAAAATCCAACAAACCATACGAAGCTAAAGTAAAACACCGATGAGTGTACTCATGAATATAAAACACCCTCTCGTAAAACACTGCCATTCTGCAAACAAACTGGCGCTAAACATAAAGTTTATTTCATTCCCAATGTGACAAAATAGCGTTTCACACTTCGGCGGAGATGTTGTAAATAAATATGATGAGAGAATGAAGTCATTCTTGTGAGATATACCTACATCTTTTTATGGTGCATATCTTAAGAAATCATACCTTAAAGTATCTATGATATATTGTCAGAGAGAATGTGGAACAAATAATGAGCGATAATTGCTGTTTGAAAACACAAGGTAACAGATCGTTTAAAGATGACTATGAACTACATAGTTCCAATGCTGACTATTTTTCAATTGGAGGCAGTGAATAAATAATGAAGGTAGTATATGATCCTGACACTTATAAGGCTTTTAAGCGGATGTTACGTGGTTTATACTGAAATAGTAACTAACATAAATATTTTTGTTATAAGCAAATGCCTCATAGAAAATTGGCTTAGTCATTTATCGATAATAATATATAATGTGTATAAATGTGTATATCTAAGCTACACTATGTGGGTTTGTTTTTAATGAATTGCCGTGCAGTTATACCTACTAATTTCTGTTTGTCAGATTTAATTTTTATTCAGAACTATACTCAAGCACGTAGGTATTACTTGTTGTTTTAATTATCATTTTCATCTAAGAATCAATAGAAAGAGTCTACATTTCACGATTTAAGTTTCGACTTAGTGTGTGGATTGTAGTGCACCCAGTGCTTAACATCTATGTAGAATTATTTATTATCTTGTCAAATATTGTATCCTACTTTAAGTACATTTACAAAAACGTAGTATAAACATTTCTAACTAGTTATTAATGTGCAAATAAACGAAAGCTTTTCTATACTCATCGAGGAAATTCTCTTAGGCCCCTCATTGATTCCTTTCTACACTGGTCTCCAAAATAATTAAAAAAACTTCATCTACATTTTTATCATTGAAAACACTGGGTCCCTTAAAACAGCAAAACAGCTTGGAATTTTAGCGTTAAGATAAACATTGCCCTGCGCAAACTCATTTCATATGCCACGACTCTTTTGAAGTTTTATTTTCATTTACGAGTAGGTACTAGGTGTTTTCATATGTTTTAAGCAGTTTTTAAAAACGTGAGACAGTTTTGTTTTTACAGGTGTTATGTATATTTAGTTGTGAACACGGTTTGAGTAATATTATAAGAATATTTTTATGCACATACAAAAGAGTTAGTAACAATTAATTATTACTGATTACTTCAGTATTCTAGTTGGTAGTGGCTCTGCCTTCTAATCTAGAGGTCGCGGGTTCGATTCCCGCATGACACAAGTATTTATGCACTTTAAAAATGTATAATTACTTGTGTTGCGTCTGGTCGTTTGTACCTATATGTATAATAAGTATGTATTTACAAAAGAAAAGTATATAAGTATTATATCCGTTATCTAGTACCCACGACACAAGCGTTTGCTTAGTGTGGGGCTAGATGGCGCTGTGTGCAATGTCCCAGGATATTTATTTTATTTTATTATTTATTCACAAATTATCATTGATATTGCTTTCCATCAGGCGAATGACGGTCAAGTGCGAACCCATTTCTTGTAAAAAAAAGAACAACATTTTAATTTACCCTATTTTATGAGTCAAATTTACGCTCAAACTATAGTAATGACAACTGTTCGTTTTAAATTGGCTCTTTAGACTATAATAATATAAATAGTTAAACCAGAGGCCCAAGTTATGTTATATAAAAAACCTTCACATGTACTATAAAAACAGCATGACCAAGTTTTAAAAATAACCCCAAATGTTAAACGTTTTTAAGAAGACAAGTCTTATTTAACTTATTCTTGATAACCAGATAGACCGCATCAATGCAAAGCTGGGAGACAATGGCTAAAATATTCATTCTCTAGATTGCAACACATTTGCTCAAGGTTCAATTTGCGATCATTGCTTCTGTGGCAACGCTTGCATTTGTGAAGATAAGTTAAATTTTAAAATAAAGTACGAAGTGCAGAGGTTTATAAAAGTGTATATAAATAATAGGAATGGAAATAAGTCAAAGGTACATACATAGGTACCTACATGTAAAATTATTCTTAAAAATTAGTTTAATGTTTAGCAAGACACAGTCAAAATTTGATTTTTTTTATGTAATTTTTTTTTGTGTTACACATCAATTTTAAAATCTTAAAACACGGGAGTACTATCACTACAAGAGTAAGGTTTATGTAAAACCTACTAAAATACTTTGAATATATTTTGTTTCAACCGACTGAGTTTTGGGTAAGACTCTATTCATTTCTTTTTATTTTTTAATCTAGTTTCAACACTTAGTAGAACTCCTTTTGAATAGGACGAGATTTCTTGAAAGAAGATTACTTTCAATGCTAGAATCTAGATTGCTAAGATAATCGAGCGTCTTATATCTTGTCCAGTGGCCACACGCTTAGCAGATAGAATGTTTGTATCATTGAAAGTGTAGTATTTTTTATTTAATAAAGAGAATTTTGTTTATTATTTTACATGATATTATTCCATTTTGGGCGCTTCCGGGTCGGATGGCACGTTAAATTGTTTGACATATTGCGACAGTCGGTAAGCCATGTCAGAGGCTCTTAGTTCGGCTTGATAAACTCTCGATGCCAGAGATGGCCTGTCCCATTCGAGAAGAATAATAATAATCATTTATTTAAAAAACACATTTCATGAACACAGTACTTAAAATTAGTTATGTCATAATGCAATGATGTTATTAATAATTTACATTTACACAATTTAATTTAGGCTGCAAAGAGTATTTACATTGTGTGCCCTGACTACTGCTGTAGGATTCCCTGTGTTGCAGTAGCCAGGGTTCTTCCGTTGAAACTATCTATCTATACAACACAATACAGGTGACTATTATAATAATTACATTTGTTTATATTTATATTCTATCTTATGTATATTTTTATTAGTAAATTGAAATATTTCATTAGGTTATAAAATAATGAATACATTAATAATATAATTAAAATTAAAATTATAATTATGACTTCAATGAGATTGCAATAGTAATAAGAGAATTTTGTTTAATTAATCTTTAAGACCGACAACAAGCAAGTCACGGGTGCAGGTAAGTTTTTTATCATCCATATGTTAGTATTTGTACTTGTGTGTAAGATGTCAAGAAGTGCGCTTGTTGCGTGATGGGGCTGAATACAGCCAGGCAGTGAAGCTGGGGTGACAGCCCCACCACATGTGTTTGAATCTATGTCTATGTGTAAGTATGTGAAGTCTGAGTGTGTGAGTATTTGATTAAGTTCGTATATAATAATATGTCTAAGTGTAATATCAAAATGTGAGATAAATGACGCGATTGAAGCTTACCTAATACAGCTTTGATTGATTAATTCTTCTGTCTCTGTATAGTTTAGAGAAGACAGAAAGGCCTTGAGCTTTTCTTTGCAAGAAGAACAATATGTTTTTTTTTTCTAGGTATCTTATTTTAAGGGAATATTTTCTATGACTCTTTATAAAATTTATTTTGTTTAGGTATAATTATTATGTGCATTTTATGGCATGAACGTATATTTAATTTTCTTAGGGTCTAAATTTAAATTTTCTGTAACTAAAGTAATTTGTATTTTAGGCTAGAAGTTACAACAATTGTTTCAAGAAGGCAGTTCCAAGGAAGGACTTGTCTTTGTGAATCTGACCTTCCCTAGATTGAGATTAATATAAGACGGAGCCTGCATACTAATGTTGGAACTAGACTAATAAATAGTACGCTGGAATTAACTGGAACTGACATTAAGAGAGCTCTGTTGAACTAGATAATTATAAAATCTTCTGTATATCTATGTATAATATTAAAAAACAGTAAAAAAATTGAATAAAAAAAATAGAACTTTAAATTTATTATTGATCGATTATTTAACGAATCTTTGTATAATTTTAGTGACATTTGTAAGATTCCAGTGGCACTGAAAGTCATAGCAAACTGACTCGCTGAGTTTTGAGATCTTAGTCTTGTGGTTCTGGTAATATTATGGGAAGATGTGACTAACATATTTTTTTACTGGTCACAGTTAGGTTTTAAAAACAGCTCTTGCCCAAGACATTGTAATCATGTTTCTCCTTTTACACATCTATATAATATATTAAGCGAGTGTGGCTCAGTGGTTCCAGTGTCTGCTTTTCATCCAGACGCATCCTGGTTCGAATCCGCCCTACACCAATGACTTGTATTTTCAAGTTATGTGTGGATTTGCACTCGCTTAACGGTGAAGGAAAACATCGTGAGGAAACCGACATGTTTGAGGACCACAATATCCGAGGACATGCGTCTTCCGTGGAAGGACCTGGGCGCCCACCACGATGTATCTGCCCAAGAAAACTCCCCTAATGAATTAAATATGCGGGGAGTCACGACCCTCAGTCATGAGGAAATACGACTCGAAGAGAGAGATGTATAATAAAGCTGGAGAAGGTAAAAAATCTAAACATAGAAGACATAAGAAGATTTTTTTTCGGTTTACTTTAAATCCATAATAGAAAAATGTTGTAGCAGTTTTTAGTACTTGCGTCTGTTTGTCTATTTATCTGCTTCTCTGTTTATCTAAACGCTCATAACGAACGAAACGTAAGAAAACGGCTACTTTTTATCTCAAAATAATGCGAGGGAAGCCGCGAGAGTCTACTAGTTTACAAAAAAGTTATGAATCTGATATATAATCTCGTAAACCCTATTACCTTGTTAACATACCATCCAGCCCCACAATGAAGTTAGCAACCAGTCTGCCAGTCATTAAAGAGGGGTGTTATTTACAGGCCTGTAAGCAACTCAATTACTTTACGTGCCGGAGGAAAATCCCTTGTAAATTATAGAGACGTGACGTTGGTACTTACCACCTTGGTTTGTATAGTACTTTTATATGTATGTTATTATTTGGTGCTGTTGTCTAGACAGATATTAGATTTACTTCTATATACATATGTGCATTCAATTAAAAAAAATCTTCAAAAACATGAATGTTATATTTACATTCGATATAAATATCATATCTAGATGAGTAGTTGGTACATACATTGTATGTGGGAAATAAGGCATTTACTTTCAACAGATATAGTCATTTAAGAAGTTAAGGCTATCTCAGTCAAATATGTATCTAAATATAAAATGTTCAAAAACTAATCGCTGTTTTTCACTCAGGGCTACGCAAAACAAAATTCGTAAGGTCATATATCATGTAGGTATCTTTACAAAAACAACTTATAATTTACTTCACTTAATTAACCCTTAAAAGATCCAAAAAGCGCTTCAAAAACTTCATTCAAAAAGTCAATTTCGCGATCCTTTGAATGTGTTTAATTAAATACTCCGTATAATGTTGAACACGTGCAATTTTAATTAGTCTTACGTCGAGATCAAAAGGTCAGACACCGCCGTACTTATCCCGATATCACGTGACGTTACTTGAAGCCACAGTGCGTAGTAAAAGTTTATAGGTCATAGTAATGGGTAGAATGAATACTCAACATTATTATGGTCGAGATAGTTAGGTTTTTTCATGAGCTGAACATTCATCGTTATGTTTTAAGTGTGAATGATAAGGGCTGTGTATTTTCTTTATAATAGGTAGAGATAAAGAAGGTCTTAGACTGTAATGGAGATGTTTTTACAATTACGGACTTTTGATACAGACCTCTTAAAATCAAACGTAAACCTATACCTAAGTATATTTAGTTGTAATAACCGGCTAGCACTTACGTCAATAATTATGTCGAAAAATTAGCTCGACAAGTTTCGGAAAACTGAGGTTTCCATATACCTAAGTAAGCATAAAACCCTCATATCATAAACATTACAATTTTAAGATATTGAATCAGGCGTTACTTTGCGGAAATCCATTGTTACTGAAACTCTGGAGAAATATGTAGTGTTTTTCCGCTGCGACTGCTCCTTAACCGACATCAAACAACAAACTTGATGGTTTTTAGGTGTGTTCCTCCATATACCACCACCACACCTTACCTCCTAACCAACGTGGCCTCCGTGGATCTCAAGATCTTCCCAACACCGCACCTTGTGTCTTGAAGCTTTGCTGTTCTCTTTCGGCAAGATATTCGGACCGACGTTCGGAGAGTCAACACGAGTCCTGAGGATGCCTCGTGGAGAGGCGAAACACGTGTCGACTAGAATGTCTTGCCGAAAGAGAACAGCAAAGCTTCAAGACACAAGGTGCGGTGTTGGGAAGATCTTGAGATCCACGGAGGCCACTTGGTTAGGAGGTGAGGTGTGGCGGTGGTATATGGAGGAACACACCTAAAAACCATCAAGTTTGTTGTTTGATGTCGGTTAAGGAGCAGTCGCAGCGGAAAAACACTACATATTTCTCCAGAGTTTCAATTACAATTTTAACGTTTTTAAAAATAACTTACTTATTGAGTACACGGTTGAGCTTATATTTTTGGAGATGATGCGTGCCAATAAATCTAAATTTATAATAACAAAAACACATGGCAGCGATGCCCAAAATTATTTTGTATTTTATATGAAGCCATAAAATTTGAAGTCCTTAAATTCTTTTACTTAAGTAACTCAATAAAGATAGCGTGACACACTGTTATTGAAACATAACTCGACTTTACGATTATATTTTCATTAAAAATAACACAAAGAGCCTCGTGGCAAGTATTTAAGGGTGCCATTCTGTATGTTGTTAAAAGACTTTTAGCACTAAATGCCTGTTTTTATGAGTTCTGTCAGAGCTTGTAAAATTTTGCTAATGGGTTTGGTGAACTGATGAAGTAAAGACTATGTTTTGTGGTGTTATGTAAATGTAACGCAATAATAGATTAAAAAGTGACATTTTTCGGTAAATTATTGTCACTTTTGTATCAGCAGTTGGCAACTTAAAGCTTTTATTCTTTCTCGATTATCAAATAAATCGAATAATTCAGTCAATTTTTCTAGGCAAGCGCGTTAGATTGTAGGCCACAGCGTTGCTTAACATCGGTCGAGTTGTGGTCAAGCGAAACCCTACAATAATATAAAGAAAGTTATGCCAAACAGTTTTTCCAAATGGCAATTTCTTACAAGAAAGAAATGATCAGATGTAATAAAAATGACGATCAAAGGACAGAAAAATATCTGAAGTAGTCGTATAAGATAACCAAAACTTGTTCATTTATATTACACGTATTGGAAAACAAATTGTTTATCCAAATAAAGTATGTTTGTTTACATCAGGGTTGTAATTTCATTGTGCTGGCGATGCTTGTTAATTAATATACGGGCCATTGTTTTTGTAGTTAATTGATATCGGGTTTTTCTTCTATTGATAGCAATACGTTTTGTACATGAAAAAATTGGAAAGTAAAAAGAGCGTATGTATGTTTGATATCGATTGAGTCTGGAATTTTAGTTATTAAACACTGTTACTACATTTTATTCTATCTAACATTGAATAAATCTTGTTTAAAAGTGAAAATTTAATCTGGTTTAGCTATACCAAAAATATATATTATGATAATTTTGAAGTCATTACTTTAAAGCGCATTAAACTTTTAGATTTCATATTCAAAGTTTTTTATCGTTACAAAAAGGCATTAATTTGGTTACGATTCTTTTGAGAAGTATGTCGTTTTATTATAACACATTTTATTGTATTTTTATTGCAATTTTACGTGTAACAATACATTGCCGTTACTCAGTGTATAATAATAATATGGTAGTCTTTTATTACATCTCATAATTTTTTTATGGCCATTACTTGAAATGCGTATTTTGTTACGAATTTGTTCTAAATATTATTAAATTAAAACATTGTAATTCCTTACTCTTTCAAACACCATGAAACTTAGCAATATTAAAACATCTTTATAACATCTTGCCGATATAGCAGTAGTAACATATATTTTTTTTAAGTGGTGTATTTCGCTGGCTCGTCCACGTGGAAAGGATGGGAGAGTATCGTGCTCTGAAGAATGCGTACTTGGGACGACCAACTGGTCGACGGCCAGTCGGACGTCCCAAGTACAGCTGGAAGGACCAGACAGTGGAGGATCTGCAACAGCTCCATGCTACCGAGTGGCAGGAGATGGCGCAGAACCGAGAGGAGTGGCGTCTCTTTGTGTCGGAAGCCAGGATCCACTTTGGGTCGCAGCGCCACATTAGTAAGTAAGTAAGTACTATGCAACTCTAGCATTGCAATTTATTATTTTCATTGGAAAGCAATCTTAATTGTGTCTGCGCGCAGCCACGGTCCCAGAACGTACGTTTCAAAGATGTGTATCATTACATCCGAAACGCGTAAACCAGTAAACCACATATGCAAAATTAGACGTGAGTTAAAACCGCAATATTTACTAATCGATAGGAATGTCTCACGATAGTTTTGAAATTAAAATATCAATTGTAGATTTTGAATAAATTATTAAAATTATAAAAGATCTGATTCATGGTTTTCAAACTGTGCTTATGAATATGTTGAAATCCATAGGCCGGTTTTTTTTTATTCTTTTACCACAAAAATTTACGCCTCCTAAAGCTACTTTCAGACTGTATATCTCATTTCACATCAGTTCCATCTACAACCACCACTAAAACCATAATAGCTAATTAAGACTGTCATTACTAACTTTATTTAGATGACACCGATAGACAACAAAATCTTTACAGCTTCAAGCGACCGTTGAAGACCCATCTCGAACAAATGGTGTTTTTATTAACCGTCTTATTCGTTTGATGAGAAAAACGAATTTAAAAGGATTTATTACTCAAATTATTGTAAACATTGACGTTTTTGTTATGTTTGTATACATTAGTTATGGTGTCAGGTAAACTTTGTAATTTTTTAATATCAATATACAAGTTGTTTAGTCCACTAATAGAATGATATTTACTACCTACGTAATATGTAACATAAAAGTACGGCTGTTTTTCATAGTACGGCAGTCGTAAAGCCATGTCAGAGGCCCTTAGGGCGGCTTGACAAACTCTCGACAACAGAGTCGGCCACTCTCATTCGATAAGAAGAAGAAGACATAAAAGTTATGTAGAATAATCAAAGCTAAAATTAGTAATTGTATTTACTTTTACTGGTAATTTATGTTACAAAAAAAGAGTGATTTGTGACTTGATTTGTTACAAGTAGGTACAAATGACCTAAACTTTTTTCACATAGCTATTGACAAAGAAAAAAAAATCTCAATTACTTTGAGATCTAGATTGCTCAGTTTTTAAATGCTTTTCATGTCTAATTAATTATGTACAAGATTAGTTAATCTTATTGAGCAGGTATTTTCTCAACAATGTTTTAGGAAAAGATCTTTAGACTGCGTTACAGAACTTATCGATATTGTATATTACACCCAAATATACATGTATATAATATTTATTTATACCGCACAGTCAATTATTTAAACGTACAAGCATCATCTAAGCAAATGAAAGATTCAGTTTTCAGTTACTTCATTTTCTGTTTTATTTTTCTTTTTTATTTGTAGATTTTCATAAAATGAATGAATAAGTCATGGACTACTATTTACTGGATGGATTACTATTTGTTCAGCCTCGTCAGAGGCTTTTAAATAGGTTTGAAATCTCTGACATTATAGATGGCCACTCTGATACGATGATACTTCTCTTCCACAGAAATTTTGCGCTTTGCCACTTCTTAACAATTTATTCTTACTAAAAGTCTTGCAATTCAAAAGACTCTTTACCCTGTATATGAACAGTTTAGGTAAAGTAAGTTCTGTAGAAGATTTTCTCAGAAAACCATCTGAAAACAAACGCCGGGGTAGAAAATTAAATGTCTGTGACAAAAGGGTTTTTTAGCGACATTCTAGCCGTTTTGTTTTACAAGTAACAAGGCTCTTTGTGGTGCAATCATAGACCAAAGACATTTTATGTGCACAGACATCTAACTAGCGGAGACTTCAGATGAGTAGTTTTTTTTTTTTACTTTAACGGGTTTGCACCTGGCTATAGTTTACCTGATAGCAAGCAAAGGCTTTTGCCTAAGATAGAGCGTGCTTACCCGTAGGAACCGATTCACTCTCGCTTTAAAGATCGCTGGATATTGCAATAATATCTGCGCGAACGAGGCAGCAATATACAATTCTATTGCCCTTTAACACGCTAATGACAATGGAACTCAATTGTTTTTTCAATTTCAAAATATCTTTATTTCAAATAAAATTTACAAGGTATCTAAACTAGTGTACATATGTATTCCTAGTAAGACCTAGACCTAGACAATGGAACTATTTATCAATACAATAATATCAATTTAACTGACTTAAACGTTACTTTTTTTTTTACTTTATATAAGTTTGAATTCATGTAACGCTTTATAGGATTGTATTTGACTACAGGTCACTTTATCATTGGTAGTACTAGTTAGCGGAGGCAATCGCATGCGATTACCAATGTTAAGGAAAGGTCGACGCGGTCAGTCCTTGGATGGGTGACCGGAAAAATGGCATTACATTTTAGACGCTTCCGTGGATCGGATGACACGTTAAATTGTAGGTCCCGGCTGTTTGTCTAGTACAGCAGTCGTTAAGCCATGTCAGAGGCCCTTAGGGCAGCTTGAAAACTCTCGACAACAGAGTTGGCCACTCTCATTCGATAAGATGAAGAAGTACTCTAGTACAAAAAAATGGCTACAAAATATGGAGTTTCGGTGATAATGAGTGGTTTATTGGGAAAAAACAAACAACGTTGGCTGCAATATAATGGGAAACAGCACTGGTTTTACAGTCGACTTTACGACGATTGTAAAATTGTATGCGCTTCCCATCTGTGTAACGTGCTATTTATGACACTGTGGATGAAACGAATGGTTGCAAATGTATGGTTTAGAGCATATTATATTGTGTAATAAATTGCACGTGTTATTTAGTATTTTTTCTACTACATTAAGTTTTCATTTGATTATAGTTTGCTAATAATAAGTAAAATCTATGACCTACGTTGGAGCATAATTTATAATAAATTTTGATATTTTTTTAGGTTGAATAGTGTAAGACAGTTTATTTCATTTACTGTTACTATAAAATGCATCCTTTAAAACTAAATTTATTATATTTTATTATAGTAAAAGAAACCTAAATCCTTAAAGTGAATCCTTCAAAAACGCAGGTCATTATAATTGGAAGCTCTCATCTGATCTCAAGTATTGACTGGGAGGGTATTCCGCCAGTTATTTTTGAAGGCATCATCATTCCATTCAGTGATACAGTCAAGAATCTTGGTCTGATAATGGATCAGTCGCTCAGTTGGGATGCTCATGTGGATTCATTAAGCTCAGGAATTTTCTCGTCTGGTGGGTCACTAAGACGTCTTCGAAACTTCTTGCCAACTGCCACTAAAGTTGAGCTTGCGCAATCCCTTCTTCTTCCTATCCTGGACTATGCGGACGCCTGCTATCTCGATCTTCGGGAAGATCAGCTAGATAAGCTTGAGCGGTTACAAAATTACTGTATAAGGTTTATATTTGGTCTACGTAAGTACGATCATATATCTCAATTTCGTGTTAAGCTCAAGTGGCTGCCTATTCGACTTCGCCGGAATGCTCACATCTTCTCTCTCGTATATAACATTTTATTTAACCCTGCTACCCCGCGTTACTTAGTTTCTCGTTTTGCCTATGTCCATACTACACACTCTCTTTCTCTTCGATCTACAAATAAATTAACACTCGCACATCCAACATTCAAAAATAAATCTTTTTATGGCTCATCATTTACTGTACAAGCTGTTACTTTATGGAATTCTCTGCCTATCAACATTCAAAAGGTTCAGACAATTGATTCTTTTAAAAAACAAGTAAAGGAATTTTATCTCGCTTCCCTGCATCGCAGTGAAAATTGCTGTTATTATTTCTACTACTATCACCTTTAAATATTCTGTTGTGTATTGTTTGTATTTGTATATAAACATTATTTTTTTTATATTAAGTATGTGTATTGCGTATTTATATGTATATATATATATATATATATATATATATATATATATATTAGTAAAATTTCATTTTTCCTTTTTGTTGTACACCACATTCTTCTTTTTTTTCTTTTTGCTTATATCTCTCCAGCTGAAGGTTGCCTGGAAGAGATCGCTTTCAGCGATAAGGCCGCCGCTTGTGGCACTAATTAAGGTGCAATTTTTGTAATTGTTCTATGTACTGTTTTTTAATATGTGTCAACAATAAAGAGTTAATCTATCTATCTATTTAAATTTAAATACTCTACGTAAAATTGGCTGTCACTTTGTCCACTGCATGGAGTTAATGGAATTAAAGAATAACTACATTAATGTAGATTGATTGAGCAGTTTACGCTTTAAGAAATTCCATCCCACTAAACTTAATCGTGAAGATGAGACATAATACCTACAAAGCCTTTGTCTGATTACATACCATTTAGTATAATAGATTGCATAATCAGTGTTCGCTACGTATGCTGGCCTGAAGGCATAATTGAAACCATTGAGCTGCTTGTTCGACTAATGACAAGATATTGCAGACACTTGCTTCTCTATACTACTATACATGACTATCAATGTATGATTTCGACACCATGTAGAATTTACAGGCAAAAGTACAGCATACTATATATAAGTTATGTATATTATATAAGTACTGCACCGTTGCTTGTAAGTTTATATGTATATTTGTTAAGTTGTTACCGCGTTGAAATATAAAAAAAAATATCACTACCACGACTGGCAGAATTTAAATCATCTTTCTTATAAAAGCCTAAGATGTTGTAACTTATCTATACTAATATTATAAAGCTGAAGAGTTTGGTTGTTTTAACGTGCTAATCTCAGGAACTACTGGTGCGAATAAAAAAAAATCTTTTCGTGTTGGACCATTATTGAGGAACTCTTTAGGCTATAAAAAATCACGCTGTAACTAATATGCGCGAAGAAACAATGGAAAATGTGAAAAACCGGGAAAAAATATTCATCTTTGAGGGCTTCCGTTGCGTGTGCTGCGAAAATGGTTCAAGATATGAAAAAATATTTATAAAAAAATATTCCTCTTGAAATTATCTTACAAAATGTCTGCAACAGTATATGTCTATCTCTTAAGATTAACTCACTAGAACCGTTTTAATGGTAATAACTATTCCATGCGGACGAAGTCGCGGGCACAGCTAGTTAAGTTCATAAATTTAAAATGGAAGTACTAAGATTTTTTTGAGAGAGGTAAAATGTATTTTTATTTTATTTGCTATGAGGGGAATAAAAATATTTTGGAAGTAAATAAAAAGAAAAAAAGAATTAATTAATTACACATGAAATAAAGAAAGAATGCCTAGTCATGTTTTTGTCTAAAACATTATATAGAAATATGTAGTACATATGTTCTACCACTAGCAGTAGGTATGTTTAAAGGCATTTACATGGCAGTAAATTTTCAATGGTACCCACGGCTAGGTAAGCGAAGTGTAGGAAGACCTGTGCAACGGTGGCTGGATGATATTAGAAAGTTAGAAGGAAACATCTGGGCAAGAACTGCGCAAGACAGGGAGTATTGGCGTAAGAGGGTGGAGGCCTATGCCCTGCAGTGGGTCCCATTAGGCTGATAATGATGATGATGAAATGTTCAAAATAGTAAGCACATTTTATTAGGAAAAAAAATGTATTAACCCTGTACAGATTGTTTACAAGTTCACAAACAATCAGCAGGATTTCCCCTGACCTTGCGAGCTTTAGTTACTGCAATGCGGTGAACCAGCACGCCACAACCGTGCTTTACTGCAACCAAAGCTGACCTTGAGCTTAAAGCTACGCCTATTTTTAATTATTACCAGTCATCCTCCGCCTATATTCTTTACCCTACGTTGTATGTAGGAGATATTGTTCAGTTATTTTTTTATTGAATGTTTTCTTCTTCTTATTGAATGAGAGTGGCCAACTCTGGTGTCGAGAGTTTATCAAGCCACCCTGAGGGCTTCTGACATGGCTTAACGTAAACTCCTATTTGCCCGAACGAGCTCAAATGAATTCATTTTGGGGGAATTGCTACCCTCAGTAATGCGGCATAGAAGACAAGAAGTGTGTACACGAATTATTATGAGGATAATAAATACATCTAATACACTATTTACATATAAAAATATACCTATTTATATATTTCATAAAAAAACATGGCTCTGAAATCCAAGAAAACCAATTAATTTGCAAGCGATACAAAAACAAATGTTTGTTATTTCATTAACAGGAAAAAATACGATTGACGATAACAAATTTGTTACTATGTGGTACTTTTAGGTTTGTGGCTTTTTCCAGCAAATTATATCTGTTATTGTACATTTAAATAATATATAAAAAACTAAGCACTTTTTTGTTTTCTGGACTGAGTTAGATACTTTCATTCACATCTTATACATTTAAGAAGTAAATGTAAAAAAAGCAGTTATTCGGTTATTTGAATAGCTGAAATAGATTTATGTATATAACAATAGCGTAGCTTTTAAATAAAAGTTAACTTTGTTTTTATGTAGTAAAAGCTTAGTCGAGTTGTCAATTTGTGCTCCCTAATTTTGTAATACGGAACAGGTAAAATAATTAGCCCTAATTCAAAATGGGATGCCTTAGATTACCTACTCACAAATGTTCGGAGAGAAGGGCCTAATATTTTTTACGTTTTTATTTAAAGGTGTTCCTTACGTAATCACAAGAAAATAACGTTACAATAGCTACGAGCCATCTGACATTTCGTTATACTTAATATTACGGAAGTAAGCACATGTTCTATAACAAAAGTTTTTTTACTTAGGTCAAACAGACATCTTTGATAATTTGTCACCGGAAGTAACATAAAAATATTAATACATTGTTCCGGTGTACAACGCCTGCCTCATAAAGAGGCTTGTAAAATAATCTATACAAATTTTATAAAAACAATCACACTTTTATTAGAGAACTAGAGTTTGACTGCAAATTACACATAATCAGCTAATTTAAATTAGTAAAATATATAATATCTTCTTCCAATTTCTGGTTCAATATGAATTTTTGAACGCTGCTTTGAAATTTCTACATTTAACGAGTAAATTTTCAATTCTCTTATCTTACAAATCCACGCGGAAAACTATTAAATAATGCACGAATGTTTTTGCGAAAGTTTTCGACAGCTCGCCCGAAGTTTCGCCACAAACCTGGCTGCATGCGCTCTTAATTGGAAATTGTTCCGACTCAGCTTTAATTTTAATTCGTACCGTATTTACATTTAATTCATATATATTCGGCCTTTCCGAGCTTATTTTCTTATTTTCAGCACGTATTCATTATTGAATAGCTTTAAAATTGAAAACCAATTCTTTTGAAAATAGGTATGTAGGTAGCAAAAGTGAAATGAATAAGGTTTGTTTATTTATACACGGAGTAGGCCAACGATTGATTACAGCCTGCCTGAGGTTGAACACTACTGTAGTCTAAGATGTTGCACGTTTACCTAGGAT
This sequence comes from Macaria notata, assembly GCA_927399415.1. Classification (NCBI taxonomy): domain Eukaryota; kingdom Metazoa; phylum Arthropoda; class Insecta; order Lepidoptera; family Geometridae; genus Macaria; species Macaria notata. Next base: position 4,364,815 of record OV656737.1, read on the forward strand.
AAATCTATTTACTCTGGATTTGAAGACCCCTGGGTTATAATTTTCTTGTAAAAGGGTTCCAGGCAGAGAGTTCCATTATCTCGCTGTCCTTACTACGAAGGTAGATAATTTAATAAATACGATACGATTATTTTATGTACTTTTAAATAATACAATTCTTTACAAAGGGTTTCAAAAGGTTTTACAATCACTACGAAACCCAACCGCACATAGGTATTTGGCATGTAAGTTTAAGAACTTTAGACGTTAATGGGTGGGCGAGACACAGAACAAGTAGGTAGTTTTATGTAGTATCTTACACTTATGAATTGCATTCGTCATCTTACCTGTTGAGAACCACATAATGTAAAGTCAAAAGATGAAGCACGCTTCTGACGTGACTAGTATCTATAGACATCGGTGACTGCTTACCATCAGTCAAGCCGTCTGCTTTTTATTTTCAAAATTAAATTAATAATTAAGGTTTTTTTTAATATATGTGACATATAGGGACCTAAATCAAGGTATAGATAGGTTTATAAATGTATATTTACCGAGCAGGCCGAGGGAGCAGAGTGCGCCCCGCAGGTCCCGCCCGCCGCCGCTGCCGCTAGCGCACTGCTTCCAGGAACCTGGGAAATTATAACATTATTCCGTAAGAAAATATAAAGCTTAATCAAAAAGGTTATGTAATTTAAATATTTCAACTCAGAAAAGATGAGGACAAGGTGTTCATGAGATTCAATAGAAACAACATAACAAGTGTATTACGAGTATCTTTATCTGCGCTTAAAACAATATTACGTGTATTCGCATTGTATGTATAAAACAGAATATTTTAAACACTTTTTACGTATTTTTTTGATGATTGCAATTTTTTAAAGCTTACAAATAGAGCATCTATCACGTTTTGTTGCGGCTCTTGGAAAAATCTAATTTGCGTGTATGACACCTGTGTATAGCTATACGAGAATAAAATCTAAGCAACAACACGAATAGATTTCCCATTACTTACCTTATTCTATAAAACAATAGAATATAATTTACTAGTTCCTATTTCGCATTATTCAACTTGAAATTGAATATAGGATGAGTAGGTTAGGAAACTTCCGTAGTACAGGGGTCGTCGGTTCAAACTTAGTTTGGTGTAAGATCTAGTACGTACAAAGTTTATAGGGCACTGGTTTACCCCAAATTTTGCTGGAGTTATATACGTGGTATGAATTAAGCATCGCAGGTGCAGTGTTTTGGGGATATTGAGCAAGGTCTTTGTATCGATTGGTTGATTAGTACTAGTTACTATAATAAGCTTTCATTATCTTAATCGTAACAAATTATATTAATCGTAACAAATATTGTTCTACAACTTTCATAATCACTGTAATTATTGTAAAATAGTGTATACACAAAAGAGGCATATTTCGCGCGGGCTTAAACTGCCATCTCACGTCACAGGGTCCTCGATTCTTAGTGTGAGATGGCAGAGAATCCTTATGCACCAACATTACAGGTATGGCATAAATGTATATTAAATTTAGTTATACAATACAATACAATACAATATTACTTTATTATGCACACCAAAAATAAATTACAATATGAGATGCTTAAACTATAAAAGAATGCACAAGTGGGCGGCCTTATCACCTTGAGTGATCTCTTCCAGGCAACCTTAGCAAGAAAACGGTGACAGAAATCAGTTTGGTCGGTGGCGTACAAATAAATACAATACTTAAAAAATAAAAAATAAAATTTAAACAAAATTAAACCTATAACTAAATAGAGAAAGTAAAAGAAAATCAAACTAATTTACATGTTACAAATAATAATAAATTAATAAACTATGAACACACACATTTAACACCAATAAACGCGATTGATAGTTTACAAAATAGAGATGTAATAGCTGTATACCATACTCTGGAAAATCGACAGAGATTTAGCCTGCCTGATATTTAAAGGCAGGTCGTTCCAGAGTAAGAGAGCTTTAATTGTGAAGGAGGATTGATAGAACAGATTGGAGTGGTTGAGTTTAGGATATTGTAGGATGAGAGTACGTGAAAGACGAAGGGATGAAGAGTGAGTTTCACTCACAAAGGAGAAACGTTCCTTTAAGTATAAAGGAGTGGAAGGAATAAATAGGACTTTGTAGAGGAGGGACAGCAGGTGAGTATTACGACGAAGACGGATAGGTAACCATTTGAGCTTTTTGCGAAATTCAGAAATGTGGTCATATTTACGCAAGCCAAATATGAACCTAATAAAGAAATTTTGGAGACGCTCGAGCTTATCGAGCTGCTCTTCGGTTAGGTCAGGATAACAAGCGTCAGCGTAATCTAAAATAGGATGTAGCAGAGACTGAACAAGCGCAGTTTTGGTTGAAATCGGAAGAAAATTACGCAAACTAAAAACTACGCAATTAAAAAAGTTATAAGGGTGTAACTTAAGTTTTTGTAAATAAAGTAATTTGAATTTCTAGTTTTTTTTTATAAATATTTGAATTTAAAAGAATTGGTAACTTAACTTAAAAAAAAAACAGTCCTTGTTTTTCAATAACTATAAAAATGGCTAATAACATAAAGTTAGAATTGGAATTTTAGACAATTTCTAAAATTCTTCGTACTCAAAAGCTTCCTTTAAAGCCTCCCATCATTGCACAAATTACCAGTCAACATAGTCATACGTATACAATAATTATTTCTACATACTAAGGCTTACCTTCAACTGCTCCTGCTTATAATCTGGCTGGTAGGGCAACAGCATGCGTATCTTGCCCCACCGGTTGAAGAACAGCGCGATGGCCCCCACCCACACCAGCAACACCATTACTACTATGCCGATCTCCACGCCTCGTATCTGTGGATGAAAGTAGATAATATCTACTAATATTATTAGTACATGCTATTTATTTTGTCATAGTGAGGCCATTGTTAAGCCATGTAAGGGGCCCCTGAGGCTGTTTGAAAACTCCAAGCTGAATTGCACTGAGTGCAATGTCCCGCAATATTTTTTTTTTAATTATATCCGTTATCTATTATTCCTGACAGAAGCGTCTGCTAAGTATGAGGCTAGATGACGCTGTTTTATAAAAATTGTTATATTATGGAACAGTAGAAAAAGTACAGTTGGTACTTATATTTATATTTTTGGACAAGAGCTAATAACTGACATGAATCAGTACAAGGTGATATGTTCAGGAATATATATTTAATAAATAAATATTTAGTTACCGTGGGGAAAGTAGGCTCTGGGTCAGGTGGCGCCGCGGAGGTGCGCGCCGGCGGACCCGCCGCGCCGTCCTGCTGCGGAGACGTCCGCGGAGGCTCTGTATACAAGAAAAATGAAATATATAACAGAGATAAAGACAATGAAATACATAATATAACATCATAACTTTGGGGTAAAGGTTTTTTTGAGAACGAGATCAATTCCAGTACAGAACCAGAGTATATTTTACCTTCGAAAATAGTAACGTTAATTTGAGTTTCGCTATTTCATTAACATTTCCTCAACTCTCACTTTCTGATTGAAATGTGAACATTTAGATAAAAATTACAGAAATGATTAAAGTGTAATTACTTGTTGTATACACGTCTTGTTTTGTAATAAAAGCTAGCTGTGAAAAAAAACTGTTAAATAAATAACATACCTAGGTACTAAATATTTATTTCTGCGTTCACCATACGATAGTCTTTTTAAAATGCAATAAATTATATACATTTTGAAATACCAACCCAGCTTAAACACCTACCCACATGTACACTTAAAATAAATTTTAATAAAACATACGTCCAGTATTATCCACCTTTACCCGAGTACAAAAATGCGTTGTTATTTTAAAGCAGCACTCGCATTAGGCTCCACTAATCCACTTACATTGCGGCAAATATATACCATTGTTATAGGATTAACAGAGCGAGGGGATTGTCACGCACAGACACTCACATACCGGTTAACTTGTATAATAGTATGTAAACACGTTGTAAATATTCGATTCCCGCTTGACACAAGTAACACACTATTATAAGAAATTACTCTTGTTTTTGTATGTATTAATAAAGTGAACCTAGATGTAAGTATTTTTGAACCCAATAAACGTTTTTGTATTGTATTGTATTTATGATTTTTAAAATTTATAATTACTTGTGCTGAGTCTGGTCGTTTGTATGTATAATAATAGTATGTATTTACAATAGAAAAGAATATAAGTACTATATCCGTTATCTAGTACCCACGACACAAGCGTTTGCTTAGTGTGAGGCTAGATGGCGCTGTGTGCAATGTCCCGGAATATTTATTATTATTATTATATTGTATGATTTCAGTCACTACTATCCAAAGCCTACCTAAGTGATTTTTTTATTATATTTTCTCTAGTATGTTTATAATCTTGCTGTAGTTATCATTGTTGAATCGATTGAAAAATTTGTTTAACATTCTGATGCACAGTTGTTTAGATATAACTCAAAATTCAGAAAAAAATTAGCATGAAGATAAGAACAGATAAAACTAATCTAAAACTATATGTATATTAATGCTAAATTTCTTTACAAGAAAACTTCAGAAAGTCGCATTGCAAGTAAAATTAATTAATATAAACTATTTTGTTTGAAGTTGCATTTGTATCGGAAGCGATACCTCCGAACACATTATAATCCTGCGATACCACACACCAGGCTTTCAGAACGAGAAAAACCTTATTCCTCTTAACCAACTAACTAATTACTTAACCTAGTACAAGTACATAATGCATCTGGCGTCAATAGGCTGCCCCAATCGGGACCTAATTAGTGATGTGGTCGGTCAGTAATTGAATGCAAGTAGGAGATACAAGCTAGGGTGATGGTGGTTGTTGTGTAATTGATTGAAGACAATATAATTGAATCAGGTAGATTTTTGAGTATGTAAATTAGTACTTATTTCTTTGATATCGGACAGACTTTCATATTACAAGTTTTGTAAAACGTTGCAAAGAATTGTTTTTAAAATAAATAGTTATTATAGCCATATAAATGTTGAAAACCTGAATCGATGGATATCATATTTTTACTATTAACTTTTTTTACAAATAATTTTCATATCTTTGGAAAATTTACGATTTATCGTAGTTCTATAAGATAAAGTTATATGTTATAGTTTTATAATATAATATTAAAAGCAGTATATTATTAAAAAAATGAAGTTTCGTAAATATTTTTTAAATCCAATAAAAAACAACCATTAAAATCAAAGGAGAAGACTAAAATAAAATGATTGTAAAGTTGCAGACCCTTAAATGCAAAATCCTAATCAAATTGATCTAACACTTGAGCAACTTTAATCATCATTAATTTAATAACAAAGTAATTTCAACATTAATTACTGTTGAAGATACAATATTAACTCAACTTATTTGATCGTTACGCTTGACTACATTAAGTCTAGAGCAATTTGCGGAATAAATTATATCTTGAGAACCGATAATAGGTTGTCTAACTTTGTTTCTACAGTTATAGATGGTTCAGTAAATTGCAGAAAACTAAAGTTTATTTGCCTAATATAAATCGGTTTAAACTTAGCAGGTTCATCGGGTAAAAGACACAAAATAAATAAATACAAACGTTTTTTTATACTGTTCATCATATTCATTTATTAATTTATTCAAAGTTTTATATATACCTACATCTTTTAAAGTTAGCTTTTTATATTTTTAAAGAATACTGTGTTCAAATCAGATTAATATAATCGGTAATAGAATATAAATATAGTATAATAAATAGTCATGAAGACAATGTTTGTCTTACTAATATTTATGATGCCAATTTTCAATTCGTATCTGTCAACTACAATTTGAATGTAAAATATGAGCAAAGAGAAAATATAAACAAAATATATGAAAGCAAATTTAACGTTGTCTAACAGTTTGTTGACTTAGGATTAATTTGCAGCCACGTATAATTCGGGCTCTAGAGTCTAGACTAATATTAGTTCAAATCAAATGACCAGTAATTGTTGTTTTACCACTGGGTATTATAGCAATATTTTTAATTAATAAAGAAGAGATATCTTTTGATCAAGGTGCAACGCGAAAAACTCTACAAGGATAACGAGTAAATATTGAATTTAGAATAGCACTGACGTGGATAACTGGTGCTTACCGATAAGGACTAGAATTCAAAAGCAATTATTAGTTAAACAATTTTATACTTACAAAAATGTCACAATAACTTTTCATCTGGCACATTAATTAAGTGTATTTATAAAATATAAGGTCAGGCTTTAGGTACACGCTGATTTAACTCGTTATCATTACACGCTCTGCACACATACTTCATATAAAACACGAATATAAAATAAATATATTAATTTGGGTCAAACTCTTTCAGCACACCCGCGGAATGCTTGCAAGTGATGCTTTGAAAAACAATATAATTTTAAATTATTTTAGTTTTAAGCTAAAGCCAAACTTAAACATTAAAAGCTACTAAACCTAACACCAAAACTAAATGTCGAGGCCAATTTTAGAAATCGGTCAGAGCTCTTCACTGTACCCTACTTTGTATTCAGAAATATTTAATTGTTTAGCAATTTGAGTTACTGGGCAGCAATGATAGTCAACTATACATATGTTTAGCTAGTAGTTAAAAAGAGTCTGGATTAGCTATTATGACATTAAGGTTAATCGTTATCCTCCAGCTAAGCACAACACGCCGCGAGATGATGCTGTGGTGCTATTTTTCTAAGATCGGCGAATTTATTTATTTCAAAGAAACTGGAGACAAATAGACTAAACTGGTTTTAGTATTATTATTATTTTATTTTTTTTTTACTTTTTTTTGTTATTATTTGGAAGTGTTACTATTAATTTTTGTTGTTTTGAAATAAATATATAGGTTTGTTTTAGTGCATTTATCTCCATTTTAATTTCTATGAAAACCGTACTTTAACAGCAATATTATACTTATTTCACAAGGACATAAAAAACTCTGGCAGATTAATTTCATTTGACAATTAATTATTTCTTACATTACAGATTGACTCATTCTTTATGGTTCACCATGACGTCCCGCGGTTTCATACAAGTTAATCTCCGTAACAATTTTTATCAATTTTATCATTTTTTTATCAAGTGTTTGAGCCTGATGAAGATTAAGGATCCGGAAGTGGGATAAGCTTAATCAGCTTCTCAGTTCAATTTAGAGAATTTGGCGTTGGTTTTACACATTCCTATTATTGGGTCAAATACATTTTATGCTTACAATAAAATCACATTTTGCTAACCAATTAATAATACCACTTTCTATTCAACCTCCGTATTCTAGAGCTTGTAGGGATGACCGAGAAGCGTTTGAGAATCAATTTAGACACAAAGAGCTTTGGCGATCTATTGTAGTAACTCCTTTACGATATAACTGGGATTGCAGAAATTATTCTGTATCTCTCTCTCTTGACTCGTATTTCCTCATGACAGAGGGTCGTGACTCCCCCGTAGAATGAATTCGTAAGGGGATTTCTCTTAGGCCTACATCGTGGTGGTTGCCCAGGTCCTTCCATGAAATCTGTATCTAAGTCTGAATAAATGGTGTTTACCTACTAAATATTGGGGTCATTATTAACTGCCATCAAAGTTAAAAATAATTAGTAAACTTCATAATAATAGTTTAGTCCTGAAACTAAGCTAAACTGAAAGCTGTAAGCAATCTTTTGGGATCGAACATGGCGCACTAAAAGATTACAGTTAATTGAAACAATGTTCATAAGCTCACGGTTCTCTACTAGTATCACATAACATTGTTTTACACTGATATTGTAGTCTGTAATCTGAATAATACTTCAGTAAAGCGTGTGCGTCCGCGCATGCATCCGGGAGACAAAGTGCATGGGTAAACGAACTGGCTGGCGAGACGCCAACTTGTGACTTGTATTGTGTATAGTATGTTTAATCTAAGAAGTAATGGCAGTTTGCCAGTATCAAATGTGTAAACAACGCATTTTTAATTTAATTAATGAAAGGAATATATAAGGTAGAAAATATTTTACAACGTCAAACAATTTACTATGGATTTGTTTTGAAAAGATCGAAAATCTAGTATAATATTAACATAATACCAGTCCCCACTCTTCTGATTGTTTCCCATTATAGACATATAAACACTTGGGTTTTTTACACTTGTTCTTCTTATCGAATGAGAGTGGGCAACTCTGGTGTTATTTCTCTTTTTACATTAAAAATACTAGACACTAAGAAGGAGGAGAATGGCTCCACAAAATTAAAACAGGCTCTCAAAAAAGTTTAAAACATTTTTATAAATACCGTTTGTTTCTTAAAAAACATTGCAACACGTCTTCATTGAATAAACTATCTGTAGTCATATAACTGTGTACTATATCGTACGTTATATTAACACAAGAAGAGGCGTAAAACAACTATTCAAAGTTTCGGGAAGTGAAGTGGATCATAAAGGTTAATGGATAAAGGATGTTAGTTATGGATTCGAGAATCAATCACCGTGGTGATATTTCATTGAGAACGATTTTAGTATGGCTTGTGTCTATATGTATGTATGTAGTGTAGGTATGTAAGGTTGTTTTAAATCGAGGTGCGAAGGATTTTGAATTTCAAATTCATCACATTTACTCGTATTTATGTTCATATATTTATGACTAGTGGACGCCCGCGGCTTTGCTCGCATTATATTTTGAGATAAAAAGTAAATATACGTCGACACATACGAAACTTTAAAATAGCTGTAGGCAGCGGATATCTATAGCAGACTACTTGCTTTATAATGAACATAACTTTTTTATTTACAAACTGATAGAAATGAAATAAGTAAAAAATAAATGTTAAGTTTAAAATGCACCAACATGTTGGTGAAAACAGTAGACAAATCAGCTCAGCCGTTTTCAAGTCTATAACGAACAAACATACCGACAGACTTACATATTTATTTTAAACATGATCTTTGTGTTCTGCTGCATCAATGAAGACCCCTCAACTATTTTTCTTTTCAATTATCTTCAATGTACAGACACCGACCGGTTACAGCTTTATTATACATATGTATAGATTTTTGCGATGCGATTATACCGATACTAATGGTTCTTTTTTGTTATTCATTGTTTCATAAAACAATAAATAAAAAAAAAGAACAAAACTAAGTATTTTTTATTTCGATGCAATTTGAACATACTAACTCAGTACAGAACTGGCTCTAAATGTTAGAATAGAATATAATATCACTTTAACGTACTGTAACGTATAACACATAAAAAATCACAAAATAGAAAATACTTAGCGCGGCGGCCTTATCGCTTATGATGATGATGAATAAGTCACAAATCAGACACAAGTTCATTGCTCGCTTATCACATCTTACTGAATAATTAAATTAACTTCGTAAAGCTTTTAGCGAAAGTTAAATCACGTCGTGAAAATTCCTAACAGAGTTTGATAGCATCGCACAATGTTTAAACATATTTCCAAGATGGTAAACAATGGTTACGTATGTTATAATATGTACATACATATATTGTAAGTCAGTTAATTTTGAAACAATTAGGTTAGCTAGTCAGCTGCAGTCTGTGGTTTTACTTATACAATGTGTTTGGGGAACGATGGGGCAGATTTTAAGAGTAACCACCTGAGCACGGGAGCACCTGCACCACTATACTCGCACTGCGGGGCCGGGAGCGTGCAGCAGCTGCGGCACGAGCACCGCCTCCGCGCACCGAGCTGCAAGCTAGCCAAGGCGACCAAACTAGTGCACGTGACGGCGGTGCACGCGTACAACGCTTTCCCGGCACAAGTACGTGACGCGCCCTCTAACGCGTCTTTTAAACGGTTGCTCAAGCATTGGCTTGTTGAAAAAACGTACTATAACGTAATGATATGTTGGATATCAAAAAATTGTATGTAAATAATGTAATTTATTATATAAATATACATAAATAAGACAATTATTTTATTATTATTAATTATTAAATTGACATTTAACCTTATTTTGTTATTAATAAATTGAGTTTGAGTTTGTAATATATTTATTATGGTCGAACTCATCGACAAATCATGCTTCGTTTTTTTTATGCTACCTAGGTAAAATGGCGGCCATTTTACTTTTTTATGTTATGGAATCACGGGTGGTTGTGCTAATTTAGCGATATTTGGGCGTTCATAGTATAGCTAATAGGTGTGTGAAAAAATATTTGAAAAACCATATTTCATTTACTATCTAAATTAATTTAACAACCGCCCCCTCTCTTGGCGTAGTACTCATTACTGAGGGTCGTGAATCCCCCCGCAGGATATTAGTATAATAAGCCAATTATCAACAAATCTCTAAACAGCATAATCAGTTCGATAGTACCTGTAGCACCTATTATACCTAAGTCTGAATAGCAAACTGGCCTATCTGAAACAGAAACATTAGTGAAATTGGACCGTAATAGGATTCTAGTGAACTCATTATCGCTTCGCTTCTTGCGACGACCTAATATTCTAGAGACGCCCCATTAGATATACAGAGTACATACTCAAAATCAAGCTGGGTAACATATTTGGGGAGACCTGTGTCTATAAGTCCACGTCGTCATGCTGGTGATAATGATTATGAGACGCTCCATTATGTTGAAACTTTTTCGACCCGAACTACATGCAACTTATAAGATCATGTCAGACTACGTGAAAGCTCGGTAACAAAATATTAAAATAAAATTATTAATAAGAATGATTATTGAATGAAGAGCTATTATATTAGGTGCCTGCGATAAAGGTATTCCTAGTGCAGGACCTACCTTAATACAATGTCAAAAAAAATTTTTTAACAATTAAGTAATAGTCATTAGTATTTGTACGGGTTAGTCATCACAGCAATTAATTACAATTACAATTAAATTATTTATTTAGACTTAACTATTCATCGTTGTTTTTAAAAACGGTAAAAGGTTCATAAGCTTCATCGTAGGTTGCTTATCATCCGGCACACTAAAGTTAAGTGAAATTCTGTTTTAGTTTAAAGAACGATAACTTATTTACTTGATATTAGACTAATTTATCAATTAAGTACCATTTACGTTACCGTAATGGCGTTAGTTACCAGTAACCTCTGTATATCCTTCCACCGGCTGTCATAAGTCGCGAATACAGGTATGAATGAAGGTCCCCTTGATTGTTAGCACGGGATAAAACTAGAAAGTGAATGGTTTTGTAGAATTGAGACCGCAGACAAAATCAGAAACAGAAACTTCTGAGCCTTAAGACCATAATGTCACTAAACTGTTCTGTCACGCACAGAATTGATTTAGACTTTATTGCAGATGTCGCAGATGTTATTTGGATAATCGGATGTCTCCGAGTTACCTAGTGTATGTTTTCATGCATAAAATAGGCCAGGACTTTGACCCATCAATTAAAAGTTTGACCACCACATGGTAGTTAGTATAAAGTTAACCTGCTGTTTTTTTAACTTTAACGTTAAGTAGCTTTTCGGCTTTTGAGTTGTGTGCGTGGGTTTGGATGAGTAGAATAAGCTTGTGTATCAAAAACCTTTTAAAGGGTATTTCGATGCTGGAACTTTAAATCTGTTAATTGGTTTGCTAAATAAATAATGAGGGAAAACAGTTATATTTTGGCAGGTAATTTAATAAGCAAACATATATTTTTTTACTAAAAATCTTTTCATAATGGTGAAAGTCTAAAAAGACTTTATCTACACTAATGTTGTAACATTCTACTTATGTTTCCAATACTTGACTTATAATTACTACTGTTATAGCACAGACAACAAAACACTCAATTTAAGCAATTTCACATGATGTTATAATATCCACATCGATATCGTAATGGCTCATTATAACATCAGTAACGCGTGACCAACCTGATTGCAGGGCCAATCAGGTTGGTCGCGCTTTATTTGTGCGCGCAGCTGCGCTATCGTTGGTTAGATTTTAATGGCGGCAAAATCACTGTGACAATACACGTACGCGTGAATTTAATGTTTCGCAATCTGTTTTGTTTTTTAAATACAAATTAAAAGTTAAAAATGGATAGCGACTATGATATTTGCACGCCTCCAGATATTCTAGAATTAGCAACAAAAGTAACTCACAATCTTATGCCAGAAAAATCTAGAAAATTATATGAAAAATAAACTATTGTCAGCTTTTACTCTAGTTGTTTGATTAATTGCATTAGTGAAGATAAAGTAGTGTATGCAACTGCATATAACACGGATATTAAAACACTCGTTACTATTATGAAACTCGCTGCGCTCGTTTTATGAACTCACACTCGTGTTTTAATACCCTTCATTATGAGACAGTTGCATAAACTACTATTATAAACACACTATGTCACATAAAAAAGTCCGAATTATTATTCCCGTTTTCATTGTTACAACAGCAAAATATTCTCGTTGTTAGAGAAACCAGATGCAAAGCGATATGTACTTTATATTTCTTTTCCATACTAGTAGTTTCTGTAAACATAAAGTATCAATTTTTCACATTTTCAATCCACTACAATATGATCAAGATAAATTTGAAACGTGCTTGATGTGGCGCGGAATATCCAGACAGACACTCTGTAAAATATTATTACAGACACTGTGTTTCATTCAAGGATAACAGAAGCAAGAGATAGACAACTAATTTAGCAGAACATGATACATTTTTTCACTAATATTTTAAATACTTTGGTTTGTTGTTTTATTTGGCATCGAATATTCCAGAACAGTGATTAAAATTGAAACTAGATTATGGTAGTATTAAAAGTAAAATTGGAAATTTTAAACAGGCAAAGCCTTGTTACATTTCATGGAAAAGAATGGTAGAGTAAAATTCCAAAAATAAAACTCAAAGGCGACTGATTGACTGACTGACATAGTGATCTATCAACGCACAGCACAAACAACTTGACGGATCGGGCTGAAATTTGGCATGCAGGTAGATGTTATGACGTAGGCAACCACTAAGAAACGATTTTTGGAAATGCCAATATTAAATGGGTAAAATAGGGGATGCAAGTTTTACTTCTTAATGCGAGCGAAGGAGCGAGCACCCACTACTCATTACTTTCCTAGTTCTATCCCGCATCACGCGATCATCGCGATGGACTAATAAAAAACCAGATGAAGCACGTAATGTTTACAAATTACTTTTCACGTAAGTTAATTTATTTGACTTGATAATATGTGCATCCGAACTTTTTCACTATGGTAAGGTTTCATGTGGTATAATGTCGGTGTTTCACAATAAGCACGGTACATCGCAACATTGGACTTTGATATTTTGAAATGACTGGATTGTACTTGTTAAAATATTGTATTGGAAAAAGTACTGTAGATTAATAAATTGACGGATTTTTTTTGTATAACTGTCAATGATTGAAGTATTAATACCAAAATGTTATCAGTAATGCACGGTATTGTGTATTTTTAAGTGTTTTTAAAAATGATTGTTCTATTTTAATTGCCAGTTACAAGTTTTTTTTAATAACCCAGACACGATTATAAATTTATTTAAGAATCCATATTTGACATTGTTTGTTTGTAAGTGACTTTAATTTTTTTATGTAAACTGAATTTTCTTTGACATAGCTTAAAAATATTTTATTTTATCTAATATTAGAATTAAATTAAATTTATCTACTTAAATAAATCTGACATTGTTTGTTTGTAAATGACATTATGTACACATTTTTATGTTTTTATCTTTAATTCTTTCGTTAATAATTAGTATTAAGTTATATAAATGATTACTGTATTATATGACGTACCTATTGTAGCGCAATGTTATAAGGTCAATAAATATCTTTGAATCTTTGAATCACGTTTTTTATAACTTTCCAAGAATATGCCTTTTTTATAATGAGACCTTAAGCTCACTGTATTATAGTTCCCGTAAGGCATGATTTAATTTAGTTGTAATAACCGGCTAGCACTTGCGGTACGTGGACGATATTTTTGCTGTTATCGCCAAAGATGATCTAGCGCAGTTTACAGTACACCTGAATGCTATACACATTCACGGTGGAGCTTTAAAAAGAAGGAATACTGCCTTTTCTTTTCTGTTCCTAGATCCCTCATAAACCGTGCTCTATGTCTGTGTCACCCACAGTATATACATGCAGAGTTGGATCATGTTAGACGAGCACTGGAGAAGAATGGATTCAGTTGGTCGTCCTTCTGATGATGGAAACCTCAGATTTCCGAAACTTGTCGAGCTAATTTTTCGACGTAATTTTTGACGTAAGTGCTAGCCGGTTATTACAACTAAATTAGACCTTAAGCTATTTCTTTAATTAATGCCCTATTTGTTATACAAGAGTTTGAAAGAAACTACATTTTTGCCATACTATCATAACATCAAAATATGAGCTTAGAAACGTTAAAAACCACTGATTTTTAGTAACATATAAGAATATAGGTCACATATTAATTAATCTAATTACCAAATTACTCCAAAATTTACGACTCATAATTATGCAAATAGGAGCACTTCTCCTAATTTAATCCATTCGTGTTGATTTAATTTACCAATTTGTCGACGCGTTATTAAAGGCACGTAGGTTACACGCAACAAGTGCATAACATAATAATATGTCGTAGTCGAGGTGAGTTGTTGTGTTGTTTACATCTAAATATATAAAACTCAAAGGTGACAAGCTGACTGAATAACATAGTGATCTATCAACGCACAGCCCAAACCATAAGACGAATCGGGCTGAAATTTGGGATGCAAGTAGATGTTATGACGTAGGCATCCGCTGAGAAGGAATGATTTTCGGAAAGTGATCCAGTTATAGATTTAATAATAATTTTCATTAAATCATAATAAAATGAGACCAACACGTTACAATGCTTTTGGTTTAGACTAACACCAAAATGAAACGAGGAGCTTAAAAGTTGAGAAAAACATTGTGGTTACGAAAAAGGCTTTTCTTTCAGGTAAGCTACTAATTTAAAACCTCGCACATATTGCTACAGCCATTTTGTTTGCAAACGGAACATAGAATTTGCAGTAACACAAAAGCTTGTCACAGGAAAATGTGCAGAAGTAGAAACTGTATATTTCTTAGTTTTATATTAAACTGTAAGTTAAAAGATATTGAATCCGGCGTTACTTTGCGGAAATCCATTGTTACTGAAACTCTGGAGAAATATGTAGTGTTTTTCCGCTGCGACTGCTCCTTAACCGACATCAAACAACAAACTTGATGGTTTTTAGGTGTGTTCCTCCATATACCACCGCCACACCCCACCTCCTAACCAACGTGGCCTCCGTGGATCTCAAGATCTTCCCAACACCGCACCTTGTGTCTTGAAGCTTTGCTGTTCTCTTTCGGCAAGATATTCTAGTCGACACGTGTTTCGCCTCTCCACGAGGCATCCTCAGGACTCGTGTTGACTCTCCGAACGTCGGTCCGAAAGTGAGCTCGGCTAGCAACGATCGCTCCTTATATAACATGATGTGATGTCATACGATGTGTCATCAACTTGACCGTTAAAATCTAGACGTCTTGTAAGTTAAAATTTAGACGTGTTGGTGGAATCGAAGGCAAAACTTAAGTAATTTCCACAAAATTTACTATAAAAATTCTTACTTATTATGTACTTAGTAAAAAAGTTAATGTTTCATAATAAATGGAGTAATTGCGCAACAATTACAGACTGAACCTTTATAGAATTTATATAAAATATTTTTTATTATACAATAAGTTAAAAAGGTTTAAAATAAAGCTTTCTGATAGCTACATTGATGTAACCTCTAAACGAAAAATAAATAGCTGACTAGAAAATAAAATAAACAAGATGTATTGTTTTCATTTCCGTTGTCGAACAGCGCCGGAAAAATACGTCGTCACTTTTGATTAATGAAGCAAACGAATTGTTCAGATTATTTCCGGAAGCGATTTCGATTTTTGTAGGTATTTAGTAGGTGTTTTGGTTTTTCCTGTAGTTTTTATTGAAGCAAAACTAAGTGGTCCGTCAGTCTTGTTTAACAGTTTTAATTCAACAAAGGCATGTTCCACCTTAATATACTCGTATTATAGTAATTGATTGCGGATACCGCTTCAGGTAACTTAAATGTCCAATAGTTTGACTGTAAGGTATTTTATAGTTTAATAAATATTAAAAGTGTAGCCTATAGCTCGCATGGGACGTAAAAAGCCCTGGGCTATGATGATGATGATGACTTCGATTCATTTTAAATGCTGCAATTTACGACCTCCTTTAAGCCGGAAAACTATGCGTATTCACAAAATTAATCTACCAAACTTTTCCCTTGTACGTTCAACGAATTTAATATAACTTTTAAAAACTCTTTACTTATTTTATTTGTGCTCCTCCAAAATTGTTCGCAAATTATGCGTATTAAGCATAAAGCACAAGCGTTTGCTTAGTGTGGGGCTAGATCGCGATGTGTGCAATGTCTCGGAATATTTATTTATTTATTTTATTATTCTTTTGGTTTCTTTTTTTAATGAAAAACGTGATAAAAGAACTGGAATTATATCATATTGTCATGCGTGACAAATTAACCATGAAAAATAACTACTTTACCTAAAATTAGCTGTCAAATACTTGATACTACAGTGTAAAAAAAACACTAGCTAACTTTCCTCAAGTCCAACTTCCATACGAAAAAGCTAAAATTTAACCACGAATATCCGACTGAGCTTTGACCGACCTCATCCTTAATGCTAATGTGTCCCTTGCATGCTTAGTGCTCCATATTAACACTTGGCACGCGAATTCAGCGGGGTATATCCCGTTGTCCCACTACTTGCACCCACTGGTGGGACAAACGGGAATATTTATTCCCGTTGTTGCACTGGAGATTAATAAAAGTTTAAAAAAAATATTGACAAAATCTATCGTGTTCATTTAGCTGGGCCTCAGTCTAAACATGAATAATAACTATTGCCTATAACACTTTGACACACACAAAGATGATTTTTTTAACTTTTATCAATCTCTAGCACAGTGAAACGAACGGGAATCATTTTTAGTAGATAATTTCGTCCCACCAGTAGGTTCAAGTGGTGAGACGACGAGACCTATTCGCCCCCACTATGAGGTACGGCCAAAAAGTTCTTTGACTTGAGGACTGAATCAAGGGCTACTTTCTAGGTTATATGAGCCGTAGAAAGTATGTCGTAAAGTTTAGAGAGGCTTTTAAGATCTTGTTGGAAAATCTTTGAGAAGAAAATGTTTCGCGATTAAAAGTAACATTCGATGAATATTAGTTTAAAGTGATGTAAACTGATGAATAATTTATCTTATATTAGCCTTATTTGACGATTTCTAAGGCCATATTTTTAACGTGTGACTTACGGGTATATTTTTACTACAAATACAGTAAGCGCTTCTTAAGCGAAAATCAGAATTATTAATTAATTATCTCAGTGACAAAAGACATTTTTGATTACTGTTGTAATTATTTGACCACTTAAATTAAATAAAAAAACAAAAATAATGATGCGTTTAGTGATTTACGATCACAAATTACAACCCACATACCAAATTAAACTACTTCTTTTGCTTTATCACTATGAGACTACTTTAATATAGGTACTTTAGGCAATTACTGATTCCGTATTTAACGTTAATTTAAGCCGCAAATAACGCAAGCACCGCGTAAACTCATCAAAGGGTTCTAATAAACAAGCGATTTGATGACAAAACGCTTCAACTCACAGACGCTTCGCATAATTTGACGTTAATTAAACGCGTTTCTTTGTGTTTGTGAATTACGGAATTGTGTTGGCGATTCGGAGTTGAAAATTGAATTGAGTGGTTTGAGAATATTTCGTAAATTGGTTGTTTAAGATATGGTCTTATCTTTTCAAGAGTTCTATAGCTGTGATAAAATATTTTTTTAATATATGAATAAACAACATGGTAACGTTTTGCAAAAACTTTCAACTGCTTCCTCGATTAATCGTGCCTTCTACATGTTATAGCTATGATAGTTGCTTATTTATGTTGTATCTTGTTGTTACCTGTTTACAATATCTAAAAAACATGCCTTTTACATAATACGGGTACTACACAGCAGCTTATTTACATTATCTATACTAATATTATAAAGCTGAAGAGTTTGTTTGTTTAAACGCGCTAATCCCAGAAACTACGAATTGAAAAATTATTTTTGTGTTGAATAGAACATTTATCGAGGAAGGCTTTAGGCTATATAACATCACGCTGCAACTAATAGGAGCGAAGAAACAATGGAAAATGTGGAAATAACGGGTAAAATTATTCATCTTTGAAGGCTTCCGTTGCGTGAGCTGCGAAAACGGTTCAAGTCTTGGGTAACAGCTATAAATTAAAAAGGTGAAGAGAGATAAATACGATGCCTAAAATAACTATTCCACGCGGACGAAGTTACGCGCCCAGTATCTTATATACACGTGTGCCAAATATGAACCCTTCATCTTTATAATCCAGTGTGCGAAAGATACTTCTTTCAATATTTTGACTCACCCAGTGTGCGGAAGACAATAGGCCTGCTCCTATACTTGTGCCCGCCCCAGAGCGCGGCCACAGTCACCTGGTACTGGGTGTCCGCCTCCAGCCCGCTCAGGATCACTGCGTCAGAGTTCCCAGCAACTTCCAGCACCACTCTGTAACTATCGAACAATGAGTCAATCGCAACGTTTTGGATCAACAAGTTGGATGAGAAGGAAGAGAGAAGAGGAAAGATAGATCAAATCATATCGATAGTGTGGTGAAAGTAAATTATATGTGGTCGGTATATAATGTGGGAATAAATCGCGGGACTTCGTGCCTTATTACAAAGAGGTAATATGGTAAGAAATTGCAAATAATTTAAAGTTTGTTGGATCAAATTTATATGTATGTTATAAATATTGTTAATTGATACTAGAAACTATATGGATTCAGGTAAAAAAAATAAGTCTGAATGTAGAAACATAACTAGTGATTATACTTTTAAGAGAACCAAATCACATCAATCAAATCGTTTATATTTAGCTGGCCCTAAACCTACATTGTTAACGTCCGTAATCAATACGTATTCCACACAAATATAATCAAAACTTCATAATCGATTCAAGAAACCAAACCTAAAACATCTTGACTCCACTGTAAACAAATACCAAAAAACATAAACTCATCTCATAACTCATCTGAATCAATATGGAACCAAACAACGTCCGAAGCTAAAACCAGTCGCTACAACCCGTCTAGCCCTGTTTACATTTCAACCAAACCTTTCAGCACAATGGCCAAGACAATAGGCAGAAAAAGTAACACTGAATGAAAAAAGGAAAATCAAAGTCTAAAGTATGGACGGAACGGGGCTGGGCCGGATGTTATGCTCCGGCAAAATTTCCGGAATAAATCGTTCGCGCTTTGTTGTGCCGCGCAACCCTAATTTGGCCTGATGGAGTTTTTTCAGAATGGTTGATAATCGAATGATGGAAAGTAATATATTTTTTTAGTTTTTTTTTTTTTTTTTTTTTTTACGTGTGATAGGTTTACCTTTGACTACAGCCTGCCTGATGTTAAGCATTGCTGCAGCCTAGGGTGTAACACGTTTACCTAGAAGATACCTATTAACTCTAGATTTGAAAACCCCTGGATTGTAGTTCGCAGGAAACACAGCTTCTGGTAAACTGTTCCAGAGCTTAAAACGAGATCTATTTATTTTGTCATGCAATGAATTTTATGTAAAATATAATATCTATCGCTTAAATATAACAATATTTGATATTCTTATTATGAGATGAAGCGTTGGTTTCATAATATATAAGGTCTTTACCTATGAAGTTGCCGATTTGTATGTCGAAATTGAGAAAAATGATATTACCATACAAACATTTTTAATGTTTGTATGGAAATGTCTGAACAGATTAAGATGCAATTGATAACTATAGTTAGATGGAAAAAAGCTATGCACTGCGTATATCAATTTCTCAAAAACAGCGTATATGATAAAAATGTACCTAGTTTAAGTAGTGAAACCGACGACACATTGAAAGAGGTGTTTTCAATGACTTCCCTATAAGTAATATGCAGTAGTAATACATTTTTTTTTTATCTCAAAGGTACATAATACAACAATTGATACAATAAAAATTGTATTTGGAAAAAATATAGCTGTACGTAAAAGTTACAAATAGATTAAGATGTAAGAAAAAAACGGCAATTTCATAGGTAAAGACCTATTATAATAAGTGTTCTTTAGTCGATACAACACTGTGATATTTCATTCTGATGGGTGATATAACGATGGGAAAAATGTATATCTCCAGATATGTTTTCGTAGTATTTAATTTCGTTTTCTTTTGTTGGTTTATGTTCTAGTTAATAAGTACACACAAGGCATAAAAAATGATGCATAAACGCATTAAGACTCGTTTAAATGCAATCATAACTTGTTATTACTCATATTTTTCATTTAAATTAAGTCTAATAACAACTAATAAAGGTAAACAAACACTACTCACTCATAAAATTACCTGAAATTCTACGTAACTTGAAAAAAAACAGAACTATAGCAATAATTACTACCAAGAAGTAAACGTTCTTCACATGTTTATCGCCCTGTCACATAATAAACATAATTAAACTACAAACTAACCATAATAGCAGAGCTGTCCGCGCGTAATTTCTTAGAAGTTTGGAAAGTAACACTTTGGAAAATGATTTTTTGCATTCACAGTCTACGGTGGTATAAAACGAGTTCTAGCTAGCATTGTCGGCATATTACTATCGATTGACTAGCATACTATACAAGGGCTGGCCTATCTAATAATAGATACGATGCGAGTGGCGATAAAAAGCTACCTATAATGCTTTTACTTGACCACTCGATATTTTTTTGATGATCGTTTTTATGGTGGACGTGATTACGTATTTTTTATCATGTATGTGTCATCACTATTTAAATTCGGAGGGTAATGAACTTGCATTTGTTTTAAGTATTTAATATTAGATAAAATGTTGAAGAAGAAAATTTATGGGTAAAATTAAGTGTTTGAAATTAAATATAAAAATAGCTTCTTGCTTTATAATAGCATTGTGTATATGCCATATTGTTGGACCCTTGGTTAACTATCTTGGATTAACATTCGATTAACATAACACTTTTACCTTAACAAATTTAGTAAGATAAGAAGTACCTTTCTTATTTTACTAAATTTGTTAAGGTAAAAGTTTATTATAATGTGTTTGCATTCTTGAGTATGTTTATTTGTCACCTTTTTTTCTTTTAAACGGTTTAACCTTATTCCGAATTGACACGGAGAGATGAGAGAAGATCCTAAATGTTAATCCAAGACAGTTAAACATAAGGTACTTTCTAACCTGGATAAAACAGGCATAACCGCATAAACATGCTAGTGATCGTTAAAAATTGATTTGTTTTCGTAAAATATATCTTCATCATCATCATCAGCCTAATGGGACCCATTGCAGGGCATAGGCCTCCACCCTCTTACGCCAACACTCCCTGTCTTGCGCTGTTCTTGCCCAGATGTTTCCTTCTAACTTTCTAATATCATCCAGCCACCGTTGCACAGGTCTTCCTACACTTCGCTTGCCTATTATATTACACTAATTGATACCACATGTCGCAATTACAGCCGTATTGTGATACTTATTTCTTGAACAAATAAAACATCTTCTAACAAACAAAGGCTAAGATTAAAAGCTACGATATACGACAACTAAACAATCTAAACATTTTCCTTTCCTCGCACAAAACACACCCAAGAGAAACGTAATGACTATAGCACGGAAATTCAATTTATTTGAGCAGTAAATATACGGAGCGATGTTTTGCTTTCCTTGGCAAATAAATACTTAAACGTAGAGAGGTATGAAACGTAGAATCGTGTACTTAACACCTGTGAGAGTGATAAGTAAATAAACAGTATCAGACTGGTCTCTAAATTTGTTATCTGCTTTTAGAGCTTAAAATATGCTTAGTAAAAGTGTTGATCAGTATTCAGTTTTGCACTTGTTCGGTCTATTCAACTCTTGGCTTACAAATTATTAATTCAGGATTAAAAATAGCGTATTTTTATCCCAGATTATTTTATTTTAAATTCATTCAAATTGGTTCAACTGCTTTAAAACATGTATAGACAAGAAATACAACACGTTCACCATAAAAACATTTCCGTTTTGCGTATTATCAATCAATTAATTAAAAACCTCATTTTTCTAGTAATGCTCGCAGAATGACAAAAAGTATTTGCAAAAGTCTCTCTCTCTTTCTTTCTCTCTTGAGTAGTATTTCCTCATGGCTGAGGGTAGAGACTCCCCCGCTGAATCAATTCTTTAGGGCAGTTCTCTTGGGCAGATACTACATCGTGGTGGGCGCCCATTGTTTTATCGCCCCAAACATAGGTTTCCCCACGATGTTTTCCTTCACCGTTAAGCGAGTGCGACTTCACACTTGTGACTTGAAAATACATGTCATTGGTGAAGGGCCGGATTCAAACCAGGATGTTTCTGAATGAAAATCAGACACTGGAACCGCTGAGACACACTCGCTTCAAAAGTAAATGACTCACATATCCATCTCACCAAACTACTAACTGAAGAAGTCACACAAACACACTACTTAGTTCGTAAGGACCGGAAATGATGTCAAGCCCCAATTTCCGACCGGCACCATTCTACGTCATTATCACACTAACCACAGAATGGAGGAATAGCTGACGAATATATTACACTAGGTACTTACAATATAAGTAAGTGTGAAAGCAAGTATAAGTATGTAAAGTAAGGGCCCGTTTACACATGGCAGTCCGTTTTACTGGAACGTTTTTAACGGATACATCATAAATTTATGCTCTGTTCACACATAGGCACCGTATAACGTACAACGGATCCGTCATTACTAGATGCGATGTTCACACATATATACCGTATAACGTACACCCCGCACGTACCGCTCGCCCCGCACACAATAGCTATCCGTTAAAATTCTGCGTACCTATCTGTATACGTATCCGTCGTGCAGTATTTGATGACAAAACGGAACGTCATGTTTTTTTACGGTACGATATTTTTACTGTATACAGAATACTGTGCCATGTGTGAAGTCACTCATACAATTACATACGCCATCGACGAAAAAAAAACGTACACGATTAAACGGAGACATGTGTGAACCGGCTGTAGGTAAGTTTTTATGAGTATTACCGAATCTAGTGATAAAGTTTTAGTGTTCTTAAATAACCTTGAATGTGAGTTATGTTTACACTCCAAATGTAATGCCTGGAAGAGATCACTCAAGGTGATAAGGTCGCCCACATGTACATTTATTTACAGTTTAAGTCCTCTTAATATTGTAATTTATTTTGGTGTGCAATAAAGAGATATTGTATTGTAATCATTTGAATTACAGTGCCCTTGCAGTTGCATCCTTGAATTATTTTGTACACGAATACCATAGTGACGCTGCATGATCAGCACAATTAATTACTTTGACTGACAATAAACGAAAGGTAGTGCTTAAATGTACCGTAAGCCTCTAATAAATAAATAAAATGTACGGTATTTTATCACAGCCCAACTTATTATTTTTAAATACGCTTATTTTTTACAAATACATTTTAAAAATGTTTAACACTAGAGACTGCCACTTTAAACAGACTTGCGGGAAAAAAATTGCACAAAATACCACAAGGCGCAAATAGTATCATCATAAATATAAGCTATGCACCTTTGAATCCCGTAGTATCGGCAAAAGCTTCAATCTTGTAACTTTGCACCATCGACTGGCTCACTGAATATTTAACAGTTTGTGATGTCTCGATATAGACAACATAATCTCAAGACACGTAACTATTAAGAAATAAATTGTAATAGTTATTTATTCATGTAACTTTTTATTTTATACAAAATGATCTAAAAAATTGAAAGAAAGGAAATATGATATAAAAAGTTATATGAGTTTTAAACCATCTCAGGGGGCTGCGACACAATTTTACCGACTGAGCTGTGTGATAAAGAAGTTGATGGGACACATAGTTGTTTCCTTCTAACTATTTCTGTCAACCAGCTGTTCTGATCAACTTGTGCCTAGATGTTAAGCCAATCCTTATTCTGCATAGGCTATGGGCAATTATGGGCATATCCTGATCACTACGGCAATGACTTAAATTTAATAAATGCAAACAAATACTGTAATCCACAGATTTACACATACATCATGCCAATTTGCTGACTGCTCTGATAGCTTAGTTGGTAGTGGCTCTGCCTTCTAATCTAGGGGTGCGGGTTCGATTCCCGCATGACACAAATAATTACGAACATTTAAATTTGTAATTATTTGTGTTGAGTCTGGTCGTTTCTATGTATCATAAGTATGTATTTACAAAAGAAAAGTATATATATATTATATCCGTTATCTAGTATCCATGATACAAGCGTTAGCTTAGTATGGGGCTAGATGGCGCTGTGTGATATGTCCTGAAATATTTATTTATTTTTTTATTTATTTATTTATTTACGATGTTTTTTATGCTTTTTAAGCCAGAATTATTCGTCATGATGCGTCTTTGTTTGGCTAAGTCTCTGACCCCGATTTAAATATTGAATATTTAATTTATCCCGGCGCCTGGCTCTCTAAATAGGTTTCCGATCGGTAAACTAACCCTTCCACTAAGCCAGCTTAGTGGTTTAAATATTTTTACAATGCGGTCGGAGAGAGAAATTCGATATTTGATTACGTGGAAATCTTTCAATTTGTTATGTTCAGGCAGAGAAAAAGTTAATTTCAATTATTTAAGTTCAAAAAATTTCCTTTATATGAAATAATATTATCTTATTGAGGATATTTATGAATATTTTGAAAGAAAGCTAGTGTAATATGATTAATTTTTGAGCGTTTTTTACTAAGCTTATATTTGAATTAGAAAAAAAATACTACTACTGATTCTTGCAATTTTGTATGGGCGTGTGAGCCAAAATAATTTACGACATAAAATAAATGTGATTACTATTTTCAGTACCTGTGATGTTCCACAAAGGATACATTACACCTACTATTTAAGAGATATTTTTTAAAAGCAATGGAGCAAATAGTGTAAAGTTCTTGAAAAAATAACTAGATATAAAAAGAAACTTATTTAATTCTGTTAATCTGTTATAACAGTAGGTTAAACGTTCTACGTGTATTTAATCAATAATTTTTCTTTTTGTTAAAGAGATAACAAACCATCTAAAAAGATGCAACTTTATATCCAATTTTAGTATTGAAAGCAAATATAATGTATACATTTTATGAAGGCTCATTGTAACGTCACTAACTGTTTTCATTAGTAGAATCTGTTATGAGCTTAACGGTGTAAATATATATCGAATTTAATGGTCAATAATATTACCCATAACTTTGGATGCTCGGAATGGTTTATTTTACTTACAGCTGATTAATTGTAATTAATTAGAGACCTGTCGCCAAGAGACGTTTATTTTATTACCAAACAAATATCGCTATATTTATATAATATTTTGTTTATATATACCATGTAGGTCAAATCTGGGTCATATATCTAAATTATCATTTTTCTTCTTCTTATCGAATGATAGGGGCCAACTCTAGTGTCGATGGTTTATCAAGCCTTTGGTATGCCTTAACGACTTGCGTAATAGACAAATAGCTGTTTTTTTATATATTATGATAAATGTGCAAGAGATACGACTACTAAAATATTTTTGATAAAAAAACAATAATAGTAGATCGTAGACATGCTACGCACGTCTACGTTGCTACGGCGTAGATAGTATACGACACACTAGTACATACAGTAAGGATACAAATATTTTATGTACCTAATGTTGCAATTATTTTATCTTGCCACAACAGTTTTAGATATTACTGATCTTTGTTAAGTAGGTAGTACGTAGGTACATGTCAAGAACCTTATCGAAATCTAAACAATAATATTAGATTTCTATTCTATCTATTATAGGTATTATCTTAATAAATATTTTGGGTCCATTTAGTAAACAAAAGTTAAAAAAAGTCTTTAGAAAACAAGGTAAATTTTGAATAGATTCTGATGCTTATCCCGGCAATTGCTTTCTGAAGCGTCTTAAATTTTAAAACAGTAAATTTTCCAAGATTGGGTATACATTTAGAATTCAAGGCAGATTTAGTGAGAAAGAGCATAAATTAAAAAAATATATATGTTCGTATAGGTATGTATTGGGCAGTAATATTCTGGGTTTTGCTTCATAACTCGGGGATTTTGCTGCCCTAAAATAAATAACTATGGTGCACTCTATTTTTTACGCTATTAGTACATATATACACCAAGTTACATTTATTACAGTAATAATTAATGGGAGTATACAAAACCCGGGTAAAACTTAGTAATAAATCAATGGGTATATAAAATAATAATTATTATTATATCAGGACATATTTCACAGCGCCATCTAGCCCCATACTAAAGCTTACGCTTGTATCATGGGTACTAAAAAACGGATATAATACATATATACTTGTATTTTGTAAATACATACTTATTATACAAACCGACGACCAGACAACAAAAAAAAATATACATAAAACTCTTTACTAAGAAATTAAACTCAAACAACTTCAACGTACTTTCCTACTACACTTTAGCTCCGATTCTATCAAAGTCCAATAACTTTTCATTTTAATTAGTTTGCCCCAAAATTATGACAACAAATTAAACTTTTCGGTCGACTTGCAGGCGCTTATACCAAAAATTTAATATTGAACGTTTCAATCCGATTTTAGCAACTTTAATAAGGCCCTTTAAAGTAATTAAAGACTGCTTAGAAATTGTGAAACGTTTTGCAATAGGAGTTGGAAGTTTCCAATACTTTTGAATTATGTTTTCCTTGAGTAGGAGCCTTGTACTGAGAAAACGCTGTAATTGAAAATTGGACGTGAAAAACCACAAATTTGTTACTTTTGATTTTCGCTTTTCTTTTCAGCAATTGCTGTAAAAAATATGGTGCAGGTAAGCTTGGTGTTGAAAACAATTTTTAAGTTCTTATTGTGCAGTTTTTCATCTATTGATTTGCTAAGAAATTAGCGGAAATAGAATAAATCGATTAATCAATGGATTTCCAGATACTCCATTTTCATGTTGAATATTTTTAATCAATACTTATTCAATAATAAGAAACAATATTTACACATATTAACACTAATAGAACTAAAAAAGAGTATTTACATCTAAACTAAATTTAAACAATCTACATGTGGTATGGAGCAAAAAGAACGCTGGCTGCATTCCCACGCTGGATTGCTATAGAAATCCTTTGCGCAAGGAACCAGCCAGCGTTCTTGTCTCTAGTGATGTCAATCAACATTTTTTTTTTTTTTTTATAAAAGATTTCGTGCTTTTACCCCACGGACCAAAAGTTTCGAAGTTGAAGTTTTTTTTTACAATATTTCATGTTATATGAAAATAGATTATTTTCCAATTTTATTTAGCCTAAATGCACCACATCACTAGCGTCTTATCACCTACCACTGAGAATAGGCCTTTCTTCTCAGCCCTGCTAAGATAATAAAACGAGACAATTCTACATAACTTTTACATTAAAAGTTTATCTGAAGTGTTTATGTACATATGCTGCGAAAGAATTAAATTGAATGTTATAAGATCTTTTTGACTTTTGGAATTGCTCTCGGTAAGTTAAAAAGCTGTTTTTGGTTTCTTTATGCTCTTTGAGATTACTTTAAGGAAAATAAACGAGTAAATAAAGAAATGTGTAGGAAGATAAACTACGTAATTGAGATTATGGTAATACGGATTATATACAAATAATATAACTTAGTGTTCCTTGTAAAATGTTTGTTAAATTTTCTTTTTGTATTTATATATGTATATAAAAATAACAGAAAATATGAATCTGCTCTGTCTCTGTTTTGATTTGGTTTTAATTTGAATACAAATGTTATTTTGCATGTATGTACATAGTAGCATGTCACTCAATTCATTGAATTACACTATGTAATAGATATTTAGGAAATGTCAGTAAACCCTCATAGGGTAGGAACTAGTGGAACTATTTTAGTTATTATCAAAGTGTTAGTTTTCACTTACTGAATAAATTTGAATTTGAATTTATTTTTGACTAAAAACTTAAAAATAAACATTTGAAGTCGTCTTAGCAAACCTAGTTAAAGCTAGTAATAGCTATACTAGGTTTAACTAGGTTTGCAAATATTTAACCCTAGAGTTAAAGTCAGTTTAACGTCGTACTTATTGACATACCTTACGTTTCCATGTTTGGTTCGCGGCATAAATAAATAATTTAATCCGTACCAAGTAAGTTAAGTTCACAACAGTACATTGTTTTGTGAACAATAGCAGTTCAAGTTGAGTTTTAGTTAACGTGTTATTAGCATGCAATGTCGAAACATGCGACGGTATGAGCTATCGCGTAGGTAGTGAACGGATTTTGTCGGCAAAATTATGATAATTTATGGTATTCATAATAGTTTAAAGTATTTTATACATCTTCTTATCGAATAAGAGTTGCCATCTCTGGTGTCGAGAGTTTATCATGCCGCCCTAAGAGCCTCTGACATGGCTTAACGATTGCCGTACTAGACAAACAGCCGGGACCTACTATTTGATCACATTTTTTAAAGTATTTTATACTTCACTGACATGATTAAACATTTTGTACATTGTTTTGAACTTCGGTGTTTATGCATGCAATTTTCTTATTCCTATCTTATTAAGTGAAAAACTATCTTCTGGCTCCAAGAGTTTTTAAACCGCCATAAGGGCTTTAACTTAGCTTAACGACCGCCAGAACGAATTCCTAACTTTACCTTAGTCATAAATAAAGCAACACCATTTTTTCAACACTTTTTTTACACTTATTTTGACACAATCATTTGCTTAGTGCGGGGCTAGATGGCGCTGTGTGGAATGTCCTGGAATATTTATTTATTTTACTTTATAGTTCACACTAAATTCTGTTCTCAACTCAATTTATCATACAACACAGACTGCCCAAATAGACAACATGAATATTTCTGTAGCCATGTTATAGCACAGTCATGTTTTGCAAAGCTGCAGTTAAATGTTTCGTACATTCATAAACAGAGACAAAAGAAGCGCAGTGCAAACAGAATAACAACATAGACAGGACAGACAGTATTATCACAGATTAGAAACCTGCAGATGGGTAACTTCAGACAAGTGTTTTGTTGGTAAGGTAGTAAAAATAGTAAAGGTCGTAAAGGTAGTATTACCAAAATGTTATATAATAATATGTCAAAAGCAACCCGACTCACTACAGCCCGCAACTAGATCTCAGCTCGCGGTGTTTAGATTATCTCATGTAGTTGTTAACAATATGTATTCAACAGTTAGTAGGTTTTATGTATATATATGACAAATAAATCAAGCAGATATTGAAAACTGTCTTATATACTATCTTAATACTTTTTTTTTGTAGTAAATGAGGTCAATCGATCGGTGAACAAAAAATGCTTCCCGCTCACTTTAAAAGATCCGAGCACGTTGTATATAAGACAATTCAAGACACAAATTAAGCTTAAATATATTTTATTCGCACAATTTCACTGCAGTTGCAATCGACATTAAACGTGACCTGATACTTCCAAGGGTCTTAAAATCTAGGGTTAATAGTTATCTTCTAGGTAAGCGTGTTACACACTAGGCTGCAGCAATGCTCAACATCAGGCAGGCTGAAGTCAAACGTAAACCTATTTCACGTAAAAAAACAACTATGTTCTGTAACGTTAAATTTTAATTATTATAAAATCCGCTACGGGGAGTCCGTGCCTACGCAGGGAAGCGGAGATTAGGGGTCAGTTTCGCTCTAATTCTACTCCTACTTTGAAGCAATGACGCTATTCGAGAGACATATGCTATTGTTGATACCTACTATAGTTGATTTTCCAACCATTTTTTGTGACAATAAATTAAAATAATAAAAAAAAACTTTGTCCAAAGTTACCCATCTGCGTGTACCCTCGTGTGCACCGCTTACCTCGCGTCGCTGGGTTTGTACGTGACGTCATACTTCTCGACCAGCTCGGCCGTCGTGGACCACGAGACTCGCACCGTGGTCGGGTTGAGGAACGTTACTGTGATGTTCTCGGGCACTCCGGGGCCCATTGAGCCTGAAAATTACATAAGTAATATGTAAGGTTTTTGTACATAATAGAAATAAAAGCAAATAAATTTTATAAGGACACCTTTTTTAAAATCTAAATATATAAAACTTAAAGGTGAATGAATCGGGCTGAAATTTGGCATGCAGGTAGACGTTATGACTTAGACATCCGCTAAAAAAGGATTTTTGGAAATACAGTGGTATAATGGTATATGGTTTAAAGGGGTGAAATATGGAATGCAAGCTTTACTTCTTAATGCAAGCGAAGCCGCGAGCACCCACTAGTAACAAATAAATTTTATAAGGGCACCTTTCAAAATCTATACATTTAATAAAAATGAAGAGCGTCAACACTGAACACTGTCTGACCACTGTTAATATAAAAAAAATATATGGAGATACTTTGAATTGATAGCAGAACATATTTCAACTATTTGTAGAAACTTTGTCTGTTTATTTGTGTCTCTGCTTGTCTGCTCTAGAAACACGCTCAGAAACAGCTGAACGGATCTTCATGATTTTTTGTAAGCTGTAGGTAGTATGAGCTCCCGAAAGTGTCAATTATCTCAAAATAATGCGAAAGAAGCCGCGGCCGCCAACCAGTATACTATTTTATTATGCTATAGTTAGTATATTGTTCTAATAGTTACTATGTAGTTCACTAATGAATTCTCTACCATTTTATCCCCACCAACTCTCTGACAAACAGCGAGCGACATCCCGGCATGTATACCAGTCGGAGCGCCGTTGATTAGTGTAATACATCCAGTGAAATGCTCGCTGAGGATGTAATACTCACTGAGCTTGATACGAGACTTCGTTTGTGACGTAGGACTTGTATATTATGTCGGTATGGAATAGTATTTAATCCAATCTTTTCTAACAATCTTCTGCATTCATGATTTTTATAACCACCTTAATATTTGAAACTAAAACATACCTACATAACTAGTAAAAATTGAAGTAACTAATAAATATTAAACTTTATTTGGTTGACTGGAGTCTGTTTTAGTTTCATATATAGAGTGAAATTGTATCTGAGTATGAAGAATAGACCACAAAAGTTTGCTAGAGATTGTAAAAAATACATGAATTGATACATTTTTTATCTACTTTGATCGCCTTGTAAAATATTAGCTGTGCCTGCGACTTCTTCCGCGTGGAATAGTTATTTTGAGCATTAATTCTTTGAATTTTGAACCGTGTTCGCAGCGAACGCAATGGAAGACCTCAAAGATGAGATAAATATTAGTATAGATTAACAATAATATATAGTTTAAAAATACTTCGGTTTATTCGGTTACAAGTTATAGTAGGTATGGTACACTAGACTATTATTATTTATATTCTTAAGCCTCTTAAAATTTACTCGTATGACATGTCAACAATATTCTTTCTCTCTAGCAAAATGAATAAAAATAGGACAAGAAAGGAATGAGGGAAAGGGAATGCGAAAATGAGCAAACTAGAGGGAAGTGAGGCATTCATTTGACGCGGAAAATTGAGTGCAAACGGAAATTTGATAATAGGAAATTATTAGACTCCATTTTGTGACTGTTATTAGATTCTTTTTTTAATTGTAACATTATTTTCCATTTTATAAAGAAACTTCTAGATACTGCTAATGTAAATACTTTACTAAGGGGTGAATGTTCTAATAATTCTATTATAAATACATGTTAATATATTATTGTTTTGACTCAATAGTAAGAGAGTGAAAAGTCTACATCAAACGGCATAAAATACTGCAATATTTTAATTCCAATCCACACACAATTTAAATAAATCATGCTACGCATAATTCCGAACTGTTTCAACTAAAATTTGGAGCAAACTTCGCTTGAAACATGTTATTGTTGTTCTTTCACCAACACAATAAACGCCGCAAATCCAAATAATTGCTCAAATCTGTTGTTCTAAGTTAAGTCCCGCGAGGCGCGTATGTTGCTATAACCCATTTTCATTTAGCCAAAGTGCCTAAACATATAGGAGCAAAGACATCAAAAATGCTATACTGCTAATTAATGCGAAAAAATTCGACAAATGCACTAAATCGAGTCCAATAGTAGATAAATGAAACCTTTAACCAGTAGTGGGAGAAAGCCAGGTTTTGGAATTCCGATGAAAATGATGACAAATAAACTATTTTTGATCCAGAGAGATCTATACCTACAAGTTGCGAAATGTTTACCAATATTTCATAAGATAAAAAAACAAGAAGGAAAAAATCACAAACTTTAGTAATCATATAAAATTACAGAGCTTTGAAGTCCATGCTTGTCGCCCTGTGACTAGAGGCGAATTCTTTCTTTATTCGATACAAAACAGGTGTCACCATTTACTAAAACTAACACACTTTCGGCACGCACACTACAACGCACGAGATGTTCATGTACACAGTACGCTTCAACTTCATCGGCTGTGCAATGTCGATATTTTTTTATCGATTATTTACACATTTCCTTCGAAGATGGAAATATATGTCTTTAGCATAACTATATTATTTAAGTACAAATTATAGTTAACTAGCTATGGCCCCCGGTGTTATCCGCTGTAAAAACGTTTTTATCCCGTGGGATAAAAACTATCCTATGTCCTTACCCGGGACTGAAACTATCTCTATACCAAATTATCAAATCATCTTCAAAATGACTGGAGCATATTCTGGCATTTTTATGAGGAAACCAGTTGTATCTACCGGTCGCCAATATCCATTTATTTCTTAACTCAGGATTTTTTTGGAAATCTGTAAATTAAGTATGTGTTAAATAATAACCGTAATCCAGAAACATTTCCATACAAATCCAAAAATATCATATACATTATATCGATTATCGATAATTTGCTAGGTTCCATTTTCACATCACTTTGCTATCG
Organism: Macaria notata; assembly: GCA_927399415.1. Lineage (NCBI taxonomy): Eukaryota > Metazoa > Arthropoda > Insecta > Lepidoptera > Geometridae > Macaria > Macaria notata. The sequence goes on from OV656737.1 coordinate 4,397,781, forward strand.
AGAAGTAGCGTCGTCAAGACAACGAATGTGTTAATGCCATTCAAAATGTCAAAAGTTTTAATTATTAAAATTACAAAATTTTACTACTTACCGATGTTATTTCACGCCAGTAACACTGGAACTATTGTTCTTACAATTTTTAACTTGACACCAAGACATATTTAATAGTTTATCATGCTGTAAAACCGAGTAAAACGACCGAAAACTCTCTCTCGCTCGGACTATGACAACAGACTTCGACAACAGACTGACAAGCGCTGTCGTAGGTTAGGTTGGCCTGTTTACTTGTCCAAACGAGAACCACGTATTATTGTTCGTTTCGCTTCTAGGGGGGCGCGCGCGGGGGCGATGTGGCCCGATCGTTGTTCTGTGTATAAAATGAAAATGATGTTTAAAGAAAATTTGCATTTGATTAGCCAGTTAGGTATCAACCTAGCTGACCTGTTGATTTTTAAGTCACCATATGGTCACTATGAACGCGGTTTACACTTATCAAATGGTCTATCGATTGATTAACAAAAAAAGATACTTAGAACCTTATGTTTTATTTTGTCTATGACAAGAAGAGTATAAAAATTCAACCGCTTAAGGGGCTATAAATTGTTAAGTAGCATGGAGGGAGTATTGTCGGATTTATTGCGTCTTTAGACGAAGAGGCTTCCGTAAGAACGTAATAAAGTGGTATTTGCCGGTTAAAATTGTTAAAATGATGAACAAAAAGGGTACCTACTTATTATTTAACAGACGCTTCGATCAATTATAACTTCGAAATAAGTTGGAATAAAGTTGAAATAAGAAGGTAATATTTGATCGAAGAACAGATTTTTTATTTTTAAGTGCCTCTAGTATTAACGGCAATTTTATTAATATTTCGGCGCAGTATCGGCGAAAATCCTAGAAACTGCAACAATCATTACAAAAAAAACTACAGAAAAAGAGTATTATAAGCCCGATCTTTGATGAGAACTACTTAGTAAACATAAAATATTTAAAAATCTTGCATCCCGTTCTTACCGGCGTGGACGAGACGAAGGAGGAGCGAGAGCGCAATAGCGACGGCGGCGGCGGGGTGCGCGGGCGGCGCGCGCCGCATGTCGCGCCCACCGCACAACTCATGCCATGCCGCTTCTGAAAAAAAAGAAAAATGAGTGTTCAAAATTGGTTTTACTTCTCCTTTCGTCGTCTTTCACTTGATGGGTCTTTCAAAGAAATCGTTTCAACAAATGTCTAGTAGAGGGCGCACAGTTTACTACGAATGACTGTTTTTAGATCTTTTACCTCACCGCAAAGTGAGTGCAAGTCCACATGTAACTTGTATTCGTATGTAAGTAACTTAAAAATAAGTTTGGTGACGGCTGTGAACTTTCAAGGATGTGACAGTTAAAGGTACTTTCCCTTGTTGCCGTGTATTCTTGCTTTATAAGTATTGATCATATTTAAATACCTGCATACGAATTACGTACATACTCATAATACATATGATTTTTATTTAAGCCGTTGAAATAGTTTAACATTTATTGAATCACTAACAGTAATGTATTAGAAAATTAAACAATGCAATACTAACGCTAATGATTCCATAAATAGTAATGTTGGTATGAGGCAGACAATTACTTAAGTACCTACTTGTCTCTGTAACATTTCATTAATTAATTAACATGCTCAAAACAAGATGTTAGAGAACTATTCTATCTTGTTAAACGTAATACGACAAAGTCTGACAGACAGTACAATTACTTGTTAATACAATAGTTTGCAATTTAATAATTTGTTTGTTAACATAACTATTAATCTAATTGAATAATTCGGTATTATTTAATAATTGTTTCTTAAAATTACACCAGTAAAATTATGTCTAGTTTTACCCCATAACATTATAAATATTTTCATCATCATCATAATCATCCACAGCCCTTGGGATCGAACTACTGGGCATAGGCCTCCCTTTGCATGTGCCATCTGCGTCGATCTTGGGCAGACCTCATCCAGGTTGGACGATGTCGTCGACCCATCTCGTAAATGTTTTAAGTTTCGTTAACTCGAATATATTATATCCATTTACTTTAGAAATAATCGGGATTTGAATCTTCAATTTCATTTTATTTTCAGAAATGGCTTAGCTTAGTTAAACTTGATGTTCGATATTCCAAAGAAATATTTTATAAACTACAAAAGTCTTATTTATAGACTGAGCTTTCGCACTTTGAATGAAAATGTCTTTTATCTTCTGGATCCCATCTTGCCTTTTGTGATAGAAACATAGTCCATACAAAAGCGGTCTTGTATATATCTATACCTATACATACTAGTGATAGGACGTTGAATGTATCAAGTCTTTTGTGTAAGTCTTGTTAGGTGTTTAAACACAATGGTCATAAGTGTGAATATGTAGGGAAAATTATGCTAAAGTGGACAAAAAATAAAGCAGGTTGTAAGCATGTGTAAGTTTGTTTAAGGTATTGGTTAAAAAGAAACTATTTACAAATTTCATATTAATCAAATTTCCTGGCAACGAATAAAAAAAACGATTTAATGTTTTTCTATGTCAAAAACCCACCGAGCCACCCGGCATGAATAATTCGGTTGAAATTCTTGACACCAAAACCAGCCTCTCCTAGTTTATGACAAGAAGCAATAAGGTATAACGTTATTTTTTATCATGTGTACCGTGTATTAACTTCATATTTTAACAACGAATAAAATTAGGTCAAAAGAAAAGTTTAAATAGCACCAAAATATATTGATCATATTATCGGATACTGAAACAATACCGTAAGCCATGTTATCTATAAAATCCATATCAGAAAAGCATTGAAACATCCGACTGTTATCAGTTTTAGGACTAGGTTCACCGAGCAACAGCAATACCGGGGTCGTGATCTGAATTCGAGTTAAAATAAAAACAACAATTAATTAATAATGAAACATAAAATCTGCTACAACACAGCCCCAGGTCAGCGTAATGCTTGTTGTGTGGAAGCATTCAGCGCTGATATTGTTGGTCATAAGTCATTTTTGTCATATAATGTATTTCGCAAACCGCACACGGCATGACAAGCAAGTTTTTTCTAAATGTTTCTTTTTCTTTTTTCAACCTATACTGTCCCACTCCTGGACAAAAGTCTCCTCCAACTCTCTTTACTCCTTTACTTTCTTTACTCATGACTCCAATTAAATTATTAAATTTTAATAAAGAAAAATCAAACGTACGCGTTTAAGTTTCCTAATCAAATTAAGAATTTCATAGCGCATAAATAAGTAATAAACGTCAAGGTCACCAGACGTTTTAGTGGCAGTTTATTAGGAACCTAATTGAAGTATGTAAGGCATCAATTAACTTGAACGTTACTAATCGTATAAGCAATAAAATTTCATGTAAACCGATACACGCGAGGTAAGGCTTCGGAGGTAAGCTTACAACATAATCCCTTCATCGCTTACTTAATACACACTTACCAGTGCTATACCTACTTTGAACATGCTTAAGCATTACTTATGTTTAAGGGAAATTAATGAATATACATGCATTACTTCCCAAAATCAGATATAACAGAATATAACCTTGCGATCTTCAAAGCGAGAGTGAATCGGGTCTAACTGGGTAAGCGGGCTCCATCCTAGACCGTAATGTTTGCTTACCATCAGGCGAATTACGGTAAAGCGCAAACCCATTTCTTGTCTAAAAAAAACTAAACTAAGTTACATAACTTCGTCCTATTTTGAAGTAATATATAGCATTGGTATTGATATTAGTAAGTTCTAAAGTCTACTGTGCTCTAAAAAGATAAATTATTTACATACCTTTTTACTCAAATAATATATTTTTTACTTGGCGTGATGAACCGATTTTTACAAACAATACATAGAATAAGAATATACTTGTAAGAATATTGTTTCACATTAACATAGCATATTCACTTTCCTTAAAAAAGAACACAAAAACTAACAAATAGGTATGCTAAGTATGGTCGGCAAAAAAAAATATCCCCGTTAAAGAGTACAGAAGATATTTCATTCTTCTCGCCAAAAATCCAAAAAATATTTTCTTAAGCGTTGTAAGAGATTGTGCTCGGAATTTTTATTAAAAAGTTTCGTTGGAGTAATTTTATGCGACACCTTGTATTCTGTAAAATAAGTTGACAAGTATTTTTATGAAAACTGTTTATGTATTTTTGGAGGTGCTGTGGAACATTTTATTAGGCTGGTGCTGAATTAAAATACATTGAATAAAATGAAAATTGAATTCATTTACTGATCATAAATAGTGTTTTAAAAGAGTTAACATGTATTTTATCGGTCTCTCTCTCTCTCTCTCTCTATGAGTGGTGGGCACCCCGCCCAGGTCCTTCCACGGGAGACACCAATGTCCTCGGATATTGTGGTCCTTAGACATGTCGGTTTCCTAACGATGCTTTCGCCGTTAAGTGAGAGCAATTTTTTCGGTACCTATGATTTGTCTTCTTTAATTGGATGGTATAATTAAGCCAACATTTTGTACTTATGCGGTATAAAATTCTCACTTTGTATCGAAATTAACAGTATTCTTTCTTTGAGTCGTATTTCCTCATGACTGAGGGACGTGACTCCCCCGCAGAATGAATTCGTTAGGGGAGTTCTGTTGTGCAGATACATCGTGGTGGGCGCCCAGGGTCCTTCCACGGAGAGACACCTGTCCTCGGATATTGTCGTCCTCAAACATGTCGGTTTTCTCACGGTGTTTTCCTTCGCCGCTAAGCGAGTGCCAATCCACACTTTACTTGAAAATACAAGTCATTGGTGTAGGGCCGGATTCGAACCAGGGTGCGTCTGCATGAAAAAAATTTTTTAACAGTATTAATACAGTGTTATATTTAGAGACGACATGTATGATAGAACTAAAAAATCTTTTGTTTTATTATTTAGTTACTGAGTTTTTGATTAAAACAATAACTTTAGGTATAACATTCAAGACATTTTACTTGGTTGTAGTTTACATATATACAAAAGCATACCAATCAAATTATTAGCGAGACTGCCAGTAAATCTCGCATAATCTAATTCTTTCTAAAAGTATTTTAACCAAACCAACAAACTTCGAACAACAATATTAAACTCAAACACGAATATTACGTTTAAAGTTAAAATGCTATCCAAACACAATTTAAAAGTCAAAGTGCATGCCTTAGCTTTGGTAAACATGGTAGGTACCTATTGGATTCCCAAAATTGCAAAATGTTTTCGTAAGCCTACACAATTTCCACTAACTGCCTGCCCTGTTAGCTTAGTTGGTAGTGGCTCTGCCTTCTAATCTAGGGGTGCGGGTTCGATTCCCGCATGACACAAGTAATTATGCATATTAAAATTTGTAATTACTTGTGTTGAGTCTGCTCGTTTCTTTGTATATTAATTATGGTATTTACAAAAGAAAAGTATATATGTATTATATCCGTTATCTAGTACCCATGATACAAGCGTAAGCTTAGTATGGGGCTAGATGGCGCTGTGTGATATGTCCTGAAATATTTATAATTTACTAAAGCAGTGGAAATTTTAACTTTAGTTTTTTTTATATTGACATATCATGAAATAAGTTGACGCCCGTGGCTTTGCTCGCATTATTTCAGGATAAAAAGTAGCCTGTGACACTCCTAAGACTTCATACTACCTATTTACCAAAAATCATGATGATAAGCCGTTTTTGCGTGATGAGCGTTTAAATAAACAGATAAAAAAACAAAATCTCTAAAAGTGTCGGAATGTTTTCTACTATAAATTTTAGAAACTCCAAACATTTTTTTCTAGACTGTAATGAACGCATTTGGTATCCATAAGAAGTGAAACTTAATTTCATATACAAAATTAATTAATATTAATTCTACTCCGGGTTTCTGTTTATGTCTCCCTATCTGTGTAGACATATTTTTGAACATACTCTGTACATATAAGAAGTATAGTTTCAAATAAAAACAAACAAATAAACTTTATTTTAGTCATCTTTCTTTCCAGTAGTTCTTCAGTTTTTTGATAATGAATTGAAGGAAATGTATTTTATCTACACTAATGTTGTAACATTCTACCTATGTTTCCAATACTTGACTTATAATTACTACTGTTATAGCACAGACAACAAAACACTCAATTTAAGCAATTTCACATGATGGTATAATATCCACATCGATATCGTAATAGCTCATTATAACATCGAAAAAGCGTGACTAAACTGAATAATAAAATTTAAATTATTTTTTTTTAATAAATTTCGGGACATTGCACACAGCGCCATCTAGCCCCACACTAAGCAAACGCTTGTGTCGTGGGTACTAGATAACGGATATAATACTTATATACTTTTCTTTTGTAAATACATACTTATTATACATACAAACAACCAGACTCAACACAAGAAATTATACATTTTTAAAATGCATAAATACTTGTGTCAGGCGGGAATCGAACCCGCAACCCCTAGATTAGAAGGCAGAGCCACTACCAACTAAGCTAACAGGCCAGTCCAGATTGCAGGCCAGATTGCAGGGCCAATCAGGTTGGTCGCGCTGCACTCTCGTTGGTTAGATTTTAATGGCGGCAAAATCACTGTGACAATACACGTACGCGTGAATTTAATTTAATAAATTATCAATGCATTAGTGAAGATAAAGTAGTGTATGCAACTGCATATAACACGGGTATTAAAACACTCGTTACTATTATGAAACTCGCTGCGCTCGTTTTATAAACTCACATTCGTGTTTTAATACCCTTAATTATATGACAGTTGCATAAACTACTATTAAAGTGAGTCTATTTTATTTATACTACGTCAATACTTTTTATATAGCACCTTTGACCGCGAATTCAAAGACATCAAAATGTATTCCGCCCCAGATTAAAAATGGTAAAGGGAACGATGAATAAACCATTTCTTTTTTCTTTTATTCATAAACGATTTGTTAAACTTTTTGTCTCACGAATTTTGTAGCATTTTTAAGGCTTTTGTATAATTGCTGACTAAATAGTGTTAGCGTAAGACTGTAAAAAAACATTTGAAATGGGGAAAAATAACAAAAAAAAATAGATAATATCTGGTTTACAATTATGGTCAATCCATGAATGAGTGTATCAAACAAATGAAAATGACATACAAGATGCTTATAGTATATCACATTGGTGGTTGACACCGACGATGTCCAGCGACATCGATTACAATGCAATATTATGAACAATTTAATTTCATACCCTGCCCGTTGTGATATGTTTTTTTTATTTATTATTAAAAGTTTCTAAATAAGAGTTTTTCTATATCATCAGGGATAATGAACATAACATAATACACTGCGAAATCTTACTGCGGCGTCGAATGATTGTATCCATATTTCTGCCCAACGTCCGACCTATATTTGATTATATTTGTAAACAAAAGCTCGAATCCTGCCGCTCATGCCTTGTTACTTCCAAATAAGTTACTATGATAAAACTTGTTTCTTATCATTATTAATGTCTCATCCCGGTGTCGACTAATTGTATCCATTTGTCGGCCTCACGTCCACCCGATAGATGATTTGACAAATAAAACTCAAATCCTGCCAACCGTGAATCAATATGCTCACTTATCTATTCTTCCTTTTTAATTTTTTTTCCCAAAACTCATTCCAAATCATCATAAATAATGAGCATAACAGAACACGCCAAACCTCATTCCAGCGTCGACTGATTGTGTCCATTTTTCGGCCCCACGTCCGGTCCAATAATGGCCGCGACTCGAGGATAATGGGAGAGAAGTGGGCGGGAGTCAGGAGCTTACAGAGAAAATGGGTAGGTTCTATTGTGTGACGTATCTTTGACGTATGTGATAAATATTTTTTTTCTAGTAAATCTTATGAATTGTAAGCAAATTTTCAATCAATCAATCAAATATACTTTATTGTACACCAAAAATAGAACATAATTAACATGAAGGTGGAAGGAAATCCGTAAAGCTGGTGTATTTATCACAATATTAAATAAAACAAATACTTATAACATTCAAAGTAACAACATACAAACATACTTACTCATAAAACAACATATTACTGATATTTAAAGGAAATATACATTGAAGGAAATCACAAAAAACAAAAGAAAGCAAAACATAAGTCAAATAAAGACTTACACAAAACCGATTAACATCACAAAGTAGAAATGTAATGATTAAAAACCAAGCTCTGAAATATAGGCAAAGATTTAGCCTGCTTGATATTATATTTTTGATGTTATTTTACGCAAATGTTTGAATAATACACAAACATAGACAGAATTACATTGATTTCATAATCACTTTTGTCTTACAAACTCTAGAAAACTATTTTTTGGTCCATTCATAAAAATGTCACTCTTAATTTAGAGTAAAGGTTTTGTAAATTTATATCCGAAATTTGTATCAAAATCAAATATATTATTTGTTCATCAGCGTCTACACGTCTCCACCATTAGCGCCTAAATTGGGATTAGCGCAGCGTTAAATTGGGATAAAAGGAATCTATGTGCATATTATGTATGTGTCAAACATTTTTCACGCTTCTTGAATTAACAGCCGATTGACTGGATAGGCATGGAAAGTGTAATCGTAGTTTATTTAATCAAAAAGCAACATTCACACAAGCAACACTACGATCAAAACTAGAGCAAGCCATACGCCGAATGGAATGCCCCGTATTGCGAACCAGCTCCACGCCTGTCAGCCATTCAATAAGCCCCTCGTATTCCCCCGCGGCCCATTGTAACCCTTCGGTCAACGAGCAACCAAGTTCTTACAGCCCGATCATTGGCACGGACATATTGCAAGTAATCCCGAATTATAGGGGTTAAAGGAAAGTAGTTATACGGAAAGGCCTATTTCCTTTTAGGCTGTAAAACCTAGGCTGATAACCTGGTTTCGTATCAAATTGAAGAGAAGCTTTACGCTGCCAGTTTTATGACGGAATCGGTGTTAGATGGGTGAAATGGGACGTTGTTTTATGGAAGGAGAGGTTAGGTTGTTTCGATGACTTTTATTTTATCGTAGTAAAAGCGTAGCTATGCTACGCTGCGTAGGCATGTGCTACGTTAGTTAATTGCTACAAAATAGTTTAAAGTGTCCACACGTATTTGGATTTTCAAACTTAAGATATTTTTTTTAGAAAAGTAATTGTGAAAATATATTGATGTGATTGTGGTACATGAAATTCTTAAATATATAATCTATGAAGGGGTGAAAAATATAAATTATTCATCCTTAAGCAACTTCCATTTCGATAGACATATCCTTGCAAATATAAATAGATAGAGATACAAATACATCAAACATGTATAATAAAACTAATAAAAAAAATCTTCAACTCAAAAATGAAAATAACCTACTTCATAATCCATTATATTGCTGTGGTAACTAAGACAATTTGAAACAACAAAATCACTTCTTTCTTTCTAACTGTGTAAGTGTATTACACAGAGCGAGGTAACGCGGAAGGCTTTCCATTAAAAAGTTAGCTCTGGAGAACATCTTTTCTTTTACTTAAGGTTCATTGTTATAAGAAACCTACCAAGACTATACCTCATGCGCGCGACTTCGTCCGCGTGGAATAGTTATTACCATAAAAACGGTTCTAGGGAGTTAACTTTAAAAGATAGACATATACTGTTGTGGATATTTTGTTAGATCATTTCAAGAGAAATAACTCTTTCATGCACATTTTTTTTATATCTTGAACCGTTTTCGCAGCGCACGCAACGGAAGCCCGCAAAGATGAATAATTTCCCCCCGTTTTTTTCACATTTTCCACTGTTTCTTCGCTCATATTAGTTGCAGCGTAATGTTATATAGCCTAAAGCCTTCTTCGATAAATGGTCTATCCAACACAAAAATAATTTTTCAATTCGCACCTGTAGTTCCTGAGATTAGCGCGTTCAAACAAACAAACAAACTCTTCAGCTTTATAATATTAGTATAGATAAGTGATACTTTCTTCAATTAACCTAAGACATTTCTTAAAAAAAACCTGAAAGAAAGTGAAAAGCATATTTCAAGGCGTCATTTCACCCCACTTTAACTTGTTTTCCAATAGAATATTCAAAGAAGCCATGTTACAAATAGCAGATGGTATGAAGAAGGGCATAGTAATTTATGTTTCACTATCATTATTGTATATTTTTGTGATCATAGTTGAAGTGAACCTTATAAGAAGGCTTATAAAGACCAGTTTTGTATTAAACTCGCATTTCTTATTTATGAGTTTCAACTTAGCACGTTCTATAGCAGTCTGAAAAGGCTCTTTAGAGTTTAGTTTAGCTGTTGAGACTTTGACATTGACATATAATATATATGATTACTCTCTAGTGCCCATGACACAAGCGTTTGCTTAGTATGGGACTAGATGGCGCTGTGTGATATACATACCAACCTCTATAAAATACTAACCACATTTTTTTATATTGAACAAAGTTCGTGTTTTACAAAAAAGTAACTATAATCTGACTGTTCAGGAATTTTGACTTGAATATATTATTAGTAGCGTACGAGGGATGAGGCCTATACCCAGCATGTGGCTCTCATGAGGCTGAAAATGGTGATGTTGATAATGAAATTACTAAAACTAAATTAAGTAAGCAATCTGTATGAGTAGCAAACTCTGGTGTCAGAGTTTTCAAACCGAAAACCATTAATACTGAACCATCATATATATTATAATCACAGCCTATCAGAGGCCATTCAATTTACTTAATCCCGAAGGTCGGTACTAAGAAACAGTCGGCCGAAGTCCTTATGTAATTCCTATCAGTGTATGGGATCATGAGATAACATCTACAACTGTTGGGATTGATTATCTAAACTAATATTATCTAAGTATACTTGTTTACTATTTTTATATTTTACTAGAAGCACCTCACTTTTCCCTATTCCATAGTCTTTTTACATTTGTATTCCTGCAATTGGTTTTGTACGCTGAGGGTTTCCTGTAAATCCTACTAGACATCTTTCGATTCTGTATTATGATGTAAAATAGAATACAACTATACAATAATATACAGAGAGTAATAACGAACCCTTCATACTTAGTAATGACGTAAAAGGCCAAAGGCCTTTAAAATGACCACTTAGATGTTAACGCTTTGTCAAGAAATTTAATTAATCACTCAGTCACTTCCGTTTCCATTTTATTTCTGGGTTAAAAAGTATAAAAATGTTAACGTGAACACGCAACTATTCGTCATTGTCAACTTAGTTATTTTCACACATGAAATGCCTACACTAGACTTTTATTAATAGTTTCCAGAAGAAAAATGTTTTATTAGAGGCTTAAATGGAATAATGTAAGTAAGAAATAGTTCTTGTATCAAAAAAGGGATTGTGACATAACTTATGCGAAACATCAGAAGTTTACAAATAAATTATTTTACAGGGGGTTTCCTATGAAATCAACAACACCTTTCTGAGAGGTCAGCTAAAACAGAGAATGAGAGAATACTGTTAAAAAAAACTAGAGAAGCTTTTCGTTAATATACGAGATATTTTTGATCTCAAATAAACGCGAAGAATATAGCATTAGTATGACTATTTATTAGTTAAAATAATATGTAATACATTCTAAGCCTTCCACTGAGATCAAATAGCAGACTAAATTGAATTTCTACAAAATCATAGCCAGTTCTCCACCAAACAAAAAGGCTAACAAAAATTTATAGCTGAAATCCTGATGTAATTTATACCCTCAAACGAGCTACGAAAAATCCAAATAAAAACATAGCTCGAAAGAGTTAGCAAACGTGTTGGAAAGAAATATAGCTATAAAGGATTTATCATCAGTATGAGAGAGGGATTTCGGTGGTCGATTCATTCTTCTGAATCGCAAGTTACCTACCTATGTTCGAAAATGTACGACCATTATCTGAAGCAAAGTTAAATGTATCCAAAATTCGTCTCTATAACCGAAAAAATAAGGTACAGATATTTTGCTACCGTATTTTAAATTTTGGATGCATTCGAGCTAGCCATTTGAAAGTTCGTTTTGTTGAAGTTTTTTAGAGAGAAATGTTCCGGTTGCCTATTTTTGCAGTCCAGGTTTTCAAATCGGAATGTAGTTTGATTTATTAAAATATTATTTGGTATTACAGATTAATGCTTCATGTATATTTTTTAGGTTAGGTACCATATTCGTCTGAAAGCTTTTTTGCTTTACTAATAAACGTAGGTATATTTTTTTCACGTACATACGTTTGTTTTGGTTTTATGTATAAAATGCATTTCTTTCTAATTCTGTTTATTTGTATTAAGCAAAATAGTAAAAAAGACAAATCTACGAAGAAAATGCATTTGTACAAACCGTTAATTAAAAGGCTGGATTTGAAAAGTAAAAAGTCATAGATAGAAAAGATACCTACAAAACCTTCGTTCAGCAAACCTAACTTTTAATTTAAATTCAAATCCAGCGCGCATTGATAGAGCCTAGCGCGTATCGTATAAACCCAAACAGAAGTTCCACTCTCACAATATCAACAAAAACGGGGCATTTACGGCCTTTCCACAAACATTTGTGTGGAGAATCAATCCAAATGTCATTATTTTACCTTCGACTTTATTGGAGGTGGAATTGGGTCAACAATGATCGTATGTGGGTAATCTATTTCCGTTTAGATCGATACGGCCAGCACTAAATACGATCATCGCCCGTTTCTGAGGAACAGTAGCTAGGTTTTGATGATTTTTAATAGATTGAGATAAACTTGGCACAAAGAGGCGACGCAACGGTAGGAATAGCGAAGTCATGCTAACTTTTAAGTTTAAGTTGATGATTTTTGTTAATGTATAGATTAATAAGCTAGACTGCTCATCGATTTATATAGCCTCTGCTACGTTCCGATATAATAGTGACAAATCCCAAATTTTACATTTATGAAAATCACAGAATGTGATTTATTTAATGTGTAATCTGATAGTGTTTTACCATATAATGTAGGCGGAAACATGGAATGTTTTGTAGTTGTTGTGATGCTTTTTTGTAAAAAGTATATCATTATCCAATCAATTCGACAATTTAAAAACTCTTAACACCAAACTTTGTCACTCTTACATCTCTCGAACTACACAAGAACAGTCACTGTACTCCACAGCTCTCTGACTTTTATAAGTCAAGCCTAAAAATAATAAAACAGTCGAGGCGTTGCCGGCGCGGTCGTGCATCAAACATGCATAGGTGACTAGCACGCGACGCTTTAGTTCGGGAGAAACTCGGCCAATGGGCATAATACCTACCAGATAGAGGTGTGAACTTGTAATGGAGTATAGAATGATATGTTTATATTAATATCTCATTATTATCACTACATGTTTGGAAGTTATTTTTATAGTCTGCCTCTGACAACATTTATTATGATTTACGAAACTAAGTTTCTTTTTTACCTAAATGAAGAAATAAATAAATTAAATGACATAGTATAAAGCAAAGAAGCTTCCCGCGTGTCTGTATGTATTATGTTTGTATGCTTAGATCTTTAACTACACAACGAATCTAGATACAGTTTTTTAATAGATCGAGACATTTAAGTGGAAGGTTTTTATGCATTTTTATAGCTAAATAATATTATACATTATGTCTACTTTAGTCCTGCATGGACAATGAACAATATTTTAGCACTAACGAGACAGGCTTATAAAAACTAAAAAACACTGGTTTAAAATTGGAAGATTATTATCTGTGCAGTTCTAAATTAAATTAAATACATATCTGATGTCTTTATTTTTTAGTTTTGTTTTATTTATTTGGCAGTCGTGTCAAATTTTAGTCGTGAAATCAAGCAAGATTTAAATATCATATTATATTATTTACTTGTTAATACTTACAGATGTAGATGCTTTATTATCTTGTAAAAAAAATAAGATTTCTACAAATAATTTTGTTTTTAGCTTGTTACAATATTGTACCATTAACTTATCTTATGGCTCATTAAAATAAGTAAGTATACAAAATAAGAACGAACCCAATTGATATTCAAAGGCTTCTTTTAAACCTTTTTTTTAAATAATTTAGTCAATTACTAAGCCAGTTGCGGAAGCTGATACTTTTATTCGGTAAAATTACAAGGAAAACGCTGTTTTACCTGTTGATCAGAGGAAAATACTATTTTAAGAACGAGACAAAGCGATTTTCGCTAGTATTCAGAAGAAAATAGGATATATTTATACCATAGGATGATATAGTAACAAACACCATGTATAATTTTTTGCTTATATTATTATAGTGGATTAAAAGAAGTTTATGTGAATTTCTCTGCCACTATATAAAAAATCATGAAAATTGACGTTCCATTGTGGCGCGTAAGCGGAACAACCAAACTAACTAACACATAGATATTAAGTACATAGAGGTTCTTATATAGAGTGACCATTTTCAATGTCAGAGTTGGCAGAGTTAATCACCGTAAAGGACTCGGAGATATATGTCTTTAATGCACACCAAAGAATATACATAATAAAAATAAATTAAAAACTAATTTAATACACATTGGGCGGCCTTAGGCGATTTCTTCCAGGCAACCTTTGCATGGACAGGATTTAGAATCTTAAATAGGCGGTGTACAAGAATACGTAGAATAAATAATTAAGTGGAAGAACACAATACAAACTCAGATAATACACTAGTAAATAAATACATTTGTATATTAAAATATATATGTCATTGTATTATTACAAATAAATGAAATCAAATAAAAAAACTTTATTAAACTTCTAAATTAACTAAATCGAACAAGATTGAAGCTTATGACTAGGACTACAATAATAGTCATACTATTTACTTTACATAGTAAACAAGATAAACCAAGATAAACAATTTATTCATAATTTGTGCAATTACATGTCAATTTTAAATAATTATATTAATAATTATTATTTTTGTGATTTTAAATATAATATTAACACTTATTTCACATATTCTACCATTAAAGTTCTGGTAGTTTCTTTTATTAGTATATAAAAATTCGTCAATCGTGTAAAATGATTGTAAAACGAGCCAGTTCTTTAACTTATTTTTAAATATGCTGTCACTGCTATTAATCTCAGCCGGAAGGCATAGTAATCGAATCTTCTGATGCAGTTGAAGTTTTAATAACAGCAAAACAGTGATATTGATGTGCTGACTAAGGGATATAAAGTTCGTTCTTGCAACGTTGTAAAAAGAACGACCGTTGAATAGCATGACCTTGCAGCAAAGGCTGTCCACTCCCAAGGGCCATGTCAAAGCTATAATGAATGCTGCTCTGTTGACAGCAAAACGTATGCATTCCACGATATCTACATACTGAATATGCAAAGCGTGGTGAGTTATTATGATAGAGGTACTGGCCGGTTGGCTGTTGTTCACGTTTTAAGTATTGATAAAATATGCTGGTTCAAATGTTTCAAGATTTATCGGTTGGAAAGGTAGTGCTTATTTTATGTTTAATTAGATGTTAGCAGAATTATTTTAGTATATGTTTTAGTATAGGGCAATGTATGAATCTGATCGTGATTTTATTCAAGAATGTTTGCTACATAAAATAAATATTTCAGGAAAATAGGTGTCACACAGCGCAATCTAGCCCCATACTAATCTAAGAATATATATATACATACATATTATATTATATTTTACATAGCTTTTTACATAAGAAGAATTTAATTTACTCATTCCTGATAATATATATATATATATAATATATATTCCTGGTATTATATATACATAAAATAAATATTTCAGGAAAATAGGTGTCACACAGCGCAATCTAGCCCCATACTAATCTAAGAATATATATATACATACATATTATATTATATTTTACATAGCTTTTTACATAAGAAGAATTTAATTTACTCATTCCTGATAATATATATATATATATAATATATATTCCTGGTATTATATATACATAAAATAAATATTTCAGGAAAATAGGTGTCACACAGCGCAATCTAGCCCCATACTAATCTAAGAATATATATATACATACATATTATATTATATTTTACATAGCTTTTTACATAAGAAGAATTTAATTTACTCATTCCTGATAATATATATATATATAATATATATTCCTGGTATTATATATACATAAAATAAATATTTCAGGAAAATAGGTGTCACACAGCGCAATCTAGCCCCATACTAATCTAAGAATATATATATACATACATATTATATTATATTTTACATAGCTTTTTACATAAGAAGAATTTAATTTACTCATTCCTGATAATATATATATATATATATATAATATATTCCTGGTATTATATATACATAAAATAAATATTTCAGGAAAATAGGTGTCACACAGCGCAATCTAGCCCCATACTAATCTAAGAATATATATATACATACATATTATATTATATTTTACATAGCTTTTTACATAAGAAGAATTTATTAACTCATTCCTGATAATATATATATATATAATATATATTCCTGGTATTATATATACATAAAATAAATATTTCACGAAAATAGGTGTCACACAGCGCAATCTAGCCACATACTAATCTAAGAATATATATATATACATACATATTATATTATATTTTACATAGCTTTTTACATAAGAAGAATTTAATTTACTCATTCCTGATAATATATATATATATAATATATATTCCTGGTATTATATATACATAAAATAAATATTTCAGGAAAATAGGTGTCACACAGCGCAATCTAGCCCCATACTAATCTAAGAATATATATATACATACATATTATATTATATTTTACATAGCTTTTTACATAAGAAGAATTTAATTTACTCATTTCTGATAATATATATATATATAATATATATTCCTGGTATTATATATACATAAAATAAATATTTCAGGAAAATAGGTGTCACACAGCGCAATCTAGCCCCATACTAATCTAAGAATATATATATACATACATATTATATTATATTTTACATAGCTTTTTACATAAGAAGAATTTAATTTACTCATTCCTGATAATATATATTTATAATATATATTCCTGGTATTATATATACATAAAATAAATATTTCAGGAAAATAGGTGTCACACAGCGCAATCTAGCCCCATACTAATCTAAGAATATATATATACATACATATTATATTATATTTTACATAGCTTTTTACATAAGAAGAATTTAATTTACTCATTCCTGATAATATATATATATATAATATATATTCCTGGTATTATATATACATAAAATAAATATTTCAGGAAAATAGGTGTCACACAGCGCAATCTAGCCCCATACTAATCTAAGAATATATATATACATACATATTATATTATATTTTACATAGCTTTTTACATAAGAAGAATTTATTTACTCATTCCTGATAATATATATATATATAATATATATTCCTGGTATTATATATACATAAAATAAATATTTCAGGAAAATAGGTGTCACACAGCGCAATCTAGCCCCATACTAATCTAAGAATATATATATACATACATATTATATTATATTATATTTTACATAGCTTTTTACATAAGAAGAATTTAATTTACTCATTCCTGATAATATATATATATATATAATATATATTCCTGGTATTATATATACATAAAATAAATATTTCAGGAAAATAGGTGTCACACAGCGCAATCTAGCCCCATACTAATCTAAGAATATATATATACATACATATTATATTATATTTTACATAGCTTTTTACATAAGAAGAATTTAATTTACTCATTCCTGATAATATATATATATAATATATATTCCTGGTATTATATATACATAAAATAAATATTTCAGGAAAATAGGTGTCACACAGCGCAATCTGGCCCCATACTAATCTAAGAATATATATATACATACATATTATATTATATTATATTTTACATAGCTTTTTACATAAGAAGAATTTAATTTACTCATTCCTGATAATATATATATAATATATATTCCTGGTATTATATATACATAAAATAAATATTTCAGGAAAATAGGTGTCACACAGCGCAATCTAGCCCCATACTAATCTAAGAATATATATATACATACATATTATATTATATTTTACATAGCTTTTTACATAAGAAGAATTTAATTTACTCATTCCTGATAATATATATATATAATATATATTCCTGGTATTATATATACATAAAATAAATATTTCAGGAAAATAGGTGTCACACAGCGCAATCTGGCCCCATACTAATCTAATAATATATATATACATACATATTATATTATATTTTACATAGCTTTTTACATAAGAAGAATTTAATTTACTCATTCCTGATAATATGTTGCTACTGCTACTCAACATTCTAATATTCACTTTATTCAAAGACTGTATAGTACAAAATTCGTTGACATTGTCAACAGTATCCGAGCATGGTATTTAAGTTTACCAACGATTCTCGAGGGAACCCCAGCTTATTCCTAACGGTAACTTAGCACGACTGTGAGAACATTAACGTTTTTTTCAGTGGAAAAATAACCGAAAACTTGTTTATGTTTGCGGACTAAATAGGTAATTCATTTGATCGTTTAGTGGTGAAGGTCAGAGGGTTCTGTTACAAAATTATGTTTTCTCTAAATACATATATTATGTCTGTAGAAACGTACCTGAACAGGTAAAAAATAATAAAAAAAAAGGTTTTATATTACATTTATATTTTATCAAGTTATTGACAGACGGGAAGAAGTTACAACATCGGATTGTTGGCGATCTCTTGTATCTTGTATACAGACTATTATGTAAGTTAAATATATAAAAAAGTTGAACTATGGATATTTTCTATTTTGAGAATCGGCTGAATCAGTCGGTCATTCAGTCAGTGTTTTTGTATCTGTCACATAACAAATACTACATTGTTTTAACTGTTAATAAAAAATCTTTATTTACAATAATAAAATATAAAAACAAGGAGAGAAAAACTAAACATACTACTTCTAACTAATACAAAAAAGGGGAACTTAGAACTTCTTAAGAAATAAATAATACTACAATTGTCAATTTATCAGTCACTAATTCAAGTTTTAATAAAACAGTAATACTTTTTGATATGGTCCCATTTTATTAAAGTACTAGTGGACGCCCGTGGCTTCGCTCGCATTATTTCAGGATAAAAAAGCCTATGACATTCCTAAGACCTCATACCTACCTACATACCAAAAATTCATGATAATCCGTTTGGTCGTTTTTTGCGTTATGAGCGTTTACATAAACAGAGACACAGATAAACATATAAATAGATAAACAGACAAATAGACAAAAAAATATTAAAACTGCTGAAGCGTGTTTTATTATCGATTTAAGATATACCCAAACATATTTTTTCTAATATTTTCAATGTTCAGTTTTTCGACTTTCTATAACTTTATTATACCTATGTATAGATATAATTGTTATTCTAAGCATTCACATAGCAAACTAACACTCCACCATATCCATCCAAACATTGGCTACATAAATGCTACAGTTTTACTGTTACCATATTCATAATGTAAATAAAACGTTAGTCTCAGCCGTACTTTCTGACAATCATGGTAATAATGGTTCTTCGACATACCGACACGTGTCATTTCTAGGTCACGGTCGCGACACAAATGTCATAGTTATTCCAATTCATAATCTTTTATGTCTCACTGTATTTTAAAAGCTAGCTTAGTATTTGCCTACGAATGTTAGGTAGATATAATTTTATTTGCTACAGGAATTAAAATACACAAACAAGACAAATACCTATTAATTCCTCATCACAGGCCGGCCAGCTCTATTTGTGCTTTATACTTTTATGTGTTAAATACATAGACTTCTGTGGTATTATGCATAATTTGATAAAGATTTAAGACGATATTTAGTTCGGAGATAGATAAAAACCTGGATTTTACGTGCCAAGATCGGTTTATACGAGTAAGTTGTTGTCCATAGTTTTACCTAAAATTACATTTGAATAGAATGTAAAGTTCATTAAATGTACATAATATTTAAAATAATGACAAATCCCATAAAATAAAAGCCCATGGAATTTTTAAACTAATTTCTTGCTTAATTTCAGCCTTGTCGTGCACAGCGCCTCATGGGAGCGAGTTTTATGCAAATATACGCGTAGACTAAAAATACTATGTCATGATGCTATCATGAATGTACATATAAATTAACATGGTTGTGGAAATTGCCAAGGTTCTATTTTAATAATAGAGACTGTCCGTGTTAATGCGAAAAAAAGAAGAGGTGAGCTTAAATAAAAATTAAAGTTCGTGGAAGGATTTGAGTATAGGGTTATACTACCACGATACTCTAGCCCAAATGAATTGGTTCTGCGAGGAAATCACAGCACTCAGTAATAAGAAATACAACCTTGAGTAGGAGAAAATAGAATTGAGTAAGCGTTTTTTAACAAAAAAGATTACTGTGTACTGTGTGTGTTAATGTAAATATTAGCAAAATATTTTCTTATTCACTATTTACGAGTTTTTAAATGTTTCCAGCGTTAACCCAAACTTTTATGTAACGAGCAACCATTTGTGACCTAGATAAACTTATATAAAGTTCCGAAGTGTTATTATAGTATAAAGATATTTTTAAGAAGTATTTTTTATTAAGTAGTATTTTTTTAGCCTTTGCTTACCATCATGCAAACTAAGAAACTCGTTTAGTTAAATAAAAAGGTAATACGACGTAAAATACGGTTGTATCTAGTTGTCTTCATTAAGGGATAGGTAAGCACTGTAATAAATTATCTTATTTGAAAATATTAGCCAGTAATTAAAAATGTATTAAATTGGTAAAATCATCATGACAATCTCACATAAGGCGGGAACACATTTTAATAACAATATATTAGACAAACAAGCGTAAGCGAGTGTAGTTGTAAGCGAGTGTGGCTCAGCGGTTCTAGTGTCTGCTTTTCATCCAGACGCACCCTGGTTCGAATCCGGCCCTACACCAATGACTTGTATTTTCAAGTTATGTGTGGATTTGCACTCGCTTGGCGGTGAAGGAAAACATCGTAAGGAAACCGACATGTTTGAGGACCACAATATCCGAGGATATGTGTCTTCCGTGGAAGGACCTGGGTGCCCACCACGATGTATCTGCCCAAGAGAACTCCCCTAACGAATTAATTCTGCGGGGGAGTCACGACCCTCAGTCATGAGGAAATACGACTCAAAGAGAGAGAGACAAACAAGCAACAAAAACCTACAACGAAATGAACCTAAATTTAAAAATAACCATCATATGCCATAAACATAATTAGAGCTTTTCATAAATAAAGAAACTCTAAACATCATAATAAAGCCTTAATTATTAACTAAAGCCTCTTAAAAATTAAGCTCCATTGTTACAAAAGCACTAAATTTTAATCTCGGACCATCTTTTAAAGGCAAGATTAGACAAAGAATTGTTTATGAATGTTATTACGAGTAGATGAGTATTTAAAAATGTATGGTGTGAAATGAGTTTTTCGTTCATGTGGGAGGAAATCCTTTTGTAGGCTTTATAAGTATTACGTAGTAAAAACTGATGTAATTTAGATGTTAAATTTAGATTAATAATAATAAAAACGTTTATTTGACCTTATTAGAAAGAAACAGGTAAGTATAGCAGTAGTGAACATTTAAAAGTTTTACTATGAGATAGGGCTTATGACTATACAATAGTTGGTGAACCCTGGACATCAAACTAGGTCAGCACCTGTGTGATGATGTCCAGGTATTTCTAATAAACAACAACAAAGCTAGTTGTAATATTAAGGAGGAAAGTTATGAGTTTGTGTGGTTTTACATTGAACAAACTTTGCACAACACAGCAATAGTCTTCCCAAACGATTAAATCCATGGTATGTAAGAATTTACTAATCAATAAAAACTTTGACTTTAATTGTTAGACACACTGAATATAACTGTTTACTTCAACATCACTAAATGATAGCTATTACAAATATTTAATTACTATTTTCGTATGTTATGAGGATTTATTTACAAGGAAATATTTTTGTACACAGGTTTTTTAATTTGATAGTTATTTGAAAGTTGTAGTTAAACAAGTTATCCCTATTTTAACCGACCTCAAAAAAATGAGGTAATCATGTCTTCTTAAAGGTTTTTTAGTTGCTATGCTTCTTATTAATTGTCAAGTTATGCCAACCTTTCTTTCTTTCAAATGCTAGATTACGTCTACCAAAAATTTTATTTGAGTAATAAAACGAACGCGCGGAATAAACGGCTCAAAACGAAAATCATCCTTGTGCAGACCAGTAAAACAAAGTGGAAACCAACTAAACAAAAATAAGCAAACCATTCGCCAGTAACTCAAAACCGTTCTTAATTTAAGCCCTTGAACATCATCTCTTGTAATCTCTCCAAAACTCTTGTCAGTCGTTCACAGTTCGTGAAATTCGCAAAATCAATAATCCAATTTTACGTCTGTGTATTTTAGCGGCAATTGAACAACTTGGGTGGAATCGCACTGAGATAAGAAAAATACTTCACTTTTGTTATAAACTTATTTTTATTTGCGAACTTCCCCCTCCCTCCTCCTTGAATTGTATTCCTTAAGAACTGAGAGTCGTGACTCTCACGGAGAATTCTTTAAGGTATTGGGGGAGTTTTCTAAAGCAATAACTTTTACTACAATTTATTTTGTTTAGTTATCGTTAAACCATAAAAATATGTTTTTGTAAAGAAGCTTCAAAACCTTTAACTTTTTTCTATGGTTTTAGTGGAAAATATATATTTTTTCTATTTTATATTCCTTCTTCCGTCATTTACTTTAACCTCATTATCATAATATTAGTTTGCGAATAAATTATTTTCAGCTAGTAAAAAAAAACACCATTCATTCATTCTCCAATGCGTTTCCATCCGAAACGTCTAAAGACCCATTCATATCGAAGGTTGAACAAACGTAAATAACGTTATGATGAGTATCACGCTCCTGGTTCAATACAAAAACAAACGCTTTTATTGTGGAAGAATTTTATTGTTTTTTGTAGTTGCGTATTTTAAAACGTAGTTCTTGTCACGAAATTTGTAGCTTTAAAATATACGTGAAAGAAGATTCAAGACAAAAAGGGCATAAGTAAACAGACACTCGCGCACTCACCAACTTTCGTATTATATTAACTTTTTGTGTCACAAAAAATATTTTTTTGTAAATTTTGTATTTAATTTAGTATTTCTTAAACCGACTTCAAAAAACGAGTTTCTCAATTTCTTCCGAACGTTTATTTACTTTTAATTATTATCATGCTTTATGTAATACGTTTTATCATTTCTGTCCACTTTGATACTTTAGTAGGTTAACTACTTTGTTATTTTATTAAGTTTTATAATATTTACTCGTAAACTTAAGAAGCATTTCTGTCCTTTACTTAAATGGTCAGTTAGAAAATGTCAAGGAGACGAAACATCTGGCATTTATTCAGATTACGAGCAGCTGTAGTGATTTGGAGAAAGGAAAAGTAAAATTGAGTTAAATTGTTGTTTTGGTGCTATATTAGTGCGATGCAGCAAATTTCATTTAGTAATGTAATATAATCACAGGTTTTAGTAAGCCGGTAATTATTCGAAAAAATATCCATGGAAACTTAGTTTATCGTAAATTTCATTGGTATGGCGTTAGTTAAAACCTGCGTTTGCACGTAATTGTTTCTATAAAAGACTCAAATACTCGTGCAAAATCAAATACAAAACGAAAATACCATTGTATTTTAAACAGGTCTTAAACCTTTGTTAAAATAATAATAAAAAAGAAAAGAATAAATTTTGAGTATTCCATTCCAAAACCATACTACAACACAAAATCGTTAAGTAAAGTAAAGTAAAGTAATATATTTATTGCAAACTGTACAGTATATCTAATGGTGTTACAATATCTTCTATACTTAGTCACAACAGTTTTGCTCTTCCGAACATGCAATAATGAAACTTAAAACTAACATTTAAATCATAATAAAATTAATTTAATACACGTAACTATATACACATTCACGTTAAAAATAACTCTGTTTCTGAAAAGAAAATCAAGTTTTTTTTTTTTTTTTTTTTTTTTTTTTTTAACATGAAATAGGCTTACGCTTGACTACAACTTGCCTGATGTTAAGCAACGTTATAGTCTACGATGTAGCGCGCTTGCCTAGAAGAAACCGGTTTACTCTCGACTTGAAGACCGACAAATTATAGTTCAAGGGGAATAGAGATTCGGGCAAGGAGTTCCACAGTTTGGCTGTTCGCACGATGAAAGTCGAAGCAAAACGCTTGGTGCGAGTCTTTGGAACCTCAACTGTATATCGGTGCCTCCTTGCCGTGCCTCTACTCGTGCGATGGTGAAATGGGGCTGCAGGAATTAAATTATGTAATTCCTCCGCACACTCTCCGAAATGCAACCTGTAAAAAACCGAAAGACTGGCCACCTTACGGCGGTGCTCAAGGCTTTGTAATTTTGAGCTACAGAGTGAGTCTTTCGCGATGAGATTTTGATATACATATTTCGTTACATGACTCCACAAAGGGTATATAAAAAGTTTAACAAGCTCAAAGTTGAGACGATAAAGCTCTGAAATAACTGACCGGAAGTTGTCAAATACAGTAAAAATTTCTACGAAGTTACTAGAACTTTCGATAGCTTAAATACGTTTAGAATTTTCCAAGGTATAAAGAAAGCCATATATGTTAAACGTCGTTTTCCGAAATAAATTCTTGTGTCGGAAAGAAGCATAATACTAAACTTTAGCTTAAGAAAACAGTCAAAATCAAAGTCTAAATTCACGCCTACAAAAAAAGTTCTTCTCAGTCGTAGAAGTCTTGTGACAACAAAGTTCTATTTATATCTTGGATTTGATGTCAGTAAAAGCAGTGTCAGTAAGTGTTAATTGAATTTTGACATATAAAAAATCAATGAATTTATAACACGACTAATAAGACGCTTTAAAAGTATTGTAAGTTATTATATGCGACCGTTTTTGCTTAAAAGTGCTTTAAATTTATGTACAGGCACATTTTATCGAGATTCAATCTAATAAAATACTATAAATCCATGATTAAAAATTAAATTAAAAATACGAGTATACTGGGAGATGACTCCGGCCTCGGAACTCATCCTAAAACGACTACACGAGGTCAGAGGATTCGAAAAATTCTGTTATCTAAGATTTCTAGCAAGTAACTTAATTTTGTATTTTATTTATGATCTGTCAATTTTGTAACATAAAATACAAGACTCTAGAAATTTAGCTTGAATTCGAACTCAAACAGTAAGTAATACTTTAACGGAAATGAAGTTATCATAGTTAATAATTAGTTTTCTTCGTTACTGAGCCAAACTCAATATTGAATGTGAGACCTAAAATGATAGTGGTAGGAAATTTATTGTTTATTTTGGCAATGACGTTATTTTTTAAATTGTATGTTAATTATTATAAAATGGATTTTAATAATCTTACCTACATGAATAGTTTCATCCGTAACAACCTTACATAATAACATTTATATTTTGTGTTTCCTGTGCCAAAGGTTGTAAAGGAATAAAGTTGTAGAAGGTTAGTGTAAATAAATATTTCTGTGTAAAAGTTACATTTACTACATACAGGCTCACAAAATAATCACACACAATGTTGATTCGTTGTTTTTTTGCGACGAGCCAAAAGTGTGAAGTGTAAATATAGTTCATAGTAAGACCATTATCACATTTACATTCATACACTATACCTGCAACAGTTACAAATACTACTGCTATAATAGATAGATAGATAGATTAACGCTTTATTGGACACACAAATAAAATAGAACACAACACAAACAAGAAAAAAATAATCAAATCTTATGCCACAAATGGCGGCCTTATCGCTAAAAGCGATCTCTTCCAGGCAACCGTAGGATGGAGAGGAAATTATAAAGAACAATAGATCTATAATATAGAAACAGTTACAAATAGCTTGGTCAGTTATGAGTGACAGCGTTGAACTAATTGAAACCCGCCATCAAAGAGATGTGGCCAGAATAGAGACACAATCGGTTTAATGTTCGGGACAGAATTGGATGCGGGTATTTTAAAAATATGGAGATGGAAATGGGTTTATTTCAGTAGAATATAAATAAGTTTCAGAGAAAATATCTTCAGAGAAAACAAAATTATTAGTTACTTTCGCCCATGACTTCGTTCGTATTCTTTCGGGGTAATAAAAATGGACCTCTAATCACTATCAGGAACCTATACGCTCCTTAACGGCTTGAATGTGGAACAAACCATATACCTAAACTAATATTATAAAGCTGAAGAGTTTGTTTGTTTGAACGCGCTAATCTCAGGAACTACTGGTGCGAATTGAAAAAATCTTTTTGTGTTGAACAGACCATTAATCGAGGAAAGCTTTAGGCTATATAACATCACGCTGCAACTAATAGGAGCGAAAAAAAACGGGGAAAATTATTAATCTTTGAGGGCTTCTGTTAAGTGCTGCGAAAACGGTTCAAAATTCAAACAATTAATGCCCAAAATAACTATTCCACGCGGACGAAGTCGTCTACATTGTTTGTAAGATGTTATTCTTATAGATAAGATATTATTCTTGGGTCTCAACTGTGTAAATACTCAATTTCTTTTTAACTATGTAGCAAGTACCTATAATATTATAACAGTTTTATTTAATAAATGAAATTGAATTGGAAATTTAACTCTTGATAAACAAAATATATTTAATTCAAACAAAATATTCCGAAAAATCCATCTGCAGATTGAATCTGCCTTTGTTTTTGCAGCTTTCAATAATATTCCACGCATCACAAAAAAGCGTGATTCAGATTAAAAGCTCTGCAACGAAGGCCGACTAAAATGGACATGTAAATGAAATACGACCTGTTATTACATGGAAGTAAATAATTACAGTATTTTTTTTTTTCGTTTCGAATTACTTAGTGATACTTACTAACTAATGAATATAAAATAAAACCATGAAAAACCATACGAGAGAGGCGAAACAAAATCAATAGTTTTAACTCAGATCAAATAACATTATAGGCAAATGAGAAGTTGTTGTTGTGTATATTTTTTCCTTTGCTGTCAAGTTGTTAAATTAATTAACATGTTTTTTTTTAAAGAAAGACTAGACTTCTTGAAAAGAATAGACTAAGACATCTTGATTTATTCCAGATTACAATTGCATTACTTACTTGTAATTATTACATGATTTAAAATGATATGTCTGCACATAGTTATTAACAAAATTATATACCTATAAAAGACGTGAAGAGGATTGGAAGTCTGAATAAAAATAAAAAAATATAAAAAAAAATTGGAGATACTTTGAACTGATTGAATACGTTCCAACAATTGCTAGAAATTTTCTTCGTTTATCTGTGTTTCTGTTTGTCTCTTTTTTAAAAGCTCATCACGCAAAAATGGCTGAACGGATCATAATGATTTTTGGTATGTAGGTAGTATGAGATTAAAGGAGTGTCAAAGTCCTACCTACTTTTTATACTGCAACAGTGCGAGTGAAGTCGCGGGCGTCAACATGTTCTTAAAATAAATTCACTGCTACGTATAGCAATCTTTATTGATTGAATAAAGAACATAAATTTAAATGTAAGAGAAAAAGTAACTTAGCTTTTGCAACAGCCATACTTGTAAACTATATTAGGTTTACCTGCAAGACCTAGGAATTCAGTACACTAGATCACCGGACGACGGGGAAGTGCAAAATCCAACTGGAAGTGTATTTCTGAATTTCTCCTAAATTGGTAACATCTGCGCAGTCTAACGTGGCATCCGTGTTCTACATAGACTTAAAACGACACAGACTGAGGCAAGTTAATTTGTTTCTTTTTTTACTACAACGGGGTTTGCACTTGACGTTTGCGTTATGGTAAGCAAAGGCTATGGCCTAAGATGGAGCGTGCTTACCCGATAAGAACCGACAAAAATAAACATAATGCTGGATCTTCAACCTTCTTGAACCATATTTCTAATGTACTAAGGATTGTGACCTTCTGAAATATTTATTCGTTAATGGAGTTTTTTTGGAAAGTGCCTATAATTATTACAATTTTATTTCCAAAACGTTACGCCGTTAAATAACGCTTTTTTCCATGTGTCGGAAAACATTCTTAATTGTAGGTCTCGCTCGCTTGTCATAGCAAAACAATCAATGAAGGATAATATTTTTTTTTTGTGTTCATGTGCAAATCTATCATTCCATCCACTCACTTTTAGGTACCTACCCGAACAGTTACAAGTTATTCCTTAAAAGCCAGAAATAGACACAATAGTGCATCAGAATTACAAAACCGCAGTCACTCTGATGAAATTGGCAAACAGCAAACAAACAGATTGGCAAACCGATATCGTCAGTAATTGGGCCACGCTGGCCGCACCGCATTTCTAGCGGGTTAATAAGATTCAGCACTTAAACTATGATAGTTTATATATTACTTTTTATTAGTCTAAAGCTAGGAAGTAGGATATTGGCTAAGACTTGGTGTTAGTAGTTTATTTATTGATTCCAATTATAATTATTACGGAATAACCAGTTACAATAATTACACATACATAAGTCAAAAATAATTATAGGTCACATAATCATGAGTAGCAACATAGTTTTAATATATATATATATATATATATGTATATAACAACATAGTTTTCAAATTACACTCGGTGATTCTGATATGGCTTAATAAATGCTGTAACTACTGTGACAAACATATGAGACCTACAATTTCACGTATCTTGATACCATCAGAACTAACTGAATTGCTTAATAAAACAAAAAGAAAAAACTTACAATATTTAAATAGTGTTGTGAAATTAGTTATCGTTCCCAGGATTCTTTAAAATTTGTTTAATTATCTTATCGTGTTAGGAGAAGAAACACAATCATACAATAGAGAATTATTATTAATATTTGATTCTCTTGAGTTTAAAAACTGTTTAAGCTTTTATAACCCAATTTAATTCCGGATAAAAAATAGTATCGATTCCATGGTACTGAAACTTCATAGTAACACCGTCTATACTGTATCAGTGATATTGTGGTATCGTGACTAAACCAATAGTACCTTTATTTGTTTTTGCTACAGTTTATACACTTGTACTTTCAGTAAGTATTATTTTTAAACAACCTAGTGTCCTTTTGAAATAAATCATTAGAACATATTGAACAACCTTATTAAATAACAATTTGTGTACCTGAGAGCTATAAATTGTGTATTTATGAGCTATTAACCTACCCTTTAAAACACTTTTAATGGATTGGAATGTTTGATAAACATTAATAGTCGATAAGAGCCTCATTAGATAGGTTTGTGCAATACCTAATGTGGAATGAACGTAGGCCAAATGTTGGCATAAATTACAACATTTATCAGGTAGAATTTAAATAAAATTTTGTACATTTTCTAGTCTAATCTATATCTATATATTATATATTATATATATATTTTTTTTTTTATTAAAAAATATATAATACTTTATTTACAATAATAAAATATAAAAACAAGTAAAGGAAAACTAAACATACTACTTCTAACTACTACAAAAAGGGGCACTTAGAAAATCTTTAGAAAAGCCTAAAGATAATCTAAGTGCTCCAGCCCACTACCAGAGGGCAGCGTGCCCAGCATGCTGGCCGCATTACCACGCTGGATGGCAATGCTGATACGTTGGGCCAGAAAAAGGCCAGCATTTTGGTCATGCGTCGCGTCAACCAAGCGCTCCGAGAGGTTTTGGAAAATAGTATGGGCTCCCGGACCCCATGGTCCCAAAGTCTCGACTCCAAAAGGCTCAAAGATGTAACCTCGGCCGAGGTTAGCATATTTGCGTCTCTTGTGATGCTCGGCAATAATAGCCGCCGCTCCAGCCCGACACCGTGTCATAGACAGATGAGACGGCGCCAATGTGTCGACGCAAGTTGCGTCCCACACAAGGGGCCGACCCAACTTCCAGGGCACAAGGGTCATACCGTCAGGTCTTTTTCCATCGTCACGTGCTAGGCCGCTCGGTTCGAGCATAACTGCAACATTGGCAGTGGAAAAAGCCCGGCGAATGATGTCGTTCAGACTAGCGTGGCGGCTAATTCTACCAGCACTCCTCGAACATGAGAGGCCGTGGTGCCCGAGCTGGTCGACATCAGTACCACACTGGCAGCGATGCGGTTCACAGCTCCTCGCACCCAAGCGCAGGCTAACCGCGAGTCGAAAAGCTGTCGGATCTAAAAGGTTACCTGTATTAAAAGAGGGCATGGCCTGCAGCCAAAGACCGGATTCCCACACACTGACCGCAAGGATGCGGGCGCAATCCGCGAAACTAGTACACGTATCGAGAAGTGATTTCCGTGCTAGTTCGCTGATCGGCCGATCCCACAGTCTCTGGGAACGAGGTGTTGTAGGAAAATCGGTGTTTGGACAGGCCAGGCGCCAAGCATTTTTAGCTTCGTCCGTATGCGCAACTACAACTACGCCAGACGGGCCTAAAGCGGGTGCGAGGATTTTTTGGACCAATTCGTAAGTACCGTGGACAGAAGCCAAAAATGCTGGTAAAGCAACACTTGAAATTTTGCGGACACCCAAACCTCCTAACCGTACAGGTAGGGAAGCTTGCGACCATGTCCTGTCATCCATGTCCACATTCAAAACCGAAACTAGTGTGTCCTTTACGATGTTGTCTAAGCTCGAAAGGAGCCCATTGTGTTGCCACAATGGACAACATCGTAAATAGTAGGTGAATTTTGGAACAAACAAACAATATTTGATAATAGTAAACGCCATATGGGCGTTAATTTTGAGCAAACGGCCTAGAGTGTCCCTGAAATTTTGAATTTTGTCCTCTACGAAAGGAGAAAACGACTCATCTAGAATTGGTGAACCGAGGAGGCGAAGTGAACTTTTGTCTAGAATAGAAATACCCGGTGCCAAATCATTGAATTTAGATATGACTGAATCCTTGTCCGAACATGAATCGCAAACAAATAGTTCGCACTTTTTTGAATTTAATTCGAGACCAACATGACGAAATTCGTCTACCAAAATTTTGAAATCATCGAGGACGGTGTTCACGTCTCCTCCCAAAGTTCCGTCATCCAAGTACCAAACATTAAGTTTGGACTTGAGACGTTGAATTATGGGATGTATGGCCAGGCTAAAAATGGCCGGTCCAAGAGGGTCACCTTGTTGACAACCAACTGAAGAGTCCATAACATAGTTTTTGTAAACCAATTTCGATGACTTACCGTAGCATTGCCAAAGGAAATTATAAAGGTCGGGAATTTTGTCTTTCACTTGGGTCAACAACGCTCCTCTGTCTACCGAATTGAAAGCGTTTTTGACATCCACCTTCAGCAACACATCTCCACAATTTTGGTGAAGAAAAGTCCGAAGAGAGTGGACGGCGGCCTCACACCCGCCTCGCGAACCAAAACCAAGCTGCAGTGGTTGAAAAAGATTGCTCAAAGGAACAACCTCCTTCCTGCAACCTACCTTGGCCGCGAGGCGACGGTATGTGGTCCCGACCGCTATAGGCCTGATGCCACCGTCCTTTTTCAAAAGGGCGCACAAATTGGCACCATACAAAATTTCGGTGATATAATTATATATTATATATTATATATTATATATTATATATTATATATTATATATTATATATTATATATTATATATTATATATTATATATTATATATTATATATTATATATTATATATTATATATTATATATTATATATTATTTAGATATAGATATATAGTTACACCATTTATAACTCAAGAACGGCTGAACAGATTTAGCTGAAAATTGGTGGTGAGGAGGTAGCTTAGAACCAGGAGACGGACAAAGGATACTTTTTATTCCGTTTTTTTTAATTGTAGTGATTAAAATCCAAAATCTGCTAATTTATTGCCTCTAAAGCGGAACAGAGTTCGCCGGGTCAGCTAGTATTGAATAAAATTTATTTGAATGTCACTTGGTTTACTGTTAGCGGAGAAAAATTAAATAGTTGTAGTGAAAATATAGATGCTTCTGATTAAGATAAAATGTTTAATGTTAAGTCATGGCTGTACATAATTTATGATTTAGGTAAAGCAATCGTTTGTTTTAACAAATGATAACAAAGTTGTATGGAAAACTCTTATCAGTAAACTATTCCAGTCCACTATACGAGTACTATTTGACATGATTTTAATAACAAAAATTTTCATTGTTTTATTAATAAAACTAGACATATGTAACTTCTAAAATTTTATAAAAGCCTAATGTTATAAATTCAATTTGACGAGATATTGTAATTTGTGTAGCATATTCTGTGATATTAGTACTTATACCTATGTATGTTACAATTTTACATTATCAATAAAGATTCTTTATCTTTATCTTTTTACTTATAATATGGGCGTGTAGCTAATATAGTATAAAGCTAACATTAAAAAACAAAAAAAAAATGTTTTCTTAAATTTAAGTTCATTGCATTTTTGATCACATATAAGCCTTGAAACATAAACCTCTTTGACCCGCATCGGTGTCAAAAAAGCTATAAAACTCAACATATATTGACGCTCTGGGTCGATGTCCTAAACATACATCGAACCATCCTGAAGGTTGTTTATAATTACAATTCAGTACCCCTATCTTTACCAGATATTAACATTGCCAATGTGCTGAAGTTTTTATTTGTGTGCGTGAGTTAATAAAATGAGTAATATTTAGTTTATAAATACTTTTTTGTTTTAATAGCAAAAAAAATAATGTTTTATTAATGATACGTGTTAGCGATTGTGTTGTTTTTTCATGTTTTATTTGTCAAATGAAATCAAAATTGTAATAGGGAGTTTATAATTTCAAAAAATCCAAATGAGATTTAATTCTTATTTAAATAGTAATTTGCTGTTGCATATTTTATTATGATATAAAACACGTGAACTGATTAGCTAAACCTGTTTTAAACTTTATACTGTAAATAAATATACAATAAACACTGTTTAATTGATCGGAAACAAGTCTAAACGGCCTCATGGTCATTTAGATATTAAAATACATGAGAAACAATATCATCATCACTATAAAATCAACAGTGTATTTGTTTGTTGTCTCTTTTGTCTCAACGAAGCAACCTTTCAATGTATTGCAAATTCATGACCAAAATGCTGGCCTTTTTCTGGCTCAAAGTATCAGCATTGCCATCCAGCGTGGTAATGCGGCCAGTATGCTGGGCACGCTGCCCTCTGGTAGTGGGCTGGAGTACTTAGATTATCTTTAGGTTTTTCTAAAGGTTTTCTAAGTGCCCCTTTTTGTAGAAGTTAGAAGTAGTATGTTTAGTTTTTCTTCCCTTGTTTTTATATTTTATTATTGTAAATAAAAATCATTTATGTATTGTGTGAACATGAACATTGGGTACCTACAATAAACCACTTTCATAAAACCACGCAAGAAAATCTGCGGAACAAACTAGTAAATAAATAGAAATACAAACTCATTTTATAAATCACACTATACAGCGCTATGAAAGCTTTCAGTCGAGTACCCACGTTATACTCAATAACATAATTCCGGAGTGAATTCAGCTTCGTTCCGCCATTTTCCCCAAAATGAGCGTCCCAACCAGGGTTCGGGTTTACGAAGACTCAATAAGAGTATGATATTGCTACAGACAGATTTTTTTAGCGTTTTTTTATTCAATTGTTGCTTGTTGTAATGCTTTTAGTAATAGGCTACAATAAGAAGTACATGGAATGTATTAACGAGTAAAAATGAAACTTTTTCGATAACTAAATAGTTACATATATCCTATGTGAATATCAAAACTATATACTATCACCATGGAAAAAAATCGGCATGATCCGTCGGTATCTCGTGGCGATAAAAAAAGAGAAAACAAATCAACAGACACACTTTCGCATTTGTTATTTATAATTTTCATACGTCAAAAATGTATGCATCATGAAGTTCTACAGTTTCCATACCATAAATGGCATCCAATAAATCCCCAACTAGAAGCAAAATGAGCCTCGTGCCATTGCTGCCAACATTACCGTTTATTAATCCTGTTATTTCAGGCTGATACCTTCACGAGTTCCACTCGACTGAGCAATGTTTCAGCTAATTTCAGGTTTTGATTGCTGAAGGATTTTGAATGATAGTTAACTGATGAAAATAGAGAGATTTTTGTTATAGATTAATTTGCTTACGCTAATGGTTTACTAGATAGGACTATGTAAAATGTGTATTATAATATTATTGCCTTAACTTAAAATACTAACCAACAATTCCAAGATTGATTCTCAAAAAAAAAAAAAATTCACCCTAGCCTGCAGCAATGCTTAACATCAGGCAGGCTGTAGTCAAACGTAAACCTATCACACGTAAAAAAAAAACGCATTGAAACAAAAATAGAAACCTTTTATTGAAAAAAATACGATTGTAAATCATTAAGATATTACGGGATTAAAAGCATATAAGGTAATAGTGGTGATATGTGCCTACTTTATATTAAAGTTCCAAAATTAACTTTTATCTACTGAAATAAGGTAAATTACTATGACTCGTAACAGCTGTTGCCACCTGGCTGAAGGTACTTGTAGACGCAATCAAGGCCTTATTGAAACCCAGACTATTGAATTTCACATTTAGAAGAAAATAAACTTGAGATTTTCCTCCAATAAGGCTTTACCTATTGGTTAATATTATTTTGCCTTAACCCGCTTAGCTTTGATTAGATATTGATTAAAATAGCAGAGAAAATGATGACTGTAAAATATTTTGTTGTCGATAGCTATTTGTTTTGTAATTTGTTTGTCATAAATCATTTGTTTTACAACTCATTTGTTTTTACTGATAAAAAAAAAAAAAATTTAACTTCGTACACTAATCATCGGAAAGACATTTTTATTGCCAATATTGAAACTAATCAAACCATAACATGTTAAATTTTAATTCAAATTCATCTTTTATGACTGAATAAAATCTTTAGGCTCTTAAATAATCGGTTCAAATCATTTTTTTTTACTTTAATCTTGTTAAATTCAATCAGAAACCACCTTTTATCATTCACGTAGAAAGAAATCGTATAAAAGGTGCTTTAACAAAAGAAAATCACGTCCTCATTAATTTTATTATACGGTCAATTTAAAAAGATTAACGTTCTTCGATGAATTCTCAGTAAATCGTATGGAAAACGTAACAAATTAACTGCTCTTTTTAAGTCTTTATTGCGAACATTTTATTTACAGTAATTGGATGTTCTCAAATAAACTCGATAATCAGATATGAACATTGAACAAGTTTAAATAGACGAAATTTCATTATCTAATTTTATAAAAAAAACAATAGTAAGGCTGGCATTTTAACTTAAAATTGTGCGTTAAGTTTATTGTACTATGATTTTTTATCACATAGTGAGTTAGAGAATAAATCGTGTCTTACTCCGTTCTCTCTCTAGAGTCGTATATCCTCATGATTGAGGGTCGTGACTCCCCCGCAGAATTAAAATCGTTAGGGGAGTTCTCTTGGGCAGATACATCGTGGTAGGTGCCCAGGTTCTTCCACGGAAGACACCATGTCCTCGGATATCGTGGTCCCGAAACATGTCGGTTTCCTCACGATGTTTTCCTTCATCGTTTAGCAAGTGCAAATCCATTCATAACTTGAAAATACAAGACATTTGTGTAGGACTGTATTCGAACCAGGGTGCGTCTGGATGAAAAGCAGTCCCTGGGACCGCTGAGCCACACTCGCTTTTATTTACACTCCGTTCTACAAACTAACAAATTCTAGTATGATGGTGCTAGCCGGGTTACGTCGGTCGTTCAGTTTACTTTATAGTTTCGTCACCACTGAGGTCAGTACTGGGAAAAGACTTTTAACCAAGAGACATCTAATTCGTTGTAATTTTTTTTCATAAAACAATAATTAGGCGAGTTATAGTAAAGTGTGTGCAAAAAATATGTAAATATCCACAATATTCCTTCATAACAGTATCCACTAAATCCCTATATAATGCAAAGGTGACATTAGAAAGCTTTTCAAAATGAGTAGATTACCTCAATTAGTAAGCTAGTTTTGATGTCTATATTATGTAGACATTTATCTTATGTGATAACAAAAATTAATCACAATGTTTAAGTTTATGTTGCATATGTATATTCATCTATACTAATGTTGTAACATTCTACTTATGTTTCCAATACTTGACTTATAATTACTACTGTTATAGCACAGACAACAAAACACTCAATTTAAGCAATTTCACATGATGGTATAATATCCACATCGATATCGTAATAGCTCATTATAACATCAATAAAGTGCGACCAACCTGATTGCAGGGCCAATCAGGTTGGTCGCGCTTTATAGATGGTTAGATTTTAATGGCGGCAAAATCACTGTGACAATACACGTACGCGTGAATTTAATGTTTCGCAATGTGTTTTGTTTTTTAAATACAAATTAAAAGTTAAAAATGGATAGCGACGATGATATTTGTACGCCTCCGGATATTCTAGAATTGGCAACAAAAGTAACTCACAATCTTTTGTCAGAAAAATCTAGAAAATTATTTGAAAAATTAACTATTGTCAGCTTTTACTCTTGTTGTTTGATCAATTGCATTAGTGAAGATAAAGTAGTGCATGCAACTGCATATACCACGGGTATTAAAACACCCGTTACTATTATGAAACTCGCTGCGCTCGTTTCATAAACTCACACTCGTGTTTTAATACCCTTCATTATATGACAGTTGCATAAACTACTATAATAATGTGAAGTATACATTATGGAATAACCATTTGTTAGATCTTTAATCTTTTTTTTGTTTACATGAGATACGTTCACGCAAGTTGACTACAACTTACCTGATGTTAGGCAACGTTATAATCTACGATCTAGCGCGCTTGCCTAGAAGAAACCGGTTTACCCTCGACTTGAAGACAGACAAATTATAGTTCAAGGGAAATAGAAATTCGGACAAGGAATTCCACAGTTTGGCTGTTCTAAGACAGCTATCACAGCTAACACCAGTAGTAAAACAAATCCTTAGTCAATATTATTTTGTTACCTGTTTCTATCTTAATGACTCGTCTATCGATTAAAATGTCTTTAATACTGCAGTACCTACGCCATGGTGACTTTAGCTGATTACTATTGATCGGCCGCCAATACCTACCGACTGTTGATTCTCTATAGACTAGAGACCGTTTGACGAAATATTATGTCCTACGGAAGGGTTTGAAACTAACACTATTATAGGTAAGATGTTATTATATCGAGGTAATGGCGCCTTCATTGTGAAAATTTTTTTGTGAATCGCGTTTTAGGTATAGACTCATTACTTTTGAATTAGGTATGTACGTGTAAAAGATTCGATTATCACGAAGTAGATATTTTGGAGGGTCAAAACAACACTAAACTAAAGACTAACTAGACTAAAGTAAACCAAGTATTGTGGCAGTAGATGTATCGTTTGAAGTTTATATGTTTGTTTTTATGGATATGTGTCGCAAGTTGACATGAAGAGAAATTTTTACATCAGTGTAAAATTAAACTTTTTTTTATATCTACGGTTCATCTACTAGCTCTATTTCTTAGTCTATTCCGGTATTAAACCACTGCCTAAATGTAGATTCTCTTGCGAAATCACTATTTCCCTGCGCAGTAATAATTATAATTGATCGATTTTTCAAGTAAATTAGAAGTTTTTTTGTTAAGCTAGTGCAAATCCACATATAACTTGAAAAACCAGTCATTGGTGTAGGGCCAGATTCGAACCAGGGTGTGTCAGGATAAAAAGACATGAGCATTAAACATAGTTTTACAACTAGTGGGTGCTCGCTGCTTCGCCTGCATTAAGAAGTAAAACTATCATCCCCTAGTTCATCCCTTTAAAAGTGGCATTTCCAAAAATCCTTTCTTAGCGGATGCCTACGTCTATAATATCTACTTATATGCCAAATTTCAGTCCGATTCATCCAGTGGTTTGGGCTGTGCGTTGATAGATCACTATATC
This sequence comes from Macaria notata, assembly GCA_927399415.1. Classification (NCBI taxonomy): domain Eukaryota; kingdom Metazoa; phylum Arthropoda; class Insecta; order Lepidoptera; family Geometridae; genus Macaria; species Macaria notata. The sequence continues at coordinate 4,435,737 of OV656737.1, forward strand.
AGTCAGTCAGTCAGTCAGTCAATCAGTTTAATCAGTCAACCTTTGAGTTTTTTATACATACATTTTTATCCGTAAACGATTGATTGACTTGTAGCGTAACGTAGTAACGGTGACAACATTTAGTATGTAGGTAGTTGATTGGATCAGGGACACGAGAATGTCGGTATGGATACCTATCTTCGTACTATACCTATGTTAAATCGATATTATGATAACGTGTATTTGAGCTAAGTGATGAAAAGTTGTTCATTTGGCCAGAACTAAAAAGACTGCTGAGTTCATTATACCTCTTAAATTAAAAACAAACAAGGGGTAACTTTTAGTCATTCTCAATATGCACAAAACACCAATTTTGAAATGTTTCTCTACATAACGTGACGTGTCACGAAATAATTTGTTTCTAAGTCACATGACAAAATAGCCTCCTCACATTCCACAAAAGAAGGTTCGTCAGCACAAACGTTTACATTTGAGCAAACCAAAGTTAATTGTGTCTTAAAAATTAAATGGGGGCTGTGAATAAATTAAAATCACTTATTTAGTTACATTATTATGTACAGGTTGTTATTAATATTGATTAAATTTTGTCTTAAATTGCTGAATACAATATTATGACAGAATATTTTAAACAAATACAACGATTAAAAACACAATGAGCTTAAAACAAAAAGCAAATTGAAAAGCCCGCATATGGTGCTATTGTCACCGCTCCGTGGGGTATCAAAGTTTTACAAACAGACCTTTTGAGTGAAAGGATATAAGGTCGCACAAAATTTGTTTTCAGAAATTGCAACATTCGTCAAGAGAGTTGGGATGGGAGCATGATGGGAGTAAATTGAAATAAGCGTTTGACATTTGCGTTGGACAATTTGGCATTTTAATAAGGTTGACTTTACTAAGACTTCTTTTAATCATTCACGGTAGTGTTTTTGGATATTGATGATAAACTTCCGATCCCATTAACTGAATGCAATAAGAGTAGTGCTGTAACCTTTTTAGGTGCTTAACCTATATATTCTTAGGTAGATAGGTAAAAGAAAGAAAGAAAGAGGCTGAGAATGATACTTTGTAGGAGATAGGTAAAATACAATATAATAAACGCAGTGCCTGAAGGGCTAAATAAACTTACAGAATTTAGACTTTAGTACAATAAATGGGCGCCTTAGTTACTGAATGCCAGCTAGATCAGCAGTAGAAGCTATTCAGGGTGTGTTTCGAGCCTACATCACTAGTTTTGCAACCAAATATCAATTAAAATGTTAATGGACAATACAATAAAATTTTGAATGTGGGTAGGCTCGGCCTACCCACGGTTACCCTGAGATACAGATGGCCCGGAGCCAGGTGCTGCTGCAGCGGCGCAGGGGGTTGTTTAGGCAACCCTCAGGCTGCGGAGCTGACCAGCAGACCGTCGGGTGTAGTGTAGTGTAGCGAAGGTGGAGGCACCCTCACTTGAGTTTCAGAGGTAGTATAAAAAAACCCTGTGAGCAAGGAATAAATCACTGATCACAGTTTTTCAGGTGAGCTATAGATAAATTGAAGGTTTATGGTACAAGTTACTTACCCGAGACGGGGTTGTACAGAAGTTCTGTAGGTGGTTATAAAAATATGTGACTATGCAGATTAGAGGCTTTCGGCAGCCAGCTGGAACAAGGTACCGTCGACACAAAGACCCTGTGAGCAAGGAGAACAACTGATCACGGTGTGCACTGATGAACAAAGGGGAAAGATGTAAGCCTACGGATGGTAGACTTACCGGCAGAGGGTTTCAAAGATCGCGCACTTCTATATGTAAATTTTACTATCAGCACTTGGGGTTAAGTCTCCCCGGCGAGTCAAACGAGTAAGGAAGGACAAGCGACTGGTCTCCAGCGAATCTTCTTAGCCAAGAAAGAACTGGAAGCCCCGCCGGCTGGTGCCGGCGGGCTCTTCCCCCTCCGAACCAAGGCCTTCCAGCACCTTCCGTACCGGAGTTGCCGCATCTCAACTAAATCTCCCTTAGTGTGACTCAAATAGGGGTAAACGAAGTTTCCCTTTAACTCTAAAATATGTCAACTTCTACTCTATACCTTTGCTATTTAAGTATGCGACCTTGTTCTCAATCCAGAAGAGCCACAATTATGAAAATGTTAAACGAAACTGAACTTTGAGGAGTACTAATAAAGAAATCGATTAAGATTTGATTTACGATGAGTTTAGATATTTTACAATAGACTATTACTATTTTTATGAAACCAATTATAACAAATTATAATAATGAACTAGATCAAATAATAGCCTAGGTTCCTTTAATTTCGGGATTTAGTTAAGCTGGCCACACTATCTGCAATGACCATGCCGAATCGACTTGGCCCAGAAGGTGACAATGACAGCTAACTGACATTAGGATTGTGTTTGACTTTTTACATTTTCTGGCATCGCACGACTTACGTATTAAGCCAGAAAATGAAAAAACCAAAGGATGCAGAATCCAACGGTTACAGTGCTTATGATTTAAGATTTTTATTAAGCATTTGTTTATATTCATAGACATTTTTTTATCAGAGGCTGTAACTTCTCGTTAAATATTACGTACTACGTATAACGTCTATAAGAAACTATCGCAGTTGCTTTCAAACTATAAGAACATAATTTAAAAATATTTTATATGAAACTCTGAATCTCAAAATAGTTCACTGACACAACAGCGATCTTACCGTCCTCTATCACACAGTGACAAAAATACGCAGCATTTCATTTCATTTCAGCATTCTAAACATAGCTACAAATTAATGAGTCACAAAAATTGGCAAGATTAGAAATCTGGCAGAAAAAACTGGAGAAAAATTGTATTCATTTTAGCCGTATTGAATGACATTCAAATATTTGTGATGTATACATAAATCATGTTGACATTGTGACAACGAAGTACTAGCTAGTAAGTATAAAAATACAACAATGTTCTTTACCATTCCTAAGTCATGTCTTGTTCCTATCGTTTAATCTTGACTTTAGTAAATTTAACACAATTTTGAAAGGTTTTAACTTAAATTTTGGGAAAATTAAAATATTACCTATATCTTTATTCATTTTAATTGATATTTTAGTGTCATATGCATTTTCAGTGAAAAATTGTCGCAGAGTAATGAATCGCTAACACGCAGCGTACACGAGGTACTACAAGTACTAAAGCTTCGTCTAAACCAAAACAGATGTTGCCACAAAAAGGGTGCTAACCCTACTACGAAAGATATAAAAATAAATAAAACATGGTGCAGGATAGCACCCGCAGAATGACGGCAAGATAATGTAGGGTAAATCCCGAGGGCTGAGACTAGGAAGCGAAGATAAGGAATGAAAGTCATGAAATGTGTGATAAACCTTCCACTACAGCGGTTTTACAAACGTACAGGCATACTCAAGTTCTCAGATAGAATACATCTAGTTTTATTTTATAGCTTCTTTTGCTATGATAAGGGAACGAGGGCTTTGTTCTAAAAGTTTTCGGACCGTCTGAAAACCCTCTAATCTGACTATACTAATCTGTTATGGCTAGTTTCACTTATCTACTTTAGACCGTGGAGATATAAATTACTATTTCCGCACCAAATATCATGCAAATCGGTCCAGCCGTATGAGCATGATAAGTTAAAAAACAAACAGGTAAAATACATTCATAAACTTTTCTTTTCTGATATAAGTCTGATGGCTATACATTAAACCCTACCTAGACCACCTTCTATCCCAGATTAATACAGTCGAGCGCTAATAAAAATATTAATTTACTAAAATGGTCGTAACCTTGGCATGTCACTATTACTGGTCTACTTTAGGTACCGATTCAAGGTCACATGTCTTGAATAGACTTACTTAAACCTACTAAGCTTAATTTTGATTTTATAATAAGGTATATGAGTTAACGAGTTGTTGAAAATATTTATTAAATGATGAAATTTATACTCATAGTTCATTTACCAGCTGGCAGCGAGTTTTTTTGAGTCGAACATAGATATCGTATAAATAGATAAGTACGTTAGGACATAGCCTACAGAAATAAGCTACAGATTATCTTTGAAGATAATTTTCGTTTTTATACTTTAATTTATTTAAAAGTTAAACAGTACTTTAAGGCTCTCATGGGAAAGTTCTAATTTAATCATCAATCAATAAATATACAGTATATTCTTATACATATTTCTCTGATAAAATACTTAGTTAAGTATACATTTTATCTCAATTGTAATCATTTGATATAGATGAGAACACATTTTTTTAAAACGGTTTAAGATTCAATTTAAAATGTTTAAATGAGTATTTATGTATTACACATTCTTGTAGGACAACCTCAACTATACTAAACAACTAATTTTTTTTAAGAAATACATTAATGGATGATATTAAAAAAATATAATTATAGAACCAAGGTTGGAATCTACTGAATTGTAGTGTACATAATATTTGAAAATGCCAAAAGTAAATTCTCTCTCTTCCACGACAATATCAATTGCTATCGGAAAACTGGTATATTTTTCTTAGCAATCCGGTTATATTTCTCAGAATAACTTATACACGAAGTTATCCCTCAACTCCCAGAGCGGTCGTAAGGATAGTTTCTCAGATAAAAAACGACTGGATCAGACGAACATGGGTGGGCAAAGACTTATTAATATACTAGAATATAATAAATAAGTGCCACCTCTCTTTATGTTGTAGGTATAAGTATTGTTAATAAAGATTATATATTATTATAAGTAAATACTACGTTAGTAGCATAGTCACTGCGAAGGATTACGATCTCATAGATTTTTTAAAATTTTAACGAACTAAGTACATCATTTCGAGTTATTAAGTGAATAATTGACAACATTCAAACATTATTTTAAAAAAAATCGTGTTAGTTTGCCAAAATTTAAAAAACACAGGCAAACACGACCACATTAACTGTTTACATAAATCGTCGTCTTTTACTGGCGTGTTATTCTTTACTTTCTACGAAAGTATAAAATTTAATTTTACATCTATTATGAAGCCTACTTAAAGCTCTTTCAAAATAAAATCGATTCAAAGCATGTCTTTCATTTCTTTAGCATCATGTTCTTTGCTCTAAGTTAAACGATAATAATATAACATAATATACTCTTTGACACACCCGTTTCACTGTCGGACCATCTTTATAGACAGCTGGATATGGTAATGCCCCACGTGGGTATCGTTACTGGGCTCTGGAGGCGGTCAAAATTTTATAAACGTCACTTTTACCATATTCTGTGCTTTTACCTGTTTTGGCAACACGCAGGAATTGAATATGAAATAAAATGTGATATGTATTCTGTTCTTTTACCTGTTTTGGCAACACGCAGGAATTGAATATGAAATATAATGTGAACAAAAATATATTATGTACAATGTATGTACATTAATAACAGTAACAAAATATATATAACGTACCTTACAGATATTTTAAAATAACAAACAACATAATGTAACCTTATTGTTATTTATATTTAGTTAATATAAGTAGGTATTTGCTGCCTTGGGAAAGCTCATTTATATTCTACGATAAAAAATACTAAACCAATAGTAGCAATAACTAAATTTAATAATTTCTTTCGGATACCTATTTTTTAGCGAAATATGTAACCTGGTAAATGGTAATGTAAAACTGGTATTCCATTATGGGCGCTTCCGTGGGTCGCATGACACGTTGAATTTTAGTCTGCTTGTCTAACATGGCAGTCGTTAAGCTATATCAGAGGCCCTTAGGCCGCTTAATAAACTCTCGACACCAGAGTTAGCCACTCTCATTCGATAACAAGATGAAGTAAAGTAGGTTACTATAGTGATTTTATAACATTTACCTTCAAATGATAAGAACGAATAAGACCTTTTGACCCTAATGTTTTCACACTTTCTTTCATTTACTAGACCGTAAAATTCAGCTAACATCAGAATACACCACTTCCCGGCCTATAATGTAGACATGAAGAAGACGGGAGATTTGGGTCAAGAGGTTTCGACCTCATCAAGATTCCTGCCCACGCAGGGTCGGACTTTAGGAACTGGCTTGACTTGATATAATATTTTGAATAATCTTCGAATGTTTTTTAAATATTTGCCCCACTGTCTTTCTCTTTGACTCGTGTTTTCTCATGAATGAGGGTCGTGGCTACCCCGCGAAAATAATTCGTTAGAGGAGTTTTCTTGGGCAGATACATAGTGGTGGGCACCCAGGTCCTACCAAGGTAGACACATGTCCTTGGATTTGCTTCAAGGTATATGTCAAATGCCTCATCTTACTTGAATATAATTTTAATTAATATGCCATGAATAAAAAAGCTGCAGTAGCATCTTATTTTAAAATGTTTTATTATTCTTACAAAAAAATATGAAAAATGATAAATCAGAACCCTAAAAAATATTTACTTTACAAAATAATAAGTAAAATAGTTAACCCAGTAGGTACATTTTAGGTCTATTTTAGCCCCCAATAATTCTTTGAATACGGTACTGTTCTTAAAAAACTGCGAATTATTCGCATGACCATCACCGACGTAATTTAGAAAGTAGGTAGACTATAAACAGGTAGGTATTAAGAAGGTATTGTGTATAATTAGGTTAATCGTTTTGCTCATAATTTAGGAATAATTACGTTTTCGTTTATGTTACTGCTATGTCAAGGTATTACTTTTGTGTTACGAATTTGAGTAGTGATGTTCAAAAGTTTTTTAGTGATTACTTCTAGTATTCTGTTTGTCTGTCATGTTCCCTCTGTCTGTTCTGTCATGTTTATGACATCACCTGATTTATTTTTGGTTGATAGGAATGTTGTTAGTTTACTTATTTGTGTATTCTGTGTCGCCTATATTTATGTATCATATTTGGAGTAAGAGGGAGGAGGCTTATGCCCTGCAGTGGGTTTCATAATGATGATGATGATGATTCATAATATTGGACACATAAGTTGCATAATCGTTAAACTGTGAGTTGTATAATTTTAATACTAAAAGAACGAGTGTCCAATTTATTTTGTAAAATAAAACATGGATTCAAAAACTTTGTAACAAAATACTCCATTTTCATGACACATTTCGTGAGCATATTTTAAAATGAGATAAATATCTCTCTTTCATAAACATAAAAATGTCAACTGCATCTTTTGGAGTTTATAGCATTTACAAACTTGCAAGTTTGGATGGTATCTAAATTTTTCCTACATCATACTCGTATTTATTTAGTCTTGCAAACATCTTTTATAAATAGATGGCGTTATTGGTGGATTTGCTAGACATAAATTTTAACCTACTTTTGTTGCGGGCCAGTTCTTGGATGGGTGACCATAAATGGCAATCCATTTTGGCGCATGATTAGTGCTATTAATGACAGATTAATAAAAAGTGTAATAATTTTAGAGCCTGAGTTTGTATAGTGCTATAATCGTTAAGCCATATTAGGGATTCTTAGGGTAATTTAAAAATCTCTTATACTGTACTTCGTCTTTCACATTCAATAAGAAAATATCTACATGTATTTACATAGTAAAAGACGTAGGTATATATTACCTGAAGCATAATATTATAATGAAGTCTGCGAGTCTAGAACTTGTAAGCTCGAACTTCTTGTAAGTGCGATATTAATATGGGCGTAGTAACTTATACAGAGTTATGTGTATAACACACTTAAGTTAAGTATCGTCTATCTATACATATACCTATAATAAAGCTGAGCAAAGAAGATATTAGAAAAAAAATGTTTGGGTATACCCAAACTTTATCCACAGTTTTTAAAATTTTTGACTGTTTTCCTGTGTCGTTGTTTATCTTTGTCTGTTTCTTTAAACGCACATGCAAAAACGGCTCAACGGTTCATCATGACTTATAGTATGTAGGTAGTATAAGATCTTAGGAGTGTCATATGCTGCTTTTTATCCTGAAATAATGCTAGCTAAGCCATGGGCGTCCACAAGTTGATAATAATATAAGTTAGCTGTTATGTGTTAGAGTTTTAACTTTAAAAAATAGGTTTGTCTAATATAGTAAGTACTTAGGTACGTAGTTATTATTTTTGTATCTTTTGTAACATAACAAAATCATTAAAAAAAAATTTCCTAAAAAAACGTTGCAATTTAGTCTTAATTTTTTTATATTGTCATAAAAAAGTTTGGTCGTGCTTATCTGAATACCCTGTATAATAAATCCTTGTTAGAAACTTGGCACTATCTCATCACTTGTATTTCCCTAGAGAAGAGGGCGACTGAATTACCTACCTAGGTAATAGACACCTAGGTATAGATACCTATTACCTAGGTTTCAACTGAGCATTGACAGATGCCTCTTGGGCATAAGCTGTTAACACTAACTTACCAAGCTAACAAAAAAAAGTTTGCGAATTCGAAAACGATTTAATTGTAAATTGAATTCTTATTGGAATAATTACTTTTCCTTTTTATATTAAGATCAATTCATTGTAACAAGTAATAATAAACTACATGTTAACTATAAATTGTTTTATAAGTTAACACATCAAGATATATTTTTTTAAGACCGAAAGAGTGATGAACCCTTATAGTTGCCAATAAACAATATTTGAAATTTAGGTACAATTTATTAATTTAGTTAAATAATCTGGACAATCGTAATGTAATATTTTGTACTAGCTGTGCCTGCGACTTCGTCCGCGTGGAATAGTTATTTTGGGCATTAATTCTTTGAATTTTGAACCGTTTTCGCAGTGAACTTAACGGAAGCCCTCAAAGAATAATAATTTTCTCCGTTTTTTCCACATTTTCCATTGTTTCTTCGCTCTTATTAGTTGCAGCGTGATGTTATATAGCCTAAAGCCTTAATCGATAAATGGTCTATTCAACACAAAAATAATTTTTCAATTCGCACCAGTAGTTCCTGAGATTAGCGCGTTCAAACAAACAAACAAACTCTTCAGCTTTATTATATTATATAAGTAATAAGTATAGATTTAAGAAATGTTAGTAAACCTTACGGGGTGGAAACTATTAGAACTATTTTATTTTATTAATATTTTAGGAATGTACCTAGTTATAAAGGGCGAAAGTGACTAAATACTTTTTCCTGGAATCTACATTGTTTCTATAATATCAGTAAAACTACAAGTGGTTATTACTGAATTTTGTGTTTTTAGAGAAGACCAATTCCAGATGGAATCAGAAATTGGATGGATTTATCAACCCGTAATGTATATGCACATTTGAGCACAATAAACTACAAATTGCGAAAAGACTAAGAAAACTTACCAAATTTTAACCACACGCCACCAATCACTATGATGTACGGTTCTTGTTTAAGAATTTACAAGCCCTTGCCGAAAATATTTCAGGACCATTAACCCTGCCCAAACACATTACACACAATAGACAAGTCATTATATTTATGCAAACGGTCACATATATGTCAAAAAAACTAACTTGATAAGTAGTTCCGGCAAAACTTTTCTGCGAACTGCAATCCAGGGGTCTTCGAATCTAGACTTAATGGGTATCTTCTAGGTAAGCGTGTTACACCCTAGGCTGCAGCAATGCTTAACATCGGACAGGCTGTAGTGAAACGCAAACCTATCCCACTAATTATCAAAAAAATACAAACACTATACGATAAATATACTACAAAATGAGTGATTTAACAGAAAAAACTATAATAAAAAACTGAAATGATAATGTTCTGGCTATATTACAGAAGAATTTCAATAAATAGAGCAATTGGATCCTAGAGTCAAAGTCGAAAGATCAGCACTGGCTTAGAAGCAATGCGGTGCGGTGTGTGTAACTGAAAACCGTGTAGTGTGGCGATTTTGAGAGACGATATAGGTGTGCCATTTGTAATATCTAAAAATGTATTATATTTGACGGCTAACGATCCTACAAAGAGGGAAAGATAAAGAGCCAGAGAGATAGAGAGAAAGAGAGATAGAAAGAGAAATAGCATATAGGAGTCTCTGGTTTAGATAACCAATGACTCGGTCCCATGCGTGTACGTAATTCACGTTTTTCGTGTAATTGGCCCCTAATAGATTGCCCCGAGCTAACTACGGAAAAATGCTGCCAATTTAGTTAACACTTTGATAAATAAAAGAAGAAGATGCGTAAATACAATAAAAATGGACAAGTTTTATTATAATATTATATCGTTTAATTACATCTTACTTTTTAGTAAGTTCTTTACAGTGCTGTGTGATATGCAGGTAATGGATCTCAGAAATAATTCTATACCATTTTATGTTTATAATTTACATTTATATACCTATAAATATGTCGTTAATTTTAAGAGGAGAAACAAAAATTGGTGGCATAATAAATTGATTAGTTAGCACTTAGTTTTACTTGTCGAAGATCAAGTTTGTTAGTGGAAAACATTTCGTCGCTGATTTAAACTTTGTAAAACGCTATTTATCCTGTTAGATTTATCCTGTAAGATTTATTTAAGTTGACATATTGTATGATTACATACCTATTATTATGTTTGACATGATTTTAATAGCAAAAATTTTCATTGTTTTATTAATAAAACTAGACATATGTAACTTCTAAAATTTTATAAAAGCCTAATGTTATAAATTCAATTTGACGAGATATTGTAATTTGTGTAGCATATTCTGTGATATTAGTACTTATACCTATGTATGTTACAATTTTACATTATCAATAAAGATTCTTTATCTTTATCTTTTTTATCTTAGAAAAGAATAACTTATGAAACATACTTTCAGTTTCAAAATTCATAAAATCGAGTGACATGGATGTATCGGCCCAAGAGAACTAACGAATTAATTCTGCGAGGAAGTCACTATCCTCAGTCATGAGGAAATACGACTCAAATAGAGAGTGATTATAATACGAGTGACGTATCTATGTTTTTATTACTATTGGCTATTCATTAACGGATTAAAACTACAAACGTATAGTACTTCGTTTTGCGGAAGTAATTATTGTTAATTCGTTTATTGTTTCGTGTATGAAATTGCGGTTACGTGTAAGGTTAATATTATATTTACATCTAGATGGTTTAAATTGAAATGCTCACGAAAGTTATTAAAGTTCATTACACTTAGTTAATCGACTTAAAAAAAGGAGGTTACCAAGTCTTCTCAAAGATTTTTTTTTAAGTAAATTCAATTATTGTTAAAATAAGACGTTAAAAAAAGTTAACTTATTTTAAGGTCTTTTGGGTTGATAACTAAATCAGTACACCTTAATTTGCCAGTTTTATGTGCTAAAAAGTAGACAAAAATTAATCTATTACTTTACTCCGCAGGCTTGTATAAAAATCAATATAACTTACACAATGTGAGCAATGAATGGAACATGCCTTGAAACTTCGTCATTCAAACTCTCAACTCAAAGTCTAAAACTCTTCATTAGTTCGTAAAGAACGTTCCAACTCAACATAGGTGTCTTGTGATCCTCTTCAACCAGAATTTCAGTATTAGATACTTAATTAGTAAACTAATTTAAACCATAATTGCTTCAGATAAGGTCTATTTTAGTTCACAGTACGCCACGAGGGAAGGTCTGATTTTATGAGTTGAATGGACGTCAAGAGTCGATGACGTCACACCTAAAAGACAACACGTTGTGACGTACAATATTTGAAATACATAATACCAAAAAAATTTTGGTAAGTGCGTCGGTTCTGGGTAAAAAAAATACAAAAAGCTATGCCAAATAGACTCTTATTTATTAAAAAACAACAAATGCCACCAACTTTTTTATTGAGCCAAAGCGTCGTTTTAGCGGATACCTATAGCTAGTCTAAATAATATAAAAAAAAACAAGAAAAAAAACAGCTACATTTAGAGAGGAAATGGCAGTGGACGTGACTGGCTTTCGGTGACACCTGTCGCAATACAAATTTTGACAGAATGCTAGTTTACTTCTCTCTTCTATATCATTAGTAAAACTAGGTCTTCCTGTGTTATAAAGTCTACGTCTAAAGTCGATGTGAGAACTTTATTACGCTGTAACAAGGTGTAAATATTCAAGTTGAGTTCAAGTAGACGCGTCGGCGATTTTACTCGAGTGCTTGGAAGATGCTTGCCCACGGCTTCAAATGTTAATTGAAGGCTTTGCAGCAGTTTTATGTGAAATATAATAATGTGAAAACGTATGTTTGTGTATAATAAACAATATTTTGACGGTACTTTTAAGTAAGACCGGTCATAATTACCTGGCAAAATAAAAAGTGCGATTAAATATGACATTCATTTATAGTTTTTAAATCTTTTCACTGCTAAACTATTTTTTCCATTCTCTAAATTTTCAAAACATAGTTAAGTCTTCAGTCATATTTGTATACATTATGTTTGTGAAACAGTCAGTAACTTATTATTGTAAAATTAAAAAAAAAAATTTAGATACACTATTACAAATAATCCTATTAACTTACAGTAAGTCTGAAATTTCTAAGAAATAAATCAGGCTCAGATAATTTTTTATCTAACGATATTTTTTGTAACGAGCAATTTACAAAAGCTTTTACATCAAACAGGACATGAAAGAGTTACAGTAGCACAAACTAAATGTATTAAATAAAAAAAATAGTTTATGTTAGTAGTAAGACTAAGATAGTTGGTACTAGTATATAACCATTATAATATATACTCTAAAGAACTAATGTACTAAAAAACTCAATTAATGTAGTGATTCCATTTTTAACTATAAAATAAGTTGTATTAAAAATACAACATATTTAATTTACTATTTACAATTTTTCTTACTACTACTTTACTATTTTTGTCACATTACTATCCTTTATTTGAAAATGAGGAATAATACCATACCATAGTACTGGTTGGTTTAGCACTTGACAAAAATAACTCATAAAATTTTATGTTTGATCATCAACTGGTCAGTTTTTGAAATACCTCAAACAAGGCATATTAAATTTTCTCACGTAAACACATTGTTTTGTACTTCACATAATAATTGTTTGATCTTATTTTACCAGTTTGTATGTATATACCTATTCTACCTTAACAGTGTTGCATTAAATATTCACAGACAATGTCTGAGAGGGTTCCTTTACTAATACTACAGACGCCAGGTCACGTAATATAAGATATTGCGTGATCGAATAATGAGAACAATTGCAGCATCCATCTTGGGATGCTAGCAGTATTAAGACAGATTGTTAATTAAATCTAGTCTTTCAGACTTGAAATTTGCTTTTGTTGTTTAGGTATAATGAATAGTATAATTAGTAATTGTAAATATTTGTATTCAATCTGGTCGTTTCTAAAAATAAATAAATAAATATTCCGGGACATTGCACACATCGCCATCTAGCCCCACACTAAGCAAACGCTTGTCTATGTATAATAAGTATGAATTTAAAGAGAAAACTGTTTATTTTTTTATCAGTTATCTAGTACAACAATGCATGCGTTAGCTTAGTATATATTAGTATATATTATGGGGCTAGATGGCGCTGTGTGATGTCCTGAAATATATTTTTATTTATAACTGAATTTAAGACATAGCTGAATGCAAGTCTTGCTTGGATATATTGCCCTAAGAGTTACTTAACATAGGTAAAATGACGATTATCATTCCTACTGAAACAAACTTTTGGGACCTAGGACCCATAATTATCAATTTTTCGCTTAGTTTCTCTGGTGTTTGTCATGTTTGATTAAAAAACATTGTTCATTAAGTACTTTTAATTGAAGAGCATTACATATGTTGTACGCGATAAAGTGAGAAGATAAAATACACTAATATATTTTTAATCACTCGACGACTTAAGCTTAAATGAAAAGGATTTACTAATAGGACTAAAATAAAAAGAAAATTAACATTTTCGTAAAGCTCACTAAAAGCTCAAATCACTAAAGTCAAAGTTCACGGCAGCGTTGTAAGGCGGAATGATCGCACGCGATCAAAGCTACTCGAAGCGAAGTGTCGTTTCAAAACTGTCTCGATGGTTTTGATTATATCCTTTATAGATTCTACATTAAATGTACAAATTTGAATTAAAAAGGCTTTAAAAATAAGATTTAGAATTCACTTTTGAATAAAACAAGTGAAAATGCCAGAAAATTGTGCAAATATTGTGTTCTGTGTAGCTTATGCAATACAATTAATACTCGTATTTCTATTAAGTAAAGCTCGGAATGTTTCTTGCTCCTTGATCTAATTTTAGATGAAAGTTGATGTGATGAATTAATTAAACAAATTTAAACAATCAACTAAGTATTTAAAAAAGCAAAAGTGCTGCAGAAAAAATACTAATTATTAATATTTTAGATGAACTAAGTTTAAAAGATTCAAATTATTTATTGCTTGAAATCACCCAATCAATATCATAGCGAAAATATACAAGAACTGTTTTTAAAGTTTTCAGCTGAATGAATTCCCACACAGTGACGCATGATGTATCTCAATACACGTATGATTACTAATTTTTTGTTTGATATTTCTTGTTTTTTACTCAAACACCTATTAAAAATGCCATATCGTTCTCGGATAATCTCTGTAAAATGACGGTTCATAACCTTCTCAACGTATGAGTCAAGTTTGCGTATAAAATGCTTGGATAAACGAGAGCTCTTCACAGGTTGAAAGATATTGTTGCCAAGGTGACATTAATCTTATGAAAAGTCTTTTTATCCTGTGGCTAAATATATAAAACAATATTGTTGAGTTTAAAAAAGTTTCAATAGAGAACTCCCCAGAGAGTCACGACCCTCAGTCATGAGGAAATACGACTTAAGGCCACGATATTTCACCCGAAAACGTATGCGCTTGGAAAAATGCCTACAGTTGCTTTTTCGCATGCAACTCCACGTCGTATTAACATGAGAGCAAGGGCGAGCATCGCGCGCATAGCTCCGGCCGACGAGTTCTGTCCACACGCAAACAATTTTGCACAATTTGAGCAGTTTTGCAGACGTTTTTGACGAAATAAATTCATATAGGTAAAATCAGCTATTCAGAATATTCTATTAATGGCTTTTTACTTCTCTAAATATTAACATTATCTTTTAGATATAATTAAATTGGTTTAAATCTGTACTACTTTTGGAAAAATAGGTAAAAAATATTTCAAAACAACTAAGTATTTTTCAAAAAATAAAACTATCGTCCGAAGTATACGTAATCGTGTTTTGGCGTTTTTTATAAATAATAAAAAATATATAAACTGAAAAAAATTAGCTCTAGCTTATATACTTCTATTTTATTTTTATGAAATAGTGAATAGCACCCCGCGTTAAAGAGAGAGATTAGTTTGAAAGGTTGGTAAAAAACGGTTTTACGATCATAATTATGTAGTTTATTATAAAGTTACAAGGCATCCAATCAAAGAAATGTGTCCAACAACTACACGCAAAACTGTGATATTCAGTTTTTTTACTTTTTACCGTAACCAAACCAGGTCCACAAAGGTCATACGACGATGGTGTAATAATTATAAAATCAAATAATATGTAATCAAATAATTATAAAATAAAATAAAAGACGGCTGGTAGAATGACCTAATTTTTAAAACTGTTATTATACCTAGTAACAGTTTAAAAATTAGGTCATTCTACAATTCTTTATATTGGTAGGTATTTCTATTCTATTTCAGGTAGTATAAGTTAGAAATAATTTAAACTTACATTGCTACTTATAGAGGCAATCTCCATCTGCAGCTACTGAATTTAACTTCAAGAGACCTAGTAGACACATACCTAACTGATCAGCGTAAATTGAAACTAGTTGGTTGATTACTAACCCTGTGTATGTATGTGTAAGCTAATCGTGTTTATCTACTAATAATATATTATAACTATAAGGGTCAGAAATTCCTGCGGGCTGTCGGGTATCCGAGCTATGTAGGCTATGCGACTATTTAACCTGAGTAGCTGAATAAAATACAGGACTACATATTTTTAATCTATACCTTTTTTTATAAAAAATACGAGAGATCTTTTATTGTGTTAGAAAAATAACATAAAACTATACATTTGAAATAAATTTGTAGATATTATGTGCGTCTTCCAAAACCACGATTTTGATGTATTACTATAAAGGAATATATCATTTACATATAATTAAAATATGTAGGTAGTATGGAATATGGAAAAGGTATCTTATTGTGAAAGACTGTTTACATTTGATATATCCAAACCCAATTAGCATAATAATTGCTCACAAATTTAATCCAAAATACAAGACCTTTGAACCTGACATTGTTATTAAAACGTTAAATAAAGCTATTACATACTTGCAGTAAATACCAAGACATCGTACTTTATATACTAACTCATTCAAAGATAATTCATAACACATACGCAAATGGTAAGTTTAAAAAAGTTGTACTTTGTAAATGTAAATGAACTATTAAAGCATTGTCTATAATGATTTTACAAATTAAAAACTCGCTAACTATTTTTATACGTGGTTTACCAATCGCTTATCAAAAAGTAGACTTGGTAGGTTAGGTTTAAATAGTTAGACATCTAGTTTAATCTACTGTATTAAAATATGTCGGGTTTTCCTTCCTGACGCTATAACTCCAGAACGCACGAACCGATTTCCACGTTTTCATTCGTTATAAAGGTCTTGGGCTCCGTAAGGTTTATAGCAAAGAAAATATAGGAAAAATTTCAACAGAAAAGCGGGAAACAGGGAAATTCATTTTTCCCATACAGCGCCATCTCTGATACATAGCATGTACTACAAACCAATATTTTAATTAGAAAGCCATGTGGTGGCGAAACGGAGTTCGCCGGGTTTGCTATTTTGATTTAATAAAACAACAAGGGTCCTTGGTTACCTAGCGAAGATTTTATAAAACTTAAAACTGACAGCTCCTTTGTTAAATAAAATAACAAAATTATATATATGTTTAAACGTACTGGCATATAGTTTCCGCGAAATAAATAATTATTAATTTCGCGGAAACTAAAATAAATAAATTATAATAAAGAAATAAAAATAATAAAGAATTACCTACTGGCTGCTAATGCATAACTGTTTGGTATCTTGTAGCAGCAATTTGTTTCCCCACTCACATAAATAAGTTTTTATTTTACGATTATTCAAATTTTATTTAATTAAATGTAACTTTCGGATAGGCCAAAATAACAATATTTAGTATATTTTACTCGATGCATATTAAGTTCTGGGCTGATACAAATTTAAATTACATTTTTAGGTGTCTCTGATTATACAATCTATTTGTTATACATCGCTCGTGTTCCGGACAGCTGAGTTAATTGGTATAACGTTGGTAAAACGTCGGAGAATGTTCATTTATTTAGTTTTGGTTTTAGATTTTATGGGTTCCTAATTTTATAAATATCATGATATGCTGGTGGTATTCTTTGTTTATGATTATCGAGTTACAGAGTGGTGGCCTAGAACTGGCAGGCGAGGAGTGGGTCGTCCGGTCGTGAGATGGGTCGACGACATCGTCAAAGTCGAGGGTCTAACCTGGATGAGATCTGCACAAGATCGACGCAGATGGCACATACAAAGGGAGGCCTACACCCAGTGGGATCCCAAGGGCTGTGGATGATGATGATGATGATTATCGAGAAATTTAAGTAACATACAATTTTAAAATTACACAAACATTTTACATACTCACAGGTCGGTATTTATAAATAGAAGGCATTTATATACTCGCTTTCAAAAAGTGTTTGTAATCATATTCTTTTGTTTGAGGTCATTTTAATATTATTTCCTTAGACAAAACACAATAGGCACAATAAACCGTGGTTAATTGAAAACAGAAACTGGAAAATTCGTTTGTTACAGCTTGTTGAATAGGTTCTGTACAAGTATTTATACGTTTATTTTTTATTTAGTAGTAAAAAAACTACAAAAATACATACATATCATGGAAAGATTTATTCCGGAAATAGCTCTGTCAGATTAGTGACAAAGATTTATTTCCTCAATAAATTTATTGAACATATGGACAAGTTTACATATGTTAAGTAAACATTTATTTCCGGACAGTTTTCTGTCATATTGATGTTTGTAATGAATATTTTATTATCTTCTAACTGTACATGTATGTATGTGGGTTGTGTGAATAATAATAACTTGTTTATGTACAAATCTACAACAAAGATTATTTGAATCATCTATAAAAAGTAGGTAAATGACGGTGACGTTTTATTTATATAGGCATCATCATCATCGGCCTGTTACCGCCCACTGCTGAGCATAGGCCTCTCTTTCAGTTCGCCACTCGTCCCGATCCTGCGCATACTGAATCCAGGTGCTCCCTGCGGTTTTTATAATGTCGTCAACCCATCGCATTGGTGAGTGACCTCTGTTTTTTAATATATAGGCATACGATACAATTTTAAAATAATGTTCACATCTACCTGAAAAATACTACAGTTACAGTAATCTAAAAGTTTGATTGGCATTATAATTCAAATCAAGCATTTATTGATTTCTTCTAGACAAGCTCAGCAGATCGTGATCTGCTAAAATGCTTAGCATCAGATGACTTGTGGCCAAGCGTGAGCCTATATCGCATAAAAGATTGACAGCTAACACTTGATCAAGAAATACCAAATGAATTACGCCAATCTCTAAAATTGGCTACCTAAATACCCACTTAGCGATTGCAATTCCACTTTGAACGTAACCGCTGTTCGAAAATGATCTAACTAAACACCTGTTTACAAACACTGTTTCAGAAATGTTGTGTATTTCAGAAACATTGTTCCGCTTGCTGCGTAGCTCGTTCGAAATCACTCTGGCTAACAAAGCAATGGTATTTGAATGGACTTACATATACTGGTAATTGAGTAGAAGTTTCATGGTGTTAGTATAAAATTCAACGTTCCACTTGTGTAACGGAATGTAAACTGTTTTTATAATTGTTAACTACAGTTGAGAAAAGCCAAGAGGTTCATAAAAAAAACTTGGATCTTTTAAACAAAACTTACACTTAATTTAAATACTATCGAAATTGACATATGTAAATGCATTCCGGAAACTTCACTAACGTAACTTTATCAAAGACAGACTTAGAATGTACGAACAGAATAGCGGATTTGTGCTTTTATATGTATATGAGAACATCGAGACTGTTTCACAACAGCCAATAAATAAATAATAAATTGTATAAGACGGTCGCCTCACTTCACCGTGCTATATCGGTTCTAACATTAAATCGCAAATAGGACGATTCAAGCATAATACACTCAAATTATGCTAATTCCTAATACATTGTGGATCGGTCCACCTCAATAAAGTGGAAACATCGATTACGATATATTACGGATCGCAATTCCAGCTAATTGCTGGATAAATGACAATTTGTACCGAAATTACCCTTCGGGGCTCACAGCGATATGATTTCAATTTCCATATGAATCTATTGGAATTAATGTGATGGAATGATGACAATGAAAAATAAAAATTGTATGCTCGAGTTTTTTATATGATTTATCTATATTTATACATTTTGGTTATTTTTTGAAGGTTTTATGAAACTTTAAAATATATTTAGTTAATTGTAGAAATAATTGACGATAAAAAAACATAATTTTCTATCAATTCTGTACCAAGCTGTCTTGAATTTGATTATCTGTTGTCTGTGCTTGACTGTCTTACTTCAATTTGTATGAAATAAATAAATAAAATAATTGAAGCGTAAATATGGTACATATACATATAAATACCTACACATAATAGAACACTGAAACAAATACATGATGATGAGTTTTTTCTATATACCCTCTTTTCTTCGCAAGTACCTTTTTGTTGCTCAAAAGAAGCAATTAAATTTCCCCTCAGGGTATCAAACTCATGGCTATTACGCATTCGTAATGAACAATAAACATTAAATATATTTTACATGATGAAGAAATTAATGGAAGAATATGTCATACCCTAAGGAATTAATCGATGTCGTCTCCAAAAGATGTCAAAAACCAATGAGAAATGGTTCGTATAATACCTTAAAACTATGACTCGATAAAAAAATCAAAGATCTTACCAGACCAAAACAGAAATCTCAGGACGCTTGCTCGAATATACCCACTCGTGTACACTTCAAAAAACTAAGTTATTCGCACTTTACCGACGAACCTTACGCCCCAGTTGTCAATCTAACGAAACCTATACATTGAACACACGTATCGACATTTCACTTCACTGGAACACTAAACATGGAGTTTTAAAAACTATTCGATCAGTTCTCGAAATGAATTCGAGGTACCACGTTCAGTTTTCGAAGGGCTATTAAAAATTTACGTCGGGAAAATAGGGAGCGCGCGTATACGTCTGGCCACGAGCACGACCGAGCCACAACTGACGAGCTAAAGAAAGAAAGCATCGGGTTTGCTGTTGGCTTGGCTGCGCGGATATTAGTATTTCTGTCCTGAAAGTCGCTTGAAACAATAGAAGTCGGAAGTTTTTTTGTGAAATGTCACACCTTACGCCGTCTTACTAAAATATTTTTGGTGGAGTGTGATTGTTACTTAATCCTGTTTTTATTAATAAAATTATATTTTCAGCCTTTGACCATACATTATCTATACTAATATTATAAAGCTGATGAGTTTCTTTGTTCGTATGTTTGTTTGTTTGTTTGAACGCGCTAAACTCAGGAACTACTGGTGCGAATTAAAAAAATATTTTTGTGTTGAATAGACCATTTATCAAGGAATGCTTTAGGCTATATAACATCACGCTGCAACTTATAGGAGCGAAGAAACAATGGAAAATGTGAAAAAAAACGGAGAAAATTATTCATCTTGGAGGGCTTCCGTTGCGTGCGCTGCGAAAACGGTTCGAGATATCAAATATGCATGAAAGATTTAATGCCCAAAATAACACTATTCCACGCAGACGAAGTCGCGAGCACAGCTAGTGGTCAAATATGGACAGTGGTTGATCAAATTAAATCAGTATTTAATTTTATACTACTTACATAAAAAAGACACAAAACTAACACAGCAAGCACAAGTCATTTTTAATAATTTTTCAATATGAAACTTGAAAGATTATTGAATGGTTTCGTATCAAATAATATACCTATATAATAATAAAAGTACCTCAATGTAATTTTATTTCACCGCCATACCTTTATTCAGACGTTCGTAGATGAAGGGAGATGTTGATAATTGAATCTCATCCCATTCTGTAGTCATATTTACATTTAGAGTGCACGGATGGATATTATAAAAAGCTATTTTATTAGAAAGATTTTTTCATAGAGATTTGTAGCAAAATATGTCCTTCTCCTCTTTGTTTGTCTTTTTACTGAGGGTCGTTAGCCCCGCCACAGAATTAAGCTGTTAGGGGAGTTCTCTTAATCAGATACATCGCAGCGAGCGCTTTTCAAGTGTGAAAACCTTTTTAGTTACATATTATATTTATATTATTAAATGTATAAGGACTTTATTTAAAATAATAAGAAACAATATTTACACATATTAACACTAATAGAACTAAAAAAGAGTATTTACATCTAAACTAAATTTAAACAATCTACATGTGGTATGGAGCCAAGAACGCTGGCTGCATTCCCACGCTGGATTGCTATAGAAATCCTTTGCGCAAGGAACCAGCCAGCGTTCTTGTCTCTAGTGATGTCAATCAACATTTTATTTAATTTTTTTATAAAAGACTTCGTGCTTTTACCCCACGGACCAAAAGTTTCGAAGCCAAGCGGTACGAAAATATAATCAGTCGATAATGATGTATATTTTCGCCGCTTGGCTTCTTCTGCTGCGTCCGCCGCGGCTCCTGCCGCTTGTACTGTTCCACTGAGGCGAGAAGGAGCTAGTGTATCGACGCAAGTTATATCATTTAAATTTTATTTATTCTCATAATCAGAACCGCTTAAAGCGAATTACTCTAATGATAAATATTGATAAAAATTAAATTCTACAAGTAACATAAAAAAAGTCAAAATTATGCAAATTTTACACAAAAATAAAATTTGTATAATTAGCAGAGACGATGCCCAGCATAAACAATGAGAGATGTGTTTGTAACTCCTGGTGACCAAAGACGACGCTATGTGAGAATTGAGTTGGTTCATGAAATGAAGGAAGACTTATCCGATCAAGGATTGAATACTTGGTTAATATACATTTATAAGATCAATTGAAGAAATAATAATAATTATACAAATTATTCCTGTCTTGATTTTCGACCGTCTTCATCAATTAGCTATCGAAGCTTTTTGACTACACCTAGACAAACATGAGTAGGTATTAAAATAGATATTCTATCAAAATACTTGCTCGAAATTACTCGTAATAGTCACGTTACTCGGGGAATACTAGTTTACCTGCTCTCCTGCAGTAATAAAATTGAAATACTAGAATATATACTTTCCCTTCGGCACTTTCTCCGAGTTTAATATATCGTCGATAGTGAAATTATTGTACCAACTAAAAGAAGTGACCTTAATCCGTTTACTTACGACCAGGAGCGACGCTGCCATAGAGTTGTTTCTAATTGTGGCACATAGAGCATAGTTACAATCAAAATCTACCGTGTGCATATCGGTACCAAGCTGGTCAACTTCTCAGATTCAGTATACCGGGCATACATCTTATCCGTATCTTTTAACACCTTCCTGATTGAATCAAAGGCAGTAACTTTCTCCCGAATAAAACTTTTCGGATACCCAGCCCAAGGCCTAACAAGGTTCATCCAATGCACGAACCAAGGGCTTCTCTACTCTTGGATTATGAAAATAAATAAAAAATTGTGTATAATATTGATAATTTAGTTGCTATCAAAATGTTAACGCTATATATATGTCAACCTAGCCTTTTTTTTAATTTAACTGGCAGCACTAAAGTGCATGTTTTGTTTGTTATACATGATCAGCTGTTGCCTGACTTTTCTAAGGTCCATATTCCATAAAATAAAACACCTTGTATGACTGTTTTGAGATACAATCATTTTCATAGCATGCAGATTACAGGCATGCTGTTGTGTTTATAGTTATAGTAATTCATTGATAGTGCATTGCTTTTCTATGGACCAAATAATACATTTTCAGTGTTAATAAATTGTGATAACTATAGTCAATCAGTGATCAAGCTACAATAACTATACCTTATCAATAAAGATTCCTTATTGTGCTTCATTCTGTGTAGGTATATGTATGTCTGTGATTATTGGTTGTATAGGTATGCTCGATGGGTAGATATAAGAATAAATTATCTAATTGTAATTTTACAGTCATTTTATTTATAAAATACGATTACAAAGAGAAGGATCATTGGAACTTTGGATCAAGATACGGTCAGTTTTGTGTGCGCCGGTACAGCGGTCGATGTTGCTGTCCCCGATGAAGCAGTGGAGCGACACGAGGACGAAGCGGCCGGGAGTAGTAATATCGCCTCGCCTCCACCCCCACTACCCCAGGCCCCCGCGCCCGTGTCCCGGCGGGCCGCTCGCGCGGCGGCGCGCAGTCTGCGTGCTGCCGCGGTCCCAGAACATACGTTCTGAAGATGGATGTCATAACATCCGAAACGCGTGAACAACTTACGCGATTTACACGTGAGTGACAACCGTTTAGTTAATATACTCGCCTGTCAGTACTAACTTAAAACTATCTGACGCTGACGTCGAGTTACTAAGTGATCTTATTTTCAGAGTTAGATAAATATTTTTCAATCAAAAACTAGACAGAGTGTTCATCTCATCACACTATGAGATATATCAAAAAGTGTATTTACATATTTTGTCTGCCTATTCGTCTTTCTTGCTGCAACGAAGTGAAGCCACAGTATCGTATTTTTCAAGTAATAGTACGAGTAGTATAGAATTCTGTGGGAAACATAGTCTTTGTTAACTCAACACAATGCGAACAAAGCCACATGCATTCACTAGTCTAACATAAAAACAAGTCGCCTGATCTCATTATAGAGGACCTATTAAAAACTTCTGATTACATCCAACCCACATAGGAACTGAAGTTTGACAATCTCCCTTGTCGAACTACACGGGGGCATCACTTCCATGCTTCCGTACGTATCAATTTTAAGCACTGTACTAAGAAAACGGAGTAAAATTTTTTTGCTTTTATTTACAACTAGTGGGTGCTCGCAGCTTCGCTCGCATAAAGAAGTACAACTTGCATCCCCTATTTCACCACTTCGTAAGTAGCATTTCCAAACATCCTTTCTTAGCGGATGCCTACGTCATAACATCTACCTGCATGCCAAATATCAGCCCGATCCATCCATTGGTTTGGGCTGTGCGTTGATAGATCACTATATCAGTCAGTCAGTCAGTCACCTTTGAGTTTCATTTATATAGATTGTTAGGTTACACCTTAATAGTGGCTGATCATAATAAGCCTTCGGAAACTAAGCGCGAGTTTTGTAAACTTAAATTCAGTCAGTCAATCAGAGTAAGAGCACATTTTTACCTGCAAAGCTTACTTTTGGAACAAAATTACAAACCTACTAACTTCAGAAATTAAGTTATTGAAAAGTATTCGAAGTAAACAAATGATCAGTTAACTTTTAATATTTGGAAATATAAGCAAAACTTTTGATTTTAAAAGCATCCTTAACTACGAAACCCCTAAAGCAAAGTGCTTAATCTATGTCATTAGTGAATACTAACTTGCTATGTACCTACAGTTTATTTGTCTGTTCTGTACGCAGTCCTATTCCATACTCTCTGACAGTTGTCGAACGCTACAAACTTACATTCATGTACATGTTTCGATCAATACAGGTAATTAGACTTTCTCAGAAAAGTTACGGGACTCGACCGGGTCAAGGACTGTTGAAAAGTGGGGGTTATCTATTTGTGATGGTCTGGTTTGTAGGAACTAATGTGTTGATCTTTTTGTGAGTTATGAAGAACTAGGGAGGAAATATGCCGTTGCCTGTTTTGTTTCGAGATAAAAAGACTTATAATATTGTCTTTCTTCAGGTACTACAACCGTACTAAAAATAATAATCTGTTGTACCAGTGTAACTTATGAATTTGGACTCTGTCAGTAAATTTCATAAAAAAAAATTGTTTTGCAATGGATACCATCCCATGTAGGCATATTAGGAAATGAGGTTGTAGATAGGATGGCTAAAGAAGCTGTGACAAAGGGAGCAGATATGGACTGTGTAACATATTTTAGTGATCTAATATCAAATGTACGCGACAAGTGTGCGGATATGTGTAGAGAGTATTTCGATGAGAGGTCCAGGTGCAAGGGGATCTGGTACAGAACCGTACAACCAAGCCTTTCCCGCTCCCCCTGGTTCGTGGGCATAGATATGTGCCGAATTGATTTTGTAACTGCCTTTAGGCTTCGTTCTGGCCACATACCCTTGAATAGTTTCGCATTCCTAATGGGGCGAGTTGATTTCCCTTTATGCGCTGAGTGTAGACTGGTGGAAGACATTGTGCATATCTTGGCAGAGTGTGACCGGAACGAAGCTGAGAGACAGCTTTTTTTACTAAATTATAGTTTAAAAAAAAAGATATGGGATGGTATAACAGTGTTTTGGGCGACCCGCTATCGCGAGCGGCCAGGGCACTATATAAAATTGTAAAAATAGGTATTAAGAGGAGATGAGGCTTTATTAAGTTCGTTCGGGGGTGACATTTTCTCTTTGAAAAAACCCCCTTAAATCAAGAAGATTTAAAAAAACTTATGAAAAACCAAACAAACCAATAAATAAACCTACAGGCACACAATCAATCATTAAAAAAATATTATGCAGGCACTAATGTTTTTTTTACATTTGTTATAACGCTTGACTACAACTCGCCTGATGGTAAGCAACGTTACTTACGCAATGAAGCATCCTAGAATAAAATTGTGTACATACCTTATTTAGGTACATAAGGGCTTTAAAAATGTTTTCCTTTACATCTAACATTATATAATAATTATATCTTGCCTTTAAAACTTGTAAACCGATCAGAAACCGTACTACGCCATCTTCTTTTTAGAAACCAGACTAACAATAAAGAAAAGATAAGAAAAATCCGATGACTTTGATAACCTCCTTTTTTCGAAGTCGGTTAAAAATGTACATCCTACTAAGTGGCAAATTTCTTCATTTTCAACCCCTTTGCATTATTAACCGTTAAAACGATAGACCTTTAATTTTCACTTCCGTGTTTCCCTCACAAACAACAAATCATGACGCCAGTTAATTTTCTTTCAGCAACTAGTAAATTGTTAAACACTTGTCTCAAAGAAAACGAGCTCCGTTATTTGACATTAATAAATTAAACTAACTTATCATAAACTGTTAACACCGATATGAATAGCATTTTCAGAACATAAATAATATTCCCTCATTCAACCGACATCATTGGAACTGCGTCATTTGAACCGATTCATTCGGGAGTATATTTAGCTCAGGATATTTACGTGCCATATAGGAAGACGGGAGCTTTGCGGAGCAGAAAAAGCACAGAGTAATTACTTTTTATATAACTAGAGTAGGGAGTTGTCTCCAGCACACAAAAATCCACGTCGAAAACACATACACCAATAAACCAACAAGTTTGCTTTCGGTTTTATAAATCCAATAAAATTGTAAAGTCAAAAGTGTTTGCTTGTCTGTGTGTTTGTATGTTCTTCTTCATTTTACTCAAAAGTTTGATCTAATTTGGATGAAATTTGTATGGAAATATATATGGATATAATTATACCTAATCAAAAATTATATGAGATTTCAGTGTCGTTTATGTAGTTTATTCAGGATACTTGGTGGTCTAGGTGTCTGAAATTCAAATGTAGAAAAAAATATTTAATTACTCTAAATATACAAAACTGAAAGGTGTGCGTAGATAAAGGTGTGTGTCAGTCAGTCGACTGACGGATATAGTGATCTATCAACGCACAGCCCAAACCACTGGACGGATTGGGCTGAAATTTGGAATTAAGGCAGATGTTATGACGTAGGCATCCGCTAAGAAAGATTTTTTGGAAATGCCACTTTTAAAGGGGTTAAATAGAGGATGCAAGTTTTAATTCTAAATGCGAGTGAAGCCGCGAGCACTCACTAGTACATAATATATCTATTTATTCAAACTTCATTCAATATTTCTCTCTTGACTTTACTCTGCTATCATCTACTCACCATTGGTCAAGCGGTAACAGGTAGGTATTGCAACTGAGCTGTCAGTGTGTTTGCAATAATGCCCGATTGATCACTTGTACGGTAACATGTTTATAGCTAATGCAGCTTTTGAGCAAGAGTGATTGACTTCTGATTGATTTATGGACAAAACATGCTCAGCTATTTTAAACTGTAAAAACACAAAATAAGGCGTATTTTGCTTTGAATTACGAAGTGTTTTGTTAGTCTGCCAAAATACTTGAGCATATAAAATTGAAACTAAAAATGTATTCAATTGTGCTGAGATAAATGTAGTGTAATTTTATTACGGAAATTCTTTGGTGGTGTAATTTGTTTCGAAAATGTTTTCAATTATTATGTGGTCTTGGATTTTTTTTTTAACAAATTAGTATAAAACTTTTATTTGATTTGAATCAATAAATACAATTCATTTATTTATATATTTATCGTATGGCATTTTTTTTTAAATCTCTTCTTAAAAAAATTATTGTTATTAAAAACGCAATCGCATCTGCAGTTAAGGTTGAAAATTCATATGACACATGCACATAATATGACGATTTATAAATATTATAACATTCATACTCTAAATGTTATCTATCATTTTAATCTTATAATTTCCAGACATTAGAAATATTAAAACAGAAATACTTTTGCTAGCTACACTAAAACTTTGTATTATTAATCAAAAAAAAGTGTACCTATTAAAGAAACCAAATAAAACGGCTCAAATTATTAACATATTATATTTAAATTGCATTAAAAACTTAAAGTAAATATACAAATAAGTCTTTATCTCTTTGTCTGTGATTATTTTAAAGCTGTCCACTGCTTACAGCCTCGACTGAAAAAGAAAGAAAAGAATAATTAGGTTTGACATTTTTCTGAACAAAAGAGCTTTATTAGGGAAAATGAGACCTTATCTAGGCAGTTGTTAGATCCTAATACTTTACTTTTATAGTTATTGTTAGTTAAAACAAAGGATTTTTTTATTATTTTCCGCTTAGCTACTAGTCACTATTGCAGGTTTGTTTATTTTATTTTGACCTAAAATGAACGTTATTTTAATAGCATTAAAATTGGTTCGGATTTCTACCTTTTCGCTTTTGTAATATATGCTATTCTGAAGTTTGTGAAATAAATGAAGACTTTTACACCGATCAGTTGGGGACTGATAACAATATAACCTCAACTTAAAGTCTCTAGTTGATAGAACTGATTTTTTTACCTTAAAGTTATATATTAAGATTCGTGCAAACGCATTGTCTTAATGTAAGATGCACAATCTTACCAATGCAGCTGTTACCAACCACTTTTATGTCTTTACAATAATTCCTATGAAATATTCCCGGATGCTTAACATCAGTTGGTACTTACATCATCCCCACTGTGAATAACAATGACCAAGACCATGACATACTTGTTGGCCCCAAGGTAGATATTAGCGCGACCATCGTTGCTGTCACAGCCTTGGCAGTGAAGTGGTTACCACTCTTGGTACCTTGACAATAAGGACTTTACTCCTATATACGTTAGTACTTACATCATCTCCTCTGTGGATAGCAAGGACCATGTCATACTCGTTGGCTCCAAGGTAGATGTTGGCGCGACCGTCGTTGCCAACAGTCACAGACTTGCCAGTGCAGCTGTTACCGCTCTTGGTTCCGGAAATAATGTCGCAGTAGGTTCCAGCTGGGAGGCAGGTCTGAAAAACGGAATATTTATTTGAATAACATTATGATTTTATGTAAAACAATACTGTTAGAATGCGATCTTTAAAGCGAGAGTGAACCGGTTTCTAATGGGGTAAGCACTATTCATCTTAGACCATAGCTTATGCTTACCATCTTGGCGAACTGTGATCAAGTGCAAACCTGTTATAGTTAAAACAAGCAAATTCAAATCGTTGTTCATGAGAAGCATCAACGATTCAGCACAGTTAATTTGCAACGAACTTTGGTTAAGAATACCTTTTGGAAAATTCACACTAAAATTTCAGTCATAATGTGTAATTTATTATATACATTTTGCTCCGATGAGAACATATATCATTTAACAGTGATTGCTAGCCATATTCCTCAGCTTTAATCTTAAAAATAAGACTTTGAAACATAAAGAATTTCAATGTTACACTAAATGAATAAATACTAAGTTTTGAGCTGTGTTGGTGGAGTGAATTAATGAGTAATATTATTTACCTGAAGAGTCTGGTTCAGGTCCCACATATCGTTGTTAAAAGCAATAAAGGCCTGGCCTCCTCTGCAGAAGGCGATCTGGTTGCTTCCATTGTCCCACCAGTCGTTCAGTCCAGTCCCCAGAGCCACGTTACGGAACTGTACCATTTGGAAGATCTGGCGCCAACGGTGCTCGCAAATCCAGCCGTTACCGCAAGTGTTGTCCTGGAAATTGATTATCTTTAGTTGTTTTGATAAGTTAGTCATTTATGCAAGTGTGGATCAACGGTTCCAGTGTCTGCTTTTCATCTAGACGCACCCTGGTTCAAATCCGGCCCTACACCAATGACTTGTATTTTCAAGTTATGTGTGGATTAGCACTCGCTTAGCGGTGACGGAAAACATCGTGAGGAAACTGTTATGTCTGTGGACTTCAATAAATAAATATAAATACTCCGGGACATTGCACACATCGCCATCTAGCCCCACACTAAGCAAACGCTTGTGTCGTGGGTACTAGATAACGGATATAATACTTATATACTTTTCTTTTGTAAATACATACTTATTATACATACAAACGACCAGACTCAACACAAGTAATTATAAATTTTAAAATGCATAAATACTTGTGTCACGCGGGAATCGAACCCGCGACCTCTGGATTAGAAGGCAGAGCCACTACCAACTAAGCTAACAGGCCAGTCTATATCTAGTCAATGCAGAAACACTTAGTTTAATCATATAATTATATAATTTGCATGTGAAGCTTCCTAATATCCCGATCATAAAATTACAAGCATAATAAACTGGGCACGCGCGTAGACCAGTCCATTTAGGGATACATTAAAAAAAAATTTTGAATGTTGTTTTAACTTTTTTTAAGGTTCATTATAATATATTTATAGCAAAGTATAGGTATATTTATAGCAAAGTATAGGTATATAAACATCTAAGTAATGTCCCACTGGAAGACCTTGCCGTCTGCAACACAGTTGTTAACTAAAGCAGAAAGCAGAGCCTTAATTTCTATGTACCATGTAAAGTTTTTGCAATAAATATATGTGTTGATGTTTATTAATAACGTTGGTTCTAAAAGGCTCTTTAGAGAGTCAATTCTGTTCTGGTACAGATGATTCACCTTAGGTCATAGGCGAGATTCGTTTTTGGTGAATTGGTGGTCTATTAGGTACCTGACTGTCTTATGTAAAAAATATTTTAACCGTCTCACATAAAAAGATGGTTTAGAATTATTCAAGTGCTTCTAAAATAGTATTTTTATTTTTACCGTAGTAATCGACAATAATCATACTTTAGCGGTTAATTAAATAGAGATAATGATCACAGCGACCGAATTAACCGAAAGGTAATCTTATTACGTTCATATCATAATTGCTGATATTAGCAAAAGAAAACCGGCTTACATATCTCGCAAGTTATATCATAAATGATACATAACAACCGCCGGTAGCAAGACAACCAAGTAACCGAAAATAATCAGCTTAAAAAAGTGGCCAAATCAGGAGTGAGACCTTATCAATCAAATTGAGGATTAAAATTAGTACCTACACAATCATATCACCCGATCAATGCATTTTGTTCTAGAATTTCTATAAACGCAATGTATAAGTAATATCGTTTAGTAAATTTCAAAAGATTGCCAAAGAAACCAAGATAATATCATGTTTTGCGCAAATTCACATTATCAGCTTAGTATTATCAGATATATGTGAATTTGCACAAGGTTAGCGAGCTTCAGATGGAACAGTTATATTTCCATGATTACAAAACTCGAGGAACTTGGAAACAATGGAACTTGGGATTGCGTTATCAGTGCAAAAATATGAGTACAATGGTTATTCTATACACATATAAAGCTGAAGAGGGTCGAATAGCAGAACATGTTCCAATAATTACTAGAAATGTTGTCTGATTATCCGTTTATCTGTGTTTTTGTTTGTCTGTTTATTTACACGCTCATCATGCAAATACGGCTGAACGGATAATTATGGTTTTTGATATGTAGGTAGTATGAGTCTTAGGAGTGTCATAGACTAATTTTTATAATGAAATAAAGCGAGCGAAGCCGCGGGTGTCTAGTTATAAATAATTGGCCTTTGCACGGTCTAGACTAGACCAGTATTTTATAGGTAAGAAAGAAATTCATTATTCCACGACAACAAACAAGCGTTTGCTTAGTGTGGGGCTAGATGGCGCTGTGTACAATGTCAATGAAGAAAAACACTTACAGAGTTGATAGAAGGAGAAATAATATTGCCACTGTTATCCATTGGAGGCCCGGCTTCAGTGTTGTGGAAGTCGAAGCTGCTCATCAATTGTGGTTCTCCGTACGGGTGTGCCAACATGAAGGCAATAGCACCCTTGTAAGGTCTGGAGTTCTTGTACGTGAGGATGTTTCCACCTGCTCCGTGACCTCTTTGGTTGTCGTGGTTGTCGATGAAGGTCAGAGCGTCTCCGGAAGCAAGGAGAGCCCATGCGGGACCCCAGTTGACAAGCCATCTCAGTTGGTTGCCACCCTGTGGAAAGTATGTGATGTTGTAAGAGAGTGTTGGTTTGTCAATTTTTGTTCTATTTTCTACATATTACAGAGTTGTTATTATTTTGGTATGTAATTAGTATTCCCAAAAGGGATATAGACTTCTTTTTATCTTCATCCATCTATTGTTATTCAACAGTACAAGAATTTAAGAGCCATGAAATAGGGCTTCGTTTTTCTATATTTAAAAACTTACAAGTGATTAGTAATAGGAAAGTAATAGACATCGCTTCTCTATTGTTGAATTGGCCCCAAAGTAAAAAAAAAATCGTACCTGGAAAGCGCTACTCAGTTCCAGTCCATATTTGAACTCAGTAACAGCAGCTAAGGACGTGTACTCATCACGTGAGATGGCTTCACCGCCCAGGTCAATGACCTCTTGGTAGATGTAAGGACGTGCGCCGGATGGGAAGCCGTGGTTGGTGTTGAGGTCGCGGAGACGGCCGTAGATGACGCTGAGGTCTCCGGGCCACATGTGCTTGGCGGCGTCGATTCTGTACAAGAAAATAATTTGATTAAACTGATGTTTGTTTGATTGAAATAGATAGACACTAGACCACGCGGGAAGTCGCTTACTCAAACTTATCAAATTACATTCGGTATTTAAGGTTTGAACGAGTACAGCAAGATGCAAAAGGAAGCAAAGACTATACTGCAATAAAATATAGTTGATATACCTAGAGACACGCTTTCTCAAACCTATAACATATTTAGAAGAAAAATGAGTTTTACCTGAATCCAGCAACACCAAGGTCGATGAGGTGGTTCATGAAGCCGACGATCTGTTGGCGGACGTATTCGGAGCCCTGGTTCAAGTCTTTGAGGCCAGAAAGCTCGCAGTTGCGGACCTGTAGATAAATACAACTAAACTGTACATCAATATTTATAATATAAGATTAAAGCTAGAATTAAGGTTATTGTAATATATTCAGCTAGTCAAGCAAAGAGATGTACATCGGATCTATTAAATTGTAAATTGCTCGACTTGGCGTAGACACTGCTATGCCTCCAAACATGTTGAATTAACTGAATGTCCAGTTCTTATCTAATTTGTAGGCACTATGGGTTCCAGCTCGTTACCGTGCATTCTATGAATTCAAAATAATCTTAATAACACATTCAGTCAAGTACAAGAATACAGAAAGACAAGACCAAAATTTTATATCAGAATCTTACTCTATCAGGACAGCATCCGTAATCATTTCCAGAGATGACACACTGCGGCCAGTTGAAGTCGTTTCTGCCGTAAGGTACGGACGGGTAGTGCCAGTTGCCGAAGTCAGCTGTACTGCCTCCGGTGCCGGTGTTCTCGTTCCAAGTGCCAGTCATGTGGTTGATAATCGCATCTACGTAGATCCTGGAGAATATGTAGGAGTTAATGAAATAGCTGTTATAAAGTATCATTGGCTTCAGAAGAGGCTCTTGGACCAAATTGCTTGGTTCTGTACAGATGTGGTTTTCCTATTGTGAATGTTTAATGTGTATGTATGGCTTTGTACTTGTTAGAACCGGTAGACTTGCCGACCCAATTGCCACGGTGCTTGGACCAGATCTCTTAGTTCCTTTTAGGAAGGACTACATCAAACCGTTGTTTCGAAAACCCCAAAATTTGATGGCATCAGAAATTAAAAGGTTCTGGTCGCTCAAATCCATGTACCTACCCAAGAGAGGTCCACTAAAGATTCTGCAGAGGAGTAACAACCCTCAGTTAGAAGGAAAATAACTAGCTATGACTAAAAATATCCCCATAAACACAGTAATCTTACCTAACACCAGCATTGTTGCACCTCCTGACCATGTCAGAGAACTGCTGCTCGTTCCCGGAGCGAGTGACGAGGCGGTACGAGATGGGCTGGTAGCGCTCCCACCAGGGACGATTCATGGACCAGATTGCCAGGTTCTCGTTGGGAGGGGATATCTGGGAAGACAGGGTTTATTTAATTTTAAGTTATTGACAATTTCTAAAATCATATGATTAGTCATCAATATCAGCTGTAATTTTACGATGTGTTCCGATCTCTAAGTTTTTAAGATATTAATTGTATAAATTATTAAATGTTAATTAAATAATTTGTTTAATATTTATTTATTGTTTTTTTTATGAAATTTAAGTATTCATTTAGCTGTGATGTGTGAATTTAATGCAGAGATTGAGCAAATTAATAGGACGAAACCTCTTAATTTGCAAAATAATATAAAACGCTTCTCAGTACCTACTTTATTTTGCCGTTTTTCTTTGTAAGTACTCGTCGATAATTAAGTACTTCGCCGATAAAAATTACCCAACACGTCAGAAAACAAGGAATTAAATCACTTCTATTCTGGAAACTATCAAGTTGTTTATTCTGAATTGCCTTTCTGAGTATGTTTTAATAAGTAATGTAGTTTCGCCTGAATTTTTCCAACCTCGGTAATTTTTAACTTGAAATATAGCTCGAAATGAAAATTACTGCCTAGAAAGTACGTTGTCGGCATTGCCTAAAGGACTAAATGACTAAAAATCACGACGATTTAGTAAGCGTGTATATTCCGAATGAAATCCTACAATTGTTTTGTTTCTTAATGTGAAAATAAATTAATTCAACGGACATAACGCCAAACAAGTTGGTACGACACGGATTTAAAATGTAGACTAAAATAAAATACTTTTCACGAAATAATTATAGAATAATCAGACTATAAGTTATGGACTTTTTGATATGGCAAAGACATTTGCTGAGATTTTTACAAATGCATTGGCATTGTATATTAAATTGAAATGACCTTTAAAATTAATTCTTTGTCCAAATGCCCTCCAAAACTAGAAAAAAACACCACGAAAACTAGGAAAAATCAAATGCAAATATACCTGAATACCACCAAATCCTCTAGGTCCGAGGAACCTCTCGCATTCAGCAGCAATATCATCCCACTTCCACTCAAACAGGTGCACCATGGTTGACCTCCCAGACGCATAGTAGGGGTTCTTGTAGGCGAGCGCTGCCCCAGCCACGGCCAACAGAATTAGGATGGACCGAAACATCCTAGAATACACATTCATTAAAAATACCGGGACATTACACACAGCGCCATCTAGCCCTAAACTAAGCAAACGCTTATGTCTTGGGTACTAGATAACGGATATAATACTTATACACTTTTCTTTTCTGAATACATATTTATTATTCAGACTCAACACAAGTAATTATAGATTTTTTAAATTCTTAATTTCTTGAGTCATGCGGGAATCAAACCCGCAACCCTAGATTAGAAGGCAAAGCCACTACCAACTGGCAGGCCAGTCACAATTATACGGTAACATGTATTGTATGTATTATATTCATTCGTGAATAGATTTGTAGCCTAGGAAGCGGTAGAACCGGCTCGACTGGCGATCTTTGGTTTATCCTGCAATGACTGCATATAAGCAGGTTTATTTTGCTAACGTAATATGGATTTATGTTTGTTCCCTTCTTTTGTTCTAGTTTTGTGCGGTTTTGTGGTCTTTGCACCCTCCCGAAGATGAATGAAATTTTAAATTAATAAAAAAAATTACAGAATACGCCTACAGATAGATATCTATGTATGTATATTAGAATTTGGATTGACTCAAAAGTTATCTGATACAATAATTTGGTAACGGAAATGAAGAAATCTCGTGGTCATTCAATGTATGTACCCTAACCTGAACCATGAAAATTTCCCTTGAATTTGGGATCCAAGTTCAATGATAATTCTGTATGTACATGTAAAACCAATTAAAAATAGATAAATATAATCCCACATACCTTATATAATATTATACCACAAACCACTTATTATAAAAACACAATTAATCTGATTACTATTGCCTCCTGCCGTGATTTTTGTTTTTATACTCTCAGATAAATAGATCCGATATCTTTGTTTATCTGCATAATTTTATAATCCTAGATAACAGTTCAAAAACAAAGATAGTATAATCGAAAAAAAAGTGCTAGTACGTTCCATTGTTGTACCAATGTCGTCTATAAATATATAATTAGAAATAGTAGTGTATAACAATTAGCATGAAATGAAAACAAGTCATATTTTTCTGTCTATTTCTCACGAAAATAAGTTTTCCATTTGATGAGTTTAAACTTCGCTAGATTTTTTTTCATACTTATTAATTATTTTTTGAATATAATAGTTTTTATTTATGTATAATGCTTTCTTTTACATGACATCAATAATATATCCAGATGAAAAACATCTTGAAGTATTACATATATTTTCGCACACGGCTTCGCTCAAATTACTTATTTCAGGATAAAAAGTAGCCTATGACGCTCCTAAGACCTACATACCAAAAATAATGCGAATCCGTTCAGTCGTTTTTGCGTGACGACCGTTTAAATAAACAGACAAACAGTCACTAATAAACAGAAAAACATGTAGAAATTGTTGGAATGTCTTCTTTCTTTCATTCGAGTATCGCCAAACATTTTTTTTTAAATATCTTCAATGGTCAGACTTTGTACCCTCTTCAGGTTTATTATATGTATAGATATGTAGATATGTACATGTAGTACATCACATACCAACACAAAATTTGTTAATCTTTCATTGAATACCTATGTATGTGTAACTATCTATAATTATTTAGTAAAAACACATTTATCATGATTACCAAAATACCTAACATGCAATACGGCAATATTCTACAAAAAAGTAATTGCTTCGAAATTGAACGCAATTTTCAAATACCGCTTTGAACAAAACAACAAGATATTAACGAACTGAAATTCCCTAAAACCCTTGATTACCTACTTATGTATCTATATTTTAGTCTATTCTATACATATAATATAGCTAAAGAGGGTCAAAAATCTGTCCATAGAATATATATTTGAAAAAGGATATATTTTGGTAAGAAATATATTTCGGTACGTACATTAAATCGATAACAGAACGCGTTTAAGTAGTTTTTAGAGTTTATCTGTTTATTACTTCGATGAAAGATCTATGTATAAAGGTATTTGGTATAAAAAAATAGCATGTGAGCCTCCTCCTATACCATGGTTCAGTAATGTTTCTATCGGACGTAAGTTAATTGTTACAGCACATAGACTAAGAACTGGACACATGCCATTAAAAAATTTCGCATTCCTCATGCGGAAGGTGGATACACCGAATTGTGAAACATGTGGAGTTGTAGAGGATGTGTACCATGTACTGGTAGAGTGTGTCCGCCTTCAGCAGGAGCGGCGCGCCCTTGCAGTGACCTACCAACTCAACCTGCGGGATGTGGGTTGCTTCAATGATATACTAGCTGTGCCTCACTGTGACGCGGCGAGAGATCTGTTCTCCTACATGTCTCAACTTAAGTGAGATATTTGGATGAACAGGTCATCTCCATAATAGTTTAATATTTTTGTAATTAGTATAGTATATACAATGGGACTGACATGTAATAACAAAAGTCCCTTAAATATGAGAATAAAAAAAATCTGTTTATTTAAACGCACATCAAGCAAGTATGGCTGAACGGATCATCATGATTTTTGGTATGTATATAGTATGAGGTTCTGGAAGTGTTATTAGTAAGTTTTAGTATTTGAGTTCACAAATAAAAAAAGGTTTTAATTATAATAAAATACCAAAATGTTCATAACTTAATTGAACCTCAAGCCGGTTTGTCAATACCAATCACTGGTAGCAGCAGAACCTACGTGAAATAGGGCTTCTATACAAAACCAATGGGCATCAAACCATCAAATAAATCTTTGAAAAAAATAAAAGGATAACACGAAAGAGACAAATATATCATATACAAGATTATTATGATGATTATTATTATAATGATTATAAAATCATATTTCCAATTGTGAGATTTTTTGAAATCACTCCACACTGCCTTTAATAAATTCATATTCTTGATCTTTTCCAAGTCGTGACTGAAAAGAAAAATACGGTTTTAATAGTATTAAGGAGGTCTTACTTCGCATATTGTACTAAAACTAACTGACTAGCTAGCAAGACACTGAAATTAACAATCTTGGGGTCTTCAAATCGAGTAAATAGGTTTACTCTAGGCAAGCGTTCATTTCAGACTTCAGCGGAGCTTAACAACAGGTAGGCTGTAACAAACGAAAACTTATTCCATGTTAAAAAAGTTTCAATAACACACTCAGAATGAATTACTCAAATTAATTAATATAATGGAAACAATTATTCAGCCAAATGACGAATACTAGGAAATTCAAATACTTAAAATGGTAAAATTTATTTTAGTGTAAAAACTTACAAAACAAATTTTACTAATTAAAAATAAAAACTTAACTAATAAATAACTAACTTATAAACTAAAACTTATAATAAACTTAAAACACCTATAAAAAAAGTATATCTGTAGGCAACGTTCCCAGCATGCTGGCGGCATTGCCACGTTGGATGGCAATGCTTATCCTTTGCACCAAGAATGCGCCAGCTAAACAAACTTAACAATCAAACTAAATAAACTTCATTTTTAATACTTAAATAATATAATAAAAAATAATGTTGAATAAATTGTTATTACCTCTGGGCCAACATGTATCGCTAAATGTAAATCCTCCACGTTTCCTGGTAGATGAATATTTGCTTTGCCATCATTATCGACAGTTACTTTACGTCCGGTGCAGCCGTTCTGTGCCTTTTTACCGGTTATGACGTCACAGTACTCTCCTTTGGGAAGGCCAGTCTGGGACAAAAAGGTATTATAATTAACTATAGCTGGTGCCTGCGACTTCGTCCGCGTGGAATAGTTATTTTATTACCATAAAAACGGTTCGAGTTAATCTTAAAAGATAGACATATACTGTTGCGGACATTTTGTTAGATCATTTCAAGAGGAATAATCCTTTATGCTTATTTTTTTATATATCTTGAACCGTTTTCGCAGCGCACGCAAAGGAAGCCCTGAAAGATGAATCATTTTCCCCGTTTTCCAGATTTTCCATTGTTTCTTCGCTCCTATTAGTTGCAGCGTGATGTTATATAGCCTAAAGCCTTCCTCGATAAATGGTCTATTCAACACAAAAATATTTTTTCAATTCGCACCAGTAGTTCCTGAGATTAGCGCGTTCAAACAAACAAACTCTTCAGCTTTATAATATTAGTATAGATACAAAAACTAGCAGTTAGCTGAAATAAAGCTGATGGCTGGGGTTCTAACGATCCTTAAATTTAAATTTAAACCGGTTAAAAACTTTTGCACTAAAGTTGACTCTCATGCTAACTTATTGTAACTACAGACATATAGGGTCTTATTACAAAACGTGGTTTAAATATAAGTTTAGACCAAGTCCGATTTACTGTTCGACAATTGTCTGTCTACTGTCATAATTATCAAACTGTCAAAATGTACCAATGTTAAATCAAAGTT
Organism: Macaria notata; assembly: GCA_927399415.1. Classification (NCBI taxonomy): domain Eukaryota; kingdom Metazoa; phylum Arthropoda; class Insecta; order Lepidoptera; family Geometridae; genus Macaria; species Macaria notata. Next base: position 4,474,873 of record OV656737.1, read on the forward strand.
CCAATTTTTTGTTGTGATTTTGATTGCTTGTATGTGATTTTTGAACAACAAGAACCCACTTTTCATTTTCAAAGTCCTGGACTAATATTTAAACCGCGTTTTGTAACTAGGCAGATATTGTTAGATATACATATGTAAAGTCGTCATTATGATACAAATATTTAAAACAGATCTAAAAATACTTCTGTATCTAAAGACAATTTATACTAAAAAGAAAGATAAACTTATTGAAAACATCCTCAAAGGAATCCCTGCGGAATAATTTTACCATAATCGCTCATTCCTTTCATCTCTGATTTTAGACTTGAGTTTTTATCAAAATATCTTTCATAGTTCAACGGACTTGTTAACCTAAGCTTTTAGAACATCAATCATGGGTTTCAGCTATTGTTTAAGCCGAGACGATGCTCGCTTTGGAAGGGACAAGACGACGTTTTGACTGGGAATTACATAGATGGGTAAGTTTATAAAGGTTGGTGTAGCTAATTTTTAAAAGTTAACGGTTGAGTCAACGAACAAAGGCAACTATAATTTAAACGAAACCTGTAAAAACTTATTTTACTGAAACAAATCGGCTGGTTATATTTATTACAGTTAAAATGACTCAAAAAAGTTTTCAAAGTGTAACAGTTTTAGAACCACCACGTGCAATAAATATGATATTCGATATGATGGGTATCTTCCGTGGGTCGGATGACACTTTAAATTGTAGGTCCCGGCAGTTTGTGTAGTACGGCAGCCGTTAAGCCATGTCAGAGGCCCTAAAGGCGGTTTGAAAGCTCTTGACACCAGAGTTGGCCACTCTGATTTGATATGAAGAAGAAGAAGGAGATATGGGTCTTAGTTTTTACATGAATAACTGCCTTGTTAGCCTAGGGGTTAAAGAACCAATATAAAAGGGTCTTATGCAATATTTTCTTGAAAAGAAAAGTGGTTTTTATTGTAGCAATTTATTTAGATTTCTCTGTATACCAGCCTTAACTTTCAATTGTCTGATATTTCTTTAGACAGGTTCTGCCAACACATTCACGACCCTTATCAGAACTGAAAATGCTTACTTTCTCTAGTTGAATAAGACTAGACGGATAGTAAAAGAAATCATTAAACCCTCAAATGGCACCATTAAATCTTTTATTTGAAGTTTTATTATCGTTTAAAGAAGTGGTGGTGAGCGGTAGACTGGTATTTGAATTGGGTTTTTATTAGTTAAAATGCTTTATTTGTTTACTTGACGACGTTGGTTACTATGTATCATTGAAATTGAAGCTATAAACCGTCATAAGTATGAGTATAATCTTGATTAATTTATTTTTACGAGTAAGTGTTTATGTACATACTCGAAGTATATAGTTATAATATTTTCCTAAGTATACAGTTTAAACCAAAAAATGGAATTCCATATAGTACCTATATATAAAACAAAAATAAAACATTAGGTAACAGAACAGTAGCAACGTCATAATCACACACAGCGCTAAACCAAAATATTCAAATCATGGCGTTCCAAATCTATTTATTTTAATAAAGTCGTACACTATGTCTTTTAAACTATGTACTTTACAACTTATCTAATGATAAAAAGATTAGTTACCTGCAAAGTTTGATTCAAATCCGACCCTTCTAAGTTGAACACAATAAAGGCGTTATTCCCTCGACTGAATGCAATCTGATTATGTCCATTATCCCACCAGTTTTGTACCGTGGTGTTTCGTGCTGCGTTCCGAAATGCAACCATTTGGTATATCTGTCGCCAACTATGCTCGCACACCCATCCGTTGCCACAGGTATCATCCTGAAAATATAAAAAAAACATCCATAACTGTAAATATAATCTAATATATTAAAATAATCTAAAGTTCGGTCAATATAAAAAAAGAATGAACACTCGCACCTAGCGAAAGTGACAGAAAAGGTATACATAGAAAAGCGCATTGTACTAATTTATACGTGGTCCGTGACTGTATTTTACTTATGTAAGTAACGATGACTGTCTAATACAAAGTCAAGGCTTGATTACCACTGGAATGGCTGTTTTTTATATGATATATAGGCTTACGCTTGACTACAACTTGCCTGATGTTAAGCAACGTTATAATCCCTTGCCTAAAAGAATCTGGTTTTTTTTTTTTTTTATCCGTGATGGCCTTGTTATAATATTATTGCTCGATTGCCTTAGTTGTTGGTTCGGCGCTGTACTTTTGTGTAAACTATCACAATTACAAGTTATTAGAACGTAAGCATAAAACCAAATAAACAACAATACAAACCAGTAAATACATGGTCGTCATACTATCTTAAAGAACCTTACATTTTGTGAAATATCTAACATAAGCTATATTATAGTCACATATCTATATTATAGTTGCATATCACTTTTAGAACAATAAATAAAAAATGTAACTATATCAAGCAAGATATACACTCCACTATCTATCGAGATTCCAAACCCCTACAAATTCCCAAGATGGTCATTTCACAGTTCGATCCGAAGGGGTTACGGTCGGTTACGGACAGTAATCACTTAATATTCACTTTGAGACCCTTTACGGGTACTACCAATCCTTATTCGACCTTAAGAGGGTTTTCTATTGACTATTCTTGAAACAAAGCGGAGAGAATGCTGATAAAGGGTTTATGCAGGACTGTACCTGAATAAAATGTGTAGTAACTTACACTATTTTGAGGTGGAAAGTTGGAAGTAAGAAGGGAGTGAAATAGAAAGTTTTTTTAACAAAATCCAATTTCAACTGAGCTACTCTCTCTCATGAGTCGTATTCCTCATGACTGAGGGTCGTGACTCCCCCTCAGAATTAATCCGTTAGGGGAGACATCGTTACATCGTGGTGTCCTCACATGTCCTCGGATATTTGTGATCCTCAAACATGTCGGTATCCTCACGATGTTTTCCTTCACCGTTAATCGAGTGCAAATCCACAAATAACTAGAAAATACAAGTCATTGGAGTAAGGCCGGATTCGAACCAGGGTGCGTCTGAATGAAAAGCAGACACTGGAACCGCTAAGCCACACTTGCTTCTTCTAACTGAGCTTCTAATTAACACATTATTAGAAAAAAAACTTACCGGGTTGATACTTGGAGATATTATGTTTCCATTGCCATCCGCTGGAGGTCCTTGCTGGTCGTTGTTGAAGAAGTAACTGCTCATAACTCGAGGAGAGCCGTATGGGTGTGCTAGCATAAATGCTACCGCTGCCTGAAAATTTAATAAATTAAAATAAATCATCATCATCCACAGCCCTTGGGATCCCACTGCTGGGTATAGGCCTTCCTTTGTATGTGCCATCTGCGTCGATTTTGTGCAGACCTCATCCAGGTTGGACCCTCGACTTTGACGATGTCGTCGCCCCATCTCGCGACCGGACGACCCACTCCTCGCCTGCCAGTTCTAGGCCACCACTCTGTAACTGCCTTACTCCATCTGTCGTCAGTTCTCCTAACCAAAAATACAAGTTACCTACAACCTAAATTAAAATCAAAATAAAAACATTTATTTACAGAACATAGGATACATAAAGTTGGTAACAGGTATTACAGAGCGCTACGTTCTTACCCATAGGGTGTGCAAATTAATTTAGTCTCTCAACAAAGAGTTTCACACTATAGTCATCAGCGGTATCTTCCTTTGTAAGGGTACTCGCCTCAGGCCTTAGGCCTCTTGCGAGGGCTGGACGCCAGGGTACACTGACCCTGGGGAATTTCTAATTGCCACCCGGAACTCCGATGTATCGCCTGTCGCCCGTATTTAGGCTCTGCGACGGCACCGGTGACTCTTCAGAGTGACGAATGTAAATATGTATGTGGGTAGCTCGAAGCGGCGGCTCACGTCTGCGGCATCCTGAGGGTGGCGACGCTATTCCGTCCACTGAGCTCTACCGACGTTTATTCTTCGGTAGCATGGGAAGGTTTCTGTTGGCCTTCATGGCATGGTTGGGCTCGTTGGCCTTCTCGGCGTAGTGGTGATTTCTTGTTGTACGGCCGCGGCAGCGCTGTGTGGACTGCACCAGTGACGACACATGGGGGCTGCGCTGGCACGTACAAGTGCACGTCTACAATGTCGACTGTGTATGGACCCTGCGATTATGACTCAGGCGCTCGACGATGTGCTCGGGGGCTCGGAGCCAATGTTCGTGGGGTCCTGGCTCTTCAGCTTGAGGTACTGCTGGGGTGCCGATGTGTAGACACTTATCGCTATTTTATATGCTAATTTAACTTATAAGCGCTATACATAGTAAGGTTGATGTTGATTGTTGGTATGAATATAATTTTATATATACAATTTACAATTACAATTCCACATCTTAGTTTGAATATCATTTGTACATAAGAAGAGGTAATTATTATACAGTACTTAGGTGCATAGTACATAGAAGGGTTGTTAAATTACAGTTTATAGTACTTCGGAAGGTTCTTAATACAGTACATGGTATAGTAAGATTATTAAATTATGGACTACAGTACAACTGTATGCAGTACTGCAGTTCAGTACGTAAGTGCAGAGTACAGTTGTTTATTGCAGTACAAGGAGAGGTTTTTAATTTAAATTATAGTGCATAATACATAGTAATTATTATTTTACACAGGGTAGTATTTATAGAATATTGTATACAATCTTATGTCTCTATTGGAGAGTGTTTTGTACATAAGAGATATTTATACAGTGCATATGTACTGTAGTACATAGGAAGTTAGTTTATACATAGGATAACATATTTATACAATTCCAAATCTCGAATTGATAGTTGTTTTATTTTACACAGAGTAGTATTTATAAAATATTTTATACAAATCTTATGTCTCTATTGAGGGTGTTTTGTACTTGAGATATTTTATACAGTGCATAGGTACAGTAGTACATAGTAGGGTTAATTTATACATAGGGTAACGTATTTGTACAATTCCAAATTCACGACTTAAGCGTTGTTTTGTACTTGGTGGACATTTTATACTATACATAGATGTAAAAGTACATTGGAAAGTTGTTTTACATAGGGTAAATTTTTTTTAAAATACTTTGTACAAGTCTGATTTCTCAATTGAGAGTTGTTTTGTACATAAAAGATATTTTATACAATGCATGTGTACAATAGTGCATAGGAAAGTTGTTAAAGTGTAAAAAAATGTGGAACGCTTCACGATTTTGCGTGTCATCCTTGCGCGCTTCACACTATAGGTATTTGTTCACTATTCACTCAGTTTGAATTATTACAACAAGATAAAAAAGCATTATCAAGAGCCACGGTGTTGGAACTCTTTGCCTAATAAAAGTAACAATGTTTTTTTAAACGAGTCAGCATTTACATATCAAGTCGCATTTAGAATTTAGAATTTATTTATTTTTTACCTTAAAGATAACTTAATTAACAGAGTTTTAAATTTTATTTCAATTGACCTTAATGTAGAGTTACCAGTTGCTACTGCACTAGTTACCCCTGTATCGCAGCAGCCACAGGTGCTTTTAAATGGTATGACTTAAATATGCAGCTACGGTTTTGGTTCATAATAGTTGAATAATTTTACAAAAATAGATTTAAACTAAAAACAACGGACGACGTGTGTGTTTGTGTGTGTGTGTGTGAGGTGTATCTGTGTGTGCGTGTGAGTGAATATAGGTAGGTACTTCTACTCAAGGATTTTAAGCAAATTTTCCGTGTCCTCATATGATAGAGTGCACAAGTACTGGGTTACGAGACGCTTGCATTCCCTGAGGGTTGTACTCTAAATGCTACATATCGTAGCCATTTTGTTGTATATGAAGAGGAATCTGAATTCTAAATTTCAACTAGTATTTTGAGTTACTTTTTTTACGCTGATCTGTCATTAAATATTTTTGTCACCATTTTAGCAATGTAAATCTAAATATTGTATGCTACTTTTATCAAGATAAATGTTTAATGAAAATCAGATATGCAAGTCTAGATTTTAAAAACTAATATTCGTACCCTATAAGCCCTAGAATATTCAGACCTTTTTTATTATAAGATAAGAATTTCTTACCTTATAAGCCCTAGATTCCTTATAAGTGAGCACATTCTCATATCGCTGCGTATCGTGGTTGTCAATGAAGACAAGTACGCGGTCGCTGGGTGACAGGTTCCAGGGTTCGCCCCAGTTGACCAGCCATTTCAGGAAATTTTGACCACGGAACACGGCTTTGAGTTCGGTACCGACCTGTAATGATTAAAAAAAATCAAAGATTAGAATGAAAGTTACACAAATTATATGACTTCCCGCGGCTTTGCTTGCATTGTATCGAAACAAAAAGTAGTTTATGTCAGATTCTAGGCCCGATAACATCACTAGGTACCTCTACTAAAAATTACAATAATCCGTCTCTTTATCGAAGAAGGAATGCGATCGAAATAAAGCAAAAACACACTTTAGCTTTATGTTATTATGTTATGATACATGTAAAAGTGACTAGTTATGTATGTGAGTAAAATTAAACCAACTCCGTTGCCCAGAAAAGACTGAAAATGTTTTGATTATAAATCATATCAAGGTCGATTCCATTTTAGCTTTGGATTTACGTAGCTGACTCATGACATAAGAATTAAATTAATAATGTTTTTGATATTTTCCTTTCGACTCATCATGATTTACTTAAATTTAAATTCCGTAATCTAGACATCATGAACTTAAATTAATCCGCCTACGTACGCGTAAACAATTTACATCAAAGAACTTTCCACATAATTTCCGGCTCAAGTTAGTGTAACCAATGTTCGTGACTGGACAGATTCATGTGAGCCTATAGTGAAGATGTCGATTTAACCCCTTTTTGCTTCGTGAAGAAACATAATGATGTCGTTCACAAAGAGCTTTGCAGCCAACAGTGCCTTGTCACGTGGTTTGTGGAAACCAGTGACGAGGTGAGGTTCTACTTGGATAATTCTATCAAAATAGTTTCGATTTTGGAAGAGGTGGCATAGGTTTTAGTTCTATTAAAACAGGTGGTTTGGATTCTAGACAAATAGGTTATTGTTACCTTCAACTGTATAAAACCTTAGTCTCAACGAGTGGACGCCCGCGGCTTCGCTCGCATTATATTGAGACGATTGAAATGAAACAAACACTAAATGTTAAGTTAGAAATGCACCAAAATGTTAGTGAAAACCGTAGACAAATCGGTTCAGCCGCTTTCGAGTCTATAACGATCAAACCTACCGACAGACAAACACACAAACAGAAATATTTTTTGAAACATTATTTTTGTGTTCATCAATGAAGACCCCTCAACTATTTTTTTTTATTATCTTCAATATACAGACCTGTTCCAGCTTTATTATATGTTATATATGTATAGATTACTGAGTAACTTAGTTTTGTGTAAATGTTTAGTTTTGTGCACAAATCGAAAAAAATATTAGTACCCGCCATAATCTTAAACAATAAAAAGCTTTGAAAAAAGTACGAAAAAAATTGTCAAATTCACAATCTTAACTAAATGTTTGATTATGTTTTCAAATTATGTATTGAAAGCCTGTCCTAAAAAATTAGCTAGATACCAAAAAATAACTAAATAAATCAAGCCGAGCTTACAGTTTATAGACTTACTTATTAAAACTTCAACAGTGTCGCTAACTAAATACAAATAAATTGTAGGTCCCGGCTGTTTGTCTAGTACGGAAGTCGTTAAGCCATGTCAGAGGCCCTCAGGGCGGCTTGATAAACTCTTGACACCTAAGTTGGCCACTCTCATTAGATAAGAAGATAAAGAATACAATAAATATACGGTCACCCATCTCAGATTCAAACCTGAATATTTCGACCGTACTTTAACTAGAATAAAGAACACTTAAGCTTCAGGCGTTACTAAGCTACTGCCTCTCCAACTTTATACACGCAAATTAATTTCTCGGTGATTCGTAACAAACTTGCAGACTCATTCAAAGGATCTTCGCGGGCTTACGGCTCACTTCCAGCAATTTCAGACCTATTAAGATGGTTCGTTTTATTGTCTACTAGTGACCGCCCGCGATTTCGGTTAAATGTGGCGCTGGCAGCGGATGGAGAAAATAAGTTGGACAGAAAGAAAGACCAATGAAGAAGTGCTGAGCATGGTCCAAGAACACCGAACAGTAATGGCGACCATTGAAAATAGAAGAGGGAAGATGGTTGGCCACCTTATAAGGAAAATTGGAAGCCCGAAAAGAAAGAGGAATGCCGAGAAGGTCATACATGGACCAAGTAAAAGAAAAGGCGGGCGTCATGTCATGTCAAATAGCAAAAAACCGAAAAAGAATGAGATATTTACAAAAAACCGATTTTTGTTACCTTTGAACCTTGAAATTTAATAGTCGCGTGACACCCTAAAATTTGTCTCAAAACCTACATATGGTAGGGTGCCATATGTAAGTTTTGAGACAACTTTTAGGGTGTCAATATACAACTATTTACAGACTAATTACCAGCTGGGTATCTCGAATTCCGAGGTAAACTTACTAAAATGACTGGACTAATAGGCAAACTTTCAGTTTCGTAATATTAGTATGAATGTCCGAAGGAGGCACGAAACTGTGTACTGAGTTTGTTTAAAAGACTATTGTTAATAATTTACAAGTTTCTAGAAAGTTATGTTCACAGTTTACTAATTAATAAAACTTTTTAGGGACCATGACTGGATAATTTCGGTTCATAAATTCATAATACAAAATAGATAAGTTTTGAAGAAGTGAAATACCGTAACCAGTCGTTTCATTGTAAGTTTCGCTTTGTAATCGTTGTTAAGTTACATATAGGCTATTAATTAGTAAAGTAAGAAGGTAATATAAATGTAAATGGTGGCACGAAAAACCTCTTCAATGGTCAATGAAAAGTCGTTTTACTGCGACAAGTGCAGTCCTTTATAGATATCGGCAAAATAAAATGTAATCATATATTATCATTTATAGCAGTGTGTGTGTGTGTATGTGTGCTGTATATGTATAAGCGATGTATCTAATAAACAAAGATTGAAATAATGAATGAGATAATTATAATATGTGTAAAATTCGACAAAACAATTTAGTCAAGGACTTGGCGTCGAACATAAGAATCGACTAACAATACAGCCTCGTTGTATGTATACTATAATGTACATAGGTAGATATAGTAATTTGTAATCCAGAAGGATGAGCGCGTTCCCCACGACACACGGGTACCTAGTGTGGGGAACATATATCACTTCATTTGTAATCAATCCTAACATAGTAATATTAATATAGTACTTACTAACAAACAAATGTAACTTAGTTATAAGATTTTTGATACTCAATAAATATAAATGTATCATATTATTATGTACATAACATATTTTTCTACCTCTAGTATACATAACATAGACATCTTCATAGATTTATTCACACTCTACCTAACGGTTTTCAAACGTGTTACAGGTCATTTGTTGGATCATTCAAACAAAAGCTGAAGCGTATCATAAAGATATTCCACTCGGATGCAAACACATTAATGTCTTCCGTTTTACTCCTGTCTTGGTATCATATCGAATGTTAGAGAATAAAGTTCGCTGAAAACAGCAGTAAAGTGACACGATAACAATAATAACTAAACTAGAAGTCATATGAAGAAAGTAGGTCATTTCAACATTAGCAGGATATTTCACAAAATTCAAAACGTTTTACTTGAAAACGGAACTCCAAGCGTCTTAAGAGTTTTTGTTTTAATACAGATATAATGTACCAACGATAAAAAAAATCAGATCTTTTCTATGATTGGCCTTTCGTTTATGAGTGTATACTTTGCGAATTTTTGTAACATCCTGCAAGTGTTTTCTATAAGTACCCAACCGTCTTATTACAAAACGTGGTTTAAATTATTAGTCCAGGACTTTGGAAATAAAAAGTGGGTTCTTGTTGTTCAGACATAACATACAAGCAATAAAAAAGTCAACAAAAATTGGAACTTTGATTTAACATTAGTACATTTTGACAGTTTGATAATTATGACAGAAGACAGCCAATTTAACATACCAGATAGACTGTATCTCACAATTATTTAAGTTTAATCAATAAATTAGTCAATTAAACCTTATTTACAATAATAAAATATAAAAACAAGTGAAGGAAAACTAAACATAAAAGATTTTTTTTCTAAAGATTTTCTAAGTGCCCCTTTTTGTAGTAGTTAGAAGTAGTATGTTTCCTTCACTTGTTTTTATATTTTATTAAACCTAATGTAAAGTTCATAAATTGTAAATAGTCAAATAAACTTTTTATTTATTTATTTTATTTTATTTTATTTTATTTATTTTCGAACAACTAAAACGGACTTAGTCCAGACTTATATTTAAAACACGTTTTGTAATAAGGCCTAAAAGGCCTTTTGTGTTGGTGTAATATACCTATATAATTGTTCAAATCTTGTGGTAAATAATATATGTTTATGACTATGTCCGTTGTAGTAAGTTTAAAATCTACATACAATGTTGACCAAAGTAAGATTTAAGGCATTTTAATGTTGGTTCCTTTTTATATTAAAATAATCATATAATAAATTATTAGTTTAAGTACATATTTTGCTAAATAAATGAATACTTAAATAATATTCATCCATATGAATGTGCTATAATTTGCGTCTACTAAAATAAGAAATGAATCATACCTTAAACTCTGTAACATCCCCAAGCGGAGTGTACTCCGAATGTTTGATAGGTTCTGCATCATTTTGAGACACTTCTTGATAAATATAAGGCCTAGAGTTAGGTTCGAAGCCGAAATCCGTGTTCAAGTTATTAACTGCTTCGTATATAGCTTTGAGATCTGAAGGCCACATGTGTTTTGCTGCGTCCACTCTGAAACACGTACCATGAGTTAGTTATTTATTATGGCACATAAAACAGAATCTGTTCTTAAATTAACTTCTCTCTGTGAGTCGTATTCCCTATGACTGAGGGTCGTGACTCTCCCGCAGATTTAATTCGTTACTGGAGTTCTCTTGGGCAGGTACATCGTGGTGGACGCCCAGGTCCTTCCACGGAAGACACAGTATGTCCTCGGTTATTGTGGTCCTCAAACATGTCGGTTTCCTCACGATGTTTTCCTTCACCGTTAGGCGAATGCAAATCTACAATTTAACTTGAAAATACACTTTCATTGGTGTAGGGCTGGATTCGAACCAGGGTGCGTCTGGAAAGCAGACACTGAGACCGACGAGCCACACTCGTTTATTGAATTACATTAACTTAATATACATTTTAAGCAGTTTTTTTAATTGATGATAAAAATGTTACAATCAGTCATTATCTACACACTTATACAAAGAGCAAATTTACCTGAAACCCGCTACTCCCAATGAAATAAGATGGTTCAAATATTCCACGATTTTTCTACGCACATACGGTACGCTATGGTTTAAATCTTTCAATGCTACTAAACCACAACCCCTCACCTGAAATGTTAGCCACATGTATGTATTAGTTACAATAGCTATTTAAAACATTGAATTGAAACAAAATGTAAGTCACACACATATTCATTTGCTTAAAAATATCGATATTTATTTTGTATTCCAAACTATAAAATCTACGAGACTAGGGCCCACTGAAAAATCTGTTTTTAAATTTAATTAGTAACATTATTACCTAGTTAAAATATCTAAATGTGTTTAATATTCGTAGTGCTAGTGGGCTATATACATATATATATATATATATATATATATTTATAAATCTACCATATAAATCCTACCACGTGGCAACTACATATATCAAATATTCTTAAATTCATTGAACAGTTGGAGCAAGGAAATGATATTCAATGTTTTTACTCGTAAGGATGACTTTATTATCCGATTGATAATAAGGCGACTATCATTAAAATAATGTATTGTCAATTTACCATACCTATTCAATCTCTCGAATAATACTTACGTTAGCAAGTAAACATAATTAACATTAATAAGACAAACATTAATGAAGCGTCCCGACATGATTCAACATACATAATAATATGTACATACATAATTGTACAATACAAATTAGACACGACACGAACTGTGTTCTGGTTCATTTATCACGACTAGTACACATCAATATTGTAATGCTGTACAATATATGATTATACAGAGCCAGTTGTATTTCCTTTTTTTAACTAATACGGCTCGCGCTTGACTACAACTTGCCTGATGATAAGGTGTAAACAACGATCTTCCTAGTTCTTATTTAGCTAGTTTCCTTACCTCATTATACGACTTCTCAATGTTAGACGTTTTAGAGCAGAAACCAATGACGTTTTATGTAATTAATAGATAAATAAATATTTTAATCTTATCACGGATTACTTACTATCCAAAAATGTTCTCAAGTCCATATTATGATTGAAGTTAAAATTTATGAATCGTGATTATTTACGATTGTCTCGACTCTAAAAAACTAGATAAGCGGGACGCCTGATTCAAAATAATCACAGTCGCTTATAGTCACTTGCACTTAAATAAAAAAGAAAAAAATACCACAATACACACTCAACTCTGCATAATGCTGGCTGCGTAAGAGCAGACTAGTAAAGCTAAAGTGTAAAAAAATGCTATAAAATTAAAAAAAATACATAAATACCTAAAATATTAACAAAATTAGTCACGAATCAAATGAAAAAAAAAAACAAAAATATATTAGCACAAAATTACCCAATCCTGTATAAATTAATACCTGAATCCCGCTACTCCGAGATGTATCAATTTGTTCAAGTAATGCTCGATTTGTTCCTGAACGTAAGCCGAGGATTGGTTCAAGTCCTTCAGACCCACCAGTTGGCAATTACGTACCTTGAGAATTGATTTAATATATTACTATAGATAAATCGAGGTACGTTTTACAAAACAAGCTGGCCTCTAACAATGTTTGTTATCTTCTTTGCGCTAGCATATTTGTAGATACTACCTAAATAAAAACTTAATAAAATCTCAGAAATAAAATAAGCCAAATATATGTCTCGCTAAGTGATTGTTTCATAATTATAACAATTATAGTTTCAGTAACATTACCTACTGAAACTTTTTTCGTTGCCGCCTAGCAAGCAAAAATCCACAAATAATAACCATTTTAGCACAGGAATGTTTAACCTTCGACCACAATGTGGTTTTTGCAAGTATCCCTCTTTAGGCAACCTAGTATTTAAATGCCATATTGCCAAATGAAAAAAAAGGAGGCATCTGTAGTACAGACCTGTTCAACATTATCGTAGCTATCAATGCTACAAGATGCATGAAAATCATTAGGTCCGTATGGTACTGCTGGGTATTGGTTGTTACTGAAATCAGCAGTACTGCCTGCTGTGCCAATATTCTCCTTGTTGTTTCCTGTCATATGGTTGAACACTACGTCTACGTAGATCCTGGAAAGATTATTTTCATATTAGTACTTATGTACATGAAACGCCTTGAAAAATTATATAATTGCTCAGTATTATTCCATCGGCTAATTGCTTGTTTAAATAGTGTTATTAAATTTCTTCTAAACATGAACAGTATGGATCCTGTACCTTAAGGTATGTATTGTAGGCAGTATTGAGTATATTTGTCTAGGCATTTATGATGAACATGAAAAAAAATGAGATATTTTGGAGAAGGTTTACTTATCAAAATCTAAGCACATAGTTGCCTAGATATTATAGATAGAAGCGTAGTATTCCAAAAAAGTGTCACATGAAGATGAAACCAGAAACCGAAAATTATGAACAAAATTTCGTCAAGCTTACCTTCTTTTTTGAGTTGTATTTCCTCATGACTGAGGGTTGTGACTCCCCCGCAGATTGAATTCGTTGGGGGAGTTCTCTTGGGCAGATACATCGTGGTGGACGCCCAGGTCCTTCCACGGAAGACACATGTCCTCGGATATTGTGGTTCTCAAACATGTCGGTTTCCTCACGATGTTTTCCGTCACCGTTAAGCGAGTGCAAATTTACACATAACTTGAAAATATAAGTCATTGGTGTAGGGCCAGATTCGAACCAAGGTGCGTATGTAAAGTAGACACTGGAACCGCTGTGCCACACTCGCAAGCTTACCTTACTCCAACGTTATTACACCTTCGAGTCATATTCAGGAACTCTCCTTCATTTCCAGACCTGGTGGTTAGTTTGTATGACATGACCTGGTATCTTTCATACCAGGGTCTGGTGCCGTCACTCAGGTGGATAACCAAGTTTTCTGATGCTGGAGACACCTTAAAATGAAAAAAAGGTTGGTATTTATCAAGGCAAGAATTACAGCTAGTTCATTCCTTACAGTAAATACTTAATTAACGACCGAAATTATTTAACAACACCATCATACTTTTAAATTCAAATCTGAATCTCTTTGGGTAACGCCATCAGCTTAGACCAACCACTGTAGATTTTCAAAGAAAAAGACAGACTTCTAATTAACTTATTATTCTCGGTACAGATTTATAATCCAGGAGTTTATTTTCTTGCAGATTTTCAGATATTTAATTAATGGGGAACCAAATTCGAATCAGGATAAAACTGACGGCCCTTGTATTTATACTTAGTTCCATTTTCAGTTTGCAGTGAATTATCATGTATTATTGATTGATGTATGTATAGAATTTGATATTTCTCTCAATATCATGTACATTACTTATATTGTAACTATTCCTGAATGAGTAATAGAAATTGAGGGTAGTCTTAGATTTAACTTTAAAATTATTTGTATTGTTATCAACCTTCACGTCCTCAAACCACGCATTACGGTTGTCGCGTATTTCGTCGATAGATAACGAATGCAATACAGACTCACACACGAACTCGGTGCTGTCCTTATCAGGGTCCTGTTGCTCCTCCAACTCACCCAGAAACTTAGCTTGACACATTCGCGAATAATGGCCGATACGGTTGCACCGATAACACTTAATATTACGCGCCGGGCACTGATTATTAACATGTTTACGTCCGCAATAACCACACAGACGCACTGTACCGGTCGCCGCGGCGGCTCCCTGGCTGCGGCCCGCGCCGGCCCCGTCCGGGCGGCGGAGCGCAGCGCGCGGCTGCCGCGCGGCGCCCGCGCGTATCGCCTCCAGCTCGAAATGCGGCGCTCGCTCGGCGCCGGCGCCGGCGGCGGCCCCCGGCCGGCCCGCTTCGGCGCACGCCTCCGCCTGCTTGCCCGCCGTCTCCACGGCGCGGCACCACGT
Organism: Macaria notata; assembly: GCA_927399415.1. Taxonomy (NCBI): domain Eukaryota; kingdom Metazoa; phylum Arthropoda; class Insecta; order Lepidoptera; family Geometridae; genus Macaria; species Macaria notata. The sequence continues at coordinate 4,490,021 of OV656737.1, forward strand.
GACCGCACTCTCCAGATCCAGTTTGGTTTTCGCTAGCATCTTCTCACGCATGCTGGCATCTCTGAGCCCCCGAATGATCTGGGTCACGATGAGACTGTTACGTAATTGACCAAACTAACACGACCTACTTTTTGACTTTAACGCACTTAGAAACTTATCGAAAGTGTCCTCGCGTTGATAAGTTTAAAAAAATACGTGACGCTCGTAGTTAATATTGCGCGTCGGATCACAATGCTTTTGAAACTTTTTCACAAGTACGTCGTAGTTTAACATCTTCGTCTAACTCTAAATCCTCAAGAATTTCACGGCCACACTTCCCGATCACATGAAAAAATAACGCACACTTCTCTCGGGACGATGAATTATCTTTGCCGGACGCAATAAGATAAAAGTCGAAGGCCGATTTCCAATCCCGCCAGTTCGCTGCCATGTTGCCGTCCTCGCTCATGGCAGCCGGCTGCTGCAAAGCCGTCAACGTGATGTCTATTGACATTGTTCGACGACTGAGTTGCCCCCCGAGGTCAACGAACCAACACTATACTTTCCAAAAACTAGAAACACCTGACACCATGTTGTAGCAGGGGAGTATTGAATAAATTAAACCACTCGGTTATGCATCACAATGACAACTGATTTATTAAAGTTAAGTCTAAGACTACCCTCCACAGCAATAAAGGCTTTTTTTTATGTAAGTATAGAATTTCGTAGTAGGTATAATGACATAAGCCAATTCGATTTCGATATGACAATTACGCCAAAATCGAGTCGCCTCTAACTAATCCAACCATTTTTTTTTTTTTTGTTGCCCAGGAAAACGTATTACAGGTACCACCCAAAACACCCCGGGGAGGGCGGGTGGTTATGTGGGAGTCTCCACCCCACTCCATAAGGGCGGCATACCCACTAAAAACCTGGGATGTTCCATCTCCGCATCGTTGGTCCAGGGCCACGAGAGCGCGATGCATACATCCGCAGCCCTGGTGATGCTGGCCCGGTAACGGGCCCCGCCTCGGGGAGCTTCTGCTCTACCCTCAATGGATGACGTGTCAGAACACGGGACACGTCATGCATCCTGTGGGGACTCATTCCAGGGCAACAGGTTCCCCGACCTGCCACCCAGAGCCCCCAGGAGTCAGGCAGTCGCACGCCAAAGCGACCGCCCTCCTCCAATGCGCCCTCTGCGCACGGAGTTCGGTTCCCGTGTCGCCGCTACTCGGCCGGTACACCGAACTCCTCTCGCCTCTCAGCGACCACCTCGGGTGCTCTTAAAGAGCACCCAGCTCCACCTACACCGCGAGGTGCGGCGAGCTCCACGCCTCGGGCCCTACAACCAGCCCTCTCGAAGGGGAGGTATAGGCGAGGGCCCCCACTCGATCGAACGTTTGGACACAGGCTAGCAAGATCCACCGGAAGGTGGAAGTTACTAACCTGTGGACGGGGTGCAACAGGTTTCCCCAACTAACCCCAAATCCCCATATGGAGAGATGAAATTAGTTGGGCTTACCCAACGTGAAGGTAGTCCAATCATCGCACCCCAACTAATCCAACCAAACGCAACTCACCTGAACCCCACCAAATCCATGTGGCGCTAAGAATCTCTCGCATTCATCGGCGACATCACTCCACTTCCATTCAAACAGGTGGACTATGGTAGACCTTCCTGGCACCATGCTAGTTCTACTGATATCGCTATAAGCAGAACCAAAGCAGCATAGCAGAAGAAGTTTTAGATACATTGTCTGAAAATATTGAATTGAGTCGATTTGAGAAAATCCTTCTCTTTTGAAGACGGTTAAAAACACATAAATATTAGTGTAATGGATATAGATAAGTTTGTCTGATGTTGAGTAGTGAGAGTTTCGACTTTCAACTCATGCAAGTTTTCTTTGGCTATCTTGAAACTCGAATATCTAAACACTTTTGCCTGAAATTTTAAGATAAGATAAGATAATATATATATATATAAGTAGGTAGCGGTCATATCTAGAATTCACAAATAGGCTTCTTTTAGTTTAACTTGAGGGTGACAATTAAATATCAATTTAATTTTAAAGGTATGAAGCTACATATATAAAACCATATTAGCATCAAAAGAAAGTACCTAATTTAAAAATAATTAAATTATGCGTCCGTCAACGGGAATACAATATTACGAACCTTGCAGCAAGATGGCAGCTAACTATGTGTAAAAGCACACTTATATTCTGATGATGTAGTGTAGGTATTTATATCTGCAACAACAATAAATTTATGAGAACATAGGAACAAAACGACGTCAATATGCTAGTACAGACGCGTAATACCTACAATAATTTAAATAGCACTTATTCTTCTTATGGAATATAACGAGTGGTCAACTCTGGTATCGTGAGTTTATCACGCCGCCCTAAGGCCTCTGACATGACTTAACGACTACCGTACTAGACAAAAAGCTGGGACAATTTAACGTGTCATCCGACTCACGGAAGCGCCCAAAATGGAATGCCACTTTTCGGTCACTCATCCAAGGACTGACTGCGTCGACCTTTTAATTGTATGCGATTGCCTCCGCTAGCTGAGCTACGGGCGCTTAACTAGCACTTCAAGAAAAAAAAACTATGAAGGTAAAACTATAGGAATCTATTTGCATGTGACAACAGCTTCTATCTTTCTCACACCTCAGTTTCAAATTCAAAGTACACCTAGGTACGTTCCTAATTTATGGGATCGGTTCCTGATCAACCATTTGGCAGAATAAATCAGTGCTACAAGAACAACTGTACTTACTATTTATTATTAGTATGTTAAATATTTTTAATTATAACTTGTGTGCATTATTGTATTATGCATATAAAGGATAAGAATAGAATAATATACCTACCCATATTACTGTATAGTATAAATTCATACACAAACGACCCACTTTTGCACGATTGCAATTGTTTTCAATGAGTAAATAATAGTTGGATTCTATACCTAGTGTGATTTGAACTTACATTACTCTAAACAAGTTGATGTCCGCAGTTTCACCTGCAAAAAAGTAGCCTTGACATTCTCAGAACCCTATGCATATATAGTTGTTGCGTAAAATAAGAACAAATCTATTTAGATTATGTAAATGACATGATTCGATTTTATAAAATAATCCACTTCAAATTAACCATCAATCGACATCCATCAGATAATTATCTGATTGATTAAAAAGAACGTAAAAAGACAACGATATTTGTTTTTTCCGTTCTTTTTCAAAATTAGAATGCGAGAAAGTAGCAAACATCCAATCATAATAGGTACTAGAAATCTTTCCAAAGTAACCAATAGGCAACCAACGAATCACTCGTTAAATTAGTTTTGTAAGAAAGATTGATTTATCAAAGTGTGAAAATATGAAAAAAAAACGTAGGTAGTTCAAATTTACTTACCAGCTAATCAAAAACAAACTACCTATTGACTTTCCGTTTGTCACCAAATACTAATAACTCTAGTTTTAAATTCACGTTTCTTCAAACATTAATGTATTACTCACTGGTTTGTACATCGATTGAACTTTAACAACAGTAAGGTTATCGCAGAATACATAGTTACAATAACTACGTCCGATAATGAAAATTATGTACTTCACCTTGGGAGTTAAATGATCTCTCAGAAAAATTAACTGTATCTAGAACTATGACAATTTGAACAGATACGGAAAAAAAACTTGGCCTATTGAAAAATAGTTACCATATGCCTGTGGAATTGGTGACGAGCTACATCTACTTGGGACACAAAATAACACTAGGTCTAGGAAATCAGACTGCAGAGGTAGAAAGGCGTATATCCCAAGCCTGGGCAGCATTCGGCGCAAACAACCAAATACTTCGCAACAAGAAGCTGTCTGTTAAACTGAAGGCCAAGGTATTCGAAGAATGTATCACGCCGGTCTTCACGTACGGTGCTGAAACTATGACTCTCACAGAACGATCAGCTGAGAAACTTAGAGTCGCGCAACGTGCCATGGAAAGAGCTATGCTCGGAATCACCTTGCGCGATAGAAGGAGAGACGAGTGGATCCGGCGGTAAACGGGACTGAAAGACGTAGTAGAAGTCATTACGGGAAGAAAGTGGAGATGGGCTGGCCATATTGCTCGAATGGACTGTCACCGATGGACACGAAGACTAGTAGTGTGGAGACCATGGGCAGACAGGAGACCACGAGGCCGCCCACCGTTACGATGGGTTGATGACATCCGGAAGCACGCGGGTCAAAACTGGATGGCTAGAGCAGCAGATCGCGAGTCATGGAGAAAAATAGGAGAGGCCTATGTTCAGAAATGGACAACTAAAGGCTAAGAAAGAAGAAGAGTGAAAAAACCTTGGCAGTTATTAACGGATTTATTCGGATTTAAAATTCTTAAGATTAAAATCTATGGAAATATGAAACAGGTAGGTATACCTACTAGAGTATTTAAATAGCAAGTGGGCTGGTTTAGAAAGAAAAAAATATTTTTATAATAGTAAATAAGGTCTATAGTCCATAATCATTTTTAATGTTCAAATTAAATTTTAACATATTTAACTTCTCCCTACTTCACTTAACTATGTTGAAAACAAATAACTGACGAAACAAAACAAACACAACAATAATGTCAGATTTGACACCTGTCATTCAGCACAAGTTAAGGCAAACAAATACTATACAAAAAAAGGAACAAGATATTTAAGATCAGTCGTGGAAATAAGGACTGAAATGTATAATAATTTCGACAATGGTGACTTCTTATTATTTTTTGAATAGATACCTACCAAATTATTTTTTTAATTATAATAAGTTATCAACTCGTCACTCAATTACATATGTTAAACTTATCATATAGTGAATCACTTTATATAATAACGCTGTAACACTTAGATGATAGTTAACGTTTGCAAAATTTGTTATAAAATATGTATATTTGCATACCCTGTGGGTTGAGTATGGTGTTCTTATGTAATGAAATGTACCATCTTCTTTACCTGTACTCGGCAAATAAATGCTTTGACTATGAAAAATAAAAAAATATTATTATTTATTTGTTATACAATAGATAATGTATATGAATCCTTGTTCCACTATACTCTATAGCTTATACTATAATTTCCATCTAAATCATAAAGGTTTATCTTTATATTTTTTTTATCTTAACAAATATTGGGATAATGTGAAAACGACTGTTAAATTTAAAATTTATTGAAATATCACTATTACAAATTATTATTATCATTGACAACTTAATATCTATGACTGAAAAAACTATAATATACGAGATATTATATAAAATGTTTTACACATAAATATATATGTGAATGTAGACATTTCCATATACATTTAAGAAGTTCATTGTTGCTTATAAATAAAATCAGCTCAGCTTTATAGAATATTATACATTTAAACAAAAACAAACTGCATATTCTAAAAACAGCGAAATAATAAAAACCAACCATTATGCTTCTTATGCAACTGTATAAAATATAGTAACTATGTATTATGCGTGTATTCATATTATAATTGACTATACAATATTTTATTGGTATATACATACCTCCTAAATAAACATATACAAGCCATATTTACGTATAGCTACACATTCAATCTGCAAAGTAGACCGATTTTAGTCCAGACACAAAACAGGTAGAATTTTGGATTATATCTATTTCCGTTACCTTTGCGCTAGGCCACATATAAAGCCAACTCGCTCTAAATTCTTTCTGCTCAGCGACCGGATTTTAGCAGCAAAGTAACATTTTTTATAATGCTAAGGATCTATATCTACTTTATACCCTTGGCCTGTCTTGGAAAAGCATATTATTATTAGAATTGACATACATACAGCACTTAAAAAAAACATTTTTATAAAGGTTACGTTACCATGTTGGCCAAAAAGTATATTTTTAACTGTCAATATTATTACACAAATATATCAAAGTTTCAATACATTCGTCAAGACTCTTGTCCTAAATTTAGATGGTCTTCATCATCATCCACAGCCCTTGAGATCCCACTGCTGGGTATAGGCCCCCCTTTGTATATGCCATCTGCGTCGATCTTGTGCAGACCTCATCCAGGTTGGACATAGTCCACAACATTTGTAAGATAACTAAGTTATCTAGTAAGATAATTTAGCTGCATACATTTTATTTAGATCAAATCTATATGTGTCGCCAATTTCATGTAAAATGTAGGTACAAATTACCATGCTAATAATGGTGCTTTACCTATGAAATTGCCGTTTTTTTCTTACATTTTAATCTGTTTGTAACTTTTATGTACAGCTATATTTTTTCCAAATACAATTTTTATTGTAGCAATTGTAAATGTACCTGTTAGATAAAAACAAATGTATTACTAGTGCATATTACTTATAGGGAAGTCATTGAAAACACCTCTTTCAATGTGTCGTCGGTTTCACTACTTTAACTAGGTATATTTTTATCATATACGCTGTTTTTGAGAAATTGATATATACGCAGTGCATAGCTTTTTTTCCATCTAACTATAGTTATCAATTGCATCTTAATCTGTTCAGACATTTCCATACAAATATTAAAAATGTTTGTATGGAAATATCATTTTTCTCAATTTCGTGATACAAATCGGCAATTTCATAGGTGTAGAAATGGAACTCAGTTGTTATTCTTAACAAATAATAATTACATATATTGTCACAATTCATAGTAAAAAAAGTTTATTACAAAACAATTTGGGTTTGAGTAGTTTATTATTATTTTATGTTAATGTTTATTGTTTAAGTTTTTATAGTCAAATTTCATGTGCTCGTTATTTTACACCCCGTCTAGTCTGCCTGGAAGAGATCACATTTAGCGATAAGGCCGCCATTAGTGGCATTATTTTTAATCTTTTTTTTTTCATTTTGTATTGTGTTTTTTTTATGTGAGTATCCAATCAAGTATTAATCAATCAATCAATCAATTTTAAATTTCCTGCATATAATAGTTTAATTTCCAGGAAACGTATAAGATTGAACAAGTACTACAAGTGGCGCCGCCATATTACCCTACACTTTTTGGATTTGGTATGTACCTTATTTTTTTTTAACAAGCAATAGGTTTGCTCTTGACCGTAATTCGCCTGATAGCAAGCTATCATTATGATTTTTGTCCTGAAACAGAATCTCATTAAGAAAACCAACAACAATCTTAAAATAGGATAAGAAAATATCGCATTGTATTTTATATTACAATGGAAAATATCGCCAGTTAATGCATTCATATAAATGCTCGTCATTGTTAAATGTATTCAGTCTTTTTGTTCCGAAACATACTTTCACTTACATTATTTAAAGCCAATTTTAAGATCAATTTGTTAGTGAGTTTTGGAGAAAATTGACACATTTTTACACTAAACATTAGATATACCTAATAGGTCTTTACCTATGAAATTGCCGTTTTTTTCTTACATTTTAATCTGTTTGTAACTTTTACGTACAGCTATATTTTTTCAAATACAATTTTTATTGTATCAATTGTTAATGTACCGTTTAGATAAAAAAAAAGTATTACTAGTGCATATTACTTATAGGGAAGTCATTGAAAACACCTCTTTCAATGTGTCGTCGGTTTCACTACTTTCACTAGGTACAAGCATTAAAAATGTTTGTATGGAAATATCATTTTTCTCAATTCCGTCATACAAATCGGCAATTTCATAGGTACCTAAAGACCTAATATAACATAAAAAATGGTCTTTAATACATAACAGTCATATCCGGAGTGGATTCGTTTTTTTTTTCAGGAAGGCAATGTCAAAGTTTACACAAATACCTTACCTCTCATTCGATAAGAAGACTATACCTTACCTCAGGTAAACTGAGTATAAAAGCGATCTTGTAGTAAATATCATCAAAATATCAATAGTAAATAGTATTGGTGTTACGAAATAACATAAGTAGAACAGTCTATTCATTAAACGTAATTTAATGAATGTAATGTTTTAAGGTTCATCACACGTGACTGATACAGGGTAACTGGTAACTAACGCATAACCTTTCAAGGGTGGCTTTAGTACATCTATACCAACAACTTTTGTTCTACAACTTTTGGAAATTCGTGAAAAAAGCATCAGCTGTTCCATACAAGATTTTCGACAAAATGTATGGAACAGGTGTTTTTTTTAGCGAATTTTTAGAACTCGTAGAACAAACGTTTTTTGTATAGATGTACTAAAGCTACCCTTAAAAGTTATGCGTTAGTACCAGTTACCCTGTACAAAGAGCGGTAATAATCAGTGCATCTTTTTTGCACAATATATCTCCTTCATTAGTGGTAAAATGATGGCATTATTTTCGCCACCCTTTATAAAAGTCACGTTAAATAAACCAGGTTTTTCATTCGTGATTCTGCGGGGGAGTCACGACCCTCAGTCATGAGGTAATACGATTCAAAGAGAGAGGGAGATACATACTAAAGCCGTCCTTAAAAGCTACAAAAGCTGTCAAATCCCTATTATTCTAAGCTCGGAGCTAGGAATAGTGCGTTAGGTGAAGTGGGATTGGCTGCCTGGAAGGATCGCTTTATACTGACGTGTGGGTACTGTTCACGCCACTCCAAAACCTGGAAATGATAAAAGTTTAAAGTTAGAGGCCCCTAGGGCGTTTTGAAACTCACGACACCTAAAACCGACACTTTTATACAACCTAATGAAACTTGTAAATATTAATTCTGATAAAATGTGTACTACTTGTTTCGGTGCCCCCTTTTTTAAGCGACTTCGAAAATGGAAGGTTATCAAGTCTTCTGAAAGTTTTTTTTATAGTGAATTGTTTCTGCATATCTCTTTATTGAATTTCCAATTTATAAGCGTATTTAAAACACACATGTGCGTTTCATACATATACATACTCGTATATGTATTTATTTTCGAAATAAATTCACTAAAACGTCATGGGCATCGAAACTATAACATATAAACATAAACATATATATTGCAAAAACTTTACACTGTACATAGAAATTAAGGCTTTGCCTTCTGCTTTAGTTAACAACTGTGTTGCAGACGGCAAGGTCTTCTTACTACTATATGGTTTCCTTTTACTAAACATGCCATTTTAGTAGATCCAACCGTTTATTTTCTATTTGACAGCAGCAATAGAACGTAACTGCATCATGTTACGCAAAAGTTCACTTTTAAATGCGAGGTTTTAAAAATATGGCAATTGCCTAAGTTTGCTCTTTGATCCCGTATAATAATCATCTTTAACAAATTGAGTCCATAAGAGTAGTAGTTATTTTATAAATTACATGAAATAACAAACGTTTTTAAAATTTTACGTTAAATGGCTATCAACATAGTGATGTTACGATTGAGATATCGATATATTGTTTAGTAACCATTTTTATACTGGTATAATGTAGCATTCTAATGTAGTATAAATATAGATTGGTATGAAATGATATGGAACAATTATTGTGACTTTTATTTTTATTTAAGTATTTATTAATCAAAATCGGATTCATCGTCGCTGTCACTCGAGCTATCGCCGACATTTAAAATTAATTGTTGATTCGTATTATTTATCGCACGTGTTTATCCCAATCTGCCATTGTAGTTTCTTGTGTTTTTTTAATTACATTTTGCCAGTTTTCCGCAGTTACTTCCACACATGCATTTTTTAATAAATCAAGCATTTTGTATGCCATGAATGGGGGTTTTGTGTTATTTCGAGCAGCGTGTCCTTTTACTTGAGCCTATATTAATTCAATGGCATTGTATTGACAATAATAGGGTGGAAGTCTAAGAACCCCATGACTATGTTCTGCAGCTATTTCGTTGATCACATATCGAAATGAATCGATATCGTGTCCACTATAATCACTTGGTCACAACACTATTACTGACAAATTAGCAAAGAAAATAAACGGTTGGAACTACCATAACATGGTTTTATTTTTGTATTTTAAAAATTTTCTGGTAAATTTTAATTTTGTTGCGAATTAATCTATGACATCATACCTGTGATTCTTGTATCTGATCACAGAAACTGACATCCAGAAGCTTGAGCTCTCTGCATTCCGCCAAAATCCTGAAATTGTTAAAATATAGGCTGTAGAATAATATTTAAGAGAAGTGACACACTTCGCGTCCATATTCTAGTTTATTTACTGTTATAAAATGCTAATTTTGCTTTATTATCACCATAATAAAATCACCGTGTTCCAACAGCCGCATTGTGTTCCTAAGAACAAATTACATTTATATTGAGTACCTATATCCGAGACATATCTTCCGTGGAAGGACCTGGGCGCCCACCACAACGTATCTGCCTAAGGGAATTCCGAGAAAATAATTCTATGGGGAAGTTACGACCTTCAGTCATGAGTAAATACGACTCAAAGATAGATAAACAAATGACTTACTACATAGTGTTAGATAGACCATGATGTACTTCTCTAAGTAAATTTCCCCAATGAGTAACATCGGCACATCTGCAGGCAAGTCACGTCCCTCAATAATACCTGACCCTGACTGCTCTGTTAGCTTAGTTGGTAGAGACTTTGCCTTCTAATCTAGGGGTGTGGGTTCGATTCCCGCATAACACAAGTAATTATGAATATTAAAATTTGTTATTACTTGTGTAGGTAGAGTCTGGTCGTTTCTATGTGTAATAAGTATGTATTTACAAAAGAAAAGTATATATGTATTATATCCGTTTTCTAGTACCCATCGTAGTCTAGTAGCTAGTAGTATAAGCGTAAGCTTAGTATGGGGTTAGATAGTTAGATAGTGATATGTCCTGAAATATTAATATATTTGTTTAATAATGAGGAACACGACGCGAATATAAGGATATGATATAAGCAGAATAAACACTAGACTCACGTGTCACAAATGTCGGGTGTGACCGCCCTCACGCCCAGCAGGTCGAGTTGTGCCAGTTTGGGTGCGCGCGGGAGGAGCGCGCGCAGGTCGCGGTCGCACACGCCGCGCAGGGCTCCCAGGAACAGCTTGCGGAGCTCAGAGCCTGACAGCCAGGCTAGCCACTCGCCGGAACCACCCGCTTGTAAGCTGGAATCAAATAGCAGATTTTTAGTCACTGTTCTAGTTATTGTAGGTCCTAGCTGTTTGTCTAGTACGGCAGTCGTTAAGCCGAGGACCATAGGGCGGCTTAATAAACTCTCGACACTAGAGTTGGCCACTCTCATTCGATAAGCAGAAGATGTAACTGCTCTGTTAAGTAGGTCTGCTTATAGCTACTGGGTCCAATGGAATTTCAATTTTCAATTTCATGCGATCGTCAGTGTTTTCCATTACAACTAAATCGCCAGCTAATTAAAAACATGTAATGGTGTGTGATCTTTCGTAGCTTTTGGCAAAGGACCAACCATCAATCAACCATTTCAACCATCAATCAACCAATACACACTATACAAGATATGCTCTCATCAAATAACACGAAAAATTAACAACGGAAATTATACACTATTCTGTTCTTATGCACATTTTTTTTAAACGAGATAGGCTCACGCTTGACTACAACTCGCCTGATGTTAAGCAACGTAATAATCTACGATCGAGCACGCTTACCTAGAAGAAACCGATTCACTCTCGACTTGAAGACCAAAATTATAGCACATTGATTGAGTGAATGGGCTCTTATCGGGTAAGCACGCTCCAACGTAGGCCATAGCCTTTGCTTGCTATCAGGTAAACTATGGCCAAGAGCGAAATCGTTCCAGTTAAAAAAAAAACATTGCTAATTAATGTTTATATGCTTGAGAAATCTATCTAATCCTTGACCAAAACCTAAATTATAATTAATTTGCGACTCACCACCAGCCAACATCAAGTTCCTGCAAGTTCAGGCAGTTCCCCAGCGCCCGTATACCGTTGGGTGTGAGCGAGTAAGACTTCCAGAAGTCCACGGAGATGAGGTTGGGGCAGTTAGCTCCGAGAGCCAACGCTATCTCGTCCATTGAGGATATCATCTTGCACGACCCTGGGAAATAGTGGCAATATTAAACAATTAAACTTATATGCAGTGCATCATTAAATGTTTCTATAAGATAATCATAACATAAAAGATAGACCAGTTTTAATATGACACCAGCTCATAATAGACAATAACAAATTCAACTAATGCCACATTAGATATCCTTTGACACACTCACAATAATATATTGTACACACAAGAGCACAAACTCTTTCTCACTCGTACACTCTCACACACATTGACAAACATAAAGTCACGCTTCACAACAGTTTTAAAGGTTTATATATACATTTTAACTTCTTTCTATAATCGTGAAAACTCCATTTTACTTTGTAGTTCTCAAACATAATATTGTTAATTTTTCTCCAAAAAAATAGTACGGTACATCTATCTCTACGGACCTCCAAGATACAGGTTTTTGCCTAGTTTGGGGTCCAATGAAAACATGTGTAAATAAAAAAGTAAGCCTTAGTTAAACAAAATATAAATATTGTAAAAATATTGTAGATGAGTTTTCCAACCTATTGAAAAAATGTTTCCCTGGAGGAATCAGCTGCTACAACACGAGAGACCACTTTCTCTCAGCGTAGCAGCTGCTCGACATATCTTTTGTTTTCTTAAATGCCCAATTTTAAATTACGTTATTGATAAGTGTTAATATTATAAGAATTTAAATGATGTCTCGAGTATGATTTGTCACTGCATGACGAATCGAAACGACCCTAACGCAAGCCTAAAGAATAGGTAGGTATCAAGAAAATGGATAGATAGGTAGTCATAACCATAGTTATTCATTTGCGAATTGTAAAGGCTACGGTACTGTACGAACAATGTACTGTATATAGTTATGGATTTAATAGCGTTTAATACTATAACAGATTAATTAATGGGTTTTAGAACGAAGACCTGTATAAATCTGCAAGCAAATCAATTTCTTCCCACTGTCATTGGTGCATTTCAAATTTTAAGCCTACGACAGCGCATATAATTATTTGAAGGGAGATTTAAATCCGTCTTTCTAGAAAATTTTGTAAAGACTCTGGCTAGATAAAGCCTAGAAATTGTCTCTTGCTATGCCCCAATACCTCGGGGCACATGTAATTGTTTTTTTGGAAAATTGTATGTGTGTAAGTATAAATAAATAAATCAATCGGGGATAAGATAAGTATAATATTATGTGAAAATATATAAAAACCTATGACACTCCTATTACCTCATACTACCTACATACCAAAAATCATGATGATCCGTTCAGCCGTTTTTGCGTGATGAGCGTTTAAGTAAAGAGACAAACAGAGAAACAGATAAAATTTCTAGAAATTCTTGGAACGAGTTCTTTCGAAGTATCTCCAAACGTGTTTTTCTTCAAATATCTTTTATATACAGACAATCTATCCTTTTCAGCTTTATTATATGTATAGATAGATTATAAAAACCATGCAAAATTAATGCGTACCAACATTGAGATGTTCCAGCAGTGGATTGGAGCGTACTATAGACACAGCAGCTAGAGTCATAATGTCAGTCCTGTACAGGTCTAGTCTCCGCAGCCGCCGCAAGGAGGCGAGGCGCCACCAGTCAGTGCAGCCTACTACGGAGCGTAGGCAGAGTTCTGTAAGGTAAAAAAATAAAAGTTTTTTTTAAACATGATTTTCGTGGTCTATTGCATCAATGAAGACCCCACATTTTTTTCAATTATCTTCAATGTACAGACACCGACCGGTGTCAGCTTTATTATATGTATAGATTACTTCCTCGACTAAAAGGGAGCCAAATAAAAGTTCAGTACCTAATTAAAAAAAAAATAACTAAAATGGAAAGAAAGAAAAAAAACATTTATTATGGCAGATTTATCAGAGAAACAAACACAAGAAAGGACATAAAATCTGCCACAACAAAGGCCCAACTCAGCATATTGCTGGTTGTGTGGAAGCAACCAGCGCTGGTCATCCGTTGGGGCTGGCTGTGACGTCACGCACGTACAAAAAAGCAGGCAAACAAACAGACAAGATGAGACGTTTACAAAGAGGAGCAAAAATTTAAAATTAGTCAAACGTAGAGATATTGCATGCAAAAAAAAACTAATATTGAGGATGAAAAACCTTTTTGAGGTTTGTATGTTACTATCTTAATCGATTTGTGGATTATTTTTTTGTTGGATTTATTTGTACATTTGCGCGGCGCGCTTCTTTACACTATTGTAGGTATTTTTAATCAAATATGAAGTTAATATTCCAAAATCTCGATTTTGAATTTGTAGTTTGCTATTCAATGCGTCTTTATTTGGTACTAAGATTAGATGTATGACTATCATTATACCTAGAGTTACTGACTTTACTAAATACATACGAGTATGTTAGTTTGTATCTATTTTGGCGATTCCATAATTACCTTAGTAATATTTAAGACCAGTATAAATATATATCTTACCGAAATTTGTATAAGAGTTACATTTGTATGAAAACTGGTTAAATTAGGAGCAATAAATTAAGGTTGTAAAGACAAGATCGTCTCATCTGCTCGTTGAAATTCTTTAAACAATGGATCTGCTCCACGCTATCGAAATACGTTCGCAGCGGACGTTCGTAACCCACGCGCAACCCAAATTAATACAAACATTCCGCATTACAGCTCATATTTCACTGCATACAGTTCGATTCTCTCAAAGCTATCATGGTTGCCATTATGAATGTGGCTTTAGTACAACAATAAAATTGTATTATTTTAGTGTTATATTCAATCAACGGTGAATTATTTTTCGATAAATTAATACTTTATCAGTAATTATTTTGTATGTTATTACAACAAAATATTTACAAACTTTTTCTTAGATTTTTACTAAATTAGGCCTGTTTCTCTCGAATTCGACTCTAAATTGCTTATTTAAGTACTTAGATCTAACTGATACAATTCGAATCCATTTTTTATACTTAGACGACGCGGTCAGCGAGCTAGTGATGTGCCGTTTGACACACGACTGTCGAGCGTACTTTACTGTGCCCTCCGCTCGCTGCATGTTCGAAACAGGGAGATAGGTTTCTGTTGTATTATTTATTCTGTGCCTTGAGGATACATTTTATCGATAAGATGAAAATAAAGATATTAAACAATGATGGTGAATTCAACTTTAGCAATCGGGTATTAGGTATTACTTAAGTTTAAATTTATGTCGAAAAATTAGCTCGAAAACTTTAGTGCAGGGAATGTCGAAAAATATAAATTCACCATATTTATATTTTTCGACAGTCCGTAGTTTTCTGTAAATATAATCTTGCAATTATGTTTAAATTACTTACATAAATAAAAAAAACAACAATCATTGTAGACTACAGTGACGCAGAATCTGGCTAATTTGTGATAAAGTTTCAATTAAAACAAGAAGGAGAATTGTCATTTTAAAAATATGATCTTTTAAATCAAAAACATACCAGTAAAACTGTTTTTTTATGAAGAGGAAGATTAAAATATTCCCAAAACCCGATTATTATAGTCGTGTGTTAAAATTGCCATGTCAAGATTTATCGTATTTTATGCAGTGCTATTTATAAATAATGTTATATAACAAAATAGAAGCACTAACCTTGTAAATAAGTGCAGCTCTCGACAATGGCTCTAAGCACGGAGTTGTCAACAAATTTGCAGCAATTCAGCCGCAAGTGTGTTAATTCAGCGCCGCTGTCTTTCAGGAAACTGAAATTTAAAAGTACATATATTTGTTATGAAATATTCAAAGAAAATAGTACCTACGTAAAGTGCTAACTGAATATATAAATTTTACTATACATTTTTATGCTAGTGGTGGCATAAGTTGGTAAATAAAAACTAGTGTAATGTAGGCTAATCTATATCCTATACCTAAACATTATTTAAAGCTGCATATATTAGGTCTTAGACAATAGCGTTAACTCAATGTAACCCATTCGTTTTATCACAAAACATGTTGAATTGTGAGATTCAATACTAATAAATATAAAGAACTAAGATATTGTCATTGTGATGCATAACCGAGTTGTTTAATTTATTAATACTCCCTGCTACAACACGTACTTAGTTTATTTTTCAAAAAGATTTTAATTTTGTTTGGACACAACTGAACGTTGTTCGAATGTCTCATACAAAATGTTGTAACAACAACTTAGTACAATTCACATTAAAAACCCACAATACTAGGAACGTAGGCATTGTTTTGTAATCTAGGAAGTAGGTATTATAGTACACGCAATCACCGCAATAGGGAAATGTACCTAGTAGCGTCATAAAATAAAATTGCTACCTATTGTAACAATCAATCCTGATAACAGGAAAAACTTCAGTCAAATACTATTCATTTCAAACATTTATAGTATCTACATTCCTTGCCCATACGTTAACCTTAATTTCATACATTTCATTTGCTATATCTATACTAATATTATAAAGCTGAAGAGTTTGTTTGTTTGTTTGAACGCGCTAATCTCTGGAACTACTGGTGCGAATTGAAAAAATATTTTTGTGTTGAATAGACCACTTATCGAAGAAGGCTTTAGGCTGCAACTAATATGAGCGAAGAAACAATTGAGAATGTGGAAATACGGGGAAAATTATTCAACTTGAGCTGCGAAAACGGTTTAAGTCGTAGGTAACCGCTATAATTTATAAAGCTCAAGAGGTTGTTTGCAAAAATAAATATGATGCCCAAAATAACAATTCCACGCGGACGAAGTCACGAGCACAGCTAGTGTAAGTATAAATACATAATAGGACGCTATATAATATGACATTCTAAAAGGAAAACCGATTGAAAAACTTGAGTTGTCATGTAAACAATCTATGTTTATTTTCATGACAAATTTAAATTGAATATTTTTTTTATCGTTATCATAAATGTTTTAAGGAGTTCTACAAAAAAACTTTCTGAATTAATGAAACACTCTAGACAGACAAAACCTGCAGCAATCCCGACGGTAATAACATACATACATACATACGTATGGGTGTAATATGTAGTGTCGTTCCGCTGCGACTGCTTCCCACTGTCTTCAAACAACAAACTTGAACATAACACTCCATATTTAGAGTTTCATCTGCAATGGATTTCCGCAAAGTAACGCCAACATCTTATACACAGGTATATTATGTACTTACTTGACTACATAACAAGGCTGTATCATCCGATGGCTGCCGCACCACGAGAGATCCAGCTTTTGAAGGAACTTGCAGCGCATCGACAACGTGACCAGAACCTATAAGAATAGAAAAATAATGAGCAATTAAATTACAAGATTTTTAAAAAACTATTTCCTTAATTAAGATTCTATTTCCTTAAATATTCGTATCATTATTGCAAAGATTAGGATTGCATTAGTTGTAATAGTTTCCAAGATATATGTAATTTGAAATTATCGTTTAAAGTCAAAACACTGTGTAAGAAATCAAGTTTAATGTTTCAGATAAAACAAAACAGCATCTATAAATTTAACAGCCTTTAAAGTTTTTATTTCAAATACAAAATCATTTATTTGCCAAAGAAATTTTGTCACAAAATGTTTCGAATCCTCTGACCTCGAGGTAGCCGTTAGGCTGTGTTACGAGGCCAGAGTCATCTACCAGTATGTTTCTAATTTAATTAAAATTACGTCTTATGAGCTAGGTTACACAAACAATGTTTTTATTTTATTTTATTATCTAACTACCCTCAATTTGTGTACAAATTCAAGTGGTATGACAACAAACAGTGTAGGCAAGCAATGTAGGCAGTCACTCACACACGCACAATCGTACAACTCGCTCGCACCATCGACTTCATAATCAACTGACGCATAATGTGAACACTAGTTTGATATTCATGTGTCAAAATAAATCTATGTATTATGTCAGCCACCAGTATCTTTCGAATACATATATGTAGATGCAGTTTTGTTTATTCGAAAATTGAGATTGCGATATTGCAGTGAGCGGATAATAAAACAAAAAATAAGTTATATGCCTGCCTACTTACAAGGTAAATAAAACGAAAACACCTGACCACATGTCTCCTACAATTCAATTTAACATGACAGCTCTTAAAATCTCCGCATACCCATAAATAAACACGTATTTAAAAATAATCCCGATTCTACACCAACAATACATCTCCAAGACTCCTAATTAGAAATAGCTATCTACTTATTTTATACAACGCCCGATCCGATAGCTGATCAGTTTTGAACCAATCAGCAGTCAAGTTTATTACGCGTAAGTATATAGTTTTCATATTTTTAACGCGTCATTTTAACACGCTATAGGATAAGCTAACGTGTAAACTACAATCCCCTTGATGTTAATCATTTATTGTAGTCTAAGAATTAGCACCCGTTTCTGGAAAAAAAACGATTGTAATTTAGATGGAACGGGGCCCCGATTTTATTTTCTATCCAGTAGATACATATCTTACTACAATAACATGCGATTTCGGTACGACGTTAACGTACGTCGTCGTATTTGACATATGTGTATCGGAATTTCTTGATATTTTAATGTAACATCTATGTGGTGATATACCGTTGAAATTTAATCTAGATTTTAAATTGAGGAAAACTACAATAAAGAGGCTTGTTTTATGTTTTAATTGTTGTTTTTGGACTGTTCTATCAAAAGCTACCGGATGGCCTTGCGTTACTTTCAAATACGTGCGAGTTTTTACGTTCTCTTCCATTATTTATTAGAATTCCGCGTTTTTGTGATATTTAGCATACTCATTATTATTATAAAAAAAACATATATACATTTTAAATAGTCATTGGCAATCCCTTTTCTGCATGTGTACAAGAGAATGGCTGATTCTAATCGCTAGAGTTTCTCAACCACCCGAAGGGCCCAAGACATTTATCAACTATGACAATCAGCTGGAAACTACGTAATAGTTCATGAAAACTAAACTACACTTAACACTGAACCAAACAGCTTCAGTTGATCAATTGACTGGGGCCGTTTTGTTAATTAGATATATGTATGCTAGTAAATCAACTAAACACAATTAACAACAATTTGATATTACTTGTTATAATCGGTTAGAACTTCCTTAACGAATTAACTCTGCGGGGGATTCACGACCCTCAGTCATGAGGAAATACGACTTAAGAGAGAGATAATTGGCTAATGTAAAAGAGCTACGAAAAAACAGATAAACAGACACAAATACTTTAGGTGTGTATCTTATAATGCTTCTCGATTGCGGTAGATTCGGTAGTAAAAAGAGTCAGAACCCTCAACACGTTTCAACACAAGATACGCATTTAGCTGTATTTTATCTTGTTTACGATCTAATTTTGTCTTGCTATGTACTCTGATGTGTAAGTCAATGAACTTCGATAATGGCGATACTTCGCGTGGGACTTAGTTAATGTACCTCTGTATTCTTTTCCTTCAAACGAATAAATCTTTATTTAGCCATAGTCGAATGTGAAGTCGGTGCTCGCGGCTTCGCTCGCATTAAGAAGTAAAACTTGCATCCCCTATTTCACCCCAATCCGTCCTGTGGTTTGGGCTGTGCGTTGATAGATCACTATATCAGTCAGTCAGTCAGTCAGTCACCTTTTAGTTTTATATATATAGATTTAGATAATGATTTTTGTACTTGCCTGTGACTGCACGCAGTGCCAGTAAGGGCGCAGATCGATGCTCCGGTACAATATGGCATCAGAGGCGAGCCGGTTGAAGTGGCGGTTTACTTGCGCGCAACGGCACAGGGATTGGATGTCCAAGTATCGCATTACACATAGGATGGTTTCGTCCTGGAACAAAACAACGGTGATGAGAAAAAAATGAATAGGGTGACCTAAATACATATATACTTAATTCATTACTTTTGTGGTTGTGGAACTCCCTGCCTGACTCTCTGTTCCCCACGCACTATAATCCAGGGATCTTCAAAGCGAGAGTGAATCGGTTCTTATCGGGTAAGCACGCTCCATCTTAGGCCATTTTTGCTTGCTATCAGGTAAACTATGGCCAAGAGCAAACCCGTTCAAATTAAAAAAAAAACTTTTGATCAACAATTTTTGAGGATTCGCCCGAATAAACATTTTTCCTTATATTTCGTCAGGGCGCGATATACTTTTTGTATGGAACAACTACCTTTTTTTTGCTACTCTGCTAAAAATTTTAGATCAATAATTATTTTAATTTAGTTGTATTAACCGGCTAACACTTACGTCAAAAATTACGTCAATAAATTAGCTCGACAAGTTTCGGAAATCTGAGGTTTCCATCATCAGGAGGACGAGTCAGCACGCGCGTCCCGGTTGGCCGCCTCGTCCAGACTCAACTCAGGTTAATACAACTAAATTAAATCATGCCTTACGGGAACTATAATACAATAATTATTTTATTGTCTGTCCTGTCCTGATATCAACTCAACAAACACAATATGATAGCTTGTTTAGGTTTATCATCTGATTTAAGACTGGTTCATATCTCATGTAATTGCTCACTTTTATTCAAAAAAATCTCTCGCTGTTAGATAGACCGGTATAGTTTTAATGGTATTGACTTTAGCATTGCCGGTTAGGTCAATTCAAAAATATGTCGCCTAAATATGACATCAAATTGTTTGTGCGGTCACCTTCAATATGCATGAACAATTGTACATAGTATACATCTACAGTCAGTTCGTAGAACTAACTAATAATAATTTTCTTGTATCAGGGCACCCAAAAGCGGGTAAAGGCCTCTTCCTTGCTGGCCTAGGCATTGCGGTCTTGGGCTAGTATGGTCCACGTGACTCCAGCCACCTCCACGATGTCGTCCCTCCACCTCTTCTTCTGTTGGCCGCGCGTGCGCGTGGTGTCCCATTTATAATTTAATTAACATGACAGAAAAAACAAACTTTGAACAACGAGAACGGACTACATATTGTCAAAGTTCTGGACTAATAGGTAAACCACGTTTTGTAACAAGACCCAGATGGCTTAACTAATGACTTCATGTGATTTCAACGTAAGTTTCCAGTTGCATCGTAGGAAAACTACCGCATACGTTGGACGTAGAAAAACCTTCTATACACAAAACAAACCTATTACGAAAACAAAAAACTTGATTGACATCATTCATACATTCCGAGACAATACATTTTATAAACATACGAGTAATTTAATGTCTAGTACGTTTTTATAATTTTATGAATTCAAATAAAATGCTTTCTTGGCAAAATTTTAAAAATCAAATATTACAACTGTACCTACTTGTTTATCCAATTACATATGCTTTTCGGTCTTTAAATAACTATTTGGCATATTTTTATGTAAGATCGGCTCACACTTGTGAACTTGCTTTGCAAACTACGATGTAGCTCGCTTGTCTAAAAGAATCCATTTCATATGTACATTATGTATGTTTTTTTAAACTGGAACGCGTTTGCCCTTGGCCATAGTTTACCTGATGGTAAGCAAATGCTATGGCCTGAGATGGAGCGATAAGTACCGATTCACTCTCGCTTTGAAGATCGCTGGATTATAGTGCGTGGGGAACAGGGAGTCTGTATATACCTATGCTAATATGTATGCATGTAAATCTATTCTTAGCGCTTTACGTAAGATATTGCAATAAATTATGTCGGCTGCACGGCGACAGGCGCTACAGAACCTGACCTAGACCAAACAATGAGTCAGGCGATAAGAACCGATTACCTATGTACCTATACGTTGTACATGTACATACATATACCAACACTAGCTGTGCCAGCGACTCGTCCGCGTGGAATAGTTATTTTGGGCATTATATTTATATTTGCAAACAACTTCTTCAGCTTTATAAATTATAGCTGTTACCTACGACTTGAACCGTTTTCGTAGCACACGCAACGGAAGCCCTCAAAGATGAATATTTTTTCCCGTTTTTTTCACATTTTCCTATGTTTCTTCGCTCCTATTAGTTGCAGCGTGATGTTATATAGCCTAAAGCCTTCCTCGATAAATGGTCTATTCAACACAAAAATAATTTTTCAATTCGCACCAGTAGTTCCTGAGATAAGCGCGTTCAAACAAACTCTTCAGCTTTATAATATTAGTACAGATATGTAGGTATAGGACGAGTTGCAAAATTAAGCGGAATTGAGATTACAGAGTACCTTTTGCAACTGTTCTTATACTAGTAACTTAAGAGTACTTGCAAGAATACGTTACATGAGAATACAACCCACCCAAAAATAATACTTCTTGTAGTA
This sequence comes from Macaria notata, assembly GCA_927399415.1. Classification (NCBI taxonomy): domain Eukaryota; kingdom Metazoa; phylum Arthropoda; class Insecta; order Lepidoptera; family Geometridae; genus Macaria; species Macaria notata. The sequence continues at coordinate 4,512,146 of OV656737.1, forward strand.
GTTACAAGTCAACATCTACACTAAACTCTGGAATTCTGAATCTACTTACATATTATACTGGTAATGTGAGTGACTATACACAAGTTGTAATTTTAATAGTAAACAAAGGCTACGATTCCGAAGATGGGACATATTTTACTATAAAATAGTCTTGAATTTGCTGTAACAGCATAACATTAAACGCAATTTAGGTGAAAAGATAATATATATATACATATATATATAAAAAAAAGGAGATGGGACGATGTTTTTACTCACAAATATGGACAGGAGTGGAGGCGGATGGCGAAGGACAGAAAGCTATGGTCGCAACTGGGGGAGGCCTACGCCAAAGAGGCGACGTCTACTTAAATTAAGCTGTAACACAGGGACCTAAAACAATGTTTGACATTAATATTTATTTTATTTGACATTAAGCATAAGCATACCTACAAAAACATTAACATTTTTATTTTCATTTGACATAAAATTTATATAAGAGTAGTTATGGACATTGTAATGAAATTTTTATCGAAAGTGGATGAATAAATGGCTATTTTATTTTATTTTATTTTATATATATAAAACTCAAAGGTGACTGACTGATCAACGCACAGCTCAAACCACTGGACGGATCGAGCTGAAATTTGGAATGAAGGTAGATGTTATGACGTAGGCATCCGCTAAGAAAGGATTTTTGGATATGCCACTTTTAAAGGGGTGAAATAGAGGATGCAAGTTTTACTTCTTAATGCGAGCGAAGCCGCGAGCACCCACTAGAGAATAATAATCTCACTATATAATAGTATGTACTGGATAAATATTTTTCCGGTGATGATAAGTAGTAAGTGTCATTTATTGCATTATCTTGACTTGGTCATGGAAGTTTTTGCACGTTTGTTTAATGTGTGGTTAAGGAACTAACGGCAAATTTTGGATCCTACTTTGAGAGTCAGTTCTATTCTACTAAACGCATGCTCAGCCTCCGACCACAGAGTCACTAATGCTAGGTTCGCTTCAGCATCTTGGAGGTAAGTTAAGTTAAGATAACCATGTTGTTAAATGTAATGCAATCTAAAATAGGCTTACATACACCTTAATTATTAAGTTACTTTCATATATCAATAGTGTCTAATAGTATAAATACGAAAATTTTATTTACAATTATATAAATTATTTTATGAGTATACCTACTTAAAGAATACACCATATGATTGCAATGTATGTAGGTCATCATCATAAATTTAAGGGCCGGGCCCTTGTCTGTGGAGTATGCGCCATCCTTTCCGGTCTTCTGCCAATTCCTTGACCTCCTTATACGACATGACACCCGCCTTTTCTTTTATTTGGTCCATGTATGATCTTCTCGGCCTTCCTCTTCCTCTTCGGGCTTCCAATTTTCCTTCCATGATGTTTCTTATAAATTCGTGATGTCGTATAAGGTGGCCAACCATCTTCCCTCTTCTGTTTTCAATAGTTGCCAGTATTGTACGGTGTTCTTGGACCATGCTCAGCACTTCTTCATTGGTCTTTCTTTCTGTCCAACTAATTTTCTCCATCCGCCGCCAGCACCACATTTCAAAAGCTTCTATTCGTTCTCTATCTCTTTGAGTCATGGTCCAAGTTTCGCTTCCATAAAGAGCAATACTCCATATGTAAGATTTTATGAGCTGTTTTCTTACGTGTTTTGCAATTTTGGATTTTAGTAAATGTTTCTTCCGGTTGAATGCTGTTTTTGCTATGGATATTCGGGTTATTATGTCTTGAGTGCATCTTGAGTCTTCTGTTATTACGCTTCCTAAATATTTTAATGAATGTACTTGTTCTATTGGGTTATTGTGCAGTTTAATGGGATTTCTATTGTAAATTTGGTTTCTGGTGATTGTCATAGTTTTGGTCTTGTTTGAGTTAATTTTGAGGCCTATTTCTTGAAAAGCTTCGTCCATTTGTTTGATTAGTTTTTCCAGTTCATTTCTATTGTCGGCTAAAGCTGCAATGTCATCTGCGTAACGTATAAAGAAAATCCGCTCTCCATTCACTTTAATTCCACCGTTTTCTGATTCTATGATTTTACTAATTGCATTTTCAATAAATATGTTGAAAATAGTTGGTGAAAGTGGGCATCCTTGTCTTACTCCTTGTCGTATTTTTGCTGTTGTGGTTTCAGTTCCTATGTCTATTGTGGTTTGCTGATTTTTATAAAGGTTGTATATTATTCTTCTGTCTCTATAGTCTACTCCAATGTTTTTTAAAATCGTAAGCATCTTTTTCCAATTTACTTTGTCAAAAGCTTTTTCCAGGTCAATGAATGCAATATGTGTATCTATACCCAGATCTATTCGCTTGTTAGTGATGAGTCTTAGAGCCAGTATTGCTTCTCGTGTTCCTTTTCCTCGTCTAAATCCATATTGGTCTTTGGTAATATTTTCTTCGGCAATGGGTCTTAGTCTATTGTGAATAATTTGTATGAGTATTTTTGAAGCATGTGATATGAGACTTAGTGTTCTGTGTTCTTCGCATTTGTGGGTGTTAAGTTTTTTGGGTAGAAGTACTGTTTTAGTGGTATTTAGGTACTACTAGGATTTTATAATATACACTTGTAATTGTACATTAGAATAAGAATTTATGCAAATAAAGATAATTTGAAAACTAAAAAGAACTAAAACTGATCAAAGCAAAAACAATCATTATAATTTACCTAATCAACTGGTTAGGTACGGAGATATCGCCACAATTCGATGAAACAACAAGAGAATACCAGATCTATGTTAATTGAAAGTCAGATACAGGCACTTCGATACCGGCTTCTTAACCTCGAACTTGAGTGGCAAGGTGAAACTCTCGTCAATATTTTGATTGCAATTACCTACTGCTATTTGCATACAATTATACTTACTTATTTATATGTATTGTGATAGTAATTATGTATAAGACAATGAATTTATATATTAATAAAATGACAAAGATTTTCCTTTAAAGGATCGTTTGGTTCTTTGTGCACAATTCTAATCTACAATTCGTAGGTAATTTCAATCACTGATCGAAAAGTTGAGTAGTGCACGTTTAGAAATTTGGAAGGTGAATGTCGAATAAAACAACAGTATTTTCGACCGAAAAATTCTATGTGACTACACCATTACTGCATTATTCGATTATGACATGTGATTGAGTCACAATATTTACTTTGAGTTTGTTTGAACGGCAAATGCTTTTTAGAGATAAGTTTTCGCCATCTGAATCGTGAAGCTATTTCATAAACTACGATACGACTTTGTCAACTCAACCAAACTGACTGAGCAATTTTTGTCTGAGTACACACAAATACATACCGGCAAATTTTCAAAGTCTCCAAGCGCGGGTCCTGTGTCAATTTGTTTTATGGCCACGTTGATCTGAGGCGCTATCGACTCGTGAAGATTCGATGCTATCACTCGATTTAGCAGCTGACCTGAAATAAAGAGCATTCTTACATTAGCCTGCAACATTGAATCTATGATAAGTTATGGGTACAAGGTCAAGGTTAAACTTTTTTCTATTTATTCGTGTAAAATGATGGGGTAATGGATATTGATTGAGAAATGATTACTTGTAACCAACGCAATCTTCATTATCACAAATTGGTTACATTTTAAGACAAAAATATAGGTCAGTCGGCAGAATGCCTTCAGTGCCACGGGTCACGGGCCGCACGCCGATTCCCCGAGGAGCGTTTAGCCTTCATTTATTCGTCGTTTTTAGGTTTCAAATAATTATAATAATACGATACAGATGATATATACTGTCCATTCCACATAGAAAACAATAAGTAGGTAACCATTATTTAATTCGGTAAACTCTTAACCTACCTATAGATCTTACCTAGTGACCTTTTCATCCTTTTTACTTTTAAACCAAGTATCTATACAGGATTTTACTTGACAAGCCTCGAAAATCCTATTTAAGAGGTCTTTACCTATGAAATTGCCGATTTGTATGACGAAATTGAGAAAAATGATATTTCCATACAAACATTTTTAATGTTTGTATGGAAATGTCTGAACAGATTTAGATGCAATTGATAAATATACTTAGTTAGATGGAAAAAAAGCTATGCACTGCGTATATCAATTTCTCAAAAACAGAGTATATAATAAAAATATACCTTTAAAGTAGTGAAACCGACGACACATTGAAAGAGGTGTTTTCAATGACTTCCCTATAAGTAATATTATGCACTAGTAATTCAACAATTGATACAATAAAAAATGTATTTGAAAAAATATAGCTGTACGTACAAGTTACAAACAGATTAAAATGTAAGAAAAAAACGGCAATTTCATAGGTAGACCTATTATATGTAACTTAAAGTTTGTTTTATAAAAGTAACTTTGCTAGCTTACGTAAACTTACGTCAACAATACTTCGCAGATTTCGCAATTCACTTTAATAATACATACAACTAACTTCGCGATCTTTTGCGTAATTAACAAAGTTAACAATAGCAACTTTTGAAGATGAATCTTTTACGTAACACAATTGAAAACTGTTTGATATAAAATATTTTCTTATGAAATTAACATAAATTTGTAATTATGTAAGCACTTGTTTTGAGTTTGGTCGTTACTATTTGTTAAAAAAAAATATTTGTTAAATTAAAACAGTAAATTTATAGCACAAAATCATCGCTAACTATTCATAGCATATAAAAACACATCATATAATAGGTAAAGATAAAATATTCTTTATTTCCGTTAGTACATTTGTTTACATTGTAGTACTTAATGTCAACAAAACAACTCGCATATCTATACTAATATTATAAAGCTGAAGGTGCGAATTGAAAAAATATTTTTGTGTTGGACACACCATTTATCAAGGAAGGCTATGTAACATCACGCTGCAACTAATATGAGCGAAGAAACAATGAAAAATGTGGAAAAAACGGGGAGAATTATTCATCTTTGCTTACGTTGCGGGTGCTGCGAAAACGGTTAAATATATCAAAAAAATATGTACTTATGTAAGAATTATTTCTATTGAAATGATTTAACAAAATGTCTGCAACAGTATACGAGTATGTATGTATGTCTATCTTTTAAGATTAACTCACTAGAACGGTTTTTATAGTAATAACTATTCCTTGCGGACGAAGTCGCTGGCATAGCTAGTTAAATATATTTTTTAAATCAGTTATCTTCGGATATATCTTACCTTTTTCAACAACAGGTTGAGTTGTTCTGTAGAAAAGAGATGAGTATGCAAAGTTATTCTTCATTTTTCCCATGTTAGATGGTTGTTTGCCTTTTAGCAGGACAGCATCGAGTTCAGTGTAATATGGCAGAAGTTTGTGGTTGAATTCCAATCGTAAGACCCTGAAAATAAATGCAGAATGACAGTCAACTAGCTAGGCACCCCATGGTGTTACCCAAATTAGACTAGGGACAAAAAAGAGTAGCATATGTGCTAATCCAGAGTCAAATCTACATATCTGCAACTAAAATTTCATTAAATTCTACCAATCCAATGAGGGGTGTACGAGGAGCAAACCCAACACATAGTTTTGTCTTTCCAAACTTACTTATTGTGACACTGTACCGTAAACTACACTAGTATGTGTATCATTGACTATGTCTACGGCTTTTAAGCTAATAAATCAATCAATTCTTTATTGACAAAATATACATAAGACACAAAAAGTTTCAAAGTCACTAGCTTCCAAACTAGAAAATTATCTGTGTCTCGGAAACCAGCTCCTTCTCTATTAGGGATCACAGAATATCAATAAGACAGAGATAAGACTTAAAATATAAATGAATTGTTATGTAAATATAGAATCCTAAAAAATTGCATCCATCATCTTTAAGGATCACATAATATATGTTTTCTCTATACCAAAGATGGAGTCACAGTCGGAGTAACAGATCATGGTTTGTACTCCGACTGTGTTGTGACAGTAGAACAATCAGATCAGAAACTAAAGTTCTGTGTTAAGGGTAGAAAACTCACCTGGTTGGTATGTTAAGTTCACGAATAGGTGGACTGAAGATCCTCGGTGTATCACCCACATACTCTGGCTCCCCTTCCCACAACAGCATCCAAGATGTCGGTCCCTTAGCCCAGATCCTCACCAGGGCTCCGGGGTTGTATGTCTCAAACACGGACACCTCTAGTGGGTATACTGCTTTCTCAAACGACACTTCTGTCAAAGGGGAGATTGTATGCGATCATTGTGGTTTGAAATTGAGAAGCATCGTATTAATTTACACTAATATGGGTTATGAATAACAAGAATATGCCACTATTACCAGATTAATATAAATGTATTGACGTTATTATTAATTTTATACCTAAATAAATGTGACACACTTAGAAATAAAAACCCGGTCACCAACTTGTTCTAAAGACGCTTGACTACAACTTGCCTGATGGTAAGCAACGTTATAGTCTACGATCTAGCGCGCTTGCCTAGAAGAAACCGGTTTACTCTCGACTTGAAGACCAACCAATTGTAGTTCAAGGGGAATAGAGATTCGGGCAAAGAGTTCCACAGTAGGCAGATGAAAGTCGAAGCAAAGCGCTTTGGAACCTCAACTGTATAACGGTGCCTCCTTGCCGAACCCCTACTCATATGTTGGTGAAATGGGGCTGCAGGAATTAAATTATGCAATTATACATAATGACTTGTGTGGATGTCTTTTCAAGGTACAATTACAATCAAATGCCTCACTGTTTAGTGTGTGAATAAAGACAGAACAAGTCTAAAAGACAGTAATATGGAATGTTTGTGAGATCCATTTACATTCACAGATTGCATGAAGAAATACAGACCAGAATACAAAATAAATGCAATATACTGATCATATTTACTTACTTAAAAACATTAACAATACAATTGAATAGGTAAGTGAAGTTTTTGCATAGGTAACTATTATTTTAATGTTTAATAACCAGATAAGATCTGATATATGAAGTTAAAAATAAAAGGGGCTGTCAGCAAATTAATGAGATACCTACACCTATATATTTATGTTGGCATTACTTAATGGATTTTACATTTAAAGTAAGTAAGTAATATTTACGATACAATATTTTTGATAAATAATATAAAAAGTTTGGTGAAATAAAGGTAACTTTGACCTTTTATCTAGTAAATAAATACATCTGTAGACCAAGAGTATTTTGCATCGGCATCAACATTTATTTCTGAGAATAAAAGTTAATTTGGGATAATTGATAGCTAAAACAACATTAACACAAAGGTATGATAACTTTATTGAGCAAAAACTTAGATTCTATGGTTAGAAGTCTTTGCTTTTTTTTACTGAGACAATTTTTAATTAGTAACACTTCATTGTCAGATATCTTGCTCACCACTTATCTATCTACCTAGTTAATGATAGGATATGATGTAAAATAAATTTGAAAAAAATTAATGAGTTCAAGTAATATAATAAACAGAATGAGCATACCTACAAAATCCTGGCTAGTAATGTCACTGCTATTCTGAGGCATGTAGTCTTCTTGACCTGAAGGAGCATCATCCCACCATCTCCCATAAGTTCTCTGAATCAAATTGACAAAATTTAAGTACTTCCCTACTTATTATAAAATCACTACCCATAAAATGAGTCAGTTTAATTTTTAGGTAACTAATCAGAGCAATGTGTTGATGAGTAAACAAAGAGGTTCACATCAAAGGTAGGCATAGTAGAAGTTGAAAAATAATGTATTTATTTACCATTACAAATGCTTGTGGATAGTCTCCATAGTCAGGGAAGTTTGACGGCGGTCCTCGAAGATTGAAAGCAGTGTAAGAAATACTGATTTCACTACCGTACTGCGAACTAAAATCCTCAACTTTCTGCACGAACTGCTCGATTATCTGATCTTCTTTATCTTCCTCAACATCGCCATCGTCTTTGAACCAGAATAAGGAAGATATAACATCCGACGCACTTTGCATTTTCAGCTTTGATTCTTTCAGGACGATGGATAAAAACGCGCAATGATATCGAACATGAACGATCAAAACACAATCACTAAATGCGAAAATAAAAATATTTTTATTTTGAATTCGTTTTGTTGTCTGGCTTCTTCCTGATCTGACAGTGATAGCATGTATAAGATGGCAGATGACAGCATTGTGTAAATCATGGAACTATTATGTAAAGAATTTTCACTGCTGCTCCAATTACGAGCAGAGCGAGGCGCATGTATGACAGGCTGTTGTCTTTTTCTAACTAGGGTGACAATACATTACTTATATGATTAGGATATTTCAATTCATCTTCTTACCAGATCTGGAGCAGTCTCTTTTGGGGTCCTATTTTACCTGCATCTTGCCAGTCATTATGATCTCTAGCTCTATTGACGAGTTAAGTAACAAATACCAACAAACTTACTTACAAAAGGCACTTAAGTTTGTAACTTGTTATAGTATCGATTCGGTTCATTGACAGGGAGGCAATGTTATCAAAATCATAAACATTTTTCAGTAATTACAATATTTATTTACAAGATCACATTTAAATTGCATATAGTTGCCTACACCCTATATTTTTCTTTACTTTATCATTTTCCTTGTGTTTCATGTCCTAACCTAAACGAGTGACGGTTTAAACTATGTACAACAATAATTATATTGCTGTACCTACAGTACCTTTGCCTATAATTTAGTACTTGCAGTTAAAAATCTAAGTTGTAACCATGAATAAGTAATATCTAAATAACTAAAAAAACAATAATAATATCGCTGGCTGGACCAATAGTAACCAATATAAAAGAGAAATTCTGTTGTCCTTTAATCAATTGAATATCTTCATAATCTTGTAACGCTTATCACAAGATTTTAGAGACAAACTTAGAATACAAAATATACGAACGTGTACACAGATTTCAGTTTATTCCTATTGTGACGTAGAACCTATTTGAATGAACATTGGTATAGGGACTCTTTTGTTTTGTTTGTGTGAATAGGTTAGTTTGTTTTTTTATGTAGAATTTTTGGCGGAAATTCAAGTGGTGAGAAATAAATTTTCGAGCGAGGTTGTGCTAAATTACAACGGTGTTTCTTTCCTATCCCTGAACCCACTTTCGTAACACTATGAAAATCCTTAAGTTTCTCAATAACTACAAAATATGGAAATTCGAAAAAAAAAAGGTTGACCTAATACAAAAATCCATGTCCTAAACCAAATGTATGCAGAAGTAAAAATCACGAATTTCCATTATTATTACAAAAAAAATGTTATTTTATTTGTACTAAACAAAATGAAAATAATTTATATAAACGAATTATGTAGGTATTAGTAATACACGGGTCTGCAAATGTAGATTTATAGGAATCTTCTAGGTCGCAGCATCAGGCAGGCTTTAATCAACCGGAAACCTATTTCACTTTAATTAAAAGTCGACCTTAAAAAGTAACGCGTCATAAAACTCGCGATACCCGGTCCTCCAATATAAAACAAACGGTAATACAATACTCAGGAATCATAATTTATTTGTTCTATGTGTGAAACCATTGTTTAAGAACATAAAACTTGGCTACTTATTTTAATATCAGCACTACCTACCTACTAATAGGTACTAATCAATTACTAAATTTTTCTTACCACGGCAGGAATTGGGATAGCGTGTTTTTTAACAAACGGAGAGAATTTTGGAGTATAAAAGATGTAGACTGCAAACTTTGAAAATTTTGTTAGGTCGTGTTATATATTAGTTCTTTTGCCATTTGATTTTGATGTACCTATTAATTTTAAGTAAAACTGAAAAAAATAGTTACATGTTATATGTTAAATTAGTTACAAACAAATGTTTTTTTCCCGTCACCTTATGTTATATAATGTCATCCTAATTTTATGTTACTAGTGTGAAAAATAATATAATATTAATTTGTTACTTATTCTATTTTATGTTAATTTCGCAATTTAATTCAGATTTCCTTGTGTCGAGTAAGTTTTATAATAAATGAAATTATTTAATACTATATATTTTAAAACCTAAGTTGACAATGACATTTTTCACAGATTATTTTTTAAACTGGCTAGCAGTTGAATCAAGACAACAGCCTGCTCTATATGTCTCTCATTTTTGACCGATTTCACCCCCAATTTAACATTTATAGAAAATAAACTTTAAGAGTCAAACCTTAAGGTTTCTATGCCATTTTCTATTCTAAGTATAAAAATAAACTTTAAGGTTTCTATTCGTATAAAACCTAGAGCACAAAACAAAAGAGAGATCAATCCTGAGAGAAAGAGAGGGATGAAATGAAATGCCTTGGTGAAAATAAATTATTAAAAAAAATTGGCACTCCACTAATCTAGCTGTCACTGTCATGCAAATAATTTCAACGTCACTGTCTGTGTGTGTTTTTATAAATGCCAAAATGGCAGCGGGACCGATAGCCGAAAGAAATCAAGGTATTATCATTAATTTTGTGTTATTTGCTTATAAATTCGATTGTAAATGCTCCGGTAATAAGCCAGCATTAGATTAGTTACGGCTATTGAGATTAGATGGCCGAAAATTGATAACTTTGTTGATATACATAATTTGAGGTTAGGGACGCTACCCTATCTGCCAAATCACTATTATTTTGCTTTTCTTTTATGACTGTTTACATTTTCAGATGCGACAATTTACGTTGGTGGTCTCGACGATCGTGTATCCGAGAGTTTACTATGGGAGCTGTTTGTGCAAGCTGGACCCGTCGGTAAGTTCCCTACAGTCATAGGGTTAGCCTGACCCAATAACTTAGATCTCTGTAACTCTCAGTAGCTTGACTTAGCGTTAAAATTATATTTATTTGTTGTCTAATAAACTCGGTATGAAAGACGTACTTATTACTTTGATTAAACAATATGATACCTAATTTAGTTGTAATAATATAATACCTACATACCTTAATTAGATACTTACCTTGGTATTTATTAATGTCTGATTGCAGTGAATGTTCACATGCCAAAGGACCGCGTCACTCAGACACATCAAGGCTATGGATTTGTTGAGTTCATGGGTGAAGAAGATGCAGACTATGCTATCAAGGTAAGAATGTTTGTTCAACAACTTATACTTATGGGTCAATCAATTATATTTCCCACACTGTGAAGAATTTATATATTTTTTTTTCCCAAGTGTTTCTTAGTTTTATAACTTCAACCAATTTATGCTTAAAAGAACACACTAAATAAGATGAAGAAGTTTGTAGTTCCTGAAATGTATGCTTAAAATAATAAATAAATAATACACTCTTCGAAGCATAATGTAATGTCTTTTAATTAAATGGTTGAAATTAATATGATGCGAAAGAACTTCATAGACACTTTCTATAAAACTCATTCTAATAGGGAATGTGCATGGAAATGAAAATAGATTTTTGTAAATAAACTATAAAAATATACCAAAATTCTAAACGAGCTGTGCAAACCACATTTATATCCACTGAAAAATAAAGAAGGTAGGTATGACCAAATGAAGATTTCATTCCATCTCTTTTTTTCAAACAGAATTTTCTATGTATTTTGTATGGCGTTAGTGCCATGTGACGTCACATGACATGTCGGTTCTCTCTGTCTAATTGTAAACTAAAAATGTGTATAACTGCCTTATTGTTAAAGCTAATTGAAAAATAATTTCACTATACTAATTGTCTATTCAAAAGCTTTCATAATAAAAAAGTTGTGCATATTCCCTATTGTGTTATTTTTTTTGCAAATTCCAGGTGATGAACATGATAAAACTCTATGGGAAACCGGTCAGAGTCAACAAAGCATCAGCACATCAGAAGAACTTGGATGTCGGTGCCAATATATTCATTGGAAACTTAGATCCGGAAGTAGATGAGAAACTGTTGTATGACACATTCTCTGCATTTGGTGTTATATTACAAACTCCTAAGGTAAGAATTCTTGGCCCCGTTTCTCAGCGTGAAAAGTTATCGAATGATAAGTTTTCACTGACGAATACTAGCTTCGTTCGTTCGTTAGCGGAATGATTTTGTGTTCAAATAATATGAAACTAGCAACTTCTTAGTATTTGTTAGATGTTTGACAACAGTCCGTCCTTGTTTAGTCCATATGAAAGAGAGAGACGTAAGCTTATATTTTAAAATTTTGTGTCAAAAAACTAGAATGTTTCCCGATATCACCATGAAATGCGTATCTGAGTCTCCGCGGAAAACCATAGAGAAAATTATAGACTACAGACTAAAATCGTATTATGCAATAAGCCCCACAGAATAGTTTGAAACGAACATTTTACAGAGATCATATTTCAATAAAATCAATTATCACGCGATAATGACGCCTCAATTTGACATATTTTTTTTGAGATGGATTTTATCTGAGAGAGACAGTGCGATGTGCCGTCTCTTTTTTTTGCATAATAACTTTTTGAAAAAGAACCTCCATATAAAGACTCACCTCATTAGAGATCATTCTGGCAGGGTTTGGCGTTGCCTAATATGTAGATAACCGTTGATGATTTACTTGTCTACTCTCAGTTCAGATTTTAAACATCTTTATAAAAAATACAATTGGTTTACTATGCTAGTGTACGAGTACCTACATCTAAAAAACCCAGCAGAGCACGCCATAGCTATTACTTACATGTTGTTTTGGAGTATTCAACTGTAATGAAACACTTTCGGCAATCTACATGTAAACAAATAAAATTAACTTATGGAATTGAATGTAGAAAATCATCATCTAATAATTCTATACAAGCCTTAGCTTATACATTTTATTTAATAGTAGGTACCTACATTTGAAAAGAAATAACCGGGATACATAGCGCTATTAGGGATAATAAAGCAAGTAGGCATTGCGCGCCATGCGCTTGTTGGTATCTTATCTTGGGTCTGAAAGTAGCAAAGAGTTAATAATAGCTAAAAGTTTTATAATTAAGCTACGTATCTTTTTTATAATAACTGTAAAAAGCAAGGTCCCAACCAAGCGTAAACTGCCTTGTAACTTTGTGCTTGTAATAGTGATATACATAGGTATAAAAACATTTATTATGTAACTCAACAGAAGAATATCTTTGGAGATCAACTTCTAAGATAATAATATGATACAGATGAAACCAACCCAATAGTTAGAATGAGAAAGTCATTATAGACTAAGAAAGCAGTTATAAGGAACTAAGAACATGTTGCGCTTGAGTCCCAAATAGCATGATGTTTGGACTTAGTAAGGTGTAAAATTGTTCAACTTTTCATCATCTTGAGCAACAGCAGTTGTGTTGATTGTGTTGGTATCTATATGATCAAACCACATGGGTAAAACTGTAAATGACTTATGAAGAAGTTTATATTATTACAATTCAATCGTTTTTGTTACTAATAATGCTGTTCTTTTTCTTTAAACGTGCTAGTGGAATCTTTCCGCCAGCTATGAAGCTGGTGAAAAGTTTATCACTATTAGATGTCAAAAACAACCGTTGCCTAGCAACTATTCGTAAAATTTTACGTACCTCAGGCTGAGAAACGCATGAAAAGAATTCGAAAGAAAAGTTTTGTTCAAAAATTTAAAAATGTTCCTGTAAAATAATGGTTGCCAGGCAACGTCGCTGTTAATTGGTAAGATTTTGAATGATAACTTTTCATCCGAGCCTCTGAGAAACGCAAAATGACGTCATCATCGAAAAACTTTTCACTATGGATCGTTATCGGAACTGAGAAACAGGGCCCTTACATATTAACATGTCTGAAAACCAATGAATATCTATTCATTGGATAAAATTTAAGAAATCATAATCTTATGATTCCTTAAATTTTATCCAATTCTGTTATAGTAAACTACTTAAACTGGTACAGGTTGTATTTTGAATTTAAAAAGTTGGATATTAAACAGCCCCATCACAAACTTTACTTTCTTTTTATATTATTAGGTCTAATCAAAATCACTGAATCAAGATCTTTGGAATAAAAATGTCTACTTAGACTCTCCAACAAAAAACAGCGATTACATTATTTCTAGTGACTTTCTTTCTTAGTTGTACCTGAGCATACACAATTTAACTTTAATCTACTCTCTCTACTTGAGTCATCCTCATGACTGTGGGTTGTGACCCCCCCACAGAGTTAATTCATTATTTGAGGAGTTCTCTTGGGCACTTGAGAGATATTGTTACGAATGCCTGGTGGAAAAAACCATCCTTCCACACATTTCATTTAAATTTATATTAAATAGTAGCTGTGCTCGCGACTTCGTCTGTGTGGAAAATTTATTTTTGCAAACAACATCTTCAGCTTATAGAATACTTGACTTGAACCGTTTTCGCAGCACACGCAACGGAAGCCTTCAAAAATGAATAATTTTCCCCGGTTTTTCCAGATTTTCCATTGTTTCTTTGCTCCTATTAGCTGCAACGTGATGTTATATAGCCTAAAGCCTTCCTCAATGATTGGTCTATACAACACAAAAAGAACTTTTCAATTCGCACCAGTAGTTCCTGAGATTAGCATGTTCAAACAAACAAACTCTTCAGCTTTATAATATTAGTATAGATAACTATACTAATATTATAAAGCTGAAGAGTTTGTTTGTTGTATGTATGGTATTTTCATATAAATGTACTATAGCACTCATTCATTTATTATTTACAGGTTATGAGAGACCCAGAGACTGGCAATTCTAAAGCGTTTGCTTTCATAAATTTTGCTTCCTTCGAGGCGTCTGATGCAGCGATAGAGGCTATGAATAATCAGTACCTCTGCAATAGGCCTATATCTGTATCATATGCCTTCAAGAAGGATGTGAAGGGAGAGAGACACGGATCTGCTGCGGAAAGGTACATTATATTATCTATATTTCTTTAAATTATATAAGTATGTGCTAAGTACCTTTTTATTTTAGTTAAACAAGACAGTAGAATTGTAGTTAAACAAGACAGTAGAATTTTAGTTAAACATCACTTATTGGTGAGTATTTACTTGGTTTGTGGCTTTTAACAACATGACTTAACAAATAAATAAATAATAAATAAATAACCGTTTATTATGCTAAATATACATTGTATGTAAGTACGTAAAAATACAATGAATCTGAATGGAAAAATACATAAACTTACTTTAGGTAATACGTCTTCGGATGACTGCGCAGCACATTAAGTCTGTGGAGACCTGTGTTGTGCTGCGACAGAAATCTTTGAGACATTCTATCATGAAATTCACAAAAGTAACACACTATAAGATTATAAACTTTGTTTTTGGAGAATAATTATTACATACCAAAGATAAAGGTTGCGTACAAAACATTTTTATTTAATTTTTCATAATGACTTATGACACTGCTTAAGCAAAATGATCATTTTTATGTAATAAAACAAAATCCCACGTTAAAGATAAAGCTGATAAAGTATGATACTTGCCCTTGTCTATATTAATATGATGTGAACGAAACCACACAAAGTACTTGTTAAGTGTGAAAAAAAACAACAATAACTTGTATCACCTTTGTATTCTACCTGTTTCTCAACTCTTTTATATTTTAGTGTCTTGTGTGTTAAAAAAAAATCTTTTAGAAGACTTGATAATCTCCTTTCTTTGGAAGTTGGTTAATAAGTAAATGCTTTCTTTCTTTTCTTTCAAGACCAAAATTAATCAAGCAACTTTTACATCCACAGGTTACTAGCAGCCCAGAACCCGCTGTCGCACGCAGACCGGCCTCACCAGCTGTTTGCGGACGCGCCTCCCACTCTGCTGGGGCCGGTGTTGATGCCGCCGCCGCCCCCCACTCCCACACCAATGCCTCCCTCTCCTCTCGGTGTGAGGCCTCCGCCGCCGCTGCCGATGACTGCGCCGCCGCCACCGCCCTCGGCCATGCCACCGCCTGGGCCGCCACCGCCACCAGGTAAATGTTCTTTTGTTTTTACAAGGAATGGATTTGCTTTTGATCGTATTTTTTTTTACGTGAGATAAGTAGGTTTACGTTTGACTACAGCCTGCCTGATGTTAAGCATTGCTGCAGTCTAGGGTGTAGCACGTTTACCTAGAAGATACCTATTAACTCTAGATTTGAAAACCCCTGGATTGTAGTCGCCTGATGGTAAGCAATCATTACGGTCTAGGATGGAACGTGCTTACCCAGTAAGAACCGATTCACTCTCGCTTTGAAGAGTATTATTTTTATTACTTTCTAGTATTTAATGCATAGGTGTATTATGTTTTTAGAATACAAATTAGGTCTGTGTACAAAACTAGACCTTTAATAGTCATGAGCATCTCAATGGTTACTTAACAAAGCGATCATTGTCTTTTACAATGAAGAATGCTTATCTGGTATAAAATAATTCACTCTCTCTGAACATCATTAAATTGCTATGAAAAACTGCTATTGTGCTTTCAGTTCTCTCTGAACTAACTCACTTCTATAAAATCATGGCTTTATTTTAACACTTGTAATAGTAGTTTATGCAACTGTCATATAACACTCGTTACTATTATGAAACTCGCTGCGCTCGTTTCATAAACTCACACTCGTGTTTTAATACCCGTGTTATATGCAGTTGCATACACTACTTTATCTTCGCTAATGCAATTAATCAAACAACAAGAGTAAAAGCTGACAATAGTTAATTTTTCATATAATTTTCTAGATTTTTCTGCCAAAAGATTGTGAGTTACTTTTGTTGCCAATTCTAGAATATCCAGAGGAGTACAAATATCATCGTCTTTTAACTTTTAATTTGTATTTAAAAAACAAAACACATTGCGAAACATTAAATTCACGCGTACGTGTATTGTCACAGTGATTTTGCCGCCATTCAAATCTAACCATCTATAAAGCGCGACCAACCTGATTGGCCCTGCAATCAGGTTGGTCGCATTTTATTGATGTTATAATGAGCTATTACGATATCGATGTGGATATTATACCATCATGTGAAATTGCTTAAATTGAGTGTTTTGTTGTCTGTGCTATAACAGTAGTAATTATAAGTCAAGTATTGGAAACATAAGTAGAATGTTACAACATTAGTGTAGATAAAAAATATTACATCACTCCCATTAATTGGTCTTTCTATTCCATAAGTATATGTCAGTACGCTCATTAAAATACGCCTCTTGTCTAAGGGGGCTGTTCTCTTAGTTGGTAGTGGCTCTGCCTTCTAATCAGGGGTGCATACCACATACTTAACACATTTGTGTTTAAAGTTAGGAGTTAATTAAAATATCATGCTCTAGTATTTTATGCTTGGAAACATTTGTCAGCTAATAGTAATAAGTTTGTATGAGAGTGACGCAACTAGTGTCGACTGTTTTCAATCCATCCTATTGCCCTTAGCATGCGTTAACGTCATATCTAATTTTTTGTTCACAGGTCCACCACCGCCACCGCCGCCGTTCCACCACTTCCCGCCACCGCCATTCGGCCCCCCTTCCTTTGGCCCCCCGCCGCCCCCTGGCTCGCGGCCCCCGCCCCCCTGGAGGCCACCACCGCCTCAGTTCCGGCCGCAGTTCCCCCCAAGGGGCCCGCCGCCGTTCGGCCACCCCTCCTTCCAGCCGCACCACCCGCCTGAACCAAACTATAATTATTAGGATAAGGACAATAAGTAGTATAATTTTTGTGAATTAGTGTTTTGTTTTATTGTTGTTATTCAATAACAGTGACTTATACAATAATATCTATGAATAAATATTATTGTATACAATAATATCTATGTATAAATATTATTGTATAAATCTCTGTTTCAGGCACAGACATGAATTCTTTGGTTTAAGTAGGTTGTAGGGTTGTGTTGTTGTTTTGAGATATATTGTAAAGTAGCCTATGCCACTCACACAATATAATAACCATTATTACATACTTAGGCGCTGAGAATATTCTATGCAAATTTGTATGTTGACTCGGGTAGCGAACTAGTAAAGCGCTGTTTGGTAAATATTGGACAGACGTAAACTCATCTCTCATGTATAAAAAACAAGCTAATAGCTTAAAAAGTTATATGATTCATATTCTAGAAATACTTACAAAAATAAAATCCAAATATTATAATGACGATGTTTCGAACAGCACTCAAATGCAATAACTGCATATCTACTATGCACTAAAACTGCTGTTGTTACGTTAGAAACATTTTCAAAACAAGAAGAATATACGAAACAGTTTATGCTCACTAAACTCTATAATTGGTTCCAGGAAATCCCCTATGAAGACAATACCTATAAAATGCATTTCCAATAACAAAATATTGCCGTGTTTCTTTGCCCGTGAAAGCCTGTCCTGTAGTTTCGCAAAAAGAATAGGAAGCAGATTTTCTAGGTAACCTATTATACCAAGAGTACCTGCATGCTTAGGTTAGTAAATTTTCTTCTGATATTGTTTGGCAAAGAAGGCATTGGATGAGTCTGGACTATTGTAATAGTTTGGTTTGGCTATTTGGTCTAAAAACTTTTTTAGAAGTTTTTTTTTACTTTGTAGTTACTTACCTATATGCTATTTTAAAATTTCTATGTAGGTTTGTTGAAATAAAAAATGTAGTAGAAGTACTACGACCTCTTTATAAAAACTACATAGTAGGTACAAGTACAAATTATTTTTATATATAGGACAATGGTGGTCTAATGTTAATGATGTAAATTAGATACCTACTTAATATTATTCAGATTATAACCTTCATTACTTTATAATAATTACCTATGATATAGGCATTCATTAGCACTTTAACATAAAACTATAGCTGAGCTAACGACCCCCCTTGGGGCTTAAAAACATCGTTAGCTTACAAAATGAAACACAAATATTTACCAAGTAGGTATGTTTTACGTTATGGTACGTACCTACTGGTGCTTTGTTCTGGGTTACTTAGAATGGATGTGTAACTAACAAATATCTTTTAGAAACTCGACTTAGTCAGTAAACTTTCTCTAAATGTTTTAATATCTTCTAATGTCACCTTAAACAAAGTAGCTAATACCTATACCTTTTTATCTACCAAAATTATTTTTGCTTTATGTACCTACCTATTTATGTCGCGTAATGTATGTAGGTACCTACATAAGTACTTACTAAGGAATTTATAGGGCTATAACGAGGTCAGAGGAATCATACGATTCTGTTATTATTAAGATTACGTCAAATAAATAAATGTTGTAGGTACTTGTAGGTACAAGTATACAGCAATAGTTATTTAATTTCGCACTAATACAGGAGTGGTTTTGCATAAATGCCGGCAAAAAGATGGAATGATTTTCGCCACCATTTAACTACACATTTCACGTTTAATAAACTAGGTAGGTACCTACCTACCTAAACTTTTCGCCTCGTTTTGAGAGCTAATTACCTTTTCTTGTAACCCAGAATTACCATGCTGTTAGCATTATAGTTAGGATTAATAAGCCCCAGGGTTGTTGTTTTAGGGTAAGTCTACGGTAATTCCATTCATGAAGTTATGGTGGTTGCAATTCTGATTCACCGAGCGGAGGGAAGTTTTTGGACGTTCTATATACATATATGTAGTAGGTACCTATGCATGTAATGTGCCTAGCACATACATAAGTAATACTGGTTATATTTTGAGTATCTTATGTACCTCACTGTATGCACCACTTTATAAACTTCTTTTTAGACTTCTTCCGCGTGGTATAGATATTTTAGGCAATAATTCCTTGAATTTTGAACCATTTTCGCAGCCCACGCAACGGATTTTCCATTGTTTCTTCGCTCCTCTTTATTGCAGCGTGATGTTATATAGCTTAAAGCCTTCCTTGATAAATGGTCTATTCAACACAAAAATAATTTTTCAAATCGCACCAGTAGTTCCTGAGATTAGCATGTTCAAACAAACTCTTCAGCTTTATAATATTAGTATAGATAATTACTAGATACCTATATCACTTAATAGGTTACCTTACTTATCATGCATATTTTTGATAAAAAATATATTAAGTATCAACTATTCCGTAAACAATAGAGGGCCTTTTATAAAATTCATACTACGGGAATAGATTTCTTCAACGTACTTAAACGTTGTGGTGCTTAAATTCAGTAGGCTAATGTAAGACATTTCTTAATATTTCAAATGTAAGCAAACTTGCATAAATACTTTGTACTTATGCAAACATAAAAGAAATGTTTACGAAATCTGCTAACATATCGAATAAAACCGAGCAATTTATCTGACCGATGGTAAGTAATCCCCATCACGAGATGAGATGGGCCGCTATCATTGTGCAGCGCACAATAGACCTCTTATCTATACAGGGGTATATCTAAAAAGTCTGTAATGAATTTAATAAGAATATTATGTACGCTGTATCTTAAATCGTAATGAACCGGTAATCGGTTTTAGTTCAAAAATAAACAAGAAAATAATAGTAAAGAAAAGCGTCAGTATAAGACACACGTGATATTTTATTTACTAATTTTGAATATTTAAAATTGGTATGCGTGAGTATTTTATTTATTACACGTACCTAAGTAGTATAATAAAAAAGTGTGTTTTAATATTTTACATTAATTAAATTGATTTTCAAGCAGAGGCAAAGCGAAGTCCAAGTACCTACTCTGACGAAGTTATAAAACCTACAACAAATTAAGATCGTCCCTCCCATATATGATTATTTCATAGACATTTTATTGTATTTTTTTCCTTTCATTGACTTATAATTCATCAAATTATCAATAAAATGTTTATCTGTGTATCATAGGAAAGTAAACTAGGTATATTTACTGATGCTCAATGTCTGTAATCACAGTTACCCTGTATCGATATCCTCTCGATCCCATTGAGATAAAACTATTATGATAGGAGGGATAATATTTGGGAAGTTTTATTAATAAGATTTTTGCCATTTTCGTCGGCTAAGCGATACACCCTGCAATTTAATAACGCACAGGTTTTTATAATCTTGGTTTCATATTTAGAGAGCCTAATAAGGTCTAATATAGGTCAAATTTGTACTGATATACAGATGGGCAAATTCCTATATATTCTGTAACTTATAAATCCATCTTGTATCTAATTTGGACACAAATTTTCAGTTTCTCAGTATAGAGCCTCTAAAAAGATTGTCAATAATTGTGACGTCATAGTTAGCGAATTTAGCTTCATATAAAATTATAAAGTTTTATATATGGTCTCTATTACATGTGCTAGCAGCAGCTGAGTCTATTTTAACACCAAAAACAAATTATAAGTATATACTTAGGTTAAATTGTAGGACCCGGCTGTTTGTCTAATACGGCAGTCGTTAAGCCATGTCAAAGGAACTTAGGGCGGCTTGATAAACTCTCGAAACCAGAGCTGGTCACTCTCATTCGATAAGAAGTAGAAAAAGTACTTAGGTATTTATTAGGTTGTAGATAACACCTAAATTCTCATATGTAGTAATACACGACTAATAAAGTTCTGAACGGCCATAACGCTGCCTCGCCTAATGAAAACGTGTCTAGGGACCAATCTACGTAGTTAATATGCTCGATTAGGCGGGAAAGGTAAACTACCTAATTTCGAGGGTTTGCCCAATCGATGGGCTTGATTAGCTGTATTAAATTGTAATGGATTGATTATTCTTTTATTTATATTAGATGAGATCGACGATTAATTTTGTAGAGACAACAATATTACCTAAATACTTATTAAAATCAACACTCGAAAGATTTAGTTTTTCAGCATTTGTTTACCACAAAAGGAAATGTGCTATGCATTTTATATATATATGTACCTATTAGTGGGTGCTCGCGGCTTCGCTCGAATTAAGAAGTAAAACTTGCATCCCTTATTTCACCCCTATAAAAGTGGCATTTCCAAAAATCCTTTCTGAGCGGATGCCTTCGTCATAACATCTACTTTCATTCCAAATTTCAGCCCAACCCGTCCAGTGGTTTTGGCTGTGCGTTGATAGATCACTATGTCAGTCAGTCAGTCACCTTTGAGTTTTATATATTTAGATACTCATATAAACAAAACAAACGTTGCCGAAAACTGTAACATCCTGAAATACAGAACCAGTGAACTGTAAGTACCTACCAAAGAAATATAAAAATAAGAAG
Source organism: Macaria notata (assembly GCA_927399415.1). Taxonomy (NCBI): domain Eukaryota; kingdom Metazoa; phylum Arthropoda; class Insecta; order Lepidoptera; family Geometridae; genus Macaria; species Macaria notata. The sequence continues at coordinate 4,534,108 of OV656737.1, forward strand.
AATTAAGGAAGTACGCAGTGGAAAACTGATGAGCAAGCCAAATAGAAACAGCAATAAATTTAAGCTCGATACTAAATTTGGGAAGACTGTAGACGCTGGTCATAATTCTATCTTCCGACTTTCAAACTTTACGACTCTCAAGATATCAGAATCACTAGAGCTATATCATATTTCGGACATTAAAACTTTTTCATTGGCTACTGGAAATGATAACTAGCGTTTCGTGTCCGAAAATTATTGCTGAATTCGAAAAGGTATCTTTTATTGCCCACTAACTTTATTTGATTTGTATCCTTCAGAATTTTCAAGTCGTATTCGAGAATGGTTCACGATCGTATCTCTTTGTGAGTTTTAAAATGCTGAGCTTTCCTTTAAAGAGGTGCAAAGGTACCTACTCATTTTATTTGAGGGGTTAAGTCAGCTTTAATGATTAGAATTGTAATTGTGGAATAAATAGTCGATTTTTTTAAAAGAAAAGTAAGACTCATTACTGTAACAATATAGTATAATAGGCGAATTTACAAATACGATTATAGGAAGACTGGAAAACTCGACTCTTTGAGGATTTTTTATTCACCACTGCAGTTACAACTGTAGGTACTAATACAAATACAAAAATATTAATTTGTCAAAAAACTTTGTCACAAAATGTTTCGAATCCTCTGACCTCGTAGTTGCCGTTAGGCTGTGTTACGAGGCCAGAGTCTGTGCTGGTGAGACAATAAAGTAATATAGGTACTATTATAGCCACCGAACATTATCTAATATCTATTGCTATTAGAACTAGCCACCAGAGCTTGCCACTCTCATACGATGAGAAAATTGAAGCGCTAACCAAATCTTTTGCATGTATAATGCAACAACTTTATTTTAACATATATTATGAAAACAATTGACATACACCCTTTTTAAACAAATAGAATCGGTTATCTTTACAATTCATAAAAAAACATAATTTACAATATGCTAACCTCGGCCGAGGTTACATATTTGAGCCTTTTGGAGTCGAGACTTTGGGGCCGTGGGGTCCGGGAGCCCATACTATTTTCCAAAACCTCTCGGAGCGCTTGGTTGACGCGACGCGTGACCAAAATGCTGGCCTTTTTCTGGCTCAACGTATCAGCTTTGCCATCCAGCTTGGTAATGCGGCCAGTATGCTGGGCACGCTGCCCTCTGGTAGTGGGCTGGAGCACTTAAATTATCTTTAGGCTTTTCTAAAGATTTTCTAAGTGCCCCTTTTTTGTAGTAGTTAGTAGTAGTATGTATAGTTTTTTTTACTCCTTGTTTTTATATTTTATTATTGTAAATAAAGATACTTCCGAAATGCATTTACAACAATATCGACATTGGACAAAAATTTAAGTAAGCCAAAAGCCTACTACAACTAAAGTAAACTCTATTTTATCTCATACTCAAGTAGACGGTTCCATTATAAATTAAGTTCATTTCACACCCCGTGGCTTTCGACAAAGTAAATTAACTCTTAACTTGGCTAGTTTTTTTCACTGTTTTCCTCAGACTTGCTGTGATGCCGCCCCATTTGCTTGGCGTAACTGCTCCTTTTCTGAATACTAAGCAAAGAATACCTCGTCTAGATACATTTCATTTTTAAATATTTAGTTTCTTGTAAGTAACAAATGACTGTTTAAAAAAAACCCAGGCCTAAACGTTACCACAGATATGATTCCAGAAATGAGTAGATAAGCTCCGGCTCATTATGTAAGTATCTTAAAAAATACTGAATCTCACTAATCTATGAGTTGAGATATATATTTTTTTATTAATTTTAACTTTTACCATAGACTTCTTTTACTAAAAGTTTCCATGAAAACTAAGGATTCATTACACAATAAAAGTAAATCAAACCTTGAATAATTTGTCGGTCTTCAAATTGAGAGTAAACTGGTTTCTTCTAGGCAAGCACGCTAGATCGTAGATAACGTTGCTTAACATCAGGCAAGTTGTAGTCAAGCGTGAGCCTATATCATGTAAAAAAAACAATTAGTAAAAACCAATGCAAACTGTAGACACAATGAGACATTCCATCTTTTGTGTGTAGAAGTACCTACAACTGAAATGAGAAACTATGTATGCTTTCTAAGAAGTGTAATCGGTGCTTCGAAGCGACGATGTTTTTCCTTTCTTCTCGACTTTAAACTGTTGGAAAAACAGTAACATATTTCAACGTGTAAATAAAAAGAGAGCGCAGTTTATGTTCCTGGTTTTGTACTATTGCTACATACATTTGTCCATGTTCACAGCGAAGGAAACACTTGTGTGTTGTTTACTTTTTGTGTTTAACAAAAGAGGATGATAGTGTCAAGTTGAGTAGCTGCTTGTTTTTGCTTAGGCTTCGTATGACATATTTATATATATATAGATAGTAGTATGACATATTTATATATATATAGATATATATAAATATGTCAGTCAGTCAGTGATCTATCAACGCACAGCCCAAACCACTAGACGGATTGGGCTGAAATTTTGGAAATGCCACTTTTAAAGGGGTGAAAGAGGGGATGCAAGTTTTACTTAACAATGCGAGCGAAGCCTTGAGTAACGGTTTTTACTCACGTGTAATTTTGCGTATGTTGTTTACGCGTTTCGGGTATTACACCCATCTTCAGAACGTAGGCCCCTACGTTCTGGGACTGCGTGCGTGGGCGCGTATATATATCTAGAAATTATATAGTCCGCTAGAGTGGTTTTAACGTAGAGGGTGGACACAGGCTGATAATGATGACGATGATAGGTTTTTCATTACAACATAAAAAGGTGGACGCAAATTATGTAAAACTACTTCTAACCCTCATCTTGATAGGCTGGGCCTCCAGATGTTTGATCAAGCCACGTAACTACTGTTCAATTTCCAAGCACAATATTGTCATAGGTCATTCAAGGTCGAGCAGACATCACCGCCGTAGAACCTACAAATCTATTTGATAGAACAATAGACCGTCTTGAGCTCTATCGTACGAATGTTATCTTCAAACAGAGATGTATTTAAGGACCATAATTGAATATTTGTTGGAGCGTCACATCTCGCTACCAACATAACAGCGGGACAGGTCTACCCACATGAAGGAGGTTCCCGCCAACGACGCCAGGGGGTAGCCCGCGCACCGACAGAACGACACACTGTCTATCGCACCGCACATCGTACGCGCAATGGTTGTAAAATACAGTCCACTTGCATTAAATCACCATCAGATATACCAACTGTTTCTATCTCATCCATCAAAAGGCATCCCAGTAGGACCTAAGGAAGGTAGCAACAATTTTGTTTGAAATATGTATCTATTTAGAAGCAGTTAAGCCTAAAATAATTACTAACTAGAACTGATCTATTACCTAACCTCATGAAATACGCGAGTGTGGCTCATTGGTTTGTGTTTGATTGTTGGACCCAAGTTCAATCTAGTCCTAAACCAAGGACTAGTTTTTCAGGTTATGTGAAATTCCAAGAAGGAAAACATTAAGTATAGATTACTGGCTAGATGGCGCGGTGTGATATGTTTTGAATTTTTTGTTATTTTAATTATTGATTATGAGGAAACCGGCACGTGCGAGGACCACAAAGTCTGAGGTAGTGTGCTTTCCGTGGAAGGGTTTGGTCGTCAACCATGATGAGACATGCCTAAGAGCAGATAGATTCCCATAGTCACTGAGCGCATAATAATACTACCCATACTATTATTTCTGCAAGGGGTCACGCACGTAAATCGTGAGTTGCTGCGGGCTAAATAAAATGCTCTAAAAACCAATTTACCTAAAGCGGATGACATGTGGAAATGTAAGTATTCTACAACCATTTTTCTTAGGCAGGCGCGTATTGAGGCAAAACTGAAAAATTATTATGTAATTTATTTTTTAAATACATATAATAAAGTACCTATTTTTTATATACACAGCGCTGCGGTTAAAACTAAATAAAAATATTAAGCTAATGCTTATATTTTTTTCTACTGGTGAAGCTAATTTTCAGTAAAATAATTGATACGAATTAGTCTGCTGATCTGTTATGTATCAATCTAGCTAAATATTATTAATTGTCGATACCCGTGCGAAGCTGTATTTTATGTGTAGTAGTGTGGTAGGTTTTTTCAGAATCCTATATAATCATATAATATGTTTTTTTGCTAAAAATCTTTCGCAAAAATCAAATTGATTGTAAGGTTTTCTCAGAATCCTATGTAATCATATAGGATTCTGACAAAACCTACTACACTACTACAATCAATTTGATTTTTTGCTAAAGTTTTTAAGCAATAGAACAAACTTATCTGTCGCTCCACTGCAGCGCGGATCTAATAGATTAACTAAAAACAACAAAAGAAGAACTTTTAGAAGAATTGTTGAAAAAAAATATATGTTAACCTGCCCTTTTTGACTAGTATCTAAGTCCGACCTGTCTTCAAACAATTATATCGTACCCCTGAGGGCTGTTAGTAACATTCAATTTAGCCTTTTGAGATCACAACCAGAACATTAATTCGGAACTGGCCTTTACAGCCGCTGAACTCTAGTTACGGTGGTTTGTAAGAGCTCTTTCGAATTGAGTAGATATACTTAGATTTATAGATAGATATAGTACAGGGCTCGAAAGTTAAAATAAACTAAATCAAACTTTGCTTGTTTCTGTAGATATCCCCACAGACTAGTTTTTTTTAAATGAAAATTTTACTTTAATTTGTTATAACCAGCAAAACGGGAACGGGAACTATACAACACACACACGCACACAGTGATAAGTTTACTTTTTATGAGTTGGTGTTTTCAATATCTAAATAGACTTTTCATTCCTTATTACCGCAGGTTTGTGTTCCTCTGGTAGAAGAATATCTAACTATAAAAGTTTAACATAACTTCAATCCATATTAATTAAAATTAGATCAGAACACGGTTAAATCATTATTAGTGCTTTAAGCGAGTGTGGCTTAGCGGTTCCAGTGTCTGCTTTTCATCCAAACGCACCCTGGTTTGAATCCGGCCCTACACCAATGACTTGTATTTTCAAGTACTTAATGTGTGGATTTGCACTCGCTTTACAGTAAAGGAAAACATCATGAGGAAACCGACATGTTTGAGGACCACAATATCCGAGGACATGTGTGTCTTCCGTGGAAGGACCTGGGCGCCCACCACGATGTATCTGCCCAAGAAAACTCCCCTAACGAATTAATAGTGCAGGGGAGTCACGACCCTCAGAGAGAGAGAGAGAGTGCTTGAAAGGCTAAACTGATAAACATTTCCTCTTTTATTTATTTTTTAACATTAATTACGTGATTTCTTTAAAGGAGTTTAAATAGGAACGTATCTTCTCGTTATATTTGTGTCTAAAACATCCTTTTTCGCTAGTCATCTATTAGATTTCATACTCTTGTTTGCGCTTTTTCATATCCTTTGAACTTCCCTCTAAATAAATAAATAAATAAATATCATGGGACCGTGCACTCGGCGCCATCTAGCCCCACACTAAGCAAACGCTTGTGTCGTGGGTACTAGATAACGGATATAATACTTATATACTTTTCTTTTGTAAATACATACTTATTATACATACAAACGACCAGACTTAACACAAGTAATTATAATTTTTTTTTTAAAGTGCATAAATACTTGTGTCCAGTGGGAATCGAACCCGCGACCTCTAGATTAGAAGGCAGAGCCACTACCAACTAAGCTAACAGGCCACTCTAGTTTATTTTTGAATGAAATGTAATAAAATCTTCCGCTTTGACCGAAAAAGAGATGTTTACATAGCTCGCTGCACTTTGTTTAATAAAGTAAGGTTGATTTTGGAAATACCTAAGTTGCACAATAAAATTGGTACATTTTGTTTAGAAAAAATATTTTACGATATTGTGATTTTAAAATGAATGATAAGTCAATAAAATTTGCATATCTATTTAAATAATCGTGTAAATATATGTTGTTTCAATTCAACTACCGTTATTTGCATTCTATTTCGTTTTTTCTTTGTATCTATATTCTTTAAGTTTCTGTAAATAAAAGTAATTTATTTTTAACACTTCAGTAATAGATTGAAATATTTTCAACATATCAATTTTCCCCATAAACCTTTCCATCTTCTTTTTATCGAATGAGAGTGACTAACTCTGGTGTCGAGAGTTTTCAAACCGCCCTAAGGGCCTCTGACATGGCTTAACGACTGCCGTACTAGACTAACAGCCGGGACCTACAATTTAACGTGTCATCCGATTCACGGAAGAATTTCACCCACCTTTCCATCAATACCAAAGTATCCAACAAATTATTTCAAAAACAAATACACGTTTTCCATCAGCCACGCAGGACACAGTCTGTATCAGGGAAATGGCTCTCGTTAAATTTTCAATCTTGACCGGGAAGCACGCTAATGATAGCACGACTCATTATACAATATACACTACAGCATGTTGATATTTTCACCCTTATCACGCAGGGATAAGGTTCATTTTTATGACTTTTTGGACTCAGTATTTACTCACTGTTAGGTAAGACCTAGTAATAGTGGGAAAGGGGGTGCGGGATTACGACAGAAGAAATGACACTTAAATGCATAAAAATTACAGTTTATAGTTTTAGAAAAATATTTTTTGTCGAAACTACAAAACCCTATCCTTTTAATGAAATTTTTAGTGACAAAGTAAGAGCTTTATTTTGTTCTTTTTTTTGTTGTAGCCTGCTTTTAGCTTATTATATAAAACTAGTGGGTGCTCGCGGCTTTGCTCGCATTAAAAAGTAAAACTTGCAACCCATATTTCACCCCTTTATAAGTGGCATTTCCAAAAATCCTTTCTTAGCGGATGCCTACGTCATAACATCTACCTTCATTCCAAATTTCAACCCAATCCGTCCAGTGGTTTGGGCTGTGCGTTGATAGATCACTATATCAGTCAGTCAATCAGTCAGTCAGTCAGTCACCTTTGAGTTTTATATACATTTATAGAAGTTGGTGTTTAAAATTTCCTGTAGCGGTGGACCTTAAATATAATATGCAATGTAGTATTATCACCTATAGTTTCTTAGCTAATGATAGTTGGCGAGCTTCACAATATTTTGCATTTTAAAAATAAGATGAGATTTTAATTAGCTGAAGTTTCTAACGTGATAAAATAAAAATATTCTCAACATATTCTGCATTAACATCATATTTTATGAAGTAGATGCATGGGTTAGCTAATGAGCTACGCGCATGTAAATAATAAATAAATAAATAAATATTCCGGGACATTGCACACAGCAAATAATAACTTTTTAGAAAATAGTATCTTCTATTTAATTTTACTCTGTCAAATTATGTACTTATTATTTTAAAAAAATCTAGAAAATACAATATAAAAACAGCCTACCTAATGTCAATTATTCCTGCAGCCTAGGATCTAATACGAACACTTACTTTAAGAAAACTGAGACATTATATTCAAAATAGGTACAGTACAATAGAAATATCATCATCATCATCATCTTATTAACGCCCACTGCTGAGCATAGGTCTATTCTAATACGCCACTCGTCCCGGTCCTGATTGAATCCATATGCTCCCTCAAATATTATATTAAAGAATAATAACAGAAGACTAATTACCCACCTCCTACTCCGTACAGAAGTTCCAAGCCGCCAAAACTTTGCCTACACATTCGATATTCAAGCAGCTTCTTATTAAATGGATATTTCTGTGAAACGATGCATAATTTTTCCATCGAAGCCCTCTTCAGGCGGCTGTGAAGTGGTCGGTCAGAACAAAATTCCATTAGTGAGTTTTGGACTGGGGCCAGAGGATAACTTTTGCAACAGACAGATGGTTAAATAGGCAAAAAATGTTTGAAAGTTATGGAAGTTTGGTTGAGTGACTTGTCTGTGACTTGGATTATTGTGCGTTTAGATTTTAATGGATTTACTTATTTATATCTGAGTAGATGGAAAATGGACATCAAAAATGGCTATAAGTCACTACTCATACCTATTGTTAACATTTCATGTTTTAATCAAAAAAATATCAATGATTAGAACTGGTATCAGAATGGATCTGTTCTCATAGAAATGTATAATTCAGTTTGTTAATATTCTGTTAAATTATTAATTATTTAATGTTATTTGATAAGTTGAACAACAAACAAATAAATTGAAAGAAAATATATTTTACTAGCAAGCTATCTCGTTTTCCCGAAGTCCCGCACTAACTACGGTAAAACAATGGTCAATACCGAAGGTTCGAAAATGTTCAACCAGCTACCATCAGATTTAAAATATGTAAGCCCGTTCACCGAATTCAAAAATACGCTTTATCAACACGTTTTAAGAGACACCTCACTGCTATGAATGCGGTGGACGGACAGCGTCATACTTGTCTGTAAGGTAGTCACAAAAAAAAAAAATTTATTTGACGACGAACGTAATATATGTTTATAATTTAAGTTATGTTTCACGCGTAAGTGATAAATGTACCTATCTTAGTGTGAAATAAAGTTCTTTAAACCTACTATAATATATTTTTAAGCAGGTGTAGGCACCGGTACATATGACGGGTCACTGATTATTATCAATACAGTTTTCCTTCTGTTTTTATTATGATCTGTGTATGAACCTCACTCAAAGCGATGAAGAGACTGTCCTCTTCATTTCACGAGAGTGGACCACAACATAATTAGGAAACTGAAAGTACGCCGGAACCACACATGTACAGAAATATGTGGAAAACAAGTATATATGGCTGTTAACTAAACGGTTCAGACGTAAGGAGTAAGACAAGGATGCCCACTTTCACCAACTATTTTCAACATATTTATTGAAAATGCAATTAGTAAAATCATAGAATCAGAAAACGGTGGAATTAAAGTGAATGGAGAGCGGATTTTCTTTATACGTTACGCAGATGACATTGCAGCTTTAGCCGACAATAGAAATGAACTGGAAAAACTAATCAAACAAATGGACGAAGCTTTTCAAGAAATAGGCCTCAAAATTAACTCAAACAAGACCAAAACTATGACAATCACCAGAAACCAAATTTACAATAGAAATCCCATTAAACTGCACAATAACCCAATAGAACAAGTACATTCATTCAAATATTTAGGAAGCGTAATAACAGAAGACTCAAGATGCACTCAAGATATAATAACCCGAATATCCATAGCAAAAACAGCATTCAACCGGAAGAAACATTTACTAAAATCCAAAATTGCAAAACACGTAAGAAAACAGCTCATAAAATCTTACATATGGAGTATTGCTCTTTATGGAAGCGAAACTTGGACCATGACTCAAAGAGATAGAGAACGAATAGAAGCTTTTGAAATGTGGTGCTGGCGGCGGATGGAGAAAATTAGTTGGACAGAAAGAAAGACCAATGAAGAAGTGCTGAGCATGGTCCAAGAACACCGTACAATACTGGCAACTATTGAAAACAGAAGAGGGAAGATGGTTGGCCACCTTATACGACATGACGAATTTATAAGAAACATCATGGAAGGAAAATTGGAAGCCCGAAGAGGAAGAGGAAGGCCGAGAAGATCATACATGGACCAAATAAAAGAAAAGGCGGGTGTCATGTCGTATAAGGAGGTCAAGGAATTGGCAGAAGACCGGGAAGGATGGCGCATACTCCACAGACAAGGGCCCGGCCCTTAAATTTATGATGATGATGAACTAAACGGTTCTCACTCACGTGTAATTCACGTAAGTTTTTTACGCGTTTCGGATGTTATGTCATCCATCTTCAGAACGTATGTTCTGAGACCGCGGCAGCACAAAGATTACAAATTCAAATTCAAATTCATTTATTCATTGCGAAATATAGGTATACAAAGGTGGTATTATGTACATATGAGACACTACAGAGTATATATGGCTAAATTCAATGTGGTCGCAGAGAGAGTTAAATTCAATGAGATTTAATCTTATGATAATCTGTGTTCACATCTTTTTAAGGTTATCCAGTAAGAACCGCTAGATTCATATAATTTGTAGATTTAAAAAAAATACTAGCATGTGCTACACGGCCATTATTATTATGTATAAAAATTGCTCATCACTTGCAAAACCCTATGCTATCTGCATACTTAGAATCATAATAATCCGTAGCTGTGATGCACCGTAACATTTGCAACAAACAAGCCATTACATACATTTTTGCTTGAAAAATAAAATAAAATTATCAGAAAACATTTGTTTTTTGATTATAGATATATGTTACATAATCAGCCAATACATACACCCGAGTGCATAAGTAAGCAATTCCTGCCAAGGCGAGTAACAAACGGTGAGTCATAAAACTAAAACGCTTACGCAAATAACGCCAGAGTTCCGTACAATATTCATTTATGCGCTGCAATCTCTCATATGGGACAACACTAAAATGCATTATTGTTCAACTTGGTACGATCTAGATCCAAACTTGTCTTTTGTGAATTATACATGAGATGATACTCCCAATCTGTCGCGTATAAGGGCCAGTGTAAATTGAACTGCTGCTACGGTTGTGTGCTAACGAAATTTGATGATAAACGGTTGTGGGGTAGTTTTGTGTGGGTCAGTTTATGGTGGTCGTTGAAGGCTTATGTTTTCGTAGTTGGTGAAAGTTTGACAAATAGCTCGGAGTGCAGTTTCGCAGCAGTTCGTTGACGATAAGCTGATATCTCCCTTCGGGTGACAAAACGTTTTCTATCGGATAGTTTCGAGTTCAGGTCCGGAGTGATTTGTGATGTTGTTGTTCCGCAATTTCTTATTTTGTTTTTGACTTTGCAGATGATAATTATGTGTATTTAACTTTTGATATCGCCTTAATAGGAAATTTATGAGTTTTTTGCATATTTAATCGTTCGCAAACAGCTGCACCGATATTAATTTTAAGGCTCAAATCTTCTTCTTCTTGTCGTATGAGAGAGGCCCACCCTGCAGTCGACAGTTTATCAAGCCACCCTAAGGGCCTCTTACATGGTTTTACGGCTGCCATACTAGATAAACAGCCGAGGCCTACAATTTAACGTGTCATCCCACCCACGGAAGTGCCCAAAATGGAATGCCACTTTTCGGTCACCCATCCAAGAACTGACCGCGTTGACCTTAGCTTAACATTGGTAATTGGGATTGCCTCCGCTAACTGAGCTACGGGCGCTTAAATAAAGTTTTGTAATAGTTTTAAATTAAGACAATATAGTATACTTTTTACTGCCAGCCAATGGAAGTATCACTGCTGGACATCGGTAGTTATAAATATTTTGGTAAGTTGATAAAATATTCAAGTAAAAATAAAAGCCTTCGATAAAACTTTCCTTAGTTATTAATTTCCCAATAACAAAAATTAATTAAATAATTTGCTTGCCAAATAACAAGCGTAGATCTTATAGATATCTTCGCACTGTCAATTAAAACTTCTTACTTTAGAAAGTACCTTTACAGCGAAATCTATTTTCACTCACAAAAGACATTCTCACAAAGCGTCAACTTTGCGATAAACAGTCGGTAAATCTATTTTAATTGCTTAACTATAAAAGCGACAAAATCATTACGCGAGAGTAGGCGGTAATGTGTAAACTTGGCGTAGCTACCGCTTTGTGTTCCGAAATACGGCTTAAGGTGGAATCACACAACCCTGTGAGAAAATAAATACACTTTTCAGTTCTTTTAGATCTACTTAAATACCTAACACAATATTTTTATAAGTTTGTACTTAAATAAGATACCTTACGAGTATGTAAGTTTTATGTTACATTAAGTTCATAAATATGAAAGCGAGTATGGCTCAGCGGTTCCAGTGTCTGTTTTTCATCCAGACGCACTGGCTGGTTCGAATCCGGCCCTACACCAATGACTTGTATAAAAAATACAAACATAACATAAAAATGTTATGTTTGGATTTGCACTCGCTTAACGGTGAAGGAAAACATCGTGAGGAAAATGTGTATCCAAATAAATATTTTGTATCTGCATGAAAAAATCCCCTAACGAAATAATTCTGCGGAGGAGTCACGATCCTCAGTCATGAGGAATACGACTCAAGAGAGAGAGAGAGAGCGAAAGAGAGAGAGAGAGAAGTTCGTTATAAAAAAAAGTATATTAGTATTATTATATCGGTTATCTAGTACCCATGATACAAGCATGAGCTTAGTATGGGGCTAGATGGCGCTGTGTGATATGTCCTGAAATATTTATTTCATTATTATTTTAGTAGAGTTCTACTAAAAAAAAAGTTTTTAGTTAAAAACATTTTTTTTCGAACAGAGGCGTTTAATCCAAGCTTAATTTAATTGTCGGCGCTGTGGACCCCTAATTACCGACGTCACACGCTCACGTGAAAAAGGACAGTTTGGACTTTGTGCGCTAACTTTAGTTTTGAATTACTTTATTTTTGCAAACTACGGACTAGTGTGATAATGCATTGTTTATGAAGTTTGGTATTAAATTGGAGTGCTTTTTAATGGTATTTAATTTTTAAGGTACATATTAATGATCTAGAAGTCCTACCCACCATCTTCTCGTACATATCAATCTTGGCTATTTATAAAAAAGCATCAGCTTTATTGTGTAAAAAATGAAATGCATTTTCATAGGTTGGGTGATGAAGAAAATGAAAATTTCAGTGACTTGGTGATATTTCAACTGATTTACTCTTAAATGTAATTTAATAATATTAGAAGTTGAGTTATTTATTTCACTAGTTTAGTCACGTTAGAGAACCACAAGGCGTTTTTGACTTCTTCAGCCTTCTATAAGACTAACATTCCGAACATAAAAATATTATGACACTGATAAAAATATATATATATTAAATATGTCACATAGGAACTCACAAATCACAGACACGCAATTAAACTATTCCACAGACATAAAAGTAGAGTAGACAGAAATCAGGTTTCAATCCATTTCAGGGTCTGTTTGATTTCAATCTACGCGATGCGATCCGATGTGATGTGACCCAATTAGCGATCTCATCGGGAACTGGAGCCACTTCCACTAGTTTATAGATCTGCGGAAACTTTGTGCCGGTAGTTGGACGGTGCAGGTTTTACTTTGTTCTGAAGTAGGGTAGAGGTGTAAGAAGGTACCTACATATATTATATACATATGTATGTTGGTCGGTATATGTTGTAAAAAGAAGTGCTAGTCCATTTTTTTTAGATTAGCTCCAATGTCAATAATATTAGATACCTATTGAGTATGGGAAACCTAAGTTTGCATGTTTTGGATTTAAAATATTCAATATCTTTAAGTGGAAATTTGTAAATAACCTTTAGTTAGTTATGTTTGTATTTATATAATATAAGTTAGTTGTAAGTGTCCCTTAAAAATATAAAATAAAAAATAACCTATAAATAAATCTACAATTTTATCAAAAGACAGTAATAAAACAATATTTTAGGTACAAGTATCATTTATGTATACTGCAACGGTGACTGTTTATAATTTCCAAGCAAAGATTTAAGTGTAACAACTAAATAGATACAAAGTTCTCTTGCAACGTCGGCAAGCTCGGCGTGACTTTCCATTGCTCCGGGGTATTAGTTCAACACTTTGTATTAATTCAATATGCTTCGAGACAACAAACTTTATGGACACTTCAATACTAAGCTAAACTGATGCACTGAGTGGGTAAAGTTCCTTTTGAACCCTGCTTGGGAATTAAATTGTGTCCTTAATCTAAATATATAAAACTCAAAGGTGACTGACTGACTGATTGATATAGTGATCTATCAACGCACAGCCCAAACCATTAGACCGGTTGGGCTAAAATTTGGAATAAAGGTACATGTTATGACGTAGCCATCCGCTAAGAAAGTATTTTTGGAAATGCCACTTTTAAAGGGGTGAAATTGGGGATGCAAGTTTTACTTCCTAATGCGAGCGAAGCCGCGAGCACCCACTAGCAATAAATAAAACAAACAAGCACTAAAGTGCAAACCCGTTTTAGTTTAAAAATATATAAAAAAATGTTAGCCCTTGACGTAAAAATAGATGTTATCGTCTGTGAATCTCTCTGTGGTATCTTAGCTCCTACAACCAGTTGAATTCTAATGTATTAGAATAAAACATTTTTTAAATAATTTTGTTGCTGTAAAATTCAAAAGAATAATCAAATTCAAAAAGTGCACCATGAAAGCATCTACTTCAAAGTTGTTACTTCCATGAAAATACAAATTATTAAGTTTGCTTATCGTTTCATTTTACCAATCATGCAATATGCATGCAAAAAATCCTGTGTATTTATAGATATAAATTGCTCATTTGGCTGACGTCAGCAAGAAAGCGATTTAGTAAAGTTATCATAAGTTAATGATAACTTTACAAAATCGCTTTCATAACCTTAAATACATAGTAATTTAGTTGTAATAACCGGCTAGCACTTACGTCAAAAATTACGTCGAAAAATTAGCTCGACAAGCCGGTTATTACAACTAAATTAAATCATGCCTTACGGAACTATAATACATAGTAATTACCAACCGTTAATGTAATTCCAAACCTATCACCACTTATAACTCTCCCCTACCACTGAAAATATTTGCCATCTCAACATCAAAGCGGTAATAAAAGAGATCTGCATCATCCCGCGTCAATTCCTTTATCTCTGAACGTATAAAATTTGTGGTTATTAAAAGTTTCGCCCCTTAATTGCGTATCCAAAGCCAAAATCCTTATTATGGTTATAGCGAGGGGTTCAGACGCGGTAGAGGTTACAGTTGAGAAGATTAGACTGTATTGAAGATCTTCGATTATTCTCTTAATTTGTTGCAATTTTGAAGCTTTGGTTGGTGTAAGAGGTTAAACAATGTGTATAGGTATCAAAATTATCACTGTAAATTAATAAAACCGATTAGATTTGTTTGTAGATTTTTGTTTAGAATAACATAATTATTATTTTTATAACTTATGTGTTGGCATAATTGCAATACTAACGGTAGTCTGATCTATTGACTCACTAAATTTAATCAATAAATAAAAAAAAAAGTATAAATAAATATTATATTTTATTTCTTGCTGAAAATGGAATTATCACACACACACACACACACACACACACACACAAACACAGACATAAGGACGTGATATGACTATAGTTGCGTATATAATGTGATGATATAGATTCTTGTGAATTCTGCATTAGTCAAATCACTGCATCCAGCAGTACTGGTCCCTAAGTCCGACAGCACGAAAGGTCACTTAGTCCCATTTACGTCAGTCCCTATTATCCCCTGAACATATTGGATGACCTTTAATAGGGAATCGCCTTCCAAATAGGCAAAGTGGTGTTGCCAGTGTTGTGTTGAAAAAATCTGTAGTTTTATAAATCTGCAACAATGTTTCATTCATTCATATATTTGTAATTTCGGTGACCAAGTTGATCTAGTTATTGAAATTATAATTCTGTCAGTTGATATTTTTTACACAAATGTACTACATAATATCTACATTATTATGTTAGTGACTCGAATTGATGTTTAACGCTGGGAAGGGTACAGTCTCTCGTGAGCATATTTTGTGTTCAAAAAGTTTTATAACTCCTGTTGTTCATAATGTGATACGTATTATCTTTGCCCACTCAATAGATTGTTCACTTTATTAGTCAAAAAATATTTTACTATGCAATTTTATAAACCGTAGATGTACGTTGCGCGTACCAAAAAATCTACGGATTTTCATTAGGGCTGGCTACAGTGGTAGGTCGATTGTGATAAGTTATTACTATTAATATAGGAACCTTAGCCGTTAGGACCTTTTTTATTGACAAGGGCGCCGATATTTGCTGAGATTGCACGCCTATGGTGATAGAGGTGATGTTTAGGTATTATGGAAGTGAAATGTGAGCAGTTTGGAGAGACCCTTCTATATTTTTCGATGCTCTTTGGAGAGGTCATGAGGGTTTAGTTTCGTGAAAGTTATCGTTCGTGTACGAACATGGCTTTTAACAAAAATGGGACTATAGGAGGAATTTATGGTAATCTAGTTCGATTTACCTGTATTGTGCATTTTTTATTCAAGTAAATTATGTGCATGCTGAGGAAACTCGTATTTTTTTGCCAAAAATCGGCAGGATTCTATTTAAACTAGCATATCCCACTCATAAAGACCACCTTATAAAGGCAGAAATTTGTGCGTATGTTTATGTGTATGTTTATGTTTACCTGTGTATGTTTGTTACTTCTTTACGCTCAAACATCTGAATTGATTAGTTTGAAATTTGCTAATTTAAGGAGGTTAATTATTAATCCCTGGATTAACACAAAGGTTACTTTTAGTCCCAGACTAACGCGAGTAAAACAACAGCTGTTCAATAAATTATAATTCTATTTTTATTCATTGCAATTCTTCGTCATTTATTTATTTATTTATTAGGCACACAACACAATACACAGAAAATACATGATTAACAACAAAACACATAAAAGGTAATGATCTATTCTGTGCATCAAACACATGTGTGCACAACATGATTATAAACTAAATTGTTTTGTTAATGTTTTCCTTCGCTTGACCTACTTCACTCTGCTTGATAACTTAATAAAGACGTGAACTGCTGAGGCGTTTATTCTAGATCTTTCAAACAAAGTGTTTACCCAACAAGGGAGCACGCCAAGCCATTAAGTTGGAAACTTAAGCATCGTTATTTGGGCACAAACTGGGTGTATAAACGTGAACCTAAGCTTAAAGGTAACTTACCACTTACTTTATTGAGATGTAGCGGTTTAAGGTGCTCTGATTTTACGCTTTTATTAACTACTAGCTAAGCCAGCGACTACGTCCGCGTAGAATGGATATTACATATCATCTTAATATATATCTTAATAGAGTTAATCTTAATAGATAGATATATACTGTTGCGAACATTATGTTAGATAATTTTAATAGAAATAATTCTTTTATACATAATTTTTTGATATATTTAACCGTTTTCGCAGCACACGCAACCGAAGCCCTCAAAGATGAATAATTTTCCCCATTTTTTCCACATTTCCCATTGGTTCTTCGCTCCTATTACTTTCAGCGTGATGTTATATAGCTTAAAGCCTTTCTCGATAAATGGTCTATTCAACACAAAAATATTTTTTCAATTCGTACGAGTAGTTCCTGAGATTAGCGCGTTCAAACAAACAAACAAACTCTTCAGCTTTATAATAATTATAGTATAGATTGCTTAGTATTTATTAAAAACATCTGCAGAAAACCTTACTAAACATTAAAGATGTTAATATTACAATAACCATTTGTTTTTTTTATTTATCTAAGCTACATAATAAATTAATTTGACCATTTTTTTCTCTCACTCAAATCATGTTCGACTCATCAATCATGTTCAATCATCAAGATTGAATTACACGGAATTAATATGTAGTTCTTTGTATTGTATTCTCAACTTGACATTTTCATAGTAGTATTTTAAATCTAAGTTGTGAAATAAAATATGTAAATGTTAAGTGAAGTCTAAAGTATACTCATAACAGCAAATTCTTATACTGATAACTTCCAAATTTTCAAACATGCATAGATGTATAAAGTTAATTTAAGGAGTAATAGAAAATAAAGGCTTTTTTATTTATTCTTTGTAGTGCATGTTCATTTCTGTATTATATAACTTTATTTCACAAATGTATATGTATTATTTTCAAGAAAAAAAATAGCAATGTTATTATTAACTTACTGGAATGAAGCCTTAAAGGAATATAGCATAACGATGGCATACCGTGTATTTGGGGCGCTAATTATAATGCTAGTCGCGTGTTCATGTTACATGCTAATGTCATTTGTGTTCGCCCAAATATCGGATTTTATATGTGATTTGTATTCCTTTGTGCAGGAAATTAGTTGTAAGATATTTTGGGAACAATATGATTATAAAATTCGTTATAAACGTTAGATTGGAATGGTTTTAGTTTCAAAAAATAAGTATTTCAATTTTATGCTTTATAGAAAAGAAAACAAACTATTGTAACATGTTTCAATTCGTTAGAATTGGAACGGTTTTCGTTTCAAAATAAACATTTCCATTTGTAGGCCTCAGAAATCAAAGTATTGAATAATTAGGTTAGGGTTTTATTTTAAGAAACAAAATCCGATACCAATTACGAGTAAAGTCGTTAGTAATTCGATTCCGCCATCAATATTGTTTGGATTCGAGCCAATCAGCTAGTTTCGTCTCTGTATAAACAATAGTTGATATAATTATACCGTACTTCGATCCACGCCGGCGGCTACGTTAATGACTGCCTATAGCGGATTACTAATGAATAAATAAATAAATTAATGAGAGATACATTTCAGTGTCTTCGTTTATTTGTTCATTTCTTGTTTCTTTGGATAGACCAGGAACATTCCGCAGTGTAAAACGTCTTTTTCCAGTAATTTTTGTCTATGTTAGTGACACACGTGTTAGCCCGGTTTCCTAGTCTTTGTTAAACTGGGGTTTAATCTACTCCCATACCAAAATTTATTTAAATTAGGTAAACAACAAAGTGCTGGCACAAAAACTAAGAGCCATCCAATATATAGGTAAATAATTAATAAACAATGCAGTAGTTGTAGAGAGGCCAGGATTATTCGACTTATGTATGTTTAAAAAAAAGTTTGTTTTTTTTTAAATTTTATTCAATTTATTACATGTAACCGTAACTAATAACAAACATACTATAGCAACAATTAAACGCTCAAAACACAAAATTTTCTACCTACTATTGTATTTTTTCTCCCTCTCACAATAAAAACTGAAAAAGCAAAATTATATTCGGAATTACACCAATTTCAAAGTATTGCCATTGTCACCGTATTATTTCGCCTCGAAGGGAGAGTTCTTTCATGCGTTAATTTTGTCAATGAATTCGGTTCATTTTTGGGGAGTCCGTCTGTAGCATATTTTTTTACTGACTGTGAAAACTGAGAAGTTATGATTTTCATCTGCATGTGTGAGTAACATTTTTTGGGATATGTACAGTGTCATGTACAATTTTCTACTAAATGTCATTCAAAGGGCTCAGACAATTGATTCCTTTAAAAAACAAGTAAAAGAATTTTATCTCGCTTCCCTTCAATGAAAATTGCTGTTATTTCAACTACTGCTTTCACCTATAATATTATGTTGTATATTGTATGTATTTGTATATAAACATCTATTTTATCATATTAAGTTTTGTGTATTTGTGTATATATATAATATATATATTTATTTATAACATATATTAGTAATATTTCTTATTTCCTTTTTGTTGTACACCACATTCTTCTTTCTTTCTTTTTGCTTATTTGTCTCCAGTCGTAGGTTGCCTGGAAGAGATCGCTTACAGCGATAAGGCCGCCACTTGTAGCGCTAGTTTCAATACAATATGTGTCAACAATAAAGAGTTAATCTATCTATCTATCTATTCTGTCTGTCTACTAGTGTCTGTTCACAATTTCCTCAAACCTTAATTAGATATTACACACCATTTGTTATTCAACCTGAGTATATTTTTACAATTGTGTTTTAATCAATTCCACAGTTTCTGAAATAACACTTCATAAATACACGTAAACAATTATTTGCTCAATTAAGTACTTATTGCTTATTTTTAAATTATGCAAGATTTTTAAAACTAAATTCTAGAGCCCTCCACGTGGCGGAGGCCTTTGGTTAGGTTTTTGGTTTTGTAGTGTATTTTTTTTGTATGTCACTGTCTTAAGTTCTTACTTGAGTGTACACATTTTTTACAGGTTGTATATTTGAAATAAAATTTTATATTTATAATAATAAAACGTTTTATTTCTGTTCAAAGCTTCACCTGTGAAACTATGCAAGTTAAAACTACTCACCTGGTGTTAAACAATGTTGCAACATAGCATTGTAGTCGGTTTTTTTTAAATAATCATTTATCCGTCCGTCAGTGGCATAATTTTTTACTTGGTTTGGACATCACGACGATCCTACTTAAGCTTAATGAACAACTTCATTAATTTGGAACCCTCCCGTTTTCCTTGTGATCTGAGAAGTCATTGGCTTCGCGTTTATGGTTATAGGGATGATGGTAGACAAAAACGGTCGGAAAATAAAAGGAAATCTTTTTGTAGGGTCTGGTAACACCAATGGATAAAAGACAGTTTGTGGAATTCAATTTGAGTAAGGTAACTAACTTAAATGATCACTTAAATAACGAATAATGGATGAATTCATGATTCAAGCGCACTTGCATATTGACTCGTGGTACGTTTAGTCAATATACCAGTAAAATTCTAATCTTTATGATAAACTTTTGGGTAATCGTGGCTTCGCTCGCATTAAGAAGTAAAACTTGCGTTCCATATTATACCCCTTTAAAAGTGACATTTCCAAGAATCTTTTCTTAACGGATGCTAACGTTATTCTACCTGAATCCCAAATTTCAGCCCGATTCATCTAAGTCAGTCAGTAACCAGTTTTATATATTTCGATTAATAGATAAATATATTATGATTTGATTAGCACCTTTCGTTATCTAAATGTAAAATCGTGTCATAACTTGAGAATGCTTCTATTGATTAGCAAATTCACTTGTGTCCTTTTGTTATTGGTGTACAATAAAGCATTTTTGATTGATTGATAGAAATTAACAAATAATAATTTTAAAAAAATAATCGTTAAAATATCTGTTTTATAAAAGTTTGCAAGTTAATTCTGGTACCTATTTACAAACATTCCATCTGAATACGCGTAAAATATGCTTTCCAAAAAGGGAGAGCGTTAATCTACGGAGGGTTGTATTAATAACAGTACCGCTCATTTTTAAACGCAAATATTTATTTGGTAAGCTATTTAATGCTTTTAACTATTTTCAATATCAAATAAAAAAGTTTTTTTGTGATGAATCATTGGTATCTACTAAGTGAAAAAGTAAAAACCATATATTTAAGTATTTATTCAATTTCACTTTACGTTCTTGTATTTGGATAATATTAATTTATCAACATTATAAGCACTGTATTCTAGATTTACTTGTAATTATTATTGAATATGCTTACTAGTTAAATAAAGAATTGGTACTATACATTAAAAATATATATCAGTTTAATTGCTGTATTCAATAACTAAGGTGACATTTGACTGACTTAAATTTCCTAAGTAAAAAATGGCATTGTAGAACTTAGATTTACACCAGACTGATTTTGCTATCTGAAACCTTTTAATATTTCTGCTGACCAAAAATGTTTTTTGTGAATAAATTGCATACGAATTAATTCATTCTCATTTTTAAGATACCTCTGTGATTTATTGGGCAGAAGATTTAATATTTACCGGCTCGGAATTTTAAATTTTGCCACTTAGTGAAAGTTATGCCAAGTACTTCTGATAGAATGGCGGATGTTGGAAATTGAATTTGATGATTATAATGATTTATAATGGCTCAAAAATTATTGAGGAGAATTCTCATTAAATTAATTTTAATTTCTTTGAATTTGATTTATTTTTAGCCTTTCATTATTGAGTCGGATGACACGTTAAATTTTAGGTCCTGGTTGTATGTCTAGTAAGGCAGTCGTTAAGCCATGTCAGAGGCCCTTAGGGTGGTTTGAAAGCTCTCGACGACCAGAGTTGGCTACAAGAAGCCTTACATTTTATGTCTACGTACTTTATTTTGCTGATTACAATGAGTTTGTCAGGGAAATACGGAAACACTTCAAAGAACAAAGGAAAAATTCAAATAGTAACACACAAGTACAAAACGCAATTTCTCAACTATGTAGTTTTATTAAGAAAATATCTAAAGCAGTTGCATCAAAATATCTATTTACAATAAAGTATATTCCAAGACACCTCAGACTTATGATTTTTGACCACGAGTTGAGCAAAACAATTTTAATTTTAAATTTGAATGCGCATACTTGAAGCTTACGTTGGAGTCACCCAAAACCATGGGGGTTTAAGGTTTGACTGTAGTACAAACATTTTAAAATATTCATATGCAAATGTTTAATTAATAATAATAAATAAAAAATAATAAATATTCCGGGACATTGCACACAACGCCATCTAGCCCCACACTAAGCAAACGCTTGTGTCGTGGGTACTAGATAACGGATATAATACAATAATAATATAATTATTCAACTTATTATTTTATATTCATTTAAACATAAAATGTTGGATGTTTTAAATTTAGGTTAAAGGTACATAATCTTTTTAGTTTAGTGTGTAGTGTGTGTTTTTTTGTTTATTATTGAATATTAATTTTACTATATTCTCTGTAATTTTGTATAAATATTAGCTAGTTATTTTATGTTTTTAATATAAATACTCCAATGTAAGTTATTAAATACAAAATCATGTTTATATTATTAATTACTTCAATCCTACACTTATATAGGAAAGTAACACCGAGTGTCGTCAACGTAGATGACGGAAACCAATACATTACTTCAATCCTACACTTATATAGGAAAGTAACACCGAGTGTCGTCAACGTAGATGACGGAAACCAATACATTACTTCAATCCTACACTTATATAGGAAAGTAACACCGAGTGTCGTCAACGTAGATGACGGAAACCAATACACTAGCCTGATGGTAAGCTATTTACGATCGTACATATTTGAATATCATTGCAGGTCATTTCTAAGTGAACTTTAAAGCAATCCTGGTTCCGTTAATTTGTTTAAACGTCGAATACTGATGCGATTTTCGATTTGCAATTCACTATTATGTTGTACATAGTGACAAAACCTATATCACGAGGTCTCGGCCGACCTTCCGAGCGTTAAGACGTGCTGTGCTTGCTATATACAAATATTTTAAAATTTCTACAGATAAACTTAAGAATTGTGATTAGAAAGCTTCACAAAATTACAACGCGCAGTGTTAAAACATAAATATTTAACAGTAAAGTAAATCTGACGTGTTATTTGTATAAAATACATCGAAATAACTAAAACAAAGTGGCGCTTGCGCTCTTCTGTTTGTACGAGACTGCGCTCGCGCAGCCGACCGACCAGTGACCAGTGTCGAAGAGCCGCCGTCCCGCTAAGTTGCCCATAGCCGCGAGGTCGCGACATAGTGGACACTACAACATTGTTGATACCTACTACGAGCGAAGAATCAGTCTGAGTTCTTGGAATCGACGGACAACAATAAACCTACCGGTCACTTATATTGGACATTAATATGTAATCAACAAACGAAACAACAAACTCTTTGTACAGAACAAAATCGCTTGCGGGCTTGAAGGTGACATTGGAAATAAGACGGAATACGACTGTAATCATTGAAGACTGAAGTTTTAAGAAGACCTGTTTTCTTTTTCTGAAACAATAAGACGAAATACATTATATAAGATAAAACTACGGCTATCAATATACTTGGTGAAAATATATATATATTTACCTACTTATCAATAATCGACGAGCAGCAGCGTTGTGCTGCTGACGACAGGAACCTGACATATAACTGTGACTAACTTAGATGTAATTCGCTATACCTAATCACTAAATTCCTTGACGTAACTACTTCTAAATTATTTTTATCTACCTACATATTATAATTAAATTGTGACATTCTTGTGACAAGGCGTAAAAATCGCCCTATCGGGCCGCCAATACCAAAATACTGTCTACGGATAAAAATACAATAACTCTTAATCTGACTAAATTATATGATATAATATATTTACCAAAAGTATTATTTACATTTACTAGATCTAAGATACACTTACGGATTGTCAAAATATTTTATAACTTTTACAAATTTTTAAAAAACGACAATCCTCTGACTAGTTCCAACATATAAATATGTACCATACACCTAAAGACAAATCGAGTAAAGCTCTAAATAAAACAATGACTCTAACTGAACCTGATACAGCGGGCTCGGAACCTTCCACCAGCAGGGTGAGACGCAGCATCGGAGAGTGGGAGTCTGGGAAACCGGACCTTGACCGTGCAAACTTGCCGCCGAGTGAAAACACAGAAGGACGCCAGGTGGACGCCGCGGTGCAGCCAGAAGCACGCAAGCCAGCAACCGCTATCACCGTAAGCCCACCCAATCTACCAAGCTCAAAATCTTTGGACTTAGTAGCGGAAGCCAAATCTCAGCTGTTAAAAGCCAAACAGTACATTGCAAACTCAAAAAATCTAAAAACGGATATCAGACAAGGTGTATTGCAAGCTTTAGAAAGACTATTCCAATTGGTCAAGGAGGCAGTAACTACAAAAGGTAATACTACGACGACTACCAAACCAGGTCCAAGTGTTCTGAAAGGAAATAAGATAGGCCAAGAGGAAGAAATACAGCAAATAGAGCGTTGGAACGAGTTTATTGACAAAATGGACAAACAATGGGAGGTTTTACAAGAAAATAATAAGCTAATGAAAGATAATGTGAAGATATTACAAAATCTGAAAGAGACTGTGGAAAGAAGATCCTATGCCAGTGTGGTAGCAGATACATCGCGAGTGCAGATTCCAGATCAAGTTGCACTTCACTCCGTTATCGTCACTGCCAAAGACGAAACAGAGACTGGGGATGAAGTACTTTGCAGAATTAGAAAAGAATTAAACGCAAAAGAAGGCGGTGTGGAAGTAGAAAGAATCAGAAAAGCAAAAGACCGGAAAATAATTATAGGATGCAGAACAGAAGAAGAAAGAAGAAAAATCAGGGAGAAATTAAGCGCGGCTCCTGAGCTAAAAGTAGATGATATAAAAAATAAAGATCCACTTTTAATCATGAAAAATGTTCTGCAACATAGCACTAGCACAGACGAAGAAGTGGTTAGAGCTCTTCGGAATCAAAACAAGAGTTTGTTCAAGGATCTGACATTAGAACAAGACCGGCTCCAAATAGCTTTTAAGAAGCGAACAAGAAACCCGCTAACGCATCACATAGTGATGAGGGTATCTACAGAGCTTTGGAGACGGGTGCTCGCGGTTGGGTCGGTGCACATTGACCTCCAGAGGGTAAAGGTTGAAGACCAATCCCCGCTGGTCCAGTGCTCGCTTTGTCTCGGCTACGGGCACAGCCGCCGTTTTTGCACAGAAACAACTGAAAAGTGCAGTCACTGTGGGGGACCTCACATGAGGGCAAAGTGCCTCGACTGGCTGGCTGGGGCAGCCCCCACATGTTGTAATTGCACGCATGCAAAAGCCGACCAAACAAGCCATAACGCTTTTAGCTCAGATTGTCCAATAAGAAGGAAGTGGGAAGCTCTAGCACGAGCAACAGTGGCTTATTGCTAAAGTTTTGACTGCTATAACCCCAAATGCACAAAATCAAAAATCTTGTCTCGTAGCGCAAGCCAATTTACACAGAAGCAAAATTGCCACAAACGAGTTGATGCTTGCGGCTGTTAGAAGAGGCATAGCAATAGCGCTCGTGCAAGAGCCATATGTAGGAGGTATAGGCATAATGAAAGATTATGGGGGTGTGAGGATATTTCAAAGCATGGGAAATACAGATAATCCAGTGAAAGCCGCCATATTAGTCTTTGACAAAAATTTGGACATTGTTCAAATCCCAACTTATACTACAAAAACCGCCGTCATTGTAAAAGTAGTAAGCCGTGCAGCGGAAATTACCGTGGCATCAATCTACTTTCCACCGGATTCATCTGAGAGACCAAACCCAATAGAGCCACACTTGGACTTACTAATAAAAATCAGACAACACCTCGGTCAAAAAATTATAATCGGCGGTGATGTCAACGCAAAAAGCCTATGGTGGGGTAGCCCAGTAACCGATGAGAGGGGCGAAAAACTGGCAGAAACCCTGGACGATCTGAACTTGCAGGTACTTAATACCAACACTGTACCTACCTTCTTTGCTATAAGAGGTGGAAAGGTCTTCAGTAGCTTCGTAGACATAACGGTCTGTACTCCGGAACTGCTTGACCTGGTGGATGACTGGTATCTGGACGAAGGAGTAACTTCTTCGGATCATAACACCATATTATTTAAAATAAAACTATCTGGAACAAAAGGCGTAAATATTACAAGAACGACGCGCATATTTAACACAAGAAAAGCAAACTGGCATCTGTTTCGTGAGAAAATGGAACAGTTTATGCAAGAAAATGAATTAAAATCTGAAGACGTAAATAAAATAAACAAAAAATTAGATCTAGATATTAAAATAGAAACATATATACAATTAATTAAAGAAGCATGCGAAAGCACTATACCTAAAATTAAAACTAATAATAATGTTAACTTACCGTGGTGGTCCGAGGATCTTGCCCAGCTAAAGAAGCTAGTCGCTACCAGGAAACGCAGAGTCCGATGTGCAGCACCAGTCCGGAGAGCTAAAGTTGTTAATGAGTACCTGCAAGAAAAACTAAAATACGAGGAGGCTGTTCAAATGGCTATGCTCCAAAACTGGAAAGACTTTTGTACGAAACAAGACAGGGAAAGTGTCTGGCAGGGTATTTACCGCGTCATTGGACGCACAAGTAAGCGACACGAAGACGTACCCTTGATCAAAGATGGTAGAATGCTAGACCAGACTGAATCCGTGAAGTTCTTAGCCGACACATTCTTTCCAGCAGACAACGGAGAAGGTGATAACGATGAACATCGAAGGATAAGGACGAGAGCTGACCAAGTAAATGCGAGTGATCATAATGAAACGTATGACCCTCCATTTACCTCTGCAGAACTTACGTTGGCTGTAAATAGTCTAAATCCTAAAAAAGCACCGGGCTCGGATGGTTTCACAGCCGATATCTGCAAAAGTGCTATATCTCAGTCTCCAGATACTTTTTTGTCTATTGCGAATAAGTGTCTGGAGCTGGGATATTTCCCGAAATCGTGGAAAGAGGCGACTGTGGTAATCCTACGAAAGCCGGGCAAAGACATCTACAGTACACCGAACTCGTATAGACCCATTGGGCTGCTACCTATAATGGGAAAAATACTGGAGAAAATGCTAGTTACCCGACTCAAGTTCCACTTGCTTCCCAGGATGAGTACTCGCCAGTTTGGTTTCATGCCCCAACGAAGCACTGAAGACTCCCTCTATACATTAATGCAGCACATTTATAAGAAACTCAGCGAGAAAAAGATAGTCACAATCATCTCACTAGATATAGAGGGAGCCTTTAACGGAGCTTGGTGGCCAGCCCTAAGAATCCGACTGGCTGAAGAAAAGTGTCCTATAAACTTGAGAAGGGTAATGGATAGCTATTTGCATGATAGAAAGGTTCGGGTGCTGTACGCTGGCAAAGACTACGTCAAACAAACGTCGATAGGTTGCGTACAGGGATCGATCGGAGGCCCGATCTTGTGGAACTTGCTACTGGACCCACTGCTGAAGGAATTAGAAGAAAAAGGGATCTACGTGCAGGCATTCGCTGACGATGTCAGTCTCGTCCTAGATGCTGGGACGGGGAAGCAGATTGAGGAACAGGCAAATGTCGCTCTTGAGCATGTTAGGGCGTGGGGTGTTAAGAATAAACTAAAATTTGCACCTCACAAAACTATGGCAATGGTTATAACTCGCAAACAAAAATTTGACACCCCACGCCTAGGCATGGGCGGGGTAGACATTGCCCTGTGTAAAGAAATCAAGCTTCTCGGTCTTACTATTGACGAAAAGCTGACTTTTAACACCCATGTTACCAACGTTTGCCGGAAGGCCCTAAATTTTTATAAACAGTTGACCAGAGCAGCAAAAATCCATTGGGGTCTAAAGTCCGAGGTAGTAAGAACTATTTACACAGCTGTAGTGGAGCCCACGATCATGTATGCAGCTGGTGCATGGGCACCAGCAACAAACAAAACCATGGTCAAAAAACAATTTAATTCGGTGCAACGTGGCTTTGTACAGAAAATAATTAAGGCATACAGAACCACCTCCCTGAACTCGGCGCTATTACTTGCTGGATTGCTTCCGCTAGACATACGAGTCCGAGAAGCAGCCTTACTTTATGTTACGAAGAAAGGACACTCCCAGCAAGTAATAGGAGATCGGGAAATCGAGACGCCAGTTGCCTACACCAACATACCGCATCCAGCCGAGCAAATGGTACTAACATTTGAATGTGTGATTAACACAGAAGCATTGGAGCAGACATTCACAGCGGACGGCATAAATATCTTCACCGACGGAAGTAAGATCGAGGGGAAAGTCGGAGCAGCTGTCACCATCCAACAAGGTCGCACTGAGATAAGTACCCGCAAACTCAAGCTCGACAATAGCTGTTCCGTTACCAAGCAGAATTACTAGCCCTAGCAGAAGCCACAGATAAAGCCAGTAAAATTAAAACGAACAGCTGCAATATATATTGTGACTCGCGATCAGCTTTGGAAACTCTGACAAATGCAACTTCTCCCCATCCCCTCGCGGTAAGAATTAGAAATAATATCAAAGTGCTCGCTGACCAACGAAAAATACTGAGATTATTTTGGATTAAGGCACATGCGGGGATGGAAGGGAACGAAAGAGCAGACGAGCTGGCGAAACATGCTGCGCTGCGACTTAGAGTGAGGCCTCACTACGATTGTTGTCCAGTATCGTTTGCAAAGCGAGAAATAAGGAAAGCGTCGCTCATCGAATGGAACGAACGCTATAAAAGCGAAAAACAGGGCTCGGTGACTAAAGCATTTTTTCCTGACGCGATTAGATCTTACCACGTAATAAAGAAGATAGAGCTGGACCACATCAAAGTGCAGCTTTTCACCGGACATGGAGGATTCCTGGCCTACCTGTACAAGTTCAAACGCAAGCCAAGTCCGGCCTGCGTTTGCGATCCTGATGTAGAAGAGAGCTCCCTGCACTTAATTACAGAATGTCCGGTGTACGGTAGATATAGATATGACACAGAAAATGAGCTAGACATAGATATTAAAGTATGTAATCTGCAAAAAATTATGGAAAATAAACACATTAGAAATAAATTTTTGGAATACTGTAAAAACATTGTAGTAAAAGTTGTAAATAAAAACAAATAGTAATTAAGATACGGTACAACTGCATAATTCAGTTTATGTAGTATGTGCCTATAAGTTTATGTTGTATGTATATAATTATAAGAAGGATTAATAAAGCATCCCCAGACTCCCATATTCCCTATCTCATGCATAGGACAAACAAAAGTAAGAAAGATGAAGGATGAAAGGAAAAATAGTATGAAGCGCGAAAGTGCGAGAAGCATAAAAGTGAGAAGTAGAATGAATGAGTCAGAAAATAAGGCCCCTGATATTGTCCGGGATCAGTAAAAAAAAAAAAAAAAAACCTATATCACTGATCAATAAATCACTCACTGATTTGTAGTGACACTTAAGACAAAAACATAAAAAATGTATGTGCAATTAAAAACATACAAGACTAAACCGTACTACACCACCGAGCCATACAGAAGTCCATTTCAAAGCAGAGATTATTATAAAATTTAAATTAAGTAAGCTATTTAAATCTACGCGGCAAGGATGATTTAGTGCTGCGGTTTTGCATTACTCTCCTTTCTACCTGAAATGTTGGATAAATGGAAGCTCATGGGTTTTCAGGCACCGCATTTGTGTTGATTTTGTATGAGAAGGAATGTTTTAGAAATTGTTTCTGGCATACTTTTCTACTGATCTCTATTTTTATGTACTAATATCATGAGGGTAGAACGTTTTACAAGTTTTGTGTGATTAATTGTTTTATTTAATTTTTTTTTAATTCTATTATTTGTTATTTATCATCTCTATTATGCAAGTTCAGTAGTCAGAAGTAATTAGTTAACTCTAGTTGTTTTTACTTTTGTTATTTGATCTTAATTTGTCGATAATAACATCAAACTTACGAATAATGTTTGTCTTATAGACTTCATTTAATTTACACCAAATAATTTAGCAAAATTATACTATATTTTGTTTGTGTATATCGTAGACAAAGGTATAGAAACTATAATCAACAGAAAATCATTCCACAAACCTTCCATCAAACCTTTTATTCGAACAAAACAATCCTCATAAGGACTGAAACATCTATTTCGTTTATGTATAGTTCCGCTTTATGAAATAAACCGTGAAATGAGGCTGACGTGTGTTTTCATAGCTTGTAGTGGTTCCGGTGCTATTATTTTTATGATACGTGTAATATATAGGTAGTTTGGGTACTTGTTTTGGCAAAGATAGATAGATAGATTAACGCTTTATTGGACACACAAATAAAATAAAAACGAAAAGTTATATTGTAGTTTGAATGCGTTTGTTTAAAAAGCTGTATAAGTATTTTATGGAAGTCTTCTTCTTATCAAATGAGAGTGGCCAACTCTGGTGTCAAGAGTTTATCAAGCCGCTGTATTTACGGAAGTAATAGCTTACATGAAATAGTTGGGGGTAAATTTCATTACCATAAACAAACATAATACTTCCATATCCGTGAAAATTAATTAACTCCCACCAAAACCTCATCAGATACCAAGAATCATAGAATCGACAGTTCTGGGAACCTTTCATGTTTCTCCAAGCAATTTCCTCTAATAAGGCAGGTTCCGGCAGAAACAAAAGGTGGTCGGGTGGAACGCGAGCATGCTGAAATAGGCTCGTTAACTTTTCAATTTTCCGACGTAAGCCGAGTAATAGTTGGAACGTAGAGGGAGCAGTGGGATCGGTTCGGAATTTTTATTTTTAGTTTAAAGTTTTTTGTTTTCATTGTGTTCAATAAACTCCCCACACACATTCAGTCTATGAATAACGATCAGCAATTTTGCAATAGCGTCAAACAATTATTGTTAGATCAGACACTTTACAGTTTTAAAGAATACTTTGAAAATGACTACAGTCAACTAGCAATTGATTCTGGTCTTGCTTAGAAATTAAGTAATTAACTACTAGGTAGGGAGTGTGATGCCAAATTGTCATTTAAGCCCCTATACAGCTAAAGTGACAGTAGGTACCTAGATTTATTTAAGTTGACATATTGTATGATTACATACCTATTATTATGTTTGACATGATTTTAATAACAAAAATTTTAGTATGATAATAATAAAATTGACATTGTAATAATTTCTAAAATTTTATAAATTCAATTTGAAAAAATTAAATGTTATAAATAAAACTAAATGTTATAAATTCAATTTGACGAGATATTGTAATTTGTGTAGCATATTTTATGATATTAGTACTTATACCTATGTTACAACTTTACATTATCAATAAAGATTCTTTATCTTTATCTTATCTTTATCTTTTATGCAATAATAATATTACAAGTACATCAGTGTTCTTCAGGTTGTAATTTTTTGAGAAAACTGCTCATTTTTGTACGTAATAATTAAAAAATACATAGATTGATTCATATCACACCTTCACGACGAAGAAACGACAAACAGTAAAACATTAAACAAAATACAGATGTACATAAGTATATGTATGTAAAATAATAAAATGCATTACAGGAATCTACTTTTCTAATAGAATTAAAAAACAAATCAAATAAACACAATCAATTTATTTATGTAGATGACATAGTAGAAATATCATTAATCAAGCTTTACAAACTTAATTGGGAAATAAGCAAAATAGGACTAAAAGTCAATCATAATTCATAGTCTCAACCTCACATACCATATATGAGTTATTTCAAGTACTGATACGTCTAGTTACGTAAAGTATTAACTCAGCCTTCTGTATTCTATAGTCACTGTGTCAGGATGCCCCGCCGAGCGATCGTGGCGCGCCCTATTATTTACTGCTGGAATTGCCCGTGTAGGTATTAAACGACCGGTAGACACGTAGCGCGTAGTTTTTTTAATCGCCTCAGGCTACAAGCATGCTACGGATGTCTACGAGATAGCTACGCTTGCTACGAGGTGCCTACGAAAAGCGTAGCATGTTTAAGAGAGCTGGAATCTTGTTCATTATGATTGTTATTATGACATTTAATTAGGTTTAATGCTGTTTATGAAATTGAGGGAAAAACACAAAATTATTTTTAATTCTTAGTTAAATGGTATATTGTTATGTTGATTTAGTAAATAGCAGAGTCTTTATTTACATCAATTTTTTTCGTAGCATAACTGACACAAAGAAGCTGTTAATAATTGACAAGGTTCTCAAAATGTTAATTAAATTATCTGTTATTAAAAACACAAATAAAGCAGCGTCAATTTAACAAAAAGTACATACCTAGTACTATGGTGCTTTCTTTACTTTCTTTAAATTTACATTTTGTTTTAGTATGTTTACCTAAATTCTGTAAAGAAAAAACAAAAGTTTTTTTTCAGGAAACATTGTAAACTTCTATTACTGGACTAACAAAAAACAAAAGGAAATGTGACTGATGTTTCTGTCCCTACAAACATCTCGTACAGTTGCTTATAAAAAAAAATACAATTCAAAAATAAAAAATACTTGTGTCAGAAAAAAGATATTTTTTTAGTGATTTGTTAAGGCTACTCAGTTACAGTTTTGTTAAGGCTACTCAGTTACAGTTTTGTTAAGGCTACTCAGTTACAGTTTTGTTAAGGCTACTCAGTTACAGTTTATACAAAAGGCATATTAATATATACATTTTTAACGTTAAAAAACTCAATACTATGAAATATAAAACAAAACATCTTATGCGCCTTGAAATTATCATTTCTTCAAAGTTATTGCAATATACTGACGTCAATATAAGTCCTACGTATACATATGTATTATAAATCTTGCTTTATTTAATACAATTATAACTTAAAAAAAAAGATTGGGATTTGTAAATAACACAACTTATATAACCAATACAACCTGCGAAAAATTATAAACAAATAACTATTGCCAACCTACTCCCTGTTGCCTAGAAAGATATACAATATAAATATACATTTTATTGTGCATACCTACCATGTGCCTTAAATTTTGTCATCATCTGTAAACGTTTAACCCTTAATGAGCTACGTGACATTTCGCCCTCCACTTCAAATGGACTCTACTCCTTAGTTATTCAAGAGGAACGCTCAAATTATATACTTTCGCCGTCTTTGTGCACTTAAACAAGTCAAAACAGAGTTTTGTTAATGAAATTGTTTGTCTAGCGTAGCTTTATAATTGGGTTTTCTTCAAAATTGTTTTTTTTTCTTTGAGAGGATGATATTTCTTAACAGAGAGAAATACAAATAAAACGAAACTAGTTAATATTTTGCTGAATAAATGTATACTAACTAACAATACTAAAAATCTTGTTACACCTATTTATAAGCTTATAATTGAAAAGTGAAGAAAACTATGTCTAAAAAATACTTCTTCATTTTTATGTAGGTACGTATAATATGTATAAACTATTTGTCTATAAATGTCAATGAAGGAAAAAAATAACAATGTAAATAAAATATCTAAATTATAATAGCATCATTTAAGTACGTACTTAAAAAGGGTTAATTTTTAATTGTAACGGAAATTGAAATTTGAATGCATGAGAGTATGTCTGTAATTGTTGTTCTGTTTTAAATTATACAAAAAGTAATTTACCATAGTCAAAAGGTAACAAAACGTTGTTTGAAGGGAACAAAATCTTATCTTTATTTGGTCAATATAAACAAAAACACTAAGTTATCGGGCAGTGTTGAGTAACAAATTTAACGTTGCTTTTCGCGTAAAATATTCGTATCTACAGTTCTCTTATACAAAACGAATAATAATACATTTTTATTTTTATCTGTACAATAAGTATTCATTAAAACTCCAGACATGACAACCTTTGATCATAACCCCATACCTTCGAAAACCTAAGACACCATCACACCTTTTATTTGATTTTCCCTTATCCTTATGGCAATCCTATCACAACCTACGCACATATTACCTAACACCAAACCCCTGAAAGGTTTTATTACGCACCCGATGAGCAAACTTGAAATGAAGACTGTTCCCGTCCCAAACTTCTTGCTAATTCTATACAAGAATCGTAGATGTAGAAGTTAAATATATGGAAATAGGAGTAAAAGAGAGAAATACTACTAAATTATTCTGGAATTGTTACTCCTGGCTTTAAGTATTGTTAAATTATACATGTTTGAGGACCACGATATCCGAGGACATGTGTTTTCCGTGGAAGGACCTGGGTGCCCACCATGATGTATCTGCCCAAGAGAACTCCTTAACGAATTAAATCTGCGGGGGAGTCACAACCCTCAGTCATGAGGAAATACGACTCAAAGAGATAAATATAATTTTCGTTATTTTCATTTGTTTTCGGACCAGGTTTGAAATAAATGATTTATAATATATGTATTTATCAAAGTCCAATTTTTTAAATAAATTGTGTATACGCTCGATACTCCACATGTTTTTATCGTTAATTTCTTCATTCTATTTACTACAAAAATAAGTCCAGTAAGAGATAATTATTTTCAATATTCTACGGTAGAAACCCAATAAAGTGTTACAAAGGAAACCGCAAGGTCTCATATACAATGATGTACCCTTTGATTCAAGTTATATAACTAGGGCAAACTAATTCAATGGGAACTTATTTACAGATAGATATGTTAGGTAGTCTACTGTAATTGGCACAGTTTCTAGAAATGTACCGATTTGTATGTGGTTTTTCCCAACAACATGTAATTGTTACAGTTGTGTTTAGGAAGCTTTTTTAACATAATTCATTACAATTTTTACTTGTGATACGCTTTTATATTGAATGACTTAGGTTTATTCATCAAGTTCATCGTTTCTTTAGGTTTAAAATGTCAAAGTGTCGTGTAAAGGTCTCCATCCAGATCGTAAATAAAATATATCACACATATGAAATCAATCGATATTTTGACGGCCATTTTAATTGGGTATAGGGATGAATAAATCAATTAAATTGTTCCGCTAGCTGCGCCCTCTAATGGCATCGGATGTTATGACTGCAACCACCCTTTTCTGACCCTCCCCTCTCCTCCCACTTCATCAAAAACCGGATCTGAAAAGCGGAGATAGGTGATTAAGCAGGGATCAACGGAAACGGGTTTCGTGAGTACATGTGAGTATTTTTGTTTGTAAATCGATACGATATAGATATAGTAGGTATATATTATAAGTGTAAAGTTGATACCTTTAGTTGCCTCATGTTGTATGAACTTATGTATGTTATAAAATTGTAACACAAATAATTTAACCTTGTAACGAAACTTAATTAACTGATTGGATAATTAAAGCTCTTTATTGTGTAAAAGTGTATCAAAATAAAACAGAGTATAAGATAATTCGTTGTGATTAAATAAAGTAATTTTGTATGGGAACAACTAGTCCAGGGTCCTCTCATATGATTTATCAGTTAATACTAATCGCAAATATCAAGGACATACGAGTACCTACACGGCGTATGAATAGGTTTTCCAAAATAATATAAAATAACGGAGATGTATAGAATTATTTAATTTCAAGTTTAGTGAATGTATGATTTGTATTCTATATTATGTTAATTCAAAACATCTCATAATTACAAATGGACTAAAATGTTAATATAAACATAAATCTAGAACTAATTGAAATTGCTGAATATTAATGTAAATACTAAATAACTATATAATATTATTGAGACTTTTTAAGGACTGTAGAAGACATAATCATGTTTAAAATATTTTGACAAATATCTTTTGGCATTCAAAAATTTATATTTTAGCTTATTCCTAACTGGAAGGGACTAGCTAACATAGCACGGGTGTGCCCTCACCCAGTATGTTAGGTAGTAATTAAGAATTATTGTTACACCTTTTCTGAATAAATGATTTTTGAATTTTGAATGATCATGTAGGCTTATATTTATAATAACATATCCGCTAAACAATTAGTGCGTGTGATATTTTTATCCCTACTTTAAACATACACATGCCAGCCCGGAGCATATTTTCCAGTAATGGCGACCGTATAAGCGGATCATGGGAGCGGGTCATTCAATTAGCCAGTAATTAGATTCGGCGCGCTGGCTGAACCAATAATGATGTACGAGTACATTATTTATACAGGGCTACTTTTTATAAATTCTATATGTATGTAAAAAAAAATGTACAGAACATTTCCCACAGCGCCATCCAGCCTAATACTAAGCAAACGGTGGTACCATGGGTACTATTATTTAGTTAAACACTTGATAAGGCTTTGATAAAGCTGTATATATGTATAGTTTTCAAAATAGCCTTTTCGTAAAATCTATTAAATAAAGCAACTGATTTTGAAACTTTAATGCATATATACAACACACACAACAGAGAAAAAATCTCATGTAACCTTGCTTATGTTTATTTTTTGCTTTTCCATTTAGCTTAACATACTTCATTCTTCTATACGAGTCATCAGTTTAAACCTAACCCAGTGTACATATATATACCAATAATGATGTTAAGCGCTGTTATCGCGTCGGTTAAAACGTGTCACGAGCTCGAGAGTCGTTTATCAGCGGCGGCCGAGTGGACTCGTAATTAAACGAAACCTAACACTCACAGCTGCAACGGTTAGGTGATGTTTTCAAAGTAAAGATAGGAATAGTTATGTAAACTATAGTTACAAACACTCATCAACCTGATCACTGTTTGATTCGACGAATACGTTAGATTGCAGGTTATACTTTGTTCCGAAACTAAAATATAAAAATACTTAAATATTTACACCACATTCATTCTTTTTCCTGTATGCTGAAGAGAAATAATTCTATCCAGCCAAAGGTTGCCTGGAAGAAATCGATTTCAGCGATAAGGCCGCCGCTTGTGGCACTAGTTAAGATAATAATTTGATTTATATACTGTTCATTTTTAATGTGTCATCTATCTATCTATATAACGATACCTACCTATTCACGAACAACATGCATTTGTTATGTACTAATTGTTAAAATATATAATTCCAGATTCATTTTTGAGTTCTCACACCGCTAATAAATAGTATTGTGCTGTTTAGTTGGAAGTTTGAGAGTCCTATTAATTAAGTAGCGTTAGTCATCAAAAGTGTTAAAAACTATTTATTATTTTAAAAAGTAACATCTTATTTTAGTTTATATGTCTAACTGATTGCCTATATTACACATATGTATTAACTTTGTTTACTATTTTACTTACCCATATGTACCCACTGACCAACAAACACCCTGCCCGACAAGTGAAATGACATGGATAGGAACCAGAACGAAATCACACAAGATGGCCGCCGTGTCAAGTGTCTCGTGTCGCGGCGGTGTCGGGAGTCGCGATATAGTGTCTGTACATTCTCTGACACTCCTCGACACTCGCTTGAAAGTCTACTGAATGATTTAGTGCCTAGATTAGCGGAGGAAACGAAAGTTGTGATGCTTAGAACCACATAATTATTAGAAAAGCAAGCAGTTTTTTTTTCTTCAATTCTTTAAGTGTCTTAATTGATTTATTAAATATGAATATGTAAGGCACTTAATTTAATTTAAGATGCCCATATCACCAAATTACGTTATTTGTTTTCTGTTAAACATCCTGATTTAAATAAAATTATGTTTACTTAACACTAATTATTTGTAGTTTTTAGTTTTATGCAATACTAGCTGATGCGCGCGACTTCGTCCGCGTGGAATAGTTATTACCATAAAAACGGTTCTTGTGAGTTAACCTTAAAACAAAGACATATACTGTTCCATTTTGTTAGATTATTTCAAGAGAAATAATTCTTTCATACACTTTTTTTGATATCTTGAACAGTTTTCGCAGCGCATGCAACGGAAGCTCTCAAAGATGAATAATTTTCCCCGTTTTTTCCACATTTTCTATTGTTTCTTCGCTCTTATTAGTTGCAGCGTGATGTTATATAGCCTAAAGCCTTCCTTGATAACTGGTCTATCCAACACAAAAATAATTTTTCAATTCGCACCAGTAGTTCCTGAGATTTGCGCGTTCAAACAAACAAACATACAAACAAACTCTTCAGCTTTATAATATTAGTAGTATAGATTTAAAACATTAACACACTTTGCCCGATTTAGTATTTTAATGCAATCATAAATATCTTTCTAGAGTTACATGGTTATCAGAAAAATCACGAAGCTTACACATACACACACATGTCTCTATCAAATAAATATTCTTATTATAGTAACCAATATTACAACACAGACATTCAATATCAATAATCTGCGATTATTCTGATTTTCTATTATATTACCCCGATATTATATTATTGGTACTCGTTATACAGATATGATATTGACGTAAGAGGGCTTATTGCTTCAATCACTTGTGACTTTATGACTGGCTCTTGTCTCTGGATTTGCTTGTTTACTAACGAGAGTTTTTTCGACAAATAAATGTTATAGGTAGGTATATGATAATGATGTCTGTAACATGTGAGTAATACCTTACACGTATAAAATTGTTAAGTTGAATTAAGATTCTTCATCATTTTTTAAAGTCAGTGAAAGGTAAAGAGTTTCCGCTGATATTATCGCGGAAATATTGCGTTATACCTTTCAAATAGTTAAAATATAGAATAGTGCAGACTTTGAAAATATATTATTTTATGTGTATTAGCACAAATTTACGTCCAATAAAAGGTTCTGTTCAACCTCTACCTATAGTAAAAAAATAACGATAGTTTATGTCCAACTTACATACATACAAATCACAATCCCTTATAATATCTTATATGTAGATATCAAGATAAGAGCATTATTACTCAGATTTGATCTGCGATATGAGATCCAATTCAGTGCTTGATTAAGACGATATTAATGCTTTCACATAAATTAATTCTTTGCTCAAGATGACTTTCAACATATACTGCTCACGTTTGCTATAATAGATTATTTTTTCATTATGCTTCTAGTTCAATTTTGTATATGTACGTCTTGCCAATTGATAACTTTTATAAAACAAACTTTACCATGATTTAATTTAAAAAAAAATGTAACAATTTAAATTAATAACGTTACGTTATGTAATATTGTCATGTTCTTTGAAAGTAAAATTGTTATAATTTGAAATATTGTTACAAGAATTCAGAGCATTCCAATAATAATATGTTACCGTATGACTAATATTCATATAATTTTAATAAAATAATATCTGCCAGGAAAGTATGTTAAGAGGTCTGTAGGAACATATATTGAAAATGCTTATTTTTTTGTAAAACCGCAAACCTAAAGCAGTTGATCGAGTACCAACATTTTCATTGGATAAAGCTATCCGTATTATTGTGAGGCACACAAGAGACCTTTTTAGGCCTGTTCTATTCATTAGATTCCTAAAAAAGTCTCTGGAACATGTTTTGGGAATACAAAGGGTATGTCTAGACGCTTCTGGCGACCAAAGACGCCTTTTTGGGATTTCGACGAGTTTTTACAAGCATTTACTTAATTTGATCGAAGACTCGTCGATATTTTCTGTAGAAGGTGTTTTTGGATATTTAAGACAAAAATA
The DNA here is from genome assembly GCA_927399415.1 of Macaria notata. Lineage (NCBI taxonomy): Eukaryota > Metazoa > Arthropoda > Insecta > Lepidoptera > Geometridae > Macaria > Macaria notata. Next base: position 4,573,367 of record OV656737.1, read on the forward strand.
TTATAATAATATATGCGAATTGTCATTTACTTTGTTAGTTAATTTCACATGTAAAACATAAAAATAAACACTAAGTAAATAAGTTTTACTATATATGAACCTGTACAATTAAATTTTGAATCATGTATCATGTTGCAAAGTTAAATATTATGTAAGAATTTATACATAGACAAAGATGATAAATTATACCATGAAACCATAGTTTTGTGATACAATGATAATATTTATAAATTTGTAAATTTAAAAAGAAGTCTTCTTTAACTGTACAATTTACATACGGTTAGACAAACTGTGGATTTGATAACATACTAACTTCACCTTGGTGTGCTAAGTTTTTTGTAAAACTATCAGTGTTTATTAAGTTGATTTATTTTTTCCTGTATATTTAAGTAAAATTTGTATATTTACATGTAAATAAAGTATTTTTAGGGTTCCGTACCTCAAAAGGAAAAAACGGAACCCTTATAGGATCACTTTGTTGTCCGTCTGTCCGTCCGTCCGTCCTTCTGTCAAGACCCTTTTTCTCAGGAACGCGTAAAGGTATGAAGCTGAAATTTATATCAATTACTCAGGTCTACTGTCCCTTGAAGCTGTGAAAAAATCAAACTTCTAAGCCAACGCAATCAAAAGATACAGCCATTTATGCCGCAAATTTTCGACACTTGCAAGGGAATCAAAACCTACAGGGTGCTTCCCGTGAACTCAGAATCTTGAAATTTGGTACGAAGCAACGTCTTATAGCATAGATAAAGGAAAAATTACGAAAACCATAAATGTTTAGTTACATCACAAAATATTTAACCTTGCAGGTTTGTACGGAACCCTCGGTGCGCGAGTCCGACTCGCACTTGGCCGGTTTTTTATTTTTTTGTGAAAATACTTTTCTTTTTTCACCGTACATAACCAAACATAGTTAAATGAAAAGAATCACCATCCCAATCAGCGCCGCACGGTCAGCAATTCAATTCTACGACATAATAATCTTAAAGCTTTATTCTCGCCATTCCAACCGACAATGTCAGCGTATCCTTCCTAGAACAGATAACATCACTTTGGCCCAGAAATAATGATGCTTCAGCGTTCCTCGGCCCATTGCGTAGACGAGAGTATGAGGTGACACTTTTGCCTCAGGCTAACCCGTTTAACTGAGAGAGGGCCCTATTACCCGCACAAAGTTATCTTGGACATCGATCATTCACAAAGCGGGCGGACCCTTTAATACCAGTATAGTGGGAAGCTGAAAGTATAGACGTGTGGGTATGAACATGTAGTGATGTGGGATGGGTACGTTTTTGGATGTTGGTTAATAATGTCCGTTAATCAGTTGGTTTGTCTCTGCGCTGGTTGATTCTATGCAACAAGATTAATTAGAGAAATATTTGTTGTGATTGTAGTATCTATTTGAAAAAGAGCAGATTTGTCACTACTAAGTATATAAAAAATAAATATTATTATGTTTGTTGTTCAAAAAGTTACAGTACCGTTGATTTTGATTTATGACTGTTGCTCCTGGTGAAGAGCTCGTACAAACTTTATAACGATGCGATGTAGGTACATATATGGAATATTGTTTTGATTGTCGTTGCTTTACATTGGTTATTACAAACAAATGCTGCAATCCAAAGGCTCATCACGTCAACTAAATAATAATACCTACCGGCCCTGTCAGGTTGCAAATATTTACACAAAAAAATAAAATAATAAAGTATAAAACATCTGATTAGACCCCTTACAAATCCCTTACAAAATGGTAAACTCACCAACTCAATTCCAAAAAGTGCAGCTAACCCAGTGGCTCCTAGCTCCGCTCATCACATGCTAGCAGCCCGTTTCGCCGTCTACTGGTATCTAGCAAGCGGGGCGTGCCCACAGATAGAGGTCGGTTTGTTTTACTTGTACAGTAGGCATAGTGTGGCGAGATGCTAGCATTTTTTTGTAATTACAGGTCAACGTAGTAAAAACTTGTTATTAAAAATATAAAGAAATAGATGCTTTGTTTATTTCATAACAGCAATTTTTAAAATATTAAATCTGCTTAACTATTTAGAAGATACAAATGTCAGAATTTTTGCTGGTGATTTTAGAATTAAAATGAAACTGTTTGGTCTTTTTTGTTCTTAGGCTGGCTCGATAAGATGTATGAATAAAAAATCTTGTATGTTTTTCGCCTTAATTTAGTCTAACAAGTTTTAAACAGGGCTCAAACATTTGAAAGGTTTCATTTAAATGTATCATACCATCACCATGTCAAAATGCATTAAAATTAGTTTTTCTGTTCAAAAGTGATAAAAGTCAAACATAAAAGCATTTTCACTCACAAACTCATGCCTTTATGAAAATATAGTTAGTCGACACGACACGATATAGCCATTGTAAGCCCACAGAAGTCCGTTAATGCATCACGCTTATCTTTCAGCTGCAAGCTGGCTGCCTGCGCGGAAGAAATTGAAAGTTTATTTTGTTAGGCTTGCATTGTATACCTACATCAGCAATGTGCATTGTAGTAGTTTAAAGAAGCTTGGAGATAAGTTAAAAAAAGGAGTTTTATAAAAATAATGATTTGAAATTAATTTTAGGATCTGGGTGTACTTACTTGCATAAACTTCTAATATATTTGATAAAACTTTAGATTAATATGTAGTGTAGTTCCGCTGCGAAACACGTACACATTTCTCCAGATTATCAATTGCCATGGATTTCCGCAAAGCGTCACCAAATTCAATATCTTATCTACGAAACAAATTAAATGAATGTATCATGACCTATTTAAGTTTTATATCAAGCAATCAAGCCCTAATCAAATGCGATATCTAATCATTTTTAAAATGTACTAGTTTCTCTCTTACTACAAGTATTCGTGCTTAGGTTGGTACTCCTGAGACCCGAATACCGGACACATAACTATTTTCAAATAACATTAACACGGTTAGAATATTTTAACTAAGACGAATTAAAAATATCACAACCCACATAAAGTATTACCTAAATTCAATATGTAATAACCGACTTAAATCAAATCTCCACACCTAATCAATTCCAAAATCTACTAATTTCCCTCTTACTACAAGTATTCGCGAATCAGAAGTGCTCAGGTTGGCACTCCTGAGGCCCGAATACCAGGGGCATAATTATTTTCACAAAACGTGTACTAATTGCATGCTCTGCTCGCGACACTTCGCGTGACGGGACTTCTGTGTTATGGTGGATAGAAGGAGCGGGTTTGGGATAAATTGTTTTTAGAAATTTGCGGACATCGATCAAGGTATTTTTGATTTTGGAATGGAATCGTTGTCAATCATGTTCTGTGGAGATTAAAAAATAGATTGCACAATAAAAAGGAAGAAAAAAATGTTATGTCGCACACAGATTAACAAATCACAGTAGGCATTGTGCAAACGAAAGCGTTTTTTTGTTGATTTTTTGTTCTTCTTTTACGTAATACATCCTACTTTTTTTCCTTAATACAACGTTAGAAAAACAGTGGGCGTCCAATAAGTACACAATAAAATAATTTACGTTAACTTAACATAAGAATCGATTAATATAATATAATTTAATCATAATTCAGGTTTCATATAGAGATTTAATTTAGTCTTTATTGTTATGCTGTTTTTACATATATATGATTATAGTATAATAATTATCAATTATTTTTTTAGTCGAGAACTGGCACAAATCAAATTTATAGCCAAAGAAGAAAAAAAAACATTAAATTAGTAGACAAACTTAACTTTTAACAGTAGCTTTGGACCACTTAAAATGGGTTGTATTTTTTCCCAATGTCCTCCAAAAAGGTTCTGAAAAAAAAACAAACTGATTTAAACCATTATTTTAAATGCAGTTAAAGGTACCTACTTATTATTTCTGAAAAATACAAAGTTATCTTTTCTACTCGCTATATCTTACCACTAAACTTCAAGTTAACTTGAAGTTCAAGTTATGGGACGTTATGAACCGTCCACGACGTCGGAACAAAACATGGAAACAATTTCCTACTTATGAGTTTGACACTTTCATACTAAGTTTAGTGTTGCCTGTGCAATTTAGTGCATAAAACGTGCTACCTCTACGAAGATCAAATTGACGTAGATACCCAATACAAACACAATAGAATTTCAACTAGAAAATTACCCAATATCCCAATTTCTCTCTATCTTAGGTTATAGCCTTTGCTTACCATCCGGCAAACTTTGGCCAATTACGAACCAATTATAGTAAAACAAAAAAAAAACTTTTAGTAAATTATTGAATTCAGATAATTTAATCTGCGTTGGGCAGACATTAAAACAATATAAAAAAATCACTACCATACAATGATTAGCGTAGGTAATTGAAATAATGTTAAGAGTTACATAATTTCAAAAAAAAATAATGATTTAAGTACATACATAAAAAGCTGACTTGATGGAGAATTTCAAAACTACAAATTATTTCAGTGTCCTTTTTAGAGTATGATAAAAAGAAAAAGATAACTTCATGTCTGTGTGAAATAATAAAAAAAACGTCAAGTATATTTTGTAACAAAAGGTCTTAAAATAGGTACTTCTTACATAATACAAGAGCTTAGGGACGAAGGCTTTGGATTTTTTTTTCTTACACTTAGTTCTAGACGAGAGGATTTAAAATTATCACCCTCTAGAGCCATTTTCAAGAAAATCGTAAGAACTTTATTTATCCTCACAAAGAATGAAAAATAATTCAAAAAACAAAAACTTCAAAGCAGACACAAGAGGAATACAAATTGGGTTATCTTTGCAATTTTATTTACTTACACATTTTTCTTAAATGTTACTGTATTAACAGTATTAAATAATTAAGTTCTGAATGGCTAGAAGTAACTGTTAATATATAATTAAATACCTACAGTAATTTAGTGTATTAATTTTCACAATTTTTAAATAAACATTTTGAACCCAAATTTTAATACGTGTAGCTTACATAATACTCATTTAAAATTATCTTATGTACATAGTCATTTATTTTTAAATTAAAATGTGAGATGTAATAGGTATTTTTTTGAGATAGAATTAGAAACTATATCTGAAATAAAACATTCATGAAGATATCAATCACAATTACAAAAGTAGTTAGCAAAGAAAGATACTAAACAAATTAATCACTTAATCAGCTCAGAAGCAAAACAAAGAACTCGTAAGTTTTGTTTGTTCATACATAATACAGCCAAGACACATCTTTATCGACACTTTTATAGATAATTTTGACAAAAATAATTGTAAATAGTTATATGTTTAGTAACGTTAACGTACTTCCCTTATCCTTAAATTTTATGAATTTAATTGGATCAAGTGACTATCCACAGAACCTAGACCGAGTAGGTATTTACGGAACAAAAACTATAACGGGAAAAGCTTACTTACTTACATGTTAAAAAAAAAAATCAAGACATCGCATAGCCGTAGTGGAAAATCAGACAACAAGTAATTATTATCTATACTATACTAATATTATAAAGCTGAAGAGTTTGTTTGTTTGTTTGAACGCGCTAATCTCAGGAACACGCTGCAACTAATAGGAGCGAAGAAACAATGGAAAATGTGGAAAAAAACGAGAAAAATTATTCATCTATGAGGGCGTTGCGTGAGCTGCGAAAACGGTTCAAGTCGTGGGTAACAGCTATAATTTATAAAGCTGAAAAGGTAGTTTGCAAAAATAAATACGATGCCCAAAATAACTATTCCACGCGGACGAAGTCGCGCGCACAGCTATTTAAATATAAAAATAATGATGTACTCATATTCATTTATTTACCATGCGTGTAATTTTTACGGCACATCGAGGAGTCTATTGTGTGTTTTGCCGTTAGTTGGTAATTAGATTTCTCAGTAGTTTGCCACATCTCGAAGTTCACCCTCTGTTTCTGATAGTTTACTTTTTTTATTGCCAGTGACAGGGTGTTTTTCTAGAGAGTTTGATAAACGATATAAAACATTGCGAAAAGTAATATGTATTTTTTTCATGAAATAGGCTCATGCTTGACTACAACTTGCCTGATGTTAAGCAACGTTATAATCTACGATCTAGCGCGCTTGCCTAGAAGGAACCGGTATTTTGCTAAGATATGTGACACTTATAAGTGACTGTTTATTTTTATTCTGTCTTCGTATAAATTATTTAAGTTGTAATTACATAGTATTCACGTCACACAATAAACTAAAACTGTGTGACATCTAATAAGAAATAGTCGTTTATTTACTCCTAAAATATGATACATATAAAATCAAACCAAATTGAACCAAAAAAAATTCTGAACCAATAATATTATTTAATAGGAACCAGCACGAAAGCCAAAGACTTATATTTATTTATACGTATATTTCTGTTTAGCATTGATTGAACTATTATCCCATCTCTCTGTAATAATTAATCCAAAGATCGAAGCATAAAAACTCCACCGCTACAAAAGAGAGCAGAAATCCGTCGACACGAGTTATCCTAATTGTATTGTCGGATTGTTTACCACAGGGTGAAACTAGGAAACTTGTCCAGTCCCCTTCACCGTAGACAAAAACAACCTGAAACAACGAATTATGTTTTTTTAAAGTTGTTACTGTCTTAAAATACATGTTCTTACGCCATCCGGTATAGCTATTATGGCGCTTGACGGGTTAATTGGTAACCCCATCTCAATATATTTCAAGACAGTAACAACTTAAAAAACATAATTACGTCTACGGTTTTTATCTAATAAGTAATTTGATAAATCAGATAACCAAAATCCAGATACACATATATATGTTTATATATGTGTATTTGGATTATATTTTATTATATTATGGATATTATATTATATATATAGCTATATATACATATAGCTATTACTTTAAGACGTGATTGGATTTACTAAAACGATTTACACAAGTTTTACATTACTGTTTAGTGTAAATCGTTTTAGTAATCCAATCACGTCTTAAAGTAATAGCTATATAGATGATTACGCAAATGATTGGAACTGTGTGTGATTTTTATTGGCATTTTACTAGACAATCAATTATTTTACAGATTACAAGGATGGAGAAAAACATTGAAATAATATTATTTTCTTGGCATATGTTCGCCGGAATTTTCCTTCATAATGTGGCATCTATCGGGTAGTAATATAACTTTCCTCCACCTAATCGGGACTTGTTTCTTTTCTGTGCTTTCCGTGAACAAGCTTCGTAACGGGACTGTTCCGGATAGTGCCGTGCGTAAACAAACTTGTGTGGATATTTTCTGTCTTTGAATGAATTTTTTATTACAGTAAGGCTGACTTTATTGGAAAATATAGTTATTTGAGGGTTCTGTGTTAAGACCGATACGCTATTAAATTTTTTTGTCATTATCGTTTAAAAGTTACGATTGATTTTGTATGTATATGAATGTACAACTATGTAATTTCTAATATATTTTGGATAATTTTGAGAAAAAAACATTGTCAGTTACCCTATGATATTAATATGTATGTTAAAAAACCTGCAACACGTTATTACCGAATACGTTAAATAAATGAAATTCATAATAGAAAACGCTTATTTAAAAAGGTTCAAGACTTCTTGTTCTTATTTCAAATTTCAACTCTCACAACAAATTCTAAAAGACTAATTTCTCACAACACCCCAAGAAAAACTGTCAACAACAACGTAAACACTAAACTGAAAGCAGCAAGACAGCAGTCCCATAGGAAGAACCTTGTAGCTTGTAGGTAACACATATAACATACTAGTGAACGCCTGCGGCATCGCTCTTGTTATTTTGGGAAAAAAGCTAGCCTATAACACTTTCAAGATTTCATACTACCCACTTACCAAAACTCATGAAGATCCGTTTAGCCATTTTTGCGTCATGCGCGTTTTAATAAACTGATAAACAGACACAAGTTCAATAAGTTATTGGAACGTGATCTGTGATAAATTCTTAGTATTCTCAAACATTTTTTATATTTAAAGCACACACACACACATACACACATTTTTTGTCACACATTTATACAGACATTCTACTCTCTTTAGCTTTATTATATGTATATATAACTGAGTTCGTAGGTAACATATATAACTGTAGAGATCTCGTAACTCTCTGTGATGGATTAGCGCTTTTCCGGCTTTTCAGCGGACTCCCAAACGCGGGCCCTTGTGGTGACTGACTTTACTGACTTACTGTTAATTTAATAGTCCGTCTGTTTAATGGCTTTACGTTGGTTCTTTTGATGTTGTTAGAAACGGTAACAGGCTTTTTAAATGTTCTGGGGAGGTATGTAAAACTTTGCTTGTGGGTGTGAGCTTTTGAATAGGCTGGAGAATTAAATGAGATAATAAGAAGCTTTATAACTGTTACAGAGTCTAGTTATAATAAAAGTTACACAGTTGACACTTGAGTATCACCTGTGTAACAGCATCCAGCACATGCTGAGTTGAGGCCGGGTTGTGACATGAAACTTTAAATTTCCTCATATTTTGTTATTATATATTTGTGGTTGTTTTTTTTCTAATGTAAGGTTTCATGTTGCAATAAATGGTTATTATTCTTATTCAATTTTGTGCTCTGGCAACCTCATACAAATCTATAAATAACTACATAGTTTCAGATTGTTATGTTCTTACATTCGTAAAAATGACACATGTTCTAAGTAGAAACATAAATTAACGGCTTTTTCTTACAAGTATACTTTCCTTCCTAAAACGTTATCAACTCCAAGTAAAATACCCGAAAAAACCAATAAATCAATACGACCACTGTAATTAGACCCCTGCTATTATAACTCATACAATCACGAACAACCTTACCTTATACTTATTATTAGAATAGCCTACTTTCACGTTGTTTCCCTACTTCGTAAACTTTGTTCGGCGATAAAAATATAAAAATTAGCCCCAAAAACCCTCTGTAAGTAAGTATAAGAAGAAAAGACTTTTACGTCTATAAATTAACGATTTCGTTATAAAAATTTAATCAGACTGCCAGAAGCTAAAGTTTTAAACGGCGTAAATGAAATTATGCCCTCCCTTATCTTTGGCGAAGTTTCTTTCGGAATTTAATATAACCTCGGAAGTTGTTATCTGCGAGACAGAAGGAAAGGTTTTTGGTGTGAATTAATTTTCATTTTATAAGTTTGTTGTTAGACCACACTGGTCGTAAGATTTGGCGAGTATTTCTTTATGTTCTTATCTTATAACTCGTACTTACTAGAAACTTGTTTCATATACGAGTATTTTGTAAAGTTTAACTCAATGAAGATATCTTAAAATTCCAAGGAGATTTCTTTGTTATCACCATAATATATTGGTCAAAAATCAAAGTGTATCTTGCGGTTTCAATCTTCTCTAAAAAAACTAAGTAAACTCTCGACACCAGAGTTGGCTATTCTCATTCGATAAGAAGAAGAAGAAACTTCTCTTCATACCGTTATAATAATAGGACACCCGCGTGTCCAAAAATATCTTGTTTTTAATTTAGCTCACTTATTGTTGATTAGTTACGTAAGGGAAATATAATTATTAATAGCCCGAAATACGAAACCTTAGATATCCCTACGTAAAATCTATGTTTACAAAAGAAAAGTATTATATCCGTTATCTAGTACCCACGACACAAGCGTTTGCTTAGTGTGGGGCTAGATGGCGCTGTGTGCAATGTCCCGGAAGATTTATTTATTTATGTGATACTGGTTCCTTCTCCAGAATATTCTAGACAAAATGAACCTATACTCAACAAGATCAAATAAAATTCCGAGTTCAACTAAGCACGTGTACTCAACAATAATGAAGATACGCTCTTATAATCATCGTTAACATTCTGATGTTGATTTTGTAAGCATTTTGCGCATGAAAACTCCAGTCCTTGGAATTTCTCAGAAAGCCTTATTAAGCCTCTCTCTCTCTGATATTTTCAGTTATAGTAACTAGGCAAATTTAACTAAATTTGCATGTTAACAATGTTGGAATAATTACTATAGTGCTCTGGGAATTTCAGAAATTTAATATTAATTCACTGTGTTTGATTGCGGAGACAATAGACGTAATAAGACAATAAGTTTTGGCTGCAATTGTAGGTAATGTACTTACTCATATTAATAAGGAGCAAGCAATTAGTGAACGGCGTATGAATAATACTATCCGTAAAGATTATTTACTTTTCCCTTATTAAAATATGTATCTTTTTATTGCAATATATCAACTTATCACTGTTGAATATATCTCACTTGTTTTATATTTCTCGTTTATCAGTCTTTCTTGTGTTTCTTTGAAATAATGGTTCTACTTAATTTTAATCAATCTACACTTGTGTCGTTTCTAAAGAGTTAAATAAATAATAATAATAAATAAATAAATATCCTGGGACATTGCACACAGCGCCATCTAGCCCCACACTAAGCAAACGCTTGTGTCGTGGGTACTAGATAACGGATATAATACTTATATACTTTTCTTTTGTAAATACATACTTATTATACATACAAACGACCAGACTCAACACAAGTAATTATAAATTTTTAAAATGCATAAATACTTGTGTCATGCGGGAATCGAACCCGCGACCTCTAGATTAGAAGGCAAATAAGAATATTAATAATGATAAACAAAAACTCAGAATTAAAATTCTTGCAATATAAAGTAAACGAAATCTACTTAACAAAGTTTAAGGCTAGCAACACACGGCGCACTCTAGCCCGGGTCTATGCCATGTCGTAACATCTACGTAATGTATTTGAGTGTTCCGGCGAACGAATTATAACCTCCGGGTTCCGGAGTGTTCCGGACTGTTCCGGGCCAGGTGATTAGCGCCCGGTGCCCGGTATGGGACCGGGCCGGACGGCACTCAGCCCGGTATGCGACATGTGGTCTGTCTACGGCCTTATTTAGTACTTAGAACCTAAATTATGGTTCGCCTTTAGTAGTTTTGTTTGAATGTTTATGTGATTGGAAGTTTCTTTAAAATTTGTTTGCTAATGTTGGAATTGTAATAAATATGAACGGAATTATTGACTTTTACATTTACTAGTTGGTTTAATGACTATTAGGTCGCTTCCAATTTAAGAATGCTCCTTTGACAATAGTAGGTTTTGCGTGAATTTTACAACCTATGTTAAATATAAAACAAATCCCTGTTAACTATAAATGAACAGCATTAACAGCATTTATTTGCTCTATCAATGTTACCATATTATACTACCTTAAGTTTAAATAAAAAGTAAATAACAATAGGTGTTTATTTTTAAATAATTTGTCTGTGAAAAAAATTGATTATTTTCATTGTATAAAGTTCAAACAAAATTGAAACAAATCTATTTCAATGATTCACAAATTAGCGTACCGAATGAAATTTTAATTTCACCATACAAATAATTATTATTTTATTGTTTGTTTTTGAATTTTTTATGAGCCCTGGTGGAATGAAACAGCAATTAGTTGAGCAAATGAACCGCGTCACCGATGTTTTTCAGCTGAAATATTGCAAATTACTACTGATTTAAGATAATGATTTAATATTTTATGGCGTTTGATGAATGTACTGTTTTAAGTTGTTTTTTAAATACTAGTATTATCACAGTGGTTTTACTCTCTTTTTGGGCTAGAATCGAGCAACGTGATCAAGTTCGGTTTATGAAATAACTAGCTGTGCTCGCGACTTCGTTGTAGCTTTTACCCACGACTTGAACCGTTTTCGCAGCGCAAGATGAATAATTTTCCCCGTTTTTTCCACATTTTCCATTGTTTCTTCGCTCCTCTTAGTTGCAGCGTGATGTTATATAGCCTTAAACCTCGATAAATGGTCTGTTCAACACAAAAATAATTTATCAATTCGCACCAGTAGTTCCTGAGATTCGCGAGAGAGCGCGTTCAATCAAACAAACAAATAAACAAACAAATTTTTTCAGCTTTATAATATTTATTAGTATTAGAATTATTAGTTTATGTACATATTTCCAATATTGTATACAAATTACGAACGATTTTTATATAACTTGAAAGAAAAACAGGCCCACAAACTTATTAAGTTAAGCTTTAAGAATCATAGCAGTCATCGTCTCAAAAGCAAAGATCAGCATTATTTTATCTTATCCCAAAATAACAGTAAAACATTGCTCAAAGAAAATCAACGTACATAAAACGAGACTACTTCGTAACTGTTATTTTACGTTTACATCACACCACTTTTCCCATGTTCCGAAATCTTTTGTTTTCCAACCATTTACCGTCACGAGGGTACTTATCACAATGCTTGTCATCATCACAAAAACAAAGGTCAGTATTATTTCTTTTATGTTCTAAAAGCGGTTCGTCTAAACGTGTGAGGAAATGTAACTTTTCCGGCTTGGGACGCACGCAACGAAACTCAATCTAGCGGAATATATTCGGGTTGGTCGTGGCTGGAACCGTCGGCCATGGGTATGGAACCGTGGTAGAGTAGCCTGAATAAATAGTTTTTTGTAAATTTTTGGAAAGTGTTACATATGCTATTTTGCTCATTTTTGTAACCGTTGGACAAAGGTAAAAAATTAGAGGAAGAGTTGCTAAAATAATGTGTTTAGAGTGTTAATTATTGTGTGAATAAAGTTGCTGAACTATTCACCAAATACCTTTAACTTTTAGTCATAAATAAATGAACAACAAATTGGTTATACATCAATTAAGTGTTTCTGTATTGACATACAGTATATAATAAAAACCTAAATTATTGCAAAAAATATGAGATTAAATATGGGGTTACTATAAAATCATTATAACTAAGCTCACTTACAAAATGCACATCTAACTAAACTCCATCTCCATTTTCACTCTACTTTCCCAAGATATTAGGTTTTCCTTTCTACCTATATTTATAAATCCATTGCAGAATGCGTAGATATGCTGTTAAGGATAGTGGATGTATAATTTTTATGTGTTTGGAGTGATCTGGTGAATTAGGTCGGATGGAAAGCTTAGCTAGATATATGGTGGAGTCGGTGACACTTAAATACATTGTGAACATCGCTCTTTGGCTTTAGTTTTATGTGTTTTGTGGCTTTTGGCTTGTTACTTAAGATCCAGACTTAGATCTCGAGTCTAAATTCAATTAGAAAATTGTATACAAATTCTTACATGAAATTTTGTTCTTTACTAATGAATTGTCATAACAATGTATTCGCTATAAATAACATTGAAGTGTACAATATTTGATGTCTTTCTTAGAACACAATACTCAAAAATATATTTGGTAAAATATCTAAAACCCAAAAAAATAATATTGAATTGATTAATAATATGATAATTGACCATTAATAAAGTACATTAATTACTTACTTTATTTACAACTCTCTTTATTAAAATTTAAAGAAATAAATATTTTTATACCCATGATACAAGCGTAAGGTTAGTATGGCGCTGTGTGATATGTCCTGAGATATTTATTTATTTATTTAGTTTTCTATTTACAAAAACAATATCTTTTCTTTATGATTCTTAATTTTAATGTAACAAATCATTCAATCTTCTGACGTTAGCCCTACAAATTATCAAAGCAACCGAGTTTACTGCGTATATATTCTGTACTAATAGCACATTCTAGTTCACAATAATGTGCTAGAACAGCGTAAACTGTACCAATATCAAGCACGTGTGAGCTGCAAACTGTCAAAGTTAAGGTACGTAAAGTTAAGCGAATAGCGAAGTGATTAATTCCGTGTCCCCGACCGATATCTTAGTGAGTTGATTAAATTCTCTCGAGTTAAGGTTCGTTATGGTTGACGATACGATTCGAATACCTAGTAGTAGGTAAGTAATACTGACGACAAAATGATCGGATTTGAATTACACTGAGGTCTGAAACTTAACTAAAGACTGAAGAAAGTAATTAATAAACGTCAGCAAAAAAATCTGGGAAATATAGTTGATAATTTATTTAATAACAAAATAATAAAGAATATGAAGTAAATTGCTAATTATGAATTTCATTAGATCCAAAAGTTAAAAAAGTCACAATTTTCACGCATATATGTATGTGGTGACAATCTCTTTAAATTTGCGATGCTTAAATGTATTTTTGCGACGGTTGCTGTAAATTATGCTTGTATAAATATTCTAAAAAAAACATTAAATATCTGTAAGCTAATTAGACATTTATTGTAATCTCTAGTCGTTACGTATAAACACTCTCCACCTTACTCAAACGTCGTAAACTTTATATCGATTACAGTCTATAATTTCATTGGAAGTTCCTCCCTAAGGGACGTCGGGACATTCGTCGATGGCTCCTGTTATAAGTTCAATGATAATCACTTGTGACGGAGATGGAGTTTATTAAAATAGTTAAGAATAATTAGTAGAGTGTGACTGTAGCGTGGTATTCGATTGAGTGCTTTTGTCGGTCGGATATTACGTTAAATTTAAGTTCTGGCTGTTTGTCGTGATACAGCAGTCACTTTATATCTTTTGCAAAAAAGTCGTGATTCTAAAGCTTTAAAAAAAGAAGAGTAGCAAAAGATTGTGTAAAAATAAACAATACAAACATAACTTTTCTTAAAATGTGACACCAAACAATACACAGTAAAATTTCCCAACAGTAAAATTAAATCGTTTACCCTTCCTATAAAAATGAAAATAAACATCCAAACCAACCAAAGTAAAAAAACTCATGAATAAATTCCAACAAACAATATTTGGGATGTTCCATAAAAACCACATACATTTATGGGTCCCAAATGATTCGAGGACTGTAAAATCATTACGGTCGTTTCATTTTTCCTCTAAAAATCCGGTCTCGAAATGAACAAACGAGAGGTCCCTCAGGGCAACAGCGGGGCGATTAATTATCACACGCTGGTCGGGCCCTTAACAATATAGCTGACGAAATATGTGCTGCTGGAAATGATTTTCTTTGTGTTTTATTTTGCGGAGATAGATTTTTAATGATCGAACTTGGTACTTAAAAAAATCGAGCTCAAGATTGACATCCAAGACATTGATGGGGAGAGGTCTATATTAATCTAGCGCTGGGAAAGAAGTTCAAAATAGTAATTATACTTTAAGGTACGTTTATTGTACGGACGGCAAAGCTTTGGACACTTTAACAAAAGCTGTGTTTCCTGCGAACTACAATCCAGGGGGTTTCAAATCTAGAGTTAATAAGTATCGTCTAGGAAAACGTGTTACACCCTAGGTTGCAGCAATGCTTAACATCAGGCAGGCTGTCAAACGTAAACCTATCCCACGTAAAAAAGAGGCTAAATTAAAACGACTTCAAAGTCTGAGTATCCTAGAGAATGCATGTTGAGACATCGACTACGAATCGTAGCATTGAGTGCTACGCCGTAGAGCCCGCTGTAGACGTATGATGTGTAACATTTTCTGTCACGTGATCATTTTATCAAATGCTACGTATTTTTTTTATTGGTTCACAAGCAGAAACATACAGGTTACATTATACAATTCATAATTGATAACAAATAACTACACATATATATCCTATACAATACGCTACATGTATTTTTATTCCTAGTCATTTTGCTTTCTGTTTTAATTGGATACTACTCTGTATTCTCTAAACTATTAGTTAAGATATGTACCGTATATCCTTACTAAAAACTACTTCAATTTCATATTAAAATAATAAATACTGATTTTTGCTGCAAAAAATTGAATTGTGAGTTATTTCGGCTTATTTTCGTATACCTATATATTTCTTAGGTTTGAATTTTAGATATGTAGTACGTATGCCTAAAAGAGATTTTCAAATTTAAATTTACTCTGCGGCATCTAAGCCTAGTATTGCACAAATATCAAAATTCTACACATTTATATAACATAAAAACACATTCTACCTATACGTACGTAAATAATGTGTTTCCACAGTCCTTATCAACTGACTTCTCCACATTACAGATAAGAGTATGAACAATAGAGCAGCATTCTTTGTTGCCAGTATGAGGGCGAAAGGAGCGATACATGTAATAAATGACCGGGTTCGCTTGGTAGGTTCACCATTTGATTAAAAGTGTCGTTGGATTTATGTAAAAAATATTTGAAATCAAACAAAATATTAAATAAATTATTCTATTAGTAGTGCTTTCACCTCAAATCAATCAATGAGCAGTTCATGTAACAATATCAATGATATTGATTAGAGCAATCAATATAGAGTTATCCGAACAAGGACATCAATGAAAAGTTATCAAAGTAGAGTAGTATCTTTGTAGAGCTACATAAACAACTATATAGCGTTTTTAATACAGAACTATCAAAAAAGATCTAGTAATCCAGAGCTACCAATTGATGTAGAGTACACTTTTTGTTATTAAAATAAAAATAAATAAATAGGAATTAAATACTACAAAAAATATATGTTTTTTTCCACATTATTTGACCGCGTAATAGAGAAGTTAAAATAGAGCACATATTTTTTTTTACATGATATAGGCTTACGCTTGACTACAACTTGCCTAATGGTAAGCAACGTTATAGTCTACGATCTAGCGGATATCTTTTTCTATCTCTATTTATAGTATTTTTAAGTTTATTATAAGGTTTAGTTTTTAATAAGTTACTATTATTTCCCTATGTGTTTTGTAAGTTGTTTTGAATAAATATACATTAAAAGAGCAAAAAAATAAATAAAAAGAAACAATGAAAGTATCTAGGTCAGTTCGTCCACAAAATAACAGCCCCATGGTCCCCTTCCCACTAGAGTACAGACAATTTATCCCGAATAGCCCTTGTTTTTGCCATTAACCTAATGTGTTAATAAATGTGTGCAATAATTAAACACAAAACGCGGAGTGACGCGAAACTAATTGCCTCGGGCCTTCCTGGTTTTTTGATGCGGCCAAAAGGAAGATTGTTTCTGGATATTGCTTTCCATTTTGTGTTTACCCATTTGAAAAAGCGAGAGATCGAGAATATTACAAATTAAGTTAAATTTAATATTAAGTTCACCACATTAATATATTTATGTTATAAATCAATGAGAATATATGTAGGTACGAGTACAACTCCAAAGATATAGAAAACAGTGCCGGTTCATTCAGTTATTTCCTAGTTGAATTTAGTTAGGTATTTTTATAGTTTTACTTCCTATCTTCTTATTTATCTCTTAATTACAGTACACAAAAAGCAACTAACAGCATTGGCAACTTCAACTTAATTTAAATTATTTTTCCTAAAAGATCCTAATTATAAATAATATGTATTATATTCGTGTATAATATTAATTTTATATGTAAAATACATTTTATACATGTATAGAGAAACACCCTGTCTTCATTTTCACGGGTAATTCCCCAAACCACCATTGTATATTACCTAATTGTCGCTAGGGTCAGATGCTTTGACATACAATAACCATAGACTGGCATAAGCTTTAATTTTTAAGTGCTTGAAGTCACTATTAACAGATGGATGCCCACGACTTCTTCAGGCGCATTTCTTCAGGATAAAGACTACCCTGTCACTTTAAGGAGTGTGGTTTAGCGTTTAAGAGTCTGCTTTACATTTTGACGCTCTCTGGTTTGGATCCGGCCTTACACCATTGACTTTTTTTGCAATTTATCAAATCCAATTTATATGTTTATTTAATAGAATACTTTGTGAAAAATATATACACATGCTTCATTCTCAACCCGTGTGCCGATAGTGCTAATTTAAATACGTTGACATATTTTTGTGAGGTTAATATATACCTATATATATATAGAACAGTCTTTTTTAGTCACCTATCCGTTGCTGCGTTATGTCGACTTTCAGAAGATGGGACCATATTATTCTGAATAGCCCTTCGTCTATTCCTGTCGAAAAGAAAATTGAGGACCTCACCTCATGAAGG
This sequence comes from Macaria notata, assembly GCA_927399415.1. Lineage (NCBI taxonomy): Eukaryota > Metazoa > Arthropoda > Insecta > Lepidoptera > Geometridae > Macaria > Macaria notata. The sequence goes on from OV656737.1 coordinate 4,591,160, forward strand.
TGGATTTATGTGTTTGTTTACTTAAATTACGGGTTTATTATGAAATTTGGGCCACAATGAGATGTGGGACTAAATAAGTTGTAGGAAATTTTCAGCATTTTTTTCAGGTACGTAAGCTAAAGTTAGACAAAATCATATTACCTACTGTAGACACCAAATAATGGTTATGTTTTGACAAAAATAATGGTTGAACTAGAAGTGTCAGAAAATGAAGAAGGCTTACATATTTTTCAAAGAAATGTTTAGTTACATATTTGTATTTATTTTGTCTTTACATTTGTTTTCAATAATTCGGCCATCTAATTTCCTAGATAGAATCATACATAACGTTGTAATCGACGAAACAGAATGTCTAGCATAATTAGTTGCGTACAATTTCAACTGCATTAATTACACAGGTGAAACTTCATGTACAAATCTGTAGTGTTTATCTACTAGCAAGCACTTACGTTTACACCAGTCTTCACCTCCAACCTAAGGCGCAATCTCTCGCCTACTCAGACTACTTCATTAGTTTGAATGGTCAGCCAGATTCAAGCGTTGCCAACTCGCAAACGAAGGCACTGAATTAGCACAAACAAAGGACGCGATTACATGCTTTTGTTGCTTGTATGATGGTGGAGTTTATTTTGTTTTGTCGCCTATTATTTTGGAAAATGGGGTAGGAGATAATGTAAGCTTGTTGGAGCTGGATTTAGCATATTATATAATACATTGTGTTCTGAACACTTTTAAAACTGTTTTTTTTTTAAATTGTGAATCACAAAACAGAGATAAACAAATAACATTTGTATTAATAATTTATCTAATTATAAGTCGAGAAAAATAATACATTTTCTAATGATACAATCATAATCCATTTATGATATTATAAAATTAACAGGTAATTGCACTCATTATAAAAATTTCGTCTATTGCTATTGGAATAGCATTCTCTTTCACTTTGAAAAAATTTGTCTACACTAAGGTCTTTTGAACGAGCCAGATTTTAAGTCTTTTTTAAACATAATATCTATGTCTATTTTAAGAAGATTGGATTGGAACCAAATCTCACACATACATATATTGAAAACTATAATGTTAAAAAGAGGTCAATTTTAGTTGATAAAATCACCTACGAATAAACTACAATTAAATTTATCTGATATTCATAAGGTGTTCAATAAATTCCACTTGTGGCCAAAAATCGGTCCGATTGCTCTTAATCCAAGGTCAGACTCGCTGTTTTTGTGATTTATTCAAGGGATAAACTGAATTCTACTGTTTCCAATTCAGGCTTAGGATTTGACCTTTGAATAATTTTGGCTTTCGGCAGACGGCCCTATGGCATATAAGAAAATCTGACCCAAAATAAATGCTAGTATTTTTACGAAATGTATTTTTTTATTCGATTAAGTAATTTTGGTATTCAATAATAGAATAAGTAGGGAACTATTATATTAGAGAGAATATGTTATGATTTTGTGCTTATTGCTACGTAGAAAATGAAAATCTTTTCTGAGAGTAAACACTGTATATTTTGCCATATTCCAGGTCCTGATAAATCTTTTGATACTATGTTGAACTACTGTACTAAGACATTCCAAGTCCATTAAATCCAAAGTCACCTTGTATTTAAGCACTAAGGTTTGGCCACACAGTACCTGGAACTATCTTAACTGTAATTCTTTTTTTGTAGACATTTTGGACACTGTCTTAGGAGATATGACATGTATCGAGATGTAGGTACATAAGTATTTAAAAAATACATTATACTGACTTCAACTTCATTAGTATTCAAGCAATCTTCAAAATAATACAAGCAGATGAAGCTCAGCCAAAAAACCTTACAAACGTTACACCTTGTCAATATCACTTTTATAAAAATATCATACATATATAATAATATTTTGTAGTGAGAAATTTCGTCACATTTAACAAATATTAACATAATTCAAAATTGACATAAAAAACAAATTTTATAATTGTTTTAACTCTTAACATAATTATGTATTTTAGTCCTACAAATCTAGTTCAAAACACAATGACCAGGTCACGACCCTCATTAATTGGGAGTAAGAGGAAGGGCTGTAGTAAAAGTCAAGTCTCACAACCTAGTAAGTGTTTGCTTGAATCTTAACCAAAACACAACTACACCAGGTCGACCCTCATTAATGCGGAATATGAGGAGGCTCTGCACTAGAAGTCACGTCTCACGGCCTAGTGAGTGTTTGCCTTCCTCGTAACTCAGGTCACTGGTTTATTCGAGCGTCTTTGTGCGTATTTCTTTCAGCGGCGCCTCTTTTCAGGCGAAACCATGCGTTAACGCGCTAGATGTAGGGTTACCATAGTTTGGAAAAAAAACATAATAAAACAACCAAGTATTTTCTAATTTCGGTTAAACGTTAGTATCACCTAGGCTTTGTGAAAAAATCAAATCAAATAAAATTCATTTATTGCACTCATGGGTTGCTATGCAGATGGATAATGGATGGTAAAAACATAAAAATACAGGAACATTCGCCACAAGTTTACCTTTCGGTGTGCAACTAAAGTAGGCATACTCACATCATTATTTCTACACATATGATACACAAAACTGACAACAAAAACAAACACATTTCTAGCATTTAAAACATAAAACTAGATATTGAAAATGAAAATCAGTTGTTAAAAAAGTTGTAAATAAAAGGACCATAGAGAACATAAACGTTATTGTATTTACATACCTATTTAATCCTTTTGTTATTCTATACCTATATCAAAATGTCTAGATTTGGAAATTATTTCTTTCGGCACTAACATACTACTTTATTATGTATATGTTTTAAGTGATTGTAATTTTATTGCCAAAAAATACTAATAACCTAAATATGTTGTGACTTATTTAAAAAAAAATATCGCCGGTTTTATTTTATCTAAATAAAATTTTGCTCAAATATCGTTTGCGTGATACACATTTTTCTGAAATAAATAAATTGGGTTATTATTAGTGTAAACTTTTTTAATTCAGTAAATATTATCCCACGACGCAAAATTATTATGGAGTCTCTACACAGAGCATAAAAATGTGTACCTACCCGCATTTCGATAATACGAACATATTCATGAGGTATAATTTATATGCTTTTGATACTCGCACTTCAAAGCCTTTTTATCGGTGAAATATTGTGTAGGAATTACCGAGAATCTCGTGATTTTGTTAAGATGTGGGTTTTGTAGATGTCGTTGGCAACAGGAAGGAAAAAGGAGGGATAGGAGATAATCCATTCGACAGCTGCTTGGTAAAAGAATTGTCGTCGATCCCGAATTTGTGAAGTTTTGTGCGTCGATATGTTTTCTTTGGTTTCTGCTTTGATTAATCGCTTATTTCAGTATATGAAACTGCAAGTTTATGTAACTTTTAGTATACTGTTTGAGATGAGAATAATATTATCGATATAATGTAATTTTTGTAGTGAACAGCCCCGCTCTTTAATTAAGAGTGGACGCAATAAAACTCAGCCATAGTTCAAGAATTTCAGGAGAGACTGCACACTCAATTCAAATGATAAAATCTAATGCATGTTCCCGCTTCAATTTGAATGCTTGGCTCTGGGCCAGTTAAGCTCTATTGCCAGATAAATGGACAACTTGACACTATGCTTGAAATGGTATAGGGGTAGAACCATAAAATAGAAAACCTTTTAGATCTCGTTCTAAATTAAGCGTGTTTGCTGAACGCTGACTGAAAGACAACGCTGAATTTGTATAGATTGATGAAATTGAAATAGCTTGTATGGAGTACTAATAGTTTTTTAATTCGCTGGGTTGAGGAACTTATTTTTGTTATAGCGTTGTTTACGTTCTTACGCAACAAAAACTCAACATTGATAGCTTTTGCGAATATCAATAATAATGTTGGTTTACTATTATGTAACAAAATATTACAAAGTCAAAACTTGAAATAGAAAAATATATATCCATCTAATGTAATAACTGGGGCACTGTTCTATTGTCTGTCCCAGTGCAGTTGACACTGTGATAGACATAGAGGGCGGTTTCAACAACAAATTGGTTTTGTGTCACTTCTATCGAATATTTGAATTGGTTTTAACCTCAGCGCAAAATAACTTTCCATATTGCATGTTTTTATCTGTTATTGGCACATCGCCGCTGGGAAATTCTATTCACCAGTTTTTCATACTGAAATATGGATGTTACAGAAAATGGTTTGTAGATACGCGACACCTACTTCGATAAAAATATTTATTTTTTATTTTGCTAAATAACAAATTGTGTTTTATGTACTTAATAGTTATAATTTTTTATACGTTGATCAATCTCTCAGTTTTTGTTTGTTTTCTTCACTTCTCTTTAAGGTTAAGTTTGTTAAGATGTTACCGTAATTTTACTAAGAAAGCAATACAAAATTTAGAATTTGAAAGCATACTAAAATAATTCGTAATAAACGAGTTAATTTAGCTTCGCGTTTTCATTAACATAAAATCGGAAAGCAATAAATAATATCGAACCAATAAAGTTAGTCGACGTGATATCCACGTTTTCGAGTCACAATGTAAATTATTGCAAACTTTCCATTCAGTCTTTGTTATTGAAATTAAATTTCGTTTTACTAAAATATAATTAATATCCATTCACAATTGGTGTCATTGTGTTTCGGACAATAGAGTGTATTGAAAGGAGATAATTTATACTGCACTGCTGTTCATGAATGTATAATCAACGCTGAACATTCATTGGTCAACTGACGCCCTTTTTTAAGAATAATAATTATTATTATTTTTGACTGGACATAGAAACAGGAATGCCGTGGGATGGCGATATTAGAAAAGCCGCAGGGAGCACCTCGACCGGGACGAGTTGCGTACGAGAAAAGTGGCCTATGCTCAGCAGTGGGCGATAACAGGCTGATGATGATGATGATACCGAATGGTTTGCTTTTGAGCATAATTCGCTTGGTTAGTTAGAACTAAGAGATCATTATGGATTAAGAGGGAGTGTAACTTATTTAATAAGAACGGATTTGTCCTCGTTTTCTTTAACTAGCGTTGGAAGCTCACTTTCGTATTAAGAAAAAAACTGAAACAGTGAAAGGTCTAGTTTTGTATGTTTTTGTCTTACGTTGTAGGATATAAATTTTAACAATAAAGGTCTATAAAGCATTGATATTGACACATCTGAGGAGTATTACCGCGTATATATACGCAATAAACAATTTCTTAGGGTGAGTAATAACCTTTAGTCATTTTATGAGGATACCAATGAATTAAAAAAAGAAACTCGTCATCGTTTGCTCCTTCACCGGAACTTTATATACAAGCAAAAAAAAGGTCAAACAAACATCTAGAGCAAAAAACTCACCACAAGTTGTCACTCATCGACCTAACCCCTCTCTAGCACTCGCTGCGTGACAGAATCAAGCTCTCGGCGTGACATCGTTAGCGCTGAACCAGTGAACTACTTCGCCATTGTATGTATGCAGCGCTAACAACTAGGGCACGCAGTATTTGTATGAAGGTGCGTGGAGAGTTCTTTTCTTTATGCTGTGGGTGTGGTGGCAGATATAGCGGGTAGCGGATCCGCTTTTTATGAGGTGACCATCTAGAGAAGTCCTTTGCTATTCCGGTTTTTATGTTGGAACTATCAAGAGATGTTCTAAGCTGTTGACAGGTATTTCACGATTTAGTAATATACAAGCTATGTGACCTTTAAAAATACGTTTCTCTTCACGTGCCAGGTTCTAATTTTATTTGCAACATCTCACATACACAAGTATCAATTTTTTTTTCATGTAAACCATTAACAAATGAACATGCCATATTTTTCTTTCTCCATCTTCAGCGCCGGTACGGAAAAACGGATACCACTGTATTTTTGGTATGGTACTAGTAGTATATGTATTGTTGAAAAAGTGATAAGGATTACTTTTAACCTGGTTCCGTAAGAATAAAGCCGCGTCCACTTGCGCAAATCATCATCATCATTAAAATCAGTCTAATGAGACCCACTGCAGGGTATAGGCCTCCTCCTTCCTACGCCAATACTCCCTGTCTTGCCCTGTTCTTGCCCAGATGTTTCCGCCATACTTTCTTATATTATCCAGCCACCATTGCACAGGTCTTCCTTCCGTTGTACACTTCGCTTACCAAGACGCAGGTATCATTCAGTTACTGTTTTGCTCCATCAGTACGCCTTGCCAAGTGCCCAGCCCATCGCCAATACGAGACCCGACGCTAATAAAAACAAATAAATTGTTAATATCCTACACTACAACCACACCTTATTTCACCTTATAGTAACGATCTCGTATTAACGCAGAAAGGCGTCAAGCCCTCGCGACGACAATGTTTTCAGTAAATTACGAGAATTTCTTCTTGTGACTGTAAATATTTTTTACGGAACATCTTACGTATTTGTGAAGAGTTTCTGGAGCTCAAAATATAGGTTGAGTTTACTGGAGCGAGCTGAAATGCTCTTGGGGAGATTAAACTAGTTTTTATTTCATGTTAGGGTTTGAAATAGAAAAGAAAAATAGGTTTTTTTACAACTTGTAACTAAAACTTCAACTATCTATAATTCGACAGCATTTTGGGGACCTATCCTTCTACTAGAGGCATTTTTAAGATTTCATTATTATTGTAAGTATTAAATTTTATTTGGAATTAAAAAAAATCTGTAACTAAATACGGTCCGAAAATGTATGAAATTAAATTGTGTACAGTTTGATTATGATCATAATCCATTTTACACGTGTATAATTGTTTATGTTCTACGTTTGTAAATCTAGTAATAAAATTAATTAAAATTATTTCTTGCAAAGTTTTGCACATTATAATGAGTTTAATGAATATTGATATAAAATACTCATAAATATATACTAATACTAAATTAAGAAACAAAATTATGTACATATAAAATACAAATATATTCATACTTATCAGATATGTTAAAATTTTACTTAGAATTCACATATTTTTTAATATGATAAAACGGAATATTGTGGTCGTAAATTGATGGATATTGTTTTTGTTGATAAATATCCGTTTTCATTGAATCAAAGAAGCCAAAGAAATTTTTGATGTAATTTATCTCGAAATTTACTTCGCGGTTCATTTTATGTTGGTAACGAACGGTACAGATTTAAAAATTGTGTGTGTTTATATAATATATGTATTTATATTTAAAGGTGTGTGTATTTAATGTATGCAGTAATATCTTTTTTCAATTATTTAAATATAATGTAGGTACAAAAATGTGATTTCAACTGTAAACAATTAACTGTAACGATGAGATTTTATACCTCTTTTGCTTACAAAAGAGGTATAAAATCAACTAGTTTTGGCCCACATATCAAAATCAGCCGTTTTTTACGCACGATACGTTTTTAGATACAATTTTGTATTTGTATATAAAAAACCGATAACTCCCCGAGCGTCACTTATTGGTATTCAAGCTGGTCGCGTCCCCGGGAATATCCTGTATTTCATCCTCACATTTTAGGAGTCAATGTCCAAATAATTTTAATGGAACGCTGCTTAACTATGAATTAGTATTGCACTAGTGGACGCCCGCAGCTTTTCTCGCATTATTTTAGGATAAAAATTAGTCTATGACACACCTTTTTTTTAAGACCTCATATTACTTAGGTAAGTATATAAAAATCATATTGATTCGTTAAGCCATTTTTGCGTGATGGGCGTTAAAATAAACAGAAAAACAGATAGGTACATCAACAGATAAACAGACAAAATTTCTAAAAATTGTCGGATCGTGTTCTGCTATTAATTCGAAGTAGCTAAACTTTTTTTAAATATCTTTAATGTTTCAAACCCTCTTCAGCTTTATTATAATGTATAGGAAGATTGTATTGTCAGTATTTGAAATTTTATCCGTTACAACATTCTATCAATTCATTCATTTTAGGTTTTAAACTTAGGTAGACGCTTAGAGTACTGTTTAATGTTTTTACAGTAGGCGTAATGGCATCTATATTCATACGTGCTTTAAACGCACTTTTTTTGTAGCTACTACATGTTATAAAAGTAAAACAATAATGTTTTATTTGTACGCCACCGACCAAACTGATTTCTGTCACCGTTTTCTTGCTAGGGTTGCCTGGAAGAGATCACTCAAGGTGATAAGGCTGCCCACTTGTGCATTCATTTATAGTTTAAGTCCATTTCACATTGTTATCTATTTTGGTGTGCAATAAAGTTATATTGTATTGTTTTAAACTTGCATATCAAATTACTCTATTTATTTGTTTAAAATAAATGCATCATGTAAATATACATGACCAAATTATAAGAAAAGCTACAGAACCCAAAAAGCGTTAGCATTTTTCTTATCTACCTCCTTTTTCTTGATAGATTCCAAAAGCGATCCCCATCAACAGTGACAGCAACATTTATTACATTTTTTCATGTTTATTTATTATCGATAAACTAGGTTTTCTCTTGGAGTAGCGTAAAATAGTTTTCCCTCGTCAATTGCTAGCATTGCGTAAATATTTGACAACGAGGGAGAGAGGACAACGCGTAGTTGCCTACTACGCGTTGTCCTCTCTCCCTCGTTGTGTCGATACAACAGAATTCACTATTCAGCTGTGTTTTTCTTTTTCATTCGCTAAAATATATTGTAGTGTAACGTAAAAGAGGATTTTGTCTCCTTTACAGTCTTTATGTTATGTTAATTTAAAGTCTACGTTGTTTTGATGAATTACAGAGATTTATGCAGAATAATCATCATCATCGCGTGTCATATTTTTTTTTGTCGTTCCTTCATTATTTCCCTTAAGGTGGACTTCAGCAGCCAAATTTCCATACAAACTGTATAATGTTTGGACTCAAAAATGAAGTACGGCCTGCGTGATTTTAGTACTTCGGTGGGTTCAACGCTTTCTTGGGATCTCGTGTCTAGAAAACTAGCTGATGTTTCATTAATAATGAAGCCAAAACAAGCTTTACAAAAAATATGAAATTACTATGGAAAAAAATGCAAGATGTCTGCCACTAAAACTTCATATAGTGCATATACCAACTGCAGACAATGTACAATGACAGTTTCGAAGTATAATGAAATTGACGTTTCTGAAAAAAGGAAAGACATAAGTATAATTGAGAGCCACAGATCTATTCCATAGATACCATATAATGGCCATTTACTTAATGTGAGCAAAATATATGAACACTATAAAAATAAATAAAAAATGTAATGGTGGTTTTAATAAAAACACAGATGTAAGTATTTTGATTTACTATATAGCTATAAAAAAACACTACACTTGTAATTTGGAAGATAAAAGTTTTTACATATTAATTATCAACATAAAGTACAAGATAATTGAAAAATCAATAGTCATAATTGCAAAAAGAAACTAAATTTTGTATTATTATTTACATACTTGTAATTACTAAGTTTATGTAAATGATGTAGTAGTAATACTTAGTAAAACCTAGAAAACAAATTATAAAACATGTTTCTCTTTCTCTGTGTCTGTATTAAAAAACGATTTGTTTAATTCTTACGTTAACATTAATTATACGTAAAAGTACTTTTTATTCTATTATATTTCACAAACATTTTTCCGTTCTCTGTCTACGAGTAGACTATTCTATGGTCAAATGTAATAATTGCATATTTTGAATTTAGAACGCCTATATAGATGCGTTTCGCATGAAGCTATTATCGATTAGTAGCGGTCTGGCAACGTCGCATTTATTACAGGAAGATAAGTATTGAGACTACTGAAGAGAAAATGGGGCGTTGCCAGCTCGTGTCAGGTAGTGGGAGAGTGGCGAATTGAAGTTTGTATTTGGACTTGTGGTTCGGTATATCTGAATAATTTCTAGGCAACGATATTATGAGAGTTTATTTTGAAGTTTAGTACTGCAAGTTTTGCGTAAAATAATGTTGCGGAAATGAAATTTAACGAGATGAGATGAAATGAAATAAAGTAAAATAGAAATAAATAAATTTAATTGAATTGATTTTTTAGACAAACAAAAAATCATTATCGGCAAGTAACACATTTTTGAAAAATCTTGGATCTTTTACAGGCCACTATGCAAAAAATACAAGAAAAAAAAATTATATAGTGATATTTCAGCATCATCATTATCATCACAAATTTAAGGGAGAGGGCCCTGGTATGTGCAACATGCGCCATATTTCCAGATCTTCCGCCAATTCCTTGATCTCCTTATACGATATAACGCCCGCCTTCTCCTTTATTTGGTCCATATAATATGACCTCTTCGGCCTTCCTCTTCCTCTTCGTGCCTCCAGTTTCCCTTCAATGATGTTTTCAGAAAGTCGTCATGTCGTATAAGGTGGCCAAGCATCTTCCCTCTTTGGTTTTCAAGTGTGGCTGCCAGCTCAGCCCCGGCCCCCGGAGTAGTGATATTGACGTAAAGTAATTACTATTTCTAAGTTATGAAGTAGTTATCCTTAGAAAAGCCTAGAAAACAAATAATCTCTCTATCTCTATATCTGTATACTTTTACAATTTTTATTTCATGCGCATAATATACGTGAATTGTAAATTCTGCATAAAATTATTTTAACAAATATATCTATTCTATATCGATCTATCTATACATACAACAAAGCTATAGAAGATTGAAAGTCTGAACATTGAAGATATTTAAAAAAAATGTTTGGAGATACTTAGAATTGATAGCAGAACACGTTTCAACAATTTCTAGAACTTGCCTGTTAATCTGTTTATATAAACACCCATTATTAAAAAACGGCTTGACGGATTTCGATAGAAATTTCACAAACGTGTAGAGATTTTTTTTTGTCAGGTTACAGGTTAATAAAAATTACCAAAACACCATTAATTATTTTTTTTAATTAAAAAATAATTAAAAAAATAAATGTGATTCGCTGGCTACTCACTAGAGGACGTAGATAAATCCCTAGAATATAAAAAGTCACAAAAATTTTCGCTCTTGGTCCAATGTGGTTAGCTTTCTCGACATTGCAGGCTTCAACTTACAAATAGCGAATTCAAACGCGAGCAACGCCGCGGGTACAGTTAGTTTACAATAAATATGTTTCCATTTTCTATGTAGAGAATTCTATGTTCATTATAATTTAAATTTCGAATTTAGAATGCTTCGAACGCACGAGCTGACAATGTTGCATTCGAATGTAAAACTAAGATTAGGGATGATCGAAATGCAATAAAGTAACGATATAAGTAATATTATCGTTTCGATGTTTTTTGTAAATGTTGATATTGATATTTTTATTCACAAATATTGATTTATCGGTATGACGCCAAAGAAAATATTCGTCCCAATAAATAAACATAATTTTTAATAATTGTAGAATTGCGAAATTTTAATAATTTATTAATCAAACCGATATTTATCTGATACATATAAAAAAAAAATCTTTTTGATTTTTGTGCAGAGCTGACTTCTGGTTGTTCGGTCGGTACTGTAAGATTAAAAAGGCAGATATAATACATGATATACATAATAAAATCGATTTTAAAGATGTCGGTAAATAAAAATATTCCGTTTTAGGATTTTATTTATTTTTATAGTTATCATTGTTTATTGGTGTGAAAAAATATCGAGTTTTATCCCGTTTTAATATTTTAAATGTAGTACAGAGACCAGCGAAGTATTCAATATCGTTGAAAAATATCGATGTATCGATTTTTTTCTACATGTCTAACAAAGATGTAGAATATTATAATATGCGACGCTGCCAGATTTCACATTTCGAATTTGTTTCGAATGAAAATAATAAGATTTATAAAAGTTCAGTTGGTCAATGTTTAGAAGCAGAATCAAACATTCTTTATACATTAGTGGGTACAAGTCAACGGCCATAAGTCACACAACAACAAATCGAAGTAACGAACCTTAGACTTGGCACGACCTTGTCTAGATTTCATTACTTTTTTAAAAAGATAAACAAGCAGCTTCATCGAGACTTGGAAAGTTTTTAACCGACTTCCAAAAAAAGGAGGTTATCAAGTCTTCTGAAAGTTTTTTTTGTGGGTATGTTACGCGATTACTCCGTGAATTATATTTATGAACCGATTTCAAAAATTCTTTTTTTATTCGACGAGGATAGTTTCCGAAATAGTCCTAATTTTTTTTTCATTCGGTCTAGTACTTTTTGAGAAAAAACCAATAAACCAACAAATTGATAAAGTTTACGCAAACCAATTTTACCTATATTTCCAAAACGACTACTCAGATTTTGATGCGGTCATCTGTGATTGTGTTGAGGTTTGAATGGTGCATCTTTATAGTTATGTGTTACGGTGACATCTCACCAGGGGGCGCTGCTGTATACATTGTATCATCTAAATTAAAACCCTGATTTTGATGCGGTTTTTTCTGATAGGCTTAGATTTGTTTGGTAAATGAATTGATTTATGTGATTCGTTAATTACTCACTAGAGGGCGCTTTATACATACATTTGTTGACGCCTAAAAGTGCTAAGCCGATTCTGATACTGATTTCATTTAATTTTATCAATTCAGATAAACACTGTCCACCTATACGTATGAGTAGGTATGTGCACGAAATGAAACTAAAAAGTATAAAATAAAAATTATTTAAAAAAAATCAATAACCGACTTCGAGCCTGCTGTCACTAAAAAGTTAATAAATAATTTATTTTAATTTTTGCGACTTCAAAATTCAGAGTTGGAAGTGAAGAATCTATCAAATTATTGAAACTTACAATCCTATAAGTATTCTTATTGAAATCAGTAATATTTGGAGTCGGTGCCAGTCGCAACAATACCTATCAGCATTAGGAACAAATCCAAAGCCGACTGGAACTGCAACTTCGACAAGAGTCGATTTCATTTGACCAGTGACTGGCACCGACTTTTTTTGACACATTTTTTTTCTTCTAGGCAAGCGCGCTAGAACGTAGATTATAACGTTGCTTAACATCAGGCAATTTGTAGTCAAGCGTGAGCCAATATCATATATAAAAAAAATATAGCTGTAATTTGTTCTCCTGAATGAGGGTCGTGACTCCCCCGCAGAATTAATTCATTAGGGGAGTTCTCTTGTGCAGATATATCGTGGTGGGCGCGCAGGTTCTTCCACGGAAGACTCATATCTTCCTGTGTGGTCCTTAAACATGTAGACGATGTTTTCCTTCACCGTAAAGCCAGTGCAAATCCACATAAAACTTGAAAAACCAAGGATTGGTGTAGGGCTGGATTCGAACCAGGGTCCGTCAAGGCGAAAAGCAGACGTTTAAACCGCCGAACCACACTCGGTTTTGCTATTATTTAAGATTTAATTGAATTTGTGATAAACCGTTGAGAAAGATGACTAATATATTATGTATGTATATTTCGACGCAGTTTGTTGCTGGCTGAGAGACTCAATGCGGGTGTCATTATCATCCAACCTAGGTTCTTATGTATGTACATAATATATTTATAGATTAACGCACCCAGCCAAGCTGTAAATATACCTTCGCTTACCAAAGTGTGTGTACAGCTATAACTCTAAACATTATATCTGTCTGCTATAACTTAAGCTTTTATTTAACGGAATTAGAAATAAATATTATTTGAAACACAAAAATTGTTTTAATACTGCCTAAAAATTAAAACTTCACTGGACGTTAACTCAGTGCGTCATTGTTTAAAATACAATTCAATTAATACTATGTTTTGCAAGTCTCAGATGCTGTTCTTCCGTTCTCCATTATAATACCAAATCTTATCGAAATCAACCTGACGTTCAGCGTTTAACAACAGATTGACGGAAATAGTTAAGCAACGGTTGATCCGGACAGTATTTAGATGGGTGACCAAATTTTAAATTCATACATCGGACACCAAACAGTTCTTTTTACATTTGATATCGCAATTAACATGGTTACAATTTTGTACCATACATAAAATAAAACTGACCAATTTACAAATAAATGAAATTTTTAAAGCAAATATTATAACTTATCATCCACGAAAATCATGTTTAGGAAAAATACAAAGAGGTTAGATTTATACGTACATATTTTATTAATTCCAGTTGTCAACCCAAGGAAGTCTTGTTACTCAGATTCATAATGCACTAGAAAAAATCCAAAGAGGTTAAGTGATACATATTAAATTTATTTCAGATGACAACCCAAGGAGGTTTTGTTGCTCATTTTCCATTTTGTACCCTATTTAGCTTGAAGGCTTCTTTATACATAATGTATCTTGAGCTGGCCAAATTAAGCAATAAATGGCAATGTACTTAGGCTCTAAATTATTTAAAAAAATCAAGGATCTCGTGACTAGACATTCCGCTATGTAATCGCTATGGTTTTGTAGATATTTAACAAAAAACATGTTTTTGTGTCAAGTGGCACCATCTAGCGCCCATGGAATGCGAATCGTGTCAGGGGGCCTGGCTGAACATTTGCTTAGGCGTTATGAATTTTATGATCAAATCATGCAAAATTTATGCTTATAATATATTATGAAAACTGATTGGAAAAGAAGCGTTTAGTGAATAATATAATTAAATGGTTATTTGTACATCTTCATATAGAAATTTGGAGGTCAATTGGCAAAATTTTCTTCTCTCCCATGCTGCTTCTTTTATAAGCAGATAGCTCAGTTTTGTCCATATTAGAATAATCTATAACTATAACAATGACAACAACACAAGAGTCCTACTTAAATTCAAATTCAAATTCAAAGCATTTATTTTGACACACAGGACACAACAATATATACATACAAAAGTTAACAACAGGTAGAATATAAAGGTATTATGTTACATTGATGTATCCCGTGCGTCAAAAAAGGTCATACCTCAGCATTAATGCTGCAGATTGCTCTGCAGCGCTGATTTTCAGGTATGACCCTTTGAGACGCGCGGGGTCAAGAGTTGAATAAGAAAGTTAACAAATATAAAAAGAAGTAAAAAGAGAAAATAGATGAAGAGTATACAGAATTAATAACATGGAGCTGATATGATTACATTTGAAAGATACATACAATTTAAATATAACCTAGTAAAGTAACGGACACACAACGTGGTAATTAACAGCCAAGAACGAAAGTCATTGTCGAGATTTGTATTGTAGGTTTAAAGGTAAACAAAAGTAGCTAGCTAGGTCACCAAATGCTGAAAACTAGAATACATATCTATTAAAAATGAGGTTTAATGAGTCAGGTGATTGAGGAACACCCGATGCAGAGGGAGGAGCGATAACAGTAGAATAGCTAGCTGCTAGCACTCCTCTGCAGCTCCATCAGGTATCTCTTATACCTGATACGAAAACAAAATTTGCTCTGTAGATTACGAATAGGAGGAGGTATGCTATTCCAGCATTTGGTGGCATTAAAATTAAAACTACCTCGAAAGGCTGCACTGCTATGTTTAGTTGTACGGAGTAACAATTTACGTGTATTCCTATGAGAATAGGGGTTACTGTCACACACCCAAACTAGTTTACAATAGAGGTAATGTGGTATCTGATACTTGACTACACCAAATAATAGTGTGGCTAGATGTAACTGGCGCCTGTATTCCATTTTGAGTATATTATTGTTATTAAAAAACGGAGTGACGTGGCTTTGTGGAGGTACAGTAAAGCAGAAGCGAGCGCACGCATTTTGTACCCTTTGAATAGCACAAGAAGTTTTTTTGAAAAGACATGGACCATACACTGAGTCTACGTAGTTAAATCTAGAGAGAATAAGCGAATCAACTAACAGTATACGAAGATCGGTGTTTATATACTTCCTAATTTTGTACAAAATTTTGAGCTTATAAAAACAATTTCTGACTATCTCATTAACATGTTCTTCAAACTTCAATTGTTCATCAAATACAAGTCCAAGGTTTCGGGCTTCCTGAACACGTTCTATAACGTCACCAGCTATATGTATTGTGATTTTACTCTGAACAATCCTTTGCACTTGTAGTTTAGACCCAAGAACCATGTATTTGGTTTTTTTAGCATTTAAAACTAGTGAGTTTGCCTGCGCCCACTGTTGCACCCTATTTAGGTCCTCATTTATCTTACGGGTTGCTTCATCTGTGTCTTCAGGGTTAATTGATAGATAGAGCTGAATATCATCAGCATATATGTGAAATTTACAATGCTGTATGGTGTTAACAACATCAGCACTGTAAAGTATGAATAAAAGAGGACCTAGAATGGAACCTTGAGGTACACCTCTAGTTATCTCACCCAGACCTGAGCGCAGACTTTCACCATTATTTTTCTTAATTTCAACAACTTGAGTGCGACCACTTAAATAAGAATTAAACCAAGCAATGGCAGAAGCATCAAAACCGTAGAAATTTAGCTTAGAAAGTAGCAAAGATATGTTAATACAGTCAAAAGCGCGCGAAAAGTCAAGTAGTACAAGTATAGTTCCCAACCCTTGATCTTGAGCGGTTAGAATATTATCAGTTACGTCCAACAGTGCTGTACAAGTTCCTCTGAGCTTCCTAAATCCGGACTGCATATCAGGTAATATACCCTCTTGTTCTAAATAATCTGTTACTTGACCACATACAACTTTTTCAAGTACTTTAGATATACAGGGGAGCAAACTAATTGGTCTTAAATCTTTATATTCAATAGGATCGGGTGATTTAGGTATAGGTTTAACAATAGCCGTCTTCCAAGAAGATGGAAACTCTGCTGACATCATTGACTTGTTAATAATAGCAGTAATAGTATCAAGGCTTTGGGGTAGTGTGAGTTTTAACATATCAAGTGAAATACCATCAATTCCTACTGCATTAGTCTTAATTTGCTTTATATATTTCAGAATGGTGTTAGAATCTACAATGTGAAACATGAAATTGCTACAGCTACATTTATGGAATTATATAATTATATACTTCTATTATACATAACATTATAAGACTAGTCAAAATGCTATTGGCGTAAGAGAGAAGAGGCTTAACTGCAGCATAGAGCTCTATGAGCTGTTGATTGAGACAGTTTCAAAGTTCCTCGACCATGTAGGGTGATACATTTTTAGCCAGCCGCATAATTTTAAACTAACTGCTCAAAATATGCATGCGTTAGCAATATGCATCACCCATAGATAACGCAACTCATAACAAACGGAGCGTCCAGTCAGGGCATGGTTCCAAAGAAAAATAACAACTTCATAACATTTGAATACTTCGTAAAGCCAACATGCATTATTCATTTAACCAAGAAGCAGTGTATGCGTATGCAGATATTTATTTTTATGACATGACTTGTCCGAGATTAGTTATGGGTCTGTAAATCTGATGCTTCCATTTTGCATCGTTTTGTTTATGCTAATAGAATGTTCTTTGTGATAATGAATTGCATTCGTTGTAGGACTTGTAAGAAATGTTTATTATTTATTTGATAGAAACAAACTCAACAGAGACACGTTAAAATTGTTCTCGAAAATATTTATCCAATATGTACCTACGTAAAATAAATCGAGACAAAATTTCACTATGCAATAAAAGTTGAACAAGGATTTGGTTTGGTTGTTTGATTAATGGTTTTTAAAGTAACTTGTTTCAATTACTTGTTCTTTATTCCCATAGTAAAACCAATTTTTGAGTAGTATTTTGTTTTCTTTGTTAAGATAAAGAGAGAGTAACACGAAATATCCTCACTCCTTTCACACTTTAAAGCCATTAATAATTTCAACACCCATCAGTCAAAAACGTCATGGCGTAAAATTAAACACTATGGTAAAGGGAGCACCAGAATGCATCATTAACTCCCCCAATAATAAACAGTGTCTTAAATAAATGAGGGATGCCGCAACATTTTGGCACTTGAAGCAATTTGTCTCTCTGATCATTTGTCTGGTTATTTGCTTATGATGATGGAGGCTGTAGTGATGGCGGGTAGCGGAGATAAAATGAGTTAAATGGTTACGTGTGGTATGTTAACATAAAAAAATAGTTTTGTGTAGCATTTGTGAGTTTCAAATTAAAATAGTATATTGTAGGCACAAAATGAGAAGACATTTGTAAATAATATGTTATTTTAGTTAAATTATTTTAGTGACAATAGATACCGATAGAGTATACACGTCTATAGCACAATTTAAGGGCTAAAAAGAGGTAAACACATTAAAGGAATTAGGATGCCTTCATATCGACGGATTCTGCTCCTTCATAACCAAATAGAATATTTCACCTTGCTATTTGAATCCAACGACATTAATAATACCTAAATGGACCGGCCTTCTCAGTACTTTACCATCCAAAAATATAAGTCGACATCTGTTAGATTTACATGTTACGAAGTTCTAAGTAAACATCGTAGCATAATTGTTAAAACGAGATAGGCACTACAAAAAGTTGCAAGAGAAAATGAGAAAACAATACAAACGTTTATCAGTCAAAATCAAGTCAAATTGGCCGAACACAGAATGAAGTACCAAGTGAGAGACTCTCTCACTTTTTGTAAAAAGTACATGCTTATACTTTTTGCTCGCCTAGGCCGGTCCATTAAGTATTATTAATGTCGTTGATTTGAATCCGCTATCAGCTCACACTGCGACCACCGCCCAAAGATCATCTGCTCAGGACAGGCTAGAGGGGCAAAAACAGGCGCTCTTCTGTCGCTCGTCCTATGATTGATGACGTTACTGTCGACTCCAAGACACTCTAGAGTCCGCGCATTATAATACTGTGGGCGGATGCAATTGGAACTAAAAAAACAGCTAGTTAGGCTATTTGATAACCAGAGAGGCTGGCTACTAAAGATTTTTCTAACCTACCAACTCCTACCTAGATCTAACGATAAAAATATAAAATAAAGTCGTCTCCGATGGCACTAGATTGCCAAAAAACCTATCAACGTCATCTGTCTGAATAGACAAAGGCTTTTCTGTGCGAGATGTACCTACGTGGTTGTAAATAAGTCATCTTGTTTGCAGCACTATCTTTCCCACCAAATATTACAAAATAAATATTACACAAAAACAAAAGCTAAGCTAAAAATAAAAGCAGTACACAAAATTAATTAAAAATTGAAAAAATACTGTGTCGTGAAAATCCAGACCGAGTTAGTAAATGTATGCTATCTTGGGTTTTCTTCTTGTCTGAACCCAATTTTTACCAAGTTATGATCTTAAAACTAAGATTGAAGCGAAAGTGCTGGCTCCACTACAGAACAAGGTAATCTTCCAAAGACTGTAGTTGGCTGATCGCGGACAGATGGGGTGAAGTGTGAAGTCGTGCTAGATACGAGCACCTTGAGAGGTTCAGGAATGAGTTATGGTGGAAGTGGATAACAGCTAATTGTTCTTAGAAGCTATGGTAACCGTCGTTTGTATGGAAAGATTAATGTATTACTATATCACTACATGGTATAAAGCAAAGTCACTTCCCGCATGTGTCCCTATGTCTGTATGTATGCTTACTACATACAATACGAATACGAAGGCCGAGGAATTTTTAGTGAGTAAAAATCTCACATATCCCGACCGATCGGGAATCTATGAAGATTTCCACCTCGGGGAAAAAAGAAAACATAGAATACAATACAATACAATACAATATAACTTTATTGCACACCAAAAATTAATTACAATATGCAATGAACTTAAACTATAAATGCATGCACAAGTGGGCGGCCTTATCACCTTGAGTTATCTCTTCCAGGCAACCTTAGCAAGAAAACGGTGACAGAAATCAGTTTGGTCGGTACTACATAGCGGTGTTAATGCAGTTTTTTTTTCAATAGTTAAAATCATTCAAGAGGTTTGTTTGTATGTATAATATGCGTGCAAAACCGCGGTTATAAGCTAATAAAATAGAAATATAAGTCATTTATTTCAGGCATATTCTAGGATATAAGAATCTAACGTGTTTTTTATGTTCTAAATATTATGTATGATCTGTCTTTATGTTGCATACGTTAGGGTGCTTGCTATTATTTATTATATAAAGTCGAGTATACATTTTTTTGTTCAATAATCTGCATAGCTGTTGCATAAGTCTTTTGTACAATAGTCATTGTCGCCCTTCTACTTCTTTCGACATTCTGCAAAAAACCATTTCTATTTCTAACTCCAATTAGAAAACTCAACAAATCGTCAGAAAAAGGCGAACCAAACTAAATAGAAATCCAAACTTAAGCTGGCCTGCCTCAAATTCTTTCAATACGAAACTAAACTCAAGTCCTTAGAAAAGAAAACAACGGTTTTTCAATTGGCATACTTCCGCCAGCTAAGTTGGACAGACGTGCCCTCCGTTTTGATGTATACTTTATAGTCAGTTGCAAAGGTCTCAACGGAAGACCAGGCGCTGACTGTTCGCAGTCAGCACATGCTGAGTTGAGGCTGGCTTGTGACAGGAAATTGTGTATGTGCAAAATGTGTTTGTCTTACTTTCCTAAATGTGGTCGTATGTAGTTTCTTGTCACAAAATAAATATTTTTTTTTTCAGTTCATTTCAAAGGTTGTTTGTAGAGATATTTAGATAGATAGAATATTTTTTAAAAGAAAAAAAAAATATAATGAAATATATTAAACATAACTTAATAACTTACTACTACTAATAACTTATATATAGGTATATAAGTTTTTAGTGAAAGCAGATTAGTATGTATATATGGGTGCATAAAGTGGATTAGATTTTGTAGTATTAGTAGTTAAATGTTGTAGATTTTGTGAATTCTGGTGCTTGTTTGCGTCATAGTCATATATTGAATTAATTATTGCTGACATATTAATGAGATATGATTTATAAACAAAACTCTCACAGAGTTTCGATCTAAGTTACTTCTTTAATCATACTTACTTATTCCTGTCAACATTTGTAACACGGTAACAAAAACTAAAATATATATATATATTTACTGCGAAAAAATCTTGTAAATATAATTGGATTTCAGTACAGGTATGGACACTGAACAGTTGCAGGAACTTTCGACAACATTCAAAGGAACTTTATTTATAAAATAAAATAATCACCTAACATTAAATTAATAAATAAATATTAAAATTCAGTCACTGTTTCGTTCACTATTGTTACATAGTATACAAGTGCGCCAAACTGCATTTATTGAGGCAGAAAATTGAGCTAGTGCCAATTTTATTTTTCAATTCGCGTCGACCGATGCTGTTGAGCATTAGCACGCAGTTTTAATATGCATTGCTTTTATGAGACAGGCATGGGTAAAAAAAATAAAGATATTAAATTTGTGAGATTATATTGGTGAAATATAATTTACTTTATCAAAAATATCAGTCATATATTACAAACTAGTGGGAGCTCGCGGCTTCGCTCGCATTAAGAAGTGAAACTTGCATCCCTTATTTCACCCCTTTAAAAGTGGCATTTCCAAAAATCCTTTCTTAGCGGATGCCTACGTTATAACATCTACCTTCATTCCAAATTTCAGCCTAATCCGTTCATTAGTTTGAGCTGTGCGTTGATAGATGACTATATCAGTCAGTCAGTCGATCAGTCAGTCACCTTTGAGTTTTATATATATAGATAAATAATATATGACCATTTTAATGCATAAGTTTCAATGTATTAACCCTATTTTCGTCGCGACTGCTTTGAAATTATGAGTTAATTTATTAAGTGCTAACCTGCACTATGGTTGTTTTAAATTAAACTTTTATTGGAAAATGAGCGAAAATAATCACGACCGGCAGGATTCGAACCTGCGTATTGACGTATTAACATTGTTAGACATATTCTGACAGCACAAGTGGCGCCATCAGCCGCTCAGTCTGAAGTGTATGGAAATGGGTGTGGATTTTCGCGCCTGGCAGATAGTAGACCGTAGCCTAGTGGTTAAGGCGTTCTGACGGTAGCAGAAATACGCAGGCTCGAATCCTGCCGGTCGTGATTATTTTCGCTCATTTTCCAATATAAGTTTAATTTGCTTTGAAATTAGTTTGATAGTCAGACATCATTGAGTTGGTTAAACATCTTGTTTTAGTGAAAACCTTTGATGCTAGGATGATCAGTAGCCCGAATTTAAGATATTGAATCTTATTTAAATATATAAGTTATTTTTAGCAACAAATCCAAAATTAATAAAACTTTTTTTAAATACTTTTTTAATAGACACTTATTCTAACATCGACAACTATACTTGTACAATTAGACATAAAATGACAAACCTATCAAAGGCTCAACTATTTGAATAGTCTCCCTATCTTCAACTGTAACCACCGGATAGTTGTGAAAGTTCTGAAAGTTTCAGATTACGGGCTGGACACGGAAGGGGCGTGAAGGCATCCGTCCGAGAACCGACCGGACGGAATACCGAGCCAGTGGCGAGTTTCAAATCTAGCTGTCGATAGTAGGTAGCTGGGATTTAATATAAATGGTTGTTTTAGAATGTAAAAAGTAGTAGAAGGGCAACAATGATTCCTATACAATAGAGTTATGCAATAGCTAAGCATCGATCAAAGAGTTTATACTCGACATTATTTAATAGATAGTATCACTCTAACGTATATATATTATATCAACACAAAGACAAATCATAGTTTAGATAAGAAACACGTTTTTGTATAATTTTAGAATATGCCTGAAATATGTAAATGACTTATATTTATTATTCAACTAACTTTTGCCCGCGGCTTTGCACGACTTAGCATATGCATATTTACCTTCCTCTTGAATCATTCTATCTTTAAAAAAAAACAACAAAACCCGTTGTTTTGTTTTAAAGATCTAAACATAATATATAAATAAAACATATATCCTCCTCCTCGCGTCGTTTTCCTCACTGCTGAGGGTCGTGACCCCCGCCACGGATCATCTTCTCCCGCACGATCTTGCGCCATCGACTCCGGTCATTTGCCGTGTGAATGGCTTCATGAACTTTCGTTTCGAGTGTGGTGCGAATCTGGTCAGTCCAACGCATCGGGCTTCGTCCCCGCGGTCTTTTACCCTCGATCTTGCCTGTAATAACCAGCTTTTCAAGGTTGCTCCCATCTTTACGAGCTATGTGACCGAAATACTCAAGGACTCTTTGTAGGCAGATGGATGAAAGCCTCGTCTTGATCTTCAGTTCCTTGAGTATTGAGACATTCGTACGCTTTGCCGTCCAGGGGATCCGCAGCATTTTCCTCCAGCACCACATCTCGAAAGCATCTACACGTTTACGGTCATTAGCTTTTAGTGTCCATGTCTCGTCGAAAACATATATACTAATATTATAAAGATGAAGAGTTTGTTTGTTTGAACGCGCTTATCTCAGGAACTACTGATGTGAATTGAAAAATTATTTTTGTGTTGAATAGACCATTTATCAAGGAAGGCTTAAGGCTATATTACATCACGCTGTACTGATAGGAGTGAAGAAACAATGGAATAGTCGCGGACGAAGTCGCGCGCACAGCTAGTATTACATACAGGCAGACGCGGGAAACGGCTTTTGTTTATACTATGTTGTGATAGTGATGACTTGTTCCGATACTAGATTTTATTATAGTACTCTGAATAGTATTTTAAGAAATGTTTGTGGTATGTCGAATCGTAATTAATAAAAATGGCCGATGCATCGATATCGATAGATTTAAAACATTAGCTTAAAAACTTGTTTTTATTAAAAAACAAGTTTCAAATGGAGTTATCTATAATAGGTTGCTGTGATTTTATAGGATACTTGGTTTAGCAGTGTTCAAAATGTTATTAGTTTCAGAAACGGTTAATGAAGCGGCCAAATTACAACCAATTACGAATATTAGCCTGAACAATAATTAATGAGTATAAACTAAGAAAATAGCGGACCAAAAACACCTCTAGCTACACCCTATGTACATGTACAGGGTGTATGTCTAAACTCTGAATAAGTTTAAGTTCATGTTTTGCTGCATAAATGAATACTGAATAATTTAATATAAAAAAAAGGATTTTGGATAAACTTTGACTGTTTGGAAATTTAAATTGTAAAAATTTAAAGGTTAGGTTACTCTGCTATATAGATATGTACTGTACAAATTAAAAGATGCACTTTTCACTGGTCATTTTAAAGTTTCCTTTAGGCATGCTTGCCATTTAAGCACGTTATAACATTATCAAGCGACATACTTTTTCCCACTTCGCTTATACATACTTATCTATCTCCGTAATTTATGAAAGCTGTAATGTCATAGTAAGTGACAGACGGACAGACATTCCTCTTAAGGGGAGAGTGCTTTTACTTTCCAAATTCGTTGAATAATTCACTCGTTCCAGTATTTTTTCGCAGTTACCTCGCTCACCTAAATTCATATTGGGGTTAGGGATGCAGCAAGCAAGGTAGCGTTTTTTCTTTAAAATATATATTTTAACATTTTTAATGTACGTACATACTCTTAGTAAGATTAGTTTAAGCATATTTTTTGTTCAGGAGCATGTATTTAACTATATAATATTTTGTAAATTTGGTAAAATGTGATTATTTAATTTGATCATATTATATGTTTCATAAGTCACGTTTCTAATTTAAGGTTATCAGCGTCTCACTCAATATAACATAAGTATAAGGTTCATTACACATTACACGTACAAATATTGCCATCAGAACTCTGAAACAAGAATTAAAAATAAGTAAATATTGGGAAAAAATTGTCGAAAATTCGAAATAAGTATCAACTACATCAATAATAAGTGGCCATTATTTAGTAACATATGTAAATGACAATGTCCACGGTCGTGATTTTAATGTCCATCTTAAAATTCAATCAATGTTTAGTATCATCCGATGAGATCCAATATAAAACTTTGATTACAATTTGTATATTTGATCAAAACGCTTACTCTCGTAACATGCGCCTTATGAAAAATACATACTCTTGAACAAATTGATGACGCAAACTTTTCGAAAGCGCCCACTAAACTAAACGGAGATTCAAACACAAACCAACCAACCTGCTTGCAAATAACTTCAGGCTGTATGTTTAATTATAATCAATTAAGTATGTTTTTTGTATAACATTTCTGCAGAATGTATTGGTTGTGCTTATTTCTTATACTATAAAAATCAGTTGCTCTTACCGATAAGGCCACCAGTCGTGACGACAGATTCGATTAAAGAGTGTATTTTTAACCGACTTCCAAAAAAGGAGGCTATCAAGTCTTCTGAAAGTTTTTTTTGTGGGGATGTTACGCAATTACTCTGTTGTTTATCAACCAAAACAATCCGATTTCGAAAATTCGTTTTTTTGGTGTTTTTTTTTTAAACTGGACACAGAATGTATTCCACTAATTCTAATGAAGAAACTATACATGCATAAGCGATGCTTAAGATGATTAAGTATACTTGTGTCAACTGTAATGGAACTAACACTCAATCGAGACTGCGACACATTAGGGTTTGTCAACATTGAAGAATTAGTAGACAAAATACTATTTTAATTCTTTAATGTTTATTTGGACACACCGTTGCGCGTTGAGCAAAAGAAAATCTTCTACTTTTGTGTGTAGTCTTAGCATAACGACGTGAATTAATAATTTTATGGATGACTCGTACATTAAAAACTTATCGAACCAATACCTAAACTGATACTTCGCAAAAAGTCTCAGCTATACCATCACCATTTCAAAGTGCTTGAGGCTTTAACAATCCTCGATTGCTGTTTACGGTTCCAGTCTTTCGCAAACAGAATTGTTTCAAAAACTTTTAATGGTGATCAAACAATCGTTTCACTCCGTTTTTGCGATGGTGATGCGCGGAACGGGCGGGTTGAAAATTTATATAATTTTTTTTCGACATAAAACGCTCCATTTGCTTAATTCCGTCGGTTGAAAACCGTTTTTTCGTTTCATTAAGAGCCGGCTGTGTTGCCAGATTTGTTTTCCATTTGCGGCTTGTGGGAGCATTTTAGGAACCTATTCCTAAATGTGTTTTATTATCACGCGCTTCGGTACATAAATTGTCGAGAGAACGTTTTAATTTCCAAATGGGTGGACAAGTGTAAATACAATTTATTTGAGTTTTATTGCTGTGAAATATTCTAGAAAAGTTTTGCACTTCGTATTTTTTGTAAAAAACAAAGCCAGCATATTTTGTTAGTAAAAAGGAGAAAAATCATACATTAGGAATGGCTTAAAAGTCTCAAGTTGAAAATAAGCAATAATCTTAAAACCTAATCCCAAATAGATCAAATCCATTTTATATAAGCCTTTTTTGCTCTGACACCTTTTTGTTAATCAGATGTTTGAAGTGCACGATGTGCACATACACATGCTCATTTGTTTTATTAGTTTTAAACAGCTTTAGCAAAGCATTTTTTAATTATTTAAGCCATATGTCTATTATCATCATTGTCGACATTTTGATCTATAATTAAATACAATTCTTAGCTTACATATATACGTATACTAGCTGGTGCCTGCGACTTCGTCCGCGTGGAATAGTAATTACCATAAAAACGGTTCTAGTGAGTTAATCTTAAAAGATAGACATATATTGTCCAGGACATTTTGTTAGATCATTTTAAGAGAAATAATTCTTTTATACACATTTTTTTGATATCTTGAACCGTTTTCGCAGCGCACCCAACGGTAGCCCTGAAAGATGAATAATTTTCCCCGTTTTTTTACATTTTCCATTGTTTCTTCGCTCCTATTAGTTGCAGCGTGATGTTATGTAGCCTAAAGCCTTCCTCGATAAATGGTCTATTCAACACAAAAATATTTTTTCAATTCACACCAGTAGTTTCTGAGATTAGCGCGTTCAAACAAACAAACAAACAGATAAACTTTTCAGCTTTTTAATATTAGTATAGATATACATTTACTTTTTAATACTCCTTAAAATGCCAAATTCATGAGTGAAGAATATATCTTGGTACATTAATATCGTTTGCTTTTATAGGATGGTACGAATTTTATGTCCTTTTTACGAGGACTTTTCTTGATGCCGAGTCTCTTATTAATTTCTGAGAACAATGTTTTACGATGACGATGTTGTGATGAGTAAGAACACAGCTTAAATGGTTCTTTAGAAAATATCTTAAAACCATACTTATATTATAAAGGGAAAGAGGGTCTTATTACAAAAAGTAGTTTAACTATTAGTCCAGGACTTTGAAAATATGCAGTCTGTGGTTGTTGTTCCAAAATTTGTCTATCTACTGTCATAATAATCAAACTGTCAGAATGATACCAATGATAAATCAACGTCCCAATTTAAAATTGACATTTTGATTGTTTGTATGTGACTTGTGATGTTTGAACAACAAGAAACGACCTTTTATTTCTAAGTCCGGGACTAATATTTAAATTGCGTTTTTTAATAAGACAGAAAATGATTGCAAGTGCGATACCTGTATTAACCGAGAATTGAAAGCACACACACATATTTTTGGAGAATTTGGAGATTTCAGTTAAAAAAAAATATCTTATTTTATCAAAACTGAACAATCATATTTTTCTTAGCAGCTTTAAAAAATCATTCAGAAGTTAAACAGTTTCAAAATATTCTCCTGCAATTCTATCCTTAATCATCATTAAATTAAAATCTCTTGCAAAATAGATAATTTTACAGAGTTTTCCTCCGATTTTAACCTTCAACGTCTTTTAACATGGCCTCAGGTACAACACTAAAAAGAGCGAACTCGTCGTGTTTCAGTCGGGCGGTTTTAAGATTTCCAACGTTCCGCCATTAACACTAAACGGAGTTCCACTGGCGAGAGTTTCGCGTTTCAAGTACCTGGGACACTGGGTCACGGAGAACCTCTCTGATGTTGAGGATATCGAGAGAGAACGTAGGGCGTTGTCTGTCAGGGGCAATATGTTGGCTCGTAGATTTGCACGATGTACGGCAGAAGTAAAGCTAACATTATTCAGAGCATTTTGTCAGTCCTTCTATACGTGCAGTCTGTGGGCCACATATACGCTCAAGGCAATCAACGCGCTACGAGTGCAATACAACAACGCGTTCAGGATGCTGTTGGGGCTGCCGTGGCGCTGCAGTGCGTCGGGGATGTTTGCGGATGCAAGGGTAGATGGTTTCCACGCCGTACTCCGCAAACGGGCCACCTCGATGCTCAGCCGCGTCCGAGGCAGCACTAACAGCATCCTGCGGGTTGTAGCTGCACGACTCGACTGCCCCATCATCAATCACGCCGCACAGCTACACATGTTTTACGACCCTTTCAAAAAGAAAATATTAGTGGGTAACAAAGTATTTTAGAGTTTGACATTTTTATATTTTTACTGTAATCTTTGACATTTTAATTTTATTTTTATTAGTAGACATTTAATTTTAATAACTCGGTTTGATTATTGTTTGACATGCCTGCTATGTAATAATTTTAATTTAATTTTATCTTTAATGTGTATGGACTCAAAGTCTGAAATAAATGACATTTATTTTTATTTTTTTATTTTTAAAGCAAAAGCAACTCAATACGTTTAATCT
This sequence comes from Macaria notata, assembly GCA_927399415.1. Lineage (NCBI taxonomy): Eukaryota > Metazoa > Arthropoda > Insecta > Lepidoptera > Geometridae > Macaria > Macaria notata. Next base: position 4,619,484 of record OV656737.1, read on the forward strand.
AATTACAGATTTGTATGAAGAATACTTCCTATTTCCAATCCGTATTCCATCAAAGCCCACAATAAGAAGAAATACCAATACTATTTGCAAATAGGGGTCGTATACTACCCGCGGAATTTGACTCCCGGAAGATTACTTTTTCCCTGAAAACGGGGAGGAATTGTAAAGACCCTATTGGTGAAATGTAAGAACATGACAGTGTAAGAACTTTGAAATTCTCTTTATTTATTTTTTTCTTTTAAAAACCTGAGCAGTTTCTCGTAAAAGTTCGTAAGCTTTTCAAAATAAAGCGTAAAAACTTCCTACAATATATGTAATACAAATGTCCAAAAAAGGCTCTTAAAATTTGCTTATGAATTTTTAACAACAGAATAAACTTAGTCGTACATAGTTTCAACTTTAAATATATACAAACGTGAGCGTACACAAATTAAAAATCTTATATTATTTAAAAAAAGCGAGTGTGGCTCAGCGGTTCCAGTGTCTGCTTTTCATCCAGACGCACCCTGGTTCGAATCCGCCCTACACCAATGACTTGTATTTTCAAGTTATGTGTGGATTTGCACTCGCTTAACGGTGAAGGAAAACATCGTGAGGAAACCGACATGTTTGAAGACAACAATATCCGAGGACATGCGTCTTCCGTGGAAGGACCTGGGCGCCCACCACGATGTATCTGCCCAAGAAAACTCCCCTAATGAATTAATTCTGCGGGGAGTCACGACCCTCAGGCATGAGGAAATACGACTCGAAGAGAGAGATATTATATAATTTGTAGATTTTATTTTTAGCCTGCTTTGTTATGAGTATTATCTAAAGTGTATTTTTCTGGATTATATGTATGTGATAATAAAAGTCCAAAACCAGTATAATGTTTATCTACATATCAGATACCACCACTTAGCTCCTTTAATTTGAAAGTTTAGTCACTGATTAAGAGTACACTGTGCTCTTAAGGGATGGACAATAAAGTGCAGGCGACTCTTAAAGGAGGACCTTTCCTATGAGGGCTAAATTTTATTAAAACTCGACAAAAATATATCGGAGTGTGTTACTGACAATCTTGGATCATAAATAACATGGCATATGATAATGCTGACGCAGTGAGAATTAAATAGAAATAAAACAAGAATGTTGCAGTGTCAAATGTGTTTTTTTTTCCACAATGCTGAGATATTTCTTCTCACAATGCAATCTTGCATTGTTAACTGCACTATAAATAGCGTTTTGTTTTTTTTAGTTTATAATGCATAAATTAAATAATGCAGCCACTATGATATTATTGAAGTTGATTTTAAACAAGAGTGTGTTTTATAATCACAAAGCTATTTAATTAAAAAAATATTAATAACGAGAATAAGTTAATAATTAATTATTTTTTTACAAGTAGATTACCAGATTTAATACAATAGAGACCCTACCTATTCAAAACAGAGATATATTGACATTATATTTTGTGTATATTGTATGGTACACTAGTAAATGTATGTAGCTACAGATACTTAAATAATCTATATTTTTGGCCAAAACAAAAATAGTACTTTAGGTATAGTAATCCTCCAATATATATAGATATACTGACCCTTCAAAAAAAAAAACAAAAACAAAATCGTTTGATCCCTCCCCACCTCGTAACAAGCCCTTCTATACATTCGGGAAACAGTAAATTAGTCCCCAAATGAAAATACATTATTGACAGGCAGATAGACAACAGCCTATTTAAACTTCTTACCCTGTATTTTACCGCGCTGAATAATTCATTTAGGAGGGTGCGTGAACAAATTCGCTGGAAACTTCTGCAGTTTTGGAGACTCTGTGATTTTTTATTACGAATTATTGTATTAAGTCCCGGAAATGCACGACGATTAAACAGTGAATTGTAAGTTTAATTAAATTAACATCATCGTCATCTTCAGCTCTTGTCGACCACTGCAGTGTATAGACCTATTAATTTATGTGATCAGTTAACTGTATTAGGATAATTAATCTTAGACCATAATTATTGCTTATCATCGGGCAAACTATGGTCAAATGCAAACCTGGTTAGTTAAAAAAAGTGGCAGTGAGTCAATATAAATTCTTATATAGTTCTTCGTAAAACTGAGTTGTCGACTGAAGTAACACGCGTTAGCAATACAGGAACACAAGCGTTGTTTATAAATGTATATATGAATATAATAATGGGTAAAAAAAACCACCGTTAAGATTATTTGTGTGACAATTTGTCTGGAATATTTGTTTTTAAATTATGACTTGAAACAGCCTAGATTATGGAGTAAAATTACAAATAAAAACTTAAATATTACAATTAAAATGTATTCTTTTTTTTCTATTAGTAAGACGTATTGGTAGAATCTGCTTATCTAAAATGCCTAATGTAACGAGTGATATAAAAGTTCGTAGAGCTTTTGCCTTTTAATTTCACGTATTTACGTCGTTGCCTTGAAAGTTTCTCTTAAAAATGTATTTTAAAAATAAAGATTGAGTTTTTAAGTAAGTAAACCAAATTTTACATTCCTATTTTTTTTACTAACATGCTTTTACCAAGCTTTAACAAATGTAACATACATCATGCCATACACAAGTTGTATTATAGTGACAACTTTTCAACTATTCACATTTACTACTATAATTTACTTTACAACAAAAATATTTCTGACTCTTAAGTAACAATATTTTCGAGTTAGTTATTTCAGTTTGCTACATCATATTCTACGGGCAGAAACGGAAAATAATTGCGAACCAATTAATTAATTCTCCTTTAAAAATCTCCGCTTTGAGACGCTGAAGTCTAATGGAGTCTTCTGTACAGTAATAGGATTAGTTTTATGAACTTTCTTTTAGTACTTTAGTTTCTGCTTATACAAAATCTATGATACTAGATAAGAGCATTGATTGTAATATAAAACTGGCAAAGCTGGCTGTCTTTGATGATAATTTACCTCAATAGAGATTTAAAATTGCTAACAATATGTCCATGGAATATATTTCAAGATTAAAGTTATACTTCGTCATCAAATTTAAGTCAGTGAAGTGCAATTAATTAGAAATGAAGTTATTTATAATCTCTCTTGGAGTCGTGTTTCCTCATGACTGAGAGTCGTGACTCCACTGACAGAAGTAATTCTTTGGTGTTCTTTTAAGCAAATATTTCGTGGTGAGCGCCCACATCCTTCCATGGAAGACACCATGTCCTGTTATGTATGTATATTATAAACAAGACTTTATTTCTATAGGTAATAATGAAAAAAAATCACAACAAAATCTCATATAGTGTACTGAAATCAGGGAAGTGCCCTGTAGGTGTTTGACAGTGCCCCGTCGAGTTGTTGCACTCTCGCTTTTAATAACTACGGCCCCCTCTTTAATAAAGAAGGAGCCCTGGGGAGCCCCTACGGTACTACGTTTCTTGAACAGATTATAAAACAAAAGAAACAATATTACTGACAAAAAGGATTCATGTAAAAAAAAGGCCGAGAAACCAGTACTTTCGGAATTCACTTTTCCTACGGCATATAGTAAGTTAAAATGGTTACCACATGAAAGCGTTGACAAAATGCTACAGTCATAGACATAAGCAGTATACTTAAGCATTGTTATATAGCTTAAATACTACACTGTACAATAAGACTGGTAAACATACATTATATTAACTAACTCATAAATTTTATACATCTATACTAATATTATAAAGCTGAAGAGTTTGTTTGTTTGTTTGTTTAAACGCGCTATTCTCAGGAACTACTGGTGCGAATTGAAAAATTCTTTTTGTGTTGGATAGAAAATTTATCGAGGAAGGCTCTAGGTTATATAACATCACGCTGCAACTAATAGGAGCGAAGAAACAATGGAAAATGTGGAAAAAACGGAGAAAATTATTCATCTTTGAGGGCTTCCGTTGCGTGTGCTGCAAAAACGGTTCAAGATATCAAAAAAATTTGCATAAAAAAATATTTCTCTTGAAATAAACCAACAAAATGTCTGCAACAAAATATGTCTATATTTTAAGATTAACTCACTAGAACCGTTATTATGGCAATAACTATTCCATGCGGACGAAGTCGCTGGCACAGCTAGTTTATCATAATACTGTAGTTGTTATTATACTTTTGAGGAAATGTGTTTTAATATACTGGAACAAAACTGTCTTTCATACTCGTACAAAACAGCAACTACTCGACATTTTGCCCTATATTAGTCAATTTTTTTAAAGAAAGTAACACTTTCTAAATTCGCTAAACACAGTAAATATTTTTCTGGGACAATGCACATAGCGCCTTCTAACCCCAGACTAAAACCACAAAACCATATGTTAGCTAAACAGATATTTAAATTACTTCATTATCATCACAAATTTAAGTGAGTCCTTGTCTGTGGAGCATGCGCCATCCTTCCCGATCTTCTGCCAATTCCTTGACCTTCTTATACGACATGACACCCTGTGGCTTGAAAATTAAACTAAATATCTGAGCTTTCATAATCTGTCTACGTTTAGGGGTCCGTAAATTTCTTCAAATAGGTACCTATTCGTGACTGTGATTTTTCTTCAGAAAAATGTAGAAACGGCATAATTGCATTCTTACTGTTTTCTCTTGGCTCGGTCAATAAAATATCGTCTCGAGTAGTTTCTTAAAAAGTTACTTGAAAGGGCTTCTTTGAAAATGTTTTGTTAAGCTTTATTTGGTTTCATCAACTTTCAGTCCAGACTAGTACTAGGTATTTATTTATTTTTGTTTTGATTTCATTTTAAGACCTTGGGATGTGTATTATTTAAGGAAATTTAAAAATGACTGCCTATACTTTAAATAAACAGTTTTTTAAATTACTTTTTATTTAGGTTACAATTTATTTACCTGTCAAACAATGCTCATCATTTTACGCTGGACGAAGTAAATGATATGACTTTGATAATATCCTAGAAGGTAAACTATTACGAATAATGAAAAAGAACAGGTACCTATAAATAATCTTTTAATACCTGGAATCTAGATCGTACAAATGAGACTAAGAATTTCTTATGAATGAAATAGGAAGCTCTGCCGTTTGTGTCTAAAGCATGTGATATCGGGTCAAAGGCCAACGCCGGTAATTCCGAATAGTCTCACAATCTCACTGAACCATAGAATTTAAATTCAAGTAGATGTGAAATAAGCGACGATTGGAATCAAAATGACGCGCGCCCACAATTGATGCAAAATTAACAGATTTCGTTTATCAGACCACCAGTTTCGTCTCCAATTTCTATTGAAAATCTAAGGTGACCAATGATAAACATGTCATTTGCGCGGTTTGTTAGGTCGGATGTCCCATAAAATTGTTAGTCCCTGATAATTTGTTATAGCACTGCAGTTGTTAAGCATCAAATGCCTTTAGGGTGGTATGAAAACTCGCAACACCTGACTTGTCTACTTTCATACTTCTTAGCTTTTATAAGAAACCTGTCAAGCCCTGTTTGCTTGCTTGGAAGTGTCGTAAATCAAGTTGATACACTCCATCTATATTCTTTGCTTGATCTCTGCTTCGCGCGATAAAATATTAAATTCCAAGACAGACATCCGTCAGTTGGGATGGCTTTGTGGTCAAAACGAGGTTTTATTGGATTTCGTTTGCGATCGTCGCAAAAAGCGGGACGTCGATGGAAATAAAAGAGTTTTGGTAAAAGCATATCCGGACGCTTCCGTTGGTTTGATAAAACTGTTTGTCTTTGTAGTACTTACACACATCGGGGCAAAATGCACTTGGTACTTACTCTTGATGTAGTATGTTTAGTCAATGAATAATTTTGATTTTACTGAAGCTATTTTTGTTTGTACAACCATCAACAAAATAACTCGAGTGCTTAGTCACAAAGGCGGAAGCAATCGCATGCCATCCATTACCAATGTTCAACAATTGTCAACGCGGTTAGTCCCTGGATGGGTGATCAAAATTTAGATTTCCATTCTGAGTGCTTCCGTGGGTCGGATAATACATAAACTAAGGTCCCAGTTGTCTAGTACGGCAGTCATTAAGCCATGTTAGACGCCCTTAGGGCGGCTTGATTATCTTTCGACATCAGAGTTGGCCACTGAATTTTCACTCTCTTTCGATAAGAAGTAGAACCAACATCATTAGATATTATCATGTAACTGGAAAAAAATACAATCCTGTTAAATTCAGGATCTGTAATTAAAACTTACGTAAATTGAACTAAAAAAATGAAATAATTTACTCTCTTACGACGACCTCTTTTTTTAAACTTGTATAAAAAATAAATCCTGAGAAAATACATCGCAAGTAAAGTTTGGTGTCATTGAAAACTTTACTGTAGCCGATTGGGGATGTTCTCCATCCGAAGTTTTAATGAGTAAATAACGAGAACGGGCAACGTAGAAGTAACTATTTGTGTGAGATATTTTTTTTCTTTTAAATCATACCATTGGTGCCTGGCTTGAGGCAGCCTTCGACCGAGACGCATGGAGGGAATTGGGGGACCTTTACCCAGGAGTCGAACAGTAAAGGTTAATAAAAAATCATTGTACCATTACAATATGAAAGCAGAAGTGTGTTATTTGATCCGTTTGTTATTTTTTCGAAACGCCTTGATTTTTATAGCAAAGAGGTTAGGGAGAGTTATAAGGCTACTTTTTAAATCCCAAAACAACGTGAGAGAAACCATAAGAACGTGTAAACAAATAGATACATATAAAGAAAAGTATAGAAAAATCTGAAATACGAGTATTTTGAATCTGAACTGACTTTTTTTTATCTGAAATAGGATAAAAATAAAACGTGTCTGTGTTTTTAAAAGCACACATAGAAAAACTATTGTACAAAAGAGATTTAAAAAACGTAGTTACATATACATCAGTATATTTTGCCATATTTCAGGAGTGCTTTCAAGGTTTATTGGATTCAATTCCATCAGTATATGCTTTTACTACATTGAAAAGGTTCGTAGAAATAGCTTGCTTTATATTTTATTTTAGTTAATGCAATTTTACCACCACTTTTCATTTGGATAATTTTAGTTTAGTATTACCAAAAAAGGTTGGACACTCTTTGGAATACCTTTAAAAAATAAATGGAACATAAAAAGTGTATTAAATATGAATGAATTCAAAAATTCAATATGATCATGACAGCATATTTTTCGCACTACAAAGGTTTAAAATTTATTTATAAATTCTACTCGTATCTGTATTTGTTTTATGATGTTTTAGACAATTTAATGAAACGAAAATAAAGAACTAACATTTCATTTTAACTATACCCATAGGTCATTTATAACTGCGTTGCAAACACTTGATTGATATAAATTTTAGCTGGATCCAAAGAATTTGATAAAGAGTTAGATGTACGTAACAAAAAGTAATGATTTCTATAGCGCCTTTAATTAAAAAAATGACTGCAAAGTTTAATGTGGCTGACGACTATTTTGATCAGGAATTTAAAAAAAAATCTGAGCTCTAATTGTCATAAGTTCAGTTTTGAAACTCTTGTTACTGATACTGTAAAATTGTTTTGTAAATGATGCTATTTTTATACTAAAACAGGGTTGCACTTGACGGCCTTGCTTGATAAACAATAGCTTTAGTCAAAGATGTAAGTACATAAGTTTATAAGTTCTGTTTACGTTTACAGTTTGATCCTTGGCTGTAACCAATTGAAAAAACACAGGTCGAATCCATCTACAATATTGTCAAATATAACGTTGTCCTAGTTGTCAATTTGCACAGTATCAAAAGCACTGTTGCATTAAAATTGAATGTGAATTTTGCCGATCGACAGGCAGCAATAGAATATGTCAGATGTTAAACTTTTCTATTATGAAAAAATGTTTCTCATTCTTATATTTTTGAGTTAGGTACCTATTTAATAGAAACGGCGTGACTGATTGGAAAGAGGTCACGTCATGACTTTGTAATAGACCAAAATAGTAATATTGTTTTTATTTGACATAAAAATTGCGTTTTATATAACTAAATTATATACTTTTTTTTATTAGTACTTACGTTATTCTAATCTATAGCCAACATTATTTTCAACTGAGTCTTTAACTCTCAGCTACTAATTTAAACTGCCATGCTCTTCTCCTTCTGCAAAAATAAAGCGGTAATAATCATAACAAGTACCCATTGAATGTAAATAAGAAACAGGACATTGAAATTGTAAACTTATTTTGGAAGAGATTTGTTTTTGGTTTTCATAACAGTTTTTTTTTTATTTATGTTTTAGTAACTAGTCAGCTGTGCGCAGTACCGGGACGAGTGGCGTACAAGAAGAGAGGCTTATGCACAGCAGTGGGCGATAGCAGGCTGATGATGATTGATGAGTAACTATGGGTTAAGCCTAAAATAAATGTATTTTACAACAAATTTAAGTAAGAACTCCAACCATTATTTTCGCCCAAAACTGACTCATCTGTCGTTATTTAGTCTGAAAGCCGATCTATGCCCACGATAGAAGCGCAGACGACACTTTAGTTCGGTGAATTATTTACGAGTCAGTCTGGTTTTGTCTCTTACCTAAAATTCAGACTTAAAATGCTCAAAGTGGACTTGCAAGTAAACTTTTGTACAATGATTTTAAGATACTGTGTAGCTTATTTTTACTACATTTATGAATAAGATTATTATGCCGTCCAGCGTAGTAATGCGGCCAGTATGCTGGGCACGCTGCCTTCTGGTAGTGGGCTGGAGCACTAAGATTATCTTTAGGATTTTCTAAAGATTTTCTAAGTGCCCCTTTTTTGTAATAGTTAGAAGTAGTTTTTATATTTTATTAGATATTATGATTTACTTTATTTCATTCGAAATAATTATATATCACTAGATTACAATAATAAAACATAAAACAAGGGAAGGAAAACTAAACATAGGTACTACTTCCAACTACAACATAAAAAGATCACTACTCTTTTTTTTTTTTTTTTTTTTTTCTTTTATCTGTTAGCTTAGTTGGTGGTGGCTCTGCCTTCTAATCTAGGGGTGCGGGTTCGATTCCCGCATAACACAAGTAATTATGCATATTTAAATTTGTAATTACTTGTGCTGAGTCTGGTCGTTTCTATGTATATTATGTATGTATTTACAAAAAAAGGTATATATGTATTATATCCGGTATCTAGTACCCATGATACAAGCGTAAGCTTAGTATGGGGCTAGATGGCGCTGTGTGATATGTTCTGAAATATTTATTATTTACTTACTAATCTATAAGGCACCATACTACTACATGTGGACATATTCCACTGCAGGATTTCAAGATGATAAAAGAGAAATTTTAATAAGTAAACGCTTTGATTTCAACATTTGAAATACAAATGTGATGAGCAAGTTTGTTCATTATGCTGATAATGAATGAACATTTTTAGCAAACAGCAATTTTTTTTATTAAGCACGTATGCTCCATCAAGAAAAAAAATATATACACACAATATGTAGATCTCTCACAAAACTTCACCATACCTTAGTAAAGATCGTTCCTCTAATTCAGCCGACGCTGCCATACATCAGTTAGAAGGACGAGCACCTTCCCACGATATACTGCCGGTCTCACTGTAAACATACGCACTTTCGACTTTGTATAAATACTGAACTTGGCTGCGTAAAGTACTTTTGTTTTTGATGTTCTTATAAGTTAATGCTACAGTTTAAAATACATAATTGAATGTTTTAATGGTATACTTAGTTCAGTTGTCTACAACTACTTAATTGATTGAAAAATTCTGTGAAGGATTCGCAACTCGCATTAATGAGGAAAATTTAGAAAACGATATGCTATATTCTAAGACAGTTGGTATAATTCGTTAAGGTCTGGAATTTAAGTAAGTACTATCAATGATGTTACTAGTTTTTTATACGAAATTTATTTTCCTCATATTTGATTGGAGTGAAGCATGTGATATGTCTTAATAGACATATTGACATGATTTCCCAGATATGTTTTTTTTTTCTCTTAACCTCCAATAATGTTTTAACAGTCGTATGTCAAAGCAAGCAACATACATATACTGACTAACATAAATAGATTCAAATGTATCGACATATATTACAGAAATGGGCTGGCCTTAGCACACAATTTAGTAGGTAAGCGCAGAGCACTTTCGATTTAAAATTATATAAAGGTATATGTAAGTGTATCCAATAGTGCTCTCTAAGGGTAACCTGATCACACTTAATATGGCATGCCATTTGACTTCTATAGTAGGTCAGTCGAAATTCTTGATGCTTGTACTGGCCACTCACATATATACCTAAATAGGTTTGTGTGTTAATAAAATGATGAATACTGTGATCAAAATTTCGATGGATAAGTTTGGCAATGCTAGTCTTTTACTCTACTATGTCGTATGTTTGAACGCCACGAAAAAGACGGAAAACCGGATTTGGTCGGTTTAGACCGGTTTGCCTGAAATATGCATGAGACCCGGGTCAGAAGGTCTTTTCGCGGAATAAAAGTTTATTGTCCAATATTGCGGGGTTATTCACGGGTGGAAATGGATTTATTTATATAGGTATATCAGGAAATATAGGACTGGGATGTGTTGGAAACGGAGAAAATTTCAGGATCGTAAAATATGTTGTGATTGTGAATTGAAACTTCTAGATTTACTGTTACTGTTATTCAGGAAAGAAAGTTTCCCTTACACATATTTGATTTAGTTGAGAAGCCGTTTTTTTATAATTACTTACTTGTGCATTTGTATGTAAGTCAATATGAAATGATTTACTGATTGAATAGTTTCTCTAACTTGAGTTTTTTCGTGATAAGAAGTAGCCTAAGTAATTATAAGAACTCTATATACTGTCACCGAACGAAGTGTCGTGATATTTTAACAGACAAACAAAAAAACACACTTTTGTTTTTATATTATTTAATATTAAACTTTATATTTGGAAACAAAATCATCCACACCATAATCACGATAACTTCACAAAAAATTTAAATGCTATCATAATACCGGCACAAAACTGTCTCTCCTATCACATAAAAATAACAAACCGGAAGAAAAATATTCCATCTTTCCCAGCCAATATTTTCTGAACTAATATTATTCATAATAGTGTGAAGCAATAAGCTTCGCCGCATGTCTGTTGGAAGGCATTTCAATTATGTGTAGGACCTCAAGTCTAGACGGGCCTCAGACTGCACGGCGGAGCGTCAATATTCTTACTGACAATGCTTAATAATGTTATGATTTTCTTATTGAGAGGTTCATGCTTTGCCCCTACGTTTATTGTACGGACGGTAAAGCTTCGGAACTCTTTACCGGAAGCTGTGCTGCGAACTTAAATACAGGGGTCTTCAAATTTAGAGTTAATAGGTATTTTCTAGGTGAGCGTGTTACACCCTAGGCGGCAGCAATGCTTAACATCAGGCAGGCTGTAGTCAAACGTAAACCTATCCCACGTAAAAAACATGATACTGGTAATATTATTGTATACCAATGTTTTCTGGCTCAATAAATAAATGAGAAATAAATATTCCGGGATTGTTTTGATATCTTTATTAACAATAATAAATTATAAAAACAAGGGAAGAATTATTATTCTCAATCTTAGCGTTATATCTCTTGCAGGAACATCAGTCTAAATGTCACCTTTTAAATAAATAAAAATATGATATTTAGTTGATTAGAATCTTTGCAAGAGATGATTTGGATTTCAAGCCATGTGAGAATTTGTACTCGCTAAACGATAAAAGTAAGTAGGTACATGTTAATACAATTGCTTTTTTTAACCAAGACAGGTTTGCACTGGACCATAGTTTTCCTAGTTTAGTTTGTGTTTGCATTTAGTATACAAAATCCGTTTTTCAATTGGATTAGTAAATAAATAAAAACAAATGCCACCAAAACCATTAATACACATTGATTACGTTAATACCATGAAAAATATTAAATAAATATGATTATAATATTATTACCTATGAAATTGCCGATTTGTATGACGAAATTGAGAAAAATGATATTTCCATACAAACATTTCAAACATTAAAAATGTTTGTATGAAAATGCCTGAACAGATTTAGATGCAATTGATAACTATAGTTAGATGGAAAAAAAGCTATGCACTGCGTATATCAATTTCTCAAAAACAGAGTATATGATAAAAATATACCTTTAAAGTAGTGAAACCGACGACACATTGAAAGAGGTGTTTTCAATGACTTCCCTATAAGTAATATGCACTAGTTATACATTTTTTTTATCTAAAAGGTACATAATTCAACAATTGATACAATAAAAATTGTATTTGGAAAAAATATAGCTGTACGTAAAAGTTACAAACAGATTAAAATGTAAGAAAAAAACGGCAATTTCATAGGTAAAGACCTATTAGATGCTTCCTAAATCACACTTCGTTTTACTAAAGCAGTTCCTTGTTGCAGTTATTGACCCGAACTCTAAAGCCGCATTCACAAACATCATCTAGCTCAACCCGATCTGTTTTCTGGAAACGCATTTAATACGAAAGTTGAGATTCAGGATTCCCCTCTATTGTTAGTTTTGAATAGGACTCGTTAAGGTTCTCAAATGGCCCTCAGCCGGTCTGTTATCCCTTTTGTTGGAAAACGAGCCCTTGATCGATCTACAATGGGCCAATTTTAATGCTATAGCTAGTTGGGATTATTTACCACTATATTTATGGGCTTATCGGAAAAAGGATAAATAGAAACCTGTGGCTCTTAAAAAAGTGGTTCTGAAAAGATTTTTCTAGGTTGAGAAATGAGGTTTTAACTACGGGTTTTGAAAAGGTTGTATAAGTGATCATAGTATAAAGGAGTATGTGTTGTTAGTCTTAAAAATGGGTAGGTTCTTACAGTTTGTTGAATAAAATGAGATTTGATGTTACCACATTAACCCGGCGCCAATGACGTGAAAATAATTTCAAAGACGATGACCTCGGGTCATATTGACCCGAATTTATTTTTTCTTTTTTTTGAAAATTTATTGAGTCATCTAATATTTATTTAGTTTCTATCGAAAAAGGATTCTTTATTAAGCTAATAAAACAAAAATAAAACGAATACATTACATTAATCCGTTTTTTATTAATTATTTAACAACACATGCAAAATCATCTGAAAAATCACAACTTATCAATATTTTTAATTTTTGGTAAAGACTTTTTAATTGTAATAGAAATCAACAGTCTTCTCTAGTTATAAAGAGATCAAATCAACTTCTTATCATACAAATACAATGAGATCAGTCTTCTAATTCCTCATTCATAGCCATGGAATTACTGCAATTATTGCAGTATGGAATCACATGTTCTGGGCATATGTAAATGTGGCATGCTGAACAAGTATGAGTTGTTTTTTTATCTTTGCCGTTGTACTGATTCAAAGTCGAGATTATCCAATAAATCTGAGTCCGCATCACTTGCCTCTTGTTCACTTTCACTGTCATTACTACGTCCTGATAAGTGATCCTCAATGTCAATGTCTGAAACTGCCTGGAAATCTTCATTTTTGGGATCAGACTCTTCTAGCAACGCCAAAATTCTTGCTTCGTCATTTGTCAAAGACATTTTGTCTAAAAACCTACAAAAGAAAATCATTAATTAACAATAAACACTAAATAAGCAAAAAAAAATAAGCCACGAAATCACTACACCACCAATGACGCTGGGTCATACTTACCCGAATCAATTTGAGGCAGGTGTATCTCGCTGCGCAGGTGGCGTCGCACTGACCATGCTAGCAGACCGCGTAGAGGGGGGCTGTATCTTCAGCTATACGAACGTTCAAAGCACTTAATGGTCACAACAAATAATTATTAACGTTTGAAAACGCTTCGGGTCAATATGACCCAGCGTCATTGACGCCGGGTTAATAGAAGAAAGCAATAAATTACGAATAAATAAATGTTGTAAATCTATAAGAATTGAGCAAGAACAGTTAAAATAAGCAGCAATGAACCTAAAAATAAAAAATAAACTTTTTCTCCGCAGAAACCACAACAAATTAATAGGGCCGCTATCACCAACAAAACAACCATAACTTAACCGCAAGTTGATTGAAAACGCTGAGCTCGTATTTCTCCGCTATTAACTTTAAATTGGCTAACAATTAGCGGTTTGCGACGCCAATCGGAGGGCAGGTGGCTTGTGATTAACCCTCGGTTAGCATGACAAACGACGGCCCGTTATTATACCTATTGCATTTAGCTACTAATCTACAAGGAGGGTCGGTTTCACAGACAGTCTATTTTTGAGATTCGTAATTTTGGGATAATAAAACATAACATTACAACTGATTCAGTGATATATACAAGTAACCTACTGAGGAACAAGTAAGCACAGATTATAAAATATGTTCGAGTATGTTACTGTCAGACAGGCGCGCCCTGGTTTGAATCCGATCCTACACCAATGTCTTGTATTTTCAAGTTACGTGAGGATTTGCACTCGCTTAATGGTAAAGGAAAACATAGTGAGGAAACCGACATGTTTGAAGACCACAATATCCGAAGACATGTGTCTTCCGTGGAAGGACCTGGGCGCCCACCACGATGTAGCTGCCCAAGAGAACTCCCCTAATTAAATAATTCTGCGGGGGAGTCACGACTCTCAGTCATGAGGAAATACGACTCAAGAGAGAGAGAGAGAGAGATGTTACCGTAATTACTTGCTGGAAGTGCAAGTTATTTTGTACTTTTAAAGCATTTGCCAAGAAAAAATATTTGAACAGATAATATCATATAAGTAGTTATTTAAACGTAAGTGCGCGCAAAACAACGCGAGAAAAACCTCGTGCAATCACAAGTAATTAAATAGTTTTTATTGTTCATACAAGGTGCTGAAACAAAGAAATATAAAACATATACATATTCTGATCTCACTAAACCATAGCGGTGATGCTAGCTTATATAGATATTACCGTGCCCTGTAACTTGTGATATTTGTGAAACCGTATCTCAAGTCTGAATGATTGAAGACTCAGTACTAATAGGTAGCATTATCATTCAATCCATTTATCAAAAGGGAATTTATTTTAAAATTAATGTTTGTGAAGAGTGTCATTAGCAACGCAGCTTTCATTAAACTTAGATTAATCAAGAATATTCCATAAGTGGTTTTCAGTATAATATTTCCTTTTGTTTCCTAAGAAATTGATTAGATACTACATAAAAGAGTAAGTACGTGAAGTTAAAAAATCTGATTTATTTAAGTACACTATAGTATGCCATAGATTTGAAATGATAATTATGTCTCATTCATGAGATTTAAGATTTAATTAAGAGTCTGTCTGACCGCATGCACATGACTGCAACATACCGGCAATGGTTGGATATTGTCACGTAATCTGTTTTTCTACATAATTTAATTTAATCTTGTTTTATGCCTTTATATTGTACTTTTGTGTGTGAACCTTTCTATGGACCCTGCTGTCTGAAATAAAGACCTATTATTATTATTATTATTATATAAAAGTTCAAAATAAAATGACTGTAAAAGTCAAGTAAACATTTGCACGCATTATCTTTAATTGCAACCCCAGAAAATTGAATTGAAAATTCAGATCTTGTTCCATTCAAAGTTAAGTATATTGGAACTGGAAATCCTAAAAGGCCTAAGTTGGGCTTAAATTAAGGTAACGATCACTCGTGATCGTTACCTTAATTTAAGCCCAACTTAGGCCTAGATCAACATTTCTAATTTGGTTCTTAATGACTTGCCTAACTTAGTCAATAAATACCAATCAAAGAAATTTTGTACATACTTTCAAGGTACAAAATTTCTTTGAATAGAAATATGATAAACTAGCGGTGCTCTGCGGTATGTTTATTTTATAAGTCATTTACATTATAATACAATAAATTATCCAAGTTAATCTAAGATGAAAAGTAACTCAAGTGGTCATATAGGTAACTAGTAGGTGCTCGGGGCTTCGCTCGCATTAAGATGTAAAACTTGCATCCCCTATTTAAACCCTTTAAAAGTGGCATTTCCAAAAATCCTTTCTTAGCGGATTCCCACGTCATAACATCTAACTGCATTCCAAATTTCAGCCCAATCCGTCCAGTGGTTTGGGCTGTGCGTTGACAGATCACTATATCAGTCAGTCAGTCAATCAGTCAGTCAATCACCTTTGAGTTTTACATATTTATATAGTTTGTATTTAGAAAATATTTAATCAAAAACAGTTCAGCTGTTTCAGCTTGAACAAGAAATAAACACTCGCACAATATCTCGCCGTGACTATGTTGCTGAGACTTTAATATAATCCAAACATTACGTACATCTACGATTGATATGGTTCCCTAGAATTTTAGAACGCTTCAGTTTTTTTTATAATAATATAGAAGTTTTACTTGGATTCAATAGTGCAGGATCGAGACGAGTGGCGTACAAGAAGAAAGGCCTGTGATCAGCAGTGAGCAATAACAGGCTGATGATGATGATGATGAATCCAAGAAATATCTGAAAAGTTTTATAACGCAGTATTGAATTTTTTCTCGGCTGTTCGTCATAGTACGTCAGTCGCTAAGCCATGTCAGAGGCTCTTAAGGCGGTTTGATTAACTCTCGACACCAGAGATGGCCACTCTAATTCGATAAGAAAAGGAAGAAGAACTAAAAAATACTTAAATGTTTTATTATGTTTTTATCTAGTCAAAGGTTTAACAAGAAACTGTGAGTAGCAATTAGCGCAGTATCTAGGTCGAGTAGTTTTCAAGTTATTAGCCGAGACAAATAGACAATTTCAGGCAAGCTGTACAGTGAAGTAGTATAGTTGCTACTTTCATTTTGTAACACAGATTACTAAGTATTAATAAACATTTCAGGACATATCATACAGCGCCATCTAGCCTCATACCTACTAAGCTTACGCTTGTATCATGGGTACTATTTAACGAATGTAATACTTATATACTTTTCTTTCAGACTTATTATACATAGAATTGACCAGACTCAACACAAGTAATTACAAATTTTAATATTCATAATTACTTGTGTTATTTGGGAATTGAACCCGCAACCCTAGATTAGAATGCAGAGTCACTACCACCTAAGCTAACAGGGCAGTCAAACAAATAAATTATAACTTTTACTTTTAAAAATTATTGGTCATACTTTCTTAAGATTTGCTCGTTGTTAAAAGCAACGAGAGCAAAAGACAAAACACTTCTCAAAAAAAGCAACTGTTTGATTATCATTGTTCAAGTTTTAGTTTGATATCACAGATCATCCCTTTATTTTGAGATAAAAAGTTGCCTATGACACTTCTAAGACCTCATACTACTATCAAAAATCATGATAATCCGTTCAGCCATTTTAAGCTAAACGTCCTCCTTTGCGCATCGTACGCAGCGGATGTATCGCATCAAACGGATGAATTTTTCACAGTTTGTCCACCTGATCGGCAGCGATCGCATTTGCCGCCGCAAAACTACCAGTAAAATGACGTCATCTGCACGCATCACAAAAGTTGCCTCTCGAAGCAACGGCGTCGGCATTGCCGATGAGCAGATTCGAGCGATCCGTACGATGCGGATTGGTGGACGCACTTGTGTGACTTTCTATACAAAGAATATTATGATCCGTTTGATGCGATACGTCCGCTGCGTACGATACCGAAAGGTCTAGCTTTAGCGTTATGGGCGTTTAAATTAACAGACAAACTGACATTTTTGACCATTTAAGTATATTAGCGACACCCAATTTGCCAATTAGTGTCAAACTTGCAAACTTTCCCCAACATTTGAAACAGGACTCTGTCGAAACTGAGCTCAGTTTTGTCAAATTAAATTGTCTTTGGAAACGGAATACCTTGAGACTCTTGATAACATTTAACTATTTACTCAATTATTCAGTCAAAAGAAATTTGAGATTCAGCTCTTAAAAATAATGCTAAGTAATTATATAATGAAATAAAATTTAAAAACATGTCGATCTTCCTTTTTTTCTTCTTCTCATGAGTGGCGTAATTCACTCACAGAATAAGTTAGTTAAGTTTTTTGCTCTGTAGCTCAACAATACAAAGCCTTGAGCACCGCCGTAAGGTAGCCAGTCTTTCGGTTTTTTACAGGTTGCATTTCGGAGAGTGTGCGGAGGAATTGCATAATATAATTCCTGCAGCCCCATTTTACCATCGTACGAGTAGTGGTACGGCAAGAAGGCAACGTTATACAGTTGAGGTTCCAAAGACTCGCACCAAGCGGTTTGCTTCGACTTTCATCGTGCGAACAGCCAAACTGTGGAACTCCTTGCCCGAATCTCTATTCCCCTTGAACTATAATTTGTCGGGCTTCAAGTCGAGAGTAAACCGGTTTCTTCTTGGCAAGCGCGCTAGATCGTAGATTACAACGTTGCTTAACATCAGGTAAGTTGTAGTCAAGCGTGAGCCTATCTAATGTAAAAAAAAAAACCCCGAAATATTTCTATAGAAAATGTATTTAGTAGATACGAGGTACATATTAACTCTTGTCTCTATGTGTCTATAATATGTATTGCATTAAGTCTGGATCATGCATTTCGTTTGTATGGTGGTTTTGTGGTCCTGAAAGTAATATAAATAAACTTGATAAAAGATACTTAAAGCTAATTTCTTAGGTAAGCACATTACTACCTGACTTAACTCTTCATGTTTGACCCGTACATCTCTTTAGTAATTTATGGAGCGAAAATGATTAAAATTAGATTTTGTCAATTCAACTAAACTGTCCGAGTAATTTTTGTCTGAAATGACAGTAAGCCATTCTAAAAACATGTATGTAGATGTAGCAAAATTTTAAAGTGCTATTATAATTAAAAATACAAACCACAGTTCCTGGGTGAATACATTATTTTGCACTTCACATATTTTACAATAGCGTGAAAATATTCTTCGCTTTGCTACACTATAACTTACAAATTGCAAAGATTACATCATAGAAGGCATAGAAAGTTATAAAATTAGCCACGAACGCCTGTAATCGTATATAATTAAAGAGAAACACTTTCGTGCTCCGAGCCAAAGAACTCGGGTTTTCAGTATGCAAATCGTCGCCATTAGGTAGAATTCAATTTTGGAAAATTATAACTTGATGGCGCACAATAGCCTGCTATTGGTCGATAATTGTATGGCTAGTGTGCTCTTTACAATTATTATTAGGTAGCATGTGCCGGTTATTCGCCTCTGCGAGTTTATTTAATAGTCTTTGGCACTGTTTTGCGTTGCAATATCGAGTTAGGTTTGTTTATTAGCGTGGTTTTATTACTGTACGCAAATAGTTGATTTATAATTGATTTTGTAATATGAATAAAATATAATGGTAATAATATATGGCAGATGAATAGCTTAATGATGTAGAAAAGAGGGATAAATTATGGTATTTTTAATTATACAAACGGTTTTTTACACAAATAAGATGAATTACTTAGTATATACAATTCAACTCGTTTCATTCAAGAATAGCAACGCCTCTTTTTCACAGGTGAATATGAGTGAAATGCTATATTCTTTTTAATAACATTAAGGTCATGCCAATTGTTCAACACTGTAACAGTTTTTATAATAATTCTTGTATGTGATTCCCAAGAAGAAAACGAAAAGCTCAAGACACTAATCACAATACAACATCTGTAAAAATAAAGCCTTAAATACTTAGTCCTTGTTTTGGAAAGAACCAAGTTTTGTTCACTAGTTTCTTAGTTTTTCTTGCTCCTCCAAGATTACTCGGTTGGAAAATTGATAACACTGCGGAAACTCCTAAGAGTCGTATTCATTGTGCTGTAACATTGCAGTTTCTTATTTGCATTTTGGCAGTGTAACACTGGCGAGGTTTTTGTTAAAGTTCAGATGAAAACTTTTTGGTTTTATTTTAAATATGTACTTGTGGACAATATTTATATATTAGATTAACTGAATGGAATGTAAAGAAGTTAAAATTGCTCTGATACAGGTGTACATATCTGAAGGGAAGAAGTGTTTTTGTTATTTTATTTAATGAAGAAGTTTATACGACTACAGTCAGATAATATATAAGATTGAGATTAGACTTTAAAGCTTTGGTTTCCTAGGACAGCGGTGCCTTCATATAGCGGCTGTAATATTACGGACGCAAAAATAATTAAAGTAAATTACGGTGCAAGTTACCGCTCTCTAGGAAACCGCGCCATTACGTTTACATAGACAACGTTCATTCACCGCTGTATTACGGCCGCTATATGTCGAAACCGCTTAAGCTTTGGTTTCCTAGAACAGCGGTGCCTTCATATAGCGGCTGTAATATTACGGACGCAAAAATAATTAAAGTAAATTACGGTGCAAGTTACCGCTCTCTAGGAAACCGCGCCATTACGTTTACATAGACAACGTTCATTCACCGCTGTATTACGGCCGCTATATGTCGGAACCACTTTCCTAGGAAATCCAAGCTTTACCTAGGAAATCCAAACTTCACAGGTGTAAATGTATTAAAAACAAATGAACAGGCTATAAAAACAATCTATATCTAATATTATGCGAAAAAGGCGAGTTATTTCTGATGATAAATATATCAACCAAAGTGTAAAAACATATTTTTATTCAGTAAATTAACTTTGCAATTATCATGCAAACACGAGCGATAAACGCTCAATCGCGATGTATATTAAATGAAGCTATACTTATCCCAGACATTGTAAATGGCATCCGACTGCGAATGTAACTGATCCGGTCGAATTAAATCCGGTTGTAAATCAGGATCGACGCAAAAATAAAGCATTCCTTTTCAGTCTGCTCGCTGATTAGTCGATGGATCTTTGCATATAAATTGCACAGTTTTGCATTTTGCACATATTTTGTCGCTCCGATTGCTTGATTACGAGCGTTGATAGTCGTATTTTGTTTGTTTCTTATGATTGGAACGAGTCTGTGATAGATACTCGTATATAATTTGTACTAGTTCTTGTTTGGGGTAAGCAAACATATTTATTTTAGCAGACAGTAATATAAGACCAACTTATTTGTATACGTATTGCAAAAAAAGGCAAAGGTTATAAATAGGTTCCACGCTTCGTCCTTAATATCAAAAGGGAGGCCAATAACCAGCAGTGGGAACTCAACAGTCGTGGATGATGATGATGATTATAGTTAGTTCATGCATGCATGCATGCCCAAATAGTAACGCTATGCCAATACTAACACTGTGAAATACATGGTAAAAGACAATTTTGTAGAAAAACAGTTTTTTTTAATCTATTTTTTTTGCTAGATATAGGCTTACGTTTGATTATAGCCTGCCTGATGTTAAGCACCACTATAGTCTAAGATGTAGCACGCTTGCCTAGAAGAAACTTATTTACTCTAAGATTTGAAGACCCCTGGGTTATAATTTTCTGGGAACAGGGCTTCAGGTAGAGAGTTCTATGTCTCGCTGTCCTTACTATGAAGGAATAGAAGCAAAGCGCTACGTGCGAGTCTTTGGAACTTCCACCATAAACCGGTGACGCCCCGCTGATCATGAAGTGCAATGTTTCAATAAAATAATAGATATATTTACACTTCTTAGATCTCTATTTAAACTCAGATAAATAGAAAGCTGTCTACTGGCAACAACAAAAAAGAAAAATAAGATAACTAACCTTTCGATTGAAAATCTCTTCTATCCCCTACTCTTTCATCGCACATATTGTTTTGATAAAACGTGCGAAACTTATAGAGAAGTTTACGCCCAAGACGTGTGACGCCATGTGAGTCTGACATACAGGGATGATACTCAAGTTTCGGTGACAAATAGTACTTATCGACGTTTTTGTATGAAATTTTGAAGAAAATAATTGATAGGACAAGATTTAAATCATACGCTGTTAAGTGACTGCGATTTTCTAGGAAATTTTGCTGCTTAGAATTTATTTAAATATTTCGACAACTGTTTTGTGTCTAGTTGAACTAGAAATGAATTGGTATAATATCTCAGACTAGGTGGCTGATTGCAATAAACGTACGTAATTGCCTTTGAATTTCATTCAAAGGTAATTGCTCATAAATGTTTATTTTCGTAATAAATTTTATCTATGTTAGTGTTATCAATTAATTACTTGTGTTTCGTATGTATCAATTGAATTGTAAATTGTGAGTAAATGCAGATTAATTATAAAAACTGCAAAGTCTTGAACACCGTCGCAAAGTTGCCAGTTTGTCGGTTTTCTATCGGTTGCATTTCGGAGAGTGTGCCGCGGAATTGCACGAACTAATTCTGCCCGTGCCCTTCTATCACCAGACGAGTAGAGGTACGGCAGGACGACACTGGTTTATGGTGGAAGTTCCTAAGACCCGCACGAAACGGTACGCTTCTACCTTTATTGTTCGTACCGCAAGGTTGTGGAACTCCCTGCCTGACTCTCTGTTCCCTGCGCACTATAATCCAGCGATCTTCAAAGCGAGAGTGAATCGGTTCTTATCGGGTAAGCACGCTCCATCTTAGGCCATAGCCTTTGCTTGCTATCAGGTAAACTATGGCCAAGTGAAAACCCGTTCAAGTTAAAAAGAAATAATAATAACAATTGAAACAAACCTAAAATGCAATGCCTACATTGAAATTTGCATTAGTTCTAATATTTGAACGAACTATTCCAATTCTGTTCTAACGTTCAAACTTCAAACACGTAAAAACGCTATTTGTGCGTAAATTCGCGAATTATTTCAACATGTTGGCCATGTCAACAGTACGTGACGTCGATTCCGATCCGGGCTATTTTTATGTTGGACCACTCGCAAATTCATTTTAATCCTGCGTACATTTTAGGACAAAAGTGTAGCAAAGCTAGAAGCAAACTGATAAAAGACGTGGTGGTAAAATAGTATCTACATTTCAAGAGCACTATATCGGACTATTCAAAATGTGTTTTATTAAATAAGGACTTTGTTTTTTTACGATTTTGTGATCGTAAAAAAACAAAGTCCTTATTTAATATTTTTTATTATTTGCTATACGATTGTTCGTATAGCAAATAATAAAAATACAGGCTGGGAAATTTATATGCAGTAGTTTAGAGTTTTATCAGTAAAGTCTGTGATAGTCTTACTAATAGTAAAAATTTGGTATTGCTGACTATCACAATGAGAAAAATCTTATCTATTAATAAAATATATTTCTTAACGTTTCATTCTCCGACTGTACGTAGGACTCTGCGCAATTAACAGCGCACGCGTGATGGGACATTTCAAAACAGGATTTTGATATGTCGTAGTGCAGCTGTTGAAATATGTTGGACCGTGCGAGGAAATTTAGATATACTCTCTCTAGTTTAGAACATAAGTATTTCATAATATTTTCGAGAGTTTGAAATATCATAAAAATTAAACAGATTTCATTCGAAATTACATGCATGAATACTTTTTAAAACTGGCCAGCAGTGATCCTACTGTCTTAGAACTACAATCCTGGATAAATCGATTTTATTTCACAGCTACTGTAATATATTTCTGTGGCGCTTAGCATTAGATGACTCTGCTCTCACTTAAACTATAAGCAACAACTAGAGAATACACAGCGTTATATAATGAGCAGGGTTTGTTGTGTTTGAAGAACTATCTATATTTATAAAGAATACGATTTCATAAATGATTTATCTAAAAATATAAAACTCAAAGGTGACTGACTGATTGACTGACTGACTGATATAGTGATCTATCAACGCACAGCCCAAACCACTGGACGGATTGGGCTGAAATTTGGCATGAAGGTAGATGCTATGACGTAGGCATCCGCTAAGAAAGGGTTTTTGGTAATGCTACTTTTAAAAGGGTGAAATAAGGGATGCAAGTTTTACTTCTTAATGCGAGCGAAGCCCCGAGCACCCTCTAGTTAGAAATAAGAAGAAATTATTAGTATATATGAACCTGCAACCATACTAAGGTAATTACAACAATCCAGGGTAAATAAGTTTGTTTTAAGGAAAGCGTACAATATTATTTAACTACAGTATGTACTAACTTGCTATATTCAAATGAATGCTCAAGTAAAACAAACCAAGATCTAACTTTAACAAAACTAAGACGTTTTTGTAACAATTGACGAAAGTAAACAAAATATTAATGTCTGTAAACTTACACAGTTTTCGTAGCTTAGATTTCATTTGACCCAAAGTACATTTTTCTGTATATCAGTGTCATTGGTCAGCAAATATTGGCCCCAATCAATCGTGATTGATGTTAGTGGATGACGATACGATTCCAACGTTGTTGTTGGTAGCACTTTACAATATTTGTTGTTTAGATTTTTGGGGAAAATATACGTTTTTGTGATCATGATGTGCATTGATGCTTGATTTATTTATTGAACTAACGTCAAAAGAACATTCTGAAATTTAGCAACTTTTTTCAATATACTAAAATCTTATTTTTTATAGTAAGATTTTGTAAATATACATAATATGTAATATTATTTACCCAGGTTTGAGTTATAATTTTAGCATTTGGAAAAATTGGTCTACTACAGTGTTGTCTCGTGTTATATTTCTATTTCAAATTTATTTAATTTTATAACAAAACTAGTGGGTGCTCGCGGCTTCGCTCGCATTAGAAGTAAAACTTGCATCCCCTATTTCACCCCTTTAAAAGTGGCATTTCCAAAAATCCTTTCTTAGCGGATGCCTACGTCATAACATCTACCTTCATTCCAAATTTCAGCCCAATCCGTCCAGTAGTTTGGGATGTGCGTTGATAGATCACTATATCAGTCAGTCAATCAGTCAGTCACCTTTGAGTTTTATATATATAGATTATAACGCTTATATTAGATATAAGAAGCACATAAACTTTTAGCCTAGTTTCCGGCATTAAGAATCAGAAAATTTTGGCAAAAAGGGCTCGCTTTCCCATTTTCTATTTAGATGTTTTTGTTTGGGACCAAACTTTGTCTTTGATCACAGGGTAAGATCAATTTGTCTGGGGTCTCTTTGTTGTATCAATGTCACTCACAAAGATTTTATTATTCATGAAAATATTTTTAGCAAAATACTTACGCAAATTGAATAAAAGTTTTCTTACTGAATTTCAATTTGGATTTTCAAACAGAACAGCATTATCATTTAAGATTGGTTTGTGATGCGTTTTATTGAAAGTAAATTTAAAATTTCATTAAAACTGATTTATTTTACAAAGTACTTTTAACCACTCAAAATTCATACGTATACAAAGGAACTCGAAAAGCCGTGTAGTGTCATCCCATGGAATGGCTACGGGAAACTTTTACATGATCTTATCAGTGTTTTTATAATATTGGGACCTAAACTATCCTCTTGAGATTAAAAAAAAACATTTTGTTACAACTATTACAAAAAGGAATGATACATTCCATTTTTAACTTACTCATCATCACGACGTAATTTTTTTAAATAAGTATGTGTTAATACCTCAGCTAGTGCTTCGTTTCCCTGCCTATTTAAATAAAGTATCTACATAATTCTTCCCCACCTCCCATAGTCCAAACCTGCAAGCGGATAGCACAGAATGAAATCAGCAGTCCCAGGGTGGTGGATTAGGGTGCTATTGTTTCAAAGTGATAAATTTTCCATACTGTCTGCCCACTATGCTTCACCTTGATTATGCACATACATACAATAGGTTTTCAGCAGGATTAGGATGTAAGTAATTCAAATTTTCCCGCTACGCCCGATTGCAATGTAAAACTTGAATGTGTGGTTTTATAAGATTTTGTATATCACTTAGGTTAAGTTTCTCTGGATTTGAAGAAACTGCTTTAAAGGAGAATTATATCAGTTATAAATTTATTTATATAATTTTATTTCTTTTTCCTTATGGACTATAATAATGTTTAAATTCTAACAATCTGTATGTATTTGGTTCATGACAAATCTAAGCAAATTAAATTATACTTACCTACTTCTTGCTTAATTTGGTATGTGTATCATGATAACTAGTAAATTTTCTAGCATAAATAATTTACAAATAAAATATTTTAAATTATTTACCAAGCGTAATAAAATAAAATAACAGACCTCGCTCAAATCAAAGCTAATAAATTAAAATCGCTACAAGAGACATTAACCGTTTATCGAAGTAGTGCAAATGTTTGTTACGATAAGACCATCATAACCGGACCTCTGGGTTTGAAAAGAGTTTCGTATTTATGTACCGCTGGGAGATGTCAAAAAGCTCTCGTGATATTGGTCAGCGATACAGGCGTGATGTGAATAAACCATGAGTTGTTTTCAATTTAGCGTAAAAGCGTTCCGTCATAAAAGCTGGTCGGGATCATAATTAACATTTTATGTGTGTGACAAATGTATGTTGACCATTGGAGTGCATTTGCTGTTTATTATTGTACGGTGGTTTTATTTCGGTAATTGTGAAATAGCCACTTTAATACTGGTAAGCAGAATTAATGATAATATCGGATCGGCTTGTGCTGCTATTGAAATTTTATCGTAAGAATTTTTATGAAACGAATATTTGAAAAAGCTTGAACTGATTTTTTTTTAGATTTATTTTATATGCGATGATTTGTTTCATCGAGTGCAAATCCACTCTTAACTTGAATACGAGTATATACATGTCATTGGTGTAGGGCTGGATTCGAACCAGGGTGCATCTTGATGAAAAGCAGACACTGGTACCGCCGAGCTACACTCGCTTAGTTGTCAATTTGTCTACTATATTAAAAATATGAGATCATAGCTCTATTGCAAAATGGTAGTTCCTAACAATATTTTGGCTAAGAATTACATTACATTCATAAAATCTTTTAATGCAGCCAATATAGATCTATGCTTTTATTAAGGTAACAACTTTTCAATAGCTCCCCATTTTCACTGTAAAATAAAGTGGTGAAATCGAATCCGTATGTGGCCAGTTTTCCAACGTTAAAATCTGCAATTTATTGGAAGCCGGGAAACGTATGGGCGCGATTACTTGAGAAGGCTTAGCGCTGTCGACCGTTTATAACGCTGACCTACTGCTCTTTTCTAGTTAACTTGGACTTTTTAAATAGTGTTGGTTAACGTAGGTACTTACTAAGGAATTGGAATAAGGTAAACGATCCCAAGAAAGTGTCGGCCATCGTAATGTAATATATAAATTAACCTTATATTGACTGCGCGGGAGTTATCCGGAATATTAATCAAATTAAGAATAAAAAGACTATGAAAAATACAACAAACAATATAGACTGGTATGGCTTAGATTTAAAAACAATTTAGTTTGTATAAATAAATGTGGAATATTAATTTGATAAAGTCCGTCAATCATATACCTTCGACACATTTATATACTTAGTTTATTCGCGGTGACTATACATATTCAGTATCTCTCCGATTTCTTAACTATTTGGATACTACAGAACTTTGACAAGTTTACATCGGCAACTTTTATTTGAAAATTATTCCAGCTTATTCCATGAAGATCAACATTTCCAAAAGACTGAAGCTTTAAAGGAGGGCGTCAGTAAACACGTCGCAAAGTTTCCATATCACCATACTACCGAAAACACTTTTCAACTTAGAGCTTTCTACCGCTGAAGTCAACAAACTACGTTCAAGTTTAAAAATAGAATAGACGATTTTTGGATCGTAAACATAGACTTCGTTAGTTAGGGACACCGTTGCTACATGTTATTCTTTTTTTACTAACTATTACGCCCGCAGATGACAGAAGATATATTATAGATAATAATTATATTATTATAGGATATTACCTGCACATATCTATTGTAGTATATTAACAGCTTATGACTAGCCAACTGTTAGATCATAGCCAAAAAAAGATTGTTACTGTGATCATATTTGTATAGTAGTACTAGTACATTGCAAATTTTTCCAACTGCTAAATGAATGAAATAATATTCATATGTCAGGTGGCTTTATTCGACGAAACTGTAATGACGTATGTTTATTATTTTACTTTTTTAGGTGTGATTGTAAAATGGAAGAGATAAACATGCTGTGCTGACTCCACTCAGTAGAATAGGGTAAAGAGAAAGAAGGAGATATTTAGGCGTCTATTAGGAATAATATCACGGGACATTTTTGGATCGTGACCGATAGAGGAAGTGAAACTTGGTAGACTGCTATTGGTCGAAACTGGCGAGTTGGGAATACCCGCCGATCTCCGGTTCCGATTTCAAACCATTTCTAAGCGACAGTTTGGTTTCAGTTTGAGGTGAACGGTAGTTTGCAACATGTTTTGCTTCGTTTACTGTCTGAAGGATCTTTTAGGATGAACATACATGTTTTCTAGCGATAAAAAACTTATAAGTATTTAAAATAACATGGATTTGTGTTTTTTTGTCACGAACGCATATTTACTTTGTTCAACAAAAGTACAAAATAACTCAGAACGGATGAAGCGATTAAATTGTGTGCATGTTTTTATCACGCTTACTAAAACATATTAAACTTGTCTATACTAGATATGGCTACAATTGCCATTTAAAATTATAAAACTCAGCTCATTGGCGCTAAATCCGAATTAAATCCCCCAGCATCAAGCCGTTTAAGTTTTTCAGGATTTCCCTAAAAATTGCAGAATAATCTATAGACAATTTTTTTTAAATAATATGAGATAAATCCCTTCCCATTTTTCAGAACTTGGTTCATAATTATTATACTTATGAAAATTTAGTAGCTGGACTTAGATTTATATCCTTCTTTTTGAGTTGGTTTATTATGTATTGTTTTCCTTTCTCTGTTTGTATAAATGTAAATGTAGACATTTTACATATTTTAGGTTTTTAGTTGTTCTATTTGTTAAATTTTATTAAGATGTATTAGTTTTAGTAGGTACGCCAGCTTTACTGTTTTCCTATCGTTGTTTTCCAAACTAGGTTGCCTGGAAGAGATCACTCCAAGTGATATGGCCGCCCTCTGTCCCAATACTAACAAATACAAATACAAAATCATTTATTTGCCAAAGAAATTTTGTCACAAAATGTTTCGAATCCTCTGATCTCTTGGTAACCGTTAGACTGTGTTACGAGGCCAGAGTCATCTCCCAGTACCTATGTTTCTAATTTAATTATAATTACGTCTTAGGAGCTAGGTTACACAAACACTATGATCTAAATGTATTTATGCTTGTGTTCTTTTATTATTGGTGTACAATAAATATTTATTGATTGATTGATTAGAAATTAAATTCACATATTCTGTAAAAAAAAAGTGAATAAAAAATTAGGGAGGTTTTTACTCAGCAAATTAACTAGTAATAATGATTAGAGAAGGTTCTGATTTTACCCATATACTATAATATTGGTAGGTACATTACCAAGTATTTCCATTGCAGAACCCTTCACGTCACGTCACTTCAGCATCCTCAACCAGCAAACTGTCACGAAATCGAGTTACTCTTTGACAACCCTGTTACGAGACTAATGTTGTGAAATCGCTGCGAAATGTTTGACAGTTGTATAACAATGTAAAGTTACGACTTTCAAGAACAGAACCGGGTCGAAGTTTGTGCGAGGGAGGTAACATGGGCTATACATATATATTGTTTTATGGTGATGTGCAGGTAGATATTGATGGAGGTACTTGTCTGTGAAGATGGTATAAGATAAGATATAGTTTTCAATAACTTCGTTGTTAATAAAACTGGTAGTGTAATTAGTACTGCGTAACTAGTATGACTACTGTTTAATATTGTAATTTATATTTTGTACTAGTAATATAATATAATACTTTATTATTTTTGCGTAAATACATTTGTTAACATTGTAGGTGTCCCTGGCAACCGCTGTAGGATTCCCTGTGTCGCGGTGCCAGGGTTCTTCCGTTGATCAAAAATTAAATTAAACAATTGTGTTGTAGTAGATGCCCGCGGTTTTTCTTACATTATTTCTGGATAATAAGTAGCCTATGTCACTCCAAAGGGCTCCTTCTACCTACAGACCAAAAATCATGACGATCCGTTCAGCTGTTTTTGCGTGATGAGCGTTTAAATAAACAGATAAACATTCAAAAAATATAAAAATTGCTGTTTTATTCTCGATTTAAAGTAGATATACTGAAACACTTTTTTTGTAATATCTTCTGTGTTTGTGGGGAATTTTTGACCCTCTCCAGCTTTATTATATGTTTAGTAAATAGATAGCTTTTACACCGACTTTTACATGTTTCTTTCCTAGCGTACTTTACTAAGGTTGCCTGGAAGAGATCGCTCTACGCGATAAGGCCGCCCAATGTACCTAGGTTAAGTAATTTTACTGTAAATTGTTTTTGTTTTTTTGTGTTCTGGTGTACAATAAAGCTATATTGATTGATTGATTGATAGCTAGAATATAACTATACTCTGTCTGTTCAAATTTACAACCAAAATCAACGAATACATAAATTATTTGATCAGTTTTTTTGTATCCATCTGTCGTTTCAGGTTTCCTGGTCATAGTTGATCATATCAGTCTTTGATTTAGATATTCAAAACTTTATTTAATCAAATTGTAACTGATAGTTTAATCTGATGTAATGTTACAGTAGAATGTGAATACAATTAAGGGCATTTAAAGTACTTTAACATTTAATTATTTATTATGCGCACGATACATACACATTAAGACTAAATATACCTACTTTTATATTGTACTAGTAGGTGCTCGCGGCTTCGCTCGCATTAAGAAGTAAAACTTGCATCCACTTTATCACCCCTTTAAAAGTAGCATTTCTAAAACTCCTTTTTTAGCGGATGCCTACGTCATAACATCTACCTTCATTCCAAATTTCAGCCCAATCCGTCCAGTGGTTTGGGCTGTGCGTTGATAGATCACTATATCAGTCAGTCAGTCACCTTTGAGTTTAATTCAAATACAAAACTTGTTAGTACCTTAATAATAATGCTACTGTTAACAAATAGATTCAGTTTGTAAAAATACTTTCTTTAAATGTATTTATTAATTGTATACTTAGATATAAGTAGGTAAATAATAGTTTGTGCATGTTGTGCTTTACTTAAATAGGTAATACATTTAGTATATAAAAAATACTTGTGTAACATAAATGTAACAATGTCATTACCAATGTTGAGCCAAAATAAATAAAATAAAATAAAAGACACAAACATATATATTGCAGTAATTTACTACGCTTTTCTACACTGTACAATATGTTGCATTTCTATTGAATGCAAGATGCAAACACGTTGGAGAGAATAAACAAGCGCGTAGATCACGGGCCGGACGTCCGCCTTGGAAGCTGAATGTACCAAGTTCAGTTGAAAACACTATCGGTAAACGGAGTCACATTGATGTATTGAAAAAGTAAGATATTTTTATTTTTAGCACCACTGGCAGTTGTTATGTAGTTTATACTTTATTTTAAAGAATTAATTTTATCAAACATTTTAATCAAACAAGATTAATTTTTAAAAAGTTAAAAATGTTACCTTTATTAAAGACATTTAGTTAATACTTAATTATTACAAGTAATAAATAATTATAAAAATAACAGATAAGCGTGTATTTATGTCTAATTATTAGTATTTATTAGTATTTATGTCAATGCTCATTTAAATCGAACGTAGAATATTTTTTCAATAGTTCTACAAAATGATTTACGTAAGGTTGTGATAAAATTATTACTTTTTTTTTAATTTTAATCCATCACCTACCAAATCATATCTAAATTTCAAAACATCCACAACATTTTAATTTCATTAAACCGAACCAGTTCTCAAAGAAAATTAAATTAATCAAACAGTTTATACGAGTTTCTCTTCATCATAATACTTCTCCAAGCAATTCTGTTGTTATGAAACTTGACGGGTTCATCGACAGAAAAGCATTATATCGATCGTTATTATTTCATGGGACTTCGTGAACAGAATAAGTTGACTGCTTTAATAAATAAAGGACAATGTTGTGGAAAAGTAGGGACTTACAATCAAGGCATAAAATTTTGTTTGTGTCTAAAATTTGGTATGATTTTGGAGTTATTATGATTTTTTTTAATTATTCTATCTGTACCTATATTTTAAGAAATTTAAGTATTAGCGTAGAAATGTGATATGCTTAATCTAAATATATAAAACTCAAAGCTGACTGACTGACTGACTGACTGACTGACATAGTGATCTTCACCGCTCAGCCCAACCACTGAACGGATCGGGCTGAAATTTGCCATTCATGTAGATGTTATGACGTAGGCATCCGCTAAGAAAGGATTTTTGGAAACGCCACTTTTAAAGGGGTCAAATAGGGGATGCAAGTTTTGCGGGCGAAGCCGCGAACACCCACTAGTTTATGTTTATGTTCTTTTCAACGTGATAGAAACCAGTACTGCATAAGAAAACTTGAAATATGTTTAGTTGTATTAACAACAATGGAAAAGAGGTAAAGAATATTTGTAAAAAAGCACAAAATTATAGTAAAACTTATCATTAATCTGCTTGATAACTATTTATTATATTATACTGCTTCTAAAATACTTTATTTTCAAAACATATTTCAGTTTCACACTTAAGATTTCATAACTTAGCAAGGCAAGTTAATTAAACGTTAACTTAACTCTGCCTATGACACATATCAACACTGAATAACTTGACTTAACTTAATCTGCATACGACGCTTACTTAGTATCACTTCTAAATTTCATCAAAGCGTATAATATTTTCACTAAAGTATTATAAATGTTTTTATTTTTGTTAGTAATTATATTGTATCTAAAAGAAGCTCGACACATGCGATTATTATGGTGATATCGCTTCGTAATAAAATCACTTTACTTACACATCAATAACATTTTTTGATTTTTTGATTTGTGGGTAGGAAACGAATTATTATGCAATCAATATGATCCTTAAAAAACGTACCTATATAAACAATTTATGCCTATTGATAAAAATGTGTATATTTCAATCTTTTAAGTCCCCATATTATATTGGTAACATGTCTATTTACTAGGATATCTGCTAATCATGTTTATAAAAAAGCCAAAGGCAGAGATCAGAGAATTTTCATTACTTTCAGGCTTTTATACTACCATATATAAAATTTTCGAGCAATAAAAAGTCGGTGCAATCAAAATGCCATGACGTAAGCGCAACTTCGACCTGCATACAATGCGCAAAAAATCGCGGTACACAGTCAGTTGGTCTAATTAAGAAGTTGGGTCGTCGCATCGTTACTATCTAGTTAAGGCGAGTTCGTTAGGGAAGCTGATAGACTTTGGAATCCAGAGACTGCTTACTATCTACATGTGTGTTTTATAAGAACCGTTTTGTCAACCGTAAACCTTGCGTGAACCATTTCAGATATTGTAGCTTTTACTCTGGTAACTGACTCACATCAATAAAGGGTGGTATTATTAGCTACATCAATATCAACTCTTGCCTGACTTTTGACTTTAAATAAAAATAAATATATAGGCAACATATGAGAGATAACAACATATAAGAAATTATGAATTATATTACTGACGAGATTTTATAATATGATACACACTGTACATAGGTATATTGTAGTATTCATTTTATATCATTAATAAATATCTTTATCTTTATCTTTATTTGACTACCTATAAAAAGACGGTTCTAACTGGTAGCAACGCTTTACACCGTGTACTTATTTGATGTTTTTTAAACCACTTTGTTGATGAACGTATCCTGACGATTTAGGCGATAAAAGGAATATCTCTACGATGCAGCGTGCCTGTTCCGTTGTCTTTTTATCCTACTCTGTATTGAACTTTTATTGTAATAACCAGCCTTCTCTTATAATGTCGTTGGTTAAACTCGGTTACCGGCAGTTACTCGCTGATTGTCGGTGAAAGTGAGAACGCGAGAATGTTCGAATCGCGAATGGAAGTTAAATACGGGATTAAGGTGCTGCCTAGTTGATATCTGCGATATTTGCTTTGCAAGTTTGAGGTGCTTGTTTTATAATCTTACTTGTTAGACGTTAATGCTAGTATTTTTTATTGCTAAATACGTTTGAGTACCGTTGTGCAAGTAGGTATTTATATTGTTAATTGTATTGTGAACTGTTAAATACAAGAGATATATGCTTGCTATTGCAATCACGGAAAAAGTTAGACAAATTAAAAAAAATTTAATATACCTAGTTATTTATTGATAAGTAAATTCTAACATATTAGAAGAAATAAAAATGAAATTTCTGTCGTAAACCCATTTTTCTCTCATCCTAAAAAAATGTAATTAACCCTTAGTTTTCATTATTAACATCAATAGCATAACCTTCTTAAACATATTTGTTTTAGAAGGTTATGCTATATATATATATATATATATATATATATATAGGTTATGTTATGTTATATTCTATCTATTGATAGAATGATGAGAGTAAAATGACATTTCATATTGATACTAAGCAACCCCGCAAAAATATTTGGATAAGCGTTACTAACTTAACTTATAAAGATATAAATATATGAAATATGTATATTATAAAGATATGATTTCAACTTCACCACTTATACAAAATAGGTAAGTAAGTGTAACAAACGGTTGCAATAGTCGGCATAATTAACAATTATATGAATCGAGCCCGAGCGGGTTACCGCGTTTAACGATACAGCCCGTGAATTTTGTGATATCACCTGCGGTTTGCAGACGGTTGCGGCCTTTCGTATTGGGGTTATTTGGTTGGTTGATTTTACAATGCAAATGCAAAATAATACTACAAATTAAAAATTTGTAGTTTTATTTTGTACGTGTTATCATCTGTTTTTGTTTTGAATACTAACATACCTATATCGAATTTAATGTGATTAGTTATTATGTTTAGATTTAGGTAATTGAGTTGTTCTATCATGCACTAAAGACAGCTTGAGCTGAACTTATAAATTATTATGCACTTCATATTATCTATGTATATAAAACTCAAAGGTGACGGACTGATTGACTGACTGACTGATATAGTGATCTATCAACGCACAGCCCAAACCACTGGAAGGATTGAGCTGAAATTTGGAATGAAGGTAGATGCTATGACGTAGGCATTCGCTTTCCAAGAAACGATTTTTGGAAATGCCACTTTTACTTCTTAATGCGAGCGAAGCCGCGGGCGCCTACTAGTAATATATAATTACAATGGTTCCTTCTACAGTTCACATTTACACATTATATTTCTCTATAAAAAACCCGAGTTATATACCCATTTACACAACTACTTTTAAACAAATGACAATTCCATTGTGTGGATAAATGTTTCAATTTCGTTTTGTATGTAGGCGTGTTATAAAATTGAACACCAATTCAAGGCTTAAAATACTTGTCTACATTTTCACGCAACTAATATCGCCCAACATTCCTACACCAATGCGAAACTCCCCAATTCATTTGCTTGCGCCCGTAGCGTTACCCGTACTAACACTTACCCGGGCCTGGTAATTAGCACGAATCGGTATGTTGTAAAATTGTGAATTATACGCGCGAAAGCTGTTTCTTTTAATGAAAGTTGGGTGTTATTAGTTTGATTGCTCTGTGGGGTTTTTGAGTCACTTCTTTGTTTTGAGTGTGGGAGTGTTTTGTTCGCTGCTAGTGGATAAAGATGGGTTAGCTTATGAAAATATATAGAAGTAGGCTTTTTATGTAGGTAGTGAGTACATGCATTTAATTGTCTGGGCTTTGTAGCTTATGAAGCCCCTGCCATCACTATCAAACTACTCAGACATATTACCTTGTTATATTTTATTCTACACAGAACTCTCTTACGATGCCATCATTATTGAAGTACACAAAATTATCATAAAACATATATAGGTATATGTACATAGTTAATTTTAGTTAACACAGAAACTTGGTTTGACATAATATATGTTTTCAAAAATGTATTGTCTAACTGGCTATTTCATATTCATGCTTATAAATAAGACAACGACTAACTTTGTATATATCAATGAAATTATCACAACATACAGAGTTAGTTAAACCTAGGTCCATAATATGCCTAAACATATCTCTTGAAGTATACCGACATCAAAGCTTAAAGGGTATTAATTTGAATGTACTTTGAATCATTTAACTAGATTTAAAACTGGAGTTATAAATAGTTTTTATTCAATTACACTTAGGTTGAAGGTTGTCTTTTATTACGGATTATTAATTGGATTAGTAGGGTTATGTTCAGTTAAAGCTTTCTGTTTTTGAAGCAAAATACCGAAACTACGAGTATTTCATGGCATTTTTAGGTAAATTTGGGTCACAATGAGGTGATCATTACTTGAAAACTGTGTACATGAAACTCATTAAAAAACTAGATCACATTTTTGGCCTGTGTTATAAAATATTGGCTATCTACTAGTAGCAAATGTTATATTATGTCATACTTAGTTCAAGAAATGAAGAAAAAAAATACATTTGTCGATTCCGCATTACACAACAGAAATCATTTGTGCGCTTATGCTAGTAAGTAAGTTGTCCTGAAAAGCTGACTTTGGATTCTCGTTTTCAAATCACCATAAATATCTCACATAATATATTTGTCATGGCTTTACGACTGTACAACCGGGATTCACAATTTAACGTGTCATATGACACACGACCCCAACACATAAAATACTATGTACTTAAAATTATGATGTGTTAAATAGATAGATGAACTCTTTATTGTTGACACATATTTAAAACAAACGGTACATAAAACAAATTATTATCTTTACTAGTGCCACAAGAGCCTTATCGCTGCAAGCGATCTCTTCCAGGCAACCTTTGTGTTATCTATTGATCAGCTTCATCTACTCCAATAACTAACCAAAATTCCATCTAAATAAATGAATTAATGTTTAAGCTTCTCTGCCCAAAGTCAAGTCATTGACCGGAAGTCGGCACGTGACTAGAAATGAATTTCCCGGAAGCAGATACTTTCAGTGAATGGAGTTAAAGAAATTCGATACTAGTATTGCGATAGTGAATTAGTTTTATTGTATTGGATCTAGATATTTTGTTGTATTTATTGGATTGCTATTCTGAACTACGTGTCTTTCGTTGTCTGTTTATAACGCTTGCGTAGAGTAATGTTACTTTTCGTTACAGTGTTAATATTGTGTCAGAATATACACATAATATTTTGTTTGTTTATTTTTTTATTAGTTCTAATGCTAGACTACGGGTTTGTTAAGCTAATTTGAAATCGAACGAGAGTAAAACTTGCCAGTTATTAATATTAAAATGACAACATTGGTGGGTTAAAAAACGTAATAAGGTATTTTATGTAAATAAAAGCTCTGATTTGAGAAAGAATCCTAATTTGCCGATTGCTTTCGAATGAAATTAAATAAATAAAACATTAAGATATTGAATCAGGCGCTAGTTTGCGGAAATCTATTGTAAATTAATCATGTTCATTTATATCAAACAATTAAATTAACATAATAATTAAAAAAAATCAAAACAAAAATCTTCAGTTTACTGCAAAACAACTATATTAAGTTATGTGTTTGTTTTTTTTTTATTTTTTATGGGAAAAAGAGAAACAAATTCTCCAAAACCTACAAGCTGAACAATTTATTTGTTCCCGGAAACGTTTCTGCCCCTAAAATGATGTGTCTAAGCTCCACCGGGGGAGTTGCTTTCCAAGGGGTTACATTCGATCTTCATTTTTACGCTGTGCGTAATAAAAATATGAGAAATCCCTACACTTGAGCGATATATTATTGCCTGCGGAAACATAAAAAGTCCCGCTGGTAGGGTAATGTCGTAGGGTAGATTTTTACACGATGCTATGAACAGCCAGAGTAAGAAAAATGGTATAATCACACTTTGATTCAATAGTTTTATATTAGTTATGACTAGTTTTGGACAAAG
Organism: Macaria notata; assembly: GCA_927399415.1. NCBI lineage: Eukaryota > Metazoa > Arthropoda > Insecta > Lepidoptera > Geometridae > Macaria > Macaria notata. The sequence continues at coordinate 4,657,157 of OV656737.1, forward strand.
AAATACTCCAAATTAACTGATTATAAAAGCTTACTTTTCAATTTCAATTTAAAATTCAAATTCAAAGCATTTATTTTGACACACAAGACACAACAATATATACATACAAAAAGTTCACAACAGGTAGAATAGGAAGGTGATATTACGTAACATTGATGATTTAAATTATTATTACTATTATTTATTACAATTGATCATTGGTTACTCTCTTTTTTTATAACAACCAAGTATTTGGTCATGATATCGCCTAAAACAATACCATGCACATTAAAATCACCTTTTTATAATATTTTTTATTGAAATATGAGAAACCTCTGAATTTGGGATGTTCACTTGCCATCTACTATATTTACTATAATTTTATGGTTTGAGGTGTTTATTTCAGATAAGAAATTAAAATTCCAATTTTACAAAATTACGAGCTATTCTTAGTTTAGTACCTATGTATAAGCACAAAATAGCTTGTTAACTTATTATGCGATCTTGCCCACACGAAAAGAAGAGCTCCAATTCCATTTACAAATCTACCCAAACAACATTTTCTCCTGCAACATACAGAGGGCGCGGCGAACACAGGATGTTTGCACTGCTACCACTCTATCACTATTCACTACTGAATCAATGTAAGAGAAGCAGGGGATGAATAACATTACATTACGCACTAGTTTGCGAAAAATCGTATGATATTTTATTGCTTCACTACTAACTTACAAGTTACCCAAAACAAATGCTTAAATAAATCAATTCGGTTTGTTTATAGTCAATGTAAAGTTGATTGATATTTAGTGCTTTACTCTAGTGGAGGTGAAAGTGAATTTAGTTATATATTTTTTAACTAATGCAAAGGGTATAAATCGATACTCAAAAATATAGTTATTTTCGTACAAGTAAAACTTTAGATTTTATTAAAAAATCAGTTGTCACTTTTACACAACTATCCTTACTTGGATATCTTTTGGCAAACATTTTCTTATAAATAAGTACAACCAAACCACACCGTTTTGATGCCTTATAGGTAAACAAAGTCACTAGTTTTTGTGACTTACTCTTTATAACTTACAAGTTACCCAAAACAAGGGCTTAAAAAGATCACTTCGGTTTGTTTATAGTCAACGTAAAGTTATTTCATCGCACTTATATGTTTGCAGAATCGTAAAGATTTTTTTATGATGTCATGATAATATTGTTTTATTGTACCGCTTTACGCCTTTAGCTTTTTGCGAATAAAATGTTACTTGCTGACAAACAATGTTGTTTATATCTTTATAATAAAAAAGCTTTATCGCTAAAATATACTGAATCATTACAAAAAAATATCTTTTTGGGCGCTTCCGTGAGTCGGATGACACGTTAAATTGTAGGTCCCGGCTGTATGTTTAGTACGGCAGTCGTTAAGCCATGTTAGAGGCCCTCAGGGCGGCTTGATAAACTCTCAACACTAGAGTTGACCACTCTCATTCGATAATAAGAAGAATATTACTTAAAAAGAACAAACTTTATCTCATTAATTTATTCTACTGTCTTAATAACTTCAAAGAAAAATATTAGCCCTGAAATTAAAATTTGCGCCACAAATTTTCTGAGTGTTTATTTAGGCGTAGGTATATTCATTTTCTTTGAAGGCTCTCGCGTAACCTTCTGTAATGTATTCAAAGGTTAATTATTATTTTTATGGACATAGTTTCATGCTGAGGTGACCTATGAGTATGAGGCCGAAGTTTCAAAGGCAACTGTAATAAACATAACAATCTTAACCTTCGTACTTCCAACTGACTTTACTTGGCTCACACCCACACGAACCCACCGAATAAATAACCTCTTGGCTGTAAAAATATCAGCTAATTCGTTACCAACTACATTTATAGCGCGATAAACGTCCCAGCGCACTCATAAACATACTAGTCTGACAATTAAACGGAAACAATAAACATTCGGTTTGATTTTTTTACTGAGAATTTGGTAACGAAAAGGCAACGCTCGGAAAATGATATACAAGACATTTATGACTTGTTTACGAGCCAACTCTTTGCTTAACACGAACAATGACCACCGCTCCCTTTATACGAAACTCCATAATTAAGGCCTTTCGGTCATTTGTGAATTCTCCATTTTATTTCTAGCGTTTCATTAGAAAAGACCTTTTCATAAATATTTAACAATCAACAGTAAATATCTACCGCACAAAACTCTTACAAATTTTCCTTTTCCGTTGTTAGTCACGAAATTGTATTATTTAAAACGAGTTCCGTAAAAAGCTCCGAGATCCTTTGTGTAAAGAAAGTTATTTGGGTGGATTTTGCTCGGTATCAAATTCGCAGTGTCATAAAAATTCTAGAGGTTGCGTGGGTACTTATAAATATTCAGATTTATACAAGCGGCGCCAGGTGGGTAGGTTTGCATAAGTAAGCTCGCGCGGACAGCGCGCGCTATAATCCGGCTACAACTCTATGGAAAAAGCAAAATCAAAATTCATTCCGTTGACCCGCCGGCCGTAATTCCCGCGGCCGGAAACTATTTCTATTCAGAGGGGATGCGACCCCAAGGCGCCTCGTTCGCAGACCCTGGCCCTAATGCAGCACATTCGTAATTTAAAACACCGGCGTGCCTTAAATTAACGCTCGCGCCCAGATTTGTGGACGGAATGTGTTAATTGTTTCGCTTCATACCGTCCGAGCAGAAATGAAACGCCTGCATTAATTCCTGTTCAACTCGAGAATTTCACATTTATGCGCGTAATAAAAGTCCGTAGTAATAGAGATGTAGCAATCTCTGTCGATATGGGGGCACGTTATCGCCGTCCGAACGGTAATGACTGTGGATAAGATCGGGCGGCGAGAGGGGGCGATCTGAGACTGCGGTTAGATTAAATCTCAGTAGAACTGGCCGCAACATTAACTAATGATGCTCCGGAGATGGGCTCGCTATCCGATCGAAGTAAAGAACAAGTTGGCGCAGTTTTTACTCAGCCTCGGTGAAGCTTTGCTATTGTATGTGGTGGAACCAAAATTTGGTAACAAAATTAATGGAGACAAAACAAAGAATATCTATGTACCACTTGATAAAATAATATTCATATAGATTATTGTTGCACGAGCATAGTACATAATGTGTTTTTTTTCGTTCTTTTACCACTATATACAACAAAAATAATTAATTACACAATGAAGCAAAATACTTACATAAAAATAAATAAGTCAAGGCGTCAACCACGTAAGATTCGCCTCTGTTTATTCCATCTCGTTGCAACGCTGCTCTGTGGCCAAAACCGCGCAAGAAATTTGCAACCGAATAAAATTATAACTAAAATCTTTCCATAAATAAAGCAAATACATATCAAAAGTGTTGCCATAATGATAGTAAAGTAATATTGTTATCTACTCGTTCCATTCAGCCGAGGTACGCGGGGTAATCAGCGTTCTCAGATAACCAACTGACGACTGTTTGAAACTCCTTCGAACTGACTTCATTATCATCCACGCTTGATATCATGATTATGAAACGTGTTTTACGTGAAGACATTATTGGCTTGGTAATGTGATACTGCATCTTTATGGCGTGCATTCAATTTTAGAATGTGTTATGTGTTTGTTTATGGGTGTTGATGATCTTGTCTTATTAAGTCTTATGGGATAGAATAGGTTAATATTTGATGTAACAATGTGTAAGTACATATGTTTCGTTAGTGGATGACCACGGGTTTGCTCCCGTTTTTAGATAGATTAATGCTTTATAATATGTGTCAACGATAAAAAGTTTATCTATCTATCTATCTATCTTTATTGGACACTCAAATAATACAAAAAAGAAAAAAAACTATTGCCACAAATGGCGGCCTTATTACTGAATGGCGGCTTTCGGCTTAATAAGAGTAGCCGGTGTTACTTTAAGTATCCTATATAGAGAAAACATGTTATTAACGTGGACCATCAAAGTAACACTTTCACGTCAGCATGACCTAAAAATATTAAATTAAATTAAAAAATGCAATTTATTTTAATGACCTTGAAAAGAAGGTTTCCTTTAAGTAGTGAAATGTGTTATTTTAGATAATTTGTTATTAAAATTCACAGTAGGCATATAAAATAAATATTTGCTCTTAAGGTTTGCTTATTTCTTTTTCACTCATATTTAATCAAGCTGAAACAAAAAAACCATTCTAAGAAAACACATATTTAAACATCGACATATTCATCATAATAGAAAACACAAACCTTTTATTACAGTCCATCAGCCTTACTCCTCAGAAAAAAATATTCCGGCTTATTTCCACAAAAAACACCGTCATTTTTCTTTCGCAGTCTTTCCCATCGAATCGTTACAAATAGCTATTGCAAATTGGAAATAAACGAGCTACAAAAAGTGGTTGGACTTGCTTCCCCTTGTCAAGTCTACAATAGGGAAATTCAAGTCCACTGCGAGGCCATTAAGGGCGCTCGTAGTTCGTAGGTCGAGAATGTCGAGATATGTATATTTTATTGTTGTTCGACTGTTTGCGTCTTGTTGAGATTGTGGCGCGTTGAAAACAAAGTGGCATAGAGACTCATATTTATACGTTTTTATGTTGTATGTAAAACACTCAGTAATCATAATCAAAATCACAATCTATCTATATCTATATATATAAAACTCAAAGGTGACTGACTGACTGACTGATATAGTGATCTATCAACGCACAGCCCAAACCACTGGACGGATTGGGCTGAAATTTGGAATGAAGGTAGATTTTAAGATGAAGGCATCCGCTGAGAAACGATTTTTGGAAATGCCACTTTTAAAGGGGTGAAATACGGGATGCAAGTTATACTTCTTGAAGCGAGCGAAGCCGTGAGCACCCACTAGTTTATTCATAAAGCCATTTACAACGTCACATTGTATAGTTGTTATTACTAGAAAATAATTATAGTTTATAGATAAGCTACATGACAATGGGGTTAGAAATCTTTAAGCTCAAAATTTTTTATGCTAGTTTTATCTACATAAATCCAAAGCGGATTACTGTAAGTGAATAAAATTGAAAAGTTGTATTTCAGAGTAGAATAGCAACAAACTGTAAACAGGTCTACGTAAATAATAATTATTGTGTTGTTGTTATTAATTGTTTAATTTATAGATATAGTAAGAAAGTGCTTCTGTTTACTCTGACGCAATACATCTAAATAAATAAATATATTGTTAAAAATACATATCGCATGATATTTCTTAAGTGATGAAACACTAATGGATAAATGAAACAAACAGGCCCACAAACAAACATATATATGGAAAATTACACATAATAATGTTCGCCATAATGCAACGTCAATTGCTTGGTATGCCGATGCCTTGTCTATAGAATTTGAATGTGCGAAGTATCTCTATCAGCTGAAGTGTAAAAGCTCCGAGAATTCAATGGAAGGTGGCAACACTGGCAACCATTACTTGAGAGATTTATTCGAGCTGAAGTTACAACTTGTTTGGAAACAACGTGTGCCGATTCTATAGATCAGTACTTGGAATCATACGAAAAGAGACCGAAAGTGAGTTTGTTTTGTTTAGTGGTCTAGAATTGTTATTGTTTCATTGTCACGCTACTGAGATACAAGATCACCTTTTTTAATTAGAACGGGTTTGCACTTGGCCATAGTTTGCCTAATGGTAAGCAAAAGCTATGGCCTAAGATGGAGCGTACTTTAACCGATAAGAACCGATTCACTTTCGCTTCAAAGATCGCTGGATTATAGTGCGTGGTGAACAGGGAGTCAGGACCTTGATTTTTGTTACGGGTGAAATATAGGTTTATAAAAATGTATGCTAAAGTTTAATCAGATATTTTTATCAGATGGAGCCGTGAGAAGGCACTTTTGTATCTAATCTTTACACGCGTATAAATTATTTCTTTTGTATCCTGGGAATAGGTTTTTTATTCTAGAAAAATATAAGTTAATCTTGTTACTTTTTCTAAAAAAATGTAGTAAATAAGTAGATTTTTACTTGTTAATTAACAGTTTGTGTATTTCACTGCGGGCAACAAACCAGACATAACAATATTAACTTACATTCTTATAATAATTCCACATAATGTATGTACATAATCCCATCTTTCTAAGGTATAGTTAAAGCGTAACAACACCTTTTAAATTGCATTAAATTGATTAGTTAATATTATAGTGATGCTTGCAAACATTTTTCAAACAATTAGCACCAGTTTCATAGTAAGGTTCCTCGTAAATCGGCCTTATAGTTTAGGACTCAATTTGGCAGATATTGCCAGTAAAATAACGATAAAATAACTGTTGATCCTGAGGGTAAATCACAATAAATAAAACATTTATACCGTCATAAGGTTTCCAAAACAAACAATCGTTTTATTTGGGTCGTACTATAAAGAGACATATTATATGTATAATATTGCATGTGTATATGTTACCAACAAAATACATACCTACCGATAATGCTTGAGTAGTTTTATCATATTGAAATATAAAGTTAAAGCTAGGCATTTTTTTATAAAAACTAATTCTCTACATATTTTTTCTTTTCAATTTTTGTGTTTTGTTTTTACAAGAAGGCTATGTGTTATATACTTAATATGTATGTGATTATTATATTTAGATTTGAAACAGAAACCGTTTAAACATTCCCGAAGGTTTGTTGTTATTTTTTACAAAGTATTATTTTTATGTTCGAAGGTGTATATTTTCACAAAGTAGTGATAAAATGTGATAATTTACAAATAACCAAAGATAAAACAAAGCTATTTAACTACACCTAACTTACATGACTCATCGCATTTGCGAACACGTTATACGCGATAAAAAAATGAAATTAACACAAAACGGACAAAGGAAATTGCCGCCGACCAGGGTTTGTCTCAGGGTGTGTCAGTCTGCGGCGATTAAAATTGTTTACATTGCTAATGAAAGCAGCAAGCGCCATCGTGACGCGGCGGAATGTGGCGGAAAATGCGGCGGAATAATTAAAATATGGCCGAAATTTCGGAGTATTGGACTTTTTGCTGGTGCTGTGTTACAGATATTTAGTTTTATTTTATATTTAAAATGATCTATTTATAATAACTTTTAGACTTCATCATGTATTTTAAGGTATGCATTATGTTAACAATAAATATCCACAAGCTGTTTAATTAGTGCTGCAGGTTTCAAAAGACACTTAATCTATACTAATATTATAAAACTGAAGAGTTCGTTTGTTTGTTTGAACGCGATAATCTAAGGAACTACTGGTGCGATTTGAAAAATTCTTTCTGTTTTTTATAGACCATTTATCAAGAAAGGCTTACGGCTATATAAAATCACGCTGCAACTAAAAGGAGCGAAGAAACAATGGAAAATGTGAAAAAAAACGGGGAAAATTATTCATCTTTGAGGGCTTTCGTTGCGTGCTCTGCGAAAACGGTTCAAGACGTGGGTAACAGCTATAATTGTGCATTGTCCAGGAATATTTATTTATTTATTTTATTTAATTTTCAAAACTGAAGAGGTGGTTTGCAAAAATAAATATGTTGCCCAAAATAACTATCCCACGCGGACGAAGTCACTGGCACAGCTAGTATAAGTATATATAGGTATTTATATCGTTTCAATATCTATACAAATCAAAATTTTACACTCAAAACAAATGAAAAAATACTTACCTACTAAATAAAACAGTTTCAGCGTAAAGAAGTAACAATTTTCAGCTACAGATAATGTAACCATTAATAAAAATATCTATATTAAAATAAATATCGTCTCTACGTTTGAAAACGATTTATCTACAAATATTTGACATTTAACATAATATATAGTATTCTTTTCTTTCACTAAAGCCCTACGCAAGCGACTCTGACGCCAAAATTATCAAACTTAACGAACAAAATTAGCTATTCCAATTGAATGTAAGTAAAATTCACCGTCTATCCCCCTTCCCGTATCAAACAGCACTTTGGCAAGATATGCATAATCTCAAAGATCAGCTCACGAGTACGTGAAATGGTTCGTGAATTAATTAATCCCTGGCTCGGCTAATGGAGTTTTGTTGTGATTCGGACAACCGCCGACGCCGAAGATGTTCGGTATTTGAGAGTAGACAAGCCTTACAGAGATTTACCTTAAAAACCAAATTTGCAAAATATATATTATATGACAGACTTTTATGCGTACCTACCTTGATATAAAAATTAATGAATTAGTTAAACTTTACCACTAAAAACTAGTAATAACAAACATGCAAGTTAAATACTGTATATGTAAGCACTTACAAAATGCACACAAAACCTTTTATTACATTTAGAATGAAAAATTTATGATGTCATCTTTTGTTTCTTAGTTTTTATAGATAACTAGTAGGTGCTCGCGGCTTCGCTCGCATTAAGTAAAACTTGCATCCCCTATTTCACCCCGTTAAAAGTAGCATTTCCAAAAATCCTTTCTTAGCGGATGCCTACGTCATAACATCTACCTGCATGCTAAACTTCAGCCCGATCCGTCCATTGGCTTGGGCTGTGCGTTGATAGATCACTATATCAATCAGTCACCTTTGAGTTTTATATAAGTATAGAAGATTAAAAAGATTAAATTAATTAAATTAAATATGTGGTTTGATTGGATAAGGTACGTTTAATCTTGTTTTGTTCAATTTTATTGTTACCTATCAAAAATTTGAGTTTTGTGCAAACCACCATTGAAGTAAGTATGATGCAAATTAATCTATCATTTATTTTATTCATACAGTGCCTCTGTTGATTTATCTACTCTTTATAAGTAGTCCCGGTAATCAGGGATAAAGGCCGCATCGTTGATTCCATTCTCAGTAATTGGTGTCTATTGACAGATGTGTGGACTGATAATGGTTTTTGCTTGTATTTGGGAAGTGAAAGTTTTTGTATCCATGGATTATCGCTGATCTTTAGTTACCCAATTGGATTTGGTTAGTTTGTTTCTTTATAACTTGGTATGGTGTGGTGTGTTTGGATTTAAAAAGTTACTGGTATAACGGTACCTTTTAAAAATCGGTTTTAATACGTCAAAAGCAACAACTATGGATCTTTTGTGGGGCTTTTGTGAATTCCACAGAAAAATAACCTTTTGAAACCATTGTTTTTTTTTATTTATACATCATTGCTAATAAGATCTCAAAATTATATTATATCAGAACAATGGATTTACAAGTGTGTAAATCTAGGATTAAAACTTAAATAATAATAAACTGCAACTTAACAAAAGAAAAAGCAATTTCATAAGCTCACGAAAGCCTGAAAATCTGAACAAAAACACAAAGAAATAAAGTCAGCTCATTTCCTATTGTCCGGAACAATTTCACACAGCACACCTATTCAAACATTCTCTACAAAAATAGTTTGTTTTTTCTTTAACTGTACGATATTGTGCCAAACAATTGGCGCAAAACGTTTCTCTTGTTTCCCCTTTTTTGTACCGCTAAGGAACAACAATACACAACAGACGTGCCCTCTCTTAATCAGGGCATTATCATTCGAAGCCAACCTCTGCAGCCCCCTACGCTTGTTTCTGAAAAATAATAGTTGCGGAGGCAGAGAGGTGTTTCAAGTAGATGTGTAGAATGTAGCAGTACGTCATAGTTAACGATATCTATATACATATATAAAACTCAAAGGTGACTGACTGACTAAGTGATATAGTGATCTATCAGCGCACAGCCCAAACCACTGGACGGATTGGGCTGAAATTTGGATTGAAGGTAGATGTTATGACGTAGGCATCTGCTAAGAAAGGATTTTTGGATATGCCACTTTTAAAGGGGTGAAATAGGGGATGCAAGTTTTACTTCTCAATGCGAGCGAAGCCGCGAGCACCCACTAGTATTAGTATATGCGTGAATAATGCGCCGTTGATTCCTTTTTACACTCGACAAAGTAGGTATATTATTTTCTTTCAGGTATATTATTTTTACCACAGTATGTTTAAATGGGTCTTCTTAGAGTTTAATGATATTGTAATAGGCATAAATTATTACTAATTAAACGAATCAATAACTTTATACAAACGAACGAAACAATAATTATATATCGTTCTAAATGTTTAACAATATAATACGTAACCTCCTGAACTAAACATTCAGTCGAACCAAACAAAATCTAGATAAACTTTTGGGTAAACTGGCAGAATAACAAAGATATCGTATCAAGATGTCAATAAATATCCCCGAGCCACTGAAAAAAAAACCAGCTCCAATAAAAAGAGCTTTTAGAATCAACAAAAGTACCTAACTTTATAATTGAAACGGACTTAAAGAGATAAAAAATTTAAAGTCGAATAAAAAGGAATCATCTTTCAGGGATTAATTGCTAATGGATGAGATTTTACTGCTTTTCGTCTGTTTTTAGAATTAAAGTCCGTTGAGTTTCAGGATATTGAAAACGCCATTAATAAAGAGAGGCTTTGGGTAGCTTTTATAGACTGGAGGTGCTTTTGTTTTTCCGATGCGGCTGCGTTGAGCTTTGAGTTTGAAGTTTGAACTGAGCATTGGCACTTGGAACTTCCGATTATTATCAGGAGATTAATAATATTTATGGAGGATCACTTAAAATTTGTATTTTAACTAGTGGCGACTTACGGAGTTACATGCGTATGCTTAACGGTGCTACGTATTTTATTTTTGTAAGCATATAATCATTTCAGCATTGAAGATTTCAAATTAAAAACTGAGAAAGCTTATCAACGTGAATAATGTTTTCAAATTATGTTCCAAGCTTTTTACACCACAAAAACAAAATCAAACCATATTTTGACTTAAGGGTATAAGATTATGAGTTTCATTGATGGAATTAAAAATCTATTCTCGTTTTTCACGAAAAATCACTGTTATAACAAAATATAATAAAAATAATGAAGCTTATTCCAATGCACCAGATGTCTTTGTCTATCCCAAAATACTCAAAATTCAACACGGTTTGTTTACCTAATAACCGCATTTACCCCTTATTTACTTTACGACCGATCCCGTACATTTTTAATCCGTATAAGGGTTGGTCCCATTATCATTAGGCTTTACCTATCATATCGAAGAAAGGTTTAACCCATGTGGTGTAGAATCCATGCAGAATATTTGTGCGATCGGGTAAAAATGGAGCTAAAAAAAAATTGTTTGAGATATGGTTTTAAGGTAAATATTCAAATGAGAGTGTTCTCCGGTTTTAAAGATTTGAAAATCATGATAAAAGAAAGTACTTATGGTTTAAGATAAAAATTTAAAAGTGTCATTCGAATCACAAAAGTGCCAGGATGTAAGCGACCATTATTCTATTTTTATGGTGGACCAAATCTTTTCTTGATGGTAAAAATGTGAGGGATACACCGCAGACTCCTGGATAATGTACCATTTTAACCTCAAAGATCTTAATCCTATTATATAACCTCTTTTAAAAAACCTTAACCAAAAAACATCAAAAGAAAAGTATATATGCATTCTATCTGTTATCTAGTACCCACGACACAAGCGTTTGCTTAGTGTGGGGCTAGATGGCGCTGTGTGCAATGTCCCGGAATATCTAAATATTTATTTACACACAGCGCCATCTAGCCCCACACTAAGCAAACGCTTGTGTTGTGGGTACTAGATAACGGATATAATGCTTATATACTTTTCTTTTGATCTTGTTTTATTTATTATTAATATTTTATTTTTCTCACAGAGGAAGAATTAACTGTAGTCAGCAGCTGGTAGAAATAATATTTAAAATGAGTGCTGCCACCAGTTCCTGGTAAAAACATATGGTGTGGACTCTAAATATTTAATAACATATCTGGCCAGTGTAGGCTTTACAAAAACATTTCCGGGATCGCCGCCCGAGGATGAAATGGTATATTTAATGAAGAGTTTACCAAGATTCTTGTATTTTGTTAATTTTTCTTTAGAAATAACCCGTTTGGTTATTTTTCTAGATTATAATTTAATGTATTATAATATTTTCATTGAGTTTGGTTTCAAAACCTTTTTGTTGAATTGTTCATCGGTTTCCTAATGATTTAACAATACTATTCTTTCCGTTCGATTCCTTTAAAAGTAGACAAGTACTTAGTCAATTTCCATGAAACACTGTATATATTAATAAAAATGCGGTATTTATTTATTATAAACAAAGCAAATTATATATTTATATGTCAAACAAACTTAATGTCAAATTAACTAAATACATAACGTGCCCTTAATCGTTCCCGGTGCAAATGTGCCCATCAAGCTCGCTGCGTTTCCGCGCTAGATGGCAATAGCTAGCCGTTGCATATGCTGTATTAATTGATTAATTCTGTTTTAAGATATATTTTTGTCTCTACTTCTATCAAAACAGGATGACGAAGTATCATTGTGTTGGAATAACAGAGGAAATCACTGCCAATTTTTACCCGACCTAACTACACGAGTTTATCTGATAAATCAAGAAATATAAGGAAGGTTTTCCATTGTAATATGAACTCGATATCTCGATTATGGATATGTTCTGAAAATATCGAAATTTGGTGCAAAAGGAACTAATTGTTTACTTATAGTTAATTACTTTTTTTAATTATCCATTATTATATTACACATACAGAGTGTGCCTAACAAAATATGTCTCTAATTATTTGAGAACTACTATGATACTAAAATAGGGTGGAAGTGGAAACATGTTGTAAAGGTATAGGTATATTTTTAGTAAATTCTGCGTAGTCTTACTGTTGGAGTACAAAATGTTACCATGAACTTAACTCCAAATATCAGACGTTCTCTTAACACATTTCTAGATCGAATTTAAGTAGGTCTCCAGTTAGGAAATGCAAATAGATTGTCTACTTTAATTCATGCAACTTATTATTTGATCTAACCTAAGTCTTTCTCCAACTGTGAAACGCCGATATGTTTCTACTAACAACGGAACACACCTCTATACTAGCTTGGTTTTCAAATAACAGACGTTCTTTCTGTTAAGGAATTGATTGTGTGATATGTCTTTTGTGCGGCTGGTCAAACTGGGTTTGACGGATGTCTCCTTCATGTGCCAACTCTGTCGCATTACGCTTCCTTTGTTCTACTTTGCCCTTGATACGACCTACAAGCACAAGCCATAATGTGAGTGATCAATAATTATATTGCTGTATTAATTTAATTGCCAATAGTTAATAGTTACTTACTAAAAACTATGCATGTGTCCTTGCTAAACATTATGTTATTAGTTTGTGTTGCCGAATATACCTATAATATATTATATGCCGATAACATGTAAAACTAAGGCATCAGGCCAAGCCAAACCTTAGTTTGCTAAAATTTGTTTGTGATTGTACAAATAACAACTGTGTCTAACTATAGTGTTTACTGGATTGAAATCAAGGCACTACAGGTAGGTACTTAGTTTTAAGCACACAATCATTCTTAGTTTAAAGGGTTTTCGTTTGGGAAGATTGTTGCTGTGTTGTGCAAAGTTTGCTTAATGTAAAACCACACTAACTCATAACTTTTCTCCTATTACAACTAGCTTTGTTGTTGTTTATTAGAAATAACTGGACATCATCACACAGGTGATGACCTAGTTTGATGTCCAGGGTTCACCAACTATTGTAGGTCTATCTTAAGCCCTATCTCATAGTAAATATTTTAAATGTTCACTGTTATACTTACCTATTCCTTTCTAAAAAGGTCAAATAAACGTTTTTATTATTATATTATTATTAATCCGTCGTTTATAATTATTATACACACCTAGTATGAATTGGATATGCTGCGTTTTACTGCTCTCTGCCTAACATCAACACATTGTTAGACAAGAAAGTCTCCTCTCTAATTCTTGCAACTTATTGTACGATCTAACCTAAGTCTCCAGCTATAAACATAAATATTTTCTACTATCATTGGAACACAATCCCGACATGTCCCTATGATCGTTAGATTCGTTTCACTCGATATGCCGCCATCATGGCACAACTTCGCCCATTTACCACCGATATGCGCCGACTACACAAAATATGTTTTTCTAGTTAGGACGTTATTTAGATCTGATGGGCATAAAGTTATTTTGTTATTGGAATTGATAGTAATGTGTTTTTGTTAAAGTCTGTTCTTTTGACCTCAAATTTTACCCTCAAAATATTTTGCTTCTAAAGATAATATATATTTATAAATACATTTTTTATATATTTTTTTTATTGCATGTGAAAGTGAGGTATTAATGGCTTTATCTTTTTGGTTCTTTGACTTGAATTAGGACCCTATCTTTTTGCTCAGAGACAAAATAGCACATTATAATAGTATAAACTTGTAAAGGCTATTATTAATAATATATATTGTTATGATCAGTTGCAAAATATTGCATTGGCTTCCTAAAGAGATGTACGATATATTAGTCTCAATCAGATTATTTGCTATCAAACTTGTGGCTATCATACCTAATGCCTTTAAATTGAGTTATATATGTGTATGACAACCATGTGACAGCGTTTACAAACCATGTCACAACAATAAAAGCTAATTCAGCTGAAAACTGTTGTGGTGAAATAACTCGTTCATAAAACTGCACGCTTGCATTGCGCGGAACAAATGCCTTTGCCATGCCGACGTATTCAAATGATACAGAAAAATAGCATAAAACTGGGGGCAGCACTTTGATACATCACAGACTTAGATGAAGATATCTTAGTAAGATTTTTTTAGTTCCACTTTTGATCACATGCAGAGTATTTCGCATAGACGCAACCAACTTGTCGTTTTTGTACGAAACAAAGCTTTGTTGGGCGAGATTCTGTAAGTTTTAAGTTCTTGCGAATTTGCATTTTTGCGCTTTTGATGAAAAGTTTTGTGAAACATTGTCGGGACCTAATAATTAAGTTTTAGTTTGGACAACATTGTTTTAAAGGATGACATCGTTTCTACAATGTACTAAATATTAAAGTGATAATCTGAATTGATGTTTTATATTTATTACTAGCTGTGCCAGCGACTTCGTCCGCGTGGAATAGTTATTAACGGAAGCCCTCAAAGATGAATAATTTTCCCCATTTTTTCCACATTTTCCATTGTTTCTTCGCTCCTATTAGTTGCAACCTGATGTTACATAGTTTAAAGCCTTCCTCTATAAATGGTCTATTCAACATAAAAATATTTTTTTCAATTCGCACCAGTAGTTCCTGAAATTAGCGCGTTCAAACAAACTCTTCAGTTTTATAATATTAGTATAGATTACTTAGATTAAAAGATTTCCCAATTTTTATCTTTATCAAAACACAAGTGGACGCCCGTGGCTTCACTCGCACTATTATGGAATAAAAAGTAGCCTTTGACACTCCTAAGACTATACTATACTATCTACATACCAAAAAATCATGACAATCCGTATAGCTGTATTTGGGTTTTTAAATAAACGGTCAAACAGATAAACAGAGAAACACACAAAAATTCTAAAAACTACTAAAAGGTGTTCTATTATGGATTTAAAGTAGGTACATTTCTCACCTTTTTCTTAATATCTTTTATATACCGATTTTTGACCTTCTTCAGCTTTATTAAATGTATAGATAATCAAAATTTCAGTGTCCCCAACATAATTCAGCCAACACTAAGAGAAAGAAAATAAAATAACAGCAATAAGGATAACGACACAATAAAATAAACCCTCGATCCTGCACAACCAAAAAGTATGAATCCTTTCCGTCTATCGCTTCAGTGGTTTATTTATTTATTTGCGAATTTCCTCCAAACCTGTGTTACCTTTACAGAAACAATTCAATTCCAGTCACGGATCCATCACAATGGGAACACAAAAACCCACTCAATGTACCCACACACCGTTAAGGTTGCCATAGATTAACATAATTTTGTTGATGGCACATAAAATTAACTAAAGCTTTCGAACCGAGTTAGATTTCACATTGTTTATCGTTCGTATTATATTTAAATATGGACAAAAATAATCAGGATTCGAGTCTGAACTTTTTAGCCAACGGTTGTATTCGTTCCTTTTTTGTTTATTTACTGAAAAAAAAAACACACACTGACCACAAGTGCATCCATTAATATATTTTTATAATCTTTATTGAATAAATAAAATACAGCGGCAAAAATCCAGGTTAAGATGGCTCAAAATATGAATAAAATGTACAATAAAACAGATTTAGTTAATTTAAACAAAAAAAAACACCAAACTATGAGTGTTATGGGCAGTGGGCAGTCAATGACATGTTTAATCTCATAAAACCTCACCTACATTAAGAGGGGTCACTTGCCGTTCTATTAATACACCATTTTGAAAGAAAAGTCTTTATAAAGGAAATATCGATGTCCCCTGTCTTCGCACCGACAAGCTTTTAGCCGCAGAGTACTTAAAAAGAAAGTTAACTTGTCCATTTTCGAAGCTTTTTGATCAATATTTCTTACCCATAAAATTCGATGAAAATTGGAAATAAGAAAGCTGACAAAAGCGTACGTACATGATTTCTTATTTAATTCATTTAGATTTATGAAAAAAGATTGAGTAAGTATATGATTATGATTTTCACACTTATTTATTGAAGGACTATATTAATGCCAGTAATTTTTAAACATTTTAATTGTAAATTTTTCCAAATTTAAAGAAATACTATATTATAAGAGTGCGCTTATCAAAAAGTAAATAAGTAGTAAATAATCAAAAAAAAAATTGATTTATACTTAATGCACCGTTTCCTTCTCCGCTGCATCGACAGTGCAAATTTATAATGGTAGTTTCCATTACCAAAGTGGCGCCGTCTAAGAGCTGATGCATGACGCACTTGCGAGAAAATATTAATATGGAGTCATAGGTGACACGAGGCAGACTGCCGCGGTCGCGCCGCGGTCGCTGCAGCGGAATGGGAGCTTAAATTGGTAGCGTGAAGTTGGCTAGATGAAATAAGATAGTTATTAGGGTGTCTGCAGTTGTAATACTGTTAACACAAATTCACAATCTGAAAAGATATTAATATGTACATATGTCGATTTTTTACGCGTTCTTTAAGTTTCTTTTTAAAAAAAAGTTTTTATCTATAAAATTGTCACCAACTTTGTGTCTTGGAGTATTTTTGCGAATTAATATTTAGTAACTGCAGCAATACTTAACATCAGGCGGGCTGTAATGAAACGCATACCTATACTTAGTAAAATCGAATTTTCAAGTATTTAACAATCTATACAAAAACAAATAAAGTTTTCATCTAATTTTCTCGTTCTAGTCATATTCCATCATAGTTTGACCTACTGCTACCATCTATTTTTTTTTAATTTTAAGCGAAAATCGTTATAGTATACTAAGAAAATAAAGATTTTGAATTTTTTGGTAAAAGTTTCGTAGCTGTTCTAGTTGTATTCAATTCTAGTTTTGCTTCACGCACCCCAATATACTTAGCTACATAATAAAGTCTAATATTGTTTATTTAGTTCTAGTTTGTACTGCATTCGCTCGCAGTTTGGTTAGCAATCCTTGTTTACGCACCACAAAGCCCTCCAATGAAGCAGCGAGCTGAAACAATAATTAAAGTTTCAATTCGAACACATTCACCAATGAGTTGGAGTCAATATTGACTGTTGATAGGGATGTTCTATATCTGTATATCTATCTGTATGAACGTTAAATGTGTTGAGTACAAAATTAAATGGCGGCATTGTTATTATTATTATTATAATATATAAAAAAATGGGTAGGTTAATAAAATAATAAATATTAGACGTAGTCGATGAAAATTTGCGAATAATGTAATATTTAGGAGCAGTCAGTTGCTCTTTTTTCAGGTTTTTGGTTGGCCTTAATAGTTAATGACAAATAAGAACATAATTAAAAAACAAGAAAGATAATAATAAGATAATGTTTAACCGCAGGGGCGACTTTATGGCGAGTCGTCGGTGAGTGGCGTCACCGCGGACCCCGATTCCCTGGGGGCTAAATGAGACCCCCTGCCTCCCGGCTTGCCTTGATTGGCCGTCCGGGAGTGGAAGACGCAAGAGCTAAGTACCTAAGCTCCAGGGTGGAAGTGTTAAAGGGCATAGCGCCGCTAGTACCGCTCAGAGAACGCGCAGCACACCTCTCGACACCCTAAGCCACTCACACCAATGTTGCCCTTCCGGCGTCATCTTAGGCTGCCTTCTGTGGAGGGCCCATTTAGTGAGTGGCAAGTCATCACCCGCTATAATTTTTATGAATGAGGCATAACTGGCGGGTGCCGTTCCTCGTACAATAGACCAGTTTAATTAAGTCAATGAACAACTCAACACAATAGCCTGTAATATTAATACCATGTCTGCAATAGTTACTTTATATACCTAACATCCTCTATCTGTAATTTTTACTTAATTTTAAGTACCTATAATATTGTAAAAGGCCTCTCAGTGTTGGCTACGGCCCCACTGATGCCTTTAAAATACCGGGCGTAAGGCCCGAGAATCTGTAAAGATAATGTAATTAATCAATATTAATTTTTTCGTCTGCAAATATTTCCTTAATTATTATTTTGAGAGGGAAGTATTTCGTATTATTGCAGCAGTAATTCCACTTCAACAATTGTTTGAATTTGCCTGTAAACACAACTCAAAGTATTAAAGCTTCCAAAATCTATAAAAAAATCAATTTATATTAAATATGCACGAGCAGTCCCCGGATGCCAGCTATTTATCAGTGTTATTGATTTAGTTAATTTACTGAATGCGCCTAACATTATTTGAATATCACATCAGGCATTTAGGTCATGTTTGTGCTATACGGCAATTGCTAGTGCAGGTAATATTGGACACAAAAACAAAATTAATCAGATTTTATTAAAAATAGGAATATAGTAAAACAATGCTTAACGTAAATATGATATTCTCAAAACGCATTAATAAAAACGTAATATTATACATTGGTACAAACATTTTTTCTACAGATGAATTGAATTAGTGTTGTGCAATAAAAATTACAGAGTTTTCTAAGCCCTTAATAGATTAATATTTAATACAATCCGGTAATATTAAACACAACTGTAGTCATGGTGAAGCACGCTTTCCTGGAAGAAAGCTGTTCTTACATAACAACTTTTTTTTAACACAGAATAAGCTTACGTTTGACTACAGCCAAATGAAATGCTATAAATAGATATACACTTCATTAAAGACACCAGCACAATACAGAAATTTACAAAATATTAAAACTTAAGCAACTTAAGCCTAGTGACTTAACTGGCGACTTTATCGCTAAGAGCGATCTCTTCCAGGTAGCCAATCTGGCAGGGATAAGACGCAAGTATAATAGTAGACGATGTGTTTTAAATAGTCATTTTTATTTTAAAGTTACCTACACCCATCCAATCATAAACAAAAAAAGTCTTCCTGGCAGTCAGAGGGTAAATAATAAATATCTTCCACAGAGAAAGGTTGGACGTACATCGTACAGTGATGGATGATTCACTTCCGAAGTATTGGTATCGCTGTTTCAACAAAAGAATTGACTTGTGGACATAGTTGGTGTATAGACAATAGATATGGTTTTTACTGAGATGATTAGGCATTTGACCACAGTTTGTATGATGGTAAGTAAGGTTTAAACAGTTTAGTTTCTGGATAAAAATTAGCGTTGACTAGGCTACCTCATTTTTTTTTTATTAGTAAAAGAACAGAAATATACAGGTTACAATTATACAATTCATATTTGATAACAAATTACAATACGTATATTTCCTATACAGTGAAACTAGCTATTTTAATAATATTTATTTTAAGTGATGAAAAATCAAAACAACAGCAATAAATATTTACAGTTAGTTATAATTTCGCTTAAATTCTCTCAACAATACTGTAAAGTAATCAAAACATTCCGTTCGTAGGTATTTGACGAAAACATAACTTTTTTCATGAGTATGGTCTATGAAGAAATGAATTAGTCACGTATTTTCAGAAATAAGGTACATTATTGTGAAATATACTTACTCTGGTGCCCCTGAGATACAAGCCTAGCTTAGTTCAGAGGCACCAGTTTATAATTAAAACGTAGCACTTAAATTATTTTAGTTGTAAGTTTGATTATCTTAGTCTTAAGCAAATTGCAAAGCAAATCAATTAACAAATTTTTTATTGAACTTAAATTTAAGTACTTATTTACAAAATTAAATTTAAGTTCAATAAAAATTTTGATTTGATTTGATTTGACCTATATATTTACTTACATATATAACCCTAAAATAATTTCTTCTAGAACCTTTGCATTACGCTTGACTCCATCACGCGCAAGTCCATAAAGTGCGGTTTCTGGTCCATTATAGCGAGAACAAAGTTCGACCGTTCGAGCCACGGGTCTGAGAGACCCAGATTGAATTCACCTGCCACTCCGACCCTTTGAGCGCTGAGGACCGCCAGGTTAAGGTTGCGGTCTGTCTGGGGTCTTGGGGACCGAACGCTTTAGCTGATGTTACAGTATGGCTAAGTTCAATTGTAGTATAATCTTGTTATGTTTTATTGATATTGATTGAGAATTAAACTAGATCGTATTTTCGTTTTCTGTATCTATATCTTAGAGTGTCTTACTTATTTGTCGTAAGTTTTTAAAAATATTTCTGCTTTAATGGCCGCTTATATAGTTTAACAACTGGTATACTGTTATGCTGCAATCAACCAGTCGGGACCTACAATTCAACATATGATTCCACCCGCAAAAATGTCAATAAAATGATAAATTTTGGACTGTTCATATGTTGGCAGTGCATTAAAATCTCACTGCAAGCTTAATTACTAGTTAATTGAAACAAAATTAATGTACTTTTACCTTTTTATTACTCAATAGTTTTCCAACTAAATAGTTGCCCTTACTGATCTAGGTTCGCGATAGTACAAATTAGTTTATCGAGGTCAATTCTGTATGGAAAGGCTGTAATAACCAGGCGTGGCTTATTGATCAAAAGGATTACTGAGCTTGATGTAAAATTATGGCTTAATACATTGATTTTCAACGTACAATATAGAAAGTATTGAGTTCTAATGTTTAAGTAACTTTGCAATTAGATGATTATGGCAATATTTTTTATGCTTAGTTTTCTAATTGGCTTTATATTGTAAACAAGAAGTGATTTTTTAAGCTACGTTCTATCATGTGTTGTATAGATAGATATAATTACTCTCCTAACAAAATTAGTTTCAACGGTAGAACTCTGGCTACTGCAACACAGGGAATCCTACAGAAGTAGTCAGGACACACAATATAAATACTCTGTGCAGCCTAAATTAAATTGTGTAAATGTAAATTTTTAATAGCAGCATTGCATTATCACATAACATAATTAGAATACTGTGTTCATGAAATGTGTTTTTAAATAAATGATTACTATTATTATTATCAATTGTTATATTAAATTACCTAGTAAGTATTTTTAAGGTGATTTTAAGAAATAGTGCTCAATTAACTGACACATTGCTTAACTATAAGCGAGTTGTATTCAAGTATGACCCTATCCTACCATAAACGAAATTATAAGCACAGACTTTTTGTAACGAAACAGGAAAATAAAGTACTCAGTGTGACAAAGATTTCGGAAAGGAAGTTAAAAATTCTAAAGAATGAAGAAAATTTTCCGTTATTTTTCTTCGTATTTTCCTGAAGTAACCCAACTTTCTGATAAACATCCGCATTGCTCTCGGTAAATTTACAGAGTTCCGCGAATTTGAATAGCTTGTTTGGGTTTTGTACACAAATGGGTAGATATACATATACTTGTAAAAAGATCCTGTGGCTATAATGGGTATGTATAGATTCCTTTCAGATTATTATTTTAATTAAGCGTTTTCTTATTATATTTATTTATTTCAAATAAAACAGGGAAAAAGTCCAAGACAGGAATATACTTATAATTAAATTTATTTAAAACGATACAACTTGTTTGTAATCACTGTTGTGTTAACTTTTCTAGTTCGTAATTTTTTTCTAATTTATTCGTACATATCATGAATTATATTTTTTCTAAGATGCGTAGTTATTCACAAAATAATATTGTTGTAGTTTATTTATTAATATATATTTGTTGTAGATATATATATGTATATATATATATATATATATATTGTAGATATATAGCCAATTCGTGTTTCCATGATTCAATCTAAAGAAAATAAAGTTGTAAGTGTTGTACTTTGAAAATAAAAGTTTATCTCTACACTTACTTGGAGCCACTTTTATCCTCTTTTTAATTCATTACAACGTTCAGAATAAGTAAGCCAAATATTGTTGAGTTTTGAAATTTTCTACCAACAGTAGAACTACATGCCTGGAAACAAAACCGGTCGCAAACAATTCTGTAACTTGTTTGCACTTGTGAGAGCACCGAAAAATGGCCGATTCAGTTTTGACTACGTATCGTAAAAACCAGTTTTTCGCCGATCCCAAACATTGTTCCGCGAGTGCGGTGGAACAATCAAAAGTTGCTTTTCATTTAACTTATCGACGGACTCGCAAACAATGTGCGTATTGGGATCGCAGATAAAGTAATATTCGTAGATGGAACGTACAATTTGTCATCAACCGGACATTGCAAAAGTTATACGGAGACAACAGCTTCTTTTTCTTATCGAATGAGAGTGGCCACTTCTAGTGTCATGAGTTTATGAAGCCGCCATAAGGGCTGGATGAAAGCTGTCAAAATTAAATACATTTAATGAATTCGTTGGTCTGGTGAGCGGCAGGAGGAAGTAATTGTTACGTCATATATATATTAATAAAAAAACGTAACTTTGTAAACTATTTGATAAATTTAATAGTAATCTATTACAATGGTTTAATAGTAGTTTATGCAACTGTCATATAATGAAGTGAACACTCGTTACTATTATGAAACTCGCTGCGCTCGTTTCATAAACTCACACTCGTGTTTTAATACCCGTGTTATATGCAGTTGCATACACTACTTTATCTTCACTAATGCAATTAATCAAACAACAAGAGTAAAAGCTGACAATAGTTAATTTTTCATATAATTTTCTAGATTTTTCTGGCAAAAGATTGTGAGTTACTTTTGTTGCCAATTCTAGAATATCCGGAGGCGTACAAATATCATCGTCGCTATCCATTTTTAACTTTTAATTTGTATTTATAAAACAAAACATATAGCGAAACATTAAATTCACGCGTACGTGTATTGTCACAGTGATTTTGCCGCCATTAAAATCTAACCATCTAGAAAGCGCGACCAACCTGATTGGCCCTGCAATCAGGTTGGTCGCGCTTAATTGGTGTTATAATGAGCTATTACGATATCGATGTGGATATTATAACATAATGTGAAATTGCTTAAATTGAGTGTTTTGTTGTCTGTGCTATAACAGTAGTAATTATAAGTCAAGTATTGGAAACATAAGTAGAATGTTACAACATTAGTGTAGATAAACATACTTACATAATTAATCAACCAATGTGCAGGTTTAGCATTTAATAAATTAACTCATACTTACATAGTTTTTTGATAAAATTTACGTATATTGTAATACAATACCATTCCAATTTCATGTTTTGAATAATGGAAATAATTGATATGATAGAATTTTCATTCATTTGGCCATAGTGTCTGACAGTTAGTACAACATTCTGCAATATAGGTTTGTCTTTGTCAGACGCGCGTCATTTTAATGTGAAACATTACTGAAGCTCTATCTTTATACCTATTACATCTTTGACAATGGTAGACAAGCCCAAAATTGGTTTATACCTTTGTCTTGTTGCTTCGGAAAGCAAAAAAATGGTGCGAGCGATTACAATGTCAGATTTATAGCCGATGCGTTTTTCATTCACTGAAAACGTGCTGTCAACAGCGACTTTATTGTAGTTTGGTTTATTTTGATGACAATAAATTCTGATGACAAAATGGCCACAATAATTCTATATTGGAACTGATCAAGTATAAATTTAATTAACAATCAAAATGTATTCAATGTGTATATAGTATTTCTTTCAGACATATATTTACCAGCATAGTACATATATATTTTATATATGTCTGATATCAATAAAATCTAAATTTTTGTACATACCTAAACTTAAACAAAAACTTGTAAGTATACAAACATTGTAGAAATTCTTAAATGCACATTGTATAATATGTCATAAAGAATATACTTACACAAATGGTTCTCAATATAATGTACATAACCTACTTTTTTGTAACTATTCCTTCATGAGTAATAGAAATAAAAGGCTTCTATATATATTATTTTTTATTTATAGTATTTCTTTAACATTATTATTTTTCTATTTATATACAATCATCTGTTTCCGAATTTCCTCACAAGTATAAATTGTGGTCCAACGTCAAAACTCTTATCCAAATATCTATTACTTATAATAATAATTACTTTTTGCGTCCTCCTTGTCCCAGTATATAATATGTATATAAAGCTAAGAAAATCATTTTCATTCCCAACAGACCTTCATAAGGCATTCTATTGTTCGTCTCCTATAGATCCACTCTCCTAATTGAGCCATCTTATTGAATGTTTACTTCCCAACAACTTTTCTATTCATTCTTTGTCGAAAAATTTGCGAAAGACCCTGACCTACCTATTCAACCACATTTCTCTATACAAGGTTATTTCTTAAGTAAATTTGGAGTATGTACATATGTACATACACATAATACATATTTCAGGACATATCACACAGCGCCATCTAGCCCCATACAAAGCATACGCTTGTATCATGGGTACTAGATAACGGATAACACATATTATTTACTTTTCTTTCGTAAATACATACTCAATAGAAACGACTAGACTCAACACAAGCAATTGCAAATTTTAAAATTCATTATTATTAGTGTCATGAAAATAAAGCAGTTGCAGGAATTAAAAAGAGTATTAAAGGTTCCTTCAGTAACAAACTAAACAGTCTAATGCATGTTTGCAATATGAGTCTCATATTTTAAGCCCCTTTTATATCTCATTTCTATTATAATAAGATGAGAAAGTCACATGGTAAGAAGCCTAAGAGCAGCAGTGGGCGGGCTGAAGATGATGATGACTATAATTTCAGTAATATCCCTGTACTTCCGCATTTTTACGACAAAAGCGTTGCGGAATCTTGCGGCAAATTAATGGCAACACCCATTAAGGTTAAGTGCTGTTGGCCCATGTGACTCGACGAAAAGTTTGAACTTTATATCGTTCGAACCTTTTTTTGTAGGGAAAGGCACGCGTTCTATCGGACAGGGTGCTGTTTGAAATTAAAATTGGGGGCCGTTTTTCCTTTGTAGTTTTGTATAATATTGTGTTTGATGAAAATGTCGTGGCTATGGGGTCTTAAAATATTATATGGGACAGTTAACAATCGCTGGATATAGTTTCAAGGAAAAACCTTAACTTTGAAAACAACTGCTATAACATCAAGATTTCTTGCTATTTTATAATTACTATAAAGTTATTGAAATTTGTTTAATTGTAGATTTCTAAATATTAAAACGAGGATAGTCGCATAAATACCCGATTAATGAAACAATGTTTGATATTCAAAACTTTTAAAACACCCATTAGCAAAGCTTAGCCAACCTGTGTAGGTGCCAGAAAATGTTACCTACAATGCTTCCGAAAACTTTCTCGCCCATACATCAGAATAAAGCTGCAAACTTTGACATGGAACAACATAGACGGTCTATTTTTCTAACCTGTAGGTACTAAGGTTTTATTAACAGCCAGTTAGTTCGAAAACTTGTATATAAAAAAAAAAATCTAGATTCTAGCAATTGGCAGTCAGTGATACGTAAGATAATCAGCTAGGCATTATGGGTGAATGCCACAATAAACTGCATTTTAAATCGTTCTTTATTTTGCTCATATCCAAAATAGATTAGCCTAATCACACCATTTTGTAAGCATTCGATTCTTAAAAATAAAAAAAAACATAAATTAGACTTAAATATTAGGCTTTATTCAGTATTATGTCTTCCAAAAAGTAATGCTAATCAAAGTATTAAAAATTTCGCATTTTTTTTAACTTGAACGTGTTTGCACTTGACCATAGTTTGCATTTTATTTAATCAAAATATAATTATTGGTAAGCTGTATCATTCCCTGTTCTATGTCAACAGCTGCAAGCACAACTTCTGTGCAGCTAGTTTGCCCCTCGAAATACATACAAACATACAAACATTAGCATTAGTACTGTTTGAATGGGGCTTTGGAATCTAGGTTGCTGGGTTCTGTCTTCAGGGAATGTTGTATGAAGCTACCGTCCTTGCTTGATTAATATTCATTGCATTGCTAAAACAGTGGGTTTCGGAACATATTTTAGAAACTGATTGAAACAGAGTCTAAACATAGACCGTCTTAGAAATAAAATGAAATGAAGTTTTACAATTCAAATTTTCGTGAGACATTTTATCAATATGTAACTAAAACGGTTTTCACTCACGTGTAATTTTGCGTTAGTTGTTTACGCGTTTCGGGTGTTATGACATCCATCTTCAGAACGTACGTTCTGGAACCGCGGCAGCACGCTGAAAAATATGTTTGTTAAATAGTGATAAGATTTTTTTATTTTTTTGTTGTCAAGACTGTGAATAAAACAATGGCTTATTAAGCATATGCAGTTATCAAGAAATATATATTATATTATATTTTGCTATGTACGAAAGTTAATAAAATTAAAAGTCAGTTAATTTCTTTACTAAATAAATAATACAAGCTATGTAAGTTTGTAAGAGGAATTCATAGATCCAAGATAATTTTCATGAGACAAATTTTGCTTGCTGCTTATTGAACTAATCAAATCTAAAATTATGAAGCAGTAAGTGAAGCAGTTTTCTTATTTTCATTATCCTAGCTTCTGAAAAATGGCTATTATACTACTGCTCACTAACACTCTTCGTCGGAGATTTAGCCAGTCGAAGTTTGCAGACTTCAAAGGCGAGACTCGGTGTTTTTTTACCAGTTTTGGGGTTCCGTACATAATTATTAAAAACCAATGAATACAATGGAATCATTTTCATTGTTATTTTATTAACCACAAATCAGGGTTTTAAGGTAACATATACTTGTACCATTATTGCTAGTAAAAATGACAATGCACACAGAAATAGATGATATGTCATTAGGATGCTGTTGCCACAATATCAGTAAATAATGGTGTTTCATATTGGGAAAACTTAAGCGTATACGGAGTACAAAATAAACTAAGTTACACAAACATGTTTGAGTTATTTTTTTGCAGTCACTGTTACAGAACCTTTTGTGGCTGAATTTAAAGTGCACTTGGTCGGTTATTTTTTTTAATTCAAAACCTAATTGAAACGATGTCTCGCCGCCCATAAAACTGGAAATCTCAGACCAAGTTTCAGGAGGTGCATTTCCCAAGAGTTTTATTATCTTAATAAAAGCAAATCTACGCAAGCTGTGGTTATTTTTGACCGGTGTTGTGAGATTAGAAGTTCACCCCGTTTTAATTATTATTTTGCTTGAGGATTTTATGTTTTAAAACTTATAGAAGCGAGAATTCTTATGAAACTTTTTGATATACCTAATAATTATTATTTTGTGAGTTTAGTGACCTTTCATTTGGTCAGTATACAAAAATCTAATTTAAACGACTAAGTTGGGTAACAAAAGTTTTATTTATACAAAATAGTTCATATTGGTCAAACAACTGTGGAGTAATAGCCTAAAATGTATTTTCCAGTTTGAAACCTATACAAGTATTAATTACAGGTAAAGTAATTTCTCACACTGGTAAGCGTGGGTAATAGTTCTACCAAGTTAGTGGCAATATTTCTGCGTGGTGTTTCCGGAGTGTCTCGAGGTGGTTTAAGTTGGGTAATTAAAAGTTGCAGCTCGTAACATTCCAGCCGTCACTTGTGTAGCGTTAATTTACCGCCACCGATGGTAATGGTTAAAAATGGCTGGTAATAACATTTATTTTCATATTAAATGTGACCATAAATTCATCTGGTGGTAAGCAATCTATATTGGCCATTAACAGTGCTCTGTGGTTTTATGAGTAGTATCCAGGATATATGTAGCCTATGAGTTAATCTAGAGTATAACCAATATGCATATAAGTTACAAATTTATATACATATACACTCATAATTGACTGGCCTGTTGGCTTAGTTGGTATTGCTGCCTTCTTATCTAGGGGTTGCAGGTTCGATTCCCGCGTGACACAAGTATTTATGTATTAAAAAAAAACTTGTGTTGTTTTTGGTCGTTTGTATGTATAATAAGTAAAGTATATAAGTATTATATCCGTTATCTAGTACCCACGACACAAAGCGTTTGCTTAGTGTGTGTGTAGATGGCGATGTGAGCAATGTCCCGGAATAGTTATTTTTATATTTATTTATTTTTATAAACAAAACTTTCAGCTTTAAAATATTAGTGGAAATATGAAGCCTGTTCACCCAGTAAGAGCCGGTTCAATGTCATTTCAAAGATGCTAGATGATCACTAGGAACAGGAAACCAGGTAAATTTTATTTGTGATAGTTATGTTAACTGATCCATCTGCATGTTAAATTTTCGAAATTTGGAGGAGAAGGAGTGAAACCGTAACCATTTTTTACTACATTTCATAACTCATATCAAACATCTTGTGGTAGGTGTAGTAAAACAACGTCCAAATCTCAAAACTGGCACAAACTAAACTTGCACAGACAAAGACCAGAAACTCAACCTCTCGCACAAAAGTCCGATAATTACAGTTCTAAACACATCAAAATTCACGGCAATTAATCACGGCTATTGAAAGTAAACAATAAGGAAGCCTGGACCAGTGCTCTAAGAGGTTACCACAATACTAGTTTTACAACAAAATAAATCTAAGTTTTTCGCACACTGTATTGTGTAATATTATGAAATGAAAAATGAATGAAGACAAGAAGTAAACTAAATTTTAGACTGCATAGACACAAACTTTTATTTTACAAAATTAAGCTTTGGACTACTAAGATATAGAAAAGAAAGTGTATGGGCCTGCTAAAGCGACACAAGCACATTCGTGAGACGGAATTTTACTTATTCTTTAATCTTTTATATTTGCATGATTATTACATCAAACTAAAATGATGTAGGCGAAAACGCAAAGGCCATTTTAATTCCGTATAAAAACTAGTAGGTCATAATTTAATTAATTATGTTGGCATCACTTTTACCACAATTGTAATTTTCACAAAGACAAAAACAAAAAGGTCATTTTAATCCCTTAATAAAACCTGTAAACACCTCAGATCGACAAACGCAGGAAATAACGCACACGGTCATTGGAACGCATTCTTGAAAAGTGATTTCAAACCCATTTCTCCTCCATTTGTTTCCATTCATCAGCTTCTAGTAACCCCCGGGGCTATTGCTGAGATAAACAACATTAGTCATCTGTCACTGGAGAACCCTTTCAGACAGGGACAAACATTGGTAGCGGTCGAAATATTACTTTTCGAGCATGTGGATAGTGGAAAAGCAGAGATAAATGTTGGTGGATCCGTTTCACGGTTTC
Organism: Macaria notata; assembly: GCA_927399415.1. Taxonomy (NCBI): domain Eukaryota; kingdom Metazoa; phylum Arthropoda; class Insecta; order Lepidoptera; family Geometridae; genus Macaria; species Macaria notata. Next base: position 4,686,572 of record OV656737.1, read on the forward strand.
AAACGAATGGCTGCTACGTTGACTGCACTAGAAAGGAGGTCGGAATGCTCCATTAAGGAGTTACGGTGAGAGAGAATTCGCTGAAAACCGACTGTATGCAACCGCTTTGGATAAAACTGGTTTTACGAAATATTTTCCAAAATAGGAATTGCAGTTTTTCGACTCTTGTATTTTATTAAATTTGTGGTGAGATTGGTCCTTTATTTCTTTATCTCTGTCCCATTTAAAAATAGAGATAAACCATATCATAATACATTATTTTTTGGTGTACAATAAAGTATATTTGATTGATTGATTGAACTGACAACAAAGTATAAGGTGAGGCCAAGGATTTTCATCCCTCTCTTAATATATTATATCCATGGCCATGTGAGGCTTTCAAATGCATTTAAACAATTTGTAGTGACAGTGATGATTTGAACATAGATTACAATATCTTTAAATTGTGTTTTTTTAAGAGTAAATTCTATCCAATTTCAAACTATCTTTATTAAATAACAATAATTAAACTATGTACAATTACTAGTGTAAGTATTATTGCTAGTAACGTTCAATTTATATTTACATTATTGTTTAGTCACTACTTATGCATAAACTTATAACATGTTGGAGTTAATTTACAGAAATATTATGTTTAATAAAATGCAATTTACAATAATATAACGATCTTAACCCTGTTATAGCTTAGCTATTAATAACTTAAGGTAAGAATTATTTTTTTAAAAGTATTAGTATTCATTTGTTCATTATCGACAACTCTGTACAAGATACTTAGAAGCTGAGTTATTTTCTCCTTTATTTTACACCTAATGAACGCTCAGATTTTCCGCCAACAACTTGTGTAAATGTTTTTATTGTTCCCCTAAGGAGGTGTGCACAATATTCCCGAGGGAGCATTCATCAATCATAATTTATTACCCCATTGTTATCGTGGCCCTGAATAATCGCTCATATCCGAAACACCTCTGTAAAGGCGAGTTCACATTAGAATTAGACAAATAAACAAATTATAAGAAAAGGGATGTTTTTTGAAAGCCACATTTTACTAATATCGCTATAATATAGCAATATTTTGACTCAAAAATTGGCAAAAAAGTATTGGCAATAAAAATGTCTTTTTCTCGCTGGAACTTTCGATAAGATACTTTACTATTCTATAATAAAATTGACTATTTTTGACCGGAACCTTCAATAAGATATCTTTTTATAAATAGTTAGGCATATTCAATTCATAAAATAAACACATTTAAACTGACAATACATGTTAATGTTTGCTTCACTAATTCAATTACTTCTATGTCATGATACAATAATGAACAAATACGACAACAAAGAAAACTGCGTGGGTATAAAATAAAATCAAACAACTCGTACAAAAGGAAAAATAGATACCTTTTCCACCACATTTTTCTAACATAACAGCCAACTCCGGTTCTAAAAAGCAAGCAAACATTTCCTAGGAGAAACTATTCTATTTTCTTTACCCATTGGCCTTTTTAAGTCGAATGCCGACTAAGTGAGAGCTCTTAACTTAATTAACTTAGTTATTGATGAGCGAGTCTGTCGATAATTCTGCAGCGAACTGATACTTCAGTGGATTTAAGTTTTTCCAGCGTCAGATTGGATATTTGATCAAAACTGTGAGACATTGAAATGTAATTAAAGTTTTGAAAGTGATTGGAAAATATTGCAATACATCTGGCTCAACGTTGTGTTTTGTAAACACCAGCGTTAATTTTGAGATAGTGTACTAAGTAGTGTATTTTATCTCTACCTAAGTATATCAAATTGAATACGAATCGTTTCAACCGTTTGGTCGTGAAAAACGGAGAAAACGTAAGTACTTTTATTGGGACTGACAATTATTTAGTTTAAGAATATTTAATGTTAATTAGTCCAGTTTTGTAAACTATACATTTCATAATATTCTGTTTGCAAGAAAAATCCTTCCAATTGGTATATTGGCAATTATATATTATAATAATCAAATAAAATTAAGCAAATGCATGGATTATAAATACTTATTCGTTAATAAATGAAAATATTTTTTAAGAAAATTTCTGTATTAAACTGTTCACATTAATGGTCCGCTATTCCAATATATGTATCTGATACTCGTACATTGGATACAAAGCGCTGTTATATGCTAAGTTTTTCATATAATACTGGAACTTTCAAGTTATATGACAGATTGTTGAGTCCAATAAGCTAACATATCACAAACACTTCATTTTACGACTGCAAGTGTGAACTTGCCCTGGAACGAAGCAAACGCAGAGCAAATAATGTTATTGACTGCTTGTACAGTGGTTTAAAGACTAGATATATTCATTCTAATAACATTCATCTCAGGAGAATATTTTTATGTTTTGCAGGTAAGTAATATTGGATTTAATTGGTTGGCAATTCATCATACAAATCGTCAATGCAACAAAATACTCTTTTTGTGTAGCAAGCTACATAAATAACAGTCCTAAACTTGAGATCTTTAATTTCAACTTGTTTACTTTTCTTATTACGAACAAATCGATGTTTAAAATGAATCCAAACCAAACATGAAATTTTAATAATTGCTTAAGGAATTGAATGTCCTTCAATGATATTATTTTGCTTCAAAGGCACAGACTAGAAGTGAGTTTTTTTTATGATATTGACTATCAATATCCTCCTTGATCTATGGAAGCATCCTACCCTCTGTAATGCAAGCGGAGGAAATTGGATTTTTCTTTATTCTCGGGGTAACTTGATATTGCGTGAATTATGGAAATTGTCGGCTAAATTGTTGATTTATTGGCACTACTTACTAACACTGATATTAGCTCACATTTGTACTGAAATCATAAAGACTCATGAGTATGTACACAAGTTTTTATTGTGTTTCTGCTGTGTGCTACACGTTTATACTAGTTTACACATTTCTGTTCCAAAAAGGGATATTGGTTTACAAAATAGTAAAAGAATTTTGCAAAATTTACATATAAAAATGTGATTATATTGGCAAATTTTATTTATTTTAATCATAAATTTTTTTTATGTGTTCTAAGTAGGTTTTATGCAAATAAATGAATCTGATATAAGAATAGTTCAGAACTGTTACATACATTTTTAACATTATTTAATGAATAAAATGAAGTGCCTAGACAGTGTTAATAAATTGCAAACTTTAACTTTTTTTATTTTAAAATTCTACGCGCTTTAGCTGACTGGCCCGTTAGTTCAGTTTTCTTCACGTGGGGCTAGGTGGCGATGTGGAAAATATCAAGGAACACTTATTTATTATCAATTTAAGTTCATTAAAAAAATTAAACAAATATTATATGGCAGTCACAGGGTGGTCCAAAAATCGTATATGTACCTATTATATAAATGGTACAAAAATCCGTCGTAGTGCGTATATATGTGTGACCCACAGAGGTCGGGTCGTGCGAATGTTTGAGAGAGCGTTACTCGCAATTTGGATAATAAATAGACCGATGAGCGGATTGTATGCGCTTTACGGAATTGGACTTATGATTTGTTTACGTAGGTTATGTCATGTGTAACAATTTTATTTTACAAAACTTTTATCTGTATAACTTTCTGTCATTATAGGAAAATTTATTGTTCCTATTTATTGAATGGTTTTAGATCACTTAATTTACCTTTGGCAAGCTGTTGGACAGTATGTATAGGTTAAATAAAAAAAATAGTAAAACCTAAAACAAAAGAATCACTCACACCGCGTTTAGATGCACGGATTATTTCCATTTTGTGGGTTTTTATGTATTAAATTAGGTATTTATTTTAAAAGCAAATATATTTCTAAATATATACTTACACATACTCAAGTTTCTATCTGTTTATTAAGATCGAGTAAAAATTGCTTAAAAATTACGTTTGTTGTATTTATTGAATGGTTTAGATCGCCTCATTTACCTTTGGCAAGATGTTGGACAATTTGTAAAGGATAAAGAAAAAAATGGTAAAATCTAAAACAAAAGAACCTGTGCCGAGCAGTGGGAACGTATAAAGATAAAGATAAAGAATCTTTATTGATAATGTAAAATTGTAACATACATAGGTATAAGTACTAATATCACAGAATATGCTACACAAATTACAATATCTCGTCAAATTGAATTTATAACATTAGGCTTTTATAAAATTTTAGAAGTTACATATGTCTAGTTTTATTAATAAAACAATGAAAATTTTTGTTATTAAAATCATGTCAAACATAATAATAGGTATGTAATCATACAATATGTCAACTTAAATAAATCTTGGTACTGTCACTTTAGCTGTATTGGGGCTAAAATGACAATTTGGCATCACACTCCTTACTCAGTAGTTAATTACATAATTTCTAAGCAAGTTTAGAATCAATTGGTAGTTGACTGTAGTCATTTTCAAAGTATTCTTTAAAACTGTATAGTGTCTGATCTAACAATAATTGTTTGACGCTATTGCAAAATTGCTGATCATTATTCAAAGACTGAATGTGTGCGGGGAGTTTATTGAACAGTTAACAGTATAGGTCGAATATATTATAATGTAAAAGTAAAATAAATAAAAATAAATTGTAGGCCAAAACATAATACTGCCTTACACAACGTTATCGAGTAAAACATCGGAAACAATACCATCAGTGTAACTATCTGTTGATATCCACACAAACCAAGGCGTGCCAATATTATTATTTGAAACAAGATTCTGATTCGATAGCTCTCGGTCATAGATTACAGCTACTCGATTATCTAGGTCATTCATCGCCCACCTCTAGTATCGATGAAAGGAAATGAGATTACTTCTCGTTGCCACTCTTGAGGATCTATCTAGGGTCTTATCTCGGGGGAAAGTAGTAATCTCTTAAGAAATTAGATAAGTACCAGGGATTCGATTTTTTAGTTTTTTTTTTCACAGTAAAATGGAGAAACTATTGTACATTGTATTACATCAACAGTTTTTAATGGCTCTACTTAATAGTGTTATAAATCATTTATTTTATTTATTATAGTAATTTATGAATGATGGAAAATTTAAAGGATGTTGATTTGACAAGCTAGTTAAGCCAAGTAAAGACCTCAATAGTCAATTAAACTCCGTCAAGACTATACAAATGGACAACTGAGAGCATAACACACAAGAAAAAAACCGGCCAAGTGCGAGTCGGACTCGCGCACCGAGGGTTCCGTACAAACCTGCAAGGTTAAATATTTTGTGATGTAACTAAAAATTTATGGTTTTCGTAATTTTTCCTTTATCTATGCTATAAGAAGTTGCTTCGTACCAAATTTCAAGATTCTGAGTTCACGGGAAGCACCCTGTAGGTTTTGATTCCCTTGCAAGTGTCGAAAATTTGCGGCATAAATGGCTGTATCTTTTGATTGCGTTGGCTTAGAAGTTTGATTTTTTCACAGCTTCAAGCTTCAGGGACAGTAGACCTGAGTAATTGATATAAATTTCAGCTTCATACCTCTACGCGTTCCTGAGAAAAAGGGTCTTGACAGACGGACGGACGGACGGACAGACGGACAACAAAGTGATCCTATAAGGGTTCCGTTTTTTCCTTTTGAGGTACGGAACCCTAAAAATGCGAGATTATTTGTTGCATTTTTTATTTTGTGTTAATATTATTTATTTAAGTCTACGAACATCTAGTTTAACTAAATCTGTAGATCATTTTTCACTTGCTCAAGTTATTTTACTTACACAAGTTATGCTTAGTTTAGAGGTGCAGGCACAAATGTACCTAATGTTTTTAATGTATAATCTTTAAGTTAGATGCTATAAACTTGTACAGCATAAAATTAAGTCTAATAAATAATTTTGATTTGATTTTATTATTTACGCTTTTAGATACTTTCTTGTCAAAATTCACCCTTTCTTCATCCCTGACTCCGTCCACTTCAACACTCGATAGAATAAACATGGCGGAGCTTGTTATCGTCCGATCAAATTACCTATATTTACGTTCTATGCTTCAACTAGACGGCTTTGTTGCTCTTTGGTGGGCGATTTAGTAACAAAAAGAGAAGAGATTATTAATAGAATATGCTTATGTATTTGTTGTAGATATATATTTTATATCAGCCTACTTTACTTACCTATAGTTAACTAAAAACCGTACTCTATCAAATCAGGTGATCTCATAAATTAGAAATTTGGCAATCATTATGTTCTGTGACTTGGTTATAACTAACAACATCAATAAAATTATTTTTAGTTTAATCTACACGGAATGATATAAAAATAGAGAAAGAAATAAAATTAACAAATCCATGACTGTATTTTTATTCGAATAAGTTTTGTCGCTTAACATGCCTTGTACCGTACTGTACAAAATCTTCTTAATTTTTCTTATATCTTTATATCTTATCAAATCAAACTTCGCAAAGCAAATTCAAGACAAAAGAAAATAAAAAAAGAAATCAAAGAAACAGATAAGACAGAAAGAGCAATCCGCTTCCGACGTTAGATCAAAAGAGCAACAACATCAGTTAATAAAATGTTTCAGACAGACAGAAACAGATGGGTTGAGACTGTGATGCACAAAGATGTCTTCCCTTTGGTCAGTCGGAACATGCTATTACTTAGAAACAAGCTCATAGAGCTAGTATTAAGTTGATATCGTACATAAGTAAGGTTGTGGAAACACTACGCACCGCTTAGGAGGATCATATTAAAATCTCTCAGTACAAGGCAAATAAGGGCGGTAAGTGCGGTCAGAGGACCTTTAATTATGTTATTATACTTTAATTTCAGAGATTTTGCCTCCTATATCCCTTATAGAATCATATAGTCATAGATTTTTCTCAATTTCTAACGTCTCAGAGCAATAAAAAAGGCACACATCAAATTTGTTGTGTAATTTCATGTTTGTTTTATAGCAAAAATTACATTAAGATACATAAGTCATTTATGTGTATACTGTCTAAACCATTTCAGGTGCAGTTAAGTAAGTGACAATAATAGAACAAATAAAAAAAAATATAAATAACTATGACATGTAGTCAATCAATAGCAAACTTATTCCGTTTGTTCTTGAGAGAAGACGAAAGACTTGGGGGTTTTTTAAACGATTGGTAGGTAAAGGCCATGGCAAAGGCCAGTTGCCTCTGAGGCGTCTTGGCTGGGAATACCTAGCTTAGTGCTATAGGGAATATTTGAGTTGAAGGATCTGTTGATTGGTCTAGGATGAACTTAAGTAAACCAACGTTGGTGATAAATGTCTTCGTCATAGTAAGGGCTATTTTAACTATTACAACCAAAAAAATTAGGAAAAAAAGAATCAGGACATATCACATAGCGCCATCTAGCCCCATACTAAGCTTTCGCTTGTATCATGGGTACTAGATAACAAAAATAATACATAATATATACTTTTCTTTTGTTAATACATAATAAATTTACAAAGAAACGAGCATTTTTTTTTGACCCAGGAAAACCTTTTACAGGTACCACCCAAACCCCGGGGAGGGCGGATGGTTATGTGGGAGTCTCCGCCCCACTCCATAAGGGCGGCATACCCACTAAAAACCTGGGGTGTTCCACCACCGCGTCGTTGGCCAGGTCCGCGAGAGCGCGATGCATACATCCGCAGCCCTGGTGATGCAGGCCCGGCATCGGGCCCCGCCTCGGGGAGCTTCAGCTCAACCCTCAATGGACGACGTGTCAGAACACGGGACACGTCGTGCATCCTGTGGGGACTCGTTCTAGGGCAACAGGTTCCCCGACCTGCCGCCCAGAGCCCCCAGGAGTCAGGCGGTCGCACGCCAAAGCGGCCGCCCTGCTCCAATGCGCCCTCTGCGCACGGAGTTCGGATCCCGTGTCGCCGCTATTCGGCCGGTACACTGAACTCCTCTCGCCTCTCGGCGATCACCTCGGGTGCTCTTAAAGAGCACCCAGCTCCACCTACACCGCGAGGTGCGGCGAGCTCCACGCCTCGGGTTCTACAACCAGCCCTCTCGAAGGGAAGGTATAGGCGAGGGCCCCCACTCGATCGAACGTTTGGACACAGGCTAGCAAGATCCACCGGACGGTGGAAGTTACTAACCTGTGGACGGGGTGCACCAGGTTTCCCCAACTAACCCCAAATCCCCATATGGAGAGATGAAATTAGTTGGGCTTACCCAACGTGAAGGTAGTCCGATCATTGCACCCCACAAAGAAACGACAAGGCTCAACCCAAGTAATTACAAATTTGGAAATTGATAATTACTTACATCATGCGGGAATCGAACCCGCACCCCTTAGATTAGAAGGCAAAGCCACTTATTAAGCCTAACAGCGCAGTAAAAAGATAGAAGTACTAAGATTGAGCAAATTTTTTGTTATATCTTTGTTTATTTCGTTAATCCAAACCACGCAAGATGATATAATAGTTATTATAAAACAATATCATTTTTTTAATAGAAGTACAGTGTGATAAGAAAATTGTACCTACCTAGAAACATTAAGGTATAAAAATAATTTTTCCTATAAAATAAATTAAAAAAGGTTTCATACCCATGCGTGTGTTGTAATGTATATTATATTTTTTTAAATAACTTAACAAAATTACATTTTGCAATATAACTTATCATCATAATAACAAAACTAACATCGTAAAATCAACCCCAGCAAATACCTCACACAGTACAAGTATAAACTTCTCATAGAGGTCGCAATATCCAAGTTCTAGATTTGTCAGACATAAACGACCATTGTCCGGATTGTACAACAATTTAATACCGCCATAGAGTGGAAATTCTCAGACGATAGCAAGTGTAATGTAAGGCTAATGAAAATGTATCTCAGTGGTCAATCTTTTTTTTATTACCTAACTATATTTATAAATTGTTATATCTCTCAGACAAAGTTTCATTACATCAAACATTTAATGACTACTAACTCATTATAATCACATCACATCATCATATAGTACCGTACTCATATAGTACTCATAAAGTTCCTAAACATATTACATTTATTTATGTTAATAAGTTATTTTGGTGCTTAATGCAATTAAATTTTGTTGTGCAAGAAGAGTAGAACTGTGCCTGGTTTTAAATATTGCGATCTATAAAGCGAGAGTGAATCGGTTCTTACTAGGTAAGCACGCCGCTTTAGACTAGACTGTAATATTTGCTTACCATCAGGCGAATTAAGGTCATGTGCAAACTCATTCCTTGTAAAAAAAAAATTACTACGATGTCAAATGGCGATAATTTAATTGTAACAAATGGCATAACAAAAGATTTACGTACCATGCGTTGCGCTGAGTAACCAATGAACACCTTTGTATTCCTAAAAATTATAGTTTTGCTTACAAACCCGACGTGCAGTGTAAATGTAAGCAAGTACACATCGACGTAATTCCACCGTAATTAAACTGTTACCATCGCGATGGCATCCGCCCTTTTTGTACGCTGTCCAAATGAAACTTCATATTATTCCCTGGAATAGACAATATAATCTAGATAAACCTAACTAACTAACTGTTAATTCTCAACACCTTCGGAAGCTATGATATGCAGACCAGTCAGCTTCTTAACACAAAACGGCTGGCTAATGTGTCACGTGATAAAATATAAACAAAGTTTCAGAAGACTTTGATAACTTCCTTTTTTTCAAGTCGGTAAAACGAGCAACCAAAACGAAAGAATCGTGGAGGCTTATTAAGTGCCGTGTCAAATATTTGACAAAATGTAAGTCCATACATACCTATATGTATTGTATACTTTATTATAATAAGATGTCTTGGGTATGATTTCGTTGTTCCGCAGACATAGCCATGTAGAGTTGTAGACTTGTGGGTTGGGAATGTCGTTGTGAAGTTCTGGCCAAATTAAATCCACTATACCTCTACTCTACTCTACTACAATACTAGTATTATAATTATTCTGTATATTTTGCTCGCTATGCTAGAATTTTGATAGAAGTCAAAGCACTGTATACTTATTTTAATTAAACCTCATAGCAATTTACTATGTATGTATTACCTATATAATTTATTTATATATCATACTATGGTGCGTTCTATTTTACAGTTATTTATTTGTGAAAATAATCATAATGTTTTCGTAATTATTTATTCATAATTCGTTAAAGAGTAGGTATATTTCTTAATAATAATATTAATACTTCTTTTTTTACAAGGAATGGGTTTGCACTTGACTGTAATTCATCTTATGATATGCAATTATTACGGTCTAGGATGGAGCGTGATTACCCAGTAAAACCCGATGTACATATATATGTTACAGTTAAAACCAGTTTTCAGATAGAACGCGTTTTCCCTAGTTAGAACTAGTTTTTACTAAATGCCTTTGTTAAAACTAGAATTAACTAATGCTCAAGATTGAATATTAGTTAAAACTAGTTCTTACTAGACAAAACGCGTTTTTCCGAAGCGACTCGGTTAAAACTGTGACGACCGCTTGGCTCCTCCTCGCTTCGCTCGTCGTCGCATGTGCGTGGTAGAAAGCAACCTAATCTTACCTCCTGTCACAGACAAGTGACTTTACTAAGTACATGACTCTATGTCCTAGATCTTTTTAATAAATATTTTAAAAACTATATCTTATTTTCAATCCCAAACTAGTTTCTCTAGCGCTAGTTTTAACTAAAGCTCGGAGTGACAACTAGTTTTAACTGAAAATCAAATATATCAGTGGTCAATTCTAGTTTTGACTAGGTATTTCTAGTTTTAACAAAGGCATTTAGTAAAAACTAGTTTTTAATTGGGAAAACGAGTTCTAACGAAAAACGGGTTTTAACTGTAACATATACATATAATATCACCGCTGTCTAAAGTAATCCAAAGATTACACAGGAGAGAGTACGTATTAGAACAATAACCGGTGTGTATCTTTACGACACTCATTATAAAATCAATGTCAATAAATAGCGCAATCTAAGCTCATACACTCATGTTATCTAAAACTAGGCTAGGCTTAACTATGAAACTTGTTAATATACCGATATAGACTCCGTTGTTTATGTAAAGTGCTATTAAAAACAATCAGCGGGATTAGCATGCCAGCGATTGGTGTATTGAAATTTGAACGCAATTTGCAAAATTGAAAGGAGGCGTCGAAATATAAGATTACCCAGTGATTTAGTTTATTTATAAAAAAGGCAATGTTAAATGGTATTGTAGCTGAATGGTTTATGTTTTACAAATGGGTATGTATGTACATCAAAATCATGGTTTGTGTAGAATTAATATACCTATAAAATCTAGGTTTCGGGACAAAATCTAAGATAGGTATACTTTTATTAAGATTATTAATGTTCTTGCCAGATTGAATCGATGAGCAAGCTCATATGCGATAAAGTCGACAATTAGGCCACAAATTTTAATTGTAGTTTTTTTCTATATTTTATATGCGCTTTGATGTTTTAATGAGCTTGTTAATTAGCAATCTGATATTCCTCCTCCTTGAATCGTATCCCTCATGTCTGAGGATCGTGACCACCACCTCCCAGCACCTTCTCCTTGATGACATCTTTCCACTTCCTTCTGTCCTCGGCAACATGCAATGCATTATAGACTGTAGTGTCTAAAGTGGTGCGAATTTGGTCCGACCAACGTGTTGGGCTGCGGCCTCGGGATCGATTGCCTTCCTTCTTTTGAATCCGATATTATCAAGTATAAATACATATTTCAATTATATCAGCAATGTTTTCTTTGAGTCGTATGGTTTTCATTTATTATTGTCATTGTAGACTTTTAATGAATCACACAATGTAACCATACTAAGGTTTCTGATTAAATAGTTGTTCCAGAGACTTGTTCATGCGATATCTGGAAGGTTGCTATCTTTAGATTATTGAGATATGCGGAGTTTTACTATCAGTGCTGTTGTAAACTTTGAAGGCCCTTAGCCTTAACTACTAGTTCTATTTATATCGAGTATATACTGCATAATATTGCTTAGTTAAATACATTGTAAAACGTGGTTTTTTAAGATGAGAACAAGAAATTTACTTGACAGTTATGTTGAGTATCACCAAACAAGTTGTATTCGTGAGCTTTAAAGGCAGGCAAAAACTTGTTTTATGACCTCATATGTTTTAGCCCTTGTATGTATTGATGTTATATGTATACTAGTTGACGCCCGTGGTTTTGCTCGCATTATTTAAGGATAAAAAGTAATCTATGACTCTCCTAAGACTCTCACCAAGCGGTTTGCTTCGACTTTCATCGTGCGAACAGCCAAACTGTGGAACTCCTTGCCCGAATCTCTATTCCCCTTGAACTATAATTTGTCGGTCTTCAAGTCGAGAGTAAGCCGGTTTCTTCTAGGCAACCGCGCTAGATCGTAGATTATAACGTTGCTTAACATCAGGCAAATGAAGCTGAAACACTGGCTCGTTCAAAAAACATATTATACAATTGATGAGTTTTTCTTGACCCAAAAAAAAATCATATTTGAACATTCATTGCAATAATTATGTAACATAATTAATAATTATCATACTTTGTATACGATACAATAACTAATATACATATACCTAATTTGACTTGTAATATGTACAATGTATTACCAATAAATGGTTTATCTTGTTTATCTTGTTGTAATCAAGCGTGAGCCTATTTGATGTAAAAAAAAGACCTCATACTACATACTACCTACTACACACCAAAAATCAAGATGATCCGTTCAGCCGTTTTTGCGTGATGAGCGTATAAAAAAAACAGACGAACCAAGACACAGATAAGAAGATACAATTTCTAGAAATTGTTGGATCGTGATCTACTATCAATTTAAGGATGTATCTCAAACAATTTTTTTATATATCTACCATGTTCACACTTTCGACACTCTTTAGCTTATTATATGTACTATACATATATATACACTAATATACCGTAGACATATTAGTAAGCTAATGATAATTAACCCATTTATAACGACCGATCGTTATAAAGATCAAAAAGAGTAAATCTCACGAGCTCTTAATACGATTTGCTTTTATTAATTAGATTGTATTAATATAAAAAGGCATCGTATGTTTTTATATAGTATACAATAATATAGGTACATATAGGTAAGTTATCTTTTATTTAACTTATGAAAGAGCCTGCACTTCACAACACAGGTTATCCTAGTGTGGAGTGCAGTGAACATGTAATAGTTCATAAGTTATTTACTTAAATAAATAATTTGAATATTTTCCTTAAAATACCTTCCCAAGGCTCCTGCTTACTTCGCGTTGAGTCCTTCAGCAGATTGTACGCTCTCATCCCATCTTGTTAGCCTCCAATTCACCGCTTATTTCTTTTTATTAAGCTCCAATTGAATTGAAAGGATTTTTATTGCCAAATACGTATAATTTGATATCATTGAGACTGGTGGTATTTGCAATAATGTGGCTGTAAGATAATTTTAGAATATGATTTGTAGTTGATGATAAATTACTGCTTATATTTAAAAAATAATTTTCTTGATAGTATTAATATAGACCTACGTTTGAATGTGTTTGTTTTTTTTTTGATGAATAGAATAATATGCTGCATCTGAGTAGAACTTTTAGTCACGGTTAGTTGTGAAAATTCCTGGTTAAAACCACTAATTGAAGTTTTTAATGCTCAAAAAAGGCAAAACTCAAAACCATTCCAGACTTCAAAACTAGATTTTTTTCCGAATGACTACATCGTATTGTATTAAATAAAAAAGCAATGCTGTTTTGTTATTTTGAATTACATGCAAAAAAAATGTTGACTGTCTTTTATTTCCATTAACTTTTTCATTCTTCTTCTTATCGAATGAGAGTGGCCAACTCTTGTGTCGAAAGTGTATCAAGCCCTAAGGCCCTCTGATATGGCTTAACGACTGTCGTACTATGACAAACAATTTAACGTGTCATCCGACCCACGAAAGCGCCCAAAATGGAATGCCACTGTTTGGTCACCCATCCAAGGACTGACCGGGTCGACCTTTGCATAACATTGGTGATTGCATTCGATTGCTTCTGCTAGCTGAGTTACGGACGCTTCATTGAAGATAAATGATTTCAGATTCATAACTAAACTATGTTAAACAAAGATCTAATCATTTATTGTAGGTAGACATAGACAACGTGGCTAAAATACCAATAACGCTGCTCCTATGTGGCGCAAAGTTGCCGTGATATGGGTTATCTTACGCCGGCGGCTTCGTTTGAACTGTCTAAATAATTACACTGTTCCATTAGTCATAGGGGAGTTACGTGTACCTACTGTTAAATACTTAACTTTACAGTGTAATCAAATTGAACTATCATCTATACATTTTCTATACATATAATAAAACTGAAAAGGGTTTAAAATCTGTACATTGAATATATTAGAAAAAAAAACAGTTTTAGTATACCTGAAATCAATAGTAAAACATATTTCAGGATATTTATGTTTATATTTTTTGACTGTTTTCTGTTTCTCCGCTTATATGTGTCTCTGTATGTCTGTTTATTTAAACGCTCATAACGCAAATACGGCTGAACGGATCATCATAATTTTTGGTATGTAGGTAGGAGTGTCATAGGCTACTTTTTATTCTGAAATAATGCGAGGGAAGCCGCGGGCAACATTATAAATCTAGTTTCAGTTTAAGGCATATATTAATATACTTAGGCATTACTAGACATGAAATTAATAAGACGTAAGTCATAAAGTGTGGCTTAATTACATCGAAATACGCAACAATCAATAATTTATTAACCGACTTCCAAAAAAAGGAGATTATCAAGTTTTCTGAGTTTTTTTTTACGTATAACGTCTTTTAGGATCCCGCCAATAACTTCACGTGATTATTTGGTGAGCTGTTTAGTTACAATTTTGTCAGAACAGAGTGAATATTTACTGGTTAAATAAGTCTAGGACAAATCATAAGCCATGAATATTAATAGTGTGGCGCTAGATGGCGCTGTGTGCAATGTACTGGAATTTTTATTTATTTAACCATTTCAATTATAAATAGGCCACTAGGTTGGTAAGTACTCGTACCATAATTTAACTATTGCGTGTTTGTTTTTTGGACAAACGCACCCTCAAAAGTTGACAGCCTCGATATTTAAATCACATTAAGTATATTTGTTCAGAAAATATATATTTTTATGGAAAAAAAAACATGTCTTTTCGTAATTTCTGTATTACGCGTATCTTTAATGTTATAACTGTGCATTGTCCTATTTGACCATGACGCTTTTTCATTCTACATAAAACCGCACAAGAAAAACATTATGGTCTAATCATGAGGCATTTGTAAAAATATAATGTAAATATAATATAAAATACTTAACTTTAAGTATTTTATTCAATAATAAGAAACAATATTTACACATATTAACACTAATAGAACTAAAAAAGAATATTTACATCTAAACTAAATTTAAACAATCTACATGTGGGCCAAGAACGCTGGCTGCATTCCCACGCTGGATTGCTAATAT
Source organism: Macaria notata (assembly GCA_927399415.1). Lineage (NCBI taxonomy): Eukaryota > Metazoa > Arthropoda > Insecta > Lepidoptera > Geometridae > Macaria > Macaria notata. Next base: position 4,701,971 of record OV656737.1, read on the forward strand.
AAAAAATGTAATATGTTTGTATTATGAAATATTAGTGTATTAAAAGCAATGTTTTTTTTAACACGAAATAGGTCTACCTTTGACTACAGCAGCTTGCCTGATGTTAAGCACCACTGTAGTCTAAGATGTAGCACGCTTGCCTAGAAGAAACCTATTTACTCTTTTTTTCTAACACGTTGATATCATAAAGAAATAAAATGAGATTCTCATAAGCCTACATAGTTAATGAGCTACTACATTAATTACCGATAGCAATATATCTGAAGGTATACTTCGTAACTCGAATGTTAATTAAAGACTAACAAACTACTATCAAAGCTTTATTTTGCATACATGTGGCACCATGCAGTTTCACTTGGTTAAAAGTTAAAGTACCTAGTTTTATTAAGGTCCCAGGTCCTTCCACGGAAGACGTTATCTCCTGAATATTATAGGTCCAAAAAAACACACTCCCTTAGAAAAAACTTGACTAACTTAAGGATAAATTAAAAAAAAAACCGTAATTTTAATTTGCGGCAGGTTAAAATCATTTTTAATTTTTTAGGATAGAATAGTAGAATAACTTCAACCAAATACAAATAATCACTCTTATCCACACATTCGTCACACACACCCACACATTACAAGTCCCACACTGGGTAACCCCCGGCGCTCGGGGCTATCACCTACTTGATAGGTACCTACATACTATGCCATTATTCACCTAAGTACCACAGTCACTCTGTACTCGGTTAGCACAATTACGATTTCTAATTTAATAAAATATTAATCATAATACATAATTATCTTCCCTCTTAATGAAATGTTATAATGATATGCTGATATTATTTTTAAGGCCTAACTTACTTACTATACTTAAATTGCCTAACTTACCTATTAAACAATTAACATAAAAAACCTACTAATATAACTAACAATCATTGTCACAATTCAATGCTGAAGTGAATTTAAATTGCAAGAACTTTCAATTGAGCCTTCAACTGAAAAAAACACAATTGTATAATTTAATTTTTGTTCAACGGAAGAACCCTGGCACCGCGACACAGGGAATCCTACAGCGGTTGCCAGGGACACCTACAGTGTTAACAAAGTATTAAGGCAAATAAAAATTCTGTTATCTTTTATGTAGGTTTAATGTAACCACCAAACATATAAATTATTAGTTTATTGGTTCGTAAATTCGAGTATCTACAAACCAAAAAGACAATCAGACCCCACCAACTGAGAATTGGTCATTTATGTATTTCCCTTTTAAAAAACATTCACTTAATTCACTGACAAACTTTCTTTCCCAATATGATAGAGGGTAATTATAAACTTGTAAAAGAACGTCCCGAGCACACATCGACCGATCGCTTCCTTGTACAATGTATGGTAATTACAACATAATTTACCTATCTACCTTCATTATTCACAGGCTAAGAGGACGGACGCGTATTACTAACGACTTGAAAGAAAATGGGATATACGAGTAATTTGTGAACTACAAAATAGTAAACTTAAATGTTTCTATTTAACCATCTTCAAAAAAGGAGGTTATCAAGTCTATGTTATTACCGTTTTTATAAACCGATTTCAAATAATATTTTTTTTTTTTCATTCGATGAGGATTGTTTCCGAGAGGACTCCATATATTTTTAAATTGTTCAAACAGACATTAGAACCAGGTCATATGAAACGACACCAGTACAAGTGAATACTGTGGATAAAATAACAAGCCTGAATCGAAACCAGTTCTCTATCGAGGCTACCTTCACATTGTGAATATTCAATATTTCCCATAACGTGTACCAAACCAAACAGGCATTTGTCAGCATAATCTTTATTCAGTGGAATCCGGCAAATATCGAAAGCTAGCCTGGATAATTAATAACAAGCATAATTCTAAAGATTGAAAAAAAGCATTATGTTCAAGTAAAATATATACATTTTTAATTTTAATGTAGGAATTACATTTAAAATAAATCCCCGCTGACAAGAGAAAGCCACATAAAGGAACATAGAAATTAAAATACGCAATATTTATCATTCTCTGTGTCTGCGGTTGTATGTCATAAAACATATTATTTAAACGATACGATATCAGTTATAATTAAATCATCATCATCGTCATCATCAGCCTAATGGGACCCACTGCAGGGCATAGGCCTCCACCCTCTTACGCCAATACTCCCTGTCTTGCGCTGTTCTTGCCCAGATGTTTCCTTCTAACTTTCTAATATCATCCAGCCATTTAAATATAGATAACTATTAAATACCTAATTAAATATATTATATATAATTAAATATAGATATTTATTTATATTTTAATAAAAAACAATGGCTGTATCAGTACTGAAATTGTAAAAAAAAAACTTTTACAAACACACATTCACATTCACTTTCAGTTAAAATGTAAGTTTTTTTAACTTCGTATTAGAAACAGGCAAAGCTAATTTTCATTTGACTTCTCGTAATATTAACTATACCTACTGTGACAAATAGTCAATTTGATGTCTATTTACAATTAAACTAAATAACCGATTTATAGAAGCTTCCAGATTGAAAAACCACTTATCTAATTTATAATTTTAAAAGCAGCTACTATGAAAACAAGTAATTTATAAATTTATTAATATGGAATATGGAGTGTTATTAAAATTGGATATACAGTTTTTCGATCCAATTCAATGAACCTAATTAGATATTTTAATGAATTCATCTCAAGACATAAAACATGTATCGGTTTTACGGTTTCAGGCAATGAATAAAATATTATATCAATTTCTATACATACGCGTGGGTTCATATAAGCGTCATATTCTTCGTACACTAATTTAAGGCTTTCTTCTACATCCATTCTTTGATCGTCCGCCGGTACTCGTATGTGATTTGTTTTTGAATATTTAACGAAAACGAGCTCTTTGTGTTTCAGGAACACAAGTCGGGCCAAAGCATTTAAATCTAATTAAAATGTTGTTAAGACACGCAAGACATACCGACGGTTAATTACACGAGTTTTGAAGCAGGTAATGACTGTTTACAAATTCATAAGTCGAACAATCTGTACAATTCTAAAAATAACTATCTATGGGTACTTCAAAGAAACTTTCGTTTATATTTCATTTTGACTTTCAGAACATTTTCTACTGCGTTAATGTTTGAGGGCTTACCAGTGACAAACTAATCACAAATTTAGATTTTGAATTAATGTATTATATCTATACTAATGTTATAAAGCTGAAGAGTTTGTTTGTTTGTTTGTTTAAACGCGCTAATCTCAGGAACTACTGGTGCGAATTGAAAAATTATTTTTGTGTTGGATAGACCATTATATCTTTATCTACACATATCGAGGAAGGCTTTAGGCTATACAACATCACGCTGCAAGTAATATGAGCGAAGGAACAATGGAAAATGTGGAAAAAAAACGGGGAAAATTATTCATTCTTGAGGGCTTCCGTTGCGTGTGCTGTCGGTTCAAGATATCAAAAAAATATGTATCAAAGAATTATTCCTCTTAAAATGATCTAACAAAATGTCTGGAACAGTATATGTGTATCTTTTAAGATTAACTCACTAGAACCGTTTTTTATGGTAATAACTATTCGATGCGGACGAAGTCGCTGGCACAGCTAGTGTACTTATAAAATGACATGCAACTATTCTGAAGAACAATATACATTTGTAATCCATTTCAAAAATTGATTTGTTCGATTATCTATTTATCTACAAATATATAAGCTAAAGAAGGTCAAAAATCTGAACGTAGAAGATATTATAACACAAATTGTTTGGGTACAGTTTAAATCCATATTAGAACACGTTTCAGCAGTTTTAAGAATTGTGTCTGTTTATCTGTTTATTTGAACGCTCATTACGCAAAAAGGGCTGAACGGATCATCATGAAAGTAAGTAAAATATGAAAAGTTGGGACGACCACACACACTTAACACAAATGTCACGGCCTGTCTTGGTTGACACGCACGGTGTTAGTAGATAGTGAGGGCCAAAAAAGCCCTTATTTTTGCCTTATTTCGAGGTGAGAAGAAGACTTATGACAACCCATGTCACGCCGGCATGTCACCTAACATGGGAAACGTTTTACGTGTACAGCATTTTATTGGTTTCAATTTCAGTGGTGGTTAGGGTTAGTATTATTTTATGGCGCTTAGAATAAGATAGTGGTGGAGATTCTTAATAATATATTTGGCTAATTTGGTTGCTATTTGACTAATTAACAAAGTAAAGAATACTATTACCATCCTATTGAATGGTAAGTATTCTTTGTTTATGTAAATTAGTATACGAGTACAACCATTTAATTTCAATCAGAGTATAATATTATTCTGTAATTTAAATTTTGATAACTATAGAAAATTAAGGTTGCAACCAACAATCTCGATAGAAAAAAGGATAAGTGACAATATTTAATGAGAAACATTAACAAACCACAAAATATTTCCGTGTAGGTAGGTACATATTATATATATCATGGTTTCAAAATTGGTTTGTGCTTGTTGTTTCTTTAAGTCGAGAGTAAACCGGTTTCTTCTAGACAAGCGCGCTAGATCGTAGATTATAACGTTGTTTAACATCAGGCAAGTTGTAGTCAAGCGTGAGCCTATCTCTTGTAAAAAAAAAGTTCTAATATACAAGAGTATGCGTGTTTTACATATACAGTACCTATATTCTTAATGTTTTCGTCCCAATTTTTCTTTCATGTCAGGGCGTAATAGTAGCACGTAGCTACTTATACCTGCTAGCTAGGGATCCTGTGGGGATGAAATTGGGATAAAACGTTTCGAGGAGTTGACAGGTGACCTGAAAGCTTTAATTTGACAGTTCACATTTAAAACATGTTAAAATATTTATAGAATCACGCCCTTTAGGAGAGTGCTTTCGCGTATCGTGCCACCCTTTTGTTATAAATAAACAGATCTATGTAAGATGGGAGTAAAAATTACATTTTTATAAGAAATAACATAAATATATTAAAATTCGTGTTTTACAATGGACACCTATAGCATTGTTTATAAATAAGATGTAAAGTAAAGTAACTAAAAATATGTTTATTTGCCATTTGAAAACTTAACCTACATATTACAATATTCATATTTGTTTAACTGTGACATTAATTATATAGTAACAGTATATAAGCTATTCGTTCGAAATTTTACTAACTTATATATTTTTAATTCATGTTTTGCAGCTAGTTAAGTTAGGAGCATGAGATAGATTAGTATAAGTATACTATACACACATGTATGTACATATTGTACATACATGGAAAGAATTAAAAATCTGTATATACAGCCAACGGATTGTTCCCAAAACCAAAGTTTTTAAAAGCTAACACACTCACGAATTGTACGGTCGGGCTAACAATTTACCGATTTTGGCTTCTGTTTTACCCGTTCTGGTTTCGTGTTGTTTTTAGATAATTGCTTTTAAAAAGTTTTGTCTGTTATGTGTGCCTTAAAGCTAGCTGAGAGTTTTTGAGTGTAATATGTGATAAATCCGGTAAAATACTCTTTTTAGGAAATTCCAAAAAATTGAAATTTGAATTTGAACAGTTTCAAATAAAGTCCCGACTTTTTTTAATATTGCATGGTTTGCATACCAGAATAAAAATACATGAAAACTATCACCCTACATTCATTCTGTGAGTAAATTTTCGATACCTTTATAATAATAATTTTACAAAATGTATGAATACTCACAAATTCACAAAAATAAGTTTCTCTCGTTAAGGGTATCATGCGAAACAATTTGACTCGTTTCTCACTCCTATAAAACATTTACACATTTTAAGCTGCACTCCACTTTAGAGCCCAATCTCATTAATAGTACACTATGTCTATGACTCTGTTTATCTCTACTTGTCGTGTCCATCCAAAGGTTGCCTGGAAGAAATCGCTTAAGGCGATAAGGCCGCCCATTTGTACGTTATTATTTGTTCATATTTTACTTTGTACTATATACTTGTGTTGGTGTGCAATAAAGATATATATTATTATTATTATTATTATTATGTATGCATAATATATGTATGTATGTATATGTAGTGCCGGATTTTCGTAATACACGATGAGTCATGATTCCATGACTCCATCATACGGTCCTGATTCTGCGGAATTGATTCTGACAGTGACATTATAAATAGTAGATAACTTATTATGATGAACTCGTTTCGACAGTGATGTGCCAAGTAAATACGCTTCATGTATATCAGATTGGATACAAAAGCAATTATTACGTCTGCGCGCTATATGCACTTTCTTACTGTGGAAAATTATTTTAGTAAATGCTTTATTTCTTTAATATTTATAAAACTTCTTATCTGTAAATTTAAGAAATTCACAAAAAAAAATCTTTCGCTTTATTGGACACACAAAAAGGCTGATATAAAGACAATATAAAAACATGAAAAGTCCGGAAACTAATAACAGTTTTTCGCTCAAAACAATATAATTCCAGGCAAACAAACAGAGAAGAAATGACAGAAAACATTATATGAGGCATATAATTAAAGACGTTCCTTTTAAACCACCACCTACGGTTGCCTGGAAGAGATCAATTTTAGCGATAAGGCCGCCATTTGTGGCATTAGTTTTATTTTATTTTTCCGTTTTGTATTATGATTTTTATGTGAGTGTCCAATAAAGTATCAATCTATCTATCTATCACCTACTTTATGGTTGACATTAACATTGTGTGGAATATAGTGCTCCGTGTCTATGATTTATTTTGTGCATGTATTCCGCGGACGCAGTTTCGGGTAAGTGGATGAAATAACCGGACTCATTTGAGTGGAAAATGTTGTTTCGTTGTTTTGGCCCACAGCTTTTTTGGGTCTCGTAATCCGGCCAATCAGTTTCCTACTATTATTTAGCTACCTTATTTTTATTATGAATCTGTTAATTTATTAAATGGAGTGAATAAACAATATTATGTGTTTGTAATTTTGAATAAATCAAACGTTTATAAAGTTTTTCAACTTACTTTTCTGTCCGTACACAATGATATTCTATATGAGGTAGTAACATAATTATAAGATAAAGGTACACAAGAATCTTATTAAAACTGTGACTTTTTTTGTTACAATTATAACATATGAACAATAGTTAGACTTATAAATTTATATATGTTTCACATAACCTATATGATCAAGTTTCTATTTTATTATAAGTTTTAGTTTGTAAGTTGTTTTTTTTGTCTGTTATGAATAAATAAATACATACTAAGACTTGACTTTGTATGTTATAGGTTACGTATCGGTGCTTCACTAAAAAATGAATTGAATCATTTGCAAAGACTTACAAAATATGCCATACATCTATAAACCAGTAGTTGCTACATGGAAAACATGAAAAACCGTTCAGCCCGACCATTTCAAACCATTCAAGTTGCAACCAACTGAGACCAATTGGCGCACCAAAAAAATGCAAAACAACTTGAAAGTACTGCATGTATGAAACGCTCGCATGTCCACCCACAACCACCATATTTGTGTAGCCTTTGGAAATTCAAAGCGACCTAGTCACAGGTATCGACATGGTACAGTTTTAGAATTGTCTTGTCTTGTGTATAACTAACAGTTACACCATTGATGGATAAAATAGAGGGCAGGATCCTCGTTCGGCATCTTACTTGGCACAACGCATTTCCATCGCTATTCAGCGAGGAAGCGCTGCCAGTGTACTGGGGACATTCAGTTCCGCGCGCGGGAAGTGATGTTTTGTTCGTTGTCTGTTTGTATACTAATTTTTGATGTCAATTGTCTGTATTTAACATACCTATATGAAAAATGCAATATACCCTCGAAGGAAGTTTAAAAAAATTAACACAAATGTTTATTATGTGTACTAGCATTTTATTTTCTAGAAACGCCCGCGGTGTCATCATGTTATTCCGGGATATTAAGGAGAGTGAGTTGTTATTTATAAATGTTAATGTAAAAATAGATCTTATCTATCACCGTTTAAAATTTTATCCAAATTGCTTTACCCGTTTGAACGTGAAGCGGTAACAAACATACGTACACAAATATTCGTCTTCAAAATATTAGTTTGATGCAAACAATAACTAAAAAAATAATATTAAATGTTGGATTGACAAAGAACAGTTGAAAATTTTGGTAAACAATGTTTTCATCAAGTCTAGCTGGCTTGCTTTAATAGAAATATGTAAAACAATTAATAATCCAGTCCATTCCTATACAATGTCTATGAATTTTTGCTAGAATCTGAATCCGCACGTTATTTCAGGTGCAGTGGCTCTGAAGTCCAAGCAAACTGTAATACGGACGGTTTTCAGCTAACTCCAGTTTGTGCCGAACTCTCACTACATTGGCTCGACTTAAAGATGCTACTATTGAACACTTGGAGCACCTGTAGCTTATTCAATTAAGGGTATTAGTTTCAAACTTAAATTTTGAGAAAAGCAGGTCACGATCCTCAGTAATGAGGAATAAGAAGCAGACAGGGGGGGAGGGGAGTAACAAACTTTAGTTATGTTGATGTGGTTATTCATTGGTAACCAATATTATTTCATGGTATTTTTCAAATTTGTGCGAAAATGAAATAAGTATGAAATGACAGAGATTAACATTGTGCAGTTTAAGATGGTTTTAATTTTTTTATGCTGGATATCTTCGAGAAAAATACTGATTTACTTTAGTGCATGTCTTGATGTAGCAAATTTGATTCTTGGGTATTAAACAATATAGGTAAAGTCAGATAAGTAGCATAGATTATTTCGACAAATACGAAATAAGATAGATAGATGGATATACACTTTATTAAAACACCAGCACAATACAGACCTTTACAAAAATAATATTAAAACTTAAGCCTAGTGTCTTAACTGGCGACCTTATCGCTAAAAGCGATCTCTTCCAGGCAACCAATCTGGCAGGGATAAGACGCAAGTATAATGGTAGACGAGGTGTTTTAAATGTATGTGAAATTACATAAATACATAGGTACCTATCATAAAATAAACATACATAAATAGCAAAATAAACAAATACACTAATACATACTTCAATACATATGATGATAAGTAATAAATAAATATATGTCAAATAATGATAACTACAATAGCATATACTTACTTCCTTTCTATTCAACTTGAGAGGACAAATACAGTTTAAAAACTTTGTTCAAATAAGTTAAATGTTACGAATTTTACATCTTACAGAGTCAATCATTAAGCATTTATCTGATAAGTAAGTTAGTAAAACTTGGGCAATTAACAGTTACTTACAAGTCTGTTACTAGGTTACATAATAGAATGCCTAGAGACCCTAAGTTAATCTAAATTCCACACTCGCGCTAACAAACTTTTGCAAATTACTGAATCTTCGGTTACATTAAATTAGCTAATAAATCTTGTAGTAGGGTCTCAAGTCTACACATGGAACTAAGTATGTGGGATCTTTGTAAGATAGATTTGTGGGCGGATAAAATTGAAAATATATATTTTATTTTTATATTTTCTCAATGTCTATGCAATGTTGCTGGTAGCTATTGCCTTTTAGTGGCAGTTTTAAGATGTCAAAAGCAACAAATTTTATTATATTATAATTATGATATTTTAATAATTCGCGAGAAAAACATGTTCAAATCTAGGAGTTTATTGCCTTCTGACAAATAAATAAATAAATAATAAATATTCCGGGACATTGCACACAAAATATATGGATAGTCGCTTTATTCTCGAATTTCCACCATTAGTAAAAAAAACTTGCTTTTTATGTCTTTAAAGCTAGCTAGATCCTGTTATATCACAAGTGCTGCCACTAGTTTATCCTCTATCTATTTTGTTTGCTATGTTCTCTAGTCTCAGGAACTTGGCTCCTTGTAGACTTCTGTCGTCTGTCGTTGAAATCCATTTCAATTGACAAGTTTTAATGGTTATTGGTGGGACTTATTGCTGAGAACTTTAATTTTGTATTATGAAGTGTGTTCGAAAATATTCAACTTATATGTAGGTATACATACATATATAGGTAAGTTGAACCTAAGTAAATATAATGGCTAAATTTCTTGTGTTGAGGTGATTGGTTGTAGGTCATATGTATATGTACAAATAAAAGATTATAAAATTAAAAAAAACTCGCATTCTGAAACTGTGGCGGACACAAGCGCGCACGGTGTGGCGCTGTGCCCCTGGGTGGGTGGACGGCTCGCGGTTCCCGTCTTGAAAAAGACGTCTGCGCCGGTGCGAACCGTCCCTACGTCGCGAAACTTAAACTTGTGTGCGAGATGCCTTGAGGAGGCCTAGTTGTGAGAGATGCCTAGATAGGGTACTAAGTCTATTGTGGGTTGAAAGCGAAACCAATGTGTTGAATGTAGGAAACTATGAAACGAGGAACGGTACCACTATCTAACACCCCCTACGCTCGCGACCCCAGCCCAGGTTCACAGCAGCTGCCCGCGGTGCGGCTTCTTGTCAGCCCTTCGATGTCGCCGCGGTGCTCACTTCTTCGAGCAATCTGCAGGCTGGAATCCTTCTTGGCTGGGGTCTTGAGGTCACTTCTTCTTTCTTGATTTAGACGTCGGCTGGAACTACTACATAATTTCGACCGATTTTCGACCGCGGCACTGGAATTCATCGTTACCGCAAAGAGAGCCCCATTAAAATTCTCTATACTTTGAAGCAATTTCATTATGAGTGGCACCATTTCCCGTCCATATCTTTATTGATCTTAAAGTTACACACATAATATTTACACCATTAGAAAGCCCTTACAAAACTCTATTTATACATATAAAATTTACACAGATCAACCAAGGACTTTAGACACAATCAGCAAAAAATGGTGAATATTTACACAAAACGCAACTTTCATTATACATTTTCGTTAATTACAAACTAACTACGGTCGTGATCCGCGAGTATCATACCATTCTAATTAGATCTCGTCACGCAGCATCTGTTTCACTAAGAATCTTATTAGATTTTAACATGAAAAATTATCACTAATTCATAATATACAGATGCCGCGTGCGAAAGGGATGCAAGTATATCTCCATCGCGTTTCACTGATGATACTCGCGGAGCGTGGACGAAAATGATACATTCTCTTAGTTCGTTACGCGCACTCACTTTCACTAATTAAACTCGAACAAGGCATGCGTCGCTGACATCACTGTTCATATTAGTTCTTTTCATACATTGTCCACATGTCAGTGCATGCATCGCCGTCAGAAACATAGTATCAATTTACCCGTAGGAAATACGTTCGCCGTAGCCGAAATCGGCTTGGAATACATCATCACATCATCATCATCAATTTAAAACATTTAAAAAAACTTATTGTGAGGGTAAATACTTTTTAAATAATTATTCAAAACTAGAACTAAGATTGTGTTCCAATGGTTGCCTGGAAAAGATAGCTTATAGCATAAGCTTTTTTTGTTTTATTTCTTTGTAATTTATATCGCGTGTTGCAACAAAGAATATTTTATCTGTCTACTATTATGTGTTCATGAAAAGTAAACATGTTATTGAACTTTAAGAGGCTTGAAAATATATACCTAAACTAATATTAACACTTTGTTTTAAGTTTCTTTATGCTTGTGTACAATAAAGTATTTTGTTTGATTTGACCTACAAAAATTTAAAAACTTAAGGCTGAAAAGTTTACTAAGTTTGTTCAAGTTATGTTTTCTCACTCATTTTGTGTCTTACACAGCATGTGAGTGTGTTGGTGTGAAGCTCGGCCCGAGTGATATGACGAGAGTATGAAAGTTTCGGCTCGTAGCTTTCAGCAGAAGTTCGTTGTGGACGTAATAAAAAAACGGACGGATTCTTTCATGTGATTACTGAAAATAAGGTTCTATTATTTACAATAATAAAATATAAAAACAAGGGAAGAAAAACTAAACATACTACTTCTAACTACTACAAAAAAAAGATATTTTAATTTTCATCACGTTTAATTTTAATTAAATTTGATAGATCAGTAAGTAAAGCTACTAAATATGCTTCCATTATTGTTGCATCAGTCTATCCACTACATTTGTATTAAAGGAAACCAAAAATCCAAAGCGTTATATTTGTTTTACTTCGTTCACATGGAATAGTTATTTTGGGCATTAATTCTTTGAATTTTGAACCGTTTTCGCAGCGAACGCAACGGAAGCCCTCAAAGATGAATAATATTCCCCGTTTTTTCTACATTTTTCATTGTTTCTTCGCTTCTTTTAGTTGCAGCGTGATGTTATATAGTTTAAAGCCTTCCTCGATAAATGGTCTATTCAACACAAAAAGATGTTCCTGAGATTAGCGCGTTCGAACAAACAAACAAACTCTTCAGCTTTATAATATTAGTATAGATTTGCCTATTGATTGCACATTGTTCGTGTTAAGTTTACACACACTGCACCATACCCAGAATATAAACAATACGTTCTTATGCGTATTTAATTTAAATACCATAAAACTCCGTCCATCGTTGACAGGACCATGAAGTTGATATTAAAGTTAGTACCAGTAGAGCGCGAGTCAAAATGTGAGTCTGAGAGCGTTGCATGAGCTCCGGATTAGCATAGATAATGTTTTCACATCTGTTTGTTTGTCATGAATATTTGCCGGCGTAATTGCGCTGAAACCTTTCGTTTGTTTTCCGTGGACAATAAAGTCGGTTGGGATTTCCTGATTTTACTTGTTACCAAAGTAACATACCTACATATAACAAGAGCTTTATAGCTATTTATTGTGCCTTGAATATCTTCTAAATATATAAAACTCAAAGTTGACTACCTGACTCTATCAACGCACTGCCAAAACTACTGGACGATTCGGACATTTGGCATGCAGGTAGATGTTATAAAGTAGGCATCCGTTAAGAAAGGATATTTGGAAATGTCTCTTTTAAAGGAGGGAAATAGGGGATGCAAGTTTTACCTCTTTATGCGGGTGAAATATTTAAGCAGTGCTTTATTTTACGTTTTTGGAAAATTTAATTGATTTAACTTAGCAGAGCAAAATATAGAGCACCCTTTTTATCCACTAAAATACCTTGCAATATGTACCTACCTTTATATAGTATTAATATACGTTACATGGTAATTTGACTTATGAAGCTTGTAAAACACATACACATAATAAAATTTGATACAATACTTCAGCACTCTAGTTTTATTAAACGTGACGAAACCTGTCTGCAATATCACTGTGTTACAAATAAAAGCTCACTACACATAACCCGGGCTCGACCTGAATACTTCATACAATCCATACTTCTATGGGCACTATAAAAAATAACAACTCGCTGGGAAAATGACCAATGTTAACAGAACTGTGGTATAAAACTGTAAGTTAGTGTGTTTGATCTAGTATATCAGATGTTGTTCATTGTACAAGGTTTAGAAAGATAGTTTTAGTTGATTTTAGTTGCTATGTTACATGTAGTGAACATAAAATAAAGCGTAAGTTTTTTTTTATTGCGACGCTTACGTATGGCTACAGCCTGTCTGGCGTTAAACACCACTGTAAACACAACTGTCTAAGATGTAGCACGTTTGCCTAGAAGAAACCAAAAAAATACACAGTTTGCTTTGGTAATTAAATTCGTTTAACTTCTTAGTTGGTTGATTGGCTTAATTTTGGTCAGGGTCATCACAATGCTCAGCATTGAGCTATTGCCTAAAGGAGAAGGAACTTCTTGGTAATTGGTAGATTTATAAAAGTTTTTGTTGGAACAAAGACAATTTTCAATTTTTCTAAAAAAAAGTATGTATTTATTATATCCGCTATCTAGTACCCATGATAAAAGCGTAAGCTTAGTATGGGGCTAGATGGCGCTGTGTGATATGTCCTGAAATATTTATTTATTTATATATCAGTTTATCCATTCAAATGATAAGCTCAAACTACATATTACTTACAGCCATTGTTTTTCGTAGATAACTATCACTTGAAAACGAAACGCTTATCACGGGAGCTTGTGGAACTTTTATGATTATTGGATCTTTGTCATTGGGTAAAATACGTCACTCTCTAACCGGCATTTTGTTTTCTAGAGGATCTGTGATGTTTCACAGATCCTCTAGAAAACTTCTTACTGATTGTTTTCATTTTGATTGTGTGTCCAGAAAACCTCAATTTAAAACTGGTTAAAAAATCTTACCATTGTGAGAAACCGACTACGATACAAACAGTTTCCATACTGTGCACGTCGGGGCAATATGTTGGGGTTATATCCGACTGGATTACCCATAGCCACTCCGACTGAGCTCACTTAGCCACTTGCTTCACGGGGTGAGAGTTTAACTATACAAAAATGTTGATATAAATATTTAAAAAAAACCAAGCAAAATCTAAGCAATTATATCTACTTAGTTGGGTATTTAAAAAAATGTGTTGATAACGTTGTTTGGCGCTGAAATATTTACAATAAACTTCAAAAGTATACCTAATTATATAAAACTCAAAGGTGACTGACTGATTGATTGACTGACTGACTAATATAGTGATCTATCAACGCACAGCCCAAACCACTGGACGTATCGGGCTGAAATTTGGCATGCAGGTAGATGGTATGACGTAGGCATCCGCTAAGAAATGATTTTTGGAAAAGCCGCTTTGAAAGGTGTGAAATAGGGGATGCAAGTTTTATTTCTTAATGCGAGCGAAGGCGCGAGCATCCACTAGTTACCTATAAATCTTTAATTTAATTTACCTTTCCTTACTAACATTTACGAACTGAACTATGTTTCTGCATCCATATTGTTTAATAATACTGTTACTCATTTTTGGAGTCAAAACGAAGAAATTAAATAAAAAAATTAACTAACTTCTCCGTTATAGTACCTAACTATGAAATAATAAAATTTTAGCCCAGTGCTTCGGAAGTCTTGTTTAATCTATACTAATATTATAAAGCTAAATAGTTTGTTTGTTTGTTTGAACGCGCTAATCTCAGGAACTACTGGTTAGAAATGAAAAATTCTATTTGTGTTGGATACCATTTATCGAGGAAGGCTTTAGGCTATATAACATCACGATGCAACTAATAGAAGCGAAGAAACAATAGAAATTGAGGAAAATTATTCATCTTTGAGGGCTTCCGTTGCGTGCGCTGCGAATACGGTTCATAATTCAAAAAAATATTTCCCAAAATAACTATTCCACGCGGACGAAGTCGCAGGCACAGCTAGTTGTTATATAAAATTCAATATCAGTGTAACTCCTTAACTTTATTATTTCAGGCTTGCGTAAGAAGTAGACATGATTTCAGTGAAGTTATTTAGCAGAGAACTTTACAGAGTATCCTGAGTTAAGACCTCTAGATACTGGAGTGGGGTAGACCTTGAATGTCAGCCAGTTAATACAGACATTGGGGATGTGGGCAGCGGGTATGTACTATGTATTTATACAGGGTAAGTTGTATTTTAAACGTAGTAATACTGAAAAGAGGATCTTTGCTTAATGTACTTGGTCAGGACATACCTATATATATATATACCTATATACATGCAAATGCAAATTTTATTTATGTATAACGTATGTGGCTAGGAGACAAATCAAATCATAAACTAAGTATCCTACGTAACCTTTCCTACAAGTATTGAGAATAACTTAACGTGTTTAATTTCAAATATCAGAACTCAAAGTTTTCTGACTACTCGCAAATAGGTTTATTAAAATAGTTACTGAAATAGTTAGTTTTATATACTTACTGAAAGTTAATATGTTTAGTTGATAACTATTTAGCAGATTTTATTTACTTGTTAGATTAAATCTTAGTTAATTCTAATATTCACTTAATGAAAAGTAACTCGGTATCAGTAGTATTCAGTAGGCATGTCCTAGTTGCGGTTTCCTAACGTGACCGTCGGTAAGTCTAGACTTTGAAATGTCTAATTTTGAGTTCTAATTTTACGTAATATAGGTTTCCTAAGAGCACTTGTACAGCTGCTTGAAATTGGCATGAGCTATTATTGCTCTCAGTAGAAAGCAGACTAAACTTCTGAGCCAAGAGCCTAATGACGGAAGAAACCATATAACCAAAAGTTACCACACACAGAGGCAAATATTTCGAGAACTGGTAATACGCCCTTTGTTTGTATGGGATTTGTATACGCTGGTGTTCAAAGATTTTAAACTAAGGCACTAATCCACCACAAGCTTCAGGTCTGCGTCAATCACTGCTTAAGGCACATACTACGGATTTTCTGGCCTGAAAAGATATCCAACGCGGAACTATTGCGTAGATGTCACGAAAGCCCCATAGACCAGCAAATAAAGCGACGCAAGTGGAACTGGATCGGCCACACACTGCGGAGGGCTCCGGACCACATCCCTAAACAGGCTTTGGACTGGAACCCGCAAGGCAAGAGGAAACGTGGTCGTCCGAAACAAACTTGGCGTCGCTCCGTCATGGACGAAATTAAGTACATCCACAAGACCTGGCCCGAAGTGAAGCATGAAGCCCAAGACAGGACGAGATGGAGAATCACTGTGGACGCCCTCTGCCCCACTCAGGGGACCTAGGAACATAAGTCAAGTCACTAATCCACCATATCATTCACAGGCTCCATAACATAAGGACTGCTGTATTGTGACATAAAATCGGACGTAGGCAAGAAACGATATGACCAAAAGTCGCCACAGAACAAAATGTCGAAATATTGTTAAAACGCCGTAGGTTTCTATGGCATTCGTGAAGTTTGATGTTGAAAGTTTCCAAACTATGGCTCCACCATTACGTAATGTTGTACTCAAACAAAAAACAAGATCTACAGTCTTCTACTGCTATTCAATTCACAGTAGCGCCCAGCACATCGTTAATATCGAAAATGGTTACTAAAAATTTGTTACTAATTACTCAGTGCTTGGTTTACGCGACGCATGACCAAATTGCTGGCCTTTTTCTGACTCAACGTATCAGCATTGCAATCCAGCGTGGTAATGCGGCCAGTATGCTGGGCACGCTGTGGTAGTAGTGGGCTGGAGTACTTAGATTATCTTTAGGCTTTTCTGAGTGCCCCTTTTTATGTTTTAGTTAGAAGTAGTATGTTTAGTTTTTCTTTCCTTGTTTTTATATTTTCTCATTACATAACTCAATCAAATTCTTACATAATCATAAAATTAAGTGAAGCCACTACTGTAATATGTTTTATTTCCGCTATGACTTAATAAACAATGCCTCAGTTTAGACGTAAAGACCACGTCCGGAAGATTTGTGAATGAAAATTGTAGTTAAGAGCTTACAGGGCCGTAAAGGAAAATAAGTTCTTGCTTCCGCCGAATTGCGGTTTTCCTTTATGTTGTTGGTCGTTTCCGGGTTAACTTTGGGTAATTTGTTTTAATAATGAACGTGTGGGTTACGAGGTAAGAGTTATCTTACGAAATTCTGTGAAGAGTTTACGAGAAATTAACTCACTGAATTTTGTCGAAAAGTAAAAAGCAAATGGAATTTTTTGGTATGTATGTAAGTGTATCTCTTCCTTTATATTTTATTTCGTATGTTATAACTAAGAATGTTCTATTTATCTATCTATCCATCAATCTTTAATTCACTTATCAAAGTTTTGCAATAGGTAAAGCATGTTATATCGCAGTATTTTTTAAATATATTTATTTGGCAGTAGTTCAGAACTTTGAATGTAAATTGGAATACGTTTCTACGATAAATAACATCGAACAATAAAATACTTCTGAATGAAATAATTTGAAATACTTCTGAATAAAAATGTTCACTATGCAGATAGTCTATACATGTTTAAATCGATACAAAATAAGAAATTTTGTAATTTATCCCGATACCTAACTCAATTTCATATATTTTCAATAGAAGCCTCAAAATGTATACAAAAAATACAACCTCTATCTGAATAGAATCTTTCTTTTCCATAACACACACCTTTTCTTTAATGATAAATTACCTCGTTCCCAAAGGTTCGCTACAAAAGGTAAATAGGTAAATCTAGGCTAGTCTTTTGATCTCAAAGGCTAAACAAGCTTTAGTAGCATATATACGCTTATTTATGTATTATAAAAACATCCTATTTGTACTATTATCTGCCTGTGGCTTCATATATAATCTTTCGTTTTAGTGTCCATATATATATATATATATATAGTTTATTTTTTACATGATATACTTATATAGGCTTACGCTCTCGACTTGAAGACCGACAAATTATAGTTCAAGGGGAATAGAGATTCAGGCAAGGAGTTTCACAGTTTGCCTGTTCGCACGATGAAAGTCGAATCAAAACGCTATATATTGTTTAATTGTTTATTATTGAATATTTATTTTACTGTATATTTCTTTGTCAATTTTGTATATATATATTTTAGTTAGTTATCTTTACCTGGTTTAAGTAACACGAGTTTACTTAATAGCTCAAGTATATTTCTTAACGTCGCTATACATTATCTGAATTAAAACTTACGAATAAGATAATGAAAAAAAGAAAAGAAAATGTATTTGTTCATTTGTTAATGTTGGTTTCTTCTTCGGATCATGGATCATCGGATCTTCGTAATTTAATTAAGACGTCGTATAAAGATAAATAAATAAATATCATTTCCTTACAAAGATCTTATTACATTGATAAGATATTACAAGTAAGTATAAGAGTTGACATCAATAATGTCTCGTCAAACATTGATATTAATATAAAGTGCAATGGAAAAAAACACTTCACCCTTCTAAGTTTCGTTATCGTCTATCTTAGAGTAAGAAGTTCTTAAAAGTGACTAAGGTTACATCTCGACCAACCGCAACCATAAACTAACGTAGGTACATAATAAGTAACACTATATCCACACTGCACAGGGCTGTCTTATAAACGCATTAGGTAATCGAAAATCTATTATCTATTTTATCCGTACCAGCGCCGCCGCCGTATGTTCACAAAGCTCTAATAACCTATCAAACGAGCGTGACGTGCAGAGCAGAGATAATCTCTAAATAGATATCGTAATAGTTGCACATCTAAATAAATATAACTCAAAGGTAACTGACTAACTGACCGACTGACTGATACAGTGATCTATCAACGCACAGCCCAAACCACTGGACGGATTGGGCTGAAATTCGGAATGAAGGTGGATGTTATGACGTAGACATCCGCTAAGAAAGGATTTTTGTAAATGCCACTTTTAAAGGGGTGAAATAGGGGATGCAAGTATAAATTCTAAATGCGAGCGAAATCGCGAGCACCCACTAGATCAGACATAATTCTCAACATTAAACTTCAATTAGAATCTACAACCACATAATCCACGCTCCCTTTTACCTGGCTAGATATTCCACCTAACTACCTAGAATAGACCTCATTGTTGTACCGCGTGATTGAACGCACAATGGGAGGCTAAATGGATTTCAATTGACAGCACCTGAGATATGGCTCGCCGTCCACCTTTGTTTATTTTAATAAGAAGAAATTGAGGGAAATAAAAGGAGAGCAGGCTAGCGCAAAAGTTGATTATTTTTGTGAAGCTTTGAGTGAGATCGTTATTAGAATCTATCGTGTTTTTGTGATTGAAGTATGATTGCAATTAAATTACTATTATTGTGTGACAACTCTATTTTCGAGAGTTTAAATTTACTCCAAGAAACTCTGATATGATTTAAGTACTGACGAACAAATTTACGATTCATATATCCTGCGAAAGCGTCTAGAAATCATCAGTTTTGATGATTTAGGAATAGTAGGATTCGTAAAAGGATTTACCAATAAATTTTGCAATGCACACAGCAACAAAACGCAACTGACAAATAGTCAACAATATCAAAAGGAGTCACGATCCTCAGCAGTGAAGGACACGACTAAGAAGCGAGAGAATATCCAAAACAAGTTAAAAAAATGATATATAAGGCCATAAGTCTAATAACATGTATATTGGATATGACGGCTTAGCACTAGGCTATCTATTTAATTACTACAAATTGTCATACACTTATTTTCTTAGTCATAAGTACCTAATTTTGCCTAAATATTTAATTTAGCTTCAGGTCGGGTCATTGTGTGGCATTGAACCTCGAAAATTATGGACTTTTCTCGAAAAAGGTGAGTCTTCGGGGAATTATTTGTCATTTAGCTACAGACGTGTACGTTCCTACATAAATTAGATATGATACACACATATTACTTCAGGGATGAATTATGTGTATGCTAAACTGACATTCAAGGGCAAATGTGAAGTTACTTGAGCTATGTAATTCTTAGCCTTTCGGGAATACTGTTTCCAGAATAAGTACTCTCGCAAAATAAAGAATAAAACTGAAATAATATGTAATATATTTCGTGAATATATAATATATACATATATCATGAAGCGTCCGTAGCTCAGCTAGCGGAGGCAATCACATGCGATTTTATCAATGTTAAGAAAAGGTCGACGCGGTCAGTCTTTGGATGGGTGAACGAAAAGTGGCATTCCATTTTGGGTACTTGCGTGGGTCGAATGACACGTTAAAATGTAGGTCCTGGCTGTTTTTCTAGTACGGCAGTCGTTAAGCCATGTCAGGGGCCCCCCGGGCGGCTTGATAAACTCTCGACACCAGACTTGGCCACTCTCATTTTGTCTGTTTATTTAAACGCTCATAAGCATACAAATTATAGTACCTATCTAGGTATTTAGCCATTCCTGAATCTCTAGACAAGTACTAGATCTAGGTCGGTTGAATATTTAAGCCACTAGAAGGTCACAAGCTCAGGACTACTCAAGGGCTTACCTTGAAATATTTAGTGAGGACATAAATTCTCTCAGCGAAGTTCTTGGGCACAGGTAGCTTCTTTGTTTGGAAGGACAGAAGTTTTCTAGTGATTTATTTGGTTTATTTTGTTAGTGAAGTTGTAGGTTACGACGATATCGTGTGTGTAACGCAGTTTGTGGGTGTTTGCGAAGTTGGTGTGACTGTAAGGAATGGATTAGGTTCGAGTTTTGGAAGTGGCGGTTGTAAAGATAGATTTATTTAAGTTGACATATTGTTCGATTACATACCTATTATTATGTTTGACATGATTTTAATAACAAAAATTTTCATTATGTTATTAAAAAAACTTGACATTGTTACTTCTTAAATATTATTAAAACTAAATGTTATAAATTCAATTTGCCGAGATATTGTAATTTGTGTAGCATATTCTATGATATTAGTACTTATACCTATGCTACAACTTTACATTATCAATAAAGATTCCTTATCTTATCTTTATCTTTAAATAAGAGTAATTGGATTTACAAATAGTAAGAAAGTGCTTCTGTTTACTCGAACTCTGACGCCACACGACTAAATAAATAAATATTGGATTTACTATTCTGTTCTAATTTTTTATGGTTTCGGTTGATAAATAAAATAAAATAAATAAAATAGCCATTTATTCATCCACTTTCGATAAAAATTTTCATTACAATGTCCATAATTACTCTTATATAAATTTTATGTCAAATGAAAATAAAAATGTTAATGTTTTTGTAAATATGCTTATGCTTAATGTCAAATAAAATAAATATTAATGTCAAACATTGTTTTAGGTCCCTGTGTTACAGCTTAATTTAAGTAGACGTCGCCTCTTTGGCGTAGGCCTCAATAAAGAAACAGAGAATGAACCACATATTGCAAGCTATGGTTTCGGTTAGGTAAGGATTATAAAAGTGAAATTGTTGTAATCAAAAATGATATAGAAATGAAAATAGTTAGGGTTATTATTTATTTATTTACTTATTAAAACGGTAACAACCAATTACATAAATTAAGAAATGAATAATTCACTTAAGTAGCAATCGCTGCCGGATTTACTTATGATGATTCTTCAATCATGTTAGGTAGAGAAAAGCAAAGGATCGCTCAGGTTAATTGCATTGAGTAAATTTAATGCTTTAAAAGTGACTAAGTCGCGGGTAGCCTCTACTTTAATATGATAGCTTCAGTAAAAATAATATGTAGCTTTATTTATATGCTATGTGTCCTGAAATAGTTCTATTTACTACCTTAGAAATCTAAGTAATCAATTATTTTTTTTAAATACCTGAAAGTAAGTACGTAAATCAATCACCCTCTGAACCTCCTATATCATGTCGTTAAAGCCCACTGAAAAACATGTACAAGGTGACTTTTTAAAGACAGATAGTATATAATTAGACAAAGACATTTTGTAGATAGACAAAATATTATAATTGGCTAGATGACGCTGTGTAAATTATTGGTTATTATGTATTCCAGGAATTAAATGTGTTATGCACGCACACTTGGACTCTTGTTTCCATTTCATTAAAACTAAGAATTTTGATACATAAATAAAGCTTATTTGTTGACTTTATTGGAACCCGATAGATTGATTTTTGATCTTGATGTAATATTTAATTACTTAATAACATTTGCAAGGTATTATTACCTATATAGGCATAGTAAATACTTTCCTAAATTAAAAATAGCATTCTGTATGTATAACGTATCTATCCTTTTTCAAAATGAAATACACATTTTGCTTTTTACCGTGATCAATCTACGTCAAGATAAGATTAGGTAAACTGAATTCAGTTTTTTATGATGGAAGGATTTAGGACTAAACGGATATCATTCATAGTTTTTGATGCTTGCTAAATGAACGGAAAAAAAAGATAAACTATTCGCGTTATTAATCTAATAAGATATATTTTAAACTCGAAAATATTGTAAAATTTGTATATATTTTTCACACTTTTTATACTCGCTTATTAATTTGGTTCATTGGTTGCAATTTATGTTATTGTATATTAGCTATATACATATTGTACCAGTCAGTACTCCTGTACATATGAAAATCTAAGTACTAACTGTGATTATTCTGGCATAATAAGAAAATTTGTATTTGTATTGTGTATAGCGATAAAAATATAACATTGGTACTAACGTAATTTTCCATCTTAACAACGTATTTGTAGGCTTTTGTCCGCGGAAATGATAATCTTACCGCGGAAATAGAGCGATTACTGTGCGGTTATTACTTATTATACAGGCGAATTCACACGTTACAATAAATATAATTAATTTGACATATTTTTTTACCTATCATCTTATGGGTAGCTACTTATGAGTTAATTTATTAAGTGCTAACCTGCACTATGGTTGTTTTAAATTAAACTTTTACTGGAAAATGAGCGAAAATAATCACGACCGGCAGGATTCGAACCTGCGTATTTCTGCTACCGTCAGAACGCCTTAACCACTAGGCTACGGTCTACTAACTGCCAGGCGCGAAAATCCACACTCATTTCTAGCAGCTACTTAATTAATATACAAAAAAATTGTTAAAATAAAAATACTGGCATCGCGTGGCCAAAATGCTGGCTTGTGTTTTGCCCAAAAGATTAAGCCTTGCTATTCTGCGGGGCAATGAAGCCAGAATTGATTGGTTTTTTTCTTGTTGATTTAATTCCTCCTTCACATGGCAACGGAGTTATGGTTCGTCTTTATTATTGATGCTATGGTAGATAGATAGATAGATAAATTCTTTATTAAACACCACATACATAAAAAACAATACAAAAAAACATAGAAAATAAAATTTGCGTTTTAATAAAGAGTTTTGGTAAAGAGTCATTTTGAGAGAACTTTGATTCTGAAACAATACAATGATTCATTTCACCTTGATTTATTTTCCTTGAATTATTTAACCTAAAAATTACGTTACATACATCTTTTACAAATTTACATTTTAATCTTTGTCAACATGTGGTTGTTTAGTAAGCGTATGCGTCCAGCGTCACAGCGATTATATAGCGGAAGCTGGTGGGGCGGGCGGCGTTGATGCCAATTTCCGCCCTACGCCGCTCTATACCGCCCGCCCGCCCATCGACACAACGCTGCCAGATTTACGCGCATGCCAGCTTTAAAAAAGGTTTTGTTTTTTATTCTTTGAAAATATGTAGTTTTTACTTTTATCTAGTTAGGATTCAAACTGTAACAAAGAGAGACCTATGCTCAGCAAAAGGAGACAATGATAGCAGGCTGACAATGATTTTGACCTAAATGATTTATTATGGTGACAATAATATATTTTATATAAGCTCAAATAAAACTAAAATAACACTTTGGTCAAGTGCAAACCCGTGACAGTTAAAAAACAATTTTAGGGCAGAATTAACAACTTTTCTACTAAAATAAATCAGACACAATTTTGTACGATAATCCTAACATTTCAGATAAAATAGTGCCTCCAAATAAAAAACTGAGGCCATAATATTATTTTATAGGTCACAGAAATAGCGCTAATTGGCCGTAACCACGATATGTGAAGCTTACTTTCAAACATAAACATAATTTTACGTGGACTCCTAATAATCGTAAAAAGACTTCCACATCACATATGTCAAACATATTTTGATACAGCCAATTTAATTTATAAGTCTACTATAAATATCATAAGGTAAGTCTGGCTGATGATTTGATCCAATTACCAATTACTATTGTTCGGACCTTTGTCTAAAGAAAGTCTAATTCACAAAACAAGAAGATTTTGCTGTTCTAGTTGCACTTATACAATTACATCTGACTGAGCGTGACAGCAAAATAAATACTTCTTTCATAACCTATGTAACCCTAGATTGGACTTACATAAAAAATGACTTTGATTTAGAGCATCTATAGGCAAGACTTTTACATTGCAGTCTGTATGTATTTAATTTTGTCTATGCTTTCAGGCATCTATTATTCAAGAGGTCGTGACTTTATTTTTCTACGAATAGAGTATGAAGCATAATTTTAGTAGTAGAATTAGGAAGACTCATTTTATTGTTGGAAAAGTTTTTAGGACTTTGTAGTTATTGTCTGACCTTTATAAATGTTGCACAATAGTCTGCCTAGGTGAGTAAGTGTTCGTGCGAAAATATTTTACATAAAATGTTAAGTTGTTGAGGTATGTATATCAGTCGGTTAGCTCATAACTGTATATATCTAGAAGCTCCATTTGAGAACCAGTTTCATTTCCAGATTCATTACACATGTTCCATCTTCGAGAACTGAGTTCTTTTTGATTGTAGTTTCATATGACCTTGAAGCATATATGAGCTTGAAATGCATAATATGTGAATAAAAGTAGCTAAATCATTTGTTATCTTAATTTGAACGTCTTGTGAAAAACTACTAAAACTAAATTAAATCAGCAAAATCACAAAAACTAAAAACAAAATAAATGTCTTTAGTTTACTTGTCCAAAAGTGACATAGAAAATGCTACAAAATATATCACTACCCTGATACAGGAAGCATGTTGGCGCAACACACCGCTCGTACATAGCATTAAACATGAAAATATTCCACTCTCCATTAGAAAACTGATTCTGGAAAAGAGAAAAGCGCGCAGAACTTGGCACCAAAGTCAGCTAGCAGAAGACAAAAGACTCTTGAACGTAGCTGCCAGATTATTAAAGGAAAGCATACAAGAGTGGCACGACACGACACTAGGTTCCAAACTGGAAAGCTTGACGGCGACTGCCGCATCGAACTATTCCCTCTGGAAATTCACCAAGAATATGAACCGCCCACAAACTATGAAACCGCCCCTTAAAATGACAAAATGGGTGAGAACAGCACATGAAAAAGCAGAAGCATTTGCGATACATCTGTCTAAGGTGTTTACTCCAAACGATCCGGCCGCGCCAGAGCCTGACACAATCAGACAAGTACTGGAACAAGACCTGCAGCTCACTTTACCACCGAAGCCAGTCACTGTAAAGGAAGTGTGGAGAACTATCAGAGAACTTAAAGATAAAAAAGCTCCAGGGTTCGACTTAATCTCCAAAGAGGTACTAAAAAACCTTCCTCGAAAAGCAACAGTATTTCTCACCATGCTGTACAATGGCATGCTTAGAGTTCAGTACTTTCCTCTGCTATGGAAGATCTCGTCCATAATCATGATTCACAAACCAGGAAAACCTCCGTATGAAGTCAGCTCCTATAGGCCAATTAGTCTGCTTCCAACAATGTCCAAAGTCTTCGAGAAAATCCTTCTGCGTAGAATGATTCCACTACTAGAAGAGGCAAAGGTGATCCCGGATCATCAGTTCGGCTTCAGGCAACGTCACTCAACTGTGGAGCAAGTGCACAGAGTCTACGAACACATCAGAGAAGCACTCGAGCAGAGAAAGTACTGTTCCTCAGCATTCCTAGATATCCAGCAAGCATTCGATAGAGTCTGGCATAGAGGACTGATGTGCAAAATAAAATCATACCTACCACATAACCTCTACCTCCTCCTGCAATCCTACTTGTCGGATAGGCTTTTCCAAGTACAAGAAATGAACGCCATGTCGCAGTTCTATGAAATCAAAGCTGGAGTCCCACAGGGATCCGTTCTGGGACCGGTACTGTACACTATCTACACGGCGGACCTTCCCCAAGTGGAAAACGTCACTATAGCCACTTTCGCTGACGACACAGCAATTTTAGCCAATCACAGCGACCCTATAGAATCATCAGAAAACCTACAAAAAGGCCTGGACGAAATAACTGCATGGCTAAGCAAATGGAGAATTAAAGCCAGTGCGGCAAAGTCTGTCCATGTTACGTTCACACTTCGCAAAGGAAATTGTCCTCCTGTACAGCTAGCAGGATCCACACTGCCTCATAATGACAAGGTTAAATATCTAGGCATGCACCTAGATCGCCGCCTAACTTGGAAAGATCATATCATGACTAAAAGAGACGAGTTAAAAATAAGATACCAAGGCTATTCTTGGTTGCTTGGACGGAACAGCAAGTTGTCTACAGACAATAAACTCCTTATATATAAGAGTGTTCTCAAACCAGTCTGGACTTATGGCATCCAACTATGGGGAACCGCTTCCAAGTCTAACATCACCGCCCTGCAGAGGATGCAAAATACCATACTCAGAACTATTGCTGGAGTGTCGTGGTACACTACCAACGCAGAAATCCATGAAAACCTAGAGATGAAGACTGTGGTTGAGGAAATCAGGGCAATCACTAACACTTACAGCAATCGTTTGGCAACACACCCCAACGTCCTGGCCGCCAATCTAAGAACCTGCCAGTATAAGCCTAGGCTTAAACGGAAAACTGTATTACCCAGTGACCAATAAGAATAACAGAGACCTAAATCTAGTATGAAAAAGTAGAAGCACTCAATGGAGAGCTCACTTACACGACAAAAAGCTCCAAACTCATCTGCTCATAGTGCAATCTGATCGCAGATAGATACAAGATTTAAAAAAAAAAAAAAAAAAAAAAAAAAAAAAAGTTTACTTGGCGTCTTGATTATAAAACACTATTTACACTATACTCACGTATTCGACGTTCCCACGGCTCGTGTTGACGGAGGAAATGAGATTTTTCTTGGCGCTTGTTCGTATTACGTAATTATGGAAATAGAGGGTGGAATCACTCATTTATTGCCCTCGTGATATAAGCCTGATGGTATTGCCATCATAGTAATTGGTCTTATTACTTCGTTTAGCAAAAGTTATTGACAAAGTTGCTAGAATAATTTGGTCTGGTGAAGTTATTATTCTAGACTTATCTATGATATAAGTCATAGCTTATTCTAGTTTTCGTTTGATGTGATTTTTGTTCTGATGTGTTATACGTAATAATTTTCAGACGTCATCATAACTTGTGTTATTCATTCCATTCTAAGAGTAATTTTGTCTATGACCACAATGCTGACACACAACCAAAAGTAACATCCTCAAAAATGCAGATTGCATCGTTGCTGAACAGAACAAAAGACGTATCTGATAATAATATAAAATAGTAGGTACTGTAATATTTTTTATCTACACTATTGTTGTAACATTCTACTTATGTTTCCAATACTTGACTTATAATTACTACTGTTATAGCACAGACAACAAAACACTCAATTTAAGCAATTTCACATGATGTTATAATATCCACATCGATATCGTAATAGCTCATTATAACATCGGAAAAGCGTGACCAACCTGATTGCAGGGCCAATCAGGTTGGTCGCACTGAACTCTCGTTGGTTAGATTTTAATGGCGGCAAAATCACTGTGACAATACACGTACGCGTGAATTTAATGTTTCGCAATGTGTTTTGTTTTTTAAATACAAATTAAAAGTTAAAAATGGATAGCGACGATGATATTTGTACGCCTCCGGATATTCTAGAATTGGCAACAAAAGTAACTCACAATCTTTTTCCAGAAAAATCTAGAAAATTATATGAAAAATTAACTAATGTCAGCTTTTACTCTTGTTGTTTGATTAATTGCATTAGTGAAGATAAAGTAGTGTATGCAACTGCATTTAACACGGGTATTAAAACACGAATGTGAGTTTATGAAACGAGCGCAGCAAGTTTCATAATAGTAACGAGTGTAATAGTAGCGAGTACTTAATTATATTATGACAGTTGCATAAACTACTATTGTAATATTTAGTACTATACAATGTGACGGGTAAGATGGCTTCACTATCTCAATATAGTATTGAGCAGAGTCGCTTCCCGCGGCTGTCGTTATGTATGCTTGGATTATTACAACTCACCAAAGCAATTTTTTTTAATAAAAACAGTTATAAACTCATTATAAAATATTTAAATTTCGCTTTTGCTCCGAATTTATTTCAGAAAAACGTTACTAATTTGTTCATCTGTGATTGGGTTTAGATATTGGTGGATAGTATACTAATATTATACTGGTTGATATTATTACTTAATTTAATTCTAACACTGAATATATATTTTATTTTGATGCAGTTTTTTAATGGATAAAGTGATTCAAGAGGAAGGTTTATATGTATAACACCGCGTGTAAAGCCTCGGGCAACAGCTAGTTATGAAAAGATAGATAGACAGATAAAAAAACACTTTATTATAAACACCAAAAACAGGAAAAAACACAATAAAACATACAAAACTCTAAATTAGTGTCCTAATTGGCGACCTTATCACTCAAACATATATATAATGATGATTATGACTAAGAATTGAATGTCGCCATGATGATGATGCATTTCAAGCCGATTTCGGCTACGGCGAAAGTATTTCCTACGGGCAAATTATAATATAATATACCCCTTTTTTAGCGTTTAATGTTCTAGAACAGTTGTCGCCCACAGTAATTAAATAAAAATAAATAAAATAAATAAATGAATATTCCGGGACTCCGGGACATTACACACAGCGCCATCTAGCCCCACACTAAGCAAACGCTTGGGTCGTGGGTACTAGATAACGGATATAATACTTATATACTTTTCTTTTGTAAATACTTACTTATTATACATACAAACGCCAGACTGAACACAAGTAATCATAAATTTTAATATGCATAAATACTTGTGTCACGCGGGAATCGAATAATATGTATAGGTGCCTCACCTCATATTTTACAGCTAGCAACAAAAATAACTTAACAGCGGCTATTCGCCGTGCGATGGCAATCTCGATCGTTAGGCGTAGTAATTAGGCGCTAATCTAGGACGCCTGGCCGCTGATGGGCACTAACACTACTAACACTATTGTGTAGTATTGATTGGCAAGCAGCCAGGCACAATTAGCGAGCTGGTGTTTTTTGGTTTTGTTTACAGTAACTACAAATGATATTCACATGAAGGTTGCATAATATTGTAGTCATAGTTTTTTTGTTTTAAAAGGACATACTCAGAAATTTCGATCCAATCATCATCATCACCATCTGTCATCACCATATAAGGGTGGCACATTCACATTTTATAATTTGTCATCACGATTTTTTTGTACTATTAGGGTACAATTAAAAATTTCTCTAGTCCAGTATAAAAATGATTATCTTATTGTTTTTTTATGTAGGTGCTTTATTCTCTCAGTTTAGCTGATGCATCAAAAACAATCACATCGTTATATCCAAACCACTAAGTACTATATTTAAGTAGGTAGATACTATTACATTAACATATTTTAAGATTGCAAGTCAAATAAATGCTTGTAAAGCATAATATAGACGGATGACGTAGCATTATCCTCGCATTTTTTACAACATCGCATAAAATAATATCGCACATTAATTCTGTACTTCCGTATAATATCCTGTCAGGCCCTTCACATCACACCCGATAAACTCCCCATTTTCATAAAATTTCAATGCAATATGATGTTCGTCAAATGAAATAAATTAGATTAAAAAAGTTAGACACAAATATGCCTTGGACCTGTGATTTGTCTGTATATTAGTTCTATATTTTAAATTGCTAAATTTGGACTGGACATGTGGCTAACGGAATAGATTATATAGAAAACAAGTGGGATACTCATAAATAAAATAAAAATAATGGATCTCTCTGCTTTTTAACTTTAAGTACATGTATGCAATAATTCGTTGCAATAATAATAACAATAACTTGATAAACTTTCGACACCGTTGTTGGGTTCATGCGATAAGAATAATTTTATTCAACTTTATTAAATTATTCTTATCGCAGAGCTAAGCTAGAGCTTTGATCGCAAAGTGTTTTGACATGTCGTAATTTCAAAATCCCTAGTATTAATACATTATTAGTAGTCAGTAAGTAACACTCCCTACGCATCAGGCGGGTCGCGGGTGACACGTCATCAATCATGTTCATTTTTACTCGCGCGGCAGCGCCGGGATGAGCGCCTGATTGAATGAAGTTTCACACTCCACTGGACGGAAATCTTGAACGAGTGTTAACATACTTGGATGTAGTACAATGTGAATGTGTGTTGATAGATAAATAAATAGAATTTTTTATAGCAACACGCGAAATTAAAGAAGAAAAAAAATACTTATACTAGTGCCACAAGTGCACCAGATATAGGCAAATACTGCGTGTTGATTGACTGCGTTAATGTCTGTGGTTGGGAAATATTAAAACCCAGTTTATTTTTTTTAGCCCTTAGTGGCATTCAGCATAGTTTTACAATAGATGTGTGTATGTAAGATGGCTAAAAAATTAAAATAATGGTGCGTCACTTGTGACGTACTTTTTGTCCTTTTATTGTCAATTTTACTGTTATAATTGTGAAAACGATAAATGTATTTTTTTCTACACTTTGGTCGACCTACTAAGATGTACAAAATTAAATGCGCTGTACGTAAGTACATATAAAAATACTAAATAGGTACTATAACATTTAAAGACCCGTCTTAAAGCCTAGAATGTAGAACGTAAATTAGACTTATTTTATGTTAATTTAATTTCTAAAGAAAACTATGGCTTAATATTATCAATTCCTAACCAACATAGACAAGGCGGATTGCTTATGCTAAACCAAAGAGTATAAATCGTCTCAGAGGCTCCGGACATGAAAAACGAGTAGTCTCGTCAATCATCCGTCAGCGAAGGAAATCCCAGTATTGAAGCATAGAACAGTGAAGTAAATAGAACTTCCACCTGTCAAAATTAGTATAGCGACTGTTGTCGCCGAAAATCGGACACAAAATTATTTTGGTATATGTACCTTATTAACTATGAAATAAAGTTATTTCAATCTAAGCCCGGCAGTAATTGTAACCACCTATAATAAAAAATAAGTAATAAGGTTCGTATTTAAGAGTGGCTAACTCTGATGTCAGAGTTTTCAAACCGCCCTGAGGGTCTCAGACATGGTTAAGACTAACAGCCGGGCCTTAATAAATGTAACACACACACCTATTATGATGTAAGTTCTTTATTAAAACTAAGTCTAACTGACATGTTTCCGCCAGCCTGGTCTCTCCCACTTGCCACTTCCTCTCCAGTATATCTGTATCTTTTTCCACGATTGCCAGCATTGCCAGCATTGCTTAGAGAGCGAATATTCGCTTCGTGCGTCGATCACGTTTTATGTAGCAAGAATCGATGCGGATGAGGGATGCTCGCGAAATACGAGATACGGCACGTCTAGGACTGTGATAGAGTTGTCACTGGATGTGATATTGTATTTTAAAAAATTAATATTGTATTTTATATGGTGCCATATAAAAAAAATATTAAAATTGATTAGCAGTTACTTAAAGGAAAGCCATTGCAAAAGTTTGTATGTGTCAATTAAATGCTGTTTTACATTGTAATATGATAGAATATTTAAAATTAATTTGAAAGTTACCTATTTGTTATAGTAAGCTCATAGATTATACATTAAAAAACTTGCTTAAGTATCATTATATCTTATCATCTAAAGCTTTTTCATTTTCTGGTTAAAATAATGCTGGGTTTAAATTGCACACAATATCGTAAATCGCCAGAGTGCCATCAAGTGCCATCTATGTCGGTCTCATGTACATATATCGCATTAGATTGAACGCTCTGACTGTTGTGATATGTAAGATATATATAAGTTAAGAACACCGTTTGATTGCTTACTGTCTAGTTAATATTTTAAGGACAATTTATCAATAATTTTAGTAAGTACAAAAAACTCTTAGAAGTTGTCACATCTAGACAAGTTTATTTCCAGTCTCCATCCCCTACCAGCTACTAGTTGATGGATGTGTCACTTATTCCGTCATGGTTTGGGAGTGATAGATAAGTGATAATTCCATGCTGGAAGGAATGACGACGCAAGCTTTGTAATTAGGGTATGATGTACTTTTGAATATAGTTTTTATAGGGTCTTGGTTATATTTTGACAGATAGTTCAGTTTGGTAACATTAATAGTGTGTGAATAAATAAATAGACATACTAAACAATTTAAGAATTATCGATTGGATAATATGAATGATTATTTAATTTTGTTAATAGCATGTGATAAAATACATAGGCATACAAATCAGTTTAATAGTTATCGATTGAATATACATATAAATACTAACCGATGTCTAGCTTTGATTTAAAAACATAATACAGATATGTACAAAAAAATAACAATTTTAGGGAGCAAAGGAGTCACTTTTGTTAATGTATCTTATTTAAGTAATGTATCAAGGTAAATTTACTTCATTCCGAAAGAGCATCCGCAAAAAATAGCTAGTTAAAAAAGTTTGTGGTAATAGGGGAGTATGTCACTAAAGACGCTTATATCGCTAATGTAGTGAAAGGAACTAAATCCTGCATCCAGAAGGCTTAGCATGGTCCCATTTAGTAGTTTTTGTGCTACTTCTTAATTCAGTTCCCCTATTACTAAAAAAAATATGTATATAGATAGATAGATTAGATAGATTAACTCTTTATTGTTGACACATATTAAAAAAACAGTACATAGAACAAATTGCACCTTAACTAGTGCCACAAGCGGCGGCCTTATCGCTGAAAGCGATCTCTTCCAGGCAACCTTCAGCTGGAGAGAAATAAGCAAAAGAAAAAAAAAGAAGAATGTGGTGTACAACAAAAAGGAAAAAAGAAATTTTACTAATATATATACATATATATATATATATAAATACGCAATACACATACTTAATATAATAAAATTAATGTTTATATACAAATACAATTAATACACAACAAAATATTTAAAGGTGATAGTAGTAGAAATAATAACAGCAATTTTCACTGAAGGGAAGCGAGATAAAATTCCTTTACTTGTTTTTTAAAGGAATCAATTGTCTGAGCCTTTTGAATGTTGATAGGCAGAGAATTCCATAAAGTAACAGCTTGTACAGTAAATGATGAGCCATAAAAAGATTTCTTTTTGAATGTTGGATGTGCGAGTGTTAATTTATTTGTAGATCGAAGAGAAAGAGAGTGTGTAGTATGGACATACGCAAAACGAGAAACTAAGTAACGCGGGGTAGCAGGGTTAAATAAAATGTTATATACGAGAGAGAGGATGTGAGCATTCCGGCGAAGTCGAATAGGCAGCCACTTGAGCTTAACACGAAATTGAGATATATGATCGTACTTACGTAGACCAAATATAAACCTTATACAGTAATTTTGTAACCGCTCAAGCTTATCTAGCTGATCTTCCCGAAGATCGAGATAGCAGGCGTCCGCATAGTCCAGGATAGGAAGAAGAAGGGATTGCGCAAGCTCAACTTTAGTGGCAGTTGGCAAGAAGTTTCGAAGACGTCTTAGTGACCCACCAGACGAGAAAATTCTTGAGCTTAATGAATCCACATGAGCATCCCAACTGAGCGACTGATCCATTATCAGACCAAGGTTCTTGACTGTATCACTATATGGAACGATGATGCCTTCAAAAATAACTGGCGGAATACCCTCCCAGTCAATCCTTGAGATCAGATGAGAGCTTCCAATGATAATGACCTGCGTTTTTGAAGGATTCACTTTTAAACCAAAGGATTTACTCCATTCAGAGATACGGGAGAGGTTATCATTAGTTACTACTACTTACCATAAATATACTCATATTGTGTTTTCAAAGGTATTGTTATGAGAATGAAATGTAACACATAATGTTATCAGTAGGAAACTAAATAAACATAATTATTTATTAGATTGTTTACTTAAAAATTGTTGTCGTAGAAAAAGGTTGGACAGGAAACAGAAGTTTTCAGCTTTACTGAATGATTTAGAAGAATAGCTTCTAATTCTACTGACAAAAACAACCACTTACATAAAAACGAAGCATTGTTTTGTTTAAAAATGATTGCATCGCGAATCACTAAACGTGTTTGTGCTAAGTCCGACAGGATAGTAACATGTGATGCGGCAGGATTAGCTGCCGTATTGTGACTCGTATCCACTGACAACTGATTTATTGTGAAATCTGAGACGGAAACAAATTGTTTTGAGAAACTAGCAGAATAATGTTTAAGTTCAACGGTACAAAAGTACTATAGGTATAATAAAAAACAGATTTCTACATAAGTTTATCTAAATATATAAAACTCAAAGGTGACTGACTGATTGACTGACTGATATAGTGATCTATCAACGCACAGCCTAAACCGCTGGACGGATTGGGCTGAAATTTGGAATGGAGGTAGATGTTATGACGTAGGCATCCGCTAAGAAAGGATTTTTGGAAAAGCCGCTTTAAAAGTGGTGAAACAGGGGATGCAAGTTTTACTTCTTAATGCGAGCGAAGCCGCGAGCATCCACTAGTTCAATATATACTGGTTAGAAATGCTAACTACTAAACAACCTTTATTTATCAGTATGTAGTCTCATCTATAACATCACATAATTGTTTATATAATAAACCGATTTCAAACTCATATTGCGGTGAAAAAATAATATTTTGAAATAACGAAAACGGCCATTCTGTCAGGTAGCTCACTTTATTCTATAGGCGTTTGAAAAAAATTAAAAGAATAAATTATTCAGGTAAAACTCCTTGGGTTGAAGTTTGTTAAAAAGGCAATAAGTATGCATCGCAGCGTGTCTCCCTATACCTAAAATTTTCACAAAAAGAACTCCTCTTACCTCCTCCAGTTGACATGTCTAAAATCTGTGAAAAGCCTCTGAAATGTATCTCTAACATACACAAGCTAATGCACCTCCCATATTCACGGCGTCTCTAATCCCTTCGTGCATGAGATCGTATTTTAAGGGAGGGTTGTGGGATTTCCCGTGAAATAGTAAAATGCAGATGTGTAGATTTTAGAAATTCTATTTGAATCACCTTTTTTATCAGACAGAATTTATGATTTAAGACGGATAGTGACCTGTTGTCAGATCTTCCTAATTTACGGATACATAAGCATCAATGGTTCATTAAATATTATATTCTTCTTTTTGAGTCGTATTTCCTCATGACTGAGGGACGTGACTCCCCCGCAGAATTAATTCGTTAGGGGAGTTTTCTTGGGCAGATACATCGTGGTGGGCGCCCAGGTCCTTCCACGGAAGACGCATGTCCTCGGATATTGTGGTCCTCAAACATGTCGGTTTCCTCACGATGTTTTCCTTCACCGCTAAGCGAGTGCAAATCTACACATAACTTGAAAATACAAGTCATTGGTGTAGGGCGGATTCGAACCAGGGTGCGTCTGGATGAAAAGCAGACACTGGAACCGCTGAGCCACACTCGCTTAAATATTATATATGACGCATTAAATTGTAATTCCCGGTAACATTTATGCGGCAGTCATTAAGCCATGCCTAAGGCCCTTCTTCTTCTCAGTCGTAACACTGTTGGCAGAGTGGTCGTGGTCAACATGTAGTGTTGTTCTAGGTGGCAGATGTAGCTCACCTCACGATGTCCCGCCATCTCTCCCTGCTGCTGGTCAGTCTGGTGCACTCATGCACAGGGCCGCCCACCATTGCCTTGACTTGATCGGTCCATCGCATAGGAAATCGTCCACGCGGTCTAGACCCTTCCAAGGCCCTTAGGCCGTTACAAAACTCTGCCACCAGAGTGGCCTCACTCATACGAACTTAGAGATACTTTTACTTTTTCACTAAGCTTCATAAAGCTGAAACGGAATAAGAAAGGGATGATTTTGTATTAATATATTATGAGTAGGCAAAACTTAGAATCGGAGGCCAAGACTGAATTTTGATCGCTGCGCCAGCGGAGTAAATAAGTAAATATAACTTAGAATATGCTTTACTTACTTATCTCTCTGTGCCCATAAGTTCTGCGTTCCATAGATAAGAGCACATCAATCACTGGCTGCTATAAACAGGGCATTTTAACCCTCCAGCGGCGGCGGCCGTGAAATATGGCACTTGTGGAGCTCGCCGAGGTTCACACCGACTAGCTTATGTACTGCCAGGTAGGTTTTAGAATACACCTTGACTCTATAAATATGAAGTTAATTTTGCCTAAATATAAGGTAAGAATTAAGTGGTAAAATTGCATTCCTCACTGTGTAATGATTTTCTAAATTCCTATACCTACATATTCTTGATTATCTCATGCTTTTTATGGCAAGACAGGAGTATAATACATTTGTCCTTGGTATGAATCTGCTGTAATCTACAGTAACTGGAACGTGGCAAATGACAGATTTGATTTCATATAAACAAGAGGTAAAAGCCCTAATTTTCAACTATTTTCAAACACATAAAAGTGTATAAAATTATAAAGTAGAAATAGAAATAGAAAAACATTTATTGAGACAGACTACAAAACAAACAAACAAACAAACACACACACACATATATACAATAAATAATAAAAAAAGAATTAAGAATAAGTATGTATGCATAAAAGTCGTTGTACAAGGTCAAGGTCTTAATCTTTTATTTCGTGCCAGGTTACCTGGACCAAGTCGCCCAAATTGATAAGCTTTCTAAGCAACATACATACATCCGTAAAAACATGACGTCAGTTTGCTATTTTCACTCTACCCCTATACAAATCACTTTTATTTCAGGTACATCCTGCTATGAATACAGAAAATTGAATAAAGATCTGCAAATTTACATTTCACGTATAAACTTACTAGTCGCTCGGTCGGTATTCCCCAAAAATAGCTTTTACAGTGCACAGCTAATGCACTTTCCATCTTCAGGCTGTAAGCCGTGAATGTGCTGGAGAATACACACAGGTGAACGTGGGGGAATGAAGTGAATGTAGAATGTAAAGCTGGTTTAGATTATTATTTGAAATGAAATATTATATTATTTATTTTGCGACAAGAAATTAAGTACGAACACATTCGGGAAAGTAAATTACACAAACACATTTTGCGCATATACAGTTTCCTGTCACATACCGGTCTCAACTCAGCATCTGCTGACTGCAAACAGTCAGCGCTGGTCTTCCGTTGAGACCGACGGGTGACGACTCAAACTACGTAAAAAAAACAAAACATAATAAATACGTATAACACACGAATGAACAACTAAGAGCATAAACATATAAGAGCGTAACAATATTTAATGTTATATTTTATCCAAGGCCATAATGAACGCACACCATTATCCAGGGGAATCATCATCTATTCAAAACCTTTTGTTAAATCTTGTATTTGAAAATACTTGATTTTTTAAATCATGTTTTAATATAATAATGTTTTTTTCTTCTTCACGCTCAAAAATCTAGATCGGTTTGGATAAAATTATGTATGGGGTTTAATTAGAGCCTGAATTAAAATTTTTCCCCGAATCATCAAGAGAAACACCGCGGGACTCATCTAGCTTAAATATTATTATATATTATATGCCATTCTAAGAGTAAACAGTAACTTCGGCTGTTAGTCTATATACGGCAGTCGTTAAGCCATGTCAGAGGCCTTTAGGGCGGTTTAAAAACTCTCGACACCAGAGTTGGCCACTCTCATTCGATAAGAAGAAGAGGAAGAAGAGTAAACAAACTAAGACGAGATTTTCATATCATAGTTCCATCGTACAGAAAAAAACATTCCCGAAAAACATCCAATGTTATCAATGTCAATGTCGCATCCCGTTTTACCTCTTTATTTAACGCAACTCCATTTTGTTAATGAAATATTTGCTGGCTCCATATTTCAGAGGTTCCACCTGCATCGCTAGATAAGCATCATCAATCACTCCGGTATAAGCAAAAGTACAACGACATCATATTTAATAGACTGCCCATTGTGTCACAATAAAAAAACTAAGTATCTTTTACTATTTTTAGTATTTAACTATTATACTGTAACTTAATTAGAATACTGTGTTCATGAAATGTGTTTTAAATAAATTATTATTATTATATTATTATCGTTTAATTCGGTTTACATCCTCTCGAGCTTTTCGCTCGGTATTTTTAGGGCATCAGTGGGGCCGTAGCCAACACTGAGAGGCCCTTTACAATTAAATACTTAAGCATAAGTATAATTATATATATTATGAGTACCTTTTAGTAACCATCAAATTCATTGTCTACGGTCTTTATAGACTAGTTAATAAGGTTTGTTGAGTTAGATGACCTCCAACGCGGATTTAAGAAAAATCAGGTTCAATCACTCTCGGTAGCCTTCATTACTACTCATATGAGACGCATTAGTTCTCGTAATTTAGGGTCTGAGACTAGTCTGGACTGACGCGTCAGTCTACTTTTATGGTGATAGTATAATTTCTGTAACCCACATATGTAGATACCTCAACGCATAATCTGCTGCCAAGCGCGATTATAAGCAGATCTTGTGGTCAAACATTATAACTATATAGGTACTACGAAAATACATAAGTAGTTAGGTGTCTTTAGTCTGTTCTGTCTATGTTTTGGTAAAAGCAGAACAGCGAACCTGCTCACCTCGCTGATGGAAATTTAGAAAATAGATAAGTTAGACTTGTCTTTCATAGACAGATTGTTTTACGGAAGGTGAGGAAATTGGCTTATACGTACATATATATGTATGTATAGTATAGTATAGTATAGTATAGTATAGTATAGTATAGTATAGTATAGTATAGTATAGTATAGTATAGTATAGTATAGTATAGTATAGTATAGTATAGTATAGTATAGTATAGTATAGTATAGTATAGTATAGTATAGTATAGTATAGTATAGTATAGTATAGTATAGTATAGTATAGTATAGTATAGTATAGTATAGTATTGTATAGTATAGTATAGTATAGTATAGTATAGTATAGTATAGTATAGTATAGTATAGTATAGTATAGTATAGTATAGTATAGTATAGTATAGTATAGTATAGTATAGTATAGTATAGTATAGTATAGTATAGTATAGTATAGTATAGTATAGTATAGTATAGTATAGTATAGTATAGTATAGTATAGTATAGTATAGTATAGTATAGTATAGTATAGTATAGTATAGTATAGTATAGTATAGTATAGTATAGTATAGTATAGTATAGTATAGTATAGTATAGTATAGTATAGTATAGTATAGTATAGTATAGTATAGTATAGTATAGTATAGTATAGTATAGTATAGTATAGTATAGTATAGTATAGTATAGTATAGTATAGTATAGTATAGTATAGTATAGTATAGTATAGTATAGTATAGTATAGTATAGTATAGTATAGTATAGTATAGTATAGTATAGTATAGTATAGTATAGTATAGTATAGTATAGTATAGTATAGTATAGTATAGTATTCTGCCCTCATAACTCAAAATGCAGTAATCGACATTTTTGGGATTTTTACTTTTTTGCAAAAATGGCATCCTATGAGGCTTATCAATACCTAAAAAAATTAATATCATATATTTTTTACTTGTAAACATGTTTTTTACTCTGTACAAACCGCAGTACTTGCACAAAAACATTGCTTATGCTAACGCAATCTGCAGTAATCGACGTGTGCTAGAACAAATTGCAGTACTTGCGTCGATTACTGCATTTTTCTCTAGCATAACATTGTATGGCAACGAACGTATACCAAAACCAAACGCAGTATTCTACTGTATAATATGAGAAATACATAATGTATTTCCTGAAAATTGCATTACCCAAAAAAAATTAGGTATAATAAGAATAGGTTATAGGTATTCCGTAACAGAATCCGATCTAGAAAAAAATCCTGTAAATAAATTATCATTTGATCAGCTAGAGCATGAAGAGATTGAAAGAAAACTAATATATATAATATGTTTGGTTCTTATATAATATAACTTTTTTATAAAATAACTAGGTTTTTATAGAACTATAATATTGTGTTTTAGCAAAAATGCTGTTTGTTTGTTTTATATTTTTTAGATTACGTAGCAGTTTTAAGAACTTTACTACATATAAGAATTTTAAATAGATACAAAGAGAAAATAAGAAGAAGTATATATAAAACACACAGCACGGCACAGACGAATAAATATACTTAATATTATAGAATTAATAAATATATATTAAGTATCAAAACTTTATTTTGGTTTTGAAAGGAGACTTTTGTTGGTATTAGCAGAATTGCTGTTTAGTTGGGTTGAACGTTTCAAACCCTACCTTCATTTAGTGTGATTATTATGACACAGTATTTTTTTGTCTGGTACATTGGTTGTAATAGCGTAGATTTCCAATTTACCAAAGCCTAGTTAAACAAAAAGCTTAAAAGGAAATTTAAAAAAT
The DNA here is from genome assembly GCA_927399415.1 of Macaria notata. Taxonomy (NCBI): domain Eukaryota; kingdom Metazoa; phylum Arthropoda; class Insecta; order Lepidoptera; family Geometridae; genus Macaria; species Macaria notata. Next base: position 4,742,731 of record OV656737.1, read on the forward strand.
ATATTACTTCCAGAAAAATCAATCTCTGCCTTAGTTGCGCCTTGTGTGGTTAAAATAGCAATTACATTTTAATTTATGAACTGATTGAAATAAAATAAAGATTTAATGTCTAGTAAAAAATATTACTAACTATTAGTAAAAACCCCAACAAAATCGGTTGAGCCATTTCTGAAATAAGCACAAACACAGATAAACGGACAAACATTTTTTTTTAATTAGTATGTATGAGGTCGGCTGCATTGATGCACTTTACTTGTAATTTCTTTATAAAATTATCTGTCATGCACAAAAACCGATGAGTTACAGTTTTATTAAATGTAGGTATAGATTTGGATATTAAGAGTTATTTTAAAATTTTTAAAATAAAATCGTCTAAAAAAATATTTCGTCTTCTCAGCCACCCAACAACCGCCTAAGATCAGCTTATTACTTATTTATTGCATCCAAAATATAGGTAACAATACTTACAAAAAACGCAGTACTAAACACTTGCTAGGCAATAACGCAGTAATCGACACATATACTGCACTTTGTCTTAGCAATCTTGTAATGCTCGCTAGGCCAGACGCTAGATGAAAATGCAGTACTAAGCATTTTATCCTAATGATACAGAAAAATTAATAAATTTTGCACACCAATAGAAAGCTTGATTTTTTTCTTGATTTTTAGGTACAATTTAATAGTTATATAACATGTATTTGATGTTTAGATCACTCAAAAAAAAATGTTTTAACCGCGTTTTTCTCGAAACCGCCATTTGTCGATTACTGCATTTTGAGTTATCAGGGCAGTATAGTATAGTATAGTATAGTATAGTATAGTATAGTATAGTATAGTATAGTATAGTATAGTATAGTATAGTATAGTATAGTATAGTATAGTATAGTATAGTATAGTATAGTATAGTATAGTATAGTATAGTATAGTATAGTATAGTATAGTATAGTATAGTATAGTATAGTATAGTATAGTATAGTATAGTATAGTATAGTATAGTATAGTATAGTATAGTATAGTATAGTATAGTATAGTATAGTATAGTATAGTATAGTATAGTATAGTATAGTATAGTATAGTATAGTATAGTATAGTATAGTATAGTATAGTATAGTATAGTATAGTATAGTATAGTATAGTATAGTATAGTATAGTATAGTATAGTATAGTATAGTATAGTGTAGTATAGTGTAGTATAGTATAGTATAGTATGGTATAGTATAGTATAGTATGGTATGGTATAGTGTAGTATAGTGTAGTGTAGTATAGTATAGTATAGTATAGTATAGTATAGTATAGTATAGTATAGTATAGTATAGTATAGTATAGTATAGTATAGTATAGTATAGTATAGTATAGTATAGTATAGTATAGTATAGTATAGTATAGTATAGTATAGTATAGTATAGTATAGTATAGTATAGTATAGTATAGTATAGTATAGTATAGTATAGTATAGTATAGTATAGTATAGTATAGTATAGTATAGTATAGTATAGTATAGTATAGTATAGTATAGTATAGTATAGTATAGTATAGTATAGTATAGTATAGTATAGTATAGTATAGTATAGTATAGTATAGTATAGTATGGTATAGTATAGTATAGTATAGTATAGTATGGTATGGTATAGTATAGTATAGTATAGTATGGTATAGTATAGTATAGTATGGTATAGTATAGTATAGTATGGTATGGTATAGTATAGTATAGTATAGTATAGTATAGTATAGTATAGTATAGTATAGTATAGTATAGTATAGTATAGTATAGTATAGTATAGTATAGTATAGTATAGTATAGTATAGTATAGTATAGTATAGTATAGTATAGTATAGTATAGTATAGTATAGTATAGTATAGTATAGTATAGTATAGTATAGTATAGTATAGTATAGTATAGTATAGTATAGTATAGTATAGTATAGTATAGTATAGTATAGTATAGTATAGTATAGTATAGTATAGTATAGTATAGTATAGTATAGTATAGTATAGTATAGTATAGTATAGTATAGTATAGTATAGTATAGTATAGTATAGTATAGTATAGTATAGTATAGTATAGTATAGTATAGTATAGTATAGTATAGTATAGTATAGTATAGTATAGTATAGTATAGTATAGTATAGTATGATACTCAAACAATTGTGTGAAACTATAAGCCAATATCATATTTTTTTGCATTTTATTAATTTGATCAAATAGCAAGGCATCCTTGAGACTGCCTGGCTGTCACGCATCTTGTCTTTCCAAAAGGAATCAGATAATCAATTGATTATGAAAAAAATACAGTTATCAAAAGATTTTGGCAAAAATGCAAAACAGAAGCATCAATACTTTACCTGTTTGTAGCACTTTATTTTTTTGGAAGCTGGTTAATACATATTTTTTTCTGAACCAAATACCATCTGACTACATTTAGCTTTACGTATTGAGTTCATGTGCAACTATTTGTACTTAATACTTTATTTGAAAAAACTTACAAAACAAATTTAACTTATTAAAAATTAAAAATTACTAATTAATAACTAACTTATAAACTAAAACTTATAATAAACTTAAAACACCCATAAAAAAGTATATCTGTAGGCAACGTTCCCAGCATGCTGGCGGCATTGCCACGTTGGATGGCAATGCTTATACTTTGCGCCAAGAATGCGCCAGCATGCTGGTCACGGTTATCTGCTTTGTGCAACTTGAGTATTTATTATAATACGGTGCGTACATTTGTTATAACAAAATAAAAATAGTTTACCTGACATCTATGAATACATTTCTAAGCCTTAGTCTACACTATGCTCCCAACTTGTTCAGTTCCTACAGCTGCAGATCCGTTCACGGCCACCTGGTGCGGTAAATAACAGCAATCAATCACTGCTGCAAACATTGTAGCAGGTTAAGTGTTGCATATTAATGGAAATTAACTAGTATACATTGTGTTTTTCTCTCTCGAAATCTTGAATAAAAGGATTTCTAAAATACGCCGTTAAGACAAAAAAATACAATTAGGTCTTATTACAAAACGCGGTTTATATATTAGTCCAGGACTTTGAAAATAAAAAGTGGGGTCTTGTTGTTCAGACTTCAGATAAAAGCAATCCAAATTCAACAAAAAATTGGAACTTTGATTTAAAATTGGTACATTTTGACAGTTTTATAATTATGACAAAAGACGGACAATTTTTGAACAACTAAAACGGACTTGGTCTATACTTAAAACTTAAACCACGTTTTGTAATAAGGCCCTATTATATTGTGTTCATTTCTAGTCAAGACAGGCTGTTTCCAAGCGTGTTTAGTTCCTTCAGCTGCAGATCTATTCATAATCCCTCCCCCGCGGTACCCGAGGTTGGACGTGTCTGTTTCGTTCAGTGTTTTTATTTGCTTTGTTTATTAATTAGTCGCGATGTCTGCTGAATCCGATAGCACTGCGATCCGGGAGTTAACCAAAGTTGTGCATTCGATGCAAAACAAAGTTATTTCACTAGAAAAAACAGTGTTGGAGCAGAGTGAATTAATTAAAACGCTCATCCAGAACCGCGAAACCGACGGTGATCCGACAAAATCGGCCCGCAAAATTGTTGGAGCAAACGCGGAAGATGACATCGTACTATCTGCCAAGCAGCCAATGAGAACGAGAAACGCCCGCGCTCGTGCCGTTACAAAGTTGAGCATGGACACCCGGAATAAGAAAGGAGGCGCGCCGACCCGGAACGTAACGCCTGCTGTCCCTGTCGCACGCGCAGGGAAGTCGTCTACGCCGAGCCGCAGCGCTCCTTGCACTCCGACCGTCTCAATTCCGCCGAGTGTAACCTCGTCTATGCCTGCGTTATCACTGCAAGTCCCCGCAATGAATGTTCCTGTGCAAGCGAATGATATTGTTGCGCAGCAAGCTGATAACGATGAATGGGTTGAGGTGTCTCGCCGTGTGCGCCGCTCGCCGACCAATGTGACGCGCGGTACAGCTGCCCCCGGCTCGGTGGCCTGCACATTGGCTGCTGCTGAGAGGAAATCCTACCTGCATCTGTATTACGTTAAAATCGGAACAACAACGGAGGAAGTACTCGCTCATTTGCATACTATTTGTTCGAGTGATAAATGTACAGTTGAAGCGTTAAGGTCCCGCGGCGATTACGCTTCTTTTAAATTAGTCGTGCCTACTAAGAATGTTGAATTGTATATGAAACCGGAACATTGGGCGGAGGATGTATGTATTAAACCTTGGCGCAGTGGGTTTCGAAACTCACTGCAACAAGCGCGTTAAAAGTAACCCCTTCAAAACCTATTTGTTTTTTTACCAAAATGTTAGGGGGTTACGCAGTAAACTCGATATTTGTAAGAAAACTATTTTAACAGTATCAGCGGACGTATTTGTATTCACTGAGACATTTTTAATGAGTAGTGTAAGCGATGGCGAGTTGTTTCCCCCCGGGTACACGGTGCTGCGGCGCGACCGCGCGCGCGACGCCGGCTGGGGCGGTGTGCTGCTCGCCGTGCGCGACCGCTACCCGGTCAAGCAGATTGTAAATGTAGATGGTTACGACTGCGACATCGAAGTACTCATAGCTATTGTATCACTTAAGTACAAAAAACTAATTTGCTGCGCTGTATATATACCGCCTCACTCGTCCGAAACTAAGTACTGTAATACGTTTAGCGTATTGGAAAATCTGGCCGGAATGTATCCCAAGCTTGACATTTTAATCATGGGAGATTTTAATTTAAATTCGTACACACAAGATGTTATCCATCAGCAGTATAATTGTTTTTTAGAATGTTGTAAATTAAATCAGCATAATTCAGTGTGTAATGATTATGGTAATATATTAGATTTAATTTTGAGTAATCTTAGCGTTGAGTGGATTAATGTTAGCGGAGACGCGGAGCCCATTGTGGAGGGCAAGGAGGATGCGCACCACCCCCCGCTGGCGGTGTGGGTGCGGTGCGCGCGCCCGCCGCCGCGCCGCCGCGTGCTGCGCGCGCTCGCCCCGCCCGACCCACCACACTCACTAGTTGACTGGAATTTTCGTAAGGCAGATTTTGCATCATTATATGAAGACTTAAATCTACTTTGTTGGGATGAACTACTTCAAATATCTGACATAAATGAAGCTACCGAGCTGTTTTATAAAAATATTAACTCTTGCATCGATCGGCATGTACCAAAGAAAGGCAAAGGCCACTTAAACTCTATTTATCAGTATCCAACTTGGTTTACCTCAGATATTATTAGTACTTTAAAAAGCAAATATTTTAATTTAAAAAAGTATAAGCAATTTAATTTAGAAGTGAACCGTGAATTATATAAATACTACCGCCTTAAAGCGAAGGAGCTCATAGATTTGGCTTACTATAGCTATATTAGGCGGACAGAAACTAGTATTAAGTTAAATCCGAAAGCGTTTTGGACCTTTGTAAAGGAACAACAAACTAGCAGACAGTCAGTCAAAGAATACGTATTTGAAGGGAACACTGTTACTGAAGTTGGCGCGGCGAATGCTTTCGCAAAGTATTTTAGTTCAGTGTACCGCATAAACCTAAACTATCCGCACTAAAAGCTGAACGGGACGCTGCAACGTCGCTCTGTTCGCACCGTATAGCTATAGATAGTGTAGTACCTGAAGATGTGGGTGTAGCTATTCGTCGCTTGAAGTCTCATTCGTCTCCGGGACCAGATGCTATTCCTCCATTTATTCTTAAAGATTGCATCTCGGTATTTATGGTTCCACTTATATTTTTATTTAACTTAGCCCTAAAATCATGTGTGTATCCTGATATTTGGAAGATGTCACGCGTTACCCCTATACCTAAAGGTGGGGACGCTTCTCTGGTAGGTAATTATAGACCGATAGCGGTTCTTTCAGCATTCGGGAAGGTTTTTGAATCAATTTTGAATCGGCACATAACACACCAAATTCAGACACAGCTTTCTGAAGTCCAACACGGTTTTAGAGCTGGTAAATCTACCGTAACCAACCACATAAATTTTGTTGATTATGCAGTTTCTGTGATGGACAACAGAAAGCAGGTGGATGCTGCATATTTTGATTTCAAAAAGGCATTCGACAGGGTGGACAACGATGTGTTATTAAAAAAATTTGCTTCAGTAGGTTTTACACCGAATTTACTGAACTTATTTGCAAGTTATTTTTCAAATCGCGTTCAGTATGTGCAACTTTCAAACTTTCGGTCAGATCTGTATGAGACTACTTCCGGGGTAAGTCAAGGAAGCACTTTAGGTCCGACGCAGTTTTTGATAATGATTAATGACCTTCCAAAGGTCATTAACACTGCTGAGTGCCTGAAGTTCGCCGATGATCTGAAGTTGTACTCGAGCATCGGTTCCATTGAGGACTGTCACGCGTTACAGACTGACATTGATAATGTGGTAAAATGGGCCGCAGAAAACCACCTAGAATTCAACAGTTCAAAATGTAAAGTCATGACATTTACACGGTTACGCTCACCCATCAACTTCAACTACCATATATCAGGTGTCGGTCTGGAGCGTGTAACTGAAATCAAAGATTTGGGCGTGAAACTAGATGCGGGGCTCAAGTTCAATCATCATATTGAAGATATTTGTGATCGTGCTTTCAAGTCTTTGGGTTTTGTAATGAGGCAGTCGGCTAGATTCATGGACAGGGGTACTATAGTTCTCTTGTACTATGCGTTAGTGCGAAGTAAGCTGGAGTACAACTCTATCGTTTGGGACCCGCATGAAGCTAAATACAATCTGATGCTGGAAAAAGTGCAAAAGAAATTTTCTAGGTACTTGTATAAAAAAATGTATGGTTATTACCCGTATTTGTATCCGTCTCTATTTGTTTCCGGAATGGTAGGCATCAATACGTTAGAAGTTAGGAGACGTTGTGCATTGATGATGCACTATTACCAGTTACTGAACGGTGTTATCGATGACCCGAGTACGCTCGCTCGCTTGTCGCTGAGCGTGGCTGCGTGGGCGCGCGAGCCCCGCGCGTGCTGCGCGCGCCGCCTGCTCGCGGGGCCGGCGCGCGTGCGCACCGACACTGCCAGGTATTCATCCACGGTACACGCCATAGATCTACTCAACGATATGATTGCTCAAATACCTGAGATTGATTTATTCAATACTAGATTTAATTCTATGTTACATTTTTGTATAAAATTTAATAGTGATCCAAGCTTCTATAAAGCTCGGTATTGTAAATTATAAGTACCTATATAAGTTATAACATACTGTGCGTTTTGGTAAAAGCTGTTAGCATGGTATGTAACTGAATTTAAAAAAAATAAAAAAAAAAAATAATAATATTCACGGCCACCTGCTGCGGTAGATAGCAATCGATCACTGCTGCAAACATTGTAGCAGGTTTAGTGTTGTGTTTTTTGACGGAAATTAACTTGATGTATTTGTTATCTCTTGTTTATTTTTCTTATTTATGATATTCGGTAAGATGATTTGTTTTAGATAAAAACTTAGAGAAATGTATAAGAATAGTCTTTAAAAAAACAGACACGTTAATATTGTTCATGCCCTACAATTCCATCTACATATTTGTCTTATTTTCCTAAACAATATCAAAAGCCGACGTTGATAAAATTTATCCTCTCTTGTCTTGCGAATATTCTAAGTATAAAATAAAAAAATGCTTTATTTACAATAATAAAATATAAAAACAAGTGAAGGAAAACTAAACATACTACTTCTAACTACTACAAAAAGGGGCACTTCGAAAATCTTTAAAAAATAAAAAAAATTAAAATTAAAAATTAAAATTTAAAATCTATAAAATCTTGTAAAATAAATAAAATTTTAAATGATATAATGTAAATGTTAACATAAAACTTACCCATCCATTCTTAAATATATTCAGACAATAATTTTATTATAAAAGAACATAAGCAGGATTCATCGTAGACCGTATTTATTGCTTACCATCAGGCGAATTACGGACAAGTTTGCACTTGACCGTTATTCGCCTGACCCATTCCTTGTAAAAAAAACTTAGAAGAAACTCCATCAGACTCTCTCCATACTTTCCATCCATTACCGTACATAACCCTCTTATAAAATATAGCCATACTTTAGCCGTCTCTTAGGTACTTGGTTTCTAAATTGAAATCCTTATATTGCTCAAAAAGCTAGACTGTGCCCCCTCACACTGTCATATAAGACGTTAGAAATTGAGCTTCTTTTTGTGCAGTCTACCGTACTTTATACAGGAGCGCTACCTTCTAGTGGCAATAACCAGGGAATTGCTTATGTGCTTTTGAGATGACGTTATATGGATCTATATGTACTTACTTATCCATCTAGGTAGTCTAGGTACCATATACCTACTATGTATTGTTTTTGAAGTATCGTACCTACTTACAGAATACCTAAGTTGAAGTTAAAATAAGTTTATCTTGCATAAAAAAAACCTTTTTACTCGTATGACAAACATCAAACCGTTTATTTGCCGATATGGGTTGGCAATGCCATTCTATGTTCTTTTTTTTTTTTTTTTGTTATGGCTTTTGCGAATATATGAGTTCGCAATTCTGCCAATGTCAAGTAGGAAGATAGGCCATCAAACTGAGAAATTTTATGTGAAATATCGATATGTACGGTGGTTTCAAATTGCACAGTTGAGTGTTTTTTCCCCCTTTTTTGCTTTCTGTAACAGCGATAGTTAAACAATCTACAGACATATACAGAATCAACACAAGAACAAATACAAACATAGATGCATAATATACATAGGAACATGTTAATTAAATTAAAATTAATGTTTCTTATAATTTTATTGTCGCGTCCTCTAAGAACTGTGCGAACAGTGACAGTGGCAGTCGGAATGTAGCATTCCGCTCTTTTTGAAAACCACAAAGTTTCTCTAACTTCGTGACGAGAACAAACAGCGGCGGTGCGGGGTGCTTTCAGATTTATAGTTCGCCACGGCGTCGTCTTAACTGATATCGTCAATGAATTCTTATTTCTTATATTTTTTTACCAAAACATAGGAGTGATTAATTTTATATGTGTACCTATTATCAATAGTAAACCTTGGTCTTTTAACTTATAAAAGGAACACAATAAAATTATGGCCGTCGTCATATGATGAAAGTAGGTTTTTTTTCTTATCTAAGCAGGAAGAGATAACTTGTATTGTGTACCCATTGCTTTCAAAATAACGTCTATTTTCTAATCTTTGACAGAACTTCGTTTGAGTTGAAAATGAATCCGCAATCAGGTGGAATTCCGGAAGATTGCTGCCTCCAAATTGTTAACATCGAGGGTGGTAAGCACTTCATCTTAATTTTTTTCAAAGGTAAGTAAAAATACTACTATTTTAAGTTTAACTGATCTGATAATCGTTACCTAATACTTTCCGAAAATTACATGCGTTAGCACACACAAGCAGCATAGCACAAGTTCTCTCTTTCTTGAGTCGTATGTCCTCATGACTGAGGGTCGTGACTCCCCCGCAGAATTAACTCGTTAGCAAGTTAGTGGTAGTACATGTCCTATGTATACATATGTAAAATGTGTATATACCTTTAGTGGATCTATATACATGTAACTATTCCACTAGTATTGGAGGTATCCATAGGAGATACTTTCATGTGGTTCCGTAACTGCTTGTTTAATGTTTTCTTACATACAACATATTTCCTAAATATTTCTGTAGAAAAATATCAAATATTAAGTGTCGTCGTGTCTTTTAAAGTATCAAAACTACTAACCAGTATAAAATAATTTAAAAAAAACAACAGAGTAAAAACATCTTGTGAATCAAGTTCGGTCGTGCATGGAGTACTGTTCGCATCTTTGGGATGGATCTGCCAAGTACCAACTTGAGGCACTAGAGGCCATTGAGAGTCGAGCTAAGAAGATCATTGGTAATAATAAACTGTGCCGAGCGAAACTTCAAAGTCTTGAACACCGTCGCAAAGTCGCCAGTTTGTCGGTTTTCTATCGGTTGCATTACGGAGAGTGTGCCGCGGAATTGCACGAACTAATTCCGCCCGCGCCCTTCTTTCACCGGACGAGTAGAGGTACGGCAGGACGACACCGGTTTATGGTGGAAGTTCCTAAGACCCGCACGAAACGGTACGCCTCCACCTTTATTGTTCGTACCGCTAGGATGTGGAACTCCCTGCCTGGCTCTCTGTTCCCCACGCACTATAATCCAGCGATCTTCAAAAAGAGAGTGAATCGGTTCTTATCGGGTAAGCACGCTCCATCTTAGGCCATAGCCTTACTTGCTATCAGGTAAACTATGGTCAAGTGCAAACCCGTTCAAGTTAAAAAAAAAAAAAAAAAAAAACTGGGCCTCACTCCCGGTTCCCCACGTACTACCTATATAATCCAGCGATCTTCAAAGCGAGTGTGAATTGGTTCTTGTCAGTTAAGCACGCTCCATCTTAGGTTATAGCCTCTTGCTTACCATCAGGCAAACTATGGTCAACTGCAAACCCGTTTTAGTTAAAAAACAAATAAGTTTTGTGTTTTTATTGGTGACTCGACAAATTTCAACTAAAGCATTGGCATTCGATACCAGTTCAAACATTTCTCAATATCTATGCGTAATTCTAACCGGAATTGGGGGCGTAGTAGTGACGTAGCGCCGTGTTCCGGCCTCGGTCGGAATTCCACAAGATTGGCACCGACCGGAACTAACAGCCATCTCAGTACGGTTGGAAGCAGAATATTGTAACTAGAGCCGTTGCAAGATTGAACTGTACATAGTATGGTGGCAGCACCTTCTATGACGTTTTCTATTTTACAAATAGATAATAGTCAGAAAATTTTATCTATGAATTTATCCGTATGCAGATTGATCTTGAATGGCCATTACCTATAAGGAAAATTTAATGCTCCGTGATGATCAAATGGTTTTAGGGCAAAACAATTGTAATGATTTTGATATAAGGTTATGACTGAGTTCCAATTAAATATTTTCATTGAAATAGAAATCGAATCGTTAGAGTTCGGTATTCTTTAAAGTTGCTCGTTTTAGCGGAAGTGGTCTGCTCTATTGCCAGCCCATCCAGAGTTATTTCGAACAATGATATAATATTCTCCTAAATAACCTAAGAAAGAAGTAAAAGAGTATTCGTTATATAAAGCTTGTTTATTTAACGTCATGTTTTGCAAAATAGACAAATATACAATTTAAAGTTGTCTTTTCACTTAAAAATTCCGCATTAACATTCAACAAATTTACTATACATTTAATATAGTACAATACTTACTCACACATACATACTGAAGTATTTATACATACATTTATATTACACAGGTATACCTACATTTACGTATCTTTAATATTAGGTACACTTAACGTATTTAATTAATTACTTTACATTATAAAGATACACAATTACACAGATTCAACATAATATATAGGTACCATAAATAATACGCAATTAAATTGTAAACAAGAAAAAAAAGCTTATAAAATGTCTCCAACATTTCGAATCTAACATAAACATACATTACGAATCTAATTATTGTCGTGGGTTTTTAATTTTGGATTCGACCTCCACGTAAAAGAAAATTTAAAAATTACTTGGGGTTAATGCTTTTTATGAACATTTTGGAAATGAGCGAAATTCAGCATACCAGAATGCTTTATCTAAACATCAAGTCACGCCACAGTAGATGCTTTTTAGTTAAAAAAAATACAAAATTTAAAAGAGAAAAACGAATAGATTTGATAAAAATCGATTACAATACTTTATATCTGTTCATAATAATATACATATGTGTTGCTTGTTTGCAGTATGGCAGTTTATTAAAAGTAGAAATAGCCTGGATATCTTAATATATAAAACTCTATATATATGTGAAGAAGGTACAGTAGAAACGATACTCCACCTGTTGTTAAGGTGCCCAAAATACGAAGCGGATAGATGCGATCTGGAAATCGCAACGCAATCCCAGTTGACGGCTGAATCAATCTGTGAATTGATGGCTAGGAAGGATTCCAGACCGCATCTCATCGCCTTCTGCATCAAAGTCACAGGTGAAGCTTTGAACAGAAATAAAACGCGGTGACTCTGAGAGTCACAACATTTTATTTCAAATACACTTACAACCTGTAAAAAATGTGTACACTCCGTAGTTTAAGCATTACGGGTATGTATACATGCTACTTAAAACGTTGCAATGAATCAAACTTCGGCAACAGTATCAGATAGATACCTTTAGTTATAAATTAACAATCAAGTTCGTAATATAAACTTATACCATAATTATTTTATATTTAATCAACATGTACACTATATATATATATAAATTCATTAAGACCCTTAAGGTCACATATATAATATGTATATATAAATACTTTGCAAATATAACCAAAAACCTAAACAAAGGCCTCCGCCACGCGGAGGGAAACAGACAATTGTACTAAAAAAAAAAAAAAAAAAAAAAAAATATATAAAACTCAAAGATGACTGACAGACTGATTGACTGACTGATATAGTCAACGCACAGCCCAAACCACTGGACGGATCGGGCTGAAATTTGGCATGCAGGTAGATGTTATGACGTAGGCATCCGCTAAGAAAGGATTTTTGGTAAAGCCGCTTTTAAAGGGGTGAAATAGGGGATGCAAATTTTACTTCTTAATGCGAGCGAAGCTTCGAGCATCCACTAGTTTAATTATAAAATCATGAGTCGGTAATCTTATCAATATTTCTAATTAATCTTGAAGTCTGACTTGCGGGCTACATAATTTTATGCATATTTTTATCTTATATCGGGCTATTAACGATGCAAAACTCTTGTACCGTAATTGACAGGGATGATTACACCAAACGGGTATTCTGTCAATTACTTTATATTCATGAGGTTTATAACAAGCAGGCTCAAGCAAAAATATTATTGGTAAAAATATATAAATGTCGTGCGAAATTCTTGAATATTTTTACGCAAAGAATATATCAATAAACAGTCAACCGTAATAGGCCATTGAAAATGTGTTGAATACCAACGGTGGTATTGAAGCATATCTAATTTGTTTTTCATATCCAAGATATCTGAAATACTCGAAACATCTTAACGGTGAAAAATACATATTTATCAAATTTCATCTCATATTCCAAATAGTAGGTATGTGTCAATTCGTAAATACTAGAAATATGACAAATCATAATAGGTAATGTAAAAGAAAATATACATCGAATGAACTGTATTAATGTTTGATATTAGTACAATTTATTTACAGTAAGAAAATAAATAAAACTATTTAGATTTAAATACAACATCCATTCGTTACATATTCGTTATGACTAGCTCTCGACAAAGGAATGAAATGCACCACAATTTTGTTCTATCTATTTATAAAGTCATATTACTTACTCATATAACTATAGACTCATAATTATGCTATCATTTACAATATGGCACTAAATATTCTACAAACTGTTTTTGATAGACGATAGCTACATGCATCTTATACAAATTATTGGTCATGCGCGTATATAAAAATATTATTTTCTTATTCTTAAGTTAAGTCTAGTTTCAATACTAACCATTCAACAGGAAAAATGATAAAAACGATTCGTCAATTTTTACATCTCTTTACGGACTTAAAATAACAATAAAATTATGCAAAAGCTTTTGCCTGCAGCAATTAAAATACTGGGGTTTAAGTAAAAATTCAACAAGACTAATTACAAAAATATTACCTTTTCTCTTTATCCTTTATATTTTCCCGGTTGAATGGTCGGCACATGAAAGCAAGGGTTATTAACAACCTTAATGTATTAGGGTGGGGCAACACTTGATGGATTGGAACTACGAATAAACTATACCATAGAAGCGTAATTATGAACCTTTATAACTTTTAGAATGCTACCATCTTTCATCATAAATCCAATTAGTGAACACAAAATGTAAGTACTTGAAGTAGGTACTTCTTCTTCTTCTTATCGAATGAGAGTGGCCAGCGCTGGTTTCCAGAGTTTTCAAATCTCCTTAAGGGCTTCTGACATGGCTTAACTACTGCCGAACTATATAACATATAATAAACAGCCGGGACCTACAATTTAACGTGTCATTTATTTAGAATAGAATTTAGGAAATAAACAACTTTTTTACTTTACACCTGCCAAGCACAATCGTGTACAATGCTCTCGCTCTCACTCCCACCCACCAACTCAACCGCAGCTGAGGCGGTTGACCATCACGTATTTTTTTTGTTTAATTATACTTCTGTAGTATTCCAGTTCTGTACCGGAAGCAGTGACACGTGCTGCCGGCATGTAAACACCGATTTTAATTTACGAGTGTAACTCGATCGTCGCGTGCGTAAGTTGGTACGGATAAGTAGGTTTTCGGTCTCAAAGTAAGTAGCATACGAGGCTCACTTTTAGAGGGTGCGTGGTGAGGCTAGAGTTACATACTTAGATCGGTTTGTGGATGTTCTTTGCATGATGCCGCAAAACGTTCTGCTGTAAGTAAGTATTAGCTTACGAGACAGATGTTGGCTTTGATGTACATAAGTTTCCATCTGTGCTCGATTCTATGATTATTTTTTAATTTGTATTATATTATGTGTGAAAATATACAGGTAACATTATTTATTTTATTCCATCAAATCTTTATATTATAAGTTTTATTAACATTACCTCACCTCACTAATATAAGCCAAAATACAGTATTATATTTATGTTTCATGTAACCAAGGAGTACACACACAGCAGGGGACTGCAAGATATGACCCACCCTAATAAAAACGTTAACGATTACATAAAAACAATAATAAAAAAGAACATTTGAACAAATAACTTTATGACGCTATCACAGGAATATAAATTAGGTATGAATAAGTTCGTTACCTCCCGTACGATCGACTCCACGCTTCTCTGGAAGTCCAAAATGCAAATGACTTAAAAACAGATCTTGGAATGCAACAAAGATAGAAACTCGTAAACCCCAAACACAAATTACAAACTAATGAATATAAAATAGCCATTTACTCCCGAAGCCTGATCATTAATTTTATTTTAATGTCTCTGACACAATTTAGTAGTCACATCTGACAAAATACCATTTCACATTTTGACCTCCAGAGTAGTTAATACTGTTAACTATTATCAGTCTCAGATTTTTTTATTCTTTTTTTTTAACACTACACGTAGTCCCTTCTGCCGGGTCCGATCATGCTGTTTCTCTCACTCACTACGGACACTTCGGATCCGTCTCTTTTACTCCCGCAGTTTCTGAAGAGTTTCGAGTTCTGTATAAAAATGAAAGAATAAATTAAAAGTTTGGAGTGCGCCACTATAAAGTAGATGGAGCTGCAATGTGGGCCACGAGTGAAGCTTGTATAGTTTTAGTTGGTGATGGAAGTTTTTCTACTAGAAGCATCCTAGTTTTTATACAAGAGAATTGTAGATAGAAAAGTTTGGCTCGAAATGAATAGATAAAAACACTATCTTTTAGGTTTTGGATTTATTCTTGCACAATCGAGAATGTAAGTAAGCAGTAAGCAGATATTATCATGTCAATGTTTACACAAGTCAAAACATTATACCTAGTTACAACTTTAACAGACAGCAGACAGATTTTACTACATTTATGTTTTAGGTTTGTCCATAAAAACAAAATAAGTATTAATAATATATGACACTTTTTTGTCATCATATGGGCATGACATATAGCATACTTATATATTTTTAACGCGCCGGGCATTCAAAATCTTAACTCACCTTAACAAAAGTCCGGACGGGTTGCTGCAGCACGAATATGGCGAAAATGACCACCCCCTGCAGAGCGTTGATGAGGTCGAACACTGACCACACGGACACCACGCTGGAGCCGGCGCCTGCTGCCCAGGACACCACCTCCAGCACCCAGGACAGACCCATGATGAAGGAGAGCATGCAGCTGGTGCGGAATCTGAGGACAAAATAAATAAATAAATATTCCGGGACATTGCACACAGCGCCATCTAGCCCCACACTAAGCAAACGCTTGTGTCGTGGGTACTAGAGAACGGAAATAATACTAATATACTTTTCTTTCTTAAATACATACTCATTATACATACAAACGACCAGACTCAACACAAGTAATTATACATTTTAAATTCATAAATACTTATCATGCGGGAATCGAACCCGCAAACCCTAGATTAGAAGGCAGAGCCACTACCAATAAGCTAACAGGCCAGTCAATAAAATATTTCAATCAACATCATCGGGTGCCATCTTCATACACATAGAAGTTTGGAGGTACCATGCTGCTTCTTAATCAATAAACCATTATAGAGAAATGCGAAAGTGTGTTTTTGTCTTTTTAAGCCACTTTCACGCCGCTATAGAGTAACGAATCATTTTGATTTTTAGTAGAACGTAAGCATAGGGTCTCAAGAGTGATTCAGGCTACATTTTATCCCTACAACGCGAACGAAGCCGCGTCTTTTTAGTCACTAATAGTTACTTTAGCTTCACTATTATTTATCGTATGGCATTTTTTTAAAATCTCTTTTTCATAAACTTAGCAAATGCAATACCACTAATTAAAGCATAATGACTATACTGGTATATTGAGAAGTTATGGTGGCTGTAAAAATATGTGGTTTAGTTTTTTTTTTCCTGGATTCCCTCCGCGTTGCGGTGGCCCTTGGTTAGGGTTCACACACCATGTGGTTTAGTTTAAATATGTGGATTGATCAAAGCGATAAGTCTTGTATACGAGTAGTTATCTATACCAGATCAGTAACTGCTGCACTAAGAATTAATAACTATGAAACATTAAGTCCTGTGTAACGTACTGAAGATTGAAAGAGGTTCTAACTTACATTTTCCTATACTTCTTGAGCCTCTGACTGAAGTTCCCGTGCGTTTCTCTGGGCGAGGCAGGTCGCTCCGGCACTGAGAGGGGCTGGCCCAGCACCGTGCCGAGGCGGACCCAGTCGTCTGACGTGCTGAAGTCTGAATGCGTCATGTCTAGTGCTGGAAACATACATCTCATTAATTTTCAATGTTCATTTATTCATAAAAAATATTCATATATCAAATTTCAAACATAAACATATAGTATAAATACATTATTAAATCTCACTCAATTTTAGGGATAAGATCATCATATTTATAAAAAGCTTCTTTTATTGGCCACTGCATCAGTTTCATTAGGTTTTAAGTTACATGTTATTAATTTAAAAAAAAACTAAATGTAAAACAGGTTGTCTTGCTTAGTAACAATGTAAAGGTAGGTTAAATATTTTAAAATATTATTTTAAAATTTTCTCCAGTGGGTTGCTTATGATAAGTTTTCGGTAAGCTGGTGTGAGAATTTTGTTAATTGATAAAATACTTAAATAAAGTCATCAAATAATTGTCTAACTTCAAAAATTCTTTGCACTGGGTACTAATTACTCAATAGTCATTAATTTTAATTTAAACCATTCTTTAGGCAGACAGAAGCAATTCGAGCCTCATAAATTTTAATTAGGACTCTGACACAAACACTAATTTAAAAATACTTTGCAAATCAAACACGAACATTTATTTAAGAATCCATTAAATACTTGGACAGGTCTCAAAAATTAAAAATAGTGATGATTTAGTCCGGTTGGTCATGACATCATAGTGGAATCTACACCGATTGATACAACGGAAGTCATGCACGTATTTGCAAATAACAATGTTGCCAACGTTTAGTTGCAACTGATATTGCTACCGTAATAAAAGAACACCCGATAAGTGCTGTTTATGAATCGTAAATACAAATAAGAGTGGAAATGATATTTTTATGCTAACGATAGGTATTGGAAATGTTCTTGTTATCTGCCGAAGACCTGGTTTTTAGTATGGTATCAGATATCAATTTGTAAATACTAGAAAATTGTCGTTTCTTTGTAACAAAACTTCAACCAAAAAGCGAAATTAGTAGAAAGATAAATGTATTATTGTGTAGGTGTAGGTATTATGACCTGATAAGGAATTTACATAATTTTAATTGATAGTAAATTATATTATTATAGATTTCTTTTTTGTGGTCTTACTGTTTAGAGAAACTGTGATTTTTTAGAAAATGTGTACAACAACGATATAATTTGCCCAAAGAACATACAACTCAAAAAGGTGGATACTAAATATGTACTTACGCGTAACGTCTTTCAGCTTGTCATAATGGATGGCGAAGGCGCGTGAGGTGAGGAAGAAAATTATTAGATTACTAAGTAGGATTACAGCTACTGGGCCGTAGAAATACGGCAACGCTGCTTGGTCCGCTGTAACAAATACAATTATATTAGATGTGATTTTATATTTATGTACTGCAAGTAGATGCCTGCACGGCTTACCCTGTGTTTTATAGACTATGTTACTTTCGGGATCCTCTCTCTTTCTTGAGTTGTATTTCTTATGACTGAGGGTCGTGACTCCCACGCTGAATTAATCCGTTAGGGGGGTTTTCTTGGACAGATACATCGTGCTGGGCGCTCAGGTCCTTCCACGTAAGACACATGCCCTCGGATATTGTGGTCCTCAAACGTTTCGGTTTCCTCACGATGTTTTCCTTCACCGTTAAGCGAATGCAAATCCACGCATAACTTGAAAATACAAGTCATTGGTGTAGGGCCTGATTCGAACCAGGGTGCGTATGGATGAAAAGCAGACACTGGAACCACTGAGCCACACTCGCTTAACGGCTTCGGGACCCTATACTAACTGAATGATTCACTATGACCCATATCTCTGTCGTCATGGCGCCTGGCGTTACAGAGACGAGGAATAAACATAGTTACAATATGAACAATAAAACTACTATCTACCTATCTATTAATTTGTCCATATTCATTTCTTATGGTCTAGATAATTTTTACATTATAGTAGGTAGATAAACTAAATAAATTAATTAATAAACAGTAGGTACATACTAGTTAGTGGAATATTTTTTTCTTACGTCAACCATGCATCATCAAATGCAATTATTTTCTAATCAGTCAGATGCAGCGCTATTAACGACTTTATAAAACCAGATGTACATTTTGAAGGCTAAAATCTAAGATCTTGAAAAATTATTCTTTAAATAACTGTGTCATCGCTAAGTGGTATAAGAATCTTCAAGTTGCGAACAAGCTGCGTCTCTTTTAAAAACTTGGAATGCTTGGCACCATTTCTCGTAAAAGTTTGTTAACTACTAAAATGTCTTTAGCAATCTTTCTTTTAAACACTTTGTAACAATATTTTTACTTTAGTTTGTTCAAGAATGGTTTGCACCGCATGCTAGTATCAGATAAATAGGGAATAATCTCTGTGTCCCTTTGTGAGTCGTATTTCCTCATGAATGAGGGTCGTGACTCCCCCGAACAATTAATTCGTTGGGGGAGTTCTCTTGGGCAGATACATCGTGGTGGGCGCCCAGGTCCTTCCACAAAAGACACATGTCCTTGGATATGATAGGGCAATAATACAAATTTCTATTTTCTGGTTAGCACTGTTATGATTTAGGCCACAACGTGATGTATTTGCCCTAGAGATGTCCCCTAATAAATGAATACTAGGGAAGAAACACGATCCTCAGTAATGAGATATCGAAGAAGAGGATGTCGCTGTAACTTCTTCTTCTTCTTCTTCTTGTCGAACGAGAGGGGCAAACTCTGGTGTCGAGAGTTTATCAAGCCGCCCTAAGGGCCTCTGACATAGCTTAACGACTGCCGTACTAGACAAACAGCCGGGACCTAGAATTGAACATGTCATCCGACCCACGGAAGCACCTAAAATTGAATTCCACTTTTCGGTCACCCATCCAAGGACTGACCGCGTCGAATTTTGCTTAACTTTGGTAATCGCATGCGATTGCCTCCGCTAGCTGAGCTACGGGCGCTTCTCTGCAACTGGAAAGCTTTTATGGTTCTTTCTATACATAATCACCATTGGTTCGGATAATATAGTAGGTGATATTTCCGTTATTTCCTATCCGTGCACTATATTTTATTTTGCCAACTGTCCTCTCCATACATTACAGGTAGAGTTTGTTAGAGAATTATTAACGACTTAAAAAAACTTACTCTTGAACCAGCAGCCCTTAACTCCGAAGTTAGGTTTGAGGTAGGTGCTGGGCACTGCCGGGGACAGGTCCATGGTGACTGTGATGATGAGGAGCAGCACCGGCAGGAGTATCGCGTAGGCACTGTACCAGGCGAACCTGCGTCTCATGCTGCGGCGGGACACTGAGGAGTTTATGTACCTCCTGGGGAAAGATATGCGAAGTTAATTTCTTTTCAGAGAAGAAATGGTTAGAAAATTACATCTTTCCCTAGTACTAAAAATAATTAGCCTTTTAACGTTTAAGAGTCCTTGCGCAAGTAGATTTTAGGCGAAACATTTTAAAATACCCTTGGATAAAGAGTCCTAAGCCCATTTAGATAAAAGAAAATACAATTGGGACAGTAGCAATAGTTTTAAACCCCTTAGGTAAAGTAAACGATGACTGTAAGTTTCCGTTTGACATTATCAAAGGGATAAATTTAACATTTTATTTGGTTCTCGTTGATTTAGATACTTCCTTTAATATGCTTGAGTATTAAAGAAAAAGTTACTTATCGTATTTCCTTCAGTTAGAATAATTACTTATGCCTTATTAATTATTTAAAAAACAAAAAGAATAGAAGCCTGATGTTGAACAAAAACTATTTTGCGTAAATATCTCGGCTCGAAAGAAAATAATTATTATGTTATCTTTAATATCTCAGTATTTGTTGCTTTGTTCTTTAAGTTAATCTCATACACGTGTAACGAAAATATTATATTTTTATAAATCAAAATAAAATTTCTATCTCTATAACATTGAATAGGAAATAAAATCTAACAAAACCAATTTCCGATAGAATAAACTAGCTCACATAAAAGGCATACAATATAATCTATAATAACAATGATTATATAAAACACACACTTACCTAACATTTAGAAAGATATCGAAGCTCATCACATTGAGCCAGAAAAAACACGACACGAACGAGAATTGGATGAGATAGGCTGAAACAAATACACGGTCTTATATAGTATGTGTGACAAAAATGATATTAGCTAGCGACATAGCACACAGACTACCGCTAGTGGGTCGTAAGGTTTGAAAACTCAACAAAACACTAGCCGTCTTATTACAAAACGTGGTTTAAATTACTATTTAAACCACGTTTTATAATAATCAAAGTTACTACTTTGATAATAAAAAGTCGATTCTTATTGTTCAAACTATCAAATGTCAACTTTAAATTGGAACGTTAATTATCATTTGTAAGATTTTGACAGTTTGATTATCATGACAGTAGACACACAAATTTCGAACAACAAAAACGGCTTACTATTTTCAAAGTTCTGGTCTAATAGTTAAGCCACGTTTTGTAATAAGATCTTAGAAGTTCTCATTTTGTGGATTCTAAAAGCATACGGAGTAGACGTAAATTAAAACAAATGGAGAGTCTGTATCACACTAATGTTTACTAATCTGATTTATCTATCTGATAAAAAATGTACCTAATTTCAACGAAACAAAAATATGTAACAATATATATACCTAGCATAATTTGTTGCTGAGTATGGATCTAAATGTATCTGTGTTGTTAATTGTTCAGACATATGTATTCTGATCATAAGTAAGAATTACAAGGCTTGTTTTTTGCAGTACTATGTCAATGATATTAACTCGGAAACATGGAACTGTCTTGTAACGAAATATCATGGTTCGTATTAACGTTTATCTCGTGACAAGTTTACGATATAAACGATTCTTGTGTCAGCTTAAATATGACCATACTGGTATTGTTTATCCTGAAATACAATAATACTCCTGTTTGTTACTATACGGGTCAAGGCGGAATTGAAAGTTTTTCTTATGGGGTATGAAATGCTTCCTTTCTTACTTTTCGCTCATCAAATAAAAAGGAGAAGACTTTTTGCTCTAACACTTTTTTATAAAGGTACAACCGTTTTAAAAAGTCTGAACCAACAAGTTTTCATTGTTTTGTCCTTTCAAATCGTCTTTAAAACTATCCATGCGAAGGAGTAACAAACACTTATCAAATAATCATTTGTTGATTCATATTTATTAACAAAACAGTAACAGTTAATTACACTAGAAAGCTTAGACCCAAAAAAAAACAAATTGGTTTAAACATTAAATAAGGTCATTATTTAATGGTAAATATTTAGTAAGCATACCATGATTTTGACTGTAATGTTTTGTACAGCAGACTAAGTAGTTAATTTATAGTGTCGGCCTCACCGCATAAAGAGAATTTTCTTTAGAGCTTGTTTAGTATGCTTTAGCTGTTGCGTTAGAGTAATGCAGGGCACATCAAAGGGCTAGTAGTTGTATTATTATGATATGTTTTTATGACATTTGTATGTGTACTAAATTTGTAGTATTGTATTATTACAATTTCCTAATTTTAAGCCATTTTGTTTCTACTTATCTGTCTTCTTTGATTGTATCATCTAGGTCTGGTCTAGATAATTGTATTTTAGCTACTTCACTAATAATTCAGAAAAAATAAGAGTATTATAAAAATAAAATAAATCAAGGCGCAACATCCCACATTCCCCATATTAGGTATTTGCATAAAAATTTTGAAAATTTTGTACTAATAGATACTTATTATTTAACCCAGCTTTAATTGTATATCTATGCCTGTTTGTAACTTATGTACTTAACTAATGAATACCGTCTGACGGTTCTTCTTTCTTATGGTGATAACTCACCCATAATAGTACAAGCCACAGCAGGGAAAGCATGTCCTGCTAGTTGAGTCGCAGCCAAGCATGTAAAGGCCACAGCGAGGCAGATAGTATGACACGCCAGAGCCTTGCCGTGGGTGTCTCGTAGTTCTGTGATGAAGAGGTACACGCAGGCTGTCGCCAGGAGGAACGGCACTGATATTAGGAGACCTGGAAGAGATGGCGATGTTAGATTTCTGTGGCTTGATTTCAAAATAGAGGTTCGTAGAACTTGCCTATGCTAATTAGAGTAATTTAGCTCTATTATTTATTAAAATAATAACGAATTCTCGACTATTGATTTCATTTCTAAGTACCTAAGTAAATAAGTACTTGTAAGTTACTTAAAGCTATTGTGAGCATTATAGCTCCAACATCAAAAAACCTTCGTAACTAGATAATTTTAATCACTTATCTACCTTAGTAACACATACATATATGAACATATATATAGGTATTTTCACGATATATAAATAAACCTGCCAATATTAACGCCTTACATTGTACATACAAACTATTCTAATGGCGTCTATTATTATCGATCAGCAGAAGTTTACATCACTCCCATAAAAGCAAATGACCCAAGCACCGGGAAAATATAGAAAGTTCAAGGTTTGAGACAACGCAGGTAACTGCAAACAAAGTATACGTGGGAGGTTTCGGAAACATAACTGAAACTCAAAAAACTAAAATATGTAAATTATTGGAGTTTCAGCAATTAGGGGTATAACATTTTAAAACATAGAAATTAAAATAGCTAGGTTAGGAAATATACGTATTGTAATTTGTTATCAATTATGAATTGTATAATGTAACCTGTATATTTCTGTTTGTGAACTAATAAAAAAGAACCTTTTTCCCAAAATTTGTTTAGTCTTTTGCGTACATATGTATAAATACTGCACAATCTTTTACACTCCCATGCGAAATTTCACATTAACAGTCATGTTATGACTGCACAGTTAGCTTAGTTGGTAGTGTTTCTGCCTTCTAATTTAGGGGTGCGGGTTCGATTCCCGCATAACACAAGTAAATATGCATATTAAAATGTGTAATTACTTGTGTTGAGTCTGCTCGTTTCTATGTATAAAAAGTATGTATTTACATAAAAAGTATATATTATTATGTATTATAACTGTTATCTAGTACCCATGATACAAGCGTAAGCTTAGTATGGGGCTAAATAGCGCTGTGTGATAATGTCCTGAAATATTTATTTTATTTATATGATTGCACTCTTTTAAAGATTTGCAAATTCAATTGTGAATAAAAATTAAGGATAGATAAAATTCCTTTCCGACCGTATCATGTATACGATAACGAATTATCAAAAATATATGTTGTGGTAATCTAATCGCGTGCCAACACTTGACTGTTACAATAAAAAAGTTCAATCTCATCACACTCTGCACTAATTTTATATTGCATAAATATTATGAGTAAATTATACATACATTTTAGATTAGATATTGATAAAACCCACATAACTGCAAAATCTAAATATATTGTCAAGCATTTAGTGCATTGTTTTTTTTATAAAAAAAGGTCAAACATGGTCGGTACCGGAATAAATTCTTAAATCTCCGTAGGTTAGTATGTTACTAAAACTGCCCTATTTATCACAATCACATAATCACTCAAGCTTTTCTCATTCCATTGCTGAGTTAAGGCCTTTCTATCAAGTGCATGGGATTGCAAGAAGTTTTTCCGACTGACCTCCGAACTTCAATATGAAGATGGTACCCGATACAATACAATACAAAATTATTTATTTGCCAAAAAATTATGCCGATGATGATGATGATCAAGTACAAACCTCACCTAAGTTAAAAAAATCTTACCTGTAGCATAAACAATAAGCGTAGCAGAAGTCTTCGTCTCCTCCAGCGGTGTTTGAAAGCAGACCATGGGGAGCGTCACTCCTGCAGGATTGGTCTCGTTGTAAAACGTCTCCATACAATAGTCCTTAGTGCTCAGTAAATAAGGTCTACTATACGGCACGAATAATGACCCATTTACGAGAAGGTAGAATTCGTCTTCGCTGTATTTGTCTGGCTCTAGTTTGTATCTGTAACAATAAATAATTTCAGTAAGTTTGTATGAGACGATAACTAAATCTGGTAATTGTGCCTTGAGGGCTTCTTAAATGGCTTAACAAACTGCTGTATTATATCAACTTTTATGTTTTTTTCAAATACCCTAGTAGTACCCTACTAGTCAAATACACTATAACAAGACTTTTTGCTAACCCATGTAAAGATTTGTCACGTCGACCGTTATTTCAATTTGCTAATTCCATACAAATATTGGTAAGCGCAAATAAATCTGGTTGAAATTGTGATATGAAAATAGAAGCTTCAATACAGAGTAAAAGCATTCCTGTGTAAGTCAGTAATTATTGTGAATGTCGATAATTTTATCAACAAGGCAAAACGGATACGCCGATATAAATTGTACTGTCTCTTGCAGATGTATCGCAAAATCTGAAAATACACACCTCATAAATTGATTACATTATAAATGTATTGAAAGTGGACACAGTGCAATGTGCACAGTAAAAAACTAGCAACAGACTTTTTTTTTGTAAGAGGTTAGTTAAAATACTTTAATTATAAAATACTTTATAAAAAAAACTTTATATATACCTAATTTCTTTTTTTTTAATTTATTTTTGTCTAGCTACCTATTTATTAATGTAATGTATCGAGTAACTAAAGAAAATATATTCAAGGTAAGACCAAATGTATCAGAAGAATCCATAACAACTTTTACAATGATATCGAGTTTTATTTTATTTGAACTGTCGTCACTATCCAGTATCTATCATGGAGATAATATATTAATATAAAGAGAGGGATGAAAATCCTTGGTATCTATTAATGAAAGTTACCTACAAGAAAATATTTTATAAGAAGTTTAGTTACATGTTCACAAGGACCTTTCGTAGATGCAGGGGTTGCCAACCAGGGTCTCATACACGTTGCTGTCATAGCTGAAGATGTGAGTTTCGTTGGCTTGGTGGAAGACTGGAGCGAAGGTGAGGACGCTCCGAGAGCAGACGGTCTTCGGCGTCCCGTCTACTAAGGAGATGGTGAGGTTCTGCCCGCTGGGACAGCACTTCGGGACAACTGGCAACTCTTTGACTTCGTCTTCCTGGGGACAAAGATTTAGGTCTTAGATACGTGAGGTGACGTTTTTTGTAATGAAAATGCAGAGACTTTGAAGCAATTATTAAGTAATTAAATGCCAAATAATTATGATGAAATAAAAAAATATTAATATGTAAGTTATGCATCATGATTCGTATGTCAGTTTCGATTCTTCTAGGGTCCTATTTAGTTCAAATACCCCGTTACATACGTCATACTCATTACTCAACTATAAAATAAATTATTTTTCGTGAATGTCACAAAATATAGCAAGAAATATGAGTGTCATTATAACGACGAAACTGTACGTCAAATACATCTTCAAGACTGATGTGGCGACACAAAAACTTTCTTGCCTCAAGAAAACCTCGAGTACTCTTCAAAAACATCGTTAAAATAAGGTTGAGACGAACTAAATGTTCCAACTGAATAAAATGTTTTCTCTAATACCAAATGGTATACAAATGTTAGCTTACTAAAAGCAAATTTACATAGGTCATGTTCAACTATACCAATAGGCTACTTATTAGGTACGGTCAAAACTTAAGGACATAGAAAATAAATTTAGTTTCAATGAAATAAATAATGTTTTTCACAAGTCAATAAAGTAAGGTTCGACTGTAATAAATAGTTATATAAATGTTAGTGAGTATAAATCTACTTTTACAATATGTATACTTATTTCAATATAAACTTTTTGTATATGTTGGTTGTAACGTTAAGAGTACACTGGTACATTCTAGGCTAGAATAATAATACAAAGACTTGTACACGAGCGTGAGCTTACCTAGCATTAAAAAAACATATTGTAGTCACAACCCATTAATCTTATTAAAAGTCTCGCCACAAACGTAACGAGAAAATGTGAACCCATGTCGCGGAACCGATGGATTTTCCGACATGACATCATTTCGAATTGGGTCACATAAACCAAGGTAAGGACAAGTTAATTACGGTTGTCAACCAAACAATGATAGATGCAGAGATCGTATGACAACCTAATCAGAATTCAACGGGAGTATTTGAACTTTGACGTGTTCATAAAAGAAATTCGCCAGGGCGATGTAGCGGCTTGACTTGAGGAACAAATTGGTCACGTACCTAATAAAACTGTTGACGCAATCTGTAAAAATATAAACGAGCACTGATTCTTGAATTGCTTGAATGCTGGCGCTTGATTGTTGGCATGAACCTTGTCTGTTTCATTTGTTCTTGTTACACTTCATTGTGGAATTTATTACTGCAGATTCCTTTGACTCCCAGCATAACATATTGTTTTATATGACCAGATGTAGTCAGACGATATGATAGCTTAATTTGATATTCTGGAAATACAGTTATTAGGGAACTAAGCCACAAAATATTTTTATAAAAAGGTCATCAATCCTGTAAGAGGCCCTAGGGTGGTTTGAAAACTTTCTACACCAGTATATTTACACACTTACTTACTTTTTTGATTACATTGCCTCTACGAATCACTGGAACTATTGTTATTAAACGTACCAGAATTAACGACTGTCATATTACGATGAAAAGTGACTTATGTACAAATTAAGAAATTTTTCGACAATGTGCTAATATCAATCAATTGAAATCAAAGACAAATATATCCTTCTTTAACTTTGATACAAGCAGTATTAAAATTAAAACTCTGTAATTGACACGTTTCACAAAAACGTGATCGTCATCTAAGACAAAGAGTTAGCGTTTGGCTTCTGTTTATAGAAATGAAACTTGGAGCTTTCACAACGTCAAAGTTAAGCGATGTACAAAACCTCTTATCAAGGTTGCCAGGCCAAGAGTAATTTGTCCTGAAATTAACCGGGATCTAAATAAGTAAAGAGTTAATAAGTATTATGGGGATTATTATTTCTGGTTGTCTGCGTGAAGAGATTATAACTTTGTAAAGTTTGTTAGCGACCACTTTAGCTTCTGACATTGATTTTCTGAAGGGTAGATGAAAAGTTACGATGACTAAATATTCCTGTATTTTATCTGAACAACTATGGTAATGTACTTTATAACTAATACGATACATTACTACTAAACTGTCGTTTGTGGCACTAGCAATAGGACTTTTTCTTACTTGGCGTACTTATCACAATATCAAATAATTTAAAAAAACACAATAACAAATATTACATTTAAGGTAACAACATACAAACATACTTACAGATAAAACTACATATTACTGATATAACATAATTCAAATAAAAAGACTTACACAAAACCAATTAACATCACAAAGTACAAATGTAATGATTAAAAACCAAGCTCTGAAAAATGTATAGTTTCGTGTGTTACAATACATAGATCATTAAACCTTTCTGTGCTTAGAATTCTAAATACACCCTCATACAGTTATAGTAGCTCCAGTTACCGCAAGATACATTTCATCTAAGATTCGGTTAATTTACTCAATCCACGTGTTTTTATATCGTTTGTATTCTACACACCAACGTGACGATTACGAAGCCGCCCTACGTCCCTACGAGCGTTGTGAAATCGTTCCTTCTGAGAATTTTCATTATATTTTATTGTGCGAAGGAAACTGACGTCATTACGGAGCGAACATGACAGCGCTGGCTTTCCCACGAGATTTCAACGTCACGTCATTTCGAAAACGTTGGCGTCAAATCATTGTGTAGCTCTTCGCAAAAGCCACAACAAAAAAAAATGTGTAGCACAACGGTAACCTATGACGTCAGTACAACTCACGTATGTCATTTCTAAAAATATTGGGATAGTAAATAATCCACTACCTTATTGTGCACCACAATGAGGGGAGTAAAGATAATTTGTAAAATTATTAATTAAAACTGATATACCTTACTTTGAAACTTTTACTAAAATTTCAGCAAAAAGACTCAATGAAACAATTACTAATGACTTTGACCTACTTAGTTCGTTACAAAAATGATTTTTTAATTTGAAAGCTATTTGTACTAGGCAAAGTTTTCACATGTAGTGAAAGACAAAAAATAATTCTTTATGTCAACTCTAATAATACCTTCTCTGTATTTTTTTTAACTTAAACTATTTAGCATTTGTTCATAGTTTGCCTTATAGTAAGCAAAGGCTATGGCCTGAGATGAATGGATACATACACGCGTATACGTATTAATATATTTTCTATTTATGGTATCATAAACGGTCCCGGTTCACGGCACCATGGCACGTACGTAACAAGACATGTTACGCACATGGCGCTCCCTATATTGAGTTTTTTGCCCACCTCTTGCGTTTACTCACAACTTTTAACCTCATATCTTATTTTATACGCCCACTGTTGCTGGCCTGATACAGTTTTTTATACCAGAAGAGAGAGGAGGTGTGATGTAAGTTTGACAAATATATAATATTCATAGAAAGCTTTTCGGGAAATAATGGGGAGAAATCTAAAAAAAAAAATTATAAAGACTTATATTATTTTTTATTTTCAACCTTAACTTTAGAACTCCTGTCGTTGATAAGATTGTTTGGGTATACTTTAAATCGATAAAAAGTAGTTTAAGAAGTTTTTAGAATTTTGTTTTATCTGTTTGTATGCAAAAAGGCTGACCGGATCATCATGATTTTTGGTAATTAGGTAGTATTAAGTATTTCCTGGGAGTGCTATTTATTATTACAGAATAATGGAATAGAAATAGCGGGCATCCATATAGTAAATAAGTGCCGTTATGTGCTATAATAAAATGTTGTTATTATCATTAAGAAAAAATAATATGTAGTTACGTAATTTTTATTGAGTTTGCATTTAACCCAGTTATATAATCTAAGATATCAGTATTCAGCTGTGTGCGTCGATTTATGACAAAACTTCAATATTCCTGTTACCAAAATACAGTTTTTGCCGGCGAAGTTTTTGTGAGGTGATTTAGCAACCTTCCCGTAATCTATGTCTTGAGGCCTAAGCATGGGCACATAGAATATTTTACTTGAAGAGAAATATGATTCATTTGATTTTAATTCTCTACCAAGATCTGTCGGGGCGTTTGAAACAGGCTTCGCGTGACCAAAATGCTGGCTTGTACTTTGCTCAAAAGATTAGTCTAGCTATTCAACGGGGCAATTGCTGGCTGCATGCCCCGTTGGGTACGCTGCCTTTTGAAAAAGTAGATTCAGTTGTTTATATATTTTATTCGTAAGTGTTATTTAATATATATTTTTGTTGTTTATTAAATAGAAAATTTCATTTGTGAAACCCGTTTTGTTAGTTTCATGCTTGATTTGATGATTTTTCAAGGATTGCAACAGGAACACAAACCTTTGTAATATTTGTACTATATATTCTGTGGTAATGTGTACCTACCATTATTTGTTGTTATCCTTAGGATTAATTCAACAAAAGATAAACTTACATTTGACATCATAACTTCTTCCAAGCCGCATCGCAGTTTAAAATGTAAGTCGCTTGTTTAAAATAAACATATTTTATCTGGCATTTTTTTCCGGGACATTGCACACAGCGCCATCTAGCCCCACACTAAGCAAACGCTTGTGTCGTGGGTACTAGATAACGGATATAATCTCATATACTTTTCTTTTGTAAATACATACTTATTATACATAGAAACGACCAGACTCAACACAAGTAATTATAAATCATAAATTTCATAAATACTTGTGTCAAGCGGGAATCGAACCCGCAATCCCTAGATTAGAAGCCAGAGCCACTACCAACTAAGCTAACAGGCCAGTCAATTGATCATGCATACATTTAAATTATCACGGAACGGATTCTTTCTACAAAGTATAAATCGGGCAATGACCAGTATAATATGAACCGATTTATGCAAAACGAATTCACCGAGTGATTTCCACACTAATTTTCAAAGCGTGAATCATCAAGAGCATGTATACTCATTCCTCTGATATAATAAGGTGTGTTCGTTGTGCGCAATGTGTTGTAAAGTACTGTAACAGCTTGTGTAGAGCCCCACATTGAAAATTATGAGATTGGAGAATGACTGCCGGGGATGGCAATATTTGCCTAATTATTTCTATTCTAATTTATTTATATAACTGACTTTATAGATAGAAAAAAATGGAACCATTTCGGAAAAAAAAAAAATTTGGATTTGCGCAGCAACAAAAAAAAAAGATCAACTCGTAATGCCCCATCACCGACTAGCCAAATTGGAGAGGTCCGTCTATGTAGTAGGGCCCGCGGTATACAACCGCATACCTATTTCCGTCCGTGATGCAGCCTCGACCGCGTGCTTCAAGACCAAGCTTAGAGCTTGGTTGTTGACACAATCTTTTTATGATATTGATAAATATTTAAAAATTCAAATATAATTTAATTACATTTAAGAAAAACTTAAGTAAAAAAAAAACTTAAAACTTAACTTAACTTAACTTAACTTAACTTAACTTAACTTAACTTAACTTACTTTACTTACTTAACTTATACTTACTTACATTTAAGTAATGTATTGTAGTGGATACTTAATTATATGTTTTTTTTTTCTCATAAAAGTTGACGTGTAATACATAGATATTATAAGAATAGTTATGACATGTAATTTGTGGTATTATTAATAAATAATTTGTATTTGTATTTGAAACATTCCCCGTCGAATAAGAAAATATTTTTTGTAATCATTTCATAAATAACGGAGTATTCGCTTAACATACCCGAAAAAAACTTTCTGAAGACTTGAAGGTTAAAGAAGGTCAACTTCAAAAATGAGGTTACTCCTTTTTTGAAGTTGTTTAAAAACAATTAAATGTTGGATTAACTTTTATGAAGATCTAACCGTGCAAATATTGGGTCCTATAAGATATGTTATAATTTTTGGCTGAAGCGCCACGCTTTGTTCAAAAACTAAAAGCGTTTTTTAACTCGCCTGACTTAATCACGCGAAATAACAATTTTTCCCAACAGCAACACTTTAATAAAGCCAAAACAAACTGAAACATTTTCGTTGCGACTGCAATGTGAAAAGATAAACTACCCTCTAGTTGGCTGGCATTTCTAAATGTTAAAACAATTCGTTATGTGTGAGTTCTTTTCTGTGGGCTTACTTTTATGAAAACACTAGTGGTAGACCGCGGCTTGGCCTGCGTTGTTGGGATATAAAATAGCTTTTGTTAAAGTTTGTGTGTGTCTCAATAAATATATTTTCTTTCTTTCTTTCCTTTTTCATACTAGTAAACCTATACCATATCAAAAAAACGATGATCAAACATACTATGTAACTATGGAAACTTTTTTTTAACTAAGACAGCTTTGCACTTGACCATAGTTTGTGTGATGGTAAGCAAAAACTATGGTTATAACTTGACTCAATTTAGAATTCCTTCGAACATAGAGTATAATATTTCGGAGCATGTAATAATTACAATTTACATTATGTAGTACACATTCAAGTCTAATACAAAATTTACAAGTACTTAGTCACTTCTTAATAATTTTACTTCGAAAGGCTTAACAAGAAATTCGTAATCCTATCGACAAGTTCTCCGTATTACCCAATTTTAGCAAATTACTTACAGAAGCCCTATCTTTACTAAAACCGAGCTCACATCAATGTCAACTTCCGCAAGCGAAAACCCTACAAATATTTACGTTGTAAATTACATTGTCGCTGAAAATTGCCAATTTCCTAATACGACATGGAACAAGTCAAGACATATTGTTTGACAGGGTGTAAAAGAGTAAAGAGTTGCTATATTTTATGTATAGTGTTAACTCCCGGCAGTTACTAAGCCGTGTTTATAACGCTTTGTTAACATTAAAATTTGTTTGAAAGGCAAGCGTTTATGAGGATATTTTGAAGGTTTCAGGTGAAACAACGGAAATAACGGTAAGAATTATTATATTCTATTGCTGTAATCAAAAACTATGTAGGTAATAGGTAAGATTATCAGTTGAATGCTGTAAACTTCTGCGAAGCTTCATGTCATAATTTGGTTGTGTCCATTTTGTATAAGATAGATGCATGTTATTTCAATAAATATTCGTTGCTTACGCTCCGTATTTTGAGTTTCCCAATCTGAAAAACAGGAAGCTAACCGGTACTAAAAGATCTATCGACAAATCTATTTATATTTTTTGTAAAGCAAACATTTATCATAACCATAGTCCGATAATAATTTGATCACAAATACTAATTAATAACACCTGTTATTTCTATGAATTGCTATTAATTTGGAAATTTAACTTAATGAGGTAAATACTATCTATCAATTATGAAATCAGTCTGAATGATTTTTAATTGGTTCTTATTAATAAAACACGTACTCATAATTTTTTGCGAATATCTAGATTATCTTTATCAAAGACTTATGTACATATATCGTGTCTTTATTAATGACTAGTGAATGTCCGCTGGTTCCTTCTCATTATTTGGAGGTATATAATTTGTAGAAAACTCAATTACTTTTTCGTCGCTTCATTGATCGACCTTAGTGGCTAGAGTTTTCATACCTTTCTACTGTTTTCCAGACACTCCCAGAGTCTTTGAAAATAATTTAACTTCAAGTGTTTATTGTATAACAATTAAGTATATAGGTATTGTAAAACTGTGCATACATATGTAGATATAAATCACTATCACTACATAGTATATAAAGCGAAGTGGCTTTCCGAGTCTGTCCCTATGTATGATGAGTATATGCTTAGATGTAGAACTTAACAATGGATTCTGATGCAGTTTTTTTAATATAAAAAGTAATTTAAGAGGAAGGTTTTAATGTATAATAACGCGTGCAAATCAACAGACAAAATATGTAATTAAAAATAAAAATAAAATATAAAGTTACATACATCAATAGCCTACGCGTATTACGCACGTTTATCTAGCCACAAGTACATATGTGTAATTCAATAAAGGCACATTGTTTATTCCGCCAGCATACTTCCCCTTGACAGCAAGACCTCTGACCCTCAACGAGTGGAATTAAAACGGAAACAAGACGCTCCCTTGAGATAGTACCTGGTAATTTGAGGTATACTCACACCTACTTATATATGTGTGCGGCAGTAGTATAAGTTTAATAAAAAAACATCAAAGAAATGAGTAATAAAGGTGTAAAACAATAAGTCTAGTTAAGGTGCAATTTGTTCTATGTACTGTTTTTTAATATATGTCAACAATAAAGAGTAAAAAAAAAAAAACTTCTAACTGATACTTTGGGTGAACTATGTAACTAAGTTAATTTGAAATAAACGTAAATAACAATATATACGAATCATATATCTTTTTTTTCATTTCACATCTTAAACACCTCGTCCTACTCACTTAAGTTGAAGATTATATATCCCCTGCCAGATTGGTTGCCTGGAAGAGATCGCTCTGAGCAATAAGGCCGCCAATTAAGACGCTAATTTTAATTTCTATGATTTTTAGTATTGTTGTTTATATGTGGTGTTTTAATAAAGAATGTATCTATCTATCTATCCATATAGCTGTCTCTTTATCCCATGTATAGTAAAAAGAGAAAAATTGTGTCTGTACTTATCTACTTTTTAAAATCGAATTTGTGTATTGCAACTATTTTGTTAAAATTATCAGTAAAGTTTGCCCTAATAATAGCAATGGTGTAAAAATTTAGTTTATATCTTTAAAAATATCATAGATAACGTATGTAAATAGAGTGACCAGTAGCTGCACCGGAAACTTGTATCAGACAATATTTGCTTTACATCACTTTACTCTCACGAGATGGCGCTGTTTACATTTCTAGTTACGTATACCCGTAGTATGGGTGATAACGCAACGCAAACAGTTACATTACTATTGTGTTTACTAACTGGTTTTTGTTTGAATTTATAAACATCTGTTTGTTAATTAGATTATTACAGATACAATGCAGGTATAGACTTAAAATTACGTACGTAAACCAAAACATGATCACTAATTAACAATACGTATTAAAAAAAATGTAATTCAATATTTTTTTTTAAATATGTACTATGGTATAGTTCTTTAATTTTTTATGGTATAAAATCTTCATCGAAATGGGGAGATAGATAGATAGATAGAATATTCTAGACGTAATTATACCTAATTAAATTAGAAACATACAGGGAGATGACTCTGGCCTCGTAATACAGCCTAACGGCTACCACGAGGTCAGAGGATTTGAAACATTTTGTGACAAAATTTCTTTGGCATATAAATGATTTTGTATTTGTATTTATTCTTTATTGTAACAATGAAATAAATAAAAAAAATTATTAATAAGATATTTGGAAAAAAATACACCAATCCATACAAAGCAGGGTTTTATTGTAGGTAATCATTCACTTCGTACCTCTACTAATACGTATTTAATTTTATTATCTTGTTTAATTTAAAATTTAATTGTAATCTACATATGTGAGCAAGGTGTTAGTCAAATATTACGTTGGTTATTGTACATCGAAACAACGACATTTTGAAAGTGCGAAAGAAAATTGAGATTCGATAGATACCGATCTAAACCTTATTTATACACGAAACAAGAAATTAATAGAACCACAAGCTAGATGCGACAAAATCTCTATGACTATTCTCATACAATTTATGTGTTTGAAAGCGAGTGTAGCTCGGCGGTTTGAGCGTCTGCTATTCATCCTGACACACCCTGGTTTGAATCCGACCCTACACCAATAACTTACTTTTCAAGTTATGTGTGGATCTGCACTCGCTTAATGTGAAGGACAACATCGTGAGGAAACCCACAATAACCGAGGACATGTGTCTTCCGTGGAAGGACCTTGGACGCCTACCACGTTGTATCTGCACGAGAGAACCCCCCTAACGAATTAATTCTGCGGGGGAGTCACGACCCTGTCGTGAGGAAAGACGACTCAAGAGAGAGAGAGATGGCTATTATCTTACGTCATGTCACTATATCTTTCGTAAACATTTTTCGTAAACAAAGCAGGACCACTAAAATTTTTTTTCTGAAAATTTTATTACCATATATACAAGCTGAGTTACTCGCTACAAATTATTGTTATAATCCGTTACAAAGATTTGCATAAAAATGTAATAATTCTCCCGGTCACAACGGGATTTACATTTCTTTTATTGCTTAATTATTTTAAACACGCCACTTCTGTTTTCACAAATCACGCGGTATTTTGGTTCCTGGCATTATAATTGGAGCTAGAAATTACATAGACCTTTGTTTGTGGCCATGTTTGAATAAGTCAATAAAGAGTTTTAATTACAAGGCATCAAGATGTGACAACCTATAATTTAAAAGCGATTAGCGACAATGATAGATTATATATTACATTCTTGACAACTATTTTAAATCTGGATGTCGTTGCAACTAAAGGCAGACATTAATTATCAAATCGTAAGTTTTAGTCACAGATGTGTTTCTTGCAAATTACAACCTAGGGTCTCTCAAATCTGTCTAAATAGATACCTACATATCTACTTTCAAGGTAAGCGTGCACCCTAGGCTTGCGACATAACTAAACATAAGGTGGGCTGTAAGTATAGTCAAAAAAACCAAAATTTTATTTAAAAATCGAATGCAATCCAATAAATATATATTAATTCAAAATTTCAAAACAAATGACAATCGCTTTGGATAGATCTCCCATTATTAAGAGCACAAGCGGCGGCCACATTTGAGTACATTTTATTTCACTCTGTGACAGTGTTTTTGGGAAGAATGCTCATATTAACTGAATCCTATCTCGGTATAAATGCGAACCGTAGTCTTCGTAAAGGCTTCGAGGCAATCTCTTTAAGTGGCTTCTTAGACCGTCGCGTTATCGGCCTTTATTAGTTATTTATTCTCACACAGAATGGCAACCCCAAATAGCAACCCTGGTCAGTCTCTTTCGAGGGATTGCATTATTTGTTACAAGTTCTCTGACCTGATTTCAACTTTGACCTATGAAGACTTGTTTGTACCGATACAATTTATAGTTACGAGTAGTTTAGTAGTTTGATACTCCTTAAAATCGATATAACGAAATAATTTGAGTGCCAAAACATTGAACAACAAAATAAAG
Source organism: Macaria notata (assembly GCA_927399415.1). NCBI lineage: Eukaryota > Metazoa > Arthropoda > Insecta > Lepidoptera > Geometridae > Macaria > Macaria notata. The sequence continues at coordinate 4,779,561 of OV656737.1, forward strand.
GCATAAAAATTCAACTAATTTAATTCTGGGAAGACCTACATAATATGTATTATTTATTGACCGTGCCAAAATTTAGCACTAATTCGTCATATCGAATGAGAGTGGCCAACTGGTGTCGAGAGTTTTCCAACCACCCTAAGGGCCTCTGACATACAATACAAACAGCCGGGACCTACAATAACACTAATGATGATATTTTGTAATTCCGGATTCATAAAAAATGCTTTCCTTGCGTTTTTTTAGCTTTTCTTATGATGGAAAAAAATATAAATGTTATACGTAACGATTCCCGCCACTAAAAAAATAAAAATGTTATACGTAACGATTCCCGCCACTAAAAAAATAAAAATGTTATACGTAACGATTCCCGCCACTAAAAAAATAAAAATGTTATACGTAACGATTCCCGCCACTAAAAAAATAAAAATGTTATACGTAACGATTCCCGCCACTAAAAAAATAAAAATGTTATACGTAACGATTCCCGCCACTAAAAAAATAAAAATGTTATACGTAACGATTCCCGCCACTAAAAAAATAAAAATGTTATACGTAACGATTCCCGCCACTAAAAAAATATAAATGTTATACGTAACGATTCCCGCCACTAAAAAAATAAAAATGTTATACGTAACGATTCCCGCCACTAAAAAAATAAAAATGTTATTAAGTTCCATATAAATGACATGGCAACATATCACGTCGCGTGGATGGGACAGCTACTGTAACTAGGAGTGAATGTTGCTTGACACACGACAGGCGGTAGGCGGCATGCCTACTCGATGTCTTGGATGATGGGTGTAGGGTGACGCTTAGAAACAAACTTATGTCAACCTTAGATTTTTTGTTCAATAATAATAAAAAATCTTTTAACTTTTGGTACAAAGTAGCACAAATAATATAGGAGTTAAATTCTATTGTTTACGAGGTCATATTCAGAAGGCTTAGAAGTTCAGAGAGCTTCAAAACTCTTACTTTTATGACTCCAGAAAGCGTCATCATTGTAGGGATCACTTTTACACTTGCCAGTTAAATTTTGACCATTTACTAAATCACGACGTCGAATCTTGAAACGACGCTCATAAAGCTGACACTATAGTACAAGGTGGAGCATTTTTAAACTGAAATAGACCCCCGAGAGAAAGTAACTTGTTTCCAAACGTAGCTTAAGTGGGCGTGATTAGTGTCGTGTCGGTAGATTGAAACAGGCTCTTGAATGCTTCCGAAAGATATACGATTGAATTTGAATAAATAGTTTAGTTACTATTCTAGTTAACTGTTAAATGGTGGTTAAATTGACAAGATTTGTAAGTCTAGTTCATATTAGTATTGAAATACGGATTGAGTTATAATCCGTATCATCATCATCATCAGCCTAATGGAACCCACTGCAGGGCATAGGCCTCCACTTTCTTACGTAAATACTCCCTGTCTTGCGCGGTTCTTGCCCAGATGTTTCCTTCTAAATTTCTAATAATAATAATAATTCTTATAGTTAACCGTATAGCGTTATTTGTAATTTTAATGAAATAATTCTGTATGATGTTTAACAAAACACCAACACCTATTATGATGTTGCATGATCCCACCTACTATTTTTACCCCTTCTTCACAAATATTAATTGCCCGACCTTTTTCAGGTTTCTTTCAGTACCAGTAATAATTGCAAGTAATAAATAGTTTTATTATAAGTGATTTTACATCTCTCATGTTCGGTAAGTAGGTCCTTATTACCCCCAAATGGGGCTTGTAAGTAACCAATTAGCGCTCTAGGGTAATAATGTAGCTAGAAAAGCCCTAGGGCGGTAAGTTATTAAAACAAAACTGTTCACTCTTTAAAAAGTTTAAGTAGTAGACAAAGGAGGTCGCTTCGCTATTCAAACTCAAACTCAAACTTCTTCGTATGAGTATAATAGTCATCAATTTTAAATATCGAACGGCGATGCTCAATTTCGTTCCTGACAAAAAAAGATGAAAAATGGCGGGAATAGAAAACTTTCATTTTAAATGTTGTTTGTTTTGGGATTTTTTATATAAATACGTGCTAATTAGGAAAAAACATGAGTTCTGCAAGTGATGACGATATATTATGTAAGCTGCACTCCTGATTCAATGAAAATGGAAGCTGAAGCAGCATTTAACAATATTTTGCTTGAAAGTTCTAAAGAGAGATATTTGAAAATTTACGACAAGTTCATGAATTGGCGAAAAGAAAAACGAGTAAGTTCTGTTTGTCCGCGACCAGCAAATATCACAATCTCAAACTTTTAGCGTACCCATAAAACACCTGTTCCTAAAATTTTAAAAATTTCTCATTTCACTATAAATGTTTACCATTAAAATGTTTTATTCTTGTAATACGGGTCTTTTCTTCTTACCTCACAATCGAGATGTAAAGCAGAGTAGTTAGCTCGGGTGTAAGCATCAATTGCACCCTCGAACTATAGGCGCCCTCGCTGCGCTCGTGCGCCTAACTATCTCGGGCTGCAATTGATGCCTTACAGCCCTCGGCTACTAATCTACTATTACCTAATTTCATTAGAAGTTGTATCATACTTATGGTAGGTATATAAAATGTTGTTTGTTAAGGTTTTAAACAATAATATTTAAATAGAATAACTTTGTTGAAATGTTTCTTCGGTGATTTCCTTTTATTTATACAGGTATAACTCCACTATTGTTAAAGAGGCAAAAGTTTGTAAGTGGGTGTGTATGCTTGTTACTTCTTCCCGCTCAAACGGCTGAACGGATTAAATTGTAAGGGACAATACCCTGGAATAACACATAGGTTACCTTTTACCTCGGACTAGGTGATGCGCGCGACTTCGTCCGCGTGGAATATTTATTACCATAAAAACGGTTCTAGTGAGTTAATCTTAAAAGATAGACATATACCTATATTGTTGCGGACATTTTGTGAGATCATTTCAAGAGAATTAATTCTTTCATACATATTTTTTTGATATTTTGAACCATTTTCGCAGCGCATGCAACGGAAGCCCTCAAAGATGAATAATTTTCTCCGATTTTTCCACATTTCTATTGTTTATTCGCTCCTATTAGTTGCAACGTGATGTTATATAGCCTAAAGCCTTCCTCGATAAATGGTCTATTCAACACAAAAAGATGTTTTCAATTCGCACCAGTAGTTCCTGAGATTAGCACGTTCAAACAAACAAACTCTTCAGCTTTATAATATTAGTATAGATTGACGCGAATAACACCGCCGGGCGCTGCTAGTAAACAATATTTAAAATTACAATATAAAAAAACAGTAATGGTGACCAAAACACTCAACAACATCGAATGACTTCAATACACGCAACTGATTCTCCAAACCCAATATTTTATTCCCGAGGACTTAATCGCAGCAATAGATATTTTATCACAATAAAATAAGGGCCTATTAAGCTGAATTATTATCCAGAACAAAGTTATCATAATAGCTATCAATGATCTGTTGGATCGAGGAAGAGATTTCTAATCACTGCCCACGCGCATCTTTACCGATATACTCGTATAGAATATATACTATAATCCAGCGATCTTCAAAGCGAGAGTGAATCGGTTCTTATCGGGTAAGCACGCTCCATCTTAGGCCATAGCCTTACTTGCTATCAGGTAAACTATGGTCAAGTGCAAAACCGTTCAAGTTAAAAAAAAAAAAAAGATGACAGTTTATTGTATTTGTGTCTTACTCAAATTTCGAAGCTTTAGTTTTGAACAGTTTACTGTTTTCTGACAAAATATTAAACTTATTATTCAAAATATTAGCAAGCATATTATATTTTACCAGAAGCTGTGTTTCCTGCGAACTACAATCCAGGGGTTTTCAAATGTAGAGTTAATAGGTATCTTCTAGGTAAACCTGTTACACCCTAGGCTGCAGCGATGCTTAACATCAGGCAGGCTGTAGTCAAACGTAAACCTATCCCACGTAAAAAAAATCCAAATCAAAAATAAAAAAATTAAGTTAATAATATTAAATTACTAGCTGGTGCGCGCGACATCGTCCGCGTGGAATAGTTATTACCATAAACGGTTTTAGTGAGTTAACCTTAAAAGATAGACATATACTGCTGCAAACATTTTTTTAGATCATTTCAAGAGGAATAATTCTTTCATGCATATTGTTTTGATATCTTGAACCGTTTTCGCAACGGAATCCCTCAGAGAATAATTTTCCCCGTTTCTTCTACATTTTCTATTGTTTCTTCGCTCCTATTAGTTGCAGCGTGATGTTATGTAGCCTAAAGTCTTCCTCGATAAATCGGACCTGTAGTTCCTGAGATTAGTGCGTACAAACAAACAAACTCTTCAGCTTTATAAAATTAGTATAGATTAGTAAGGATTTACGAGAATAGTTTCTCCTGATTACATTTACCATTTTTGATAACTTATATCCCTTGGCCATTTTAAATTAACTTGAATAGACAAAACTAAAAGATAAAGAATGCGCTTCTATTATATCGAGATTAAATTTCACGGTATATATACCTATGTAGGTAAATAAGTAACGTGCATATACGTGGGCGAGCAGTTAATAGACAAAGGATATATTTAGAGGCAATATTTTGTCCCGGACCTATTTCCAGGACGTCTTTATTACCCTTAACGAGAATGACCCTTGTACAGACTACGTCAGAGGAAATAAAGGAAGAAAAATCTGGTCAAGGAAAAAATATGGTACAATGGACTCAGAATGTTTCGTGGTTTCTTTGCCAATTTTCATCATTTTACATTATTTAACCGCTTGCTTAATAAATTAATGTAGTACTAGTTGATAAACTAAAAATTTTATTTATATCTTTGGTAAACAAAAAAAGCCTATGACTCTAAACACCCGCACACACTTTTACAAATCTCCATGTAAAAATCGTGGTAACTAGTCAATTCAATTTGATAAAAGAAACAGATGAAAAAAATAATACACTTCTTTACTTATACTTTGTTACTAATTGCCTTTGCCTATGCACAAGATCGACGCAGATGGCACATACAAAGGGAGGCCTATACCCAGCAGTGGGATCCCAATGGCTGTGGATGATGATGATGAAATGCCCTTGGCTTTGCTCGCGGTTTTTACTATTACTATACTAAAAACTGCTTTCGTTTTTGAGTGAGAGACGAGTGTATGATAAAATTTATAAATCAATTAAACTTTAACAATAGCTTACTTAAATCAATACCTTACGTGACACAATTACTTAATTCTTCTTCTTCGAAGAGAGTGTAAATATACTCTGGTGTTCACAGTTTATCAAACCGCCTTTAGGGCGTTTGACAATCTCAGAATTATTCAGTTAGAAAGTTTATTCTCCAACCTCACTACATTTCGACAACTCCATCTTATCATAAACGTATCACGTGATATCCAGCCTATCACATCGCGTGTCCCTAAGACGGGGGCCAATAAAGCGTGTATTTAATAGCGTGTGCGCTTATCTTGCGACATGACGAGATATCGACGCGGCGCGACGCGACACGTCGGTAGCTTGCCCTGACAGTCGCAGATAAGATACGCGCCCACTTGCGACTGTCGTCTGTCTGTAAACGCCCTTATATTTTACTGATATCAGATTTGAAGCCTTTTAATTGATTGGCGTAATGAAATGTCACTCATGTTTAGCTTTTACTTACGTTTGTATACTTTTATATCTAAAAGGTATTAGATATAGATGTTTATGATATTTACTTGAACTACATAATTCTATGCTTCATCTTATCGAATGAGAGTGACCAACTCTAGTATCAAGAGTTTTCAAACCGCCCTAAGAGCCTCTGACATGGCTTAACGACTGCCGAACTAGACATACAGCCGGGACCTACAATTTAACGTGTCATCCGACCAATGGAATCGCTAAAAATAGAATGCCACTTTTCGGTCACCCATCCAAGGACTGACCGCGAATGTATTATACAGGGTCACTGGTAACTAACGCATAACCTTCAAAGGGCGGCTTTAGTACATTAATACCAACAACTTTTGTTCTACGACTTTGGCTAATACTCAATAGATTATTTTTAATATTTTTTTTAAACTTTTATGTATACTTCTTTGAGTTCTTAGGTCTACAATCTATGTCACATATTTATCTCTTTCACTCACTGGTTTTCGTAGAGAATGTATTGTAGCCAGTTGCTACGCCCCGCCGCCGCGCGCCGGGTCTACGCTACGAGCGCTACGCTATAAATCATATGGCGCGGCGGGGTTCAATAACCTCAGTTATCTATTATTAGACTGTTTGTACCTACATTGTTTTCAATAGAATAGACACTTTCTTACATGGCGGCACGCACGTGTAAACATTGTGTATTTTAAAGAAAATTATTGGTTTACTATCTACCTAAGCAAAGTACTTAAGTATGTCAACATGTTAATATGCATTGTATTAATACGAGTACAATAATAACTGTTCCACGAATACATGGTTATTGACATAAAAAGTTCGGTTGTTAAATAGGTACAATAAGATAGAAGAACAATAAGAAGAAGGTCTAGAAAATACCTTGTGTCATATTAACTCACGTAGATTTCAACAATTTAGAATGTAGAAAGACGAGTAATTTCTTGACCATCCTTTCATAATTGATGACGATTTTCCATGCTAAATTTCATATTATCGGTAACTAGTAAAATAAAGAGCGCCTAGTGATATTTTTGGCAGACGGTACCTACTTATTAATAAAAGCTATTGACGTTTAATATTGTTCGATGTAGGTGTATTGATTAAGAGTAACTTATTAAGAGCCTAATCAGCCATATTTAAAATAATAGGTCATTGAACTAAGTACATAGTAACATAAAAAACATACCTATTTACAAATTGTCGGCATCTCTCAAGCTTAGGTCTCGGGGATGTCGGTGACTATCGCGCACATAGCGTTCAAAATAACCACCTTCACTACCTAAACACAAGCCACACCTAAATGTTAATTGTTGTTGCACACGTGTTAGCACTTGGGGATTTCGTTTGATAACGTCAAATGCCGAGATAATTTTGGTTTTTAATTGATCACGCGTGCACGCTCGAGACACGTTGTCACCACACCTAGCATAAACGCGCACCATTTCGGTGTACTCGTTATTAGAGTAACGGTACGGCATATTGTTTACCGTCGAACAATCACAAAGTACAGAAAAAACCCGACGCCTACGCGCGCGCTTTCTAATCCACAACTGACCTTGAATAATTAGGTCATGCACCGAGTGGCGCGAGCGCGGGGCCGCGAAGGGGTGCGCGCATATTCGGGACTCGTTTGCGCTTGTGTGCGCACTTTCTAGACACACACACATATGAGCGCGCTATTTTATAGCGTGAGTTAAGAAGTTTAGAACTGATTTTTCAGCGAATAATATTTTTGTATGAAAAAAAAATTCAATGAATTTTAAAAAGTCGTAGAACAAAAGTTGTTGGTATTGATGTAATAAAGTCGCCCTTAAAAGGTTTTGCGTTAGTTACCAGTTACCCTGTATATAATTAATCCGAATTCTATGCAAAGGATCTCTCTTTTAGAGATGTAATTCAATAAAAAATATTAAAATTCTTTCGAATGAGTTAACGGTCGTAGGCCGTCTGAGCGTCTTCTAAGTCCCAAATCTATTTAACATCGTATTATGCATTTCTATCAAAATTGTAAGAACGCATTATCATTTAAGTGTTGTAAATTCCCGATTTCGAAATTATTGTCATTAGTAAATAATTAATTCCTCGGCGTCGACGCATAATAGGCTTTTAGGTTAACATCAGCCCGTTATCGCTAGTGCACATTGATAATGTAATTCAAAGACTCCTAACAACGTAACTTATTTTCATAGATTTAAATCTAGTGATTACCGCTGAGTGTGATAAGCTGTCTTTCTATTTATATACAATTTGGTATGTTAACCTGGATTGACGATCTTACTATCTTTAAGAATGACATCTTTGGATATGTCGTTTTAATGTCGTCAATATTTACACATAGGATTGATAGATAGATAAATAGATAAATACTTTACTAAAACACCACAAATGAAACAATACAAAAAACATACAAATTAGAATCAGCGTCTTAATTGGCGGCCTTATCGCTAAGAGCGATCTCTTCCAGGCAACCAATCTGGCAGGGATATATTCTTCAAACGAAATGAGTAGGACGAGGTGTTTCAGATATTAAATAAAATAATGAATTGACATATGTAACTAGTTGTTAAGTGCAAAATAAATACATTGTTAAATTGTTTTAATACGTATGATATTAAACACAACTTTTGCCAATCATAATATGTGTAGATCAATTATATAACTATTCAGAATTGTACCGTTTGTTCAATTTGATGGAGTTACTGTGGAATTTATTTGCCATCTTGAGAAGTCTATCCACTATCAGGTCGTTGTTAGCACCCGATTTAGTTAAATAATGGATTTCAATTTATTTTTTATTAGTACGCTTTTATTTTTAATGATCTCTAAAGCTTGTGCAAGTGAGCTTTTTGGTTGTTAGCACGAAGCTTAATGTTTGCCTATTTGGTGATTAGGAAGCTATATTTTATGTTAAGTGGAGAAAAGCTGCCTACAAATTACTTTTTGATGTTTGTAATATGTTTACGTTTCGGTATTTGGTTAATAGTTGAAGTAGAAATAGGTACACAGTGGGTGTGGATTTTGATAGTTTTTGATGAGTTTGGTGTAAAATATGGATCATTTACTGGTTTTCTAATCTATGTTACTGGATTTTATGCATTGAATGTAGTAGATTAGTAATGTAACTCAGATTGATATGAATAAAATTAAGTTTCCATTAAGAATTATAAACCTACTATTATTACATGTACACTATGTACTACGTACTTAATTTGTTTAAATAGCTTTTTATTCCAAAAAGAATATATTTAGGGTTTAACCACCACAAAAAACCATGACATTTATTTATAGTTTTGAGTATTACCAATCAGAAACTTGAAAACTTTCATACTCTAACGCAGCAGTGAGCCAAAAAAAAAAGTTCCAGTTAATTTCTCTGAAAGATCTGATCTAAACCTTTATTGACAAAATGTACAACCATTTTACTCAAACAACCAACTAAATGTTAACCCTATCGTCCAGCAATCTTCTCCAGCTTGTAAAATAAGGTTCTTATCTTAAAAAAAACATACTAAAAATAAAATTAATTGTGTCTAGACATTGCTTATTTATTAGAGCAATGTCTTATAATGGCCATTCTCTTCATGTGGCGATAAAAAAGGCGATTTAGCCAAAACTTACGGTTTGATGAAGGTTATTATACATGTAGGTACCTACTTATTATGAAGAGATTTTGTGAGAAGATACTTGGAATTCAATACATGTGCTATTTTAGGTGCCTAGTTATTGTGAAGAGATGTTGTAAGCAGAATAATTACTTAAATTTAATATTAATTAGCTATCTTTATTGTTAGTAAGGTTTTGGCAAACCTAACAATGAACTAGCCTACTCAAAGGTTATAAGGTTACGGGAGATGGCTTATGCTCAGCATTCAGCTATAAGGAACTGATGATGATGATGACTCAAAATCTCCCTACATAGACAGCATCAGACTGTCAGATTTTTATTAATTTACCAAAATAAAGTATACATTAGCCTACTTAAAGGTTATAAGGTTAAGGGAGATGGCTTATGCCTAGCAGTAGGCTATAAGGAACTGATGATGATGATGAAATTCTTATTAATTTACTCAAATAAAATATAGGTTTATCTTTTTTGTAATATACAAAATTTTAATATGAATAAAAAATCTACATACTCATCCACTATAAAAAGTTACGATATTGTATTGAGTAATACATAACATTGAGCCATGCTCCAAATTTCCTCAACAAAATAAGACATTCAATTCATAACCGCCATATGTTCCCAACAATCGCGATACATAATTCAGTCACAAGGTGTTGCCAAGTAAATAACTCATAATAATAATATACCGTAGATAAGCAGAGAGGCTGGCAACCCTAACGAGTCTTATTTATAAGCACTTCACGTCAACACCGGGGTTCCGTAAATAAATAAACAACGTTAGATGTGACACTTACTTTTTTAGAGATCCGCGTCTCTAAAATTAGATTTGTTACGTTTGCTGACGAAACGAAACGTTATTTTTATGTGAAGACAGAATAATGATACTACATTTATCATATTAGTAAGTTAGAGGCATATTGTGCCTAAAACATCTTTAATTAAACTTTTTTTATACATTATCGAAAAATTTGGATTCAAAGAATAAGAAACAGGCTAAACCAATATTAATGTAATTTGGTATGCAATTTTTGCAATAAAATGTATTACGGTTTTAGCTAAAAAACTAATAATCATACATACAAATTAAAAGACAAAAAACAAGAAAGCTTGTATTAAGATCAAAACGGGCTACCCAAAGTCTTGTTGAAATGATTTGTTTGTCCGGAACCCAGCCTCACCAACTCAACCTACTCTCCTATTTATATTTCCTTCCATAAAATATCAAAATAAAATCGTCGATATTTGACGTGTACTTCGCTACAAAGGTAGCCCACTTACAGGGATACAATTAGAGGGCCTTGTACTCTGTCTTTTTAAGGTCCATTATGCCAGGTAAGCTACGAATAATTTCTTGTAGAAACGTAAATGAGCCAAAAAATAATTTCACGAGAGGTCAACCGCCACTTCAAATACTATAACTCACGCAGGGAGTAGTAGTGGAACTAGTATTAGTAACCAGCCAGTAAGGCTAATATTTAAAGTAGCAATTGTCTGGTTAGATTAGGCAAAAGTGAGGGAAATGCATAAAACGACCCAAGAGGGATGTCCGCGCAGGACTCATCGCCCCGTCTTAGAATAGAATGGATGGTTAACCATCGCCCCTGCAGTTGAGTTGGTGGGTGGCTTACTATTTTAAAGGCCAACTGCATCCAAGCAGCATTCGGCTAGTTCCGTTCCGTCCGTATTCTAGAAGTCGATGTTACGGGGTCTGGAAGAGACATGAAATGTGGAAGCATTTTTGACGCGATATTTCTAAAGATTTACAATTCCATAGTAAACATTGTTCGTAGCGTAATTGACGTCAGGAGAAAGCGGCTAGCCTAAGGACTTTCTAGATTGAGGCTTGTTGAATATACATTGATAACCGCTAGTTTCCGCCGATTGCTTGAAATTATTTCTAAGCGGTGTTTTACATCATAAGATTCATAAGTGTATAAGTACGCATTCTTGGATATTATATACACGTATATGTAAAATAAATGTAAACGTTACATAGTAGATATACATTATTTTGCGAATGCATAGTCTTAAATTCGTGTTACTTCTCATATTTTCTTATATGTAATTGATTGATATACCTATCTATTATTTTGTATCAGACAATGTTTTTATTTTCCCTTTGCTTACATTGTTAGTTTTTTTGTGCTTTCCTAGCAATAGTTTTGTGTTTGGTATGTTTGTTTGTTAAGGTATCTGTTATGTTGTTGTTTGTACGCCACCGACTTTTACATGTTTCTTTCCTAGCGATCTTTACTAAGGTTGCCTGGAAGAGATCGCTCTATGCGATAAGGTCGCCCAATGTACCTAGGTTAAGTAATTTTACTTTAAATTGTTTTGTATTCTGGTTTCTGGTGTACAATAAAGCTATATTGATTGATTGATATTTTTATAAAATTTTGGGACGATTTTATTTTGTGTACATTATATTCTGTTCAATATATCTTCAGACAGAATAGTTCAAAACTAATGTGACATCTAAATTGCGCACTATATTTACAATAGTTCTCGATAAATTCGTTTCCGGTGATATTAATTTCCATTTCTGTATTTTTCCAGTAAAAAATATTTCTGGCGCTTACGGTAAGCCGAGATAATCCGTTTTCAGGTTTAGGTTTCAAGGTAATAAGAGTAAAATACTGAGGTATGGGTGATAGCGGTTATCAGATTACGATGGTATAATATTTGAGCGAAAATATTTACTATCGAGAAATACCAACGTTATCAAGTTTGTTGGGTGCATGATATATTTATCATATTTTTTACACATCACGGTTTTTAAAGGTCATCATTACTGGCCATTTTAGTCAAATCATAATTCTGTAACATCTCGCATTTACTATATCAATAGGGAAACATACCTACATGATGAAGGCTGCATCTTAGATTGTAGGTACATATATTAAAATTATTTTTTGTTTAGAGATAGAAATAGTAAAATATATATTTTCATCTCAAATATATTATCATCCAAACTGAATAAGCTATTTTAAACGTAAGGTGCATATATTTGTACATTTTTGTATTAGTATATACGAATACATTTTTATAAATTTATACTCTATTCATGTTAAAAGAATATAGACAAACGTAAGTCTATTCAATGTACAAAAAAACTGTAAAAACTATGAAATGTCAAAGTATAGTAACATACATCTTTACGTTTATTGTACTGGTAGGTACGGATACATTTTTATAAATAACTAAAAAATTACTGTAAAGTACCTTACCTACTCATAATTATTGAAAAAGCATATTTATTTATTCTGTCATTAATAATTATTATTGACTGAATAGATATTAAGAACTAGCTGTGCTCGCGACTTCGTCCGCGTGGAATAGTTATTACCATAAAAACGGTTCCAATTTTCCCCGTTTTTTCCACATCTTCTATTAGTTGCAGCGTGATGTTATATAGCCTAAAGCCTTCCTCGATAAATGTTCTATTCTACACAAAAATATTTTTTCAAATGGCACCAGTAGTTTCTGAGAGTAGCGTGTTCAAACAAACAAACAAACTCTTCAGCTTTATAATATTAGTATAGATAATCTATCACAACTAATAATTACAATAAATAGAGCTAGTACACTTCAAATATATTTATCAGTAAGCCATCTTCAATAAGTTATGATGCTCGATTTACCTTATCATTCCATCTAAAGTAGATTCATGAATTTGCTGCACACAGATATTTCGAGATGTTATGCTTTGAAACGATAAGCGTGGGTTGTAATTTTTCACTTAGATGTCTATATTATTTTACTTACGCCATAAATTAGGTATTTAATCTTTTCTTGAGAATAGTAAATGTTTCGTCCATAGCGTTAAGGTTTTTAAAATGTATTAGCGACATCTGATCCGAATTTATGACTGCTATTTTTACTGACAAACTGTTTTAAATTTAACATGTAGGCTAGGTAGATTTTAGTTAGCAAAAAAGTACAAATAAAACGTATTACACTTTACGACACTCCATCTTAGAATATAACTATCGCTTATCATCGGGAGTAATTATGTTCAAGTGCAAAACCATTATGTAAAAAAAAACAATACAATGACCATTCGGACTGGATAACGCAGTATGATGTGTAGAAACTTACAAATTACAATCACACACACAATCTAGAGTAAATAGGTATCTTCTAGGTAAACGTGTTACACCCTAGGCTGCAGCAATGCTTAACATCAGGCAGGCTGTAGTCAAACGTAAACCTATCACACGTAAAAAAAACATAACATTGTGATAACAAGTATACTTATTCATATTAGTACATATTCAACCAATTTTCTTCCCACGATAACCACCCACTTACCATTATTACCTATTGAGGTTAGTATCTAAATAATAAAGTAATATCAAGGAATATGTCGAAGTATCCTAATGCGTAATAGGTATTATTAAAGGCCAAATGAGTTCGACCTTGGCCCTGTACTATAGGGAAATTGGGCCTATCAAAAGTTATAGGCAAACCCAATATTTGCGTGACAATATCCCATCAATGTACAAACAGCCATTTTGGAGCATTCCACGTTATGGCGCTATTGACATGATAATTTTGGCATCGTAATGGCTGACACTGAAACTTGGTGGTGTATTCTAATGAGACCTATATTGTTTGATAAGGAATGGTACCTATACCTATGTGGAAACAATTCAGCTGTAATGGGTCAATGGATTTTTTTTTTAAAGGACTATGCAGCTGGTTTCTAGGAGCTACCTTTGCTGCGTCACCGGTAAGAAACTTAGGGTCTTAAGTAGTGTTTGGAAAGCTTTAGTTTTTAGTCTTACATTTTTGTTATTTTTTAAGTAGTTTCAATTAAAAATACAAAGGTTTCTACACCGGTAGCTCTATGCTGTATACAGCAATAGCTGTTTAAACAATACAAAATACATTTTAACCTACCAGATATAAACTATACCTATAAACTCTTTACATAGGTATATGAAGTTTTAGATCTAGCATAGGCATTACCTTGCAGCGCATAAATTACTATCAGTTAAACTTTAACCCACCTTCAGGCGATTGCTGGACGGAATTCAATAACGATTTGATTGTAGAGATAACAGTCCCGCGGCGGGAAATGTGAATCTTTGTGTCTGATGGAGAGATAGACTTGACCTATTTGTTAATCTTAGGTCTAACAATAATATGAGATATTAAATGGAACATTTTCTTACTTTCTATGACGTCTAGGCTGAATTATAGAGACACATTATTTTAATTAAGATTGAAGCAGGAAATGATATTTTTCAGCATTATGACTTAGTTTGAATTGATTAAAATTAATCGGTATATTTTGAACGCATCTTTTCTACTTTAATTTTTATAACAAAAACAAAACAAAAAGTACTATTTAACAAAAGTTAAATAGTAATTTTTTTGATGGCCTTTTACGTAGAAACGAAGCAACATATTGTAATTATGTTAGCCACAGTAATATTTTTAGTAAAAAAATACTTACATAGATCTTATACATATGACTAAAGTATAAAACTGGCGAGAGCCATAACTAACAATTAAATAATCAAAACAAGGAAATTCGTAAACATTATCGTGTACCGAAGTTTTACACAGAACAGAGTATACATTAAAACTTTGACCTTATAAATGCAAATTAAACGTAATTGCCATAAGTCAAGCCCCAAATTGGGAAAATATTTATCATGGAAATGAGAAAACAAGCAATCCGGAGGCTCAAGACAAAGCGAATCGGGGCGCGATAAAAAATAGCTTCGGTTTACGAAATTAACGTTAACGGCCTGATTCTTGGCATAAACAGGAATTAGCCAGCGAGGCCCTTTGATAACGGCGCTCTGTTATTGTTTGATTAAAGTAAAGAAGCATTTAATTAGCTGGAAGCTTGCTCGCTCTGGCTGAGACTGTTTGAACGTCTTAGCCAGATAATTAAAGCAAGATATTTTGCTGGTAAACTGTATACTGGCTGCATGCTTATGTGTTTAAAATGTATAGAAGTAGGTATAGGCACTCCACACTTCAGACATAGTATCGCGTGTGTGGTGTGTATTCAGGTTATCTAGTGGTCAAACGTCTGACAGTCATGTGCAATGTCATTCCTGAAATGACTAGAGCTGCTACCTCTTTTATATGTGTGTGTTGCAACTTTACAGTATCAATAAAGATTCTTTATCTTTATCTCTCTATCTACATATATCAATCTCTGACTTTGACTGCTCTGTTAGCTTAGTTGGTAGTGGCTCTGCCTTCTAATCTAGGGGTGAGAGTTCGATTCCCGCATAGCACAAGTAATTATGCATGTTTAAATTTGTAATTACTTGTGTTCAGTCTGGTTGTTTCTATGTATAATAAGTATTTATTTACAAAAAAAAGCATATATGTATTATATCAGCTATCTAGTACCCATGATACAAGCGTTAGCTTAGTATGGGGCTAGATGGCGCTGTGTGAAATGTCCTGAAATATTTATTTATTTATCTACCTATTATTTTCTCTACCTCTTTCTCACTACCTCTCTTTCTTGGAGTCATATTCCTTATCACGGAGTGTCGTGAATCTTCTGCAGAATCAATGGCTACCAAGTCACCTCAAAAATGCCTGACTGCAAAACTATGAATACAGTTGCCACGAAGACAGTATAGAGAGCAAACATTTGCCAGGGTTGGCAGTTGGCACCGAGTGTTGACGCTGGCGCTCGTTCGTTTCATTTCATTTCCCATCTAATGTTTGCACGGTCAACACCGCTTTGGAAACGCCCCGCGTTCCTTTTTACAGTCCTACCTCGGAACGTAGACATAGAGAAGTAATAGACTGGTCTAAATGCCCGAAGTATTCAACTGCGTGCGTTCCTCGTGATGGAAAAAATCCATAGAGAACGAATACTCAATAAATGACGCTTAAATAGACGATTATATAATATGTAAGTCGATTATGATATTTTCCGATCAAAAGTTTGAATAATTATAAGTTACCTACAACATATTTTATTTTGTAAGGTTCTTGAAGCGATATTTGCAGGAGCGTCGCTTTGACCAAAGGTTGAACATGAAAAGTTGAAAATAGGGGTACCGTACCGTACCTATTTAATTCGGTATCATTCTACCGATCATTCTAATATGTGGCTTATTACAATAAACAGTCAGCATTTGAACATTAGCTCCTTGAAGTGACATCCGCACAAGAGATAGCCCTAGGGGAAATAGTTTCTGCGGGATATGGGCACACAATGCCTAAAATAAAGATTTTTTTTTATACCAAGGTCCATCTATAACACTACTATGTCAATGCCGCAGCAGAGTAAATTGCTTGCCGTTTTGTGGAGGGTCTTATCAAACGTGCTCGACTGTGCTCGCGACTGTTGGGCCATTACGATATTGAGCTGACGTCATTTGGGGAATACGTTCGATTTAGTGTCAGTAAAGTTATTGGTGATGAATTGTTTATATTTATAAATGTTCTAATTGGCTTGTTGGTTAGGTTATCGTCAAAAAGTCATTAATAGGTAAATGACGAATTTATTGGTCTTTGACAAATAATAAGTTTAACAAAAAAATTATTTCAAATTAATATTTGAAATTATTTTTTTTCAATATAATTATTGGAAAGAAATTGTGAGATAAAATATGATATCTAGTTGCTGTTTTTACACACTGAATTTAATAATGAATAAACGATTATTTTTGGGTATATATCAGAACAAATTCAAATTGCCTCTCATTTTTTTCAATAATTTTAATTTACAAGCTTTCTATAAATTGCAATACCATATCCTACTTTACTTACTTAAAACACATCTTCCATAATAGGATTTCCAAATAGAATCCCCACAAATACAGCGACAGAAATTTAATTATCACATCCCAACCGGCCACGCATAAAATCGCCCTAATTCTCAGTAATCCTAAATAACAGAATTAATTACTCAAGCTAGACGAGCGCAAAAATTCGCAAAAGATTCAAAGAGTCCGCGCCAAATAACTCTGCTAAATTACTAACAGCAGCACTATCTGCCACTTCTACATTGGATTTATAGAACTCATTTCGTCTCAACGTTTTGGTTAAATTATTACCCGCTCGCATTCTTGAATAAAGCTTTTAATCCAATAAATACCTAACTCCATAATTTTCCTTAAGGTTGAGAAGAACATCAATCATTACAGATTTTATTGGGCTCCTTCGAGATGTTTGCGATGATTATGAGATTAGCACGCTTTGGCGAGAAATTAGATATTAATGGTTTTTGTTCGGATATTGATTCGAGATTTAGCACCTGATCTATAAAATTTATTATTGTACTAAATAAATAATTTATATATCAGGACATATCACACAGCGCCATACTACGCTTACGCTCGTATCATGATAACAGATATGATACATACATACTTTTCTTTTGTAAATACATACTTATTATACATAGAAACGACCGGACTCAACACAAGTAATTACAAATTTTAACATTAATTTTTTGAAGGTGTTATGCGGGAATCGAACCCGCACCCCTAGGCAGGCATTAGGAGGCAGGGCCACTACTAACGAAGCTAACAGAGCAGTCTATAGGTATATAGGTACCTAAAAACTGATTTTTTGTAAATTTGCATTATAATTTACGGAGTTACTAACGCATAATCTTTTAAGGGTGGTTTTAGTATATCTAGAACAACAAGGCGTTAACAAGAAATATATAAACATAATAAAAGATATATATTCAAAATGTAGAGCCAAAGTGCGTTTAGAACGCGATGGTATGGAATTTCCAATCCAAAAAGGAGTCAGACAGGGCGATCCAATCTCACCAAAAATTTTCTCGGCCGTGCTAGAGACAGTGTTCAGATCGCTACAATGGGAAGGTAGAGGTATAAGAGTAAATGGGGAGTATCTCAATCACTTAAGGTTCGCGGACGATATAATATTATTCTCAGAAGACGCGCCAGACTTGGAAGATATGATGAGAGAGCTGTCCTATGAAAGTCTCAAAGTGGGCCTGGAGATGAATGCCACAAAAACTAAAATATTGACAAATAGAGAACAAGTTCCCATCTCAGTGAATGGTACAACGATCGACTATGTGGAAGAGTATGTATACCTGGGAGCTCTAGTATCTTTTAAGGATTGCACTGAAAAAGAAATCAACAGAAGAGTCACCCTAGCTTGGAAGAAGTACTGGAGTTTTAAAGAGATCATGAAGAACAAAGAAATTAAAGTAGATATAAAAAGAAAACTTTACGAAATTGCCATATTACCCTGCATAACCTACGGCTGCCAAACATGGTCACTACGGAAAAAAGATGAAGAAAAGATTGCCATCTGCCAAAGAAAAATGGAACGTAGTATGCTCGGTATAAAGCTATCAGATCGAATAGAAAACAAAACCGTACGACGCAAAACAAAATTATCTGATGTGACTGTAAGGACACGGCTACTTAAATTCAAGTGGGCAGGTCACTTATGCAGACAAGAAAACAGCAGGTGGACAAAGAGAGCCACAGAATGGATACCCTTAGATAGAGCCAGAAACCCGGGGAGACCAAGGAAGAGGTGGAGGGATGTGTTCCAAGAAGTCTGCGGTCCTGATTGGATGAGGAAGGCGAGAGAGAGAGATGAGTGGAAAACAATAGGGGAGGCCTTTGCCAAGCAGGCAACTTCTGCTGACAAAAATTAAAACTCAAAGTGTGAATTTTTTAACTAACATATTAATTTTGTGGCAGTAGAATAAAGGCTATTTTATTTTTATTTTTATTTTATTTTATTAAAGCAACTTTTGTTCTACAAATACATACTAATTGTAATAATTCATGCCATAAATATATACTTACATAGATATTCTGTACTCTCTTTATAACAAGAGCGTTAACTCGATTCAACGATGCTTACCTGAAATATAAAAACAAAACTTTATTAATTCTTTTTATCGTCTTAATATCACCACATACAATATGCAGAAATGTATCATTGTGGTACTACTTCTATATACACAATATTAAACACCACCATGTTGTTTACGAACATAAATAAATAAATAAATATAAATATTCCGGGACATTGCACACAGCGCCATCGAGCCGCACACTAAGCTAACGCTTGTGTCGTACACAAGTATACATATAATTTTAGAAATAAGTATATACCCATATTCTTTTGTCAAACGGCGTCAGGGCTTATCAGTAAGCCAGTAAGAATTTCATATACCTATGTAGGTGTATATTGACGCACCTACCTATCTATATATTTATGTACTTGTATCTTCACGATTGTGCAATGCAATGATAACAATGCATACTTGCATAGGAAACATGAAGTATTTACCTCTTTATTGATTTTTAACATATACTGGATTTTTTAACACTATGTACATACTATATAGGGAACAGTATATATTTTTCTGGTGTTAATGTAGCACAGAAAAACCTGTATTTTTCCCGGAGACTGCATATATTACCATTAAAGGCAATATACTAAGACCAGATATCTATACATTATGACCTATATATATCCTAAGATGACTCAATAAACATGTTTTTTCCTGAAACTCAAGGTCCAAACTGTATACAATCCCTAAAAATTATTATACACTTACCCCTCGCTAAATGAAATTGAACGACAATGTAAATATTCATAGGGAACAAAGTATTTACTCGTTACTTAAACTATGTTACGTAAACAATTTCGAATTATTATTTTTTTATATATAAATCAAACGCTTTTATTTACAATAATAAAATATAAAAACAAGGGAAGAAAAACTAATTAAAGTTATAAATATCATTCTAACCATCTGTCGCATACGAAACAAAAATGTACTTAAATTATAATTGAATTATGTCCCAATCAATTGGAATCATCTTCTAATAGTTTGACCTCCTAACCAATAAGATCCGATCCCATCACTGTCTATTGCGTTTCATAGAATAATAATGGCGGGCGTCTCGGAAAATGTGCCTTTTATATCTTTTATATCCCCTGTTCCAAGAACGTTCCTGATACATCAACGTCAAGTGCTGTTACAGGGACCATCATTCCGCAGGAGCCGGGACAGGGAAGTATTAAACTTTTGATGAGGGCAAACAACGAGACAAAAATAGATGGAGGTATGAAAATTGTTTATGCATGAAGGTTTGAAAATAAGCAGACTATTTTTAGCAATGTTATGGTATGGGCCATGGATATAAAATTATAAGAGTTGCCAATTCAAATTTCGAGATTTTTGCATGAGCACTGAGCATGGCTTAAACGACTGCCGTACTATGCAAACAACCGGGACTACTTATTAATTAATTACTACTAATATAACGGATGGGACCAAAATAAGCTAAAGAAATAGCTATCTGTCTTTCGAGTGTGGCAAGATCGTAGTAAGAGCTATAGTTAATTAAATAGCTAGGTAAAGTATATTAGCCTCAAACATCAAGCTTGAAAATCTCTCTTTGAGTCGTATTTCCTCATGACTGAGGGTCGTGACTCCCCCGCAGAATTAATTCATTAGGGGAGTTTTCTTGGGCAGATACATCGTGGTGGAAAGCTTGAAAATAGAAAATGATTTATCAATCTTTGTAATCGGAGTAAAAAGCAAAAAAAAAAAAAAATGTGGGGAAAAAGCACGAAGTCTTTTATAAAAAAATTAAATAAAATATTGATTGACATCACTAGAGACAAGAACGCTGGCTGGTTCCTTGCGCAAAGGATTTCTATAGCAATCCAGCGTGGGAATGCAGCCAGCGTTCTTGGCTCCATACCACATGTAGATTGTTTAAATTTAGTTTAGATGTAAATACTCTTTTTTAGTTCTATTAGTGTTAATATGTGTAAATATTGTTTCTTATTATTTTAATAAATCGGAGTAATAAAACAAATATGTGTGTGAATCTAATCATTTATAGCCTTTTTAATAATTCTGTTACACATTTAAGTTAGAAAAGATGAAATAAGTCCCGGAAAGATATGACAAGTGGCTATACAGCTCGGGCTTAGAGTAATCGCAGTCACGACCATTTATAGAGACTGACTCATCTAATACATTTATCGGATGTCCAGCGGTAAAAGTCATTTGTAATATTTGTTTCGGTGAATTTCTTTGAGTCAGATGCTGTTTTTGCGGATTAAATACCAGTTATTCTTGAATTACAAACTGTGTTTTTTGTTTTATCGTAAAGAAATTTTAAGCATATAAACATTTTCTTTAATTTTTATCGATCTTGAATGACTATGTAAGCCGTTTTTATTAGTATATAAGTATACAAATACTCCATTGTAGACCATAATGACAACCACATAGCGGCAATTTAAATGAGTTCATTCCATAAAAGTTGGAGAGTTGAATTGAAGTCGCGTGTCAATCTATATTAGCTGCTATTGGCGAAATAAATCAATCACACAGGAACAAGTCAAATAATTGGTAACAATATGCTATTACGGCTCACTTAGAACGTATTTAGTATGTCAATTAGTTTACAGCATCGTAAACAAGCCAGCTAATAGGAATAAGAACCAGATAGGGCATTCAGAAATACGATGTCCAAAGTACATGATATTTATAAATAATTTTATTTCGATTACTAGTATGACAAAGTATCTACTTAAACTTAAACCTGTTTAAATGCGGAACTGAGTCACAAATAACTTCACTTATGACAGTCACAAGAATCCATTAGATTTTTTACTTACGTCACAACAGACTTGATAATCGAATTTACAGAAAGCATTTCAAGGTTATTACATAATAAGGCTTACAAGGTCAATGTAACTACAGTACATTGACTGTATTGAGGATCTGGTTTTGTTTGTTGATTGTTCTTTTTTGCCAGTCACGAATTGTGTACAGGTGTTTGGTCTGAGAGCTTATAATAGCTCGTAAGATCGTGGAATGTATAAGGGTCGGCAACTAACTCTAGCGGTGACCGTTATTGCGCAGATGTACAAAATAAGGTACCTGAGGGGGGCTAGCGGGATGAAGGGCGGGCGTGCGGGGCGCTGATTGGCTCTCCAGTCGCTTGCCGTTCCCCGCGTACATACGCCACCCCGCGCACATCCCGTGGTACAGTCGCGTTATTAATTTTATTATTCAATAACTATTTTTGTTACGTATGAATTTATTTGTTGAATTTAAACTTTTAAGTTTGTTTGTGACTATAGTAAATATGCATAAAACTAATAAATATTTCAAGACATATCACTCAGCGCCATCATGCCCCATACTAAGCTTACGCTTTTATCATGGGTACTACATAACGGATATAATACGTAAATACTTTTTTTGTAAATACATACTTATTATACATAGAAATGACCAGACTCAAAAGAAATACCTAATTACAAATTTTAATATGCATAATTTTTGTGTTATGCGGGAATCGAACCAGCAACAGCAGCAGCAAGAACCTTGATTAGAAGAACAAATACTGTTTTGAAAAGTCAGGCAAGGAAAATGTTTAATGACGTGATTTTTTTGAAAAAGTGTATCTATCAAATTAATCGATTCTCCGAAACAAATCAAACTTGAGATTCACGAAGTTAAAAATACTTTACTCAGTCATTCGGACAGCAACACTGCAAATTTGAGTTTTGATTAGGAGTTTATTTTTTATTTATTTTGCATAATTCTATTTAACAAAAAGATAATATTGGAGTCCAAAATAATAGTTACATATAATGTATTGTGTGCGCGACAGTACACATGCGCAGCAATCCCCTCCACGCATCCGCCAGCGCTAGAGATATGTGCCGACCCTTATACTTATAGTCAATAGTCTTTACTTAGTATTTTACGCTTTCCTTGTTTTTACCTTGTACAGTCAGGAATTTGACCACCAGGTGAAGCAATACCACATTTTGGTTCAAGTTCGAGAATGCATTCGTATATTGAAATAGATCTAGATCTCGGAAACCACCCTTTAATAGGCGTTTGGCTTTGGCTACAGATTTTACACATACCCCGATATTGCTCAAAATTTTCGTATCAATAATTTATCTAGAAAGTTTAACGTAACAGTGATGTGCTATATTTGTCTTAAGCCACTATGGCTGCATAATAAATTCTTATAAAGTATATGCGTAACCTATAAACCCACTTTTATAAAACAGTTCTCATACAAAAACAATGTTCCTGAGCGTAGCGAGAGCTGCAGTTAGTATCCATAGCTGCATTACCGTTACGTGATAGGTGCCGTGCTTTTACAAACAAGTCGGTCCATTAGCGCTAATTGTATTAGCTGTTCTTGCCCACACGTCCTCCTACACCGCCTGGCGTATATCATTGGACTTGAAGCGAGGAAGTAGGTATAGATAGACGAGGAAATGGTGTTTGTCTACACCTGTATTTGGTAAAAGTTTTGAAACTTTGTTGTAGTAAATGTATTTAACTATCCGGTCTGACGCTATTGTCGAATTCTTAGAATTAAACATAATATAGTAAAATAATGTAGCGATAGACCTACATGTAGCCAACACTGATCATTTTTTATACGTATATTTTTAGTTTAATTCTCTACGGAGCACAATACGTATATTATATTATATTCACAACATTAGAAACGCTACATATCAACATTCTAGCTAGCCCATTGGTTTACATTCGTTATTAAAGTTTGACAATAACGATTCTTAATGTTCTGCTCGTCTAGTATCCCATTTAAGTTGTCACTTTATTATTATTATACTGAATAGGCCTACGTTTGACTACAGCCTGCCTGATGGTAAGCACCACTGTAGTTTAAGATGTTGCACGTTTGCCTAGGAGAAACCTATTATTATTATTATCTTGCCAGATCTAGTCATGTTTTCATGTATCCTAAAATGCAGGCGTGACGAGTGAAAAACAGGCAGCCAAAGCAACCTTGTTGCATGTTTGTTACATACACTATGTTGTATTCTATGCGATAGATGCTATTGTAGACACTATTACCTATTCTGTGAGTCTGTAAACGGAAAGTAGAAGTTGAGACTGAAGTTAAGAGTAGTACAGGAGAAGCGCATTAGATAGATAGATAGATATTTTTTATTGTCACACACATACAAAAAAACATTAATAAAATTACTTATATAAACTACTCTAGTGCCACAATTGGCGGCCTTATTGCTAAAAGCAATCTCTTCCAGGTAACCATTGGATGGAGAGGAATAAATAAAGGATTAGATAAGTAACGTTGGTCTATTGGAAATGAGATACCTAATTGAACTGGAATTGTTGTAATATCTAGATCAAGGTACCTACCTAAATTATGCGACCGAATAAATATAATATGTAATTGATTTAAAATACATCTAGTACATTTTACACCAGGGGCAACATTATAATATTAGTGAAAATGTGTGTGTTCCGGCTAAAACTTGGTAGATAGGTATGTATTTTTTCTTTTATAAACTGTTTATTCTAAATCAAAACGAGTATCACCACGGGACGCCTCTAGTACAATGTTAAATATAACAAAAATGTATGTTCTGTGATCTAGTCTAGTGAATTTACGAATATGTACCTTTTCTTAGAAGATCTATAGAATCAGTCCCAAAAACCAGTATTATTAACTTAAATTATGATATACCTTATCAAAAACCATATTAACTAAGTTCAACGTCCCTTTAATGACGAAGTCATTATGTGAAGCGCTAGACATTTCGTGGAAACACGTAAATCGATCTACGAATAACTCACATTCAAACAAGCAGCTGAAGCATACTGAATTAATTGGTTTATTGTTATAATTAAACAATATTTGTGTATACAATTTACAAAAAAGTACAAAATAATAAGTACAACCATAATATAGCAAGTTTCAAAAACATTTTTAACTTCCACTTGGACTCAATGTAACAATCAAAGTTGCATGCTAATTTCAAAACCACATTTTTTTAGTGGTCATAATAACCAAACCATATGCCTACAAATTATTGAACAGCAGCACTTGTTTCAATTTACTTAATTGCAATCACGTCCATAACGAAACACCTAAATTTAAAACCGTAACAATAAATCAATAAACTTTTACCACTAGCAACCCTACTTAACCAAACAAAGTCGTATATTATCCCAGCAAACGGCTCCCGTGTCAAATAACCTCTCGAGCACGATCTCCGTGTTTGATTTATTAATTTGTTCACATGAATGTCGTGTTTGTTTATAAACAATGTCGGTGATTTCTTGGAAAGGATCCTGTTACTTGATTTCGGAGGTGTGGATATAAATGGATGCTTACTTAAGTTGATGCTTGTTAACTTATATGATACCAGTTTGTCTCTGGTTGTATGGAGGAAATGGGTTGTTAGGTGTTTACCTACATATAAATGGAGACGTGATTATGAAGAATTATTCATAGTCATGTTTTTATTAATTGACTTACTAATACACGTTTGTTAAAGCAAATGAAACTGAATTTATTATGAGATTAACTTAGAAAAATGAATTAGAATATAGTTTTTCTTTAACTGTTTAAATGTTTTAATAGTTTCATATACAATAAAATAGCCACGAAGGTAGACCTAAGAATCTATTGAAGGTATACATAATATGTACATATAAAACCGTAATAAAAACCCAAACTACATAATAGTTCCTCCAAACCCCTTAAATCTGCATCTCTTGCGAAAAACTTTATTTCACACATTTTTTTCTCTCTAAATTCACCTTGAAAACAAGCACACATTCACCTCATTTCCATTCATAGGAACTAGACCAGTAGTACTACACCCAACTCTCGCTCGCAAAAGGATCGCACTTGGCAAATGGTTGCACTTTTAAAATGCACACTGTTTTTTTCTGTACACATAAAACAGAGAATAAACTTTGGATGTTTGATGAAAACATTAGCTGTGCAAATGAATTCTGATTAGCTCTCAGAAATGCTTTATTAATAGGTCATAAAAATGTAGTTTCTGGAAATCGGAGACGATGACGTACGTACTTATTTTTGAAGTCTATTTAAATTAAATAAAATCCACTTGCGTCAATGTGCAAAATTTAGGAAAACTGTGATCACCTTCTTTGACCTGATAGTTTCTGAGTAAATAAGTTCGTATAACAGTGGCCAACTCCGGTGTCAGAGTTTAATTTCTGAGTGTAAAGTGCTGACATTCAGTATATTTCTTTCATCTTTATTTATTTTTCAATGCGAATTCTCATGAATTTTGTTTTCCCATATGTTTTTTCACGTAAATGTAAGAAATGGGTTTAGATATAAGTAACTGTATTCCACATCCTCAGATCCAGCGTCGTGGCAGCAGAGTAAGTGGCAGGTAAGCACAGCATTAGCAACGTTGTGAAGTATTAACCCAGATTATGGCCGACATTTACATAATCCTATTGACTTACTTATTTCACCCAAAGATGTCTCGGTTTCCACTCGGGAATGGAAATGTCTTTTCCGTTAAAATCACATTAAAAGTTATGGAAACGGAAGTAAGCTAATTATGGTCAGGGAGTTCGGTAATGTCTTTTGGCGACGTCTTAAAATTATGTTGGCAATTTTAATATTATATCTTTAGTTATTTTAATTCAAGGCTCACTTCGGGTCCCTGCGCCAATGGAGTAGATATTTTAACTAAACTGATGATAACGTGAAGATAGAAAATGATTCATTATTTATGAACGAAACTACAGTTTAGAAAAAATATATCCTAAAGAAATGTGAGAGAACATTCATAATTTATAAGCTGAGTAACAAACGGGTTGACTTCTTTCAAACATTCATTTTCATATCTCGTTGCATTTTTGAACTAGCGCAGTTAAGTAATGTACGACCAATATATATAGTAGGTATCTGAGTATACAAGGGTTTTTTTTATTTTGTTTACCAACTGTAGCTTACAGTTATACATTCACACTTAAAATATTACAATAACTTTCAGTGGGTAGGTACGTCACCTTAGACAGTGAACCTAACTTTTTGAACTTTTTTTTTATAAATTCAATGACGGTTTGAGCTTACATAACTATTGAAAAAAACGAAATGAACGTTCTTATATCCAGGCTTTTTCCTTCCCAAAATTACGTTGCTTGCAGGATTGTTCTTCGCAAAATCTCAGCCCATATAGTCACTGGATTTTATATTTTCTTTCCGACGTAATGCGGCGCGACTACAAATTACCTACTAACAAATTCTGTCTATTTTTCTCGATGTCTTCGCGAAAAGGTGATCTAAAGTAATGAGCTTTGAATATATATATACAGATATACTATATTTACGAGTAGGTTTTAGAATAAAAAAAGGTGGTAATAAAAATATGCAAAATTTATGACCAACATTTTGTCATAATGTGGTCACTATGGATAAATGAAAAACATTGGTATTCGATTGTTTAGTTGAATGTCTTATATTAATTATCGTTTTAAATTAAAACTTATTTCGTATAATAAAATCTAGTATGATTACCTAATGCGGTACTAAAATGAATGAAAATTTATTTCTCTAATCAATAAAATCCGACCAGAAAAGAATTCCTCCTAAGAAAGAACTCCTCAAAGCATTATCTCTTTCAATCACTTATCCACCTCCATGGACGTAATTTGAATTTATCTCTCTAGGTTGGTAGAACTGGCAATTTTCACGTGTGAACATGAAAGGAGGTTGGAATCTTCGAGAATTCCTTCATTTTTCTTCTCGATTACATCAAGACAGGCGCCGTAAAGGAAGAGTGCCTATTAACCTAACAACCTCTATACTGCCTCGTGATTAAATTAATCGCTAACGAACTCAGTTTTGGTGCTCTTGCACCGTATATGGGTTTCAAAGTTGAAAAGCATGTATTAGAAAAGTTTTTTTTAATTACAAAATACATTTAAATCTGACGTGAATTTACAGTCTTAATAGTATTTAGTTGAAGACATCTAAATTATAAATTATGCCAGTAATATAAAAAAAAACAATAGAAAACAAATGAAGGGCACAGATTGAACGCACAAATACTCAGTAATTAAAATATAAAAACAAATTAAGGCTTTCTAATGCACCAATACGCTTACAAAACTGTTCAACGGTGTGCAACCTTTTGTTTTTATGCCAATCAACCATAACATAACACGATCGCTCGAAGCGAAGATCGATACGTCCAGACAAACTGCCCATACAGACCGTTTACAAAATCTGAGAATCTCATTGTTTCTTATTAGTTATTAATGAATAACATTAGCTACATCACATACCAATTTTGACAAAGCCCCTTTACAGCTGCTTTATTATTTGAATTATTACAAATGTATAATATTAATAATTATTGAATGTGGTGTAATATAAATGATATCCAACCTGACGCGTCGTTATGAATTATTTATTATTTTGTAAAACAAATATCACATACTGACAATACAATAATCTGAATCTAAATCATTTTCAAAGAAAGTTTCCCTCTATAACATCAATGGTATTTATTCAAAGCTTCAACACATCTCGTTTACACAGGGTTATTGATAACTAACGAATAACCGTCTAAAGGTGTATTAAGTACGTCAAAAGCAACAATTTTTGTTCTACAGGCTTTGAGTAAAACACGTTTCAGCAGTTTTATAATTTTTGTATGTTTGTCTGTTTATTTAAACGCTCATCACGCAAAAACGGCTGAACGGATCATCATGATGTTGGTAATATAATGAGGTCTAAGGAGTGTCATAGACTATTATTCATTCTAAAATAAAGCGAGCGAAGCCGCGAGCATCCACAAGTTTACAATAAAATGTTGGTTCTCTATACATTTTGTCATGGGGCGATTAATTTTTTGCATGGAACAGCTGATTTCATGAATTCCCAAAAGTTGGAAAACAATAGTTCTTGTTTTTGACATACGAGTACGAAATACATCCTTAAAAGTATATCCGTTAGTTATTCTACGAGTAACCGTGTATAACATCAATGGTATTTATTCAAAGCTTGAAATCTCGTTTACACCTCTTTGATTCGTGCTGCGGGTGCTTTTGTTTGCCATCGCTCGTGTAAACAAACATTTAAACGCTGTAATTGATAACGTGCTCGCTCGTGTAAGCGCGGCCTTAAATATGGTGTTATGATTAATCTAAGGAGACAGGTTATGACAGTCGTATTATGTTTTTATGTGTTGGTTATTGTATAGAAATAAATTTTAAAAAAATCATATCATTTATGTCTGATGGTACACTATTTTCTTAAAACATTTCATGTAACTACTCTAAAACTACGAGTAAGTATGTTCTCTCTCTCTCTTGAGTCATATCCCCTTAGGACTGAGGGTCGTAACTCCCCCGCAGCATTAATTCGTTAGGGGAGTTATCTAGGGCAGATTCATTGTGGTGGACACCCAGGTCGTTCCACAGAAGACACATGTCCTCGGATATTGTGGTCCTCAAACATGTCGGTTTCCTCACGAGGTTTTCCTTCACCGTTAGACATTGGAACCGCTGCGCCACACTCGCTTATGTATTCGTAAGTAAGTATATTCTACAACTTATTTTTTCTCCAAAACCATTCCTTAATGAACGCAAAATGCAAAGATAAACATTGTTACTTGGACTATCTTAAAAAGACAATTACCCGACATGCAAATCCTTATCTAATCCCAACCTATAAAAGCATCAACAAACAAGGATTGAGGCTATCCTAATTCCATTAATTACATCCAATTATGTAAAACCACACATTAGGTCATTGTTAATCAGATGATTTGCGTCTGAGCTCATTTCTATCACGCTAATGATAATGGCTAACCAAGTTATCTAACCTAGGAGAATCAAAGTCGTATCGTAACCGTTACTGTAACCGACAGTTAACATGAAGTTTAGATGGTTGTTAAATTGGACCTTGAGATTATTAACAGGTCATATTAGAATTTGATGTCTGAGTGTGAATGTTCAGTCTGTTTTGCTGAAGTTTTAATTTACTTAAGCTCTCTAAAAATAGGATATTTAATAGTTAGGAAGTCGATTAATAACTAATTATTATCAAGGTAAATTGGGCAAAAATATATAGGAAACTTGAGTATTTTTATTTAATATACAAAATTACTTATTTTGTAATATTTTAAGAGGTGGTTTGATTCATTTTCTATATTAGTTTAGGCATAAACTTTGTCCTCTTGACATAGTCTGAAATGGAGTTTTATAAATTTCATGTTATTTTTTTTAATTAATGGCATGCCTACTTGTGATAAAAAAAACGCTTATATTATTAATTTAATTACTTCATTCAATAGGGAATATTCATCAACTTGTGAATAAAGGTATTTTAAAGCAATTTAATTTTACTATTAATACATTTTCGTTTCGAATTGTCATAAAACAATACGATCGTTGTGTGGAATGTCCTGTACTATTTATTTATTTTATTTATCTTGGAATCATATCGTACTATATTTATCCCTCAATCTTCATAAAAAGATCCCACCATTTCACTAATACTAATTTGCTTCAAACGAACTAGGTACATTTCCAACTCGATGGCTTAAGGCTCCATTCGCTTAAACTACAGCACTTTAACACTTTGCCAGAACTATTAAAGATTCTATATGGAAATTGGAAGGCTTTAGCGTCGTTCTGATACTCGTTAATTTGGACCTTAAGATAAAACTTCCAGGGCCTTACCATGAACGCTGGCTGGTAACGAGAATAAAACTTTTGTAACATTTGCGATTGGAATAATGACATATGTATTTTATGTATTCGGTTCTATAACTGTGGTTGGCTAAACTCGTACCGTAAATGTATAAAAATTTACATAATCAAGTCGATATTGAATTGAAGTTGAACTCGCAAAACGCTTTATATTTTATTCAAACAGTACCTACCGTGTGAGACATTTTGTTCGTGTAAGTGATTCAAAGACCAACCTAATTATGACCAGTCATGGTGGTTTCCTTTATTATATTACAGAAAAAAATGTGATTTTGTTCCAAGCCTTCAATTGAATTGCCTAAAACTTTGAAAAGTTAAAGACATATCATGGTAAGGCCCCTGTTTGTATCGGATTTCGGTTCACGATTTCCATAAGAAGTATCGTGGTATTAGATAATGTATTTTAGTGGTGGGTCTGAGTAAAATGTTATAACTGGCATAAGGAGAGTATTGCTTTAATATGATTGTTATTGCAGCGGTTTTACGTACTGAAGACCTACTGCGGTTTTATCTGTATTTACTGAGAGTGCGTAAGGACTTAGGGATATGGTTATGATTCGAAGGATTACCAAGTATAGGTAGTTATGTCCTGCCATCTGCAATAACCAATGTTTTTTTATCAACACTGGAGACG
The DNA here is from genome assembly GCA_927399415.1 of Macaria notata. NCBI lineage: Eukaryota > Metazoa > Arthropoda > Insecta > Lepidoptera > Geometridae > Macaria > Macaria notata. The sequence goes on from OV656737.1 coordinate 4,810,988, forward strand.
GCTCCAATGTCCTGCCGCGCGGTCGGTTCCCGACCCACACATGTGCACGCTGTCCCTTTTTTGTACGCAGGTAGTATTGTAACTAAGTTTAGTTTTAAGTATTGTTTTGTAAGTTAGTATTAGCGTAGCCATGTAGGCGAATAAACGTCCTTGGTTCCTATAAAAATGTTTCATTTTTGGAACCCCTGCTTCTACCAGCTCAGCTGAACCGTGCTTACCTGTCTGGCGCAGCCGGTGCGGATAAAAGGAAGTCCAGACTTCTTTAGTGACATCATCAGCCGGTGTATGTCACGAAGTTCTGGAACCTGAATCCGCGAACCAAACAAATACGACTCCTGGACGCGTGTGCAGCTGTAGAAGAAACTGGTTCGAGGTTGGAGCAGAGGACGGCGCCGGCAGCTATACTCATGGAGGGTTTGCGACGGCATGTGAGTAGTACCCATCACTAATCCCATGACCTCCTACCTATTCCGCGAACTTTGTAAGTGGGACAAACATCGCTCGCTTACGAGTTGTCGCTGCATTCTGCACTAGAATCGGCAGAATCAATAGCGACTTAGATAGATCTTAGGCTAGGGAGCTTGTAACTGAGACTAGCATCGCTCGTGTTACAAGTTGTCACTGCATACTGCACAAAAATCGGCGGGATGCATAGTGACTTAGGTAAGTTTAGACTAGGGAACTTGGGAGTGAGACAAGCATCGCTTGCTTACAAGTTGTCACTGCATAACTGCACAAAAATCGGCGGGATGCATAGTGACTTATGTAAGTTTAGACTAGGTAACTTGGGAGTGAGACAAGCATCGCTTGCTAACAAGTTGTCGCTGCACTCTGCACTAGAAATCGGCGGAGTCAATAGCGACTTAGCTAAGTAGAATTAAGCTCTAGCATTAGATGAGGCTACAAAATCTAGCCACCTTAGTGAAGTTATAATGTGTATAATGTAATTTTGTGTGTTAGGTATCAATTTAGTTACATACTACTGTTTTGAGTTAATAATGTCAGTATTTCTGTCAAGTTGAGATCATTTCAATTACTAGATGGTTGTCCCATACGTAAAACAGTTTATGTTCCAAAAACCTATCCAATCCTATCCTCAAAGTGATGCAGGTAACTCTGCCTATCGCCTTCATGATGTCTCCTGATACATCAAATAAGTTCCAGCTCTGGTGGCGGTTGAAACTGCCCTACATAAAAGTGTTTGTGCAAGCCGTTAAATTAAAACTAGTGAAATATTTAATCTACAACAGTGAAATTCCAATCAGTGCCGTACTTTAAAAACGTATTTGTGATAACGTTACTGGAGTGATTAAACAACGTTACATAAGAGAAAAAAAAAATGCAGAACAGACAATGGACAATTATAACAGGTTTTTGTGTTCGTTTTCTAAAATTTTAAATGTAAATTTAGTTTAACTATTTAATTTTCTTCGTAATTGCATTGCCTATGTGTTTATTTGCATATTCATGTAAAAACAATCATGTATTGTTCTATAAAATTGCCCCATAAAATGTTGAAATGCAGTTTCTAACAAGTAACTTATAATTGAATGTAAAATCTGCCCAAACCTGTTTATAAATTATAGACTGCTCCACTTGCTCTAATTATTTTTACATTTGCATTGAAATATTTTATATACATTGTACTAACTTTTATTTATAATAACAGGTCACCTCATATTCATCTAACATCATACTTGTAAAACATTCCTATATGTAAAACTTTGTATAATTTTACTTTATGTGTAATTCTATTAAAATCGTTTAAGTAATACCAATAAATTATAAGTACTCTTGCGGTAACAATGTTTCATATGCAAAAAAATTAAGTTTTTATCAGTTGATTTATACATTGCAACCACCGAAGTGAAACTATGAAATTGATAACAAGTTGTAACAAATAATGTTATAATCCCGCCGCTATCTGTTAACACATATACCATTTATAGTAGATATTCAATTTCTGAATTAATCATAAAAATATTTAATTTGCCACATCTTAATTATCATGTCATTTTAAAACATAATTCATTTCAATTAGGTATAACTATGGAATATCACATTAATTGATTTGAATCAAATATTTTGTCTCAGTGTTATAGTCAATTTTAATTGAGTTCGTTTTTTTATATTTTGATACAACCCTGTGCGTTTTCACTAATTTCTAATTTAAATGTTTTACTTTACTGTCATCTTTTATAGTCTTTCTTTGTTAATGTGGTGTAACACTTTGTGTAGACAGATTTAAATGATTTTTATTGTTTCTAAAGCTATTAAGGAAAAATATTAGTTTATATACATGTCATTGTGTAATATTTCTATTCATGACCTTTTAGTTCTGTGTAACTATTATTTGTATTATTCTGTTAAATTGTATAAAACCAATTTTGCTATTCAAATATGTGAAACTGATTTTTGATTATAATTGTTGAAACGGAACACATTATAACACAGATATCTTTAGTTGTATTAACCGGCTAGCACTTACGTCAAAAATTACGTAAATATGCGTTTAATTTATCGTTTAAGGTTTTTATTTAAATATACGGTCAAAGCGAGCATTCCTTGGATTGTTGACCGAAAAGTGGCATTTCATTTTGGACGCTTCCGTGGATTGGATGACACGTTAAATTGTAGGTCCCGGCTGTTTGTCTAGTGCGGCAGTCGTTAATCTATGTCAGAGGCCCTTAGGGCGGTTCAAAAACTGACACCAGAGTTGGCACTCTCATTTGATAAGAAGAAGCAATACCTTCATTTTTCTGCTACAATTTTCTAAATCAGAAAATTCTTGCACCTTACCAGTAAAGTATTTGAAAACTTCGACGTCAATACAGTCCACAGTATACATGCTGATAGTAACGTATAGTACTCTGGAGGCAACGGGATGGCTCGGAGCTTCGTTGAATTGAGAGATTGCCTGCTTTGGCTGTATTTTGCATTTCTTGAGAAAATGTGAAGTAGGTATGTGCTCGATTGTATGTGAGTAAAATTAAAAAAAAGGTATATTTTTAGCTGGTTTAGGTTTATGAATAAATTTGCTTGTCATGTATCCATATTTTATCTATAAGTGCACCAATGTTGTTAATGATTTCATGGAAAATAAATATATTTTGATACGATTTGATTTGGTGTACATATAATTTGAAAGATATTTAAAGTAAGTAAAATAAATAAATAAAGCCATGTATTCCCAGTAACTTAATTAACATTTTGTGGTTATGGGGTTTACGTTAGTAACACATTTATCATTTTAAATTACTCGTAAGTATTGCTTAGATTTTTATTGGGCACCCAAATTAGGGTGAAGGCCAAGCGCTGCCAGTTTCGTCGGTCTTGCGCCAGCCTTGTCCAGGTACTGCCCGCTGCCTCCTCGATGTCGTCTCGCCACCGCCTTCCTGGTCGACCTCTGGATCTGGGATCTTCTGCTGGGTTCCAATGCAGTATTCGTTCACTCCATAAACCGTCTGTAGACCGAGCGACGTGACTCGCAGTAAGTATGAAATCGAGAAAACAGCACATTATCGAGTAAAGATTAATTCATATTTTATAAAAAGTGAAAGGATTACATGACTGGCTTGTTTGTAGGCTAGTAAATCATTTCGGAAAAATCAAACATCACTATAAAAATGAAATACCTTTTATAACACAATGGTTGCGTACTACATGGGTCGTACTCCAAATGTCAACACTGGCATGATGTTGAACCGACCAAAAGCGGCCGCGAATGTGGATCGCGACTCCTTCAGATGACGAGGGTCGTCACAACCTCCATTCTGAGCATACACTATATGACCCAGAGACACCTAACTACCTATCATCTGTTCAAACGTTTCCGTCATCTATAAATTAAATATGAACTACTGTCGCCAATCATCATCATCATCTTGCCAGCCCGTGTTCACCCACTGCTGAGTATATGCCTCCTCTCCAACGTGCCACATAGTACGGTTTCAAGCCTGTCTGATCCATTCTGTCGCCAATCAGCACACAATTTTTTTTTTACTAAAACATGCGTGGTTGTGAGATTTGACCATAGTTTGCCTGATGGTAAGCAATAGCTATGTCCTAAGATAGATCGTGATAGATCACCCATTTATGGAGATGAACCATTTTAAATTTCTCATACGGCATGCAGATGTATCGTGTGATGTCCGTAACTGTTCTTACCTATCACGTCTATGTATTTGTCACTAGGTGCAGCAAATTTTTTCCGCCACTTAAATTTAATTACTGAAACAGACTTTTTATTTCCGTATTTACGTTCGAATATTTGATGTTTTGTTTGATTGAATATTCTATCAGGTTCCTTATTTTTGTACAAATATTAATTAATCAGTTTGAATGAATTAAAAACGCTCTGACTAAATACTAGAGCGTCATAAAGAGACGTCTATAAAGTATGGTGTCGTTTGCCGTCACAGGCTCTCCGTGGCGTGACTCAGGGTTGACGCGCGGATGATTTATCGGCCACAGTAATAAATGTGTACATCCAGCTTTATTTTTGGAATGGAAAAGGAATTGTTAGAATCATAATAATGGACGGAGAGAAAATGGTTCGTAAAGTCAAATATTTGGCCTATTGCTATCTGCATTTAAGTATATGACGTCAGAAATGTATCATTTTAAAACCAAAAAGATAATGGATAGTGCTCGCTTAAAGAGATTTTATAATAATAAGTGTTTGATCCAATTTATCACTACCTAGTTTGCTGTTTTTTACAAGGTATTCACGAAAAATACATCAATATTTTAAAAGTTATTTATAACAACTGTCAGGCAAAAATTAAAACAGAAAGAGTTGGTCCTGCATTTCCTGTAAAAAGAGGCGTAAAACAGGGTGATCCAGTGTCCCCAAAGCTATTTACAACAATACTGGAATCGATGTTCCGAAACCTGGATTGGTCTGACTACGGTCTCAACATAAACGGTGAACAACTAACCCACCTTCGTTTCGCCGACGACATCATAATTCTGGCAGAATCACATAATCACCTAGAGCAAATGCTTGATACTCTAAACAGGGAAAGCAAGAAAATAGGACTCTACATGAACCTAACAAAAACTAAACTTATGACAAATGGAGAAAGGATTCCTATCAAACTGGATGGTACGACCATAGAGTATGTGAACGAATACGTGTACCTGGGCCAGCTAATAAGAATGCAAGACTCTACCGCTAAAGAAATAGACCGACGCATTGCAATAGCTTGGCGGAAATATTGGGCCAACAAAGATGTGTTCAAAAGTAATATGCCAATGCATCTAAAGAAACGACTGATGGATAATACTATCTTACCATCACTGCTCTACGGTTGCCAAACTTGGGCGTTGAACAAGAAACTGGTTAAAAAGATAGCGACATTTCAGAGAGCTGCAGAGCGTTCAATGCTGGGTCTAAAGCTTATAGATAAAGTACCGAACGCTGAAATTAGGAAAAAAACTAAAGTTATCGACTCAGTATCAATGCTCTGCAAGCTCAAGTGGAAATGGGCGGGGCATATAGCTCGTGTTTCAGATGGCCGGTGGAGCGCGCGCGTCCTACACTGGTACCCGCGCGACTGCACCAGGGGACGCGGCCGCCCACGCAGCAGGTGGAGCGACGACATCACGCAAGTAGCGGGGGTCACATGGACGAGACAAGCACAAGACAGGAAACTGTGGGCACGCATGGAAGAGGCCTTCACCAAATTTTGGGTGCCCTAAAGATACCTATAATAATAATATAATAATAATAATAATTAGTAAATAATAGTTAGTAAATATGTAGATTACTTTATTTAAAATTATTTTGTAAGTTTTTATACATTTGTAAATGGGCAATAAAGGCTATTTTATTTTTTATTTTATTTTATTTAGTTTGCTGTTTATATGAAATTTGTGAGACCATGTTTATCTCACAAAAAGTTATCCGTCTTTGGGAATGTCTATGATAAATATTATAATAACATGTAAATAGCAACAGATATGATATCTACACATTTTTAAATTAGGTTTTCCTAGAAATTATACAAGTATTTCTAGATCAAAATGAATACAGCCTATGTATAATTTATTCCAGTCAGCCCTATTACCGGGTAGGCTTTGGTTACAGAATCGTCACAGCCTCCGGCATTGGGGCTCTTAACTCCAACTTGACACGGCCTATTTCTGTGCCTTCTGTGAAATTTGACATCTCTGCCATTTCTACAGAAAAGAGCGAAGTTTCTTCACTTGAAGGGAAAGTAAATAATAAACTAGTGATAGTGTCATTCAATTTGCGGTCCTCGTTTCTAAATGATGGGTTTGGGGTGAAATAAAGTTTAGTTTTCGAAAGCGGTTTTTTTGCTCAGTCGGTAGGTCGATTTGAAAGGAGAGACTAGTAAATTTTATTCAAGACTTCAAGTAATATTGTCGTAATCATCCAAAGAAAGCCCTTTAATGGAATACAGTGTTTGAGACATTATAAGATAAAAGCTAAAACTAGGTTTTTTTCGGAATTTTAATTAGGTCCATGGAAACATCATAATTGATGATAATAGCCAGGACAATAAACAATGAATAACACATATATAAGCCAACGTGGATCTGGCCGTGAACACGTAACAAACGGAATGACAGAGTGACACATGACAGAGCATAGAGACGGATTCAGGATGTACTTCTTACCACTTCATTATTACTAATTTCTGACAACTCTTCGTCCTTACTCTATATACTCTACTTAGCTAGTTCTTCACACAAACTATACGAGTACTATTATGAGGCCGGCAGCCATAACAAAGCGATTCTAAAACAAAGCCCTGGCTGCTCGCCAGCATACGCACAACAATAAGTTAATTCCCCATTAATTTGAGGCATTTTCAGCCAAATCTGCGGTTTGTAGGGTTTCCTAAATCCCTCGAGTACCTTACTTATAAAACCGGAAATTTGGGGACCGAATAACTCAAAAATTTCGGGATACTGGCCGGAAGAGTTCAAGTTACCTTGACACGTAAACGGAGGTAAATATTACAACAACAATAACTTCCGAAAAATAACAGGTAAATAATTAAAGTAAAATACAAAGAATCTCGTTGATAGTACATCGTTTTCCTAAATATTTTTATTGCATATACGCATTGCACTCTCGTTAATAAACTTTTCACGAATTTCATACGGCTTTTAAAACAATTATAAAACTGTTATGGTTTTACCGGTCTGGCAAAATCACCATTATTATTTTAAATCTTAATCTATAGAGGAACTAAAACTAAATGGGTAAACTAATAAAAAGTATTGTTGATCTGCACCTATTTACAACAATACCGGTATAATTTCCCCATTCAGTCCCTACCTAAATTCCTTTTCCAATGCGAATGTCACCGTTTCATAATTTACGATGCTGGCAGCTTACGGAGGCTGATTATGGCTATGAATCATAGAGGATCAAACTCGCAATGCGCCGGGATAACGCCTTCATTTTCTAATGTGCAGATTTAAAGGAAAGATAAAAATAATTAAAAGAAAATGTTATTTATGGGGTTTTTACTTTTACCCACAGTGCTTTAATTGTAACTTGCTTTGGTCTGCGACTTCACACGGGTTTTATACATATAAAGTTGTATGTGCATTAGTGGATGCTTGCGGCTTCGCTCGCAATGTATCGGGTTATAAATTTGTATTTGTCGTGGTGCCGTGTATAATATCATATCATGATAATCCGTCACTCCAATGCAGCGTAAAAGAGGAACAAACAGGCCAAGAAAAATACTATTACTTGTATATGATTGTATGATGGTTGATCATTATGTGATAATATGTTCAGTACAGTGATAACAATAGAAAATTCAATATGTTCTTGTACTTGTTTTCTCTAACTGTCCCTAACGATACCAATTTTAAATCTATTCCAGCGTGATTAGTAATAACAGTAATTAATATACTTACTTAGCGAGTGTGGCTCAGCGGTTCCAGTGTCTGCTTTTCATCCAGATGCACCCTGGTTCGAATCCGCCCTACACCAATGACTTGTATTTTCAAGTTATGTGTGGATTTGCACTCGCTTAGCGGTGAAGGAAAACATCGTGAGGAAACCGACATGTTTGAGGACCACAATATCCGAGGACATGTGTCTTCCGTGGAAGGACCTGGGCGCCCACCACGATGTATCTGCCCAAGAAAACTCCCCTAACGAATTAATTCTGCGGGGGAGTCACGACCCTCAGTCATGAGGAAATACGACTTAAAAAGAGAGACTATACTTAGTAATCATGTTACCTTCGTCGTAAATACTAATAGGTCCGAGCTAATTATTTTTACAACCTATCCTGATTACCCTAATTAACCGCTTTCTCTCAGCATTAACCTTTCACGCCCTACTATCACTAAAGCAGCTAAACCAATACAAACAAGTTATGCTATTCACGTTAAATAAAATAAAAATACTAACTGCCCATCAAATACCTAACTATCAAATAGAAGCGCCTGTAGTACAGCTAGCGGATGAACTCGCATATGACTACCAATGTTAAGCAATTCACAACAGGCAGCGTCAGTTCTTGGATGGGTGACCAAAAAGTGGCATACCAGTGGCGCTTCCGTGGGTCGGATGAGTCGTTCAATTTTAGGTTTGTTTGCGACAATCGTTAATGTATGTCAGAGGCCCGTATTGCGGCTTTATAAACTCTCGAGACCAGTGTTGGCCACTCTCATTCCATAAGAAGATCATTAAAGCAGCTAAAAATAAACAAGTTATGGTAATGACGCTAATATCAGTGTAATACTAACTGCACATCAAATAACTATCAAACAGATAACGACAGAGATTCTCGATTCCGTGGCTTCTTAATCGAGCTAGTTTATAGGTTTATAGCCAGTTTATATTGAGTACAACGCTGCTGTTGTGAGAACTGGATAAGATGACGGTTTAAATTGCAGAAAAATATTTAAATTTTATGGTGAGATGACCACTGCAATGATTTTTCTTTAACTTTGATTTTATGAAGTAATTTTTTTAGGTGATATTTTTATTTTTAAGTACACGTTTTTGCATGAATGCAAAAACGTACATAATATGTTACGTTTTTTTTTGTCGACCATGAGTTAAAATGTACTAGTAGGAATGACATGTTTAAGGCATTATTTCTCTTACTATATCAAACATATGTATTATTATAAAATGTACAATAAGCATACTACGCTATTTAAGTGAGATCATATTATAACTAAATGTAAGACTTCATGCTTATTCAACTTATGTATTAAAAAAACTTTTAAATCACCAATACTTGGACTACTTTAAAAACTAAGCCCCAAATACCCCAGGTGGCACCGCGGGGCACTCACAGTTAACTAATAAACTATCAGTCTATTACACTTGTTCGCCCATTCGAGTTTCTCACAGATATCTCGTGGTAAAGTAGATACGTTGTTATCTACCATCGAGCTTAGCAGTAAACTGAGCTTTACCAGCGAGTAACTGGTAAAGGTGGAAGCACATTGAGAAATAAAATGATTGTAGGATATACTCGTACATAGCTTGAGAAACAACATTTTTTCATGACACTTGAGTTAGCTTTATTAATGTACCTGTGTACCTATTTTGCCTGTTTTAGTTTTTAATGAAACTAGGAGAAGGCTTCAATATTTAAAAAAAAACGATAAAAATTGACTCATTTGCATATTTAGTATTTTTCGAAAATACTTTTAAGGCAGGTGTTTTTGGTTAGAAATGGGCTATATTACAGGTACTGCTAAAATAGTACAAATGTCCCGTGTTTCACATATTTGAAAACTTTTTACTCGGAAAGGAAAGGCGCGCCAAAAACGTCTAAACTTTCATATTTTAACAAGGATCCACCCAAAGAACTTCCGATGGTTTTCTATACTTGACATATCGTTTTAAGTGTTAACTTTCAGAATATGTAAAAAATACCCTGCTAGGAGGTAGAATCAAAAATTTTCTCTCTTGAATTTATACCAATGCGCTTGCACCAGTCAGCTTTCTTGATATAAATGTAAAACGATCTTGTTGCAACTCAGCTACGCGACTCCCATTCCTTTGCAAATGAAGCAGAAAAATGTTGCTTTAATAATAATAAAATTAACTAGTTTTAACTGTGAATTAGCTAGGCTTTTCATAAAATAACTTGTTCGCATTATTTCTCATTCAGTTAATTTTAAAACATTTGTGATTGCAATAAAGACTTATTATATTCTTTGTTGTAAGAGTTTTATAGGTTTTTAGGCTTCACTAATTGAAATAGTTGAAAAGACTCATAATTATAATATTTTAACTTATTATATTTTAATCCTTGCCTAGTAGTGGGACAGTTGTATAGGTTAATTAAAAAGTGGTTTTACTATGCAAAGGCAAGAAATATGTTTAGAAATAAACACTTTACATAACTAATTGTTTATGGTTAACCACACGTTTAAACACTCCTATTGCAAAATAATGTAATATAAAACTATTTAAAACAAATATCCGGCAAGATATTTATCTGACTCAAAGTTTACAAACTATAAAAATACACGATTACGGGAATTTCCGCATAGCTTAGTAATTGTACGAAACTGGATACCTTTTAGTAGATTAGAGTTATCACGCGTTATCATCATCTTTATCTTGTTATTTACATTCCAATACACCGTGAATTAGTATTTTATTACTTATATACGTGTAAAATAGATATTTGTATTTCAGTGAATCATAAGGGCATGCCCAAATTTTATCATATTTTGTCTAAAAAACACTAGACAAGTAGTCTACGAATTCAATAGAGTTTTAATAAACATAATGTCTAATGACTTTAAATAAATAGAACGTCATTTCTCTGGCCAATTAAATAGAGTTGTTTGACTCCGTGTTTTCCTCTAAAAAGGGAGGTAATTATTAACCATCTGAAGTCATAGCACTTACAACTTATAAAAGTCTCTGCCGACTTGAATATGATATGAATTCCATAATGACATTAAACCAATATCGTTATCGAAATTGCATAAGAGTAGTTGATTCTAGTGTCGGTGAGAGTCAAATTATTTATAGCAGACATGGTTATAAAACAGTTGCACTAGGGAAGAAAACCGAAAGATACAATGTTAAAATGTTATGTTACTCACAGAAGAGCCCAGATTTTTTTACAGAAGTGGACAATTAGTTGTTATTGAAGACAAGATTCAAAGATCACGGCAAATCTGAATGAATATTGCTTCTAGAACCATACTAAGAGCGCTGTCAACACCAGTACACCGCAGATAGGAAATGACTATCGTTAAAGTCTTTAACAACTTCATTTGCGTCTCAAACATCTCGTTCATGTTGAAATGAGAAATTTATACAGCACTGCGGTAAGCGGTTCCTGAAATCTAAAGCAAGAAATGCCATTAAGTGATATTAAGCCGTTAAATGAGCTAAGTACTTGATGATCTGGTTATTAATTTTAATCACACTTTTTTACGGCTTTGTGCGAACTTTGTGCTGTTTTATATTAAAGACTTTACAGTTTGCGTTTAAGTTTCATCGTGTGTATATTTACTAAACAAACATTCTGCAAACCTTAAAACAAGAAATTCAAAATCAGGCGGTGTGTAGTCCAAAGCAAACCTATACTATAAAAATGGGGCTAAATATCAGCCGACAGCAATAATTGACGACAAAGATGATCCAAAAGTAGATAGATAGATAGATAGATGATTCTTTACACACATACAAAACAAAATTAATAAAAGTTACTTACGTAAACTACTCTAGTGCCACAAGTGGCCTTATTGCTAAAAGCAATCTCTTCCAGGCAACCATTCGATGGAGAGGAATAAATAAAGGATTATAAAGTACGCATACTACTGTCCAAAATGGTTAAACATTTACTATATTTGCGACCGTTTATATCAAAATACGCTCTTGAACTTGATTTTGAAACCTATTGATGATATCCCTTTATCCCTATCCTGCTATCTCCTCACCGCGTCGCTGTCTTCTCACACCGACCACTTATTTGTTTTTTTATCCTTAATTACATCACACAATTAATGGCACGTCATTTGCAAGGCCCGCCCAAGACGGGTCTTATTATAAAAAGTTAATTTCCTTAATTTGGCCTCTTCCCTTTCGACAGACCTATTCTCTGGACACCGTAATGAGAAAACTCCTGCTTATTCACTTTTTAGGTATTCTCTTTCACTTACATTTTTCTTTTTTCACTGAAATTCATTGGGAGAGTCGTCCGTTTTATAATATCTTTTTTTTATTACGGCTAGCCGTGGAGCTTAAATTTTTATTTTCTTTTGCTTTGACCACTATAATTTCATAATAACGCTTTTCTGCTTTTGTGTTTTGAGGTTGTCAGAGAAAATTATGTTCTAAAATCTTGTAAAGGAGACAAGGTGAACATTATCAAAGAGCGGTATTATATTGGCTTTAATTGAAGTTGGTAAGGTTAATAATAATAAATTTGTATCTTATTCTTAGAAAAAATATAAAGTTTGTTTCTTGGCATTTTCTTAAATGCTGGACACAATAACTCTATGTTTTTTATTCTATTTTTTTGCATTGCGTTTGGTCAAAGTCTTCTTTAATTTTATAGTGACATTGTAAGCCCACGATAAAAATACCAAAATCCTCACACATCGGCGTTTACTTTTCAATTTCCCAAAATGGCGGTGTCTGTAGCCATACATAGTTCCACCACCCGCGTCAACCCATGACACAATATCAACCTAAATATTTTCCCGAAAGCGTAATACTTTATCATAACATCTCACCCCTTCGCGTGAAACAACACGACATATTTACGGAGGAGCATAATTACGACATGAAATATTCATAAAACAGAGCCTTATGGTGTTCCGATAAATTATTATTACGACAACGCACGGTTTTGGGGAGTTTTGTGGTAGTTGCGATGTTAATTTTGCTCTAATTCCGTTTATGTGTATTGTAAAAATTAACAGGGGACTAGGCTGTCGGAAACGTCCGTAGTAGTTGTGCTGTTTATGTCAGTTTAACCGTAGCACTAAACTACAGAAATCGAAATGCAAGACAATCTAGTTAGCTTGATTTTAAGACAAAATACAAAACCAAGTAAGTATAAGAAATAAAGGTACCAGGTATAGTATAAATATAAGTAGGAAATTTTAATGAATTTTCAAAGCTAAAAAAGCTTGTGTTTATTATAAGAGCTTCCATTTACATTTTGAGTTTTTCATAGCAACAGATCGTCGTATTTTATATTACGAGGATAGTAAATGTATAAGAAGACGAGAGTTAACAAATAACTTTTTATTCTTACAAAATGCGAGCAAGCATCCTCTAGTTCAAAATAAAAATATAACTTAATAAACCTTTCATGCGTCTAGGCTATTCCCCAAACACCTTTCAGTGCGAAATTACAATAAATATAACATCAGGCAGCTTACATAATCTCCCCGAAGGAAGTACCTAACATTTGTGAGGCAAATTACTCTTCGTCCCTTCTAATGCGGTTGAGATTATTCTTGCTATTATGTAGCCACATTTTTTACCAAGTTTGGGATATCAGCTGAAAAGTAAAAAAAGAAAAGGAGAATATTCGTTAAAATTGCGGAGTTATAAGGTTTCGGAAGTTTGGAACATATTCCTAGTTAAGTCAAGCCTGTTTAGCCTTATTACTTTTAACAGGAGATCATCAAAACATCTGAGATATAAAAAAAACCGGGTCATTACACAGCGCCAATTGTTTATATTGATTAAAAAAATATAGGAGTACCTAACAAGCTACATTGTAGTATTTAATTCAAGTGAACACGAGATATCTCGATCTAGACAACATATTTCTGAACTTAGCATATCTACTTTAGTGAATTACTCGAGAGATTCGTGTAAAGCTATCAAGAAACTAACGCATCCCCAAAGAGACATAACTACAACCCCTACTGTAATAGTGCAGTTTACACACTATCTTGTCTGAATTACTCACTTGACTCCATTTCAATTTAGCTAAACAAAGGTGGCATAATATAGGGCCTGATGTTGTGCGACGGTAGGGCTGCTTGCTACAAAAATAATGCTGTACGTACCTGGCAATAAATAAAATATATGGTAACATTTTTATCCCGATTATAATAAGTATGGTAACTTCTTCTTTGTTAAATGATGGAATCATTTCTTTTTCAAATATATGTAAAGTAAATTTCATATTTTATACATGTATAATATTTTGGATAACAATGAATAATATGTTTATTCTCGAATTTTTTTTTCACGCTAATCTAAAACACTTCTATAGATCAGGGTCATAAATCTTTGTTGTACAACTTGACAAATATAACAATTTAGTAAAACAGTAAAGAAATAAAATTAAGTCTAAATCTAGCTAGGCAATAACAGGGGTAAATCTCCCTAACTCCAAATTCCAAATACTCCAGAACAAAACCTCGCATTGCATCCACGCCAATCCCGTCAAGTATTTACGTCCGAATAGAAGCTCGATCGAATTTCTTAGCCTTCAGTACTGAAAGCCATCGAGTTGACGAACTAATCGAGTCGGCTGTCCGATGAACATGTCTGACAATAAGGCCTGTTCCTCCCTAGAGACGCAAACTTACGATAAAACAATACGGGCCAGGCCCGGCCAGCGCCTCACTTATTCCTCATGTACATAGTACTAGCCTAAGAGACAATACGCACTACGACGCATTTGTACAAAGATTGTGAAGTTTGTTTTACTGAATTTGGTTTTTCTGTTTATGCATTATTTTACACATGCAATCTAACTGTTTAATGGTATTTTTAAATGTATCATATAGATATTTTGTAGTCTTCGTGCTGCCTTGGTCCCAGAACATACTTTCTGAAGATGGATGTCATTACATCCGAAAACCGTAAACAACATACGCAAATTACACGTGAGTGAAAACCGTTTAGTTAACATATTGGTATCGTATATCCGCTTTGTTTATAAACATTAGAATATAGGCTTTAGGCTTAGGCAGTTTTGTAAAACTGCACAATTTATTTGACGAAGCTTTGTCATTTTATTACACTATTTTATTTTCGTATATGGCTTTTGTTATGTCCTAATGATAGTATGTCAAACGAACAACAAACAAGACTTACTCATATATTACTTTATTTGAGAACAGCTGACGGCTCGAAACTAAGTTTTATAACAAAAATACAAATTTATACTAAACCTCGTTAGTAAAATCTGCCCTAGTGCGTAGATCCTCTAATACTGCCTAACGTAGGCTAACTCCATTGAAGTGGGCTCACTATGCGGGACTGACTTGAAGCTTTTATGAGAAACTGACCTCGGAAAGCTCTCGGGGCTTTTGATTGACAATATCCTATACGTTGGACGTAATCTCGTGATTGAATATATTTTCAGAAGGCTATCCACGTAAGTAAGAGGGAGATTAATGTGAGAGTGGGTTTTTGTAATTTGAGTGAGGAAAATGAATGTTTCTACTTTGACTTTTTTATAACTTTTAGAGGTGATTGTTTTGTCCTGATATCATAATAATAAGGTTTTAGATTATATTTTTTTTTTTTTACGTGTGATAGGTTTACGTTTGACTACAGCCTGCCTGATGTTAAGCATTGCTGCAGCCTAGGGTGTAACACGTTTACCTAGAAGATACCTATTAACTCTAGATTTGAAAACCCCTGGATTGTAGTTCGCAGGAAACACAGCTTCTGGTAAAGTGTTCCAGAGCTTTGCCGTCCGTACAATAAACGTAGAAGCAAAGCGCTGCGTTCGACACTTCGGCACTTCCACCATAAAACGATGTCTACCTGCGGACTTTCTGCATGTTCGGTTATAAAAGGGAGCTGAGGGAATCAGTTTATGTAGCTCCTCTGCACACTCTCCGAAATGTATTCGATAAAAGACCGACAGACTGGCCACCTTGCGGCGATGTTCCAAACTTTGGAGTTTTGCCTTCTTAATGGTGGTTTTACCTACTAACCTCTTAGCTCGCGTTTCAATCGAATCCAACGCCTCTAGCTGGTATTTTGCTGATCCATCCCAAAGATGCGAGCAGTACTCCATGCACGACCGAACTTGTGCTTTATACAAGGTAAGCAACTGTTCCGGATGGAAGTACCGACGCACCTTCGAGAGGATACCAAGCTTTTTGGCAGCCAATTGAGCCTTTGACTCAATATAGGACCCAAAATTTAATGACGAGGTAAGGGAGACTCCAAGTAGGTCCAGCTGGTTTGTGATTGTGATAATAGTAAATAGGTTTATATATTTCTTGGGTAGCGTGGTAAATTTAATTTTTTTTTATAAAACTGGTCAGCTATGAGCCTAATTATGTCTAAAAAATAATGACAGCACAAGTTTATGCTAAACCAAACCTGAGTAATTTACTTACTTCAATTTAGTGACGTCTATTAATTTAACTAGGTACACTGATAGCATCAAAATAGTTATTTTACGAGCATTTGACCTCCGGAATCCAGTTAATATATTCAGAGAAGAGTCATTCATCTGATTTGTTTAACTGTGCAACATAAAAATGCTATAAAACAAAACGCATAATGGAACGTAAATCCGAATTACGCTTTGCTGCTTGAACTTTTAATGAACATAGTTTGGGAATTCTTAGAAAAGTCGTATCCGGTATCGTTATAATCAAATTAGATGGCACGTAAAAATAAAGTAATACCAGAATGTTGTATTAAATGAGGCATCACACACAAGTTTACAGATATGGTAAGTAATAAATAAATAAATATTCCGGGACATTGCACACAGCGCCATCTAGCCACACACTAAGCAAACGCTTGTGTCGTGGGTACTAGATAACGGATATAATACCTACTTATATACTTTTTTTACTTTACTTATAACTTATTGTATACAAACGACCAGACTCAACACAAGTACTCATAAATTTTAAAATTCATAAATACTTGTGTCAAGCGGGAATCGAACCCCCAACCAACCCCTAGATTAGAAGGCAGAGCCACTACCAACTAAGCTAACAGGCCAGTCACAGTCAGGGACAGTAATATTTTGTATGTTTGTTTTTTGCACATTACAAGTAAAAAAATATAATGAAATTAAAGAAAATCATACTAGTACTAAATCTTATTATTAAATTCTTAATTACCCATTTTCTGAAAAAAAAATTGTATCTAGGTACACTTATCTTGGCCACAGTTAGGACTAGGACTCAAATAATTTAATAAGATCTTTTACATTTTGCGCAGAACGCAAAGACCTAAAACCACAAAAACGTTCTAAATACTATTACTGTCTCTGAGCCTAAAAATACACTTCTGGTTAATTAAATTCGACTCGTGACCGTCGTCTACGAAGGCGACAGCGTTAGTGAAAACTGTTCCGTTCTTGTTGTAATTCCGGGAATAATTTGTGGAAAACGTGAAGAGAAAAGGTATTGAATTCAATAAGTTTCATTCTCGTGTCACTTTGAGAAGAGGCTTCCTTTTGGATGGTTTCCGACCTAATTCAATCGGTAATTGGGTCTGAAGGACGGTGTAAAGTTATAGCCGTTTTGGGATTGTTCTATACTTTTAATATTGGTTTATGGCATATGTAGTAAATCAACATGCTTATTTTTTAGTTATTTATGCTTTGTTAGTATATGAAATTGTATGTTTTTTGCAATATTTTCTACGCCATAGTTAGTTTTTGCTTTTACTGTTTTAATTAGTTGGTATATATTTATATTCATATTATGTTCGCAAAGGAAGATTTTGAACAATCCAGTAAAGGTAAGTATGTAATTCAGTTGATTGACATAAAATATATTTTTATCGGTATGAAACACACATCCTATATTATATCTATTAAATTCTGTGTATGTAATACAAAATCTAACTAATTCAAGCAAGCTGCAGCGATTGGAATAAGTTGCCCAGGGGTCTGAATGTTGGGTAACAACAGACATATTCGTACCAGCTCTGGGTGGGCAATCTACATATTGATGGTATTTGATTCATGGCTTATTGCTTCTAGCCGATTTAATTCATATATAGTTTGAATAAAGTTCTCAATTGAGGATTGAAAACGTCATATAGGTATTATATACAAACGTCATAATAATATAGGGGTTGCATTTAAATACAATAATAAAATATAAAAACAAGGGAGAAAAAAAACTAAACATACTACTACTAACTACTACAAAAAAGGGGCACTTAGAAAATCTTTAGAAAAGCCTAAAGATAATCTAAGTGCTCCCAGCCCAGTGCTTTAAATACTCAATTGGAATATGAAAATGAGCATTTTCGAAAACATATATAGCAAAGGAAACAGAACACGTCACGAGAAATAAATAAGTAACTCAAAGTACATATAGATAATGCGATCGCAAGTGTTCCTTGCCACCCTTTCAGTAACACAAACGGTGAAAAAATATCCCTCAAAATACATATTGACTGGTAAATTGGAGCAAGACAAAGCCCGCCTGTTACCGAATAAAATTTCATAGAAAGCTTGGCAAACAAGCTGATGGAGCTGCCATTAGGAGGCATGCATAAATTGTTAGTTTAGTACATAGACTATAATGCTACAAGACACCTAAAAGCTTGCCAATCCTCTCTGGTATAACGGCTATCCCGTAAATCATATGTCCGTAATATTTACTCGGACACGCCTAAAAACCTATCATTCCACTATAGTATATTAACGGCTGTTCCATCAGTCATATGTCTTGCGCGGATCAATCTACAGCTAGTTATTTCCCCGTGCCCATGAATATAGATTTAGGCTGTAGTCAAACGCAAACCTATGCCACGTAAAAAAAGATCAATCAGCATTGAGTACACACTTGATTTCAGCATGCAGATGTAGCCTTCAATATTTTGTTCTGGATTTATCTTTAGGTGGATTTGTCATAAATACTAGCCGGTAAGTGGTTTATTCTATTTTCATATCATATTGGCAATTGAGCCTTTAAAGCGTGAAGGAGACATAGACATATTCTTTCATGTTAGAATGTTTGATTGTTTTTCCTTTGTTAATAAAAAAAAACACTTTAAGAAACATAAGTTTGATATATGTATAGGTCAGTTTTTCTTTCTAAGCTGAGTATTCTATTAGCTATGAAGTCGTTGTTTTAGCGGCAAACACGGCCCGTGTTGTGCCCCATTGTTTTGATGATGATATTTTTTGAGGCGAATATTGTGACATTACTTTTTTCGCGAGCGGTTTTTGACGACCTGTGTTATGACATTTGTCGGCTTTAATATAATGCATGTACGAGGGTATTTCATTTATGGTCTTGGTGGGATGATTGTTATTTTATGGAACATAGGGGTTTATGGATGTGTCATATCAACATATAAGATGACTTAAATTACTATCTAAGGCTTTTATTGCTGTTATTTTCAAATTGTGTGTTCAAGGCAATAAGATAATAAATATATTTCGATTTAAAACTTTGGTCCTGCCATCCTTGATCACGTTCGCTTATAAACATTTCTTTTCAACACCCATCTTGTCCTAACTAAAGTATCCTAACAAAACAATACAAAACCGTTACAAAACCATAAATTACATTTGAAATGTCGAAGCCAAGAAGAACAATGTGTGTTCCCATTATTCAAAAACAATAGTGAATTCAAATGACAATTTTAATCTACATCTCATCCATTAAACTTTGAAAACGGCGTTTTCGAAGCCTAGGGCAGTAATAAATCACTATCGCCACTTTTGAACTAATTGGATCCAATATGAAATATCGATACCCTTTCTTTTATATTGATTGTTTTAGACCGCCTTGGTTGTTGTAATTGAAAAATAAATAAAAACTATGTTTGTAATTTAAACCACAAATCTAGTTTTGATGCATATTATTAAGACAAATCTTTCAAATTAACCGCTTTCAATGTAAATGGGAGAAACAAATTGGTAGTCATAAATACTTATTTACCTAATTTTAAGTAAAATATGTGTTTGAATTTGTAATTTGAGGAAATCGGGGAGCGGTCACGTCCAACCGATTGATATAGTGTTTTAATCAATGCAATTGTATACTAAATATATCTTAAAAACTGAGCCATAAATATCTACGTTATTAAAATATTATAAATAAAAGGCAAAGCGATCCTCCATATTTTTTCAACATGATATTCCTGTTATCTCGACACTGCTTATAAAGTCAACGCCGTTTTAATTTTATTGGATATCGTTTGTCTTTTAATTGCGTAAGTGTAAACATACAGAGCTACTTTTAAATAACACAAAATTATGTAATTAGCTTATTACTACTTCTTACTACTTTATTTGCATTCTTGCAAATATGAAGTTTGGACGTAATACGTCGGTAATAATTTTTGAAAAAATACTTAGTATCCTACCATTTGCACCGTATTGTGATTTTTCACGGATCACTCGAAAAAAAAACTCCAAGCCGTATTTACAATTTGTACATATATTCTGTGGAGGTGCTGGAGGCGGATGGAGAGGATAAGTTAGACGGAAAAAAAGACCAATGAGGAGGTACTGGGCATGGTTCAAGAACAAAAAACAATACTGACCATAATAGAGAATAGAAGAAGGAAGATGTTTGGACACCTTATACGACATGACAACTTTATGAAAACCATTGTCGAGGGAAGCTAGAGTTACGAAGAGGAAGAGTAAGGCTGAGGCAGCACAGAATCTAGAATGTATCACACCTGGCAATGGTTTTTCTAGAATTTATTATCATCATCAGCCTTATGAGACCCACTGCAGGGTAGGGTAATCTATGATTATCAAGATGCTAATAGAAAATAAGAAGAACAACAAAAGAAGACTAAGAGAACATAGAGTTTGCAGAGTGTTATTTTCACTTCAACTCTGTACAAAATACCAGTTATAATGAATCATAAGCCACAGCTCGCTGTTTATTGGTTCCATCAATGATAGCGTCTTCATATACATTAGTATACAAAACAAAGACATGTTTGACAAATCGCCGGCCAAGGTGCAGTTAATCACCACTTGACCACACAGGCAATTGATACGTCAATAAGAACGTGTCTTATCAGGCCGTGAAAATGGGAGCGTCATGGTTAGGTTTGGTTGGTTGAAAAAGGCATAAATTAAAATATGGTAAAGTATTTATGGGTTGGCGATTTGTGTAAATAGCTACGTTACTAGAACTTGAGTATGTTTTAACTTTTCTCCTATTACAACTAGCTTTGTTGTTGTTTATTAGAAATAACTGGACGTCGTCACACAGGTGATGACCTAGTTTGATGTCCAAGGTTCACCAACTATTGTAGGTATAGTCATAAGCCCTATCTTATAGTATTTTTTTTAAATGTTCACTACTGCTATACTTACCTGTTTCTTTCTAATAAGGTCAAATAAACGTTTTTATTATTATTATTTAAGTTTATCTTTTTGTGAGGTATCAAATCACGATCTTATTCTAGACATAATAGACTAACAATTGCCTTTATTTTATTTGTACATAACATATACGTAGGTGAGTTAGCTAGTCTCAACTTTGGCACAATGTGACTATATTTATTTACGTAATTTCTATCAAAATTGAATCATAATAAATCTTATCAGTCCCCTACAATAACATAGTTTCACACCATTAAATACCTACATATGTACGTGTAAACACAATGAAATATAAGCTATCTCCGTACGTTTGTTTTGAAATAACTGGCTGGGCTTTACAGATCGATCACTGTGATTTAGGGTCGTATGCTCTCTAGAGACATATTGGGTATGGACCGGAGTATGGACGTTGCGGTCCAGTCGTATAGAGCTGGTTTGCTTTGCAAATATCGACCATTTATTGTCCCCTGTACATACTCAATAGATCTTATATTTATTGCAATGATAAGCTGTTTGAAAACTTGTATGGCACATTACTCAATTGATGGGAGATACATTTGTTGGTCGATGTATGACAATATACTGCCTGGTAGTCGTATGTTACCATTTCAGACAAAACAATGTAACAGGTTTTATGTTGGAATTTTTATAAAAATAAATTATCAAGACTTTCGATTAAACATAGTAATGTATTTACTTTTAAGCGAACCACCTGAAATGACTTTATCTTGTTCTCTCATTTCCTACTTGCGTCGATTTATGAATATCGATTGCGCTCTTTGTTGTTTATTTTCCAATAAAATTAATGCATGAAGTCGTAAAAGATATGTGCAAAAAGACTCGCATTCCATTCGATTCAAGGTCTTGCAATTTTATTTTCACTGCAATATTTTAACATCTTTCCAATATGTAATTAAGTTTACTTAATCTGTCGCTTGTGATTAATTTTATCCCATTGTTTCGTTCGAAACTCACAATTTACATTTAATCAACGGCTACACATATTTCATGCATGACTCTTCATTAGCATAATCAATTATTGAAATGGAATCAGCGTGGACCTACTAAATATTGTGAATTTGCATAAGACATTTTTATAGCCCTGTCCTTGACTCTTATCGCATTTAAAATAAGGACCATTTTGAATTGACATGTGATCAATTGCATCGTTAGGACGGCGCATCGCTCGCCCACGCGTAGTCACAAGAACTTAATTAGTAGGTTTCAACAACTCGTCCAGTGTTATTTATTGTCGAATACAATTCCACTGATTGCGAGGAATACCTCCTAAGTCGTCTAAAGAAGACGAATGCAGCAGTGACCGGAGAAATAATTACAGTGCAGTGATACATCACGTCACATAAAAACGAATCGCTCGGAACCAAAGAAGAAATGTAGGAGATAAAAGATATATAAGGAATTGTGGTAAACTGAAGTAGTTCATTTGATAGATTTTTGACATGTACCTATTTTGTTATAAACAAAAGACACCCATGAACAACTTGAGTGAAAAGTCCTTGTTGTTATATTTTTGTACAGACATATTTAAATAAAAAGTATATAATAGTTCTCTAAAATACGTGAGATAAACGTAATAATACACTAGGATATATGTATATTGAAATAATTTTTTTTTTCGTTGAAATGAAAATGGTAATTTAATACTTTCTGGCTTTTTATTCGAAGAGATAGATACTCAATTTAATATTTTATGATAATCCGTGAGTTAGTCGCAGTATTTTATTTAATGTTCGACATGTAAATGCTAATGATGGGATTAAAACTTTGAAGTGAAAATATTCTGACACCGTAATTAAGTGGCATCTTAAAAATGGTTTTATAAAATTCAAAGCTTACTGTGAACTACTTGTGAAGAATTATATTTTTTTATATATGGTCATGTTAATGTACTTAGCATAGATTTGTGTTTGATTATATTACAACGTGTCTAGAGATTATCATTAGTCACATCGACATTTTACTTTAAGCAGCCATCAGGAAAATGAATTTTAAATCTGCAAATTGTTAGTCGTGTAGAATTTCTAGCGTACTAGAAGAGAGGCCTATGCTCAGCAGTGGGCAATAACGGGCTGATGATGATGATGATGATGTAGAATTTCTGCGCCCACGAATGACGCGAGGGATAATAAAATCTTTGATTTGGAGGTAGTACAGGGTTTTGAAAATTACCAAAGCTGCTAAGAAAAATAGGTTCAGTTTAGTAGACGTGCATACATATACATATAAACACATATAACGAATATGAGCTATAACTGAAACACATGGATCATGCATTACAATGTTATTTTGTTTTGCGAAAAAACTTCCGCTAGCATCGCTGTGTTATTATTTCATTTCCATTGCTTTGGTATCTGGATCTTATATTGACATTACTCATTCGAAGTTTTATTCGATCTAATACAAAATAAACACTACGACATGAAAATATTATTATAATGACGAATTTTATGAAACAAAACCTGAGCTCCCTGGGTAAAACATATGTAAATAACTTCAAAATATGAACTTAGGTAAAATTTATTAAATAAATAAATATTCCGGGACATTGCACACATCGCCATCTAGCCCCACACTAGGCAAACGCTTGTGTCGTGGGTACTAGATAACGGATATAATACTTGTACATATACTTTTCTTTTGTAAATACATAGGTGCTTAATATACATACGAACGACCAGACTCAACACAAGTAATTATATTTTTTTTAAAATTCATAAATATTACTGATAATCTATTATTTAGGTACCCCGTGTGCAATTACTTCATCGGTACATTAAAATTAATGTTTAGTATTTTTTATCAGTTTTATTGAAAAATAGGCGTTATTAAAAAAAACAAAACTCATTATTACTTATTGGCGCCATTAAAAGTTAAACAGATACGATTATAATTAATTTCGAAAGTCAAGATAATTTTAAATAATGGTGTCATAAGTTTTACACGGTGCGTGCTGTAATCGGCACTCCTACTCCCATGGGATAAAAACATATAACATATAAGGAAACATTAAAATTAACGATATGGAACTTAATTTTAGTATTAAGGAGAATTAAACCCGTAAGAAGTGGTGTTTTTGATGAGGTTGGTTATAATCCGTATAATATGATGGAAATTATTTTGAGTCATGTTTTGGCAAAAGGTTATCAAAAACTTAGGTAGGAATAAACAAAAAAGGTGTCTGCGCGTGCATATATACATTTTTTAATAATGTAATCTAGGGGTTGCGGGTTTTGATTCCCACATGACACAAATATTTATGTACTAACTTAAAAAAAATATAAAATTACTTGTGTTGAGTCTGGTCGTTTGTATGTATGTATAATAACTATGTATTTACAAAAGAAAAATATATAAGTATTATATCCGTTATCTAGTACCCACGACACAAGCGTTTGCTTAGTGTGGGGCTAGATGGCGCTGTGTGCAATGTCCCTGAATATTTATGTATTTATTTCATTTTTATTTATTTAAGCGGTAACTTAGTAGGAGTCTAGATGGCGCTGTAAGATATATCCAGGAATATTTATTTATGTTTATGTTTTAAAAGTTATCAAAGGTTGCCTGGAAGAAATCGCCTAAGGCGATAAGGCCGCCCAATGTGCATTAAACTAGTTTTTAAATTTCTTACATTATGTAATTTCTTTGGTGTGCATTAAAGACATATATTATCTTATCTTAATTCCATGTACTCTTAAAAAGTTATATTTATTCGTTTAAGTCTATTCAGGTAAATATACATTTTCAGTTTAACATCCATGACAACAGTAATTCAAAATGGCCTTCAACTTTAGTACCTACTTCTAAGTGCAAACCAAAGGGTGATAAGGCACGCGACTTACCTGTTATTATACCTACTGACTCACTTGTTTATGTACCTACGTGGTACTACGTACTACGTTATATTTGTATCTAAGAATAAGCATTCAGGACTATCATGCGGGATATGGTGCAGCTGTATTGTAAATGGTGTTTGAATTTGAAAACTAGGTAGATAGATAAGACAGATTGTTTAGAGCAAAAGAAAAAAAGTAATCCTAATAAAACGCAAGTCATCAGGCGAATTACGGTCAAGTGCAAACCCATTTCTTGTAAAAAAAAGTTAGTATATTTTTTGGTCATTTTGTGCAACCATTGCAACGAGTGCAAGTTTTATTTGAAGGTTGAGAAAACTGACGCTACAAAACCTTACATACCTAGTTATTTCGTGACTTAAATAGTCGTTCCTTTAGATTCCAGGCATGCCTACGTATACTCGTACATATGTATGAAGTTAAACGATCTGCAAAACACTAAACTTTGTATGAATAAATAAGTTTTCGTAAGAATCAAAAACGCCTCACCCATTTATACAAATCATTATCATCCTAGTTCTATTAAGTCCCAAGTCATGTAAATTCTAATTCGAACATGGCAGTAAATTGAGAGATGCTCTCAACAATGTACTGGTGGGCGTAAAACACAGTTCTCAATGAGATCTTGTACAAACTACACGCTTCTAAAATGAAATGATAATGACTCTATCATAAGAAAACTGTACAGGGTTATTTGGTTTCTAAATTTAAGTGTTTTGGTTTCACTTTAGAATTAAAAACATCTTTTAGTTTGGTCGTTCAGTAACTTGTGACATGTAAAAAAACAATAGTGTATAAATAGATAGATAGATAGATTAACGCTTCATTGGACACACAAATAAAATAGAACACAACACAAACAAGAAAAAAAAATTAAATCTTATGCCACAAATGGCGGCCTTATCGCTAAAAGCGATCTCTTCCAGGCATATATAATAATATAACCATATAATTTCTGAAAGATCTTAAAAGTTAAAAACATTTTGTTGCTTTTTAGACAATATTTTTAGATAGTTAAAAACATGAGAATGCTACCTTTAGTTCTTGGAATTGGATAAGAGATAAATAGTCCCGAAATCAACTGCTTATATTGATCATCAGTTTGTAACAACCCAACGTGTACATACAATACGGTCCCAGTCTTCTAAGCCAAGCCCCAATACTGCTATAGTATTCATACATAATGTAGGCATTATCACGGATTAATAATTGTACAGCAAATTTCGTCGCGACGCTTCATAATCCTCTTAAGAATCTTTGATCTTTTCTCTTTGCATTCACTGTATCCCTGTATAAGTACTTTAAGTCCTAACATCAATAACTGCGTCGGTTTGAGAACAATCGCGTGCACCGACGTAATTAGAACTTTACATTGTTATGAGATTCAGTAATGTTTTACGATGAAGGCGGTAAGACAATAGCTTTATTTTGGACCATTGTAAACATCAAACGTGAAATCTTTGGTATTTTATGAACTTATCGCGTAAAGTTACTTTAATTTGTGGTGAATACGCTAGCGGATTATAATACAAGTATTTGTCTTGGTTTAACACTTAATTGGTATGGTCAGTGCATAATCTCGGACGTAAAAAAGTTAGTAATTGAGTTTACAAAGGTTGACAAGAGACATTCTCAAATAAAAGACTCAAATAAAACTTTACAAGCACAATTAATTCGACTGATTTGCTCTCAACTCCATTATACTTATTCGACCAGCAAAAACAAAACAAACGCTTAAAAAAAAAACTAGTTCCAATCACCAAGTAACTAGATGCTAGCAAAAGACAGTGTAAATGAGTTGCACCGAAGCCTGTCGCCAACACGTAAAAAAGCACTAAATCTTCGTTCGCCTCGAGTGCTTTACATCCACCTGTAAACATTCGACGTTTTACGACGCATCTTTACATTGCTGGAATATCTGGAGGCGAATTAAGGCGATGTTCTGTTTAGACACTAATAAAATTAGTACCTTTATTACATCTTATCCTTTCTCTATTGTTATACGTATCTATTATTTAGTAAAACGTTAATATTTGTGTGATTGTACCAGTGTTTTTGGCAAATAAAATATCTTTGTATCTTTATATAGGTTTATTTTGTCTGATAGTAGGAACAAGGAAAGCGGAGTTACTCAAAATTTTTGTAGAGAGCGTGCAGATCGAGACATGATTTTTCAAAACTTCCGCCTACTTACATATGTATACTTGAAATTTGCTATATATCTTAAACGAATGTAAAAATTGACATGTAAAACATACTACATGTGAAAAATAAGTCAATTGTATAGTTTAAACATTTTAGTTTTACAAGAGTTATATTCATATATGAATCTGCAACACAAAAATACTTAAATTCAATCACAATAATTGAATCACAAGAGAGTGTCTAGCCTTATACGATATAAATTGCCCTATAATGCGGATAACAGATCCTAACTCTCTTAATGTAATCACAGCATACAGAAGTATGTAATCACATTTCAAGTCTTACTTCGCAGCCAAAGAAACTAAACTAGGTAAATATTCCTCTTGTGAAGTCTCTCTCTTTGAGTCGTATTTCCTCATGACTGAGGGTCGTGACTCCCCCGCAGAATTAATTCGTTAGGGGAGTTTTCTTGGGCAGATACATCGTGGTGGGCGCCCAGGTCCTTCCACGGAAGACGCATGTCCTCGGATATTGTGGTCCTCAAACATGTCGGTTTCCTCACGATGTTTTCCTTCACCGCTAAGCGAGTGCAAATCTACACATAACTTGAAAAATACAAGTCATTGGTGTAGGGCGGATTCGAATCAGGGTACGTCTGGATGAAAAGCAGACACTGGAACCGCTGAGCCACACTAGCTTTTTTAAATCTTGTGAAGTAACTCTACCCTTAACCGTCTCTTCATAAATCTCTTCGGGAGTAGCAAATTAGCTGTCTTCGTGGTAATCCGGACACATGCAGGGGATCGCGGAATTGAACTGCCGCTTTGTCGCGAGCTTTTAGGGAAGTTTTGAGACGGGAATAGGTATTCACTGATTATTATGTTGCTGGGAAATTTGGTACAGGTATAGCCTATACCATAACATAGGGCAATGGGTAAGTCATCGTTTAAAACGAAGCAATCACACTATTAATACACCTTAAAGATGGTAAGTTATGATGTAGTAACATCAAATTGTAGGCCCCGCCCGTTAGTCATAACATGGCAATCGTTAAGCCATACCAGAGGCCCGTAAGGCGAATTGAAAACTGTTGACACCAGTGTTGACTACTCTCATACGAAGAAGATTCATGTATTTGCATTAAAAGGTCAAGGATTTAGTTATTAAGATTCACAAGCGCCTAGATTAAAATGAAGCTATACCTAACTTAGATTTCAGTTAGGTATAGCTTGACGCAAATCCAGAATGAAAATTCCAATCAAATTCCTATTCCAAACCAAATTAGTCAAAGAAAATAAATTTAAATAATTGTTTATAGATGTGGTACGAAAAGCGTTGTATTATAAGTGTTCTGCAAGCACTAGGCATTTGAATACTCATGTGGGTTCCAAGGTACCTAACTCTGATGTCTGCGAAATTTCAAATGGGTTTTGCAACTTTAGCGAGTACTTGAATTATTCATTTCGCAGATAGAGTTTGCGAGTAATGTGCGAAAATCTTACTTGAAAATGATTAAGTATCATTTTATTTTTGATACTTTCAATGCTCGTAGGTTTGTAAAGCTTGTCAAGTAGCTTTACCAGTAAACTTTATTTATTTACATACTTTTCAAGTGGTTTTAATCATAGTTATGAGTTTCGTAAGAATTAAACATGTAACAAGAATTTGAAGTAAGTACTTGTAAGGATTTTGAACACCTACGAACTAGGTACGTTTGAGTGTATGATTTGCTTAAAAAAAAGAATTTACAACTTTCAATGTGCTCTTAAGTAAAGATTCATTAAATACATACATTATAAAGATATCATGTAAGTTTAGTGCAGTACAAAGTTTTACTAATAACAAGCAAACAGAAACATAAACGGACGAGAAAAGATTTAATCGCTCCTATAACTCAAAGATACTCAAATTAAGACATCAATTAAAAGTGTAATTTCTAATGTTTAACGACTTAGAGATAACGGTCTATGCGCGCTTTAACGATCTATAACCATAAAGATCTTTATGAAATGTAGACAAGATCGTAAGAAAATCGTAACTCGGTTTAATAATTTCGTTGTGAGGGTATTATAAAAAGGAGGGTAGTCTTTTAAATCTTTGACAGATGCCTTTGAAATATTGCCGTAAGGGCCATAATTACGTCACCCTAATCATTAAGCGGTGGCGCAGAAAGGTGGGGGTCGGAAACCAGATTTTGCGCACTACACACGACGAAGGCTCGCAGTAAAGATTAAAGAAAGGCTAACAGTTTAAAATAAGTGTATCGGCCTGGGACGACCGTAAAGTTAGAAGTCGAATAATATCTACATTCAAAAGATAATAAGCACCCATAAAAACCGTTACTTTAAATATACGTGGGTTGTACAAACACATTACAAATTTATTTTCAATGAATCCCTATAATATAGTTTGTCCCTGCTACCAAGGCACCGAGCATGTAATAATACTACAGAGACGTTATTATAATATTACAAAAAGTTTTCATAAAATTATCTGAGTACATTTCCAAATCAAAAATAAAAAAGGGTTTAACAATAAGGTTTTCTTCAAAATATATCAACATAACCATAAAACGCATAACGATATAACATTTACTAAGATAGTTATTAATATCGTATCGGACACAGTGCGTGTACGTTCTACGCGTAAGCTCATCATATCGCAAGTTGTGTCATCTCTCGCACCTGATTCCCCCTTGCGGTTATCTACTGTTATTTATTAGCTGGTTGGAACTTATATTCCGGTGTATCTAATGTGCCTACAGTGGAACCAGAAAGTGTAGAAATGGAACTAATATTATGTTCATTTTTATCTTACTCTCCTTCTATACCTACTAAAAATAATTAAGCTTAAAATCTGGATTATGTATAACACCGCCGAGCACTTAGGTACAAACGTCAAAAATTATGTCGAAAATTAGCTCAATATGTAAATGCTAATGTAATGTTGGTAATAATGCTTTAATAATTATACAATAACTAATGGGTGTTCGCGGTTTCGCTCGCATTAGGAAGTAAAACTTGCACTCCCTATTTCACCCCTTTAAAAGTGGCATTTCTAAAAATCCTTTCTTAGCGGATGCCTAAGTCATAACAATTATCTTCATTTCAAATTTCAGCCCAATCCGTCCAGTGGTTTGGGCTGTGCGTTGATAGATCACTATATCAGTCAGTCAGTCGGTCTCCCTTATACTCGTATATTAAGATCTCACATACATTCAGAATTTATAGTGAAGTTTGTGAAATACTGAAGAAAACTTTAAAAAATATCAACTGTTGTTCCGCAACGACTGCTCCTCGCTGGCTTCAGAAAACAAACAAATTTTTATTTTTGGTGTGTCAATTTATTATAAATAAGTATGTACTACAAGTGGCGCCGCCATATATTCTAGACTTTTTGGTCGGAGTATAATCGCCTACTCGATGCATGAAAATATCGCGAACAAAATGTGGGAGTAACGCGCTAAAGATAAAGCTGTAAGTTTCAGCTCTGTTTAGTGTTACGAGTAAACGTATACGAGTACGTAACAATATATAAATGTTTCTAATGTAAATATAAATAAGAATACAGGATGTTACTGACTGACTATTTCAAAGCTTTAAAACTATTCACAAAAATTTGCTAAGTAGGTAGGTGTTTTTTTTCTTGGTATGTAAGTATAAAATTGTTAATTTTTATTTTAGCTACCTAACATTAGGTAACAATGGTTTACCTTATTTTTTTCTATTCAGTTATGTATTGCAAGGTCTAAGGCGTAAAATCATCGAATTCATATTTTATATTTAGTACAATATGCTTTTGTTCACTAAATCATTTTACTATGGTATAAACTTAACCACAAAAGACCATAGTTAATGCCATTAGATGGTTTCATTACCATTATACCAAGCGCTGGCATAATACGAGCCCTGAAACGACACGCGACGACGTTTAATAGTTTTTAACGCACAATTTCATATAATAACAGCCCATAATGGAGATAAAGGGGGAATTTTAAGATCCTATTTCAAGATACCGGCCCTAAATTAGGGAACGAGCTTGTGAAAATTGTGGTCGGTAAAGGTTTGTTATAGTACCTCAGAATAACATTTAGATATATATAGGTATATATAATATATATAAGCATGTACGGCGTAATGACTCTTTGTTACAAAAACACTGATACAGCTTATACTGATACAGGTAGGTACTCATTATAATATTCTAGCTGTGCGCGCGACTTCGTCCGCGTGGAATAGTTATTTTGGACATCGTATTTATTTATGCAAACTACCTCTTCAGCTTCATAAATTATTGCTGTTACCCACGACTTGAACCTTTTTCGCAGCTCATGCAAGGTAAGCCCACTAAGATGAATAATTTTCCCGTTTTTTCCACATTTTCCATTGTTTCTTCGCTCCTATTAGTTGCAGCGAGATATAATATAGCCTAAAGCCTTCCTCGATAAATGGTCTATTCAATACAAAAAGATTTTTTCAATTCGCACCAGTAGTTCCTGAGATTAGCGCATTCAAACAAACAAACTCTTCAGCTTTATGATATTAGTATAGATTTGGAAAAGTTTTCCCCACGGTAAAAACCATTAGGTACCTATGTACCTAAATTAATGTTCAATGTAAGGTAATTTTATAACATATTTTTTCTAAAGGTAGGTTATTGTTGTCCATGTATTTATCTGATGATCTATTTATCTGACAATATATACATATGTATGTACATATATGGAAAAATGTAGTACGTAGCTGAGTTAATCATATCAATCACTATATATATAATATAATATAATCATACCTATGGCAAGCGTGCTACATCTTAGACTACAGGAAGGCTTCAAACACAAGCCTATTAAGTGCTAAAAATAAATACTAATAAAGTTTACACGGGGGAATTATAACAAATTTACTAGGCAGATTAAAATGTGAGAAAGGCTAAACCACTTTTAACTACCCGCGCATTTTACCCAACTACCCAACCACGGGAAGTCCGCACCCCTTTTACAAGAGTAGGTATTCCGGTAAAACACCATCAAAACAGTTTCCTGAGAACAACGACATCATATTTAAAGGAAGTTTAACTAGGGCCAAAAATACACGTGACAAGTCAGATAAAAGTATCACGTTATATGCCTGAGTGCTGATTGGTGCAACGTCATGATCTCGTGATAGGATTAGATGTTAAATGTGACCCAACTCAATTTTCAAACGCCCTAATTTAATTCCTAGCTTTGAGTATGAATGTACAATTGTCTAATTATTACAAATTGGTCCCAACGGCCTTGTTCGTGTTAAGCATAGGTACAATAGCACAATAGAGGTATTTTTTTTGTTTGAAAAGTAGCATACTATAGTATATTCTATCCCCGATCTGGTCACTGTAGCCTTTTTTACATATATCTATTTCAAACTAGACATATAGTTGGGGTACAATTTTAATTAGATTAGGCATATCTAGATAATAGTATCTATGTTCCTTTCACAAACTCTCCCTTGTGGTGCAGCAGAGGCTTGTATGGGCAACATAATGGCGCACTTGATCCCTTTATTACATTTCATAATAAATTAAAACTGCGGGTGATGAATTTAAGTCCACGGGTAATTGGGTACGTTTATGTTTGAAGTTGGGGAAATACGCACCACGGATTCGGATTTAGCTGGACTAATTGCCTGTTTGAAATGTTTTATTATGGTCAATAAAGTGTTAGGTGGGCACCTGAAATAGTGTAAGTTTGTAAATAATTTGCGCTTGAACTAAATTAGCAATTGTATATGGGACTAGTGGGTGCTCGCGGCTTCGCTCGCATTAAGAAGTAAGACTTGCATCCCCTATTTCACCCCTTTAAAAGTGGCATTTCCAAAAATCTTTAGCGGAAAATCTTAGCGGATGCCTACGTCACATCTACTTTCACTTCTAATTTCAGCCTAATCCGTTCAGTTCAGTGGGCTGTGCGTTGATAGATCACTATATCAGTCAGTCAGTCAGTCAGTCACCTTTGAGTTTTATATATTTAGATATATTTCCCTATAATATTCAATCTTTCATTGTGTTTTATTCGTAACACCAATCTAATTACAAACATACATGTAAATGGTTTGTATTTGATTTATATCAATTTACTAAGAACATAAAATTATATTTAAATCTCACAACTTTTCGAAACCTTTGTAATTCAATTAAATTCCAGACATACATACTTATGAACAAAGAATTTTTATCAAAGTTTTAATTAATTAAGAAGAGACATGTAGTTAATATTCTATTCTAATTTTAAGACATTAAGGCGTGGGATGATCGGATCTGGTAAGTTAACATACTCGACCTTTGATATTGGCAAAGGGTCAGTCCTTTGACAGAACGTTGCGGTCAATCGTTGACTGGCTAATTTAAATTATAAGCCGACAAAGTTAATTAAAACTAACACATTGTGGGCTTTCGTGGAAATTTGCAGACCTTTTTAGGACCTTTAGTAAATGTAATCTATATTTTTTAGGTGATTTGTCCTAAAATCTAGCGAAATCACAGCGCCATCTGGCATCTAGAATGATTTTAGTCAAATGTAAAAAGACGTTTAAAAATATACTGAGAAGCACATTACAGTGATGTTAAACAAATGAACGACATACGAATCAAGTCAGCTGTATTTATTAGCATGCAAGTGTGAAATATGAACCGTGAGTTCCTTTGCTATTACAGAAGACGCAAGCTTAGTTTTTTTTATTGAATTTCCACACATACATCCCCCCAGCCTAAGCAAGGGACATTACTAAGTCTTATATACTGATTTAAAACTATATAACAGCTATTTACTCTGGAGTAGAAAAGTGTATTACCAAGTTATCATTATTCTTTTGTGATTTACAACAGAATTTGAATATAATATTGTACATGCGTAGATTAGGCTTCTAGAGTTAACTAAAATATTGTTGGTTAACCATATATCTTTTTTTTTTCAAATATTTTTTCATCGTGATTAATTCCACCTCAAATGGAGGCAAAGCATTAGGCAAATGGAGTCCGTAGGTGCCGTTATGTCATAACAGACGTAGCGTGCGAATATTTTTTTTGACATTAGCTTCTGTTCGACGAACCTATAGGAGCTCTGTATTCTGTGTGTATAGGTCGTGAAATTAGTCTTAAATTGCAGGTGGGACTCTTTATGATATTAGACTAGGCATTGTAAGTTTTATAAACTACTAGTGGATGCTCGCGGCTTCGCTCGCAATAAGAAGTAAAACTTGCATCTCCTGTTTCAAACCTTTAAAAGCGGTTTTTCCAAAAATCCATTCCTAGCGGATGCCTACGTCATAACATTTACCTTCATTTCAAATTTCAGCCCGATCCGTCCAATGGTTTGGGCTGTGCGTTGATAGATCACACAATCAGTCAGTCAATCAGTCAGTCACCTTTGAGTTTTATATATTTATAGATAGAAGATAGATATCAGACAACATTAAAATAGAATTGGACTTATCATAATTATGAGTTAATTTATTAAGTGCTAAACCTGCACTATGGTTGTTTTAAATTAATATTTTATTGGAAAATGAGCGAAATACGCAGGTTCGAATCCTGCCGGTCGTGATTATTTTCGCTCATTTTCCAATAAAAGATTATCATAATTATACAAATAATTTTATGTTTTTACCATTACCTTATTTAATAAAGGGATTTAATTGTATTGAAATCAACATATGCAACGTTATGACTGTTAGCTTAGTTGGTAGTGGCTCTGCCTTCTAATCTAGAGGTCGCGGGTTCGATTCCCGAATGACACAAGTATTTATGTAAGTACTTTAAAAAAATATAATTACTTGTGTTGAGTCTGGTCGTTTGTATAAGAAAAGTGTATAAGTATTATATCCGTTACCTAGTACCCACGATACAAGCGTTTGCTTAGTGTGGGGCTAGATGGCGCTGTGTGCAATGTCCCGGAATATTTATTATTATTGTTATGTGCTGGTCGACATATTTCCCAGTTGTTAGCGTATCGAGTATTGATTTTGAAGTGACGTTATCTATCAAAGCTGCTCATAAATTATGTTGTCTTATGTTGATGTGAATTGATTGTAATGTGAATTTCAGATATGGGGCTCAATAACCCGAAATAAATGTGTTTAACTAAAATTACCAGTCAGTAGGTATATTTGAGTAGCAAATTAGGACATTGTTAGCCAAACCTATGTTGAACTGAAATTCAGCCTAGTACGCGTACTTATTAGTTAGATGGTCTCGTATTTCAGCGTGTCGTTTGACAGCAGTCAATCAAACTCAATTAGTGCGAGTGGACAGTGTCGGAGGGAGGTTATTGATTTGCGACTAATTTCCGCTACATTGCAGACCTCGCAGCTTATTCTCGAAGCGATAATTCGCTATAACTTAGGTATTTATTCCACATATTATGTGGAATAAATACCTAAGTTTGGATTACTTAAATATCTAGGAGATTTTTCAGACTCATAAGCACCTAGGGACAACAATGGCTGAAGATGATGATGATAGCAACACGAATATCTGACTAACCAATCTGTATATATAACTAATGAATAAACTATCTAACTAATATGTCTAAAAGCAAACATAATATCTATTGTGAAAAATGATAAGATAAAAGGTCGACGAAATATGTTAGCTGGCTAGGTATTTGTTTTTACGAGTATGTAGGTGTTTTTTGCTAACGAAAAGCTACGCCTAATATAAATTTATAGCAGATTAATAATACATTGTAAAAGGTAGGTTTTTTTTTTAAATCCTAATTTTATTTTTTGGGGCTTTGGCCAACACTGGCATGTCAGTCCCATCATACCTTAACCAATATCAGTATTAAAATATGATCGTCTGAAAACAAACATAAAATCAGTTTTTAAGGAATAAAGAAATCTCTAATCTTCATTAAAATTAAGGCACCGCCGACGCACTATTATTTTCAAGCTATTAATTTAATCATTAAAATTTGGTCCAGGGTTGAAATAAGGTCCTGGGCGGTGCCTGGGGCCTGGGGGCGGGTCGCGGTTCACCTGGACCCTGGCAGGTGGAACTTATACAGATTTATAAGGAAAAGGGTGTGCTTCTGTGGTATGATCAAACAGGAAGGGTCACAAATAAATATTAAAATATTCAAGACATATCACACAGCGCCATCTAGCCCCATACTAAACTAGCTCTTGAAACATGGGTACAAAAAAAAAACTAAGTAAAAATGTCTGAACCCAATCAGTTTAGCGGTTGAAATCTAGAACTCCTTAATGAAGTTCCTTAAATAATTATGTTTATTGTAAGGGAACGGCATCGTTAAAATAATTAGGATATTTGTAAAAGTTCTTAAAAACCTTGACCTCACCATGCGAAATGCTAAAAATAATCAACACATAACATAGGTACTTCTTAAATTCTAGAAACCCGCTATTTTAGTCTTTTTTACGTAAACTACCACGAGGAGAGGATTCACACGTTATTATAACTATAAATATTACGTCAAATAAATGAATTTTGTATTTGTATTTTTGTAACTTGCCACTTTTTGGGAAGAGCATTTCTCTGTTTTACATGTATAGCCGTGTAGTTGTGGATAAACGAGTTCGTGCTGTGCCTCCTGCCGCCGTGACGCGCACTAATTGCCAATCGAATTTTACACTAGCTGCGTTAAGCCCCTGTCCATGTGTATGACTCTACTTAATCCACAGCGAATTGGCCTTCCATATCGGCTCCATATTTTCCATTCGAAAAAAGGTCACGATATTTCCCGAAGTATTTTGTATATTGAAAATGTATATGAAGCCCGTTTTAGCCGGCGCGTGTAAAGTTCTTTCGATAGTTGTTTGTATATCGCGTACATTTTTACACAGATATAGTCCTAGTGTGTTGTGTAAATAAATTGTCACAAAGTTATGTAGTCCTTCTACAGTTTTGACACAAACATTTTTCACCGACCCAGCTACAGATCTGAATAAATAATACCACCTGACTCGTTGAATTTACTGAGCCGAACTAGTGAAGGTCCGAAAGCAAAAAGACTTTTACGAACAGGAAAAAAGCGTAAACAACAAAAGTTGTTTGTTCGCAAACAGCGCTTGATATTTCACGGCTCCGTTTTCCTACACTAACTGGGTTGCTAATTAATTCCTGCCAAGAGATTTAATCTCTGAAACGGCCCTAAACAAAACAACTACCTACGCGGGGGTTTTAAATAGCTTATGTTGTGTTAATAAAGGATACTGGACTATAAAAGTGAAAGCATAATAACCTCGCATGGCCGAGCCCAGTTAGTTTGGCGAAAGGTTAACAATGAAAAAGGTCGAAAATTAAAAACCGGTCGTATGTGATACTAATTAATTTCAACAAGGCATCGATGCAAGGCGCATTATGGACGAGTTTTTTTTTGCTTGTGGACGTAATTACGACTATGTAAGGCTTAAGGCATAAATCGGTTTGGAATGATCGACTCGCGGTAAAGTCGGTTAAGGTGAGAGATTGGAAAGTACCTACACTCAGTGGACTCCTTTCCAACTGTTGTTTTGCTTTTTTTCGACATCTGTAAACTTGAAATACGAAGTTTATCATGTTCTTAATAGCCCGCTTAAGTCCATTAAAGTAATTAGCGTTCAAGTTTAAAAGTTGTGAGAGATTTCTTAAATATAATTAATTGCCTACATATTTTTAACTTGAAATAAATATATCACTCAGCCGTAAATGTAAGACAACACCAGAGTACTAGTAAATACTCAAACAATATTGATAAAATAGTTATCAGCGCGATAAGAAAACCTTAATGAATCATTCGCTGATAGTAATCCGTAGGTATCTGTTGATAGCGAGCTCCGAGAGCCAATCCCCTCGGCAATGAAAAAATATTTTCCGCTAGCTCATAACGCGATACCATCTACATACAACCGGCGAGAAAATATTTTAAAAACAATGAAGGGTATTCACTTTTATCAACGCATCGTCGCCCGAGGGTGCGCTGAAAGGAGGCTTGAATAGGGAATCCCTGCGGCAGCGCCGGCAGGCTATCAGTACGGTGAATGGCTATTAACCACCTCGGGCGGCGATAACCGTGAAAGGAGGCGCATTCAAAGGAGCACGAGTGTTTGCTCGCAGTGTTTACCTCGTCCGGCTCCTGGCGCAGCGTCATCGGCGGCGCCGCGTCCCGGCGCGGGGCACTGTCACTCACTGCACTGGCGGTCACTGGCGCGCCCTCGATCAGCTCCCAGGGCACGGACTCGTCGTACACGGCCACGTTGAGCTCCCGCGGGCCGGCGTGGAAGCGCCACGGCAGCTCAGGCCCGGCGCGCCGCGCGCGGCGCCGCTTGTGCCGCACCTTGTGGCGCGTGAAGCGGCCGAACCCGCCGCCGTGCGCCTCCTGCACCATGGCGTCGAACAGCGAGTTGACGTCCACCCGCAGCTTCCTGGGCCGCGCGCTGGTGGCGGCGGGGGCGGCCGCAGGGGCCGGCGTCGCGAGGGGCTCCCGGCTCAGGCCCTCCGCGTCCCA
Source organism: Macaria notata (assembly GCA_927399415.1). Classification (NCBI taxonomy): domain Eukaryota; kingdom Metazoa; phylum Arthropoda; class Insecta; order Lepidoptera; family Geometridae; genus Macaria; species Macaria notata. The sequence goes on from OV656737.1 coordinate 4,849,738, forward strand.
CAGCTGGATCCGCAGGATGTTGTCGCGCGACGGGACGTGAGCGCGCACGGCCGCGAGCACGATAATCGCGAGTGCGAGAGCGAGCGCGCGCGCGGTGCCGTCCATCTCTGCCGGCGGCCGCGAGCCTACTGAGGCGACGGCTGCCGCTGCGATTTTCCCGCGCTTTCCCGATAAGACGGCCACAGTTCCGGCAGCAGTCGCCGCTACAGATTAGTCGCGAGTACAGTGCTGCTACGAGCTACGCTGCACGGAGCCGCGGTTTCCCGTACTTATCGCTGAATGATTTATGCGATTACACCGAACATCGCACTTACGTGTTGTGTTTAACGAGCCGGTTAACTTCCTTAATGCCACTGCGTAACATGTGTATGACAAGTCAATATTGGGCGGATCAATATTACCTTTGATTCAATATCAGCATTTACTATTCTGACTAGCACGCTATAAAATTATGGAATCAAATACGATGCTGTTCAAAGAACAATAATGTCACATGAATATATAATTATTACGTAAATTGTATATCCTATTTGTATCCACAACATCCGAGCTCAAATAAAACAATCGAATATCCAATTAAATAAATTCTATTTCCCATTATTTAACACGACTATTGTGACAGCTACAAATAATTATTTTGTACTACAAATAGTAACAGAAATGGCCGCCGCTGGAAGCTCCACGCATCCAATTACCAAGTGTCAAAACAAACAATTCAAATCGAAACACATAGTTAACAGTTAACACTAAATAAACTCGGTTCATTGAATTAATTTATACAAATTCGCGTGTGGGTTTGGCCTAACAAATCACAATTACAATTTTAATTAGTAATTCTACAAGTACCTTGCATGAAATATTGTTATTTACACTGAAATTAAATACAATTACAATAAAATAGTACATTGTTCACCGAGAGGAGAAAGTGACCGATTACCGTCGAGGGTGTCGTTTGAATCCCGAGCCGTAGGCGAGAGCTTTAAAACACCCGAGATCGGGAATCGCACTTTCTCTCGAGTGATACATAGTGCTTTATACTACACCTAAGATGAAAATAAAAAACGAAATCTTTACTAATTGAAATTTATATTGAAATCACGCGTACGTGTATTGTCACAGTGATTTTGCCGCCATTAAAATCTAACTAATGAGAGCGCAGCTGCGCGCATCAATAAAACGCGACCAACCTGATTGGCCCTGCAATCAGGTTGGTCGCGTTTTACTAGTGGCCAGTGTCATTCTGCGAACTTGAAGATAAAAACTCATTGTGAAAACTTTTTGGCTTTTGATATTTAGGTTACCGGCGCATAGTCTTACTCAAAATTAAAAAAAAAACCACGTAAGAAATGGCTTTTCATACACTTTTCTCTCCCGCTCAGATGCGTTTTCTCCCCGCATATTTGTTCGATATGCAATGACGTACTTTCTACTGTAAATTTGATAAAGTATCAAGGTACTTTCCGAGCAGGTGTAGTATAAAACATATTGTGTACTGGGTTACAGGTAACTAGCGGCAGATATCATGATTATTAAATCTAAATATATAAAACTCATACTTTTTTTTACAAGGAATGGGTTTGCACTTGACCTAAAATTGGCCTGATGGTAAGCAATCATTACGGTCTAGGATGGAACGTGACTGACAGACTGAAGTAGTGATTTATCAACGCACAACCCACTGGAAGGATCGGGCTGGAATTTAGCATGCAGGTTGATATTATGACGTGGGGATCCGCTAAGAAAGGCTTTTTGGAAGGGGATATTGGGGGAGCAAGTTTAGCTTCATAATGCGAGCGAAGTCGCGAGCACCCATTAGTATTTGTATAAAACATCTTATACCTACTTCATTGTTTCGTCAATTTGCTAATTTGTTTTTTCTGAATGTTGATTTATTCATACGATATTGATAGTTTTGCATATCTGACGTCGGTTACCAATAAGCCAGTATATTGGATGTATACAGATATACAGAGTTATTCATAACATTAAATCTAATGTTGTTTAAGGTTCACTTTCAAACTCGAATATTGTTAGAAACGCTTTTGGCAATAAACCATTATTATTTTTGAACATTTATGAAAATTTGAATTGATTTTTGGGACTTTAAATTTAATTTCAGTTTAACAATTATATAAAAGATGCCCAATAAAATAGAACCGAATCATTTTTTTATTTATCTGTGCAATACATGGACATTGTTAAAAAAATAGTACAAATTAAACACAAATCATAAGTACGCAAAAATCATTTGATGACTTAACTTGTTCAGGCTTACAAAATATGATTACTTAATTAAAATTGTACTAACATTGGCAAGTCATGATTGGGAAAAGTTTTTAACTTTTACACGTCTACGAATAATTATAATACAAAGAAAAGTATCATTAGAAAGGTTTTAATTGGTATACTTAGGAAGTTTGATTATACACAAATATTATGTAGTTATCTAGCGCGCCGTCTCAACATGAAAAATAGGGCTTAGAAACACTAGAAAGAGTTTTTTTTCAGGGGTCTTCAAATCTAGAGTAAATAGGTTTCTGCTAGGCAAACGTGCAACATCTTAGACTACAGTGGTGCTTAACATCAGGCAGGTTGTAGTCAAACTTTGGCTTATTCCGTGTAAAAAAGTGTATTTTTGAAACTAAAACAGGTATTCACTTACCCAAGGTCTGCCTGATGGTAAGCAACAGCTATGGCCTAAAATAGACCGTGTTTATCCAATAAGAATCCTTTCACTCTCTCTTTGAAGATCGATTTAATTCAGCTAAGTTATAGTAACACTGGTTTCGTCTTCAAGTAACATTTAATTGCGTTGTTGAATTAATTATATGAAAATCACACTTGGAAAAGCTTTTCTAATAAAAGAGGGACGGGTCACTTTGGCCTTGAAGTTTTCAATTTGCTTTGTTTTCTAAAGAAATGAGCTTATTTTGAGCCAAAAAACAATTAAACAAAAATTTTACATAAAGAAATTTGTGAAAACGTGCGTAGTTTAGTTTGTTGGCCAAAATAATATAAAGTCTTGAATGTTTCAACATAAATACCCAAGTAAATATAATTATTAAAGAGTATTTTTTTCAATGTATAGTGCATACATTGAAAAAAATACTCTTTTCCTACAATATGTATATTATTGTACATACATGTTTATATAAATTTACCAAACAAATGTGATATTACATACATTATATTTAACATACAAATTATTTCAAATACTTGCTTTTCTATATTTCATTATTTTATAAACGATATTATAACAGCACCTACATAGGCTTTTAGTTTTCATAATTATTAATAAAGTTATAATAATTATTATTAATAATTTTGAAAGGGTTACTGATGCCTGACAAATTATAATTATTTATCTGTCCGAAAGCGAACACAGTTTTTATAAGAACACAGCTATTTTGAAAACCAAGATTTTTATCTTTTCAGTGTATTTTTTTATCATCAAATGTTAGTTTTACAGTACATCCTAAAAAAGCTCATGCATGGTTTGATGGCAGATTTTTACACAAAATGGGTTTGCACTTGATCCAGAATTTGTCTGATGGTTAGCGATCATTGCGGCCTATCAGTAAAATATCAGTAACCCCGTATTGCAACAATACAATTAAATACAATTATTTAAATATATTAAATTATTAATGCGTATTTATTGTTTACAGGAATGTTACACAAATACTTGTCATGATACACAATGTTATTTCTACACATTACGTTTTTCTAAACATTTTCTAATTTAATCTATTTTAAAATTATTATTGTACTAAAATCACTCAAAGCTTTACACTAATCGAAGTCAAATAAGTACATAATTTTATAAAAAGTTATACAATTAAAAATAAAATGTGTGTTTTTATTAAAAATTAAGCATATAATTTATTTCCTATTGATTGCACTTCAAACGGATTGAACTTTCGAACACTGCTAATAATTTTTCAAACGGCTTAAAATTCGAAATCATTAATTTTTCATGTTTACATTTTCCACGTAACATAAGTTAATTTTAGAATTGTATGATACTTTGAGCCCAAATCAACTCAATAGCCTAAACGACTAACATATACAATCCACACAAATAGCTAAACCGTTATTTCCGCAAAGCAATCTCTAAAGCTTTTAATCCTAATAAAATAGGCTACAAAAAAACTGTAGCAGAGTGCTAACAAAGCGAGTGCCTCTCGTGTAGAGAAATATATGCAGAAAATAAAATTCAAAGACATCACACTTTGCAGACACCACATAATGGGAATCAATCTCTACATATGTGTGTTAAACTCAATTAACAAAATAGTCCTGAGTCAGTTTTTATTGCATTGATATGTCTGATTGCTTTTAAGTCGGAGAATTCAAAATAGAGTAGAAGTAAATGAAGCAAAGATTTGCATTGCAATGACTTACTGACCACAAACAGAGATTTTGCAAGGCAGGCCACCTTTGGTCTATAATATCAATAGAAAATCTGTCAAGTCGTAAGTACTGAAAGTCAAGTTGATACATTTCGTCCTGTTATTTGCTCAGTCTAAATACTGTTTGGTTCTCGAATTACATGTGATAACGAAAATATTTGTGTGGAGGAACGATAAAAAGTGAAGTGTCTCCGGGTTACATTGTCTACGACAAAACCAAATTAGGAATGATTGCATTACACTTTTACGACTATCGTAAGATGCCATAAAATCTGATTAGCGCCTCCTTTGATATAATTTAGCGGCCTTTTTCCAGAGTAACTGTGTTATAACGTATTTATAAGGTCTATTTTATTATGACACTGTTTGTGGGTCCGATATGTATATTGTAGGCGCCGCTTTGAAAGTATTTGGGTCAAACGAGTCCTATGTCGATACTTAGGCCCTGTATACACGACGCTATTGGAAAGCGACTCGAGTGGGTTTTTTTCGTTTGTGGAACTCTCGTACCTTTTATCGCGTCGGTGACTATGTACATACTATATACCTATATACACGTATGCTTTTAGTTCTTGGCTCTTGCATGTTGACTTTATGTGTTAGGCACACATACAAAGGCTATATGTGTGTACGTATACAGTACGAATAAAGTAAATATCTCGTGCATTAAGAAATGCAATGTGTCGCAATTGCAGAGAAAGAAAATCCCTGCTTGTATATTTTACATTCGCATTTATACATAGTAGAGATTAATTTCTTTCCGTTTCTATCTTTTACTATGCTTTATGAAAAAATCCTAATATACCTATATTAACCATAAGATATTATAAGAATAAAATACATCACTTCGTAATCCTGTCTAGCCGCTAGTACCTACAATACAAAAGATTGTATGTATTACTATATTAAATTGGGTGCTTAAACTGTTAAAGATATGGTAAATAAATCATAAGAAACAACCCCTAGCACAAAACAAAATGTAACAACAGATTAAAAGTGTTCAACATATTGTAAAAAAAACATAAGAAACTACCTACATACAAACATACACATATGTATCCATACCCTTATCCTATATCACTTTATATGGTCCTTCATCTACAGGTACTTTTTTCTTGGCCGTGGGTGTGCCGGGGACATATGCCTTTAGTCAGTCAATGCTTAGGTCGTTAGAGAAATGCCTGGACAGTTTAGCCACATCTAGACCGGTGAAGTCTGTGAATATGTCGGTGGTAGCTGTGGTGGGTTTCGCGCGGTTGGGTGACCCACCGGTCGACCCACTGGTGGAAGGTTGTGAGGTGACAGCCAGAGTGACTAGCTTGTCTTCTTTGCTGCTCACTTCGAAGGGCTCGGATATGCCTGGATGGAAAAATAAGGTTTTAGTTGCTGAGGAAAGATTAAATGTAATATTACAGCTTATAATAGTGACGTTTTCTATAAACTTTAAGAGTACAACATTATATTGTAAAGAAAAAGGTTAAGTTTATTTTTTATTATAAGTTTTAGTTTAAAAGTTGTTTTTGTGTCTGTAAATAAATATATATATATATATATATATATATATATATATATATATATATATATATATATATATATAACGAAACTAATCCGGATATGACATTATAGTAGCAAATTATAGCATTATACTAACAAAAATAAGTATGTATCACATATGTACGTATAGTTATTTTTATTCTTGATGGGTTAAAGGAGGGGGATTTCTCTTGGGCTCGGATAACACATGACCTAGCAATGTATGGTCCTTACACATGTCCGTCTCTTTACGATGTTTTCCTTCACCGCTAAGCGAGTTCACACATATAACTTTAAAAACAAGTCACTGTTATAAAAGCAGGCGCTTAATCCACTGAGCTACAGTCGCTTATATGACTATGGACGATTAAAATAGAGGACAGATTTACAGTAAAAAAAAAATATCTTCAGAAAGATCTTACAGAAAGTATAATTTCATATCAATAGTAGATATATCCGTGGGTCGGATGACACGTTAAATTGTTCCCGGCTGTTTGCCTAGTACGGCAGTCGTTAAGCCATGTCCGAGGCCCTTAGGGCCGCTTGATAAACTCTCGACACCAGAGTTGGCTTCTGTCATTCGATAAAAAGAATAGTAGATATATGAATTGTATTATAGTTCTTGTAAGGCATGATTAAATTTAGTTCAGTTTTCTGAAGCTTGTCGAGCTAATTATCGACATAATTATTGACGTAAGTGCTAGCCGCTTATTAAAACTATTTTTTTATGAATTGTGTTACCTAACACACTCCTAACATCATTATTGGGCTGGCTAAAGTATATAAAGCGGTAGAAGCCGGGCGTCCTCACGCCGCTGCCGACCGGGACGCTCAGCGTGATGGAGCGCGGCTGCCCGGAGATGGGTGGCCGCGCCGGGAGACTCACTTTGGACACGTACTCGTACGCTATGTAGTCGTCTAGGTTTTGGAACAGTGCCTGTGGGAGGGAAACAAAAATATAAAATAACATAAATAATATAATTATGTATTTTTTTTTGGTGCGCATTAAAATAACATTTCTTATGTTATCTTATAAAAGTAAATAAATATATAACCTCGAGTTAACAGGTAACTTCTTGGTAAGCGTGTTACTTAGGCTGTAGCAATGCTTAACATCAGGCAGGCTGAAGTCAAACGTAAAACAATACCACATAAAAAAAAAACTCCTGGTCCTGTGTGCCTAATAACAAATTGGATCCAAATCGGATCTGTCTGATGTTTGAAAATAAATTATGTAAACTTACTATACAATCTATACATTCGCACACTAACAAACTTCTGCTTTATAATATTACTAGCTGGTCCCCGCGACTTCGTCCGCGTGGAATAGTTATTACCATAAAAAACGGGTTTATTGAGTTAACCTTAAAAGATAGACATATACTGTTGCAGACATTTTGTTATATCATTTCAAGAGAAATAATTCTTTGATACATATTTTATGATATCTTGAACCGTTTTCGCAGCGCACGCAAAAGACGCCCTCAAAGATGAATAATTTTCCATGTTATATAGCCTAAAGCCTTCCTCGATAAATGGTCTACTAAACACAAAAAATTTTTTTCAATTCGCACCAGTAGTTCCTGAGATTAGCGCGTTCAAACAAACAAACAAACTCTTCAGCTTTATATATTAGTATAGATAGTATAGATTTTATCTATTTTTTTTAGTGGAATTTATCAAAATATTTTAATAGCGAGCGCCTAAGTCATAGTAGCTTTATGCATGCAAAGTCTCAGCCCGATCGGTTTAAAATTGTCAAAGTTTCATACAAATTTTCATCCCCTATTTTATCCCCTCATATTCATCAAAATCCTTTCTTAGCGGATGCCTACGTCATAACATCTACCTTCATTCCAAATTTCAGCCCGATCCGTCCAGTGGTTTGGGCTGTGCGTTGATAGATCACTATATCAGTCAGTCAATCAGTCACCTTTGAGTTTTATATATATAGATTACTTGAAACACACATGCCTATTTCATCAATGTGCAATGTCCCGGAATATATATATTTTTTTATCATTTTACACACACATACACACACTATAAATTGTGCCTTTATTTAGTGATATTACAGAGTACCTTCTTTTTACTTCTAGTTAATCTTACATCGTGTTGTTAATACGGGATAAAAATATATGAAAAAAGGTCTGCTTAGTTTGACACGGATTTATCTATCTCGGAATTAAACATCATCCATCCATATCGATTGAGATAATGGTGCTTAGAGAACAAACTGCTTTCACCAGCCGAGACATAGCTATATTTTGCACAGAACTTTTGTATATTTCATTTCATTTCCTCATTCTTGCACTTATGGGTTACAACATATAGATGGTTGTAACCACAATATGAGGAATGCTTAGTTGGAATGATTCCCACAAGTACGCCTTAAGGCTTTTTATAGTAACATGTACACTCACATCGTATATCCCTATTCAGTCTTGAGAGTGAACGTCAACGTCGTATCCGGGAAAAAAGTAGCTAATTTTTCCGCTAAATGAGAGTATTTATAGTTTGTACAGAGGTTATCTAGCTTCTTACTAAATCTAATTCATATTGGTTGAGCCAGTTATACTTCAAGTACGACTTTTCGCCGTCCCAATCATAGGTATGTTTGGTACAGAACTTTATAGTAAAATGTAGTTTTTTTTAAACAAGATAGGCTCACGCTTGGCTACAACTCGGCTGATGTTAAGCAACGTTGTAATCTACGATCTAGAGCGCTTGCCTAGAAGAAAACGATTCACTCTCGACTTGAAGACCGATAAATTATAGTTCGAGGGGAATAGGGAATTAAAATTTAATTCCTGTAGCCCCATTTCACCATCGCACGAGTAGAGGAAGGGTAAGAAGGTACAAATATACAGTTAAGTTACCAAAGACTATAGATACATATGTACATAGATAGATAATTACTTTATTAAAACACCACATATAAAAAATAATACAAAACAATAACATACAAAATAAAATTAGCGTCTTAATTGGCGGCCTTATCGCTAAGAGCGATCTCTTCCAGGCAACCAATCTGGCGGGGATATCTTCAAATAAAATGAGTAGGACGAGTTGTTTAAGATATTAAATAAATATAATAAAATAATATACTCACATCGTATATCCCTATCCAGTCGTGCGAGTGTACGTCGACGTCGTGCGAGAGTGTGATCTGCGTGCGCAGGTCTGCGTCGCCGATGTACCACACGCGAGACATTGGCGCGAACTCCACCGTCTTCTCCGTGTAGTTGGCGAACGCCTGGAACGGGACTTGAAGTTTAATTTTATTTAGAATTTATTTATTTCTTACCATAAAGATAACTTAACTAACACAGTTTTAAATTTTATTTCAATTGACCTTAATGTAGAGTTACCAGTGGCTACTACACTAGGTACCCCTGTATCGCAGCAGCCACAGGTGCTTTTAAACGGTATGATTTTAATATGCAGCTACGGTTTTGGTTCATAATAGTTGAATAATTTTACAAAAATTATTCAACTATTATTTTATCACTATTTTATCGTATGGTAGCAACTGATGATTATATTAGTTGTTAGTCACATTTTTAGTATAACAGTGAATGGTGAAACTATAATAATATTCAAACTCCAGCACCACGCAATATCCGAAACCAAAACTATAGTTTACATGAATAGATACATAAATAGAGACAATACTTAGCTAACGTGTTCATGTTGTGTTTATGCTGTGGTTCTTATCGGGTAAGCACGCTCTACCTTAGGCCATAGCCTATGCTTACCATCAGGCAAACTATGGCAAAGTGCAAAGCGGTTTAAGTTAAAAAAAAACCATACACATTAAAATCGTAACATCCCACATTTTTACATCATAGATTTAAGACATTTACATGCACACAAGTTGACTTATTCGTTTTTGCAACAGAACAAAACTTTTACACAATCACACAAGTTAATCTAATAATACCCTCGATTTATTTGTTTATCGAGTTAAAAACTATTACTGACCGTATCTACAGGCGCTTCTTGCATATCTTGGATATTACCAAAAGCAGCAACAGGAGATAAAGAATTATCTGCTTCTTGAGCGGGTGAATCCGCGTGAGTTGCATTAGCTTTCAGCCCGCAAGGTCCAGTAGGTGGCGCTAGTAACGCCGAGCGCATCCGGACCCCGGAGCGAGCGCTGCGGGGAGGTTCCGATATCATGGACAGAATGAAGCCGTGCCGGATCTACGCATGCAAGGTTGGGAGTGCAACAAATTAAAAAATAAACAAAATAATATATTTAAAAAATAGTGATATAACTAGCAAATAGGTGCAAATCAAAGTAAAAAAGGAACTACATAGCTACTAATAAAGTAAGCAGTATTTTTTATATTCGCAGTAAAGTAACATGGTGCAGAGTTGATTAAAATGTATGTTATCTCTTTTCCTTCACCAGATATGTTAGAAATTTTATTTTTATTCACAATAAACTTATCCTTGTCCCGAGTTAATTATTATTATTGCTTGTGAATATAGAAATTGTATTCATAATTTACTGTTTAAATTTCGACAAATTAATTAGACATTTGAGCATGTTTGTTATACATACAATGTACTTATTTTAATCAATGTAATAAAATAAACACATATTTTAATTGGACTTGTAAATAGAATACGAGAATATTATAAATGAATATGAATATTTTTCTACTTTTTAACTGACTTCGAAAAAAGTAGGTTGTATAATTTACTGTTTACATTTCTGCAAATTAATGTTATAAATATAAAGTTTTTATTGTATAACGTTTTAATTTTAATCAATGTAATATTTTTTTATTGGACGCGTAAAAAGACTAGGAAAATAAATAAATAAATGAATATGAATATTTGTTCAACTTTTTTCTATGTTACCTTAACATTGAACACGGCTACGACTGGCTTGTGGTCGCTGACAGTGTAGTGTGGTATGTGGTTGTATGACAGCAGGTCGGCTCGCAGCGTGATATTCTCGTACTGGTTGGCTATCACTTTGTACAGCACTCGGTCTGTCCAGGACGGTTTCCGTCTGGAAAATATATTATTATTCTTTGAACTTTTTTTATAGAGCGAGAAATACTGCAGCCCTGCTCCACAAGGTCCCTGTGATACCTAGTGCTGAGCTCAGTTAACCTCACCACTAACCTTCAAAACTTACTAGTTCTACATTACATTTTAGTGATTTTAGTGGTATGTATGTGTATACATACCACTCTGTAATACACAAATAAACGAGTTTATTATATATATCATTCATTTTTATCAACGAAACGAGAATTCGAGTCGTAGTCGAATATTAAGGCATAAAGTTGGGAAATTATACTGGCCTCCCGCGGTACCAGCTTACCGAGTAGCTTTGGAATCCTTTTCTTTTTGGAATATCAAAAGAAAAGGCAAAGCTTTTTTCTATAATATCAAGTGTCAGTCTAGTAAGCTACTTCTGATGTATTTTTTGTTTTGCCTGTTTACGTTGTACTAATATTTATTTACACACTACCTGGTGCGCGCGACTTCGTCCGCGTGAAATAGTTATTACCATAAAAACGGTTCTAGTGAGTTAACCTTAAAAGATAGACATATATTGTCGAGGACATTTTGTTAGATTATTTCATAAGAAATAATTCTTTCATACATATTTTTGTGATATCTTGAATCGTTTTCGCAGCGCATGCAACGGAAGCCCTCAAAGATGAATATTTTTCCCCGATTTTTCCACATTTTCCATTATTTCTTCGCTTCTATTAGTTGCAGCGTGATATTATATAGCCTTAAAGCCTTCCTCGATAAATGGTCTATAAAACACAAAAATAATTTTACAATTTGCACCAGTAGTTTCTGAGATTAGCGCGTTCAAACAAACTCTTCAGCTTTATAATATTAGTATAGATTAGTATAGATTCTGATAACATCAAGTATTTGACTAACTCCTTCTGAAGTCTTAATCAACAAGCGACACTGCAGTCGATGTTAGACCATACCTGTATTGGAATGCATTTGAGGTTTGCGGAACATACCGTAAGATAACTATAAACATTTTATTCGAGAGTGGCAAATTATAATTTCAAACTCAATCTGCTCTATTAAGGTTCATAAGGAAAATGAATCGTTTTAAGTAGTACTAATAGTAATACGAAACTTGGTTGGCAATGTGTTATTGCCAACCAAGTTTCGTTCAAGCCACCGTTTGAATTGTCTGTTTTATCATTTAGTTAGACGTAGTCAACCGCACCTATGAACCTAATTGTGATTAAGTAGAAATCCCTTGAGTACTAATACGGGTAAGCACGCTTCATCTTAGGCCATAGCCTTTGCTTGCTATCAGGCAAACTATGGCCAACTGAAAACCCGTTCAAGTTTAAAAAAAAACATAAGTAATACTCACTTAACATCATACTCATCGGTGCCAATATTGAACTTGTAAGTAGGTGGGAATCTTATCTCTGGCTCCGTGAACTCTGAGAAAGCCTCCCCTGAGTCCATCACAGCCTTCAGCTGGTCGTGACGCAGCAACGTGCTATATTTGTCCTGAAACATGTAGGATTGTAATTAAACTAGTGGGTTAATAAAACGCATTAAGAAGTTATACTTGCATCCCCTATTTCACCCCTTCAAAAGTGGCATTTCCAAAAATCCTTTCTTGGCGGATACCTACGTCATAACATCTACCTTCATTCCAAATTTCAGCCCAATCCGTCCAGTGGTTTGGGCTGTGCGTTGATAGATCACTATATCAGTCAGTCAGTCACCTTTGAGTTTTATATATTTAGATAGGATTTATTTTGAATTTATGGGCGTATTTGTTCAGGAAAATTTGGGATTCAATATTTGATCTGGATTTTCTTTGCTCCTCTGAAGCAGCTTAATTAACAACGATGATAAGAGGCAACATAGTAAATATAATTATAGACTGGATGGATTTTATAGTTGTAACTGAATTATTTAATCATTCTGTAGTACTCATTCAAAAACATTTTTCATATTATCGTCACTTCTACATTAAGTGTCATTTTATAACGTAGTATGGCATAGGGGAAATTTTTGCTCTAGTTACTGTTGTGCGAAAAGTGGATCTGGCACTTAGATTGGTTTCACAGACTTCCAAAGCTTTCTTTTGACTCAAAACAGGCAAGAAGGCCAAATGTTTCTTATAAGGCCATGTGGTACTCTATCTTTGGATTGGTATTAGTAACAGCTGGTTTTTTTTTTAAATTGATACTAATTACTCCGTATTCTGCCAATGATTTATATTACCTTTTCAATTTTCTGCAACTGAGCGACAATCTCTTCTGACGTAGGGCTGGCCCCCGTGGGATGGTCGCTCCTGAAGTTTAGGTCGCCTATCCAGAACACGTAACTGAAACGTAGAAAAACATTTACATTACTAAAGATTCAATTTGCTGTGAAACCTGAATTTTGAAAATATATGTATATGCTGTATTACAATTTTTTATATGGAATGGTTTTGCGCTGGCCATAAAATTCGCCTGATGGTAAGCGATCATTACGGTCTAGGATGGAGCGTGTTTCACTCTCGCTATATTTTGGGTTGAAAAATATTTTTTTTATAAGAATCATGAGATACTTTAAGAATTATGATAAAGTGTACTTTTTTGGGTTGAAAAAGATTTTTTTTTTTATAAGAATCATGTGATACTTTAAGAATTATGATAAAGTGTACTTAATTTTATTTTCTTGTGTCTAGGATGGAGCGTGTTTCACTCTCGCTATATTTTGGGTTGAAAAATATTTTTTTTATAAGAATCATGAGATACTTTAAGAATTATGATAAAGTGTACTTTTTTGGGTTGAAAAAGATTTTTTTTTTTATAAGAATCATGTGATACTTTAAGAATTATGATAAAGTGTACTTAATTTTATTTTCTTGTGTCTAGGATGGAGCGTGTTTCACTCTCGCTATATTTTGGGTTGAAAAATATTTTTTTTATAAGAATCATGAGATACTTTAAGAATTATGATAAAGTGTACTTTTTTGGGTTGAAAAACATTTTTTTTTTTTTATAAGAATCATGTGATACTTTAAGAATTATGATAAAGTGTACTTAATTTTATTTTCTTGTGTCTAGGATGGAGCGTGTTTCACTCTCGCTATATTTTGGGTTGAAAAATATTTTTTTTATAAGAATTATGTGATACTTTAAGAATTATGATAAAGTGTACTTAATTTTATTTTCTCGTACATATCTACATATATTCAGATCAAATCAAACAAATGTATAATATTTAAGGGCGTCTTAAAAAAATAAATACGTATACATAAGTACATTAGGAAATTTATATACATTGTTTTTGATCTAAAGCCGACTGTAGAATATTATGCTTTAGTTACTAGTAGAACTGTTTGGTCTAGAGGTAGGGATTTAAACAAGCTGTGTAAATAGTAAATAAAATTGATTTATTATGAAAATAAATTAATAATGTTGTTTAAAGTTCCTTATTACGTCACCACGGAACACCTGTTTCCATTTTAAATAGACGTATAATCAGATTAGTTCCTGATTGCATTTTATCTGAATGCATACATAGCTAAATCTAAAATGTATATTATGTAAAAAATAAGGAAATAGTTTAAATTACTTTTTTTTACGTGGGATAAGTTTACGTTTTACTACAGGCTGCCTGATGTTAAGCATTGCTGCAGCCTAGGGTGTAACACGCTTATCTAGAAGATACCTATCAACTCTAGATTTGAAGACCCCTGGATTGTAGTTCGCAGGAAACACACCTTTTGCTAAAGTGTTCAAAGCTTTGCCATCCGTACAATAAACAAAGCGCTGTATCTACAAGTTTTTTTAGATTTTGCTAAAGAATGCAAATCAAAGAATCCAGATAAGCTATAATACATGTTTAAAAAATTAAAGTATCCGAATTTCTTCATCTAAGTCATCAAAACTAAGATATAAGGTGCTCTTTTGAGATTGTGTAAGCTCATTGCATCCACGACACTGGAAGTAATCTAAGTGATAGTCTCTAAATAGGAATTTACCTTAAATTAATCAACAAGTAAAGTTTCTAAACTTAATCTTAGGTAGGAACAGTTAAATCGTTCCGATAACACAATATTGCTCGACACGATCATGATACCTACTTTGATTGGGCATTCCTACATTACTAATAACATTGTGAAGTAAAGAATATTTGTAGTGTTATATGTACATATGATAAAAAACCAGAATAGTTTGAATTTATTAACATTCTTACTAAAGTTGTTCTGTCATCAATTAAGTACATTAAGTATTATAGAACTTAGAGATAAGTAAAAATATTTCAAACGTGATGCGAATTAAACGGATGGTTTAGTAGGCAAGGTACTAGTTTATCAGTTGGTATCTTACTATCTATATATGTACCTACCTAAAGTTGTATAAATTGGCAAACCTTATCAAGTGTCCTTGAATCAAGTGGTTATACACTTACACAGCTATAATATTGAGTATCTGAGGACTGGGGTATACTATCAGTGAAAACTCATGATTTCAAAAACGTCCGCAATCAAATAAGCGAAAGAGTTATACATAAGTGGTAATCAGCATCAACACATCTAGCCGCGGGCGAATGCACCGCGCTCTCGGGGCCCTGATCTGCGATGCGGAGGTGGAACACCACAAGTTTTTATTGGGTATGCCGCTTTTCTGGCGGAGACTCCCACATAACCACCCGCCTTTCCCGGGGGTCAAATGGAACCTATAAAAGGTTTCCCAAAAAAAGAAGGGTCTGAGCACATGTCTCTTCCGTGGAAAGATCTAAGTGCTCACCGCGTGTACTTTCTCAAGAAAATTTCTACTATGAATCAATTCTGCGGGGAGTGACGACCCCCAGTAATGAGTAATACGAGTCAAAGAGGAGGTAATTTGAGAACATACATAAATGCGATTTTATTACTTGGATATTTTCTGCTGTGAAAAATAAATACTAAACTTATGTGAACTTTTATGTAAGTATGTACGTAAAGTTCATAACACGCACACGAGTTAAATTTTTATCTAATATTAAAAAAAACAGACATAGCAAACACAATATGCCATCGGTTACAATATAAAATGATGCGTAAAACTGATAAGGTAAGTAAGCTTACTGATAATCAGAACAAACAAAAATAGCCAGAGGGGAAAAAGATTTCAAGTGCTTCGCGTATCTTTTCACAGAATTATATTTTTATCCGTTTGTTACCGTGTAATAATATTATTTTTAATATTTCGATGTACATATAACTACTACACTATAGAGAAAGTGAGGCTATGCATTAATACATAGATATTAAATTTAATATAGAGTAGGTATATTTGTACTGAAGTAACACGTAGATTACTTTTTATTCCGGATTAACGCGAGTAACACCGCGGGCCGTTACTAATTAACAACATTATTTATTTTCTTGTTATAAGTCAGAAGCCATAAAATTAATATAAACATCACTGTAGTTTATAAGACTCAAATAATAATATAATGCTGAATAAAATCTAGACAAAAACATTTACAGGAAATCCTAACTTGAGGTTAAAGGTACATGTATGTAGATGATACATCTCAATAATAATGCTGTTAGAGAGTGTATTTCCGTGGGTATATATATATACTGTAAAACATGATGTAGGTATAAAATTAGATTTATAGGATTTTTTGACCATATAAAGCCTCTGAATAGACTAAAGTGACACGTAGAGTTAGGTATAGGAGCAATAAAAATGGTCGTCATAACGAGTTTTTTTAAACTCCTTGCCTTTATAAATACGTCAGACAATCTATGGGACAAGCAGGTCTTTCTTACCAGTTATTTTTGCATTTTACGATGTTAATTCTAGTACCACAAATAAAGACAACTTACTCATGACAGAGTAGATATATTAGAAGTTGTTAGAGATACTTCATTAGAGTTTGTTGCCGCCTTATTGAAGTGAACCACCGTCATTCTTAGTATGGTACAGTTACGGAATGTACACGAGAACCAATATATATTATTTACTTCTAGACAGAAGAAATTTGCAAAGCAGAATCCTCAAGGTCTCTATAGTGACAACTTTTTTACCCCGCAAAATGGTGTGAAAAGCTAAAATAAAGCTTACTTTTTTTTACATGAGATAGGCTCACGCTTGACTACAACTTGCCTGATGTTAAGCAACGTCATAATCTACGATCTAGCGCGCTTGCCTAGAAGTATCCGGTTTACTCTCGACTTGAAGACCGACAAATTATAGTTCAAGGGGAATAGAGATTCGGGCAAGGAGTTTCACAGTTTGGCTGTTCGAACGGCACGATGAAAGTCGAAGTCGCTTGGTGCGAGTTTTTGGAACCTCAACTGTAGGTATAACGGTGCCTCCGTGCCGTACCTCTACTCGTACGATGGTGAAATGGGTGCTGCAGCAATTAACTTACTCATGAAAGAGTATATTAGAAGTCTCCGCGACGTGGTAGGCGTGCTGCTTGATGATGGTGTTGTAGTCGTTGATGCGGTCCGCCAGCAGGTGCTCGTGCGCCGTCAGGTGGCAGTTCACGAGGCACAGCGAGCAGCCGTACAGGTTGAAGCGTATGCTCACCGCGCCTTTGTTGCCCTTCAAAGGAGAGAGATAGAGTTTTAATCCTTTAGCCAAATTAGTTAGTAGAAGTACTAGGCTTAGAGCTGCAATTATAGTCAAATAGAACTTAGACTGGCCTGTTAGCTTAGTTGGTAGTGGCTCTGCCTTCTAATCTAGGGGTTGCGGGATCGATTCCCGAGTGACACAAGTATTTATGCGTTTAAAAAATATATAATTATGTACTTGTGTTGAGTCTGGTCGTTTGTATGTATAATAAGTATGTATTTACAAAAGAAAAGTATTATATCCGTTATCTAGTACCCACGACGCAAGCGTTTGCTTAGTGTGGGGCTAGATGGCGCTGTGTGCAATTGTATACTCATAAATAATATTAAACAGCAGTATTCAATTATAATATCTTATTTATATTTGTTGTGCAATCTTATAAATAATGTGATGTGATATCGTTTAATTCCAATAGATAATTTCTATTCATATCCAAGCTCTTAACATGCAAGAAAACCTGTTGCAATCTCACTTGACGTCACGAAATAAATTATCAAAAAATTAAGAACGTAAAAAAGATCGCCGCAGATTGTGTGAACTGTCGAGCAGAATAATAATTACCTACATGGCAATCAATCAAACAAAAAACGCACATAATCATGGAAAAATAATTGTGCATATAATAGTTCGTATAATAAACTTATATTTACTTTAGTTCTATATGAAAATTTAAATTTTAGTGACCTAATATTTGAATCAAATAAAACTTAAACTGACTAACTTATAAATAAATGTTTTTATGGCTGTCTCCCTAAAAGAATTCGATTATGAAACACAATTAATTAGCAGGCTTAGATGTGGTGATAGCACGCTAAAGCTTTGATTTCCTAGGAAAGCAGTGCCTTCATATAGCGGCCGTAATACAGCAGTGAATGACGTCACTAAAACGTAGTCTATGTAAACGAAATGGCGCGGTTTCCTGGAGAGCGGTAACTTGCACCGTAATTTACTTTATTTATTTTTGCGTCCGTAATATCACGGCCGCTATACGATGGCACCGCTTTCCTAGGAAACCAAAGCTTGAGGAGCTAACGTATTAACGTATTGCTGTTCTAATAATTTATTAGACACTAGTGGACGCCCAGAGCTACACTCGCGTTATTTTGAGATATGAGTAGCCTGTGGCACTTCAAAGATCCAATACTACCTACATACCAAAAACCATGATGATCCGTTCAGCCGTTTTTTTGTTATGAGCGTTAAAATAAACAGATATTTATATTCATATATTTCAGATAAACAGACAACACTTTTAAAAACTTATGAAACGACCCGAACAATTTATTTTTGTTTTATCTTGTTTGTTCAGATTTTTGACCCTCTTTCGCTTTATTATATGTATAGAAAATAGTATACTCATAGAATGTGTACGAATACGTACCCGTCGTATTATGAAGTCATAGCTGTGGTTATAGTACCTACATTGGTATGATAAAAGGCGGTAAGGGAACAGATAACGTCACCAAGTCACCATCTATGTTTTCAAGGACTGACGGAAATCGATGGAAACCCTATCTACGAGTGTTATTACGATCAGACGGTAACCCGCAAAACCGCGATGTCGACATTTTGTGCTAGATAACCTAATGAAACTAGGGTGCCTTTACCTTGAACACAGAATATAGAGTCTTAACGAAAGCGAGTATCTTGTAGATAAAAACTACTTTATTCGATTTCTAAAACAGGCAAGGAAAGACAAAGGGATACTCTATTTAATTGATTTTTGGTAAAAAATTACCACCTCAAAACGTTCGACTGCATGAACCAATTCAGCTGATTTTTTCAATATGGTTCCGTTTTATGGTTTAGTATCATCCAAGCGAGAAAAATAAAGAAGTCTATTTAAAAAAAAATACAAAATACTACCTTAGTAACTCAATATAAAAAACTGTATAGTGAATAGCAGTTAACTACGAACTGTGAAAAAAATAGGTGCCTACACATAAAAGAATCTCATTGTGAATAATTCAATGATTTCTACAGTAAATATCCTATAAATAACATTTAAATAGACTATTACAAGTGTGTTTAATGTAGTTCAACTTCATGCACATGTTTTACCATCCTTGAAATGTTACTAATCTTAAAATAGAAGGAGAATAGTACTCCAGTTATGTGCAAATATTCTATTTGACTATACCTATGACTTACATATAACGATATTATCTATTTATTTGTACACTATTTTATCAGGCTATCTACGATATTACCATGCAACTTTTTCAAATGAAATGAAGAAGAAAACTTACCAATAGTATATAAAGTTACTACACATATTATGATATTCCTGAAGTATTTATTTTAATAGCATTTTATCAGTCAATCTATACCCATGTAACTGCTGTTAAATGGTTACTATTTCACATAAGTTTCTGAATTTGAACGTGTAGGTATACAATATGTACAAATGTATTTTTACGCAGATAACTTTTGTTTCATTGCTGA
This sequence comes from Macaria notata, assembly GCA_927399415.1. Taxonomy (NCBI): domain Eukaryota; kingdom Metazoa; phylum Arthropoda; class Insecta; order Lepidoptera; family Geometridae; genus Macaria; species Macaria notata. Next base: position 4,869,722 of record OV656737.1, read on the forward strand.
TCTAAATAAAGATAAAAAAAGATAAAGATAAAGAATCTTTATTGATAATGTAAAATTGTAACATACATAGGTATAAGTACTAATATCACAGAATATGCCACACTAATTACAATATCTCGTCAAATTGAATTTATAACATTTAACTTTTATAAAATTTTAGAAGTTACATATGTCTACTAGTTTTATTAATAAAATAATGAAAAATTTTTGTTATTAAAATCATGTCAAACATAATAATAGGTATGTAATCATACAATATGTCAACTTAAATAAATCTTGGTACTGTCACTTTAGCTGTATAGGGGCTAAAATGACAATTTGGCATCACACTCCTTACTCAGTAGTTAATTACATAATTTCTAAGCAAGTTTAGAATCAATTGGTAGTTGACTGTAGTCATTTTCAAAGTATTCTTTAAAACTGTATAGTGTCTGATCTAACAATAATTGTTTGACGCTATTGCAAAATTGCTGATCATTATTCAAAGACTGAATGTGTGCGGGGAGTTTATTGAACAGTTTCTCTCCCATTATAGTGGGTAGTTTCTTAGTCATACACAGCCTAGGCACAGTTGGTTTCAACAATACTCTGTTTATCTTGGTTCTATTTGAGTTATAAGTCTTAAGTTTAAACAAATGTGGATTTCTTTTTACAAACTTTATAATCTCTAATATATATTGTGACACTGACGTCAAAATCTTCAACTCTTTGAAATGGTTTCTACAAGACTCTCTATATCTACCTACCTCCCACAAGTACTCTTATTGCTCGTTTCTGCATTATTAACACTCTTTCAAAGTCTGTCGCATTGCCCCATATACTTATGCCGTATGAAAGTATAGAGTGTATGTATGAATAATAAGTTTCCTTTAGGTGCTCTGGGCTTGTTATTGGTGTCAACTGTTTTAATGCATAAACCCCTTTTGCCATTTTTTTACAAGTATTATTAATATGTTCTTTCCATGTTAAGGAGGGATCTAAATCGAATCCTAATAGCTTAACATGCTTTGCATATATACATTCAGTTCCATTCTCTAATATTAATGGAGCTTCTTTAAAGTTTGGTGATACAGCATTGAAGGACATTATATTCGTTTTATCAGTATTCAGTTTCAGACCATTCACCGTAAACCAGTTTTCTAACTCTCTTAAAGTTTTATTTATACATTTCTTAAGTTCTTCATGTGAGTCAGCGGTTATAATCACTGTCGTATCGTCTGCATACTGGATGACTTCTCCTTTAATTCCACTAAGGCATAAATCATTGAGAAATACCAGAAACAAGGTATTTCCCAATGACGATCCCTGCGGAATTCCTATATCTACATTCCTTGGCGATGATTTATGACGTTGTTTGTCTATTTTCACTTCGACAATTTGCTCTCTATCTTCAAGGAATGATTTTATAAGTCGGAGAGGTTTTCCAGTTATTCCGTAAGCTGAGAGCTTCACTATTACAAGGTCATGACTCACAGAGTCAAAAGCTTTTGATAAGTCTAGAAATATTGCAGCCACTTTTTTCTTATAATAAGACTTTTGGTCTTATTACTACAGCAAGCAAACAGTTACACGGAAAATAAATTTTCCTGCATAAGATAAATTGGTATATAACACATAGGATTGCTATTTAGCTACAGCTTCAGTACCTTATGTCAGTGTTCTTATTTATTATATACATTTGACAACATTTTTCCTAGTGTTCATAAATAATTGTATATCTCTATTCCCCTTGAACTATAATTTGTCGGTCTTCAAGTCGAGAGTAAACCGGTTTCATCTAGGCAAGCGCGCTACATCGTAGACTATAAAGTTGCTTAACATCAGGCAAGTTGTAGTCAAGTGTAAGCCTATTTCAGGTTAAAAAAAAATCTACAATTAAACATGGTTTAATAGTAAAAACTTGAACTTGAGAACTGGCACAATAAACAGTTATGGCCAAAGAAATAAAAAACAAAAACAAAATTAACAGTAAGAACCAGTTCCCTCTTAATTTGAAGATTCTTAGATTGTAGTTTATGAGGAACTGGGAATATTCAAGGGTAGACCAATCTAGTCAACAGTAAAATGGTGAGAATGCTGTTTTCAATTTAAAATGAATATTAAGTATCTTTATTGTTTCTCATTTATATTTTCTATTGTGTCTCAATAAATGTACATATTTTAACCATATTCTTTACTCACCCACATGCCACCAAGACCAGTCTTAGTGTACTGTGCCTCAATGTCCCTCAAATGTGTTACATGCTTCATCTGTGTGTAAACTAGTAGTAAAATCCCTTGTAATCTTGTAGTCTTAGCGATGATATAGCCTTGTTTGCAGAGGATCTTGTTGAAAGTAGATGTCCATGCATCGGAGAATAGAGAATCCATCAGCATGTTTTGTGGCTGGGATTTCACTTCTTGAAGTCTGAAAACAGATAATAATAATTAAGGTTTATAAGCTGTTATTCTTATAATGATAATAATATAAGCTGTAAGATGTCATTTTCTATCTTACATTATACATATTTAATTGGAATTAGAACAGTTAGTGCTTTAAGATCGTTTTATTAACCTAACTAATAACCAATACGAATCTATACTAATATTATAAAGCTGATGAGTTTGTTTGTTTGAACGCGCTAATCTCAGGAACTACTGGTGCGAATTGAAAAACTCTTTTTGTGTTCGATAGACCATTTATCGAGAAAGGCCTTAGGCTATATAACATCACGCTGCAACTAATGTGAGCGAAGAAACAATGGAAAAAGTGAAAAAAACGGGGAAAATTATTCAACTTTGAGGGCTTCCGTTGCGTGTGCTGCGAAAACGGTTCAAGATATCAAAAAAATATGTATAAAATACTTATTCCTCTTGAAATTATCTAACGAAATGTCAGCAACAGTATTTGTCTATCTTTTAAGATTAACTCACTAGAACCGTTTTTATGGTAATAACTATTCCATGCGGACGAAGTCGCAGGCACAGCTAGTAATAGTATAAGCTGTAAGATGACATCTTGTGACTTGCATTATAGGTACATATTTAATTGGAATTAGAACAGTTAGTGCTTTTAGATAGGTTTATTAGCCTAATAACCAATAAGAATATATAAATAGATTTAAAAAGAAGTGGCTGGGCTAACATTACATCCTTCTTTATTCTGTGACAAACAGGTAAATATTATAATTATATTACACTCCATATAAATGTATACTTCATACTCTGTTTGTACTGTTTAAAGTATGACGTTTTTGGACAAAAAATGTTGTCTTGTATTGTCTTTAATAATGACAAATAAAAGCAAGGTCTGTACTAATAGCTCACTTTAGAATCTCAACAAACTTGTAAGCATTGCAAGCTTGTAAGTATTTACTTATAAAAATTTAAAATACTGTAACTATGAATAAGTAGGTAGATAATTTGTTCATATTTAAACAATAAATGAACCAAAGTAGCTGGTTTTTTGTGTATATTTTGTTAATGGTCTTTGATTTTTACCATCAACTGAATTTACATTGTTGTTTCAAGTTTTTTTATATCCTTAAGTTTTTCACTCAAATTATATTTAGATAACTGTGCCTGAGATATACAGTATATATTATGATATTTTACATAAATATGTATTTCATTGTTGCACTAAGTAATAAGATTAAAAAAACGATACAATAGAAGCAAGGTTACATTATGCCATTAAAAGGATAATTAGCAATACAATAATATTATAAAAAGCATTTGTGGCATAGAAAAAAAACTGTATCACAATGAACTCTAATTATTCAAATAGTTCTTGTTGATTTTAATACAGTAAACACTATCCTCTTGCCCCTTATTCAGATATACTATAAATATGTACTAGGCCAAATATATTTGTATAATAAATTTGGATATTTCTAATTGTAAATCAAAAGGCTGTATATATGGAATACACATAAGATATACCACAAAGTAATGAATCTCAAGTTTCATGCTTAATGTTGCAATGTTGCATTATGAAATAGCACACTATCTCATACCTACTGTTGCATACTGACCTCAAAGAAAAGGAGGTCACTATAACATTAATGTTCTGGTTGTAATCATACTAAACAAACTCTATTGTGTATTTAGTAAAGTTATTTTTATTTATCTTATACTGTACCTATATTTATTAGTTTCTTATAATACTATTTTTATGATAATACAGACAGTATGTATGTACTTAAGTAAGTATTATTTTAACTAAAATTCGTTGAAAAATTGGACTGTAACAACACACTAAGACATAAATATTGGACCAAGAGTAAGATAAATTGCCTAGTTATTAATTGCAGTTTGTTTGTTTGTCAATCAATTGAGTAGTAAGTTGTAGTATATTACTTACAAGGAAACATGTAGGATAAATAATAACTTAGTTACTTCCATATTTACAGTCTTATATATACTAACTAGCTGTGCCCGCAACTTCGTCCACGTGGAATAGTTATTTTGGGCATCATATTAATATTTGCAAACAACCTCTTCAGCTTTATAAATTATAGCTTTTACCCACAACTTGAACCGTTTTTGCAGCACACACAACGGAAACCCTCAAAGATGAATAATTTTCCCTGTTTTTCTAAATTTTTTATTGTTTATGTGCTCCTATTAGTTGCAGCATGATGTTTTATAGCCTAAAGCCTTTCTCAATAAATGGTCTATTTAACACAAAAAGATTTTTTCAATTTGCACCAGTAGTTCCTGAGATTAACACACGTTCAAACAAACAAACAAACCCTTTAGCTTTTTAATATTAGTATAGATAATAAATCAATAGATATCTACAAATACAACATATTTTATTGCTTCGATAAATTAAAAACTTTGTGTACATTAATTTACTCACCCAATGACATAGAAGTCAGGTAGTGGCTTGTTCTTGTTGAATTGAGATGGGAAATCCAACAGTGCATTGAGATCTTGACCTGGGGACTTAGTGGCCACATTCCAGGTCACAAAATAAAACCTACAAAAGAGACATTTTTCATTAGATTAAAATAATACTTACATAGCTAGTTAGAGTGGATGGTTTGATATAAGAGTTAGTAAAGACACCAAGGGTAACAGGATTTTCCTGAGATCAAAACTGACATAACTGTTTCTTTTCCTTTGGAAATTAGTTATACTCTTTTCAAAGGAAAAAAATTAAAAGGATTATGTTTATAATAGTAACAAAACAAATGGCTTCATAATTGTATTGATCTGATAATATTATATAAGAAATATGCTATGTACTGTGTTAGATATAATATTAAACCAAATCAAGTATGTACCTTGATATATTATACAGACTTAGGTTGGTATAATAATCCAAAAAGGATATATTTGATCAAAGGTAAATAAACTTGTGTTTAAAGGTAAAAAATGTTTGTATTTGTGTATGTCAAACTATTATAAATAGCCTTGACTCCGTTTGACGCAGGTTCTAAGTACTTAACACTTATGATCTCAATTTACAAAACCAGAAAAACCTCACCTGAGAGTATCCATCGTTGAAATTATCCGCTTATGAAATACGATGAAACCAACGGCTGGGTGCTTTCATACCAATCTTAAGAACTATATTTATCAAAATTACCTACAGGTAAATTGATAAGATAACGAATTCACGTAAAATTAATTCGAAACTAACTCAATCACACGAGTTTATGAAAAAGTGCTGTAGCCCACATAGTAGTTACTAATCTGAATATATACTACTTCAAAATATATATTTATCACCACGCTTACGATAACGTTCTATCTTAATATTTTCTATAAATTAATCGATTTCAAAACTACTGAAACACGCAAAACCCTTCCATCTCAAAATACGAACTGCAACAAATCAATCACAAATCCATTCACTATGAAATAAGACGCATGACATTGATTTTGATAGTTACTATTTGTTGACAGCTATAAAATAGTTGCCATAAAATAAATGAATGAACAATACAACAGAGTAAAATTCATTTATGATTAGTCGATTATTGATTTGACAGAGAAGCACAACGTTAGTAACGCTTAAAAAAAAAGAAAAATAGCGGGAAGAATAGCCGGACCAATTATTCATACACAGTATCGTACATTCGCGAATGAACATGTTCATAATAACGTTCATTCTGTTCATTCTATACAGATAACAAATATATGGTTTAGTTCATTCATTCATAAAAACAACGACAATATTTATTATCTGTACTACTATTTCCGTAGAAGTCGAAAACTCGAATACTTGTCTTTAATTTGATTGGACGCTAATATTTTCTGAAATATGGCAATATCCCTTTTCTTTGAAAAAAATATAAAATTTTCTGTGTGTGAGTAGAAATTCTGTCAATGTGTTTAGGTTTTTATCAATGTAGTAAACTGCGTGAAGCCATGGAATAAGTAATAGTTTGTTTGTTTTGGCTATTCTCACGCAGTACCAATCTGGCAAGAGCTATCGTACCTACTTACTTACTTAAAAACAGGGGTCTAGATCTACTGGGAGCTTGTTTGCTTGTAGGAGTGTTTAAAATTTTCTTAATTTTTGTGTACGGATAGGACATCGTGTACATACACGATTTAGTTTTGGATTTATTTTGATTTGGTTACGCCATCTTTATTCGCAACTCGAACGCGTATAATAGGTTAGGTTGTCTGCGTTACAAAATCAATTTGGAACCTGATGCAGCGATATAATGAATGATAGGTAATACCAATTTATCCATGGTAATCCTTATGACGCGTTGTTAGATTTCGTGTGGTGCTAAAGTACATAACTGCTGTATTGAGTTTGATATTCGGAGTACATAGGAATACCTATTCCTCTTCAAATAGGTACCTAACCTCAAAGAAAGGCAAGGATGGTGGCTAAACGATAAAAGTAGATATAGCACTGGTAGTTTCTTACAATTACAATGTTCAAGCAGAATGTGCTGATAATGATGATCACTTCTAACCCTTTTAGTCAGTTCTTGCACTGTATGTAGCCAACATAGGTAGTCATCAAGAAAGAGATCATTTACAATGTTATATTTTCTTTTGCCAAAATCTAGGTATGTTCTACATAAATAACGTTGAGTCTAATAGATAGCTTCTACCTTCATGTACCTAGGTACATACATAGTTTGTACACCAAAGCAGAGCAGGTAAAACTAGGAAAAATAAACCAACTAGCATTGATGACAGACAGAATTTTATTTGATAAACTCCTTATCTTGTTTAGGTAGTACCTTTTCTGTATTCTGAGGTACCTACCTACTTCAAATAAAACATTAGGTACTTATTTAGTAGGTACCTATGTACATTCAGAATAATGTCACACTAAGGAAACTTGAAAATCCATGGAAGCCTGCTTCTGGTTACCTAACTGTGTCTCACCATCTATATCCAGGCTTCGGTCGTGGTCCACCTGCTTAGTTCTACATACCTACTGATGTATGTTCCTGCCTGACTGAACATTCTCCAGCTCACCTCAACTTTCAAGAGAGTTAATTCTGAGAACAATACTGGACTGATTATGTATTAAGTATATACATTTCTATTTAAGTATATACTCACCTACCTATTGCTTATTATTTATCTAATAAAGTGTTCTCATAAACTAATCTCTTATATTGTTTGTTTTTTATAACCTGTGTACCTAATTATAATTTTCTAATAATCTTTTAATTAATCAGTAAATAAGTAGGTAAGTACCTAAATTTATATGCCTACCTACAGTTGTGGACTGTGCCCTGCCCAGAGGTAGGTTAAACACAGAATGAAATTCCATAACTAGACTTTTTTTCAGAATCTGTAACTCACAATAAAATAGGTACCTACCTAGGTACCTAGATAACCAACAATTGGATTGAAATTAAATTGATATGGTAATTGGTAGGTATTGATGATGTGATCTTTTGAATTTCTTGGCTTCTTCGAGAACTTTCCCTTTGCCTGGTCACATCGCCTGAAAAAAAGCATAGGTAGGTTAGATGCTGTATAAATTTTGGTTGAATTGTAAACCAAGGGATATCGCAACATTTGTAGGTTACTATTACCTAGTAGGTACCTACCTAAGCTTAAATAATACCTAGACATTTCCAAAGATGATGATGATAGATTCAAATAACTGTAGGTGATTTATTTTTAGTTTTATTTAGTCATACCTACTTATTTAATTGTATGCCCAAGTAGGATTTATGTAGTACCTATTTATTCTTCTTATGTTCCTACCTACCTACTTATCTTTTTATTTGCTATAAATACTGAATGCTAAGTATGGATAAGCTAGGTAAGTACCTACATATTGTACTTAGGTTAAGCCTAGTAGGTAATAACTCTGAGCTTAAGTTATTAAATTATCATATAGGGCTTTGTGATTACTTAGTAGGTAGGTAGTGCCTATCTATACCTACATATGAGGTCAAATCTCTGATTAAAAGTTCACACTTAATACCTACTTATCTGAGTTTTAAGACATTGTAAGGATATATAAATTCAAAAAATATTCATTTTACCAAGAAAGTATTATGTAGGTACCTATCTATTGAGTATTATTCATTAATGTAGATGTGCCTGTAACAATGATCTTGTATATAAACTGAGGTACTTATAATATAATTATAGATGCGTTATTCCCCGTTCTGTGTGGCGAACTCAAATAAGGCTAAGTAACCTTTTTCGGCTCAGTCGCCTCGACTCGAAGCAAAGCGCGGCGACGCACGTTGTCGGCGCGACTTTTTATCAGTAAAAAATATTCACAATGCCATCGTATGTGTTTAGAAAGTGCAATAATTACACTGGGACGAATGCCAAAAGCAAGAAGGATGTGTCGTTTCATTTTCGTATAACGTCTCTATTTGTAAAACCTCATTGGCCTGTAATGTAAATTATATTATGGCGAATAAAAAAATTCTATTTCTAAAGCCATATACGACCGAAACAGGTTTTACTTATGCTGCCCTGATAAATCAAAATGCAGTAGGTAATCGACAATAACTGTCGATTAATTATTAAATGGCGGTTTTGAGAAAAACGCGGTTAACACATTTTGAGTGATCTAGACATCAAATACCTACATGTTTTATAACTATTAAATTGTACCTACCTTAAAATCAAGAAAAAAAATCAAGCTTTCAAACGCAAACTCAATTTATTGATAACAAAATATAGTTACATGTCAATTTGATGATTGAATAATTTTCTTATTTAGGCATATGTCTATAATAAATTACATTATTTACATAATTTTTTAATTTACTATTGGTACCTATTCAAATTTATTAGGTACCTACCTTTTCTGTATCATTAGGATAAAATGCTTAGTACCTAGGTAGGTACCTACTGCATTTCCGTCTAACGTTTGATCTAGCGAGCATTACAAGATTGCTAAGACCAAGTGCAGCATATGAGTCGAATACTGAGTTATAGCCTAGCACGTGTTTGATACAGCGTTTTTTGTTAGGTAGTATCATTACCTATATTTTGGATGCAATAAATAAGTAATAAGCTGATCTTAGGCTGTTTGTTGGGTGGCTGAGAAGAAAAAATATTTTTAGACGAATTTGTTTTGAAATTTTAATAATACTCTTAATATCCAAATCTATACCTACATTTAAAAAAACCGTAACTCATCGGTTTTTGTACATGGCAAATAATTTATACAGAGATAAAATAAAATAAATAAATAAAAATGATAATTGGACACACAAATTCTTATAAAATAAAATACCTAAATCTAGTAGAAAACAAAATGGCCAAGGGCCGCTACAAGCCAAACATCTGCATTCACCAAGACTTCACTACTCAGGGGAACCAGAGGAGGAGTCCTTTGTGGTGACACCTGATGACGTTGCTACCGCTCTCAGCACGTTCCCTAGTGGGTCGGCAGGTGGGCTTGATGGTCTCACACCACATGATCTCTCAGTAGCACGCTGAACTTAGCAATTTTACTAACTATGTCCTTACTTAGTGCCTAGGTCTGGCAGCCGTACAGGAGAGTCGGGAGGATGGTATTGTCCATGAGACGCTTCTTAAGATGTACTGGGACTCGACTTTTAAATACATCTTTATTAGCCCAATATTTCTTCCAAGCTGTCGCTATTCTTCTGTCTACTTCTTTGGTGGTGGTATACTGAAAGGATTGTATTTGACCAAGGTAGATATTCCTCTACATACCAAGGTAGATATGTTTCTTTTTACTGGTGTTTGTTCTCCGTTAGTCATAACCTTTGTTTTGCTGAAGTTCATATGTAAGCCAATTTTCCTGCTCTCCTGGTCGAGTGGTCCTACTGTGCAAGGACTCATGTGTTTCGGCCAGGATCACGTATTTGGTTATTTGCGCCGAAGAATGCTGACCAGGCTTGGGATATACGCCTTTCTACCTCTGCAGTCTGATTTCCTAGACCTAGTGTTATTTTGTGTCCCAAGTACCAAGTCCACAGCCATATGGTAACTATCCACGCCCTGGTATATTAGTCATACTTAATTTTGGTCTTCGAGATAATTTTTAACGCTACTTTTTTAGATTCTGTCTTCAGGAATTAAATCATAGACAACATATATATTTTATTACCATCTATTCACCATTTCATGTCTTCAAAAAGAATGAACGTAGTACGGTTTTTTGAATTTTTTATATGGTATACGTATGCGTAATACCATGAACAAAATACAAAAAATCATCTATTGCCATATAAAAAAATCCATATATTTGGTGTTGCCATGTATAAAAATATTATTTTTTAAATATGGTATCCCCACTTCCACTGTCTGAAAATAGCTCTTGCCAAGAATAGCAGCTAAGCTAGCAGCTGTCATATTTTTGTTTGCAAATTGGGAGAAAAGAAGAATTTTGTAAATAACAAGTTTTATGGTGGATTTTCTGGATAATCAGAATAACTATCCGTTCTAACGTTCTTTTATAGACATCTTCGTGCACGAGAAGTAATAAAACACTTCAACATGAGCGGTCAAGACCAGGTTAGACTATACAGTCGGCCTTTTTGGATATATCCCTGTCTACTGAGAAATACAATAAGTTTTGCGTTTTACAGGACTCCACAAGAGTTACGAGACGATCGCTTAAGACGCTGCAGCGCGATGCATCCGATAGAGAAAATTTAGTGGGTAGACCATCTAAAAATTTGAAGCATCAACTTAGTCAAGAAACAGCCATGTAAGTAAAGATATTAGGAACTGATACACATTTTTGATATTTTTTCTCACTTCGGATATTAACTGCGTGTTTCTTAGTTCTAGTGATGTCGAAGTCAAGAGGAAGAACTTATCAACAAAAGAAACTCAAGCAAGCATTGAGAACAAAGTCTCTGTTGAAGACCTGACAAACCCTGATGGTGCTTCAGAGCACTATTGGCAAATCTTAGCTGAAAAACGACAGTAAGTATGATCTTAAATCTACATTTTGACTAGCAGCACCTAGTGGTGATACCCACTTTAATACAGGATAAAAAGTAGCCCGTGGTTTAATCCAGAGACTAATTTACCAATTAGTTCATCCAAAATAGTTCTGATGTTTGAGTGAGAAGAAGTAACAAACACTACACTCACACAAGATATGGATATTTATTATTCTGCCCTGACTTATCCCATTCTAACTTTTTGCATATTCAATTTGAGTTGTGACTAAATAATAAAATTATATTGCCTCAAAACATACCTAATGATGTCACTTTTTTATGCTGCTATGGATTAAATAATAATCAAATTAATTAAATAATAATAGTTGATAATCTGAGAGAATATATTAAATTGCTTTTCTCAATAACAACTAAAGGAAATAAAATATTTTAATAACTTTCATAGGGTTGCTCTACAAGATGCTTTGGATGAGAACGAAAAGCTGCGCAAGATTATTGAAGATCTGAAAGAAGAAAATGTGTTATACAAGCAGATGCTGGATGAAGCCAACAGCTTTGTTGAAGTTATCAAGGTCTGTATTTGTTTAGCCTGATAAGTTCTAAATGTGAAGTGTGAATCTTGATTTTGTCAACTAGATAGCTACTTTCAATGACATCTTCTGCTTTTTATATACTAAGTAAGTTACGTGAGTTTTAAGTATACAAGATTGCCATATTATTATGGTATTTCAATGTCTTGTCTCTTTGTGTGATTGGTTTGAACAAGTTATGACATCATGGTTGATACAACCTCACGAGATGTTATTCTGCTCCAGCACTTGAACTATTAATTTTTACTAACAGAATTTTGCATAAGAGTTGCCTTGATTGTCCACATCTGTAAACCATGGAGACTCTAGCTAAACTAAACTAAATAAATGTAATATCTAAGTCGTTTATGTTTGATAGATCTGAATGTTTGTTATGTTTTTATTTAAATGCTACCATTTTTAATTAATATTTTGGCACCCTGTTTATTTGTGTGTTATAAGCAGGGAGAAGCCATCAGCTCCCCAGACACAGCGAAAACTAGTTTGGGAGGCTTGGGACTCCAACATCTTTTTGTTAATCAGAATTATGCAAAATAAACCAATTTTATTTTTATTTATTTATTTAGTATTTGTTTCTTTTCATTTCAAGGAGGAACTCAATGGCAGCAACAATGACACTGGTATTGATGTGAATGATGTCAGCACTGCAGATAATACTGCTGACGACGAGAGCACCCTCGAGGATGCAGAGAAGGAAGCCGACACTCCATCCAAAGAGTAGTTACCTATATAGGAAGTCTTTGTTTGGCCGCTTTCCTAAGATCTAGTTTAGAAAAGTTTTATAACATTGACATGTTAAGATGATATGATAAGGCACAGAAACTCACATTTGCAAGTAATATTTCCTTTATATTGCAGTATAAATAGTCATACAGTAACTATTTGCGCACATTTTGCTTCATATAAAAATCTCACTTTTATAAATGTCAAAACAAATTTATTCTATTACATGAATTTGTTACTGCTGATTTGTAAACTTTTTGTGTTGTCTTACATATGTAACTTGCTTATTTTGGGGGTATATGTAACTTGCTTTACCTACATGAAAGATGAATGTACAAAACACACCAAATGTAATATGAAATCTAGGATTTGGAATTAATTTCTGTCCATTATATTTCAAGCCAATAATACTATCACAATATAATTTAAGATTATCTATATTTCTTTATCTTTCCTATCATTGTGTGTACTGAAGTTTAGTTTAGTCATAATTTCATTTATTATTTCATTTTAACAGTGTCCTAAGGCCATTCGGCTAAGAACTGAGTACCTTTACCTAACTTTAATTGGGTAACAAATAGGTTAATAATTTCTATAGTTTAAAGTTTTTGCTGAAGGATAAATCAATAAAACATTATTAAAATATACATGTTTTTTTATTGTACAAATTAAATTATAGTTTGCCAAAAATATATCAGGTACATCCCTAATCTTAAAACTAATGGCAAAATGCCTGTAAAATTATGCTACTATCCATTACACATACACATACATAAGGCATTGTAGTCTTGAAATTGAATTAGAAAACTTACTTTGAAATAATCATCAGATTTACAAACTTATTTCTTCAGAAATGCTTGAAATTGCTCATCAAAATTAGTTTCATAAGTCCAAGGCAAGAGGTCAGGGTACATAACAATTTTCCTATACACATCAACAATAGCATTCTGTGGAACAACACTCCTCACTTTTTTATTCAAGCAGCCTGTAGCATGTATGTAATGATTCACTATCAAATTGTAGATGAAGCTCACATATCTATGATCTAGGTTTTCTGATGTATTGGGAACATTGACATTGTGTGATGTTATTTCATCGAAATACCCTGGAGTGATGATTGGTACTATAAAATCAGCCTGAAAGTAAAAATATTAGGGGTTAGTTACAATCCTAACAGTAGGCAATCAGCTAATCACATATCTAGCAAATGTAAAATTGACATGCTTATTATAGGGTGTGCTTCTTTCAATGGAATGGAGGATGCCTCAAACTTCACTAAGAAACACTAACACTACTGTTTTAGAGATGAAAGTAGCCTGTGTCACTTTCACTACTAATACCACCATAACATACTTTACTAATACCTAAAATCATGATGATTTATGCTCTATAAAACTATTTTAACATGCAGACCAACATAGTTCACTGCTTCATTAGCTTAGTTGGTAGTGTCTCTGCCTGCTAATCTAGGGGTGAGGGTTTGATTCTGCATAACACAAGTAATTATGCATATTAAAATTTGTAATTACTTGTGTTGAGTCTGGTCGTTTCTATGTATAATAAGTATGTATTTACAAAAGAAAAGTATATATGTCTTATATCTGTTATCTAGTACCCATGATACAAGCGTAAGCTTAGTATGGGGCTAGATGGCGCTGTGTGATATGTCCTGAAATATTTATTTATTTATTATTTACTTTGTATAATACCGCCAGTCCCAACGGAAGCCCAGCGCTGGATGCTTGCATCCAGCATATGCTGAGTTGGGGCCGGATTGTGACATGAAACTTCTTATTTGTACTCTTGTTTTTTATTGTGTGTCTATTTTATGTTTCATGTGACAATAAATTTATTTTATTCTTATTCTTAATGGCATACTAAGAGACACATACAAATCTGAGTTTTATCCAACATGGCATGCCATGCTAAGACAATAGGCAAGATATTAGAGTCAATAATACATGTCTTACCTTTTCAAAATACTCCCGGATAAACTTCTCAGGGTTCTGATAAATCTCTTCCCTCCTGCCTCCAAGTGTGACAACTTTAACATCAGGAATATCATCCCAGTTACTCACATACTCCTGAATATTTATAGCTGTTGGCAACCCATCTTGAGCAAAAGTTAGGAACAAAATTGGACGGTTTTCTGTAGACTCATTACTTGCTACTGGAGGTTTTGGTATGGGGCAAGGCTTCTCTGGCTCTTTTCCTCTGTTTGCAATTATTACTGTATTTTTATTTAAAGCTGGGGGGAGATCATTAGGCAAGTTTTTCAGGCTTATAATTTCTCTATGGCCTGTACTTTTTTCATTACTGTGATATCCACTGTCATCTTTATTGAAGTGCTGAGCAACATTTGTCAAAGGTTCTTCAAGCGCTTTAAGTATGTCATATCTCTTCATTTTGACAAAAGCATCAAGGATCTTATCAATTGTTGCCTTTTCATTTTGTCGATATACTTTCAGTACCATATCTGCTGGATCATCTTTCACTGAAGCCATGATGTACTGAAACAGACAGATACTAATATTAGTGCTACAGGCTAGGCTACAGGCACTGTGTAAACATTTTGTTCCAGGCATAAGTAACTCTAACTATTAAATCCATGTGGTATTTTTGTATAAGAACATTGTTATTATACTCACATCTAAATCATCTTGTGCCACACCAAGTGCATATCCTAGGTCTCTCCATCCATTAGGGGTCCCTCCTACTTTCCTGATCATCACTCTCCATGCTTCGTAGCAAGCTAACCCTATCTTTGATTTGGAATTCCGATAGTAGAGCAAGTCTGTGTGCAAGTAGCAAACCTTCTTGCTCAACAAATGAAGTTGTGATATTTCCCTCCGTCTGTCTTCTTGAACCAGTTCCTTGAGAGTTAAAGTATCAATACTGACGGTATCATCTTGTCCATAATCATTGATCACGTCCCTAAAATAACACAGAACGTAAATTACCACGAATTACATTATCAAATAAAACATTTGGGTCACGTAAAACTAGAACACTCACATTTTGTCTACAATTGGTTGTTAACGCTTATTCATTTTACTTTAATAAAACATTTGAAGAACGTAATTTTTTTGTTAATTCTCGAAGAAATTACGAAGAATTGTAAAATATGAGGAAAACAAACTAAAAAAAATAAAAATAGAATGGTAAGATGTCAGTCAGCTGGCTGAGTTTTTTATTTTATATATTATGTCAGTTGTGATTTGATTGTCACTGTCAAAAGCGATTTTTTAAATTCAAATAGATTTTTTAGTATTGCAATACTTTTCCGGAAACAGTTTCTGATTGGTTAATTAACATATTAAAAATTCCCGCGGGAAAAGAGTAAAAGTATTTCATTAATTAGGATTGCTAAACTTCTAAGATAAATATTTACGTCTAAATCAAATGTTTAATTGAAATAGTAATGAATAATCTGTAAGTTATAAAATCTTTCGTTACTTACATTAAAAGTGAAGCATGATCTAACACGTTTGATCAAAATTTTCAGCAACAGTTTCACAGACATCTTGGGTGATGAGATAGCTGACTCACAAGAATCTCAACCGTTCTCAATTTCTTCAGGAAATTCTGTCGAAATTGTCCCTAGCAAATGTGATGCACAAGTTGACAGCAGAAATGCATTACAAAAGAAGCCAGCGAAGGGAACCGGCCAATATGGTCAATTTCGTAGTGTTGAAGAAATTGGTAATTATGTTAATCTTGTAAAACTAAAATTTGGCTTTAAAGTGTCAATCGTTAGCAGTAATTTTATTTGTTTTTCATTCAATTTACAGAAGAGAAGTACCGTCATGTGTTTAGCTATCCATTCTTCAACTTAGTACAATCGAGCGTCATAGAAGATGCTTTGTACTCGGGTAAGCAACTTTTTTCTGTGATATTTTCTATTCTTTTAAAGCTAGAACTTAGGTATAGAATAGATATTTATGTAACTGATCTTTTTTCGCAACCACTTTTAACAATTTCGAGAAAAGATTCGAAAATTTAGCATAAAACTGGCTTATCAAACTTTTTTATGATAAATTAATTTTGCTAAGTGCCAAACGTGCACTAACACGGTAAGGTCGCTTTCGGTAAGATGCAGTTTCTTCATTATTTACGAATAAATTAATGCAATTTACTCGAATTCTACTTAGGAACATTTTTTTTCTGATTGATATTTTTTTTTTAGATAAATCCATGGTGGTATGCGCCCCCACGGGCTCTGGAAAGACGGTCGTATTCGAAATGGCGATAGTACAACTACTGATGGAGTTAGAAGACAAACAATACACGGAAGACTTCAAAATTATTTACAGTAAGTTTTTAGAAGCCTTTACTACATTTTACTTTGTTTCGCTTGATTTGTTTCTGGTTTGGTTAACTTTTTAACTTTGTACAACTAAGCATTTGTAGAAATTCAACTTTTCTTAAATCTAGAAAAAAGTGAAAAGTTTATTTACAAATGAATCTTGAATCTTGCTTAATATCTAACAACGTCATTCGAATAGAATATATTATATCTATCTTTGTAGATACTTTTGAGCCAAAAACATTATTTTGTCTAGGTATTTATTATTTACAACTATTTTTAGTCTATTTCTACCATATTTACTAACTATAAACTGTGTTATTTTTTTCAATAATATAATGAGATATTAATTAAACAGAATTTTTCCATTTTAATTACACTTTCAGTGGCACCCGTGAAAGCCTTATGTACGGAGCGCCTGACAGAATGGTATCCGAAGTTCACTAAACTCGGACTTATGTGTATAGAAGTTACAGGAGATACTGATGTAGACTTCTCGCAGTTGAAACCTTACAGGTAAGTCTATCTTTAATTTTCATGAACGAAATCAAAATTCCAATCAAATTAAGAAAACTGTTAACTATGTAAAAGTACAAAGTTTAATAAGTTAAAAATTTTGATAACTTGAACATACGTTTTGGTTCTTGGTGACAGATTTTTATATTGAGGATACTTTTTAATAACCGATGAGATAAACTGTTTACGCGCATACTATTTGAATGTAAAATATCTTTTTCTTTCACCTAAAACGCTTTATGAAATAATGTGTCACCCGTGGAAGGACTTAAGCGCCCACTACAATATATTTTCCCAAGATAACTCCACCAACGTACCGAAGGCCGTGGAGGCCGTCATAATTGATTCTGAGGGGGAGTCACGACCTTCAGTAATAAGGGATACGACTAAGGAAGGAGAGAATTCACGCGATTTATTCTTCTTTTCCCTAGAATAATAATAACAACTCCCGAGAAGTGGGACATGGTGACGCGGCGGTGGCGCGAGCACAGACAGCTGGTGGAGGTGGTCAAGTTGTTCCTCATAGACGAGGTGCACATACTGAACGACGCCGCGCGCGGACCCGTGCTCGAGGCCGTCGTCAGCAGAATGAACACTATAGAGGTACATATTGACCGTAATACATGTCATTTAAATAAAATAAAAAAAACATTAATTATATATATATATATATATATATATTTTACGTGGGATAGGTTTACGTTTGACTACAGCCTGCCTGATGTTAAGCATTGCTGCAGCCTAGGGTGTAACACACTTACCTAAAAGATCCCTATTAACTCTAGATTTGAAAAACCCCTGGATTGTTAGTATATAATATTTATCATCTGATATACAGAAACACCGAGTTGTAAATAATATTTTTTGGTATACTCAGATACCGCTGATATTGGTAACATACAATGTAGGTACCTGTTCTTTAAAGGAGTCGGTAAAAATAAAGTTTTATACAGACATAAAGGTCAACGTTTTTTTTTAATTTCAAGTAGGTAAGTAGTCACTTCCATGTCAAGAGCATGTTAACTTGCATGTGAACCAATCAAGGATTTTCATCCTTGAACCAATACTTATAGTATTGCAATGCAGAGTTACAGGCGTAGATATATTCACATATTTATTTCCATAATATCAGGCTTCAGCACAATCCGCGCACAGAATAGAGCAGCTTCAAAAGCAATATCAGAACATGGAAGACAACGAGACTCCTCAAGAAGGTCCGATCAAAGCCACAAACCCTCCGAAGATCAGATTCGTGGCTGTGTCAGCGACTGTCGGGAATCCAGGAGACGTGGCCGCCTGGCTCGGGAAGTCAGAGAAACCTGCTGTTTATTACAAGTAAGGGCGTTCTTTTACTATTTGTTTTCTTTTTTTAAATTTGGAGGATTATAAAGGGATGATTATAGCTAAATAAACTTTGGTAAAGCTATCTATGTACTGGTTGAACGTGTATCGTGTATTTTGTGCTCGTTGTCGATTTTCCGATTTAAATCGATTAATTAGACATTTAATTTTTGTTATATAACCACTTATGGCATGATTTTTTCATTTATTAAAAGTAGCCTGTATGATTTCACGACTGTATATTTGTTATGTAATTCTATTGCTACTGTTGCAGTATACAATACATTACAAAAAACGTTTATTGGGTTCAAAAATACTTACATCTAGGTTCACTATATTAATACATACAAAAACAAGAGTAATTTCTTATAACAGTGTTGTCACCCGGACGAGATGTTTCTGTTTCCCGGCTGACAACGTCTTCCCGTTAGGTTTAGGTATAAATTGTTAACCCTTACAAGGCAGTCCATTTATGGATGTTATATTTTTATTATGAAAAATAAAAAGGAATCAAACGTATAAATAAACTCATTTTTGTATTTTTTTAATGCAAGCCATCAAATTTTTGTATGATTTGGAGTATGCATATAGTGACCTCTAATATTAGTCCCCCCTATCTCTTACAATTTCCGAGATCCCCTGGGGTCTCTCTCTCTTCGAGTCGTATTTCCTCATGACTGAGGGTCGTGACTCCCACGCAGAATTAATTCATTAGGGGAGTTTTCTTGGGCAGATACATCGTGGTGGGCGCCCAGGTCTTTCCACGGAAGACGCATGTCCTCGGATATTGTACTAGGGTACTCAAGGGTCAGATAGTCATTCTTTTCACTAAGAAAAACTCAGCGTCGTTTGAGAGTCAGTTCCATTCCAATGCTATGTTGCACTGCTGTTTCTTCTTTGGCCATTATTTCGTTTGTATAGACTTCAATTCAGATAATCTAGTCACCAAATACCTTCCAGTGTAAAAAGAATTAAGTATTAGAATTATTAATATTTTCCAGGTTCGGAGACGAGAGTCGTCCAGTGAAACTGAAGCGCATCGTGGAAGGCTACCCGTGTCCTGACGGTACCAGCATCTTCAAGTTTGACATCATCCTCAATTACAAACTGTGGCCTGTCATACAGAAGTATTATAATGGGAAACCTACCTTGGTAAGGTTAATGATATCATAAACAAACAATAAAAAAAATATTTTTGGATCGTTTCTGGTGCAACGGCTAGCTTACGCCGTTCAGTGCGGAGACGCTGCGAGTTTCATGGGCACATTTCCACCGGGAACGATTATTGGCGGGTTATTTAGTTAATATGACATTTATTTTCATTTTATTTGACATATAAATATATTATTTCTTGAATATTATAAATGTCAAATGTAATAATTTAATAAAACAAGCAATATAGCCAAAACAATAAAATACTCAATTGTTATAAATTAATTTAAAAATGTCAAAACATAATTATTAATTACTATCTACAAGTTGTGTTCTACACTACACTCCAGGATAAGCCTTTATGGAGGAGTGTAATCTGTGCAGGATATCTACTAATAACTTCAGTATTTTTTTATAATAGTAGATTGGTACATATTCATATTAAATTCTAAGTGACTACTTATAGATGAACCTAAAAATGAAACTGAAGTCATGAAAATTTGCAATTGTCAACAAATTTTAATTACAATAATAAAATATAAAAACAAGTGAAGGAAAACTAAACATACTATTTCTAACTACTACAAAAAGGGGCACTTAGAAAATCTTTAGAAAAGCCTAAAGATAATCTAAGTGCTCCAGCCCACTACCAGAGGGCTTTAAAGCAACATACGTATAGCATATTAGCATGTATTTATATTGTAATAAAATGTTTATATTTTATGACATCTGTATCCAAAATTCTTAGTGACGAATTAATTCATTTTTATTCTACTTTCAGATATTCTGCAACACACGTAAGAGCGTAGCTCTGACGGCAGAGGCGCTGTCGAGGGAAATTACAGTTACATTCAGCCCGGAACAAAAAGCCAAACTCACCGCTTTGGCTTCTACTATTAAGAATAAAAAGCTACAGGTATTTATTGTTATAATATTTTTCGCAGCTAATTCATTAAAAAAGAAGTTAAACATAGTATTATATACATATAATACAGCTGAAGAGGGTCAAAAGTATGAACATTGAACATATTTAAAAAAAAAATTGGGGAGACTTAGAATTAATAACAGAACGCGTTTCATAAATTTATAGAATTTTGTCTGTTTTTCTGTTTGTCTGGGTCTCTGTTTATTTAAACGCATCATGCAAAAGCGGCAGATCAGATCTTCATGATTTATTGTTATGTAGGTAGTATGAGGTACCGGAAGAATCATAGGCTACTTTTTATCCCGAAATAACACGAGCGAAGCCGCAGGCGTCTAACTAGGCGTTAACTTATGACTTTTGGTAAAGATACTAAAACCTTTGACCTAGCCCGTTAAGTACTGAAAATAGTTTAATTAGTCCATTATAGTCTAGCTAGTTCAATGAATAGTTCCATTAATTTCTCACGACTAATTCATGAATGCAACCTTGAAACATTAACTTTGGTCTCACACGAGTAAATCCAGGTATGTTGCCTTGACAATAGCATATTTTGAAAATACTTTGAGATGGTAACATTATTAAATGATCATTTGTGGAACTTTAATATACGGGCATGGCGTACAGTGACCTGTCTAATATGTTTTTCTGGCTCAACGTATCAGCATTAACATTCAGCGTGGTAATGCGGCCAGAATGCTGGGCACGCTGCCCTCAGGCAGTGGGACACACTTACTTAGACTAGACAAAAAAACGAATAATATAATCCCTGTATCTATGTATGTCGATACATGCTCTCTATGTCGATATCAGCTTTTAGGTTTCCTATTTGCTTGCTAGAAGTGCCTAAAACAGAATAGTTAATGTAGAGTAACAGAACACAAAAATTTTGAGGATTTCGCAGGGCTGTAGATCAAAAACTTAAAAAATAGTTGTATTTCTGTAGGTTGCAGACTGGATATTAGAAGCATTGGAGAGCTCTAGATTGACCAAAATATTACTAAAAAAAACATTTTTTTTTTCCAACTAGATGCTAGTTTTGAGTGGAGTGGGATGTCATCACGCAGGCTTGTTGTACGAAGAGAGAAACAACATCGAAAATGCTTTCCGGAACAGGGATCTACCAATACTTATTACTACAACCACCCTAGGTAACTATACATTTGTAAAAACCGCAGTATTGATTGCATTAATCTAGGATTATAAGTATGGCCTACGTTTTTAATTCAAATTCAAAATTCAAAAATTATTTATTGATGTAGATAAATGTACATACATGAAATGGCGGCTCTAGATACCAAACTAGGCGTTAGCCTGTATCTTGGTACCTAGTCCTTCCCAGTAGAAACATTGTTTGTGTACATGTTACATAAAATTGACAATTAAAAATTAATTTAGCACAGTCTACAAATTATAAAATTGAATTGAATTATTACATTGTTAATATGTGTATAATTGATGACATAATAGAAAAGTAAAAATAGTTATTTTATGAAGACCAAAGATTTCGACAACAAAAAAAAGAAATAAATAATAATATAATAATTAATATAATAGTTAAAAAGAAGGCAAGTTTTTTTTTTTTTTTTTTTAGGAACTGTTTGTATTCAATACATTCATTTTCTTATCTAATAAAATATAAGTTTGAATGTGTGTGTGTGTGTGTGTGTGTGTGTGTGTAGAATGAAGGAAGGAGAGATATAGAAGTTACACAGGTTTATTGAGCCTACCTATCAGTTTTTAGTAGTGTCTCGGTGTCATCATATGTTAGGGTTTTTAACCACGTTGCGACAGAGAACTTGCAATTCGTATACGATAGAGGAAAGATTTTTATTTTTGCGCTAACAGTATTGTAAGCTTTATTTATACACAATGACTTATGCTTGCGAAGTATAATTTGAAGGACAAATATCTGTCTCACAGTAAGCACTTCACAGTTGTTGTAGAGCGCTTCCGTAGAGAAGCGAATAGGTAGCCCGCACATAACCTTTAAGACAGCTCTTTGTGCTATTTCAAGATGTTTCATATGCGTAGTGTGAGTTCCACCCCAGGCACTGATACAATATGCTATGACTGACTAGGTTTTAATTCAGAGTTTAAATTATAAATTAATAAATTCAAGTTTCAAACGTTGAGACAGAACAAAAACACTCACACTCATTCACAGTACACTCTTGAAAACTTTAGCCTAGAGTCATTATACAATGTAATGTTTGTCAAAGTTTTTTAAAGACATGAGTGTATTACTATATTTAATTATAAATTGTGTTGTAGATAATTACAAAGCACACCAGGGGTCTCTGATTATGCAATATAATAATCGCATATGGTTTTTCAGCTATGGGCGTTAATTTGCCGGCACATCTCGTCATAATTAAGAACACTCAACAATACGTAAATGGTGCCTATCAGGTAAGGATAACGATTATTTTGCTTGAAAAAGCCATATTCGTTAAAATAAAATCTAAATAAGAAACACTTTTTTCTTGATTTGGCAATTATTAATCGTATGCAATGTCCATAGTTCCTTCATCAATTAGTATATATTTACTCAAAAGTCGAATCGTTTTCTACTTTTCGGAGATTTTGTTTGGAGTTTGGTTTAATTTAGGAATTGTCAATTTTTTCTAGCCACAAATTATTACTTTATAAAAGAACGTCTATTCTATGGATTTTTTTATTTATCTTCCTACTAATTTGCTAAAATCTGTTGCAGTTGGTATGATAAACTTGTAAGATGTATATTAAAAAGCTACTAGTCCCATTATTGATAATTTAATAAAATCCTTATGACTGAGGGTCGTGAATCTCCCGCGTTTTACTTACTAATTAAATCGATAGGGCAGTTCTTTTGGGCAGATATATCGTGGTGGGCGCCCGGGTCCATCCACGGAAGACACAAATGTCATAGGCAGGCTTCGGACACTTCGGATCCCGTAGTATTATCATATGTTGGTGACTTAGGTGTTCTAAAATTTAAAACTAGCATTCACGTTAAAAATGATGTCGATAATTATAATTAAATCTTCCTATCGAATGAGAGTGGCGAACTCTGGTGTTTAGAGTTTATCAAGCTACCTTAAGGGCCTCTGACATGGCTTAAAGTTATAAGTATAGTTAAATTTAATCGTGTCTTACTAAAACGTACGTACGCAGTTATAGTTGTACGTGTATTTAAATCTATTATCGTTACTTCCAGGAATACAGCATCAGCACAGTGCTGCAGATGGTGGGTCGCGCTGGGCGGCCGCAGTATGACACTGAGGCGACTGCTGTCATCATGACCAGACTGCAGGATAAGGTTGGTTCTATACTGATAAATCATCAATTATATAATAAAGTGCTTGTAAAGTTTGCTCAGCTAAAGCAGAGGCAAAAGAAATTGTCGACACGGTCAGTCTTTGGATGGGTGACCAAAATATGGCATTCTATTTTGGGCGTTTCCAGGGTCTGATTCCGATCTGAATTAAAGTATAGGGCCCGGCTGTTTCTCGCTAAGCCATGTCAGAAGCCCTTAGGGCGGTTTGAAAACTCGGTCACTCACACAAACTCTTACTTTAATGATAATTAGGCATATCTTGATGCAGTCAACTGGAAATTCTATGTCTACTTTAATTGCAAATTTATATCTTTATTTTAATACAGTTCGCGTGTACACTACTTAGGGAAACTTAGATATCATGTCCTAGGTACTTACGACTTTTGGTCCTTATAAAAAGAATAACGTGATGCAAGATGTTACACTTTCTATTTACGTATATATCGATATCATTGCTGAACCTTTTTACTTAAAACTTCTTTTACTTTTTACCCAACCATCTCATACTGCCTCAAAATGATACATCATCATAATTTTTTCTTACGTATCACAAATCATTTTAACCCAACAATTTCTTGAAATTGTGCTATTTATACCGCTTCCTAGTTAGTATATTATCAGCGACAATGTTCAGTTTTTATGTCCCGCTAAACGCCCCATGGTATGATAATCGAGGTATTATATTACAAACATACAGCTATAGGCATAATTAGACGATGATTGTCATATTATTCCTTAAGTTATGAGTATCGCTTGATCATTGTGTGGTCTGTATAATAAGTACCTTATAGAAAAGATGACGTTTCTTTTGCTGCGTATTTTATACTTTTTCGTGAATGATTTTGTACTTTATCAAAAATTTATCTGACATATACAAATGAATATAAAGTGCATATTTATTTAAAAACAACAAAAAATTATAGTAACACTTCCAAATAATAATAAAAAATAAACATTATATATACATCATAAAAAAACTACATTTTGAAAATGTAGATTAGTTTTTTTTTTTTAAATAATGATTATTATAATTATTTTTACGTGGGATAGGTTTTTTTTTTTTTTTTTTTTTACATTAGATAGACTCACGCTTGACTACAACTTGCCTGATGTTAAGCAACGTTGTAATCTACGATCTAGCGCGCTTGCCTAGAAGAAACCGGTTTACTCTCGACTTGAAGACCGACAAATTATAGTTCAAGGGGAATAGAGATTCGGGCAAGGAGTTCCACAGTTTGGCTGTTCGCACGATGAAAGTCGAAGCAAACCGCTTGGTGCGAGTCTTTGGAACCTCAACTGTATAACGGTGCCTCCTTGCCGAACCCCTACTCGTACGATGGTGAAATGGGGCTGCAGGAATTAAATTATGCAATTTTAATAATATTTTGCAGGTTTACGTTTGACTACAGCCTGCCTGATGTTAAGCATTGCTGTAGCCTATTTGTAGGTACCTATATGTCAAATACATTTTTTCAGATTATTATCTGATAATGAAGCTTTTATAAAATTTGGAATGTAAATATAGCATATTTAATTATTTTAAAAAACTAAGGCAACTTGAAATAGGCTTTGGAACTTGGTGATGTTTTGGTACCTTAAATTTACTCATCTGGAACACTAGAGGATGACCTCGGCTTTACCCGAGTTGTACAATTTATACCTCACTTCCAACATCATACCAAAAAAATTCGTTGGTCTTTTTCACAAATTTTTGTTTGTCATTTTTACTTTATAGTGGCCTGAAAAAACCCTTAAATCATAGGACAGGTAAATAAAAAACAAGTTGTACTATTTCAAGTTTAATACAAAGATTTATAAAAATGTACAGTTTACATTTACGATTAAAACTAATGAATAATAATAGAATATAATAATATTTAATACGAAGTATTCTACCGTAGTAAAATACCGCTAATTTAATGGCAATGATGACCTCTATTTTACCTATTTCATCACAGATATGGTAACTCGACTTTACTAACAAGTAACTTTTGTAATATTTTACAATCTAATTTTAGTGAGTAAAGAGGTTAGATTTGAATATTCATAAAAAGTAGAGAAATACAAATACCTATCTGAACTACTTGCATTAATTTGCATTATAGTCAAGCTTTGAGTATATTAATTTTTATAACAAGATCTTGCCAAATAACTTTGAAATTACATTGTTAATATAAAAATAGGTATCAATTTAGAGATCTCTTTAACGCTATTATATTGTGTAGATATATTTTACAATAGTAAAAACAGATCTGCGAAAAGAATCTGTCGCAAAATAAAATCAAAGCTCAATATTATTCAAAGAGACAAATTAAAGATTTTACTTCTCTTCTCTTTGAGTCGTATTTCCTCATGACTGAGGGTCGTGACTCCCCCGCAGAATTAATTCGTTAGGGGAGTTTTCTTGGGCAGATACATCGTGGTGGGCGCCCAGGTCCTTCCACGGAAGACACATGTCCTCGGATATTGTGGTCCTCAAACATGTCGGTTTCCTCACGATGTTTTCCTTCACCGTTAAGCGAGTGCAAATCCACACATAACTTGAAAATACAAGTCATTGGTGTAGGGCGGATTCGAACCAGGGTGCGTCTGGATGAAAAGCAGACACTGGAACCGCTGAGCCACACTCGCTTACGAAGAATAAAGATTTTACTTACTGATGTACAAAATTATTACCTTTTAGAGTATAATTTGTATTTTTTTTTGTAACAAGCATTTAAGTCTATTTCACAACAGATCTACTTATGACAAATACTTATCACATTTTCTACTTGTTTACAAAAATATTTATACTATCTCAAGCAATTCGTGTCTGGGCAACAGTATTTATCTATCGCTAGAACAATTTGACATTAAACTGTTTTATCCCCGTAGTTTTTTTTGTTATGACTTTGCGAAGTTTAGACTTTAGTACGGTGGTTATACATTCAACTTCAACTTTTAAATATGGCTTCTGCAGCGTTACCGCAATATTGCCAATGTCACGTAAAGGATAAGCTAAAAAACAAACGCTGAAAGGTATATTAGCATCGGAAAATTATGCTGAGACTTATGTACTTTTAAAGTTTGTCAGTAAAAAAACTAACAAACGTACAATCTGACTATATTGTAATGTCATTGTATCTAAGTACATAGTGATGCACTGGAGATTTTTTTCAGGCGCTCTAATATGTGACTGTCCAGTGTAAAAAATATCAAATTGTTCTAGCTAAATTTGATCAGTTTTTAATTGCCTTTACCGAAAGGGCTCGCGTTGTCTTCAAAGCTGATCTTAGGCACAAATCCACTGTCTCCCTCCACGGTGTACTCCACATTCATGAGTCTACCATCAGGCAGTAGAACCTAGAAAAAAGTATATAAGTATTATATCCGTTATCTAGTACTCATGACATAAGCAGTTGCTTAGTATGGGGCTAGATGGCGCTGTGTGATGTGTCTTTAAATATTTATTTATTGAATAGGAGCACCCTGCGATGCTACCCGTGTTAATCCTGGATAAAAGTTGTGTTAATCCAGGGATTAATCTGCCTTAATACCAAATTTCATCCGAAACGATGCAGTCATTTAAGCGTGAAGAAGTAACAAACATAGAAACTCACGCACAAACTTTCACCTGTATAATATTATTGTGAGTTTTGATATACGCTATCTAGCACCTATTATACAAATATTTGCTTAGTATGATATGCCCTGTAATATTTATTTACCTTGTACCCTCCAACGACTTTCCCCTGAGCATCCCCGGCTTCGTTAGCTCCGAAGTAGAGGAGCTTCTCTTGGTCTTCCACGTCGTATTTGTATTCGTACTGTTGACAAGAGAACGCATAAAAGTTAAGTTTATGTATGGAGCATTGGTTAGCAATATTTCAGTACACATACCTAGAATATAATTTTATATGGCGTATTATACTAGTTAGGCGTCAAACGCTCAAGGTCATTGACTATACTGCCGCCCTTAATAGATATGAGTGAAACAACATAAAACACTAATATTTTTTTAATTACGAGTAAGTTATTTGTATTGTGAGGGTTTACCCGTTGTTTATATAAAAACATATCACATTTTGTAAATAAAATCAATTGAGATGTATTTAAGAATAGTTAGTTAAAATTTTTGCATTTACTCTAATGTATCTTTGCACTATTTGTTAAGCTACGTTGTTAAGCCTTTTGTGTTTCTTCTTTTTTTTTCAATGTGTGTCACAATAAAAAGTTTTTTTTATCTGTCTCATATGTAACTGTCATACATCCATCTTCATGACCCATAACCTTACAACTCTAGCTTACTAGCAAAACCACCGAGGCTCTAAAATTACATAAAAGCATGCTACTGCCATTTTAGACTTATCAATTGCTTGCGTGTGGCCCTCTTCAGTTAGCCAGTAGGTATGGATGACCATAACCCTATTACTCTTGGTGAGGTTATACAATATAGCGTGTCCAGTGACCGTATAATACGATATTCGATATGATGGTATTGAGTATCGACATCGTTAACCGTCTATACCTATTGTATAAATATACATCTATCTGTAATCGGTATGTTTTGATAAGTCCACTTACTAAGATACAAAGATAAATTGATATACCTAGTAGAAATTCTGGATGATATTGTTACCTCAGCATACAGAAAGAGCTTCTGTATGCTGAGATTGTTACTGATCCACCACGAAGAAGGCAATTGTTAATTTATTGTTAGAAAATTTTATACGAAAAAGCATAATTTATTTTGTAATGTAGAGTATTAAAAGTTTCAGCTGTAGTTTATGTTAAAATTACTTTAAAACCCTTACAGATAAATATTAACTAATAACCAAACAAATATCAATGATATATCACGACACCAAAAGGCTGTACAAGTTGTATTTTATTTCATTCATACCTACTCATAAATTTGCTAAGATAAACTTAGATTTCATGTCCATAGAAGCAGATCTAGCAATACGTTCCCAGATTTAGAAAATAGCTGAAATTATGCTAATTTCACATAATGCCGTTATTATGACCGAGCATGACATTACCATTTTGCAACTCAATTATACGAAACAAACGAGAACAAACATCTGGATTAAAGCTAGAATTAATTGTGCACTAGGTTTAATTGTTAGTGTAAAACTTATCTTGTAAATACATGCATTATTGTACGTTTGAGATGTTAGATATGAAACAGTCACGTGAAGTTCCCAGACGTTTGTTTTAATTTTGGCTTTATTAGCATGGAATTTTGCCTTGAATTCTATTAATTCTCATTTAACCGTTAATAAGGTTTTTGTTGACGTGAAACATATGTACATACTCATGTGTTATGATCTCAATTAATGTTATTATTTCATCTAAAATTAAGCTAACAGAAAAATTTCGACCTTCTGACATTTTTTTTGTGCGTGGGCATAGCATAACAAAGCCAGGAAATTTGAAGACTTATTGATCAAATTTAGACTTAACTGGAGGCTTTAAATATGTTATAAACTTTCATAAAGCCAAGTTTTCTATGAATTACGTGATATCTGATAGCGAACTTATAACGAGCGACTAGACAATATTCTCTCAAAATAACGATGAATAAAAATAAATAAATAAATAAATATTTCAGGACATATCACACAGCGCCATCTAGCCCCATACTAAGCTTACGCTTGTATCATGGGTACTAGATAACGGATATAATACATATATAGTTTTCTTTTGTAAATACATACTTATTATACATAGAAACGACCAGACTCAACACAAGTAATTACAAATTTCAATATTCATAATTACTTGTGTTATGCGGGAATCGAACCCACACCCCTAGATTAGAAGGCAGAGTCACTACCAACTAAGCTAACGGAGCAGTCAAATCATAAAAAACAAATAATATCTGCATGCAAACAAATGTCACGTGATTTAATTAAGATTTTATTCCACAATGGATCTTGGATCGAGACGTAGATAAGGGCTTAAGCGCACAAAGCGAACGCAATTGCGTCTATTTGCAGCCAATTAAGAGTTTGTTTAAGCTTGTTTCTCATCGTTAACATAATGGGCGATGCATCGATAGCATGTGCCTCCAGTGCTCTATGACCGAACAATACAATAACGTTACAATGACAAACTTACCTGTGAATTATACACCTAATTGTTTGTTCTACCGTGAAAACTTTACGAATTTTATTGTTATCGCGATCCTTAAAAGGCCGAGCCAAGTTTTTGCTAAGAAAAGACTTCAACGCGCGTTAGTTTTTTTTTAATTTATAGGCGTGTTTATTTATAAATATGAATTATACATGCACTCATTAAATTGAAGCTATAAAACGCTTATCAAATTTATAAATGGTTGTATTTGTGCTATCATAATTATAGCTTTAAAAATAACTATCAGATGTCAATAATTACATCCAATGCAACGACTATTGTATTCTTCGATTATAAACTTCAATGTTAATGGTTGTGTTCATTATTTTTTTATCGGCGGGTAATAAAAATAAGAATTAATAATTTATTCAAATAGAATGCAAGACGGACATACCACGGCCTGACATCTCTACCGCGTATGGTACTTAGTTCAAGGTTTTTCATTTGTACATAATATCATTACAACTACGATTGGTATTTGTTTAGAAGACTCATCATTTTAGACGACGTTATGAGAAACATAGTACACAAAAGGTATACATTATAGGTGAAAAACCACCGGGAACTTCGCAGGACTAGGTACTCGTAACTAACTTCCTGTACAGTAATTATGTAAGTTTTTGAAAATTTTGAAATTTAGCAAGTTTAAATTTTGTTTGTACGTGTCTCAAGTGTGTAATTAAATAAGTTGTACAATATGGTTTGCTCCATATAAGAACTTTCTCAGGTAACCCTATATACCTTTTGTGTACTGTGCGTTTTATAAGATATGTTATGATGAGTCGTCATAACTAATACTATACATAGTTTTTCCTTGACATGATTGAAATATATGTATGTATAATACAAACACACTATACATCAAACACAAGAAATCATCAGGCATAAACAACACCGTATGTTCTCAAAATATGTTTCTATTTATTGTCTATGTTTATTTTGAGGTTCTAACTAGGCAAGTGTCATAGGTCAAGCCAGGATTGGTTTAAATTATAGCCGATGCCTGACGCATCTTCAGTTCATGTCCTTTATATGTTAAGGTTGACGGCATTTAGTTAAGGCTAACGAACAACAGCAATTTAATGTTTTATGCGCGTTGTTATTTAATGTTTAAATTACGTGTTAAATATATGAAAGATATGTAATGAGTACAGTACATTTGGTAAGTTTTCGAGATTATGATAGTCGTATTTGAAGTTTTTTTTTTGGGAATATTATTCGGCACAAATTTTATGTTCTTTTTCAATATTAGATCAATATGGAGGAAAGTAGCCAAAAACTAAAAAAAAAACAAAAAAAAAAAAAATTCTGGGACATTGCACACAGCGCCATCCAGCCCCACACTAAGCAAACGCTTGTGTCGTGGGTACTAGATAACGGATATAATACTTATATACTTTTCTTTTGTAAATACATACTTATTATACATACAAACTACCAAACTCAACACAAGTAATTATATTTTTTTTAAATTCATAAATACTTGTGTTACGGAGGAATCGAACCCGCAACCCCTAGATTAGAAGGCAGAAAAACAGACACATATCAATCTGATTTACAACATTATCATTGTGTTCGTAACCTTTTCTTATCATGTTAAGAAATAAGTGTGAGAACTTTTTTACAACCCTATATACATATACATATTATATCTTCAAAGCGAGAGTGAATTGGTTCTTTCTGGGTAAGCACGTTCCATCCTAGACTGTAATGATTGCTTACCATCAGGCGAATTTCAATCACCTAACTTTATAAAAAAATATTAACGACGCTCATACAATTAAAACAAAGAAAAACAAAATAAGTGCAACTAAAAGTGCACGTATTGTTGCAGAAGTGCATGATTCATCTCACGAGTGACCTAGCAGGCACAGTGATGTGGCTGTCACGAGCGAAATGTCAAAGATGTACATCTATGCCTACCTTACTGCACTTAGCAATTCAATAAAAACATTCCTCAAGATGCGTCTTTTAATGCAGATCAATAAGGACCAAAAGGGCATTCAGATCCGCGTGTTTGTCTTTTATGGAGCCGGTATTTGTAGAGTATTCTTTTCAACCCTTTTTGGATTAGTGATGGAAATTACTGCAAGACACTCGCGCAAATAGACAAACTATCGCACAAATAGATCATTAGTATAATTCTTCTATTATGAAAGTGACAAGCTCATAATACGAAAACAAATACATGAGAAAATCTTTAAGTAAAAGCTTTTTAAAGAGCTATGGCGTAAGTTCAAAGTTCGTTCATAACTGATTTATTCCATTTGTTGTGTAAATAGGTACTATTCAAATCAGGGTTCAATGCATACGTGAAGCGAGATGTCATGTCTACACAGTTACATTGCAACACGATATCCTACTTTACCATGCGGAAGGAGATGTTTTGCAAGAGCTTTAAGAAAGCTCTTCATTTGGCATGTATTTGTACATGAGACCAAAACATCGAGGATAGAGAGAGAAAGCGGAAAATTATCAGAGATAGACTTAATCTGACTCATTGATGGTAATTATGACCCTCAGATATGAGGAATGCAACGCGAAGGAGATTCTGAGTAAAAATAATTAAGTACTCGTAGTGCAAACAAGAAAGTTATAAACAGTAAATAATATCTCCTTAAATATAGAACTAAGGGAACTAGAAATATAGATCAAGTTGATACGCGCTTTTTTCAAATTACAAGCCAGGTCTAACTTTCGTAAGGAATTATTTATAAATGAATAAGCTTATTATATAAAGAAACTAGTGGATGCTCGCGGCTTCGCTCGCATTAAGAAGTACAACTTGCATCCCTTATATCACCCCTTTAAAAGTGGCATTTCCGAAAATCCTTTCTTAGTGGATGCCTAGTTCTTAACATCAACCTTCATTCCAAATTTCAGCCCAATCCGTCCAGTGGTTTGGGCTGTGCGTTGATAGATCACTATATCAGTCAGTCAATCAGTCAGACCTTTGAGTTTTATATATATAGATAAATTAGCCATGTATTTCAATAATTCTTGTTTTTTTTGCGCCGACTGTAAAATATACTCACTGGCATAGGCGGTTGGTTTTCTTCCTCTTGAGGCGCCGGCGCAGCCATCGTTTGTCGTATGCTCACGCACACAGCAACGAGGACACATAAGAATACTGTTGTGGAAGTCATCTGTAAAGAAAATTAATAACAAAGTAAAGCAAGGGACGGTTGTATTATCTCATAGCTTACATTACTATTACATTTTTGCTTAAATATTGCTTAGGTAAGTTCACATGACAATTATTATATTTGTGGGTTAATTGTAAGCAGGGAGAAGCCATCGGCTCCCGAGACACAGTGAAAACTAGTTCGGGGGGTTTTGGATTCCAATATCTTTTTGTAAATCAAAATTATGCAAAATAAACAAATTTTTTTTTACAATGGACACCTCTAATTTCGAGAGATTTGAAACCACCCTCCTCTAACATTATTTATTTATTGTTCACTTAATAAAATTATATTTAATGCAAAATATAGGTAAATAAACTTCTAACATTCTAAACCATGATCTCAAGTTCTTAACATCTTTCAGGTTTATGGCAACATTAACTATTTTGGTGTTCTATTATACGTTCTACTGAATTACGATATGAATATCATATAATGATACTCGATCAAACCAAACCGACAGAATTTGTGTGGCTTTTCACTAGAAAAGCCATAAATAAACTCTAGTTTATACAATTTAGGTGTTACTTAAGTCATAATTACTTGAATAATTACAAATCTAAACACAACAGCAATATTAATTGACCCAATGATGCTAATAATATGAATATTTAATATATCCGACACAAAAACTAACT
This sequence comes from Macaria notata, assembly GCA_927399415.1. Classification (NCBI taxonomy): domain Eukaryota; kingdom Metazoa; phylum Arthropoda; class Insecta; order Lepidoptera; family Geometridae; genus Macaria; species Macaria notata. The sequence continues at coordinate 4,903,858 of OV656737.1, forward strand.
GGAGATAGATAACTATCAGTCTATTGATTGGAAAAACCTAATGCATGCGACAATGAAGTGATAATTATCTTAATCATGCTCAACTTTACGTTTACGGATCACGCTATTATTTAATTATAAAAAAAAACCAATAATATGTGTAGGGTGCATTTATGGGAAAATAAATTGCACTTGCACAGCATATTAAATTCATTTTTTTATTCATATTAGCTTTTACCCTTGAAACAACTGTAGTTATAGTAAAAATATTCAAAGCTGTTAATTTTAATGATAACATAGTCGATGTCGCGTGATAAAACTTGTTTTTTTTTAACTAAAACGGGTTTGCGCTCGACTATTGTTTGCCTGATGATAATCAAAGGCTATGGTCTAACATAATGAATTCTGTATTTATGTTTAACAAAAAAAAACAATTCAATATTATACACTACTATGTACTCAATAACACATTTTAATAGTAGTATTTTTTTCTGATACACTCATAGGTAACTAATAATTTGCCTATAAATTTAAATATACCATAATGAATCTGTCATTTATTTTTATATGTACATCATACATTAGCAGTCTCATTTTTTCCTTTGTTTATTACAATCCACATTGCATCAACCACTTCACAGCAAGACTCTGATTGACAGTAATATTAGTATTAGTCAGGATTTCATGCGAATTTCCCAGTTTTTCAATCACGCATAAGACCGTGAGAAAGTCAAAGCAACTCTGCAAGATAACGTAAAAGAATGATATTGTAAAGACATTGCAATATCAGTATTCGTTTGCTCAATTTTCAATACTAATGGTATGCAGTAAATCAATATGTTACAGGGTTAAGCTCCCACGTTTTTCTGACACCTGACAATGAGTTTCGTACATTTCTCGCGGAGACATGTGCAAGTGTTAATTTCGAGTTAATTGATATAATTAGCCATGTGTTGAATTAATTGTCTCTTGCTACGCCCCAATACCTCCGGCCACAGGTATTTTTTTTATTGTGTGTGTGCAAGTATGTATAAATAAATAATTAACATCGAACTGTAACTTTTTGTATGTTATTAATTTTGAGGGCTGACAAATTGATTTTATTTTTCATCAAAAGTTGATGTCATTAATGATAAAATTATCAACAGGTGCGCAGTTATTTTAATATTTGAATGTCAATTAGTAAGATCCTAGTTAAAAATATGAATATTCGACTGGTTTCCATATGATTATTTATTAATTATTATTACTCTTTTAGCGTTCTACTAAAGCTCATTATAGAAAAATCAACAAAGTCTTATTGAACTTAGTATTTTATACACAACCGGTTTTCATTAATTCATGTAAAGCATGATTACTTTAATCTACTTAATTCTTTCATTTAAATTTGCATAAAACATGTGAAATGACATTGTGTCACCCACAAACCAAAAAACAAAAGCATCTCATATTTCCAACTTATCACCATCTCCGAACTCACCTTTACACGCAACACAAAACACAACACAAACAGTCGACAATGCTCGTCACAGCGTGCTAAGCAGACTGGTGCCGCGCCACCACCACCTCGAGCCTTTATACCACCCACGAGCCGCTGCGAAGATGCCGCAATGTCACAGGCCGTCCTACTGCATCCCTATGCATCGATAGCCATGACCAATACACCATTTTGGTTTGGTACACTAATAATGTATATTAGTAGTTTGGGAGTTTGAAAACATCTCTGAAATGGCAAAGAGTTGTGAAGGTGATGATGACGATAGGCAACATCATCATCATCGGGTGCCATCTTCATAAGTTCAGAGATCGGTTGGTAAAACTTCTAGCGATTCCATGCTGCTTCTTGTAAATATCAGCAGCTTACATTCGTCCATTTCTTTGACGGCATAGTATCTTTTTAGACAAAGGCGACGGTAGCTACTTACCATCAGGAGAGCCGTCAAACCTTATGCCACTTATTTTATAAAAAAATAAATTATGAGTGTAGTTGTGTTTGTTCCTTCTTCGCGCCCATACAGCAGAAACGATTAAGAGTACATTGATAGTGTCGTGTTATTTATCTTATCTATTTCTGTTATAAACCAAGGCTCCCGTTATAATCATGTATTTACCCTCTCCTTCCAATGGTTGCCTGGAAGAGATCGCTTTTAGCAATAAGGCCGCCACTTGTGGCACTAGTATTAGTTATTTTTTATCTTTTTCTTTGTATTTTTCTATTTCGTGTGTTACAATAAAGAATTTTCTATACATCTAATGTTATATTATTTGTAATGTAACCTATATGTTTATGTAGGTAACATAATATTATTCCAAATTAAAACAGGTAACACCGCGGGGCGCCGCTAGAGAGCTATGTATTGAACAGCTTTAACAAACACCATAAAAAATCAAAACCTTCGGATTGGGTTTGACTGCATTTGACCGTCAATACCGTAATCATTTTATTCTATCGCGTGTACATTTAATCAAACAGTTTTCGTAATAAACTGTAATCATGTATTTTCTGGCATTGTATGAGTAATTATGGCTATTTTAATAGTTTAAGGCTTTTTCTAGCTGTTTCGGTCAATGTTTTACCACGATTTTAAATAATAATAGATTAATTTAATAAAACTAAACACTTAATAATTGTAAACACAGACTGTGACTATCAATTACTCGCATAATAACGAAATTTTACATCTTTATGAACGCATTTCTTTCCAGGTTGAACCGGTGAACTAATTTCAACAGTTTATACTAATTATAAGACATGCACATTATGTAGAATTATCTGAGTTTTTTAGTTATGATCTACGTAGTTTTCAGTTTTTAAAGCTTTCAACTTCATACATATGTATAAATAATATTATTTCTACGTATAGTTTACAATGTAGTTTAGTAACTACTACTCAATATACACGATATTCTATATTCGTTTTAAAAGGGCATAAGCTCAGGACTACTACATTTTTTTTCTTTACAAAGTTGCATTTTATGGTCAATGGACCATCTAAGTTTCGATCATTTCATTACGTAGACAATACACATTTTGAATTACGTGGTTTTGTTTGGTTTTGTTGTCAGATTTACGAAGTACAACTTTGTAATTGGCCTTTGTTTCGCTAGAATGATATGAAAAAACAAGACTGGCTTTTATGTGATTGTTATAAAATAATACAGTAAAGAATGTTGATTGTGCTGTTTAGGCTGATCCTTCATAGTTTAATGTGTCAAAGCAAATGTGGTCATGGGTTCTTTTCAGTATTTGCGTACGTGTATTTTGTTTAATTACAAACAAAACTAATCCTACGTTTTTCATTGAATAAATTTAAAAAGTTAAACGGGCTATTAGGTAATGCAATAATAAGTTATCTTTATTAACAAACAAATGTCTTAACGCAAATACGTTTTATAAATAACATATAAAGACTAAATTGTACTATGAACAAAGTTAAATAGTATTAAGTATATTAGAAAACAAATGTAAATCTTAAAATCAAAATTATCTTATTATAATTAATATAAATTTTCCCACTTACCTGGTATATTTAAACAAAGAGTTTCCTTTTAATTTCAGTTGCATATGAATTTCTTAATCTCAAAAGTACCTTCTACAGCGTATGGCTTATCAAGTTTTCTTTTCATGGATTTAGGGGCACACTGGCTACATGGCACCGGTTTTATAGTTATAGCTTGTTTCTTTCTTATGAGTAGTTCACATTCTAAAAGAGCATTTTCTTCCATTAGCATCTCTCTCTCCCTCAACAAAGCTTTAGTAGAAAGCTCCGCTTGTGCCGTGCGCTGCCAAAGATTGGCCAATCCACAAGCTGTAGACATTATTTCAGTTACATCCAGTGGATCAGTATAAAGGCGACGCGAGTAGAATCTTACCTCGGGTACATCAAAACCGTAAGGCAATACTTTTTCTTTTTGAGTTTCATACTTTCGACAAAGGGCTGCCAGACGCAGAATCTTTTCTGCTTTTTTCTGAGCTGCGACTAATAAGTCGGTTGCTTCGTTTGTTTTCTCAACCAGTATTGTAATTTTATTTTCGTCCTCTTCCAAACCTTGGTTCATATGTTTCTTTAGTCGGTAACAAGCAGCTCTGTGCCTGTCGCGACGAGCACGGAAACCAGCTTGTTTTTCACCCGTTTCATAAGCCAGTAGCTCTTTTCGCAGGCGCTTAATTAATTTGGCAGCATAAATCAATTGTTTTGCTTGTTTAGCTATAATATCGGCCATCATATTCTCTTTTTTACGCAATTTACGCACCTGTTTCTGATTCTCAGCCGTGCTCATTATATATCTTCTGACTGTCCCTTTGTACTGTTCCCACATGTCAGAGTATGCTCCTTCTAATATATATTTAAGATGCTCTCGGACTTCTAGATAGGTAGTTACATCTTCATCTCTTCGAACCGCATTCTCTCCTCGGGTATTCCAAGCAAGCATATCAAACTCCTGATGACTGGTATACAGTAAAAGATTCAAATGAGTTTCAGCTCTTTTATGTCTTTCGAGATAGTAAGCGAGTTCAGCTCGACCGTGCTCGAGTGTTTCTTGAGTCATGATTTCGTTTTTCTTCGCCATAATTTCCAAATCGTTTAAAAAGTTGTTAATTATGGCATCCGTGATGAAGCAAAAGTTCGCTATCGTGCGTTGATACTGATTGTTTGCTATGCCTTTCAAGTTCATGATATGATTTATGAGCCCGTCTTTTTTATCGAAAGCTCGATCCAACGTATGCCACATTACTTCAATTTGTTGCCTGTATATGGGTTCTTTGATTTGGAGCATGGCCTTGCGAAGTGTTCTCTCTAGAGAAAGCTCCCACAAGCCGTGAGCAGCCACTTCACGTTCTAGATGGTCTCGTTTCAGCTTACATCTGAGTGCTTCTGCGGCTGCTTTCTTAGCTGCTATCTTTGCTGCTTTCCGAGCTTTCTTTTCTTCTTTGGTCAATTTTGGTGCCATTGTGCTTACTTTTTTGTTAGCCTACGTATCTAAGTATATGGTGTCGTATTATTTTCGCAAATAGATTGCACCAAATATAGAAGATACAACAAAATAATATTTTTTAATATGTTGTGTGAGGATTATTACGTGATTTTTGCTTTATATATTTTGTGTTAGGTGTATTTTATGATACTTTTATGGAATAAATTGTTTTTTTTTGTTATGGCTTTTGCGAAGAAATAAATTGTTTGCTTTCACAGTTGTTTGCAAAGAATACTATTACCAAAGAATACTATTACCCTTTTAAGTTTGTGTTCTTTAATCAAGGACAGAACTTCAACCTGACGTATTTAACAAACAGTATTTACTTCGAATAAATATTGTAACAACAACTTCATCACGACGAATATTGCAAAAAAACATGAAAAATAGCCCACAGTAGTAATAAAGGTAGTATAATTATAAAGACTTACTGTACGTATTATATGTATAGTCTTCTTCATCTTCTTATCGAATGAGAGTGGCCAAATCTGTTGTCGAGAGTTTTCAAACCGCCCTAGGGGCTTAACGAGTACCGTACTAGAAAAACAGCCGGGACCTACAATTTAACGTGTCATCCGACCCACGGAAGCGCCCAAAATGGAATGCCGCTTTTACGTGGTACATATAAATATATGTACGTATATGTATTCCGGGTCATTGCACACAGCGCCATCTAGCCCCACACTAAGCATACGCTTGTGTCGTGCGTATTATATAGTTCTCATTAAAACACGGACTAATCAGTAATATTTAATTGTAAATGAGATCATTTATACAACACAATAAAAAATTAATCACAAGAATAACAAAGTATACAAAAATCGAATAAAAGTTGCTTTATAAAATGTACATAGGTATACTAAAAGTAAAAAATAAAGCATAAAAATATAAAAAAAAACTAATTTGGTAAATTGGCGTATTTCTTTAATTCTGCCCAGCCGTCGACTGCGCTAGGTTTGTCTTGAGGCCTCCGGACGGATGAGTTGGAAACACAGTGGCATTTGGATGCATCTGGGACAACCACAATAACTTTTTCTTCTTCTTGGTCTTGTAGTATTTTCTGCAAAACAGCGTTATTGTGTTCTAACTGCATTTTCTCACGTAATAATGCTTTTCTTGATAATTCTACTACAGCCATTTTTTGCCAAAGCTTAGCCAGACCGATTTGTGTAGATGCCTCGGTGTAAGTCAAACAATCTTGTGAAGATTTTTGGTTGATACTGTTTTGACTCTCCACGCCACAAATGCTTAACGCTCTCTCAGGCAAATATTTTGTTCCATATGGAAGAACCTTTTCGCGTTGTGTTTCGTACTTTCTACAAATGGCCGCTAAACGTAAAATCTTCTCTTCCTTTTTATGTGCATTCTCTAGCTGTCTAATAGAATCATCTGACACTTTAACCAGAAGTTGAAGTTTTTTCTCATCAAGCGCTTTACCATCGGTTAGATGTTTCTTTAGTTGAATACATGCGTTTCTATGTCTTGTTCGACGTTCACGAAAAATTACATGTTTTGTACCAGTTTCGTATGCAGCTAGTTCTGCGCGAAGACGTCTCATTACACTTTCACTGCTGGCTAAACTCTTAGTTTGTGTGGCGATTATATCTTGTATTGCATTTAATTTGCGGCGAATCATACGCGCGTTTCTTTGATTTTCCGCCGTATTTGCAATATAATTTCTGATCGTCGTTCTATAGTTATTCCAGATATCACCATAAATGTTTTCAAGGTAGGAACTAAGCTCGTCACGTATTACACAGAAAGTGTTAGTTTCTTCGTCTTTTTTCACCAAATTTTCTCCTCTGGTTGTCCAGGCCAGATTGTCTGCGACTTTAAAAGATTGATAAAGAAGTAGATGTAAATGTCTTTCAGCATTGCTATCAACATTAAGAATGCTGTTTAGTCCGCTTTGGCTTTCTTCAAGCAAACTTTGGGTAGATTTTTCACTATCTTTCTTCATAGATTCGATATCATGAAGAAATGTGTTTATTATTTTATCTGCTGTGCTACAATAGTTTCCAATCGTCCGCTGATATTGCTCATCTGCAACGCGTCTTAGCTGCATTATGTGTTTGATTAAATAATCTTTCTTGTCATTAGCTCTATCGAAACCGCTGCGTAATACTTCAATATCTTGACGAAATTCAGGCTCTTTTATCTTCGTCATAAGCTTTAACCAATATTTATCCAGTTTATAACGTCCACATTCGTGTGCCGCTATTTCTCGCATCAGCTCATCTTGTTTTGCTTTTTTTCTAGCCTCAGTTTGTGCTATCTTCTGTTCCAGTTTTTTCGCTTCCTTTTTTGCTTTCTTTTCTTCTTTTGTAAGCACCATGATTATGATGGATTCAATTATTTAAAAAATAAAGGATAATACATAAATTTAAATATAAATCTGTTGTAATCAAAAGTTCTATAAAATATAATCGGTTTCTTCGGCTCGAAGAACGAAAAATATTTAATGCCTGACATTGACAAGTTAGCTTTGCGATATCAATCGTGTCATAGATTTGTCAACATGAAATAAGTTTGAATAGGTTTAATATGAAACTGCATGTGAGAGATCTCTCAATCCACATTGCAGCTACGGAGTCAAGCAAGAAGTGGTTTAAATCAACAGTTTTTGTTATGTTTATTGTTTACTTAAAAAAACGTTAAGTAAACGTAATCATACAAATAAAAATAATATAATATTAACATTGTCCCGATAGTCGTCTCGGTGAACGGTGTTATAGTGAAGAGCCTCGATCAACACCTCAAGAGGCTCTCGCTAGAAGGTTGGGTTAAGAGCCAGATATAGAAGGCAGTGAGTCTTGACACGGCGCGTATTGTCCGGAGATTCCTATCTCTGTAGCCTTTACCACCGGTAGCTTGAGCCCTCCCTGCCCGCTGCCGGCGGCACCACTAGTTTTAAGCTTTTTATGATATTTATTTATTTATATGTATACGCAGGTACATACATATAATGTAAAGTATAAAAATAGTTGTAAACAAAGGAATAATATTGAATATATTGCAGCGAATGTGTATGTATGTTTTTATAGCATATTGCAGTTATTCACCAACTTTGATACACCTCTTTTTGGAGGTACCTAAAGTCTTCTTTATAATACGAGTAGATTTTCTGTTTGTTCGATAGCGTCAAAATAAACTTCAATTTTTCAGTTGGTTTCAGTTAATAAAAGCAACAGCTATTCGAGAAAGTAAAAATTGCACTTAGTTTAACTCACTTCCTTGTAATTTCATTAAAATAAAACCACAATTGTGTGTTTTAAAAATACGTATAAATGTTAATATCCTTCAGGCTTCTAATATTCTCAGTAGCCTGTGTTAATATGTTAACGTTGTTAAAATTGACAGAATTTTCCTGATAAACTATAACAATTGCAAAGATAGCACAAAGATAATACCTACAAACTATCCGTTAACCATACTAGATTGCGTTTTGCAAACGTTTGAATTAATTTAAAAGTATGGGGTTGACAAAGGAAGAAAGAAGGGAAAAAGCGAACGCTAAGAAGCTTGCTAAAAAGCTTGCAATTCTAGAAACTAAGAAAAGGCGCAAACGTGAAGAATTAGGGCGAGAAGTAGCAGCGCATCATCTATGGAAAGAAAGCATTGATGCTACTCTAAAGGAATCGATGCTCAGAATAAAATTACCTGAGTATAAACAGGAGATAGAAGTATTGTGGCACACCCTAGACAGGGCATACGATAAAAAAGATGGACTAATTGATCACATTTTGTTGCTAAAAGATAAAGCAGACCATCAATACCAGCGCACAATAGCAAATTTTTGTGAGATAACAAATGGCATCATCAACACATTCTTAGAAGATCTAGAGGTTATGGCCAAAAAGAATGAGATCAATACTCAAGCTATTCTCAAACATGGGAGAGAAGAACTAGCTTATTATTTAGAAAATCATAGAAGAGCGGAAATGCATTTGAAAATTATGCTTTTTGATGGTCACGAGAAATTTGATACCCTCGCCTGGAATACTCATGGTGAAAATATGGTTCGGAGAGATGAAGACTATAACGACTACCTCGATATACGTATTGATCTGGCGGCCTTTTTGGAAGGTAAGTACAATGCAATGTGGATAGAGGTCAAAAACTTCATTAAATCCTACTTCTTAAAAACTGCTGAAAACCAAAAGCAAATAAGAAAATTACGTAAAAAAGAAAATATGATGGCGGCAATTATTGCCGCACAGGCACGAAAACTGATTATATACGAAAAAATAATAAAACGTCTGCGTATAGAACTATTATCTTATGAATCCGGTGAAAAGCAAGCTGGTTTCCGAGCTCGCCGTGACAGGCATCGCAATGCTTGTACGATACTGAAAAAAAAGATGGCTAAAGGGCTGGAAGTTGACGAAAGACAAATAACATTATTGGTAAAAGTATCAGGTGAGGCTATTGAAAGCCTCGAAGCATCTTGCAAAAAAAGTGAAAAAATCTTACGTTTAGCTAATTTATGTAGAAAGTATGAAACTCATCGAGAAAAAGTTTTGCCATACGGATTAAATATTCCTGACCACCAGCAATTGTTTTTGCCGCCGGATTGTGACCAAATAACATCGTCAGATGGGCTGATGCATCTTTGGCAACGCATTTCTGCAGCAGAGCTTTCGAAGAGGGCTTTGTTGAAAGAAAAAATGTACTTGGAACAAGAAAACGCCCTTTTGCTGCAGCAACTTAAAAAACAGAATAAAGAAAACAGAGACGTCGGTCAGACATTAAAAAAATCAACGAAATGTCTTTGCTTTGAACCAGAACTTCCAACTAAGTTGCCGACTGTTAAAAAGCCGTATGCTGTAGATGGGAATATAGAGTTTAAGAAAATTTTGCAGAATAAGAACTGATCTAATATTAACATTAGGAATAGCATAATCTTGAACTTACCTCATGTACTTCTAGAAGGATTTTATTGTACCTACGAGCACATATTTATTTTTCCTGTTTCGTTCGTATTTTTATGCGCTATAGCGGAGGATGCAATATTTTTGTTCACCAGGATAATTGTTAAGTTTTACATAGTTTAACTTATATTTTTCATATTTTATAGTGCATAGACAGACACTTATGTAGAATTTGTTTTGGTATTATAGACGACCTATGCGACCTATTAAAGTTTAATCAAACTTGTGGTTTTTTATTTACAAACATGCCCGATTCACATTTAAGATTTATTTCTGTATGTGTACTTACAAATATAAACACCAATTAAATACCTAATCAAATTTAAAAAAACTTTTAAAACATGACTATACACCTTTTTTTTCAGTTTGCATTGATGTATACTCGACTGTTAAAATTTATAAAAAGTAGGTACTTAACTAACAATCATAATCATATTCAATTTATTGGTAAAGCCAATTTACACGTCATATTACGGTACATATTCATATGCAATTATTACATAATAACAAAGAACATAATAATTTATAAAGAAACATGACAATTAAATAAAAAAAATCATGTCAAAGTGTGTATTTAAATGTCAAAATTAATAAACATAAACATATTTATTCCACTTGACATTGGCAGAATTGCGAACTCATATATTCGCAAAAGCCATAAAAAACATATTTATTGCAAAAACTTTACATTGTACATAGAAATTAAGGCTCTGCCTTCTGCTTTAGTTAACAACTGTGTTGCAGAATAATATTGATATAATAATATCAATCAGAACAAAGCGTTATGTACCTATGTTTATTGATGGTGGTTAGTCCACATGGTGACTGATTTCAACTGTTTCAACTACGGTCAAAAATTATAAACAAGTATAATAGATATTAGATAATTTTTATTATCAACTAAAGATTATTCACAAAAAGAAGATATAATATTCTGTCTAAAGACTAACAATCAATATTCCCCTACTACTAAATACCAAAAAGTCCTAATTTAGTAGTAGCGAAAAATTTTCCTTGCTTCTAGACTTCCATCAACAGCATGAGGTTGGACTAAATCTCGTTTGGATGTTCTAGGAAGGCACGTGCACTGGCTGGTCTCGGGGCCAAGTTTACTACCATTCATTCTTTCTAATTCACCAATTAAAACAGTGTATTCTTGTTCTAGCGCAATTTTCTCATTACATAGAGCTCTTTTAGATAACTCTACCTGGGAGATACGGTACCAGAGTTTTGTCAAGCCACTTGATGATGCTATAGCATTAGTTACCAAAAAATCTTCTGGTTGCTTCTGACGTACATTTGTTTTTTGGCCATTTTCTTCGAACGTATTAGACTTGCACGGCAAAACTTTCTCATACAATGTCTCATGTTTTCTGCATAGAGCCGCCATCCGCAGAATTTTCTCGCACTTCTTATACGCATCTTCAAAATGTTTAGTAGCCTCGTAAGATGCCATGACTAATGTATTCATCTGTTTTTCATCCGTAGCAAGGCCGTCGACCATATCTTTCTTTAATACAAAACAAGCGTTGCGGTGTCTGTTACGACGGTCACGAAATCCAGCTTGCTTGGTGCCTGATTCGTAAGCGACCAATTCAACTCGCAAACGTCTGATTACTCTACCATATGTTAAAATTTTCCTTGCTTGGGCGGCAATGATGTCGGTCATAAGTTTCTCTTTTTTACGCAATATTCTTACTTGTTTTTGGTTTTCGGCTGTCCCAAGAGCATATGTTTTAATAGTTTCTTTAAACTGATCCCACATATCAGTATAGGTTCCTTCTAGGATAGCGCGAAGGTGTTCCCGCACTGCAAGGTATACACCCTTGTCTTCGTCCTGTTTTACATAGTTCTCACCCCTAGTGTTCCATGCGAGGGCATCGTAGATCTCATGAGAATGGTAAAGCAATATGTTCATGTGCGTTTCGGCTTTTCTTTGATATTCTAATATATACCGTTTCTCTTCTTCTCCAGTGGCAAGCATAATTTTAGTTTTTATTTCATTTTGCTTCGCCAATTCTTCTAAATCGTCTAGAAACCTTCCAATGATTCCATCAACTATAGCACAAAATGTGGCAATAGTGCGTTGATATTGGTGATTCGCCAAGTCCCTTAGATAGACAGTGTAGTCGATGAGATAGTCTTTTTTATCCATGGCTCTATCAAAAGTATGTAACATTACTTCGAGGTTTTGGCGGAATTCTGGTTCCTTGATTCTGGCCATAGCAAGCTGCCAAACTTTGTTTACTGCTTTGTGAGCTAAATGATGTGCCGCGACCTCACGCATGAGTTCATCCCGCTTCCGTTGCCGATGCGCTTCTAATGCTACTCTGGCCTTTTCAAGCTTTTTAGCCAGTTTAAGCGCCTTCTTTTCCTCTTTAGACAACCCCATGATAATTGATTTAATAAAGGTTTAAATAAATATGTGTAAATTACAAGAAACTTTTAGATATATTCCTCCAGAAATTAGAGGAGCATTTTGACATTATTCCTTTAGAAATCTGTCACTATAACTGACATTGGGACCATAATTTTCCGAGATAATTTTTATATAGCAAGACATAATTTTTATTCTTGAAGTATTTCAGTAGGTACTTATTGGTCTGTGTAAAAGAGGTAGAATAGAAATGTTAATTGGTATTACTATCCCAAATTCTACGAAGTCTTACCAACTTTACCCAAAATAATGTATGATATATTATTTCCAGCCGCGGTACCAAGCCCTGGTCGGCGGCAGCGAGCCCCTGCAAAGCTACCTGCACAAGCGGTTACCCGAGAACCTGAACAGCGAAGCAGCTCTAGGCACAGTGAATGACGTAGCGCAGTGCGTACAATGGCTGCGGTCTACGTTCCTGTGCGTACGGGCTGCACAAGACCCTAAAAGGTAGGATAATAGTTTAGTTTAAAAAATAGATATGAAAAGAAACTTTTCAGAAGAATTGATAACCTCCTTTTTTGAAGTCGGTTAATAATGCTAGTTTGTGTCACATAAGTAATGATAGTTTTTAATCGCTAAGCCACGTCAGAGGCCCTTAGGGTGGTTTCAAAACTCGACACTAAAGTTGACCAGACGCAAGCTAGTTTATGCTGTAAATACCTATTTTTACACTGGATAGTCAGGCATTTGGCTACCCTGGTCACCTGAATGATTTTTGCACAAGTGGCACTGTGCTGTGGCCCAAAGTAGAGCAAACCTGTAAGTACTGGGATGAAACTGACACTCGAACGAGGTTGCCTGAAAACAGCTTTGGGGTTTTGGGATGCAAACTTAGTAAAATAAGAAACCCTTGTGTATTTCCGTGCGATGAATTCCATTCTATAATAAACTTCTTGATGGATTTTTTCTCGTGATTTATTTTGTTTGTATTTGTGATTACCATGTGTTTTTTTTTTCTAGATATCTTGGCTTACCTCCAACAGCTCCGCAACAGCAAATTTCAAAGAAAATTGAAGGTAAGCTAGTATTAACCATTTAATTCTACAAAAAAATCATCGGCATTCTTAAAAAAATCTTAAAAAAAAAACTTTCATAAGACTGATAACCGCATTTTATTGAAGTCGGTTAAAAATAAAAAAGCTCAGGTTTAAAAGTAAATACAAGGATGATATCAGTTTACGAGATCCGTATTACAGGATTACTTATGTATAAATAACATTGAATGTATGCGGTTTGCCCTCGCTTCTGGATAGTATTCAAGGAAATACTATTTACATAATCTGTTGATGTTATAAAATAAATAGCATATCAATAAAAAACAAGCTAGATTTATATTTATTTTAGACGGATCTTAATACACGAGCCTACAATAACTTTAATTGATTAACGTAATGGCAAAATTGACGATTAAATAATTTAAATTGCTGTTTTCCAACGCAATTCCAATTAAGTGCTCAACCAAAAAATCCGAATCATTATTCCATAATAGTCATTGTTATTAATTTAACATAGTTAATTTACGCATATTTTAATCTATTTGCTATAGTGATATTTACATTGTAGTCGCCAATTATCTATACTATATTACTATATATTATTATAAAGCTGAAGAGATTGTTTGTTTGTACGCTAATCTCAGGAACTACTGGTGCGAATTGAAAATTCTTTTTGTGTTGAATAGACCATTTAAACAATAGAAAATGTGGAAAAAACGGGGGAAATTATTCATCTTTGAGGGCTTCCGTTGCGTGCGCTGCGAAAACGGTTCAAAATTCAAACAATTAATGCCCAAAATAACTATTCCACGCGAACGAAGTCGCTGGCACAGCTAGTGTTGAGATAAATATGGCTAAGATGGATGGTATTAGTTGCTCTTTAATTGCGTTCCGGTATTCCATCATTTTTTATCGCTCCGTAGAAGTATTTTAAAATTATAATCATAACAATAAATGGAGAATCCAGACGCTTCGCTGTGGTATTCATAAATAACACATACGGTGACATAAATGCCAGTTAAATACTCTATAAATAATAATATATATAATAATAAATATATAAAAATAGCCGTGATTAAGGTCGCAGGTACATGGCGTAGGTATTAAATATATAAGAATGTACTTAACAGTTACTTGAGGTACAATATATACCTACCAAATTAAATACGTCCCAGAAACTGCGGATTGCTAAAATTCTTCTATCCTTTTGTGTAAGATAAAATGTCATAGCATCCATTTATACGTCACCTTGGATCGTGACTTTATAGCTTCTTTATTCGATTTGTGAGAACACGCATGTGTGTTTACTTGATAAAGCTTGGGTGCAATCATGAAATTACGTAAGATTTTAATTGAAGTATTTCAAGGTACATCAACTGTAAGACATCTTAACAATTATTTTAAGAGATTTTAAAAAACTTCATTGAACTTGCAATATTTTTAATTTGATAAAGATAAATTGATAAAGCTTGGGTGCAATCATGAAATTACGTAAGATTTTAATTGAAGTATTTCAAGGTACATCAACTGTAAGACATCTTAACAATTATTTTAAGAGATTTTAAAAAACTTCATTGAACTTGCAAAAATAATAAAAAAATTGCTCATCAAAAACACAAAAGTGTGTCTGTTTCATTTGCTGACCAGCGTAATTCAAAACTGTCGAAATGTACATTATTTTCACGTCGGCTTAGACGACGCGTTTCATTTTGTGTGTTTGTTGGTTTAAGTATTTGTTCTATTACACACTGTAATGTAGCAACAGACCATCATGATATAGCGCGCTAGATAGTAGATTATAACGTTGCTTAACATCAGGCAAGTTGTAGTCAAGCTTAAGCCTATACCATGTAAAAAAAAATATACCATTTAGTATAGTGATAATATAGGATCATGCAACTGACTTTTTAACCCGAGACAAGCGAACAAAGCCGCAGGCATGCACTAGTGTTAGTGTTAAGTACATTAAACTATACGCCTAAAGAAATTGAATAAGAAACATGATGCGTGTCATCCCTCCATGAAGGGTCCTGTACACAAGCAGTGAGAGCATCTCAGTTCCGCTTCGTGATTGATGAATGGCTGCGAGATAGACAAGCGACGACACACGACGATCCTGGCGATTGTCGGCGCACGCGATCTTTGTGTGCGCGGTCTGAGGCACAAGCGAAAAGCCTGCTTATATTTGTAATAAAAAAAATAAGTTGTGAGGTAAAAAAAATGTTACACAAAGTTAATACGTTTGGCTATAAAAAAAATATAGGTAATTAATAGGCGAAAACAAAAACCGTGTAATTTTTTTCTACTAGATTAAATGGTTTACACCAGACCACAAATACAAAGCGATCATTATAGACTACGATGGAGCGTATACTACGATGCTTGAAGATATTTAGAATGTAGTTAATTTTTGGATAATATATTAGACTCGTCATTTGTTTTGTCTATTTTCATAATCTCCTTTTTATTCCTATTTGTTATCCTATTAAATCCGTATTTATACCTAGATTTGACGTTCACTGTTTGAGTTTTATCGCTTGTGACTTACACCACACTCCATTTCATGCCCTTTACACATAAAGCTATTTCTGATGCCTTCGAAGGCACATAATGATTGTGCCTACGTTTGTGCTAAATTGTTATAAACGTTTGTAAATATCACGTCATTGGAATGGCAATTAATGTTTATGCGTTTATTTTTCCTTTTTCGTATAATTGTGAGTGTGTTATTCTGGCTTCTCCGTTTTGAAGCTACAAAGAATCTACGCCATCGTGATGTCTACCGGTTTTTTATTCAATTTATTTTCATTTATCTTTACAACTCATACAAATGGGTACTGGATTTTTTAATTTGAATGTCGTATATAAGCTGTATACTTTACAAGGGTAAAGATTTTCGTAAATTACTATGTTAAAGCCTCATGCAAATGTCGAATAAAAAACGTAATCTCTTTTTGTGTGCATTAGTTATCTGTCTGCTTAAAAGGAACCGTCTCTAATTACTAATTTATTTATCTGTGTTTATATCTACGCTCAGCCAATCATAATTCTTTATCGTCTTTACATTTGGTATTGGGATTTATCGTATAAAATAGGGATTAAAGGATTTATTAATTCGTACTTATAAGTTATCGTTCACAAGCATCAACATAAAAAGCGCTTCAGATTTCCCACACTTTGTAATTTGATCTTTTTAACCTTGATTAAGTATATTGACAAACTATATATGTACATCCATTAATCTTATGCTTATTTTTACTAGGTCATTAGTAGAGTGTTTTACAAAGGCTTACAGCTCGAAAAGATTTTAATTGTAGGTACCTATAACCGTCAGTTAAATTCTTAGCCGACTATGAAACACATAAAGATAAAGAATCTTTATTGATACTGTAAAGTTGTAACATACAAACCTATATGAGTATGTACTAATATCATAAAATATGCTACTCAAATTACAATATCTCGTCAAATTGAATTTATAACATTTAGTTTTAATAAAATTTGAGAAGTTACAATGTCTAGTTTTTTAATAAAATAATGTATTTTTTTGTTATTAAAATCATGTCATAGGAGTTTAACATGTTGTGTATGTATGAATATATTGTAATGTATTCGATTGTGGCAATACAGACCAATAACGTGAATCTAATCTTATGATGTTTACGTTAATTTAATCATGTTTTCTATAAAATTTCAGAGCTTTGTGTGAAAGCAATGAACAGCCTAGCCACCGCTGGGTTGATAACGATGGATGAAGCAAGTTGCATTGAGAGCACGGATGCAGGCCGACTTATGTCCGTATTCTACCTGGATTTGGAGACTATGAAGCAGATTATGAAGGTAAATATTATTAATTATAATGAGTAATTAATAATTGAAAAACAGCTACTAAAAATATCAAATATACCCTTTTGGTTTATATTTGGGGTATCTAAATGATTTAAGAAACTAGACTTAACCTCATTTTATTTAACTTAATTCACTTTATTTTAATTTTTAGCACAATAGGTACATGCGAGGAAAAAGTTTAAGGCTTTGTGCAACCAATTTTTGTTATTTTGTTATTACTTTTGTTGAACAGCAGGTTATTTTATCCTATGACATAAAAATAAAGGAGAAATAGATAAATATGTTTCTTGATCGAAGTTAAGTCCGAAATATTCTATCTGTGTACATACAACTCATGAATAATCGGACTTTATTTTTGAAATTAGCGTGTAGGTACATAAATTATTAAAAATTGAACCAGTAGCAAATCCCATTCAAATCAATCAATCTATTATATCCCAAGATAAGTGGCTCAGAAACCCTAGAGCGTCTGCTGTGGGTGATCTGTGAGAGCCACGAGCTAGCTGACATGCACCTGAGGGTGGACGAGCGACGGACTCTCAACTTGTTGAATAGGAACAACGCAGCCACCACCATAAGGTTCCCGATGAAAGGCAAGATCAGTACAAGACAGATGAAACTTAACTGGTAATCTAACTTTGTTATAATCAGATTAGTTTATTTTTATTTTATTTATTTTTAACTAGGTAGTGCGGGTTTGCACTTGGCCATAGTTTGCCTGATAGCAAGCAAAGGCTATGGCCTAAGATGGAGCGTGACATGTATTTATATTTTACCTTCATTTCTGACTATACTATATTTAGAGCCTTATACCTAGTGTTTGTGTCTGCATGATCTGATGTTCACCATCGATACATATATTACCGAGTACCTAATTGTCACATAGATGTCACGAACACACCATAGGTACCACAGTCCATATCTACCAATTAGTTAAATCTCAATAAATCGGCAGCATACACTATGAATATAGAGTAGAATACATAGTCTAAGATGCCAGAAAAGTCATTTGGAATATTCTGGATTTTTGCCAAATTTAAACATCAATGAAACCTTTTATTTTAGCTGCTTTACTAGTTACAACAAAACCTAATGTACTTGCTTTTTCAATGTTCTACTTTACGTATTGTTTTGACACTGTTATCAAATTATTTCCAGCATGATTCAAGCGATACTTGGTTGCCTGAACATCCCTGATCCATCATTGAACCAAGAAGCCATGAAAGTCATGAGGACTGCCGACCGAGTTTGCAAATGTTAGTACAAAATCTTATCAAATTGTTAAAAAATATTTATAATATATTATATTAAAAAGAGTAGGATTGTTAGAATTTGTATGTAATACCATAGAAATACCCCGTATTCGTGCTTGCAAGAAGACAAACAGCTCATTCTCAAATAATGCCTCATCCACGCTCTTGTTGTTAATATCTACAGTGGGATGGTTATCGTCTATTCGCTTATATGTACAGACTAATTAGTGCTCGCGGCTTCGCTCGCATTAAGATGTAAAACTTGCATCCCCTATAATCCTTATAAAAGTGGCATTACCAAAAATACTCTCTTTATTCCAAATTTCAGCCCAATCCGTCCAATGGTTTGGGCTGTGCGTTGATTGATCACTATATCAGTCAGTCAGTCACCTTTGAGTTTTATATATTTAGATTTCGGAATATAATACGTTTTATATGTTTTTTTTTATATATATCTTATATTAACAACAGGTTTAGTAGCCTACCTGACCAGACCAGCTCTAGTATCCTCCCAGTCTCCGTACTACAATGCGGTCCTCAACGCCCTCCTGCTCGCTAAGTGTGTCAGCGCACACCTCTGGGAGAACTCCCCGTACGTCAGCAAGCAGCTGCGAGGGATTGGCCCCACCTTCAGCACACTGCTGGCCACTGCTGGGAAGGTCAACTTCATGCTGCTGGAGGAAAGTCATCCGAGAGACTTGGAAAGGGTTTGTTTTCATGTATATTTCTTAATAGATAAAAAGATGATTATTTTTTGTAAGTCACAAAATGA
Source organism: Macaria notata (assembly GCA_927399415.1). Classification (NCBI taxonomy): domain Eukaryota; kingdom Metazoa; phylum Arthropoda; class Insecta; order Lepidoptera; family Geometridae; genus Macaria; species Macaria notata. Next base: position 4,923,051 of record OV656737.1, read on the forward strand.
GAACAATATTATCTAGTGTCACTAATGGCAGACTTATCTATAACCGATCTTCCAGCTTAGGTACCATTAGCCAGATAAAAAATAAGTAACTACTTCAAGTATAATAGGTAATTGACGTGTCACATTCTACTAATAATCTAATAGATTGCAGTGATACTATTGTATAAGCAGTGAGGTAAAAGTAAAATGTGAATCTACTGCCTTTAAAACAAATTTGTTCATTTCAGATAATGAATAAAGGACCTCCAGCGGGCAACGTCCTTCGCAAACAAGTCAGTCTGCTCCCAAAGTACCAGCTCACTATGACGCCAGTAGACGAGAAATCTGTCACTGTTCAGTTAGTACTTCTCAATCAGAACCATCTGTCGGAGAATGTGGAACAACTCACAGCTGGAGACGCGCATAAAAGCTACCTGGTGGTGGGAGATTCGGAGAACAATCTCCTGCTGTTCCTGTCTTTCAAGTACGTACCATATTCCTGTATGCCTAGTAGAAGATGATCACGACCCTCAAACATGTATTATGAATACTACTAAATTAAAAAAATACTGGTGGGCCAACTACCGTATACCCAGATATTTTTATATTCTTACGTAATCTCACTATTACCTACTTTTACAGGGATAAAGATTTGATAGGAGTGTTCGATGGAGTGATCACACACCAGATCACAAGAAAGCTCAATTTTGAACACAAAATGTTAGCGCACTGCATAAGTTCGAGCTTTGGTAAGCACTTTTTCTTTTAAGATATTGAATCAGGCCTTAGTTCCGCCTTTGCGGAAATCCATTGTAGGTGAGATTTTGGTGAAAAATGTAGGTAGTGTGTATCGCAGTGAAAAAACACTACATATTGCTTCAGAACTGTACTTTTTATATAGTATTCTTCAATTGCTATACTTAATTTAAGTTTATAAATGATATTTTTTTAATATTATTTTATTTATGTGGATATGTGTATTATTTTTCCAGTGGGAATCGATGCACAAAGTGAATACACATTCAAAGACTTAGAAGCAGTATATTCATTACCACCACTACCTGTGAATGAAGACTTAGTCGTAAAGAAGACAAACACCAAACAAACTACCATAACAGATACATTCAAAGAACGCAAAAGGAAAAGCACATCTGATAACGACGTTTCGCAGTGTAAAGAAAAGAAGAAACGTGAAAATGCTTTACTAGAAAAGTTCAAGTGTCTCAAAGAATCGTTTGGTAAAACAACGAAAGACCTGAAAGATGATTTAGATAAAAAGGCTATGATGTCAAATAAAATACTACTAGATCTAGGTCACTTAGAAAAATCCACAATAAGTTCAGAATTGATACCAGAAAATAATTTTGGGGATATACAAAGTGATCTACAAATCAATAGTGGACCGATACAAGACATCAATACGAATACAGAACACTTTGATGATAATGATTTTATAGACGACGACAAGATTGACAAAATATTAAACGAAATTGATGAAGAAATTTCAAAAGGTCATCATTCAGATTTACCAGCAGTAAATATCAGTTCTAATAAAAGGTCACGAGATATTCAAAATGCTGTCGTGAAACCGAATTTATCTTCGGTATGTACTAAAGATAAAACAATTGCACATGTGAAAACCTACGGTATTCATACAAGTCACAACAAACGTATGAGTAAAATTCCAGTAATAACAACTCCCAGTAACATGAATTATAAAGTACCGTTCAATAATTCGCAGAAACATTTACAGAAGAATACTACACCTAGAACTAAGCTTAACTTTGTTAATTTACTAGCCAAACATACAAACCTTGATAACGACGATGATGCACCGGTAGAAAATGCCGCCACTGGCTTTTCAGACGCAATCAAAACACATATACAGAAATATTTACAACAAACAAAGGATATTTCAAATAATCCAGATAAGTCTCTCCAGTTCACTGAACTTGTAGGAGAAAGTAATAAATGTGAACAGCAAAACAAGTCCAGAAGCAATATCCCAGTGGTAGAAATAAATGTGATAAATGACCATAGTAAAGTTCGAATTGATAATAGTTTCGAACCTGAACCAAAAGATTTCAACAGAAATATATCTTTGCTTGAAAGGCAAGAAGATACCATTAAAATACGCGAAAAAAACAGTACAGATATAATTAAGGATACCCAAAACGAGGTTGAGGAAACACAAGGAAAAAAATCTCAACAAAATGAAGTTTCAGACCCTAATAATGGTATATCAGGAAAGAGTACTTTTGACGCAATCGCGGGTAATGAATTGAACGAAATACACGAGATTTCTGTTGATTGTATCGATACCAAGCCAAGAGATAACCACCAAACAGTGATAGAAGAGACATATCAAATAGAATCTAAAGACATCGACGCCAAAGACAGCGAACATATTTTGTATACGGAAAATAATAACCCTAATACCAGATATACCGTTACAGAAATATTAGAACCAGTCAAAGATAATATACACATGATAACTGACAAGACTTTTTTACCGCAAATGATTCAGCATTCAAATCCTCTACAAATGATGGGCCAGCAGAACAATCAACAAATACAAACTACCGATCTATCTATCATACCGTGTAAACCGAATAAGATACAAGAAGTATGTGATGTTGAGACTAGACCGGCAAAAGCTGTACTTCTCACAGAAAATGTAAATGCCGACAAAAACAGATTTTCAACGGCAATACGACTTTCAACTCCATCATATCAAATGCAAATGGCAACGCACAATATATTTTCCAACAATAAACAAATACAAAACCCAACTTACTCAAGCAACTCAGTATGTCGGGTAAGAGAAACGACGAACAAAAAAGTTGTACAAAATCAAATTAGTTCAAGTCCTGCGAATACCGCAACACGCCACTTGCAAGACAGCTCTGACTCAACTATCTCACAATTTTCAATATCCAACAATCCATATGAAAGAAAAGAACACTCATATTACAGATATAATAGCAACAGTGACTCAAACCAATATGAAAACGCCAATGTTAGAAATTATGCGTATTCTGCCACAAAAATTGATGTAGCTAGTAGAAATGACGATACAACAGTCATTAGAAAGATTCAAATGGATCTTAACATAACTGAAATAGTAGCCCAGAGAAACGGAATGAACTATATTTCTGACCAACAACAGGTGGAGAATAGGGAAAACACTTTTGATATGTTTTCTTCAAATACTTTGAATCATCTAACCCTGCCTTCTACATCCAAATGTTTTACCAATAAAGGTACACTTCATAACCATGACGTAGTTCCGAAAACTGTTCTAGGTCCTAAGACTTTAAGACTGAAAAATAACGAATTTCCTACGATTAAACAACAAGACCAAAATCCAGATGATAACAGTACAAAAATAAATCACATGGAAAATCAAGAAATTAAATGCATAGAACATCAAAAACCGTCACAGGTAAATGAAGAAAATCTTAGAAATGACGAAACAAATTCTTTGACATTGTGCAGCCAACAGACGGAAGAAACTCATACAAAGATCGGGAATACTGCTCAAAGTATTCACACAGATACTAATGACTCTAATATCAAGTCTGAAACGCAAAAAGAAGACAAGAAAATAGAGAACATACTTCAGAAATACCGTAAGATCTTAAAGTAAGTAGCACCGAAGTTTTTGTGTAAGTAATATATGATTAAATATATGTATAGAGTAACCACTTACCTATTTTATCTGTTTCAGCAAAGACAAAACTGGAACCTTCAGTCAAAAGATTTCTCAGTCACAACTCAGAACTCAAACAGATTCTACTAATATAACACAACGTGAGAAACCGAAAAGGCCGTTTAAAATTAGTGATATTCAAAATATGAATGCTCCGCTATCAAAGATAATTATAACGCCATCTTATCAGGAAGTGAACAATAGTAATAAGAACACGGAAGAAAATGTAGAAGATGACAATATTGATATTAATCAACGAGAGGACCCACTAAAATATAAAGCACCTTTACCACACAATGTACAACCAGAATACGAAACCGAAGAAGAAATAAACTTTGAAAGAAATGTTCAGGCACAAAACTTAGCAGAAATTAAAAAGGTAGCCAGCAATATACAAGAAGACTTGTCCGAATTCCATATTGACGATACTCTGATAGAAGAACTTGACTCCAAAGTAGCTGAAGTTAGTTTCGATATAGATCATTCAATGTTCAATCCGAAAACACTACTTCAGTGTTACAATGATGATTCAGACGAGTATGTTCCACCTCCTCCAGAATTTTGTGACGGAAGCCAACTTGAGCGCGAAGAACAAGAAACCCAAGATTCAATACCAACGGATTGCTACGAACCTGGTGCTTGGGAAAATACTCAAGACGTTTCGCAAGATAACATATTTCAAACTGAATCCCAAATAGAACTGACACCAAGGAAAGAAATAGAAACATGGACATTTTCTCAACATGATGAAAGCTACCAAAATGTTTCGTCACCTGCCGAGTATAATTCTAGGCAGTCTGTCACAATAATGCACACTCCAAGACTGCATAACAGGCCATTTCAAAATGTTTCTGTGCCGAGACAAAATAGGCTAGGGCAGTTTAAATTCTCACACAAGAAGCTGCCGAAACCGTGAATTACCTTTTCAGTCTTTGAGCAATAAATGTTTGAATGTAAAACAAAGCCTTTCTTTACATACTACCAAGCTACAAGTAAGATACAGGTATAATGAGTACACACAATGTAGGCGAGTTAAATAATATTCATCTTTGTTAGCTACAGACACTGACAAACACCAACATTATTTATCTTCCCACCAATAGAATCTTGGATGGATGGCCCAAATAAAATAAATAAATAGCTCGGCTGAGCACTCCATTCATTGTAACATGTGAAGTTAAATCGACAACTGAAATTTGTATACGCTTATCGATCTCCACACTCAACCAGTATGAATTTTAGTGTGGAGTCTATTTAGTTTGGTGATGCAGGAATAATTGATGAACATTTAGATACCTAATCTCTCAAATTCAAATTAAGGTAAAACTTACCAACGACAAACTGTAGAGCCGACTAATTTTATACATCAATGGGCACGTTACCTACTCTAACTTACTTTAGTTTTTTGGAGACTAACGACGGCCGTCGCCTTTTTTAAAAAACACAACTCTTTTTTCTCAAGTACCCCTCAATATCTGTGGTTAGAAGGTTGAACGTCCTTAAGATGCCTAGATACAGGCCTATGTCTAGTCCGGCATCCACCAGAAATTTAAGGTTTTCTCTGATAATAAAATATTATTCATTTCACCCTGTTCCACATATCCCTACTGCTCTATTTCTACTGGTAGGGAAGAAAGGATTTTTTTTCCACATTTAGCTACTAGGAGGGATACAATGATATTTCACTTCCACATATTTCTACTAAGAAACAAGTCCTGTTGTAATGCTAGTGTTGGACTCGAAGTCACTTGTCTGTGTCAGAAGATAGATTAGGTTCGTTAGGTTGCTTTCTACCACGCACATGCGACGACGAGCGAAGCGAGGAGGAGCCAAGTCCTGTTGTAGTGCAAGTGGTGGGTTAGGTTAGGTATAGATCTGACACAGAGCACCCGACTCCATCTAGTCTTGTGGTCCTAACTATAGGGATCGTTAGTTAGTTTGCAAAGTTTTAAAATAGAATGATTACAATAAACACTTATAGAGTTCCCTACCAGTAGAAATAGAGCAGTAGGGATATGTGGAACAGGGGTTCATTTCTTTACCTATTGGATGAAGTATCTGCGGACAACTACCTACCCAGATATTTCCTAAAGACAACTTCCTTTTCTAGATATGGTATATCCTACTGGCTATCGTCTTATGCACAGAACACAGAACGCTATAAATTACCTTATTTATGCGTATATAGGAAATAATACCTAAGGATCAGTCTCCGTGTAAAACTAAGTACTATAATAAAAGTTTTTAAAAATAAAATGAAACAGTTTTTCAAATGTAAGCAACACTCAATTTATTTCATGAAGTTAGAGCGAAACTATGCAATGCAAAAACAATCAATATTATGAGTTAATTTATTAAGTGCTAACCTGCACTATGGTTATTTTAAAATTATTTAATTAACAATCTACAATTACAATCAATATTATTTAATTTTTCATAAACATGAATTATGTTTAATTATGATATAAAAAATATGGATGTTAGTGACGATAAAACTACGATTAATATATTATTCTTGTATTACGTACAAGAACAAGTAAAACCAAGACTCACTAAACACAAAATAATGCGTGGCGTACACGTCCCGAAGTGGAACATGCTGTTATTTAGTCGGTCTTGGTTGAACAGAACTCCACTCCTTTACTCGAGTAGTCTTTTCTAACTTGAACAGTGCGATGTTGTACGAGGGCAGGTTGAACTCACACCATTCAATTTAAAAGAAACTTGGTGCGTGCAGGTTCCCCGTCATTGCCCGGATCGTGGCAAGCATCGACGACGACACTGTACAGGCAAAAATGTTACAACCTCTATACTTTGCATTAAAATAATGCCCATTTTCACAGGCAAGGGATCCTAACTTCTCCACCACTATTTCCAGTGACAAATTCATCCTAGCACAAAGTTCTCAGCTTCCCCGCAAAGTGTTCCATCGTGAAGTCAAAAGAAAACCTAGACATCACTGGCACAAAATAAAACATTCTACAACCCTGCCTCCTTGAATCCTTCCGTAGATTATCCAACCCTTGCACTTTGTAAGAAGTTCTTTCAGTTCAAGTGAGCGAGTGATGCACGTGGGAGCTTGTTACAAAGCAAAGGTCGGGCAGTTCGTCAACAAGACATTTCTAGCTGAGAATATTTTTTCCGTTTAATGCTCAGCATGTTGAGTACTAACTCACAACACTTAACTAAATTCAAATTAACAAGTAGATATAAGTATGCCTGTTACAAACACAATTCATATGATCGGCTACGCCTCGAGTACAATATTACATTAAAAGCTAAGAGTTGAATGGATAAGTAGGTATATAGAATATAATATTCATCGTCATTAAAATACAAAAACATGCCTAAATAATGCTGAATATTAAACTGGAAATATAGTCCACACTTTTTTTATATTTTTAAAATTATTTTATACTTTTTTTGTGTTTTTTTTAACATTTTTTTGTTTTTTGTATATCAGTAATTTCCACGCTGGGAAAATTACACTAATTCTATGCAAAGTATAGCTTGTATTATTTTATATGACCACTCCATACTTTGTTTCTTTTATGTTTACGGGCTATGCAATTTATCCTCGCACATTGGCAGTCGTAGTACAAGTGAAAAATCACTTGCCGTGTTATTTTTTTATAAATTAGTAGTAACATCTACGAGGAAACATAAAACGTGAAAACTAAGACGAGCATTCAACAGCTTCAGAACACTAAAAAGAAATCAAATCACAAGTAAGATACTGCAAATATGCCAGTTATAAAGCATAGCCCGAAGTGCTGCAGGCACTCGAACATAATGCCATTATTCAAATGGGAAGTGGTGATTAATATGAGTGTTGGCTCAAAACCTGGCGACATCAAGCGCGGAGTGACGTGTGCGGACTAGGCAGTATGTCCCGGGCGGGGCGGCGCGGCTGATGTCGCGAGCTGCCGAGCCATTCACTTCTTGGTCATGATCTTGAGGTACTCGAGCGCGTTCTGCGCGGCGGAGGCCTGCGCGTCCTTGCTGGAGGGCCCGGCGCCCTGGCACACCGCCACCGGCAGCGTGGACAGCTGCACCAGGCACTGGCACAGCCCCGTCATGGAGCGCTCGTCGATGTCCACGTACGTCACCTCGAACGACTGCTCCGACGCGATCTCTTGCAGGAACTGCACGAAGTTGAAGTCCTTGTTGTTCAGCGGAGTCGACTGAAACGACAATAATCATGTATACAAAATGTTATTACATTTAGCAAAATAACAAAACAGCAATCACACAACTTTCATTTTCATTTGTCTCATGCAATACCACTACTAATGTATAATACGTTCATAGTTTTAAGTGCAATTTGGTGAGCAAAGTGAGGCTGAAGTGCCTATATCATGCATTATTATTTTAGACATGTAATAAATTTAAAAATCGTCATGCTTAGTAATAAAAGTGTTGTACCTGCAACTTGGCCAGGTTGGGGCCGACAGACTGTTTGAGATGTTTGTGGAACTGCGACACCTTGTGGCTGTGACTCGTGGTCAGTGTTGCGATTTTACTATCTTTCAAGTCGGCATAACGGGACGCGAGACCACCCTAGAACACAACACCAATTTTTATTAACACAAATTTCAATTTTTCACCTTTACCCGTGACTGCAAGACCGACCAAAAGATAGTAAAATACCTGGCCAAGTGCTTTCAGAGCAATGAGATTTAATAATCAGTTGGCGAACTGGATGGATCTGTTAGAGTTGAAACAAATCAATTTTGAAAAGTTGTTTAGCATACAAATTTTTGGTTTAGTGTTTAAAAGTTTTATCATATGTTATATGTGTAATGCTCCGTTAGCTTAGTTGGTAGTGGCTCTGCCTTCTAATTTAGGGGTGCGGGTTATATTCCTGCATAAGACAAGTAATTATGAATATTAAAAAAAATGTTATGAGTTGAGTCTGTTCGTTTCTATATATAATAAGTATGTATTTACAAAAGAAAAGTAGATATGTATTATATCCGTTATCTAGTACAGTCAAGAAGGCGTAAGCTGAGCTTTGCATTTGTGTGGGTGTACATAGATAGTGTAGGTGAGACAATCGGCTTCTCCATCGTGCGATAGCGCCATCTCACTCCCCCGCCCACCTGCCATACTTCACCCACACAAATGCAAAGCTCAGCTTACGCCTTCTTGACTGTACCCATGATACAGGCGTAAGCTTAGTATGGGGCTAGATGGCGCTGTATGATATGTTGTAACTAGTTGGTTTATGCCCTCAAAAGCCATCATCTTCATTAAAAAAACTAGGAAATAATAAACTAAGTATTACACCACTCAGGAGCAGGTTCGAGTCTCGCTTCGGACAAATAAAACAAACCAATTTCATCCATGTCAACACATCAAAACAATCCATTTGATTAACTACCAATTCGAGCCGTGTTGATCATTTTAATCAGGTAATAAAAGAAAAATAAAACAAAAAATATTTTCTAACGTAAACAAAAGTCCGACGTGATTCCTTATTGCGAGCGAGGGCCAAAATTTGGCCGTTACGCGTGATAACTCGAGGTTCTTTACCTATAAAACTATCTTGATCACCGGGGTTTCCAAGTATTGGCGAGGGGCCTCCCCGTTACGCGTGACAACTCGAGGTTCTTTACCTATAATACTATCTTGATTACCGGGGTTTCCAAGTATTGGCGAGGGGGCTTCCCCGTTACGCGTGACATCTCGAGGTGCTTTACCTAAATCTATTTTGATCATAGGGGCTTCCAAGTGGTAACGAGGGGGTTTCCCCGTTACGCGTACTATCTCGAGGTTCTTTACCTAAATATATTTTGATCTACGTACTAGGGAGGAAATTGTATAAAAGGCGAGTCGGGTCGAGAGAAGGGGGAGATCGCTCCGGAAATTGTGTGCGTGAAATTTAGTATTAAGTACAAGTTTAGGGTCGCAAGTGATAGTTTTATTTTTAATCTACGGCAACGGTGAATTCGGGTCCATCATAGGCTCCAAGGCTTAGTGATTAGTTAGATTAGAAGGGATCAGTGTTCAAATTGTGAAAGTAGTGTTAACTTCTTTACTTGAATAAATTCAATTTAATTTTTGGGTCTCAATTATGTGTGTTGTATAAGAGTTTATATTAAGAAATTGTGTTTTACAATAGTGCTGGTGAGCAAGCAAAACGTATGCTGTTATTCGGTGAGTCTGTTCCATTTTAAATGTACCTATCTGGAGTTGTTAATAACCTGTATTCAACAAAACATCTTCTAATAACATGATCTCGATTTTTGTGTAAAATGTATTGACATCCATTGTACTTTATACTAAAATAAGACTGAAACCGTTTCAATTCTAATTTTGGATTTGTTAATTATATAATGATACAAAGCAAAATCCAAAGGTTAGAAATTTCTAAAGGGACAATAACTCTTGTGGGATTTAGGACATTTCACAATTTGTTCATTGAGAACTTAGTTTGCCTGCATCTATATATATAGGTATCTATGTGTATATTTCGTAGGTAATCACTAGGCGTTTTATACACGCAAAACCGTGAAGCGTTCCACATATTTTAATATACGCTACTGGGTAGATGTTAAATTAGGTTGCGTGTAGACTTAGGTAGTTATAGTGTTGTATGTAGGGGGTATCTATTATAAGATTACGGGTATTGCGCCTAGTTGTGATTTTACTTTAATACCATATTTTGTACCGATTTTTACAAAGTAGAAAGAGTTTCGATCTGTCTGTATGTATTCTAATGAATGTAATTAACGCAGGATCAACGGAATTAAGAATAAAATTGTTTAAACAAAATTTTCGTAGCGTAAACAGAATCGCGTAGCACAAGGCGTAGCTTGCCGTGGAGAGTGTAGCTCGTAGAGTGTAGATGCACGTGGATAGAATTATTTCGATCGGACCCTTAAAGGTTGATGCGGTACCATCAATAGCATATGCTTAGATTAGTAAGTAATCATTATTGCTAAGTCTGACTAGGTACAAGTTAGTACTAGACTTTGATGTTAAAATCACTTTCATAAATAAGGAAGTTGTCTACGAAAATAAGCTTTGTATTATTACTTTTACGGAAGTGGTGATAACTTTTATACATGTTATATTATAAATATGTACTAAATACATGTATTATATTGTACGCATGTACACATCTATTTTAACTCTTAACTTCGGGGAATTTCGGGGAAAAAGAATTTGAGTTATTACAAACACAATGGGTCCAGACGATTTCACAGCCAAAATAAAGCAATTCACGAGCCAATTAGACATCCCAATAAGTATTGTTAATAATAGGAAATTTGGTGTTTTATAGAGTAGCGATTTTTAGTAGTGGTTTAATACGGGCAAAACAAAGTAGGTAATTTTATTAAATAAAAGGGTAGGTACAATGTCCTGAGATATTTATTTATTTAATGGAACATGTATGAGTGTCAATAAGAAATGAGTGTGTATTAATTACCTCTTCCTCGGGCTGGAAGGACTCCGGCGGGTTGTCCTGCAGCGCCTGCCACATCTTGTAGGCAGCCTGCCGCTTGGCGAGCTTCTTGGACTTGCCGGTGCCCACCTCGCGCCGCTTCAGCAGCGTGCAGATGATGGTGAACTGGCGCTCGTGTGGCAAACCTGCAATCAGTTGACACGGTTATATTCACATTTTCAAGAAGTGATAATCATAGACTTCACTTTATTCTTACAAGTACAAAAGAAGCAGGTGATCCAATTTGATATTTGCCTTCGTCTGTTTATTAACTTGTTCAACACCAATTAATTAAATTGAATGAGAATTAACTCAGATATACAAATATACAGAAACACTATAAAGTATCATAAATTTGCTGCCTCACTGGAGACACAGATTACAGGACATCATGAGCTACAATCTCAATACAGTTTTAGCACATTGACGAGTTTGAACATTTTTAAATTAATTTAGTTGTATTAACCGGCCAGTACTTACGTTAATAATAATAATATGCCTTACGGGAACTATAATACAGTGATATTCAAATTATTTTTCTAATAAAACTGTATGTGCTATCTACTTACGCCTGTTAACATTATCATCATTCTCCGCGTGGTAGGAGGGCGGCGGCCAGAAGCGAGACATGCAGAGCTCCTGCAGCCACCCCACCGGGTTGCCGATCAACTTGTCTTCAAACGAAGTCACCACGGCGGTCGCTGGCCTGAATATACACATTTTGTAAGATTTATTTTATTGCATCTATATGTATGAAACTAGTGTCTGGATGTAAGTACTCTTTTTTTTTACTAAAAGGGGGTTTGCACTTGGCCATTGCTTGCCTGATGATAAGCAAAGGCTATGGTTTAAGATACTTATCTTCATATTACTTATAAAAAATTGTTTGATAAGCACATTCAAGGAGTTCCTTAAAGTTAAAAGCATAGCAAGAGACAATTAACAGTTTTCAATGCACATTGTCTTGAAAAGCACAGTGGTCATATTAGTGTTGACCCAAATATTATCAATGTGGTATTATTGTGGTCATTCATAAACCGATAACATTCTGTATATACATTTATAAACTTTATTTCAATAGCAACAAAGACCATATTATCTTTGGTAGTGTTGCAACTTTGCATTTACATTGATAGTCCACCACCGACTTCCGATATTAAATTTATTGATAAGAATAACATGATGAAAAAGCCTCATCCCAATTTGGAGTCACTCAAGACATCCTTGATTAAGGCAGCCGCCGATATTGACATGGACCTCGTTCGTGCAGCGATAGACGACTGGCCGCGCAGATTGAAGGCCTGTATTCAAAATCACGGAGGTCATTTTGAATAAACTTTATTGTCATAAGAATCTATGTTTTGTTAAGTTCATTTTGGTATATAAATGGTTACATAAAGAATAAAGTTGTTTCAATTATTTTATATTAAACATGTGACAGAATTTATGACCTGACTAGGTATATAATGTACATTATGTACAAGGTACAAGAGGTCTTGACTGTAAATTAGTTTATGTTCATGTTTAGCTGAATATATATGAATGTGAGGTCGCCCACTTGGCGGTGGGTTGACGACATAAGAAAAACCGCAGGGAGCACCTAGATTCAATCTGCACAGAACCGGGACTAGTGGCGTACAAGAGAGGCCTATGCTCAGCAATGAATACTTACGCTTCAGGAACGTTGCCATTGGTATTGGAGTCAGCAGGAGTGGCTCCAGTCAGTTTATCCAGCAGAGCTTTGGCAGCAGAATGCTTGGCTTCTTTCTTGGAACGGCCAGTGCCCATGGCTGGGAAATATTGATATTGAGAAAAATATTTTAGTAACTGTAAGATTTAACAAGTATTTTAAAATTGATGTTACATTCAGTTTTAAATAAACTGTATGTAAAAGGCATCAACACTTGCATAGTTTATACAGTTTATATTATATTATGAAAACTTTGGAAAAATATCTAGTGTTGTTCGTACAGCACCACCACATTATCTTTTTGTTCAAATAAAATGGCTTTCATGGCTCACTAGATACATTTACAAAGTTTTCATCTGCAATGAAGCACCCATAGATCAGCTAGCGGAGGCAATCACATGCGATTACCAATGTTAAGCAAGGTCGACGCGGTCAGCCCTTGGATGGCTGACCAAAGTGTGGCATTCCATTTTGGGCGCTTCCGTGGGTCGGATGACACGTAGAATAGTAGGTCCCAGCTGTTTGTCTAGTAAGGCAATCGATAAGTCATGTCAGAGACCCTTAAGAGTTCACCACTCTCATTCAATAAGAAGATCTGCAAGTAAGCCTGATTCAACATGTCATCTAGTTCTCAAGATCTCACCTACAATGTCGGCGACAGTGACCCGGTAGCGGAAGGTGGGCTCGTGTATCATGCCTTCGATCTGCACCAGCTCGTACTTGGGCACGGTGCCGCGCCGCGCCAGCAGCTCCTGCAGCACCGACACCGGAGTCTTCATCGGGAGGGACTCCATCTCCTGCAAATTTTGTAGGTATATTTATTTATTCATTTGATTAATAGGCGAGCAGTAAATTGCTGATGTGCCCATATCACAATGTGTCAAAATTGTTTTATATATTAAATACTAATAGTATTGTTTCATACATTTAAAACTTAGCATTATATGTATAGAAGTATGTATTGGTGTATTTGTTTTTTTGTTATTTGTATATGTTTATTATATGAAATGTATTGATTGATTGATTATGTATTGATGATAGTGTATGTATATCTATCCATCTAACAGTATAAACCTTCTCTCTTGAGTAGTATTTCCTCATGACTGAGGGTTGAGACTCCCCTGCAGAATAAATTCGTTAGGGGAGTTCTCTTGGGCAGATACATCGTGGTTGGCGCCCCACGGGAGACACATCGGAAATTTTGGTCCTGAAACATGTTGGTTTCCTTCAACGTTAAAGCGAGTGCAAATCCACACATAACTTGAAATATAAAAGTCAGTGGTGTAGGGCCGAATATGAACCAGGGTGTGTCTGGATGAAAAGCAGACACTAGAAGATAAGAAAAGGCTACATTTTACTGAGTTAGGTATTATTTCTGTTGAAATTATTCTGAGGTACATCATAGAAAACATACTTACATTAGCGATTAGTTCTACACTTCTACTACTAGTTTATTATTAAAATTCCCTGCTAGGTACCACAACTCTAATCTAACTTTGATTAATCCAAGTGGCCTTAGCAAATAAAATGTTGATAGCCACTTTTACTACCATAAATGTTTTATTACATGGTTAGTCCAGTCAGGGCAGACATTTAAATAGAAAAAATTCCGGGGAGCGAATTTTTTATTATACGACGATAAATTTGGTAGTATAACTCTGCTCTCTGCAAATATTGATCCTAGCGTAAAAATGATAATGACCAAACTTGTGGGAAGTTAAATTTCCAACAACTTTGGATAGGACCATTTTTGCTCTAAAGTTAAAAAAAACCGGCCAAGTGCGAGTCGGACTCGCGCACCGAGGGTTCCGTACAAACCTGCAAGGTTAAATATTTTGTGATGTAACTAAAAATTTATGGTTTTCGTAATTTTTCCTTTATCTATGCTATAAGACGTTGCTTCGTACCAAATTTCAAGATTCTGAGTTCACGGGAAGCACCCTGTAGGTTTTGATTCCCTTGCAAGTGTCGAAAATTTGCGGCATAAATGGCTGTATCTTTTGATTGCGTTGGCTTAGAAGTTTGATTTTTTCACAGCTTCAAAGGACAGTAGACCTGAGTAATTGATATAAATTTCAGCTTCATACCTCTACGCGTTCCTGAGAAAAAGGGTCTTGACAGACGGACAGACGGAGGGACAGACGGACAACAAAGTGATCCTATAAGGGTTCCGTTTTTTCCTTTTGAGGTACGGAACCCTAAAAAGGAAACAAGACAGTTCATGGCATGTAAGCATATGCTTAACAGCTTTTGATGAAGACTGGGTTGCATTAAAGTATATCGATAGAGCCGTTAGAGGTAGGCACGATGTATCATTATTTATTTTGAGCCTAAGTAATTTTTTTACAACAAAACATTTGTAATGCCGCCATTTGAGGAAAATAATGAAAATTGAGATAGATTTAAATGATTGCGGTTAGTGCGACAAGGAAGGCATGACTTGTCATTTTTTAGCATAAAATGGAACATTAGTACATAAGAGTTCGATCGTATCCGGCAATCCGGCCATAAATTTATAAATTTGGCCGGATTGTATTTTATAATTATCGGCGTCGGTGTAAGTTTTTTTCACATTAGCTTCATATTAATTTTAAATCAATATTTTTAAAGTACCCCGTAGATGCAATTGATTGATTTGAAATATATGTCCATAATATTTTTACAATTCGATTATAATTTATGTGTAAGTCAAACTGTATAATTGTATAACAGTATATTGTGTAAATAGTTGTATCATAAGTTTTCAAATGTAATATTAGTTTATTTCTGAGTCATTAAAACTGTGTTGACATAGCAATGTTATAAATATTAAAAAATAAAATAAATTATTTTTCAAGTTGTTTTTATTCAGTTACTGTATTTTCTCTGCATCCGGCAAAAAGATAACTGTTTCATTAAATTTTGTCGGATGGTTATCCCTATTCTGCGATGTCAATGGGTTCGCCGCAATTTGACTTGATTTTGACATGATTTTGACTGATAAATGTTTGTATTGTTTTCTCATTTTCTCTTGCAACTTTTTGCAGGGCCTATTTCGTTTGAACAATTATGCTACAATGTTTACTTAGAACTTCGTAACATGTAAATCTAACAGATGTCGACTTATGTTTTTTGATGGTAAAGTACTGAGGAGGCCGGTCCATTTAGGTATTATTAATGTCGTTGGCTCCAGTAGAGTGTTTGTTTCAAAGTTTTGCTTTTGTGACAGCACAATTAGTTTGATAACAATTTACATTTCCAGCTACTGTTTCTCGGACATGTTCCCCGATGCAAACGGGTGTGTGAGATGGAAGCAGAGCTAGATGCCATCATACAGCAAGGAATAATCCAAATAACTAGGTCAGTATTTTTAATTTATACTCACCCTCTTAGCAGCCTCATCGAGTGGCAGTCGCTCGAGGTTGTTGTTAGGCTTGGGTCGGTTCTGGTAGCGGCGGCGCGGGCCGTGCGGCGGGTGCTCCCCGTCAGGCCCGGCGCCGTGCACCGGCAGCCCGTGCACCACGCCCGGCATGCCCGGCACAGGCGGGTGGGGGTGCACCACGTTGCCGTCCATCTGTATACAATACATCCATACACTTGAGACTTACAGATTTCTTAGTGTGAGACACACAAATTTTAATTTGTGCGGAATTAAATCAGAAGAAAACATAAAAAATGTGGGTAGGTATGTGAAGATATTAATCCAAAATTTTTGAGTTACATGGCTTATATCATTATTGAGTGATAGTCAAAAAGTAAATTTGTTTTAGAATGACCTACTCTGCTGTTGAGACTTGTTAAACCACTTGAAAAACCTATGACATACCTAGTATAGTATTTTTTTTATGTGGTGGAAGGTACTGCAAAATTAATAGGTATTGAAAGATTTTTACAACTTTAAAATGTAACTGTGACTTAGCTTGTATCTTTACTTAACATATAAAAAAATCTTTCACTATTTAGGCAATATCTTAGTATCTTTACATACTTATGTAATCTTTACATAAATAATAGCAAAAGCGCTTTAATATACTTAAATATGAATAGTTATTGCAATATTTAGTGAAGAAATTACACTGGTAACATGTACAGTGAGGATCCATAACAAATATTTTATAAAACAAACCTATATTAATATATTTATAAAAACCGCCCAATGTGCAGCCATTATATTTATGTTTATTTTCTATTGTGTAATTTCTGTCTTTTGGTGTAGGTATATAAAGTGGTATTCTATTCTAAATTAAAAAGCTTAATGAAATGTATTTTTCTATTCATATAAGTACATATACTTTTTATAACATAAAGCAAAACTCCACACAAGAATCAATAAATTAAATCATAGGTCATTGACCCTAATGAGTGAAAATGGCTTCAACAAAACGTCTTTAACATCTGATAGTTAGAATCAGCTGATTGACTTTGAACTAAGAATAACTTTACTCCGGGTTTTATATATCTAGATTACTAATTCTACAACATGTATCTAACTTTCTTACTTTGCCGGTCTAACGCGATAGTAACAGGACACGCTCGACTGAATAAGTAGAGTAAGTACCTACCGCACCTGCCCGCATCATGTGGAGGGCGTTGGGTCTCACTTGCCGGTACTGTACAAACATTTCAGTTACTTGGCTTATTTTCTTACACACCACAACAAAAAAGGATACAGTACGTGAAATGGCCTAATTATGACCGGCACAAGCACTACGAAGTGGAAACAAAGTCAGTAAAACATGTGATCAATGACATGGCGACCGCCGGCCATTACGCTAACTCAAAATGGCTACGCCGCATGCCGGTAAAGAGAAACCAACAAAAGTTTTAATAACCTCCTGAATAAATATTTTGATAAGTACATATAATCAGATGAATGAAAAACAAAAGGAACAATGATAATTTAAATTCCGTAATAAGGTAGGTGTAGATGTTAAGCGGAATCGATGTCAAATTTATGAAGGTGGATTAGATTGAATACTTACCATTTTACTATTACTACGGATGTGCTGCAGATTGACACTGTAAGTAACAGAAACAGATGTTAATTAACTAATCGCAAATAAGGTATAAGCTTTAATTATTTTATAATAAAATACACTAACCACTCCAATTCACAGGAACTCCACTCTCCAGAACAGGCGAATAAAGTGAATGAATGAAATTTTGAATTTGACAGAGGCTGACATCTAAAGAATGAACAATAACTCTAGTGATTGCATGCTAGTCGATTAAAATCGACTAAAATGTTTTTGTTACATGGCAACTGAAAACGTTTTCACATCCGGATCCAAAACGCAGGCTTCGTATTTATTTGTAAATTCGCATACCTACAATTACCTACATGCTATGTGCAAAAATATTCCAAATTAGGAGCAAAATTATCAGAATAATGTAATTTTCTGATATCATATTTGATTTAGTTCCATCGGAAAATTCATACATTTTATGGTACATACTAGCTGAGGAGCTATATGAAGCCTTAAATCAAGCCAAACCTGCCTTAAAGTGAAAAAAATAAATAAGGTGAGTTAATAAATAATTTAAATTTACACATAATTCTGTTAGATAGTATTTTTTTCACGACAACACGCCAAATATAAGAAAATTTCTTATTCGAATCAAAAATCAGAACATTATTTAAAACTTTTAAATAAGTATGTAGACATTTTTATTTAGTTTTGTCAAACTGGACCAATATTATAATATACATTGCAGCACTCGCCACTATCTGCAACGAAAGAAACCAAAGAATTAAAAAAAAATCACTTATATTATTTATACCCGTATTTTTTTAAATTAATGTATTAGTTACAGTTTGTGTAGCCAAATAAATGTAAGTATAATTTTACTTGAATTTCATTGGCACTTAACACTCTTGAAAATGATACTTGCCTTAAATGTAAGAGTAGAATCAAGTGGAAAGAAGCCGTAGACAGTGAGTTCATTGCCATAAAAAGATATTGTCGACGAAAAATGCTGAATCTGCAAAATTATAATAATCATAATACCTAAATTTTTTTTTTCAAAATCTATAGAAGTCTAATACGTATTGATACTTATTAATGTTGTTTTTAAAGATATTTAATGAATTTTCATTTCATTTCTTAATTACTGCTGTTGATCCAATTTTTTTATTTATTTATCCAAATATTTAATAATCACGGACGGATAAACCAATTAAAATGATAAACAATAAAACCATGACCTATATAAAATGTTAATTAATTAATATGGGATAATAATCCTGACATGAGCTATATTGATACTAATTGTCATTCATAATTTTTATTATTAATTTTTATTGGTTACTTACGTCCATCATAAAGCGCAAGTCTTGTTTTTCTGTCGGTATATTATGTAAAGCTCTGCCTAGTTTTGACACCTGAAAATTAAATGATTACTCAGTTCTTTTGTAGTACGATTATTTAACACGGCTAAATAAAACACCATTCCAAGTGTTTATTTTGTTTTCCTGTCTAAATCACGATGTTACATTTTGGCTTTGAAAGTCCAAATGGAAGTAAGGTATAAATGGATTCTACTGATAACATATAAATATATACACATGATAATGATAGTTTTAAAATAAATGTCGTATTTTATTGTCATTGTTATGTGCCTTACCTCTAATTTCAATAAACTCCCCGCTCTAGCAATTGCATATACCTTCATAAATTGGTAGACAATCCAGACTGAGCAATTAATAATGTCATGTAAGCCCATGTTGTTTTGTACAACAACGCCATGGTATATTATGTGAGATTCACTCACAATGGTATGAAAGCATTGTATCATGGTAATTAATATCGGAGCCTCAAAAACTCTATTAATCGCAAGCTTAATTTCTGATATTTCTATATAAACCAATTCCATTTGTCGCAAAGTTAACATTTTGCTATTGGATTCGATCTGAGTTATCCCGTATATGTAAATTTTCTTCTTATTGTGTGCTACAAGTCTCGTTTGTTCTATGATATTATTCAATATACCGACAATGATCATTAATAGGACATAAAAGAAAGTGAGAACAGTGAATTGTATCACTTGCGGCAAATTAAACGTGAAGAGGACCAAGAATTTCTTCCAAATGCTGTCGTTTCTTGTGAAGTTAATGCAAGACTGGGCGACACTGGTGAGAGCGAGCCAGCCCATCCCGACTACATTCATTTGGAAACGAACACCATTCAGAACTTTCACACTGTTATAATTCGGTGCGTCTACATGCGAAGCGAGTCTCCTTAAAATCTTCACATACTTGAAACGATAATAGTAAACGCAAATGTATGCAACAAAAACAAAAATGGTTAGATTCATCAACTCTGTTATGTAATTCATCTGCGTCATGATAGCTTCCGTCATCGGAATAGATTCCAGAGAATAATAAATGTGCTGGAGATGCAAGGCCAAGAATAGACATATTACTATGATGTAAAAAACTGCGCAAGCTGCGTTTATGTACAAAGATTTTTGTATTATCTGAAAACCAGGATTGTTGTTATGAAATTTAATGCTGTAAGGCAAAAGGCCCAGTAGAGAAATAAACAAATATAGCGGTCTGAACACACCCCGCAAACACAAAGCACTAGTCTGGTTTTTGTTAACTTTTGTGGTCTTCGACAGCATTTTTAATGAATTTATGGCCGCTCGTGTGTCGCATGAAAATATGATTCCTATTGTAAAATGCCCTTGTTAAAATACCACAATTTCATGCGATACATACAGTCGATCATTTATTCATATCGGTAGAGTTTTTACTCATCAGTTGCTAAATATCGTCATTAACGCTTCAAGTGCACACTTGAAAATATTATATCGCCATTTCATAACAGTTAAGGGGAGTAAACGATGTTTATCTCAGCATGTTATGTGGCGAAAATTATAGAGCACTGTAAGTAATTAAAAACAGTTGAGTAGTTTTATATACCTTTTTGATACGAGTTAGTAATAAGACTACTGACACTCTGGGCGCCTTTACAGGGTTAGTTGTCTAGACTAATTAATA
Organism: Macaria notata; assembly: GCA_927399415.1. Lineage (NCBI taxonomy): Eukaryota > Metazoa > Arthropoda > Insecta > Lepidoptera > Geometridae > Macaria > Macaria notata. Next base: position 4,943,863 of record OV656737.1, read on the forward strand.
CGCAAATTTAATCTAACTAATATTTTATTTATGGAGGTAGAAAAATCAAACTACGCTATCTACGCTGAAGGCATAGGCTTTATCATAACGTGTTTGGTATCATGGTTCTCTCTTAAACTTTATTTTAGGTTTTAGGTTATTTCTATGCTAAGAAAACCTACGCAGAAATTGCACACGTCAATAAATTAAGAAACATATTCACCTATCACAACCTTCGAGAATCAATCAATCACAACAAACTCTGTCAATCATTTTCAAAATTTGTCAAAATTGAGCAAGCTTACATAATTGAAAAATTCCAAAAAAATTGATAAATTTGTACAATGCAGCTTATTAAAGCTGCTGTCAGGGGTTATAGTGTTGGTCGCCAGCTGTTGAGGAACTCATGGCATTGTGCGAGCTGCTGGAGCAGGTGTAGGGAGAACAGATGTTACAGCACTTGCCCAAATGGCATGAAGGTTTGCATCGTGGGCGCCGCGGGATGTACAGGTACTTACTGATATACTAGCTTGTTGGTAACAAATCTAAAACGGTAGCATAAAATCTCCTCTTAATCGTTTTATTCTAATCTACGACCTTGATTAGAATTCCGCGAAAACATCACCAAACTTTTTGTAAGGAACATCTGATTTTTATACTTAGTATAAAAAGCTTGCATTAGTTTCAAACAACCCAGAATAGATACTAGAAGCCTCATTTAAAATATTTTGAAGCCGTACTAAGAGCCTGTGACATGGCTTTATGACAGACGTACTAGACAAACAGCCGGAACCTACAATTTAACGCGCAATCCGACCCACGGAAGCGCCCAAAATGGGATGCCACTTTTCGGTCACCCATCCAAGGACTGACCGCGTCGATCTTTGCTTAACATTGGTAATTGCATGCGATTAACAATGTTAAGATCCGATTAAAAGATCCCTCCAAAGTTGTCTCCGCTAGCAGACGCTTGCACACCAATAAAGTAAGTTGTATCATGTTTTCAGGTCAACCACTAGCACTCCTCCTGAAGCAATGTCCGCTACTGGACGAGATAGCTCTATACGACATCTGCGCCACCTGCGGGCAGGGCATGGAACTCAGCCACGTCGACACCAAGTGCAAGGTGTCTTCTTACTCTGGCAGGCATATGCTGGCTGACGCACTTAAGGTTAGTACATACGTTATGTATATATTATGTAGTATCTAGTTGTTGTTGCTGTAGTTGTTTTTCTTTTTGTACTTGTGCCTTAGTTTTGTTATAGCATTTAGTTTGTATGTGCACTTTGAGTGCGTGACGTCACCGCCAGCCGGAACAGAATATCAGCGCTGGTGGCCCCCCGTGTGTGCCATCAGCATTAGACTGAGTTGCGACTGTATCCCAATACAGCCGCAACCAATCTTAACATGTAAGTTTACTAAGTAAATAAGTTTAAGTTTGTGTGTCTCAAAAAATATAATTATTTCTTTCTTTCTTCAAATATGTATCTTTAATGGACACCATAATGATTTGGAACCCGTAAAAACTGTGTCTGACTGTGCTGTGAGTGTGGTGTGTCCGAGGACGTGTGTCTTCCGTGGAAGGACCTGGGCGTCCACCACGATGTATTTACTAAGAGAACTCCCCTGATGAATTGATTTTGCGGGGGAGTCATGACCCTCACTCATGAAGAAATGCGACGCGAGAAAGAGAGGGAGAAGGCAACGTAACGATTGGTATACTGAATTCCGTAAAAAAATTACTCTTTTCGTAAAAGCATTAAAATGCTTTAGCACTTAGAAAAATGTTTGTCATAAATAGCAAGCATTATTAAATTTGAAGCATTATGTAATTCCAGGGCTCCAAAGTGGTAGTGATCGTGGCAAGAGACTGCTGCGACACTTTTGAAAACAGCGCGCCCATACTCACTGAGGTCACTTTGCAAATATGCAACGTGTGTCCACAAGTAAGTGTTTTTTATTAATAAACTAGTGGGTGCTCGAGGCTTTGCTCGCATTAAGAAGTAAATCTTGCATCACCCATTTCACCCTTTAAAAGTGGCATTTCCAAAACTCCTCTCGGATTCCTATGTCGTAACATCTACCTGCATGCCAAATTTCAGCCCGATCCGTCCAGTGGTTTGGGTTGTGCGTTGATAGATCACTATGTCAGTCAGTAATACCTTTGAGTTTTATATATTTAAATAAATTCAATTCAACATATTGACTAAATATAAAAATGAGGTGAATCTAACAATTTTATTGTTACTCATAATGTGAAAGAATATATGAATCAAACTCAGGTTCCAGAATGCAAAAACGAGAATATATTTGTCTATTTATGTGTACAATTTTGCTCGTTTTAAAAAACTATATACTTAAATGTGTGTATTAGTTCGAGTTAGCACTGTAGTTACTGCTAGAGATTTAAACTCTAGCAGTAACTCTCTCTGACCGTAGAATAAGTGTACTTATATGTTTTTTGTTATGTATGTTCAAATAAAATCTATACATCTATCTAGATAAGGCTACATCTTCTGACACTTCGATACGTTTGATTCTATTGTATTTTTTTTCTTTTGTGTGTTGCAATAGAACTATACATGCGTTTACTCGTACATTCCATGAATACAACTACATCTTGCAAATAAATGGATCTTTATCTTTCCAGGCGTTCACAATAGTAGGCACGGAGCCGGTGGACAGCATGGTGCCGCTGGTGGGCGAGATCCAGCGCCTGCGCTCCGTGTACAACCCGCGCGCGCTGCTCGGCTGCGTGGAGCTCAACTGCGTGCGCGCCAACACGGCGCTGGCCGACTTCCTGCGCGCGCCGCCCGAGTCCGTGCGCGTGCCCGTCATAGGGGGCGCCACCACAGCCACCATGGTGCCCGTGCTGTCCGCCGCGGTGCACCCCTGCACCATGACGCAGGACCAGGTACATGTCTCAGTGAAACAGTCATGTAAACTGTCAGTACTCAGCTGTGTACAGTTGAACTGTGTGCGAGACAACACAGCTCTCGCAAACTTTCTAAGATTATCCACTGCAGTACTTTCTAGTACCACAACATAAGAGGAGGTTTTTCTTTGTACAGAGAAAGGTTTTAATCACTTTTTTATAAAAAAATATTCCCTTCTTTGACTCTTTAAAATTACTGCCATGACAAAATCGTTTGTTTTTTTCTCAACATTGCGGGGTATAAAATATACAACCGACTTATGTAAAAGAGAGCATCATAATGTCCTAAAAGATGAACAGAGTTCAATTCATACTTGTATAACGTTTTTATCAGAAACCCAGAATGTTTATTATGCTTATCTTTAACATTTCAGGTGGAATGCGTAACCTCCTGCATCATGAGCGGTACAGAAGCGGTGTGCAACGCCAAGTGTTGCCAGGAGACAGCCTGCCTCGCCGGCGCGTACGCAGTCGCCAGAACTACCATCAATGTGGTGAAGGGGCTGCAGGGAGCGAAGGATGTGCTGCAATGTGCCTACGTAGATAGTCTGGGGACGTGCGCGCCTGACTGCCAGTTCTTTGCTAGCGATGTGAGTATTCATGATTTCTTATTCGTCGCCACTCTAAAAAGGTTTTATTTTTTTTACTTTTTACTATCTGGTGTCTATGGTAAAGCTTTAGGTATAGCTACATAAAAGCAGCAAAATGTTTTGTAATATCATGTTTATTGTTAAATAAATAAATATTCCGCGACATTTCACACAGCACCGTCTAAACTAAATCTTACATATAATCATATATTTATTCAATTCAATTTCTTTATTAGCCAGAATGTAAAAATTACATTTGTCCTGTTTACGAGGGAATAGGGGCGTAACTAAACTAAAATAAAAAACTTAAAACTAGTAAAAAAATAAACTAGGTATGTACATTATTATAGTATCTTATTTAAACTAGTTTTGATTAAACTGAGTTATTAATCTATTTCACATGTTTGTCCGTGCTCATAGCCTCCTATTTAATAGTTATTTGTTATAAAAGAGTGCAAAGTTGCTTTTTAACCGCGTGCTCAATTTTGATGACCGAGCAAGCGAAGGATTTTAAAATTGAATCACGAGCGCAGCGAGTGATTCATAATTAGAATCCTGACCGTTAGCGAGGGAATCAAAAGAGCACGAGGTGAAAAATCTTTGCACTCGAGTGCAACACGTAACTTTTCATTCCACCTCAGCGAGGAAATGTCTAAATGCAAAACGCGTGATTGTTGAGGGAGAAAGCTCATTTGCGCATTATTAACAGTTTCAGTCAATTCTGTTGGCGTCAAACAAACTTCCTCGTCGCTAGAATCACTCATTTTAGTATTTTCACTGGTTTTTAAGTTTCTTGTTTTTAATATAAGGTTTAACAATGACGTGAAAATATGCCGCGTAAAGAACCGCGTACAAAGCAAATTGAAAAAAAGAACACCAAGAAGGTCCCGAGTCTGAGTTTTTAACAAATTAAAAAAAAAGTTGTATGATATATTCGGCACCATAGAGGTAGCAGTAAATAGGTTTAATGATTTTTTTAATTCAAAAACTTGTAACTCACGATGTTCTCACTTCAATTTACTTTATCCTCTAGCTAGAGAATAAAAACGGCTTTTGCACTTAGATATTGAAGAGCAAAAATACTGTTTCCGAGATGGTGGGATGAAAAGACATTTTAATTAATAATTTGTATGAAGAAATAGAAGTCAGGACACTTTCTCATTATTCCAGGTAATGTTGGGTCCGTCGGGCATCGAGAAGAACATGGGTGTCCCAGAGCTGTCTAAGTTCGAGAACTGTCTCCTCTGCCACTGCCTGCCCTTCATCAGGAACGAGATCGCGAGAGCTATCTGGCTGGTAAGTACTATGTTTGTTACTTCTTCATTGACAAACCACTGAACTGATTTGCATGTAATTTGATATGAATGTAGAGTTGAATGTGGCTTAAAATTAAAGTGTAAAACACCACAAAGTGCTACTAGTTTTCACCAAAAACATGAAAAAAATCACAATGCGGACTACGTGTTGAAAATTAGGTATGTAATCTACTTAAAATTTTGGGTTCTTTTGATAGCAATTCTTATAGTCATGTGATCTTCTCCAGCTTTTAACATTAGCGGCTTAAATTTTTCTATTCGTTGTGTCACGGATATTTTTCTAGCAACTGTATCCAGGCAATCGTTTTCCACTCGCCAGGTGTACACGATGTGCCAGCAGTGCTGCTGCGCGACATGCTACGCGCACCCCAGCACGTGCTACTCAATGCCGGCCGTGCCGTGCGTGCCGCCCACCAACTGGACCTGCGACTGCCCCGATGCCTGCCGCGACGAGTACCTGGCCTCGGTATAAATACTAGTGCAAAAAATATAACAAAAATAAATAGACATATAAGTATATAAAAACACTACCTGCTTACGGTGCACCAACGACCAACGAATCAGGACACAGAAAGCAAGTTTTTATGGTTTAAAACCCTCGCGTCCAACTTTTCAAATCCAATTTTCCAATTCTCTCACAGTGAAAGAAATATGTAGTCATAGAAAACATTATGCTACGCCGAAGAAACGTAACTGACTGCTACGAATTATCTACGGCGTAGCTCTACGATGTTGCTACGACCGTAGTTGACATATATGGTGGTCCAATTCTTGGCCGCACAGAAGCAGTATTTAACTCTGAATTTCATTGAATATTGAATTAAATTAGTCCTATATGGCTATATCATATATCGTCTTACTATGTCTTATAACTACTTACGATATTATTTTATTATTATATTTATTAATTTTATAAGATAGATAGCATAAACTTTATGAAAACACCAATATACAACAATAAATAGACAATGAAACTACTTTCATTAACTCTATTTATTCTTGTATATTGGTGTTTTAATAAAGTTTATGCTTTTTGTCTTATAAAGTAAAAGAAATATTAAAAAGATTCTATAACAGCCCCAACATGCAATCCCCAAATTAAAAAAAATACCTACTAAAAAAACTATAACCCCAACAATCTACATATCCCCAGATATGTCGCGAGATGACGTGCACGTGCGGCTCGACGGACCTGTGCTGGCGGCCGCGCGAGGCTGACTACGACGCGGCGCGCGCCGCCAACCTCACGCACCAGATGCCGCTGCAGTGCACCGCCTGCGAGGGGACCGTGCCGCGCAGCGTGAGGATCGAGTACCAGATGAAGGAGCGCGCCAAGAAACCTATCATGTGCCCGCATTAAGGTATCCAGCTCACTCTCTTTACAAACTGCACTTGCATTATATTTCTTCTTTTTGCTGAGTGATATGTGTGATATGTCCTTCTTCTTATCGAATTAGACTGGCCAACCCTGGTGTTGTATAATACTTCTTCTTCTTATCGAATGAGATGGGCCAACTCTGGTGTCGAGAGTTAATCAAGCCGCCTCTGACATGGCTTAAAGACTGCCTAACATATGACAAACAGCCGGGACCTACAATTTAACATGTCATCCGACCCACGGAAACGCCCAAAATGGAATGCCACTTTTTGGTCACCCATCCAAGCACTGACCGGTAATCGCAAGCGATTGCCTCCGCCAGCCGAGCTACGGGCGCTTCTTTGTATATATACTAAAGATGAGATCTTAGTTCGATTTCCAACAAATTAACATGTAAATATGTCTAGAGTGTCTAGTCTTACTAACCAACAGTACACATGAAATACACAAGACACGGCACGTTAACAAACCATCCATCCCCAGATGTGTCGCGAGATATCGTGCACGTTTCTGCCTCTCGCGCTAGATGTCGCTGCAGTGCACCGCGTGTCAGGATCGAGTACCAGACTAAGAAAAGAAGTCCAAAAAACTGTTTGTCCACATTAACTAATACAAATAATATAAACAGAAAAAGATACAGCAAAACTTCAATGAAAATACATCACATAAATAGTGATAACAGTTATCAGGAATAATCTTGTAAGATAAGAATACAATATAATATTACATGTTCGCTAACGTTTGACCAACAGAAAAATACCTACCTAGAAATAGGATTAAATAATTAAGTATAAAATAACGAAGCTATGGCTATTCAGACCTTGTAACTTAGGGTGTTTCGTATTTTTTTACGATATATCATAAATCACAAAAATGTTCATCGATCATTAACTAATGTATTTCGAATTTATTTATTTTTGTACGTCTGGGTTGTTTGTAAAACTAATAAACGTGTATTTTAAAGCATTTATTAAAAAGTGTCACATCGAATATTGTTTAGCGAAGTGAATTAATAAGTTAAGTAATGAAACAGTGAATAAATAATGATGATAAATTTACTCCGATATTTTTATTTAGATTCCTATACAGAAAATGAATGAAATACGTATGTTATAAATTAAAAGCCTTGAATTAATTAATTTTAAAAGAATTAATTAATCTTAAATTCATTTGAATAAGAGCGAGCGTAGCTCAGTGGTTCCAGAGTCCGCTTTTTATCTAGACGCTCCCTGGTTCGTATTTTTTTTTTTTTTTTTTATAAAAAAAAGTGGCAAAAAGGCAGACGATCTGCCTGATGGTAAGCAATCATCGTCGCCTATGGACACTTGCAACTCCAGAGGTGCTGCAGGACTTTGCCAGCTTAGAGAGGTGTTTGTGAATACCCTTTTTAAATCTCCCCATATTGTAGCTCCGTGGAAAGACCTCAGGGGGTAGATCGTTCCACATCTTGCAAGTTCGCGGAAGAAACGAGCGCATGAAACGGACTGTGTGGGAGCTCCAATTTTGCAAGATGTGAGTATACTGTAGTGTGGATTTACAGTCCCTTAATGGTGAAGGAAAACATCGTGAGGAAACTGACATGTTTTAGGACCACTATATCAGATCTAAGGGCATATATGGATGTATCTGCCCAGAGAACTCCTCTAACGAATTAATGCTAAGGGGGAGTCACGACCCTCATGAACTAATACGACTCAAGAGAGAGATACAGAAAATAGTAAAATGATGAAAATTTGTATATGTTACGGGTATAATTAGAAGTTAAATCAATTAACAAGTAAATGTAACTTTACATAATAATAAATGCATAAAAAATATAAATTTATAAGTTTTAAAAAATATTCTTGATCTTACTGCCCATATTAGAAAATGTTTCTTTTGCTGCATCTAAAAATGAACGCTCCGGTCCTTTTGGTTTGTCAGGGACCTGCAAATAATATAATTAGAAAAAAGTTTATTATAATATTATATATCATTATTTTCTGAACGAGAGAACAACTGAATCTGAAAGTACAGAGCAGTGATTATTAAATGCGTAATAAATTTTAAAAAACCTGTTTTGTTTTATCATTGTATATCTATATTTTCTCCTATATGATTTGATTGTCAACGTGGGAGGCAATTTTTGGGTGTGTTTATATTTAAATACCTTTGCTTCTTTAATTCTTGTGCTGGGACATTCTTTCACGTCCCATAATATTCTTTTGTTGACCAGGCGCCTCTGAAAGAAAAAAAAAATTACTGACCATCCGTGAAAACGAATATTTTTATATGGTGTAATTTACTATGACACTTCAATATCAATTTTATAGTATAATAGCATATTATCGTGTATACGTACCCTAGATAACGATATGTTAATGGATGAAGTTTTTGGTAAATATTTCTCGTTAACTTGCTTTGATGGTCTCTGAAAATTAACACACTTATGAGACACCGTTAACTTGTAAAGTGTTATTTAGGATGATATCCATTGCTACTGCCTGTATCAAACACTAACAAGTGACGTAACAAGCTTTCAGTTATCATCTGGTTTACTAAGGGACTGAAATAAAGATTTCGCCTTAATGTATCTACCAGAACCCAGAAACCACTATTTTAATACTGAGTGACTTATTAACACAAATATATTCTGGAGCAAACCAATAACTGACTGGTATCCGGGCCTCGGTAAGCTAAGTGTAGGAAGACCTGTTTAACTGTGGCTGGATGATGTTAGAAAGTTGGAAGGAAACATCTAGGCAAGAACAGCGCAACACAGGGAATTTTGGCGAAAGAGGGAAGAGGCCTATCCCTGCAGTGGGTCTCATTAGGCTGATGATGATATTTTGCTGGCTTATATTTACATTTATTTATATATTACAAAAAGCATGTATGATGAAATAATATGTTTAAATATTACATTAGCCAGGCATATAGCGATCCCGGAAGGCCTGCCGAATGGCGCGGCGGCGCGGAAGCAAGGGCCCAGGGAGGACTTTCGTTCCAAGCGGCACGACCTGTCTTCATCCTGAAATACCAAGGGCTATTGACCGGAATTACTTAATAACAAAGTAGTAACATTTTGTGTCATACAAGAAAGTGTTTTATTGAGATCATATGATATTTGAGAAGCGAGTGTGGCTTAATGGTTCCAACGTCTGCCTTTCATCTAGACGCACCCTGGTTCGAATCCGGCCCTACATCAATGACTTGTATTTTCAAGTTAAGTTTAGATTTGCACTCACTTAACGGTGAAGGAAAACTTCGTGAGGAAACCGACATGTTTGAGGACCACAATAACCGAGAACATGCGTCTTCCGTGGAAGGACCTGGGCGACAACCACGATGTATCTGCCTAAGAGAACTCCCCAACGAATTAATACTGCGGGGGAGTCACTAAGAGTATATTCTTTAAAAAACAAAGCAACACATTTTTCTCTTAAAAGAGCTTGGTTAAATATGCACGTGTCCATATAAATATATGTGAGAAAATGTTAATGGTTTTTGATAACTCACTTCCAGCTTCACTTTTGATAAATATTCCTCATTATTCCAAGACACTCCCTTTTTCTTGGAATCTCCGGTTTTATTTGTCTGCAATTGATTTTCATAGTAAAAAATATTAATAACAGTACCTATAAAAATTTGCTCAACTTTTGCAAACAAATAAATTAAGAAAACTTAAAAATAGGAATATGTACCTGACTGTGTGATGGTCGAATGATGAATGATGAAGATGGAAAGGTAATCGGAAAACAAAATCAAGAAATTGCTTTTACTTTTTTTATTGCATTTATTTATGTAAAGACTTAATTTTTAATATATCTCCATATGCATGAACTAAATTCTAGATAAGTATATGAATTATGGCTATAATAATTTATTTGAAACTCAGTAACAAAAGCTCCGTCACATTACTGCAGAGGTCCCAAAGTGTATGCAGTAACTACAATTATGAGTAGGTACCTAAGTAATTTTATGTACACAATTAATTACAGACTTGTCGCACAAATATATTTTCTATATATATGTACCTGACCACTTACAAGTTATGTGTTTAACGGGCTGTCTCAAGCGAGCGTATAATTTACAAATCGATCTATATAATTTTGCTGGGCAACTTTTACTCGCACACGCAAGTCAACTTTTGAGAAAATTATAGGAGAAGATGTGACTTCAAATGACTTCACACCAATTAATTATAGGGTTGGATGAGACACCCATTGGAATCGGCCAAAACTCATAGACATCGGCAAATGTATGGCGCGTAGCAACTTCACCGGCCAAAAAAGGTCTACACACTTGCACTTGCCTAGCCTATCTATCGAGTGAGCGTTGTTGGTGCTGTGGGTGTGTGTGTGATCGACACGAATGGTGGTGGTGGTGTTCCGTTTACGCGATGTCGTCGAACTGGGTGCGAGGCGAGATTTGGTGCTCGGAGGGCGCGTCGAGCGGCACGCCGCAGCAGAACAGCTGTCGGACGGCGCGCGACACGCGGGAGCCGCGGGACTCCGAGCGCGGCAGCCCGCTCGCCTCCTCCTCGTCCGACTGCAACAACACAGCCTCGTCACTAACTACATCCCATACTGCCCTCACCACTAACTACTTCATATCCCCAAGATGGCCGCGAGTTCAAATTATCTCAAACACCAACGGCAAGACAAGTTGGGACTATTTATTTTTGTTCTTTTTCATATTAAAGTCAAGACACAAACGTCCGTTTTATTAATAAAACAATAATAAAGATTGTATATACGCCTACAAAGCATGAAATTGCGCTTTTGAGCGCCGACGAGCGGAGGCGAGCGGTCTACCGCGGTTCTGCTCTTATTCTACAAAATGGACACAATTTGTCTGATGCAGATGTTAGGGCAATCTTTGTAGCGTAGTGATAGTTCCTTTGACAGGCAGGCAGAAGGTTCAATTCACAGAAAAGGTAACTTATTTTAGTAAGTTTTTGAAGTAGAATAAACACAATCTCACCCATTCAGATGTATCCCTGGCGGTCTCCGGCGCTCGCAGCTCCTCGGTGATGCTGTCCTCTTCTTCAAGCGTGTCGTCTTGTTTCTTTTTCGGCTCTATGCCCGTCATGGGCGCGTGGTCCGGTATAGGCTGCACTGCACTCTTTGAACTTTTCTGAAATAGTCAGTTCGAGTCTGTATCATACGTTTATATGAGAGCAGATCACTTGTGTGTGACGAGTGACAGATGTTTAGGTTTACAGCATGGACTACTTTTCAACCCAAAAAGAGGGTAACACATTTCAAGTGTTGTAATTCATATTTTCACAACCATGTTTTCACTGTAACGGCGCGGTGCGGGCATTTACGTTACGGGCGTTACAAAAACCAAGAAAAAATTACTCAACTAATACGCATACAATTTCCACTTCAAATCTATTCAAAATAGAAAGACTAATTTAATTTTCAACATTCCTGTCTTCATACATTGTAACAACGAATGGTAAAACAGTGTGTATCGATGCATAAATCACTCGATAATAACAGTATCATGACGGTATAAAAAAAGACAATATCAGGATAGCATGATGGTATGGAATGTTATGAAAACATGACAGTGCAACACAGATTATAACATGTGTGGATATGGTCTGAAATTTAGAATTTCTTTTTAATTTTTTATTTACAATAATAAAATATAAAAACAAGGGAAAAAAAACTAAACATACTACTACTACTAACTACTACAAAAAAGGGGCACTTAGAAAATCTTTAGAAAAGCCTAAAGATAATCTAAGTGCTCCAGCCCACTACCAGAGGGCAGCGTGCCCAGCATACTGGCCGCATTACCACGCTGGATGGCAATGCTTATACGTTAAGCCAGAAAAAGCCAGCATTTTGGTCACGCGTCGCGTCAACCAAGCGCTCCGAGAGGTTTTGGATTTTTTTTTAAAAGAATTTCTTAATGTTAGTTAATTAAAATACATCATGATGAAAAGCTACATAATCAATATGATGTTTGACCCACAAACGCCCAAATTTATATTCGCTTACTCGTTTGCCTCGCTTGTCCTACTAGTTCGATGTGTATTCAACAATTTTACACAATGATTAGAAACTTAAGGAATCAACTACCTACTTATACAACATTAATATCATATCAGCAGAAATGTGAGAGTACTAAGTGAGTTTTAGGGAATCACCGTTTCAAAATTACCAATAGACTATCTAGCATCCATTACTCGAGTTAGATATTTTTTATGAAGAGCATGATGCGTTCCGTTCATCCGTTGTTTGACAAAATACTTCAGCTGCTGCTGATGATTATAAAGTAGTATTTATTGTATATCTTTAGTAGTGTAATCTATGCCTAAGGTCATCGACCTCACCTTGACGTCGACAGCGGGCGGCGCAAGCTTCAGGCTCTCTGGCGACGCCTCGCGCCGTTTGCTCGCCGACGACAACTTCTTAGCCACATTGTGTTTTTGCTTCTCGTTAGTTATTGCTGCAACATACAATTCTTGTTACTAACATTTTATCAGCGCAGTAATTGGTCTAGTATTTTGTCTCGGTTGGTCAGTTCCTTAATTCCTATACATGTTTCTATGTCCTAGTTTTCATAGCTTGTATTTGTGGAAGACAGAAAATATGATGTTTTTATTAAGATAAAATAGTAACACCATTTAAAAAAAGTTTAGGAAATTACCTAACTATATCGATTCAGAATAAAGCAATTAGATATTTCACCTTGTTCACTTTCCATTTTTTCGTTTTTTACACTGTCTTTTTTGAGATCTTCTGTCGCAGCTGTAAAAAGACAATGTTTAGTAAAGTTTATCAGGATTTACAGTAATAATAATAATATATTAAAAGTATTCTAGCTACTTTTTTCCAAATCAATAGCAAATAATGTTTATTTTGGCGGGCAAATTTAGTTTTTATTTACAATATTTTCACCAATACAGTAAGGTGAAACCGTAAAAATTTACAAAGTATACTCAAACAGCTCAGCTGGAATATCATAGCTGTTTGACACTGGCAAATACACAAAGTGTGACGCCTGGCGTAAAAAGTAAAACAGCTAAGCATGTTACATGGGATAGCGGGTGCCTTGGAGCGCTTGTGGTGCAGCTCCTTGTGTTCCTCGTCCTGCATGTCGAGCGGCCGGATGGGCTGCTTGTGGCGGCTGGTGGCGGACTCCACCAGCGCCCCGGAGCCCGCGCCGGCGCCGCCAGCGGTTCTCTTCTCATGATCAGACATTCCTCGGGATCACACCACCGCCCATACGTATTTTTTTTCCTGAACAATAGCAATTTGTCATCCAAATCTTGAACAACAATTTATAAAAGAGAGAAAACGTCACTCGGCACTCGATAATTTTGACCGATTTTGACAGCTTCTGTCACTTTTTCGGTGACTTCTTTTTTTGAAACAATTGAAAAAGTTTTTCGTGTAAAGGTTTATTTGTGAATTGTAAGCTTTCTTGAGTCTAATTTGAACCTGTTTTCATATAAAGTAAGATTGCTTTTTAACTAATTGCTTATAGCTATTTTATAATAATTACCAAAGTTTTTATAATGTTCTCAAATATTTTTCTTCTACGGAAGCTTCATATCACTCGTCTGAGTACCTACTCCCTAGCCAACCCCACGCCACGATTACCTTAGTAGGTGCTATCTCTTGAGACATTTTTATTTTCTAAAATTTAGAATATACCCAGATGATTTACGAGTAGGTATATGTACTCTCTCTCTCTCTCTCTCTTGATAGTAAAGGAACGGCATTTTTATACTCAAAAGAATATAAGGAAGACCATAGATGATTTTTGCATCCTCTTTACTGTCACTACTCTTAAGTCAATTCTATTATGTCTTACTTCTGTCAGTTCCATTGCCTCTGTTACTGAATCTGTTTTTTCAGTTATAAATTCAAGCCAAATTCCAGTTTTTGTAACACTTTTTCAGGTCGAGAAGAATATAACTATGCAGGTTAAGAAGAAAATAAAATGTGATGGAAAATAAACAGACTCCATCAAAGAAGAAATTATTATCCATCCAAGAGGAGAAATTAATTAGACAAGTTGATTATTTAACGGCCTGTCCGACTCGGCAGGCCAGGATACCATTGCCAATAGGTATGTAAATATTACAATAAATAATCCGTACTTATCCCCAAACTTCCATTCAAGGGTTAAAAAGCGCGGACAATTCATTACCAAACCTTGGATATATCCTCATCCTTGGATATAAGGGAGTTCAGTGAATCGTTTCAAGATTAGCTCCCTCTTACATAGAATATAAAATAATACACGATTTAACATTACCAGTTGTTTTCAGGATTAGAAATCTTACAAAAGAATCCGGCATTTGGTCAGAGCTCTCAAAGAGTTCTTGTTTCTATAAAGCCAAGAGCACCAGCTATCAAAACTCTGTACATTGCGGAAAAAAACCGCCACCGCTCAAAGAAGGTGAGTGTTTTAGTACATGTTTGTGTTTTCAGGCAAGCGCGCTAGATCGAAGTTTATAACGTTGCTTAACATCAGGCAAGTTGTAGTCATGCGTGAGCCTATCTCATGTAAAAAAAATATGTTTCTATTACCTATGTATCATGCAATTGCAATCTAAATCATTCTGTAAATGTTAATGTACCCACTACTTCCGTACTGGTACTATACAATAACTTATATCTTGAAAAATATATATGAAATTTGAAATTATTTACGAATATTTCAGGCCTCCAGCAAATCTGGCTGTCGACTAGCTATTGGTGATCACTCCTCATTTTGCACTCGTAAGTATTATTTTCATTTATACTATTAACAACTTAAAATAAATTTTATAACGCATTATCCTAATTTTCAGATTTGAGTGATCCAGAATCGAATATCGTAAATTTAATCGCTTGTGGTTTGGATATTTCTGAAGACAAAAGTGAAGCATCTAAGACAGACTCATCTGTGTTAATTCAAGTGGAGAGTACTTCTTGCTCATCCAAACCGTCCCAGGCTACTTGTCCACCGACAAACGTGTACAATAATAAGCCGAGACCTCCAGAAAAATGTTATATGTACACACAACCGAATATGAATATTCCTGTACTCGAAGCAAAAGTTAACGCATCAACAGTCAGCCCAAACAAAGTAGATATCGGAACTTTGATAATCACTAACACGTCCTCAGACGAAACCACTCATCCATTCAATCTAACGATACACAAACTGAACAAAAGAATCGATCTACTGGAACGGAAAATTTGCAGACAAGAGATGGTGTTTCGTGCCTTGGATGCCGATGTCACATCATCATCCTCCGACGATGAGGCGCGAAAACAGAACGATGATATGAAAGTGTATTCTGGAACTGCTCGAGCAGGTTGCAGCTACATCCAGCAGTACAGCCACGTGCCGGAGACATCAGCCTTCCAGCGGTACGTGCACCAGGCGGCGCCACTGTCCCCCAGCAAAGCTACCACCATTGAAAAAGAACATAACTCTGAGCAGTATGGCCGTGACTTCACTACGTACGATGGGATTACAGCGCGAGGCCGCCGCCAGTGCGCCTCCGTGCCTTGCAAGCGGGACGACATACCGAAACTGGCAGCTGAGAGAGTGCATAAAATTAGACACAAGCTCAACCCGGTCCGAGATTACAGACTTATGGACACAGTACATTATTTGGCTCAGGGAGAGTTTGCTCCGCGTGATGACGGCATCAAGTTGACTCCTTCCAGAGAGGCCGTCCTCAGTGACATCATCTATGAGGACGTGTGTCGTACGCACTGGCCGAATACTCGGCTCGGACGGCGCGCGCATGCCGAGAGATGCAACACTAGGGGCGAACTACAACGACTCATCGACAGCATGCTGAGAGAGCGCGTGGCGCATGTGGAGCGAAGGAGACGCCGCCATTACAGAATAGTGAAACTGAACCACAGACACGAGAGTTGCCGACCTCTCGGCAAGACGGGTGACATCATCGTAGCTAGCCACAAGCACAGGCCTGGCAGCGAGGATGCGGCTGGCAGTGACGTGGCTCCGGGCAGTATCACCATATCCGAGAGACGGCGGGATGACTGTGCCCGCAGAAGCCGCTGCAGCCACGACGGAACGTTGCCAGAGTCACATCATCGGAGACGATCTAGATTGGACGAGTCAGCGTCCCCTGGGCCGAGCTATGCCAGGCGCTCGCCGTCAACAAGAGAACCGACGTGTTGTTATCACCACACGGCGGCAAAGCACGACTGCGCTGTTTGTGACGCCGCGCCAACATACAGCAAAAACAAAGAGAGGAAACAAGATCTGACCAGCAGCAGTTCTTCCGGCGGAAAAACTAAGAGCCCGCGCCTCGTTGTAAAGAAAGATGGCAACCGTCGCAAACAGAATAAGGATGAACCAAATCTAGAGCATTACATACTGCTTCCTACTCTAGTTGTACGCACGCCTTCGAATGTGAAGAGACAGAAGAAGTTTAACGATCTCTATCACAAAATTTTACACGTTCAAGCACACAGTGGTTAGTAACTTTTGTAAAATATCTCAGTTCCCATCTTATCCCCCACTAATATTAATAAAACATTGTTCGTGTGTGTTTGTACTTCTTTATGCTCAAACGTCTGAACAAATTTTGATGAAATTTGATATGAAAGTGGATTAGACCCTGGATAACACGAGTGTCACCACGGGGCACTGCAGCTAGTAATCAATTTAGTAATATTATTATTAAATTTATCTACATTTTTACTTATTAATTAAAATAATAAATTTTGTCTGTGCAAGGTGCAAGTTGGACAAATTCGATAGACCAGAAAGTGAACCAGAACAAGAAGGATATTGGACTGAATATCAACATTACGCTATCAAATAGTGTAGATAAAATTAAGAAAGACAATTTGTAAATTAGGTACTGATGTATTTTATCAGCAACATTTAGAGATTTCAGATACAAAATAAATTACAAGTTTCAATAAACGTATCCTGTAGTTTTATTTAGTAATCGTTAATGAATAAGACAATAACAATGTATTCAGTAATAAATAAGGTAGGTTCATCTATACTAATATTATAAAGCTGAAGAGTTTGTTTGTTTGAACGTGCTAATCTCAGGAACTACTGGTGCGAATTGAAAAAATATTTTTGTGTTGAATAGACCGTTTATCGAGGAAGGCTTTAGACTATAAAACATCACGCTGCAACTACTGGGAGCGAAGAAACAATAGAAAATGTGAAAAAAAACGGGAAAAATATTCATCTTTGAGAGATTTTTTTTTGTGCGCTGCGAAAACGGTTCAAGATATCCAAAAATATGTATGAAAGAATTATTCCTCTTGAAATAATCTAACAAAATGTCCGCGACAGTATATATATATCTATCTTTTAAGATTAACTCACTAGAACCGTTTTTATGATAATAACTATTCCACGCGGACGAAGTCGCTGGCACGGCTAGTTATATTTATAATCACTGGTACCGTAAGCAACTTTGGAAAATGCGCCTATGCCTTTGACACAAATGTTGCTACATATAAAAAGCTTACAGAATGAATTCGATAAAAATTCCCATCAATTTAGGAACCTTTTCCCAATTTATTTTCGCTAATAGTGATTTTTAATGAAAAATCAGTGCATATGTTCCACGGTTCATTAATCACGTCTGCTCGTTATTGGGAGCTCGGGTTTAATTTGCGTTATTTCGCCGAGTCAGCAACTAATGCTTCGAGGCGAGATAGTACATGCATGTAGCGAAGTTACTTAAACATATAGAAGGAGATTGCAGATATGGTTTAATGTACCAGTTACTCAACAAAAAGGAAGAAAAGTAAGCTTACATTATACATATATGGTCTATTTATAAGTTCGAAATCTTATATAGCTACCTACATACATATATTCATTCGTTTGGATATAGTGATATTTGGACTAGTTGTAAACATGTACCTATATAAGTACAAAAAATAACCACTTTATGAATCCTTGTATAGAGTATCTATCTATCTATTATTACCTTTGCAAGTTACATGAAATCGATGCCGGCCTTGCATTATTATTCAATAAATATGTAATAAAGGGTAGCAACAAGCGAGACAATTATAACCCAGGGGTCTTCAAATCTAGAGTAAATAGGTTTCTTCTAGGCAAGCGTGCCACATCTTAGACTATAGTGGTGCTTAACATCAGGCAGGCTAAAGTCAAACGTAAGCATATTCAATCAGTAGGTAGGTATACAGAGATATACATATATACTTGTCTGAGTAATTATTAGACAAAGTTTCGCTTATGTATCCCTATTTAATGTAGCAACAAAGTAGCCTAAAAATAATAAATACTAAATATAATAGTTACCACGACTCATTCCCAAAACCATGAAGAACCGTCATTCCGTTTCGTCGTTAAAAAAGGAACAGAACAGGCAAACAAACACATTTGCGTTTATAAAATGGTATGATATATATTTATAGTTCTTTACAGTATCCATATAAATGCGTCGGGTGTGACAACAACAGCTGATAAGTAATTTCTTAGAAGTTTCCACCAGTACTTCAATTTTAATTCAATTTTAAAGGTCTTTATTGATTCATAACTTATAAAACTAGTATAACACAAGTGTAAATTTTAATCCTAGTGGTACAATAAACTTGATTTACTTACTGGTTTTTCGTACACTGGGCACTTTTAAAACAAAAAATACTTGACAATAACATAATAAACTTATAGATAAAAATACACTTAGAAACATAAATATCAAATTACGTAGGCTTTAGTATAGGCACTGCGTTTTTAAATACTAAATAGGTGAATGATATAACCACTATAATACACCACTACTTGAGTACGGGACTGTACCTATTGTCACGATAATATATGTATGTTCCGCAGTCTGTTTCCTTCCACAGTCTTAGGTATTTAGTTCGTGCTAACTTTACACGTGTTTACATACCTTTCTGTAAAAAAACGTGAAATTCATAATAAAAAACTGCATAAAATTTACAGTTGCGTTTTAACTGAAGCTAATCTTAGATCAGATTACAGATTATCGTTTCTTAATATAATATAGTCTAATTTTAAATTGGTAAATTGTGTTTTATAAAGTGCATTCAATAGAACACAATCTGAGTAGTGAAATCATTATTAAATGATTTGTAAAAGTTCACTAAAGTTCTCCAATACTGGGCCAAGAGAAGTGTGTCAGTCGAATGGTTACTCAATTATTTATAGAAAGCATTTTCCAGCGCTTCCCATATATGATAGTTATTTATCGATTGATTTGGTGAACTAGAAAATGCTAGATTAATTGCTTAGTAAGTGCAATAGAAATATATATCGATCTATCAATCGTTTGTGATTGTTTAAAAAGCTGGTACTAAAGTGTGATGGAAAGTATTAAGAAGTGGCTATCGGAACGAAATGCGAAGAAAAACGGAGTCTATGTACATTACAGCCCACCCAGATGTAAGTATAAAATATTTTTAAATAAACAAAGAAATATAGCTCCCTTTACCTCTAGTAAAAGTACTAATTTGGTATTTGTGGTAGTAATATGTAGGTAATATCTAAGTTGTATGTGGTTACATTTTACCGTATTGTATTTGAAAGTACTAGTACTAGCCGATTTGATAAATTCTTTCACCATTGGAATCCTACATTTACCCTGACAAACATGGGGTACTTTTTATCCCGGATTAAACTTTTAATCCAGGATTGACGCGGGTGAAACCGTGTAGCGCTACTAGTTAATTATAAATCAGTAGGATTTGAAAGAAAAATCATTATATATAATATTATTAGTAGCATATGTTCATACCTAATATAGAATTTATTTTTCAAATATTATTATTAATAAAATTCAAGAATAGTATTTTTAAATGAATAAAATGATTATACAATAATTATTAAAATTATCTTATTAATCTTTATCTATACCTATCTATGAACAATAAATTATTGCACAATATGAATAAAAAAAAATATTATGCACTTTTTTTGCTGGCACTACTATTTTGACAGATATCGTGTGAAGTTGGCAGCAAACGCGATCCTATTCTTATTTGGCACGCAAAGTAACTATATCTTCAAATAATTCTACGCAATGACATTGAAAGTATATTGATTTTTGAACTTATTTAGTTAAAATTTGTAAAACTATTTTGGATCGAAAATTCTTCATTACTAATTAATATGATAAACACCGCAATACGTATCTAATTCCTACCTATTTCCTTCTAGAAATTGGGACTATAAAATTTAAATTAGCGTTAAAAATTAACACAGCTAGTAAAGCAGCGTGGTGTAGTGTCAGGACGAAGACAAGTAAACATGTCCATTTTACCGGCAGTCTGTCCGTCGCGTGCTGGGAAACTACCCTAGAACATTCCAGCGTGGATGCCATCCAAATTGGTTCAAATTGTTACGTTTTTAGGATTCATGGCTATCTACCGTTAAAATAATGATATAATCGCCACGTATATGTATTTTTACATAACGAACTTTTAACCTGTAAAAGCATAATGTTATCAATCATAAGTCAAAACTAGCTAAAAGCTCCAATCCTAGTCCCCTAAACCAGCTATTCAATGGCTTGTTAATGTAATAGACGTATTCCGTTTTATTACAAAACTCGACTTATATATAAGTCCAGGACTTTAAAAACTAAAAGTCGGTTCTTGTTGTACAAGCAATCAAAATGGTTACTTCAAATTGGAACTTTGATTTAACACTGACTTAGTCTAGACTAATATTCAAACCACGTTTGGTAATAAGCCCCTACTGTACATGATTAAAAAATTAAGCTCTTAGGACTTGTGAATTATTTTTAGTGACTGCCGTAGCCTTCTTTGAGAGCTAAATTCATTCTAGTATTATAGGCTATTATGTTCCACCGTGGCTCACAATGTTTGCTTGTAAGCAGTGGCCCTTCAGGCGTCGGTCAAATGCATGACTGAGTGTATGTATAATGTAAAAAAAAACTTTTCAACAGCCAACATGATAAGTTAATTTAGTATGCTTATGTACCTCATTTACCTATTTATATATACCTTCTAGTTTACTTCGATAAATAGCAAAGAGATTTCACGGTCAACACGCTTATCAGCATGTGAAAACACTTTCTTTCGTGACTGCAGTCTTTACCGCGCAGTTAGAAAAACAAATGAAAAAGCGAATCGAGTAGGTACCTAACTACTTATTAAATCAAAAATTCAAGTAAATAGTCGAGTTGTTTATACAGTGCGACCTTAGCGTGTTATTGCGAGATTTTTTGCAATAAATAGCGTATAAGCATTGCAACAGTAACACGCTAAGTATGAAGCCGTGTCGTTATTAATTTCTGTAAATCCTAACTAGTAGAGGACCGCGGTGTCACTTGGTCATCTGTTTAAAATAAAACTATCATAACTTACAGATATGTGTTTTCACACAGCATTGCTCAATATCAACTGAACTGCGGTCAAACGCAATCCTAAGCTAAAAAAATAAATAAAACACAAATTTCAACTCATGTACCGAGATACCGAAGAAGTCGAGAGTGGATCGGTTTCTTCTAGGTAAACGCGCTAGATCGTAGATTTTGAATAGGTCAGATTTGGTCATTAACAAACAAACATATTTCATTACTAGGTATCTATTTTACGTACCCCAGTAAAATGTTTTATGAGTATGTCAAAAAGTTAGTATGTATTAGGTCAGTTTAATTTGTCTGGCTCACCTACTTTTATTGTTATTACTGTCTACCATCCATATTTCATGACACTGGACATATAGAATACAGAACTAGTTAAACTCAAAACCTACTTAATGTGGTTGAAAATACTGGACATTGATTGAGAACATACATATTACTATACAATACACATTATCATATATCTTGCGATGGCAAGTACAACAGACTTTGAAATTAAAAACTCAGGTGATAATTTGTTTTTTTACATACACGTTTAAGTATCTGAGACAAAACTAAAAACCACTTGACTGAACCTCCGCTAAACAAATCAATTAACAAATGGAAGGTAAAGCTTGATTTTCAGCGATTCAAATCATGGAAAAAGATACCTTTGACAGTTTATACGTTAAGATAAGTATACTAGTGGCCCTGCCCGTCTTCGCACGGTCACGTATGCACAATATATATATAAAAAATCCTTCCTCTTATACACTATCTGTTAAAAAAACGCATCAATATCCGTAGTAATATGGTTATAACCAACGATAATTTTTCTCACAACTTCCCCACACATATTAACATACTAGTGGACGACGGCGGCTTCATTCGCTTTATTTTAGTATAAAAAGTAGCCTACATACCAAAAAACATGAATATCCGTTCAGTCGTTTTTGCCTGATGAGAGTTTAAATAAACAGACAACATTTCTAGAAATTGTTGGGATCAATGCGAAGTATCTCCAAACAATTTTTTTTTACATATTTAATGTTCAGACTTTCGACCTTCTTCAGCTTTAGTCCGCATGGAATAGCTATTTTGGCCATCGTATTTATTTTTGCAAATTACCTCTTCAGCTTCATAAATTATAGCTGTTACCCACGACGCTCACGCAACGGAAACCCTCAAAGATGAATAAGCCTTCCTCGATAAATGGTCTATTCAACACAAAAAAAATACTTCGCACCAGTAGTTCCTGAGATTAGCGCGTTCAAACAAACAAACAAACTCTTCAGCTTTATAATATTAGTATAGATTATTAAGTAAGATTGTATAGATACACATACACATATTAAGCATTTGTCCCGTTGTTTGTGGTGCCATCAAAGTATACCGTCCAATTACTGTGTCGTGACAGGCATGATGGTGTCATTATGGTACAAAGTAAGTCATGGTGTGCAACATGGAATGGACACCATGGAATATTGATGGAGTTCAGTGACCATAGGCTGTTCACCTCAACACGACCAACCATGGCTGACACAGAATAGAGGACACTATTTATGAGCTTAAATGATATTGACCGGTTGAACTTTTATGGTGACTTTTAAAAGCTTTTTTAATGGTATGGAAATAGGTGTTCTCAAATAAAATGGTCATGAAAAGGACCATTGCACCTAAAAGTGTAATTTTATATTGGTCTCAATGAGCAAAATATGTTTTTACTCTCTTAGAAAAAGGCAAGATATTTGTATGACAGTATGCTTAATAAGTCAATCAAATTTAGTTACATCTAATAATGTAATATCACTAAATCATTTCTATATTATGTAGTATTGGGTGCTCGCGGCTCTGCTCGCATTAAGAAGTAAAACTTGCATCCCCTATTTCACCCCTTTAAAAGTGGCATTTCCAATCCTTTCTTAACGGAGGCCTACGTCATAACATCTAACTTCATTCCAAATTTCAGCCCAATCCGTCCAGTGGTTTGAGTTGTGCGTTGATAGATCACTATATCAGTCAGTCAGTCACCTTTGAGTTTTATATATTTAGATTCTTTGTGTTGATGATAAGTATAATTTAAACCACTTCTAACTACTGCCAACAAAGTACTACTTATTCCTGTTAGTCAAGTTATACTTGTAAATACACTTAGCGTATCGGTATTAGCGTTTCAACACTACTTCACAATTCACAATAAAAATAGCTTTCACTCGATTAACAGAGTTTATGCCATGCAAGCAACTTGGTTTATGCATTTAGCATAAAAGTCTTGCTGTGTTCCCATTCTAAGAACTGTTTGACTAATTGTAGTGGAATATCGTTTGAGTTTTATTTAAGTTGCTCAGTAGTACTCAGAGCAAGATAAAGTATTTACTGTAAAAAACGACAAACCAACACATCAATTGTACTCGTACTTTTCATAAAGTTAAAGTAGATCAATAGTCTTTACATAAATAGGTATGTGTGGTATACTTAAAATACAGTTACAACAGTTTTTAGATGCCTGATCTTCTATTTATTTTTGCGCGCATTTTTGGTATAAGTTCTGAGAGTTATTTTTTCTTTTAAAGCTATTGGAAACAATGAGAACTTTCACTTGTTTCAAATAATGTAGGTATTCTATGCACTTTAGTTTCAAACATTCTATCAATTTACTTCTATCGAGCTACGTGTAAACAATGACCAGTATAAATGCAAGCCTACGTTACGGTGTAAGGTCGTCAGATGTGGCGATAAGCCCAAGCTGTTAGCGTATAAATGTATAAATCTTTCACGCAAATCTCGAACAGTGAAATGGCCGCGTTGAACAGGCTGTTCGAAACGCCTTTCTTATTTTTAACCTTTTTTAATTTATTTCAATGGTAAGGTCAAATAGCTTAGACTAAAATTAGTAGTTTAGTTAATAATGTAGTGAGCTTGTAAATTTTCACTGTTTATGCTTTTCGTAGAAAGTTATTATTGAGTGTGTGGTGGCTCAAAAAATTGGATAATCGTGGATAGGTTAACTTTAAAATTCGAAAATTATAATGAATAAAAAAATTAAAATTATTATTTTAGTGGCATTTAACTAATATAGTTAGTTGTTTAAGTAGGTACTAATAGTACTTATATTACTTTTTACTAATACCTTTTTTATTTGAAAAACAGTGTTTGTTGGACAACATCTCCTTCTTGATATGTTTGTGTATTGATCGACGAACATACATAAAAATCTTAGAAATCCATGACTCTACTGCATAGCGCTTCCTTTGAATTTTAAGAATATATACGAGATAATGCTAATTATTCTGATAATATCATTGCACAACAACACATCCTTTTTTTCTTGATAAAAAATAATTTATCTATAAAAAACACGCTGTATTCTCTAACACTTAGAGCCAAGTCCTATCAGTGGTCAAGAATCACAATGCTACGAAAAAGAGACCCCATTTACGCAGTAGTCGTATCATTTTACTCGTAGCGAAGTGGTCGCCTATTTAGGTAGGTAATTAGTAAAATGTTTTCATAAGTACAATTGTATATTTTAATAACAATCGAACTAAAAAAATATCGGTTAAAATTTAAACCTAGTATAGTATTTGGTCTCATTGAAATACTAATTTTAGATTTGAACTGTTTGACAAAATTGGATAGCTAATCTCATAAGTTATTCTGACAAAATTTTAGTAATGAGTTAATTTATTAAGTGCTAACCTGCACTATGGTTGTTTTAAATTAAACTTTTATTGGAAAATGAGCGAAAATAATCACGACCGGCAGGATTCGAACCTGCGTATTTCTGCTACCGTCAGAACGCCTTAACCTTAGGTTCGAATCCTGCCGGTCGTGATTATTTTCGCTCATTTTCCAATAAAAGTTTAATTTAAAATTTTAGTAGAAAAAGTTAAGAAAATACTAGAGGTATGTGTTTTCAGACATTGCAATATGCATTGCTACGTCGATAAAAGTTATGACTTTCTGCATTGAAATGTGCAAGTAGAGAAAAATGCCTTCAGCCAGCCTACTTTTATTTCCTTGACCCTTTTTATTGGGTGTATAGACTATTATTTATAGAATTAAGTCTGTAGAAATTATATACACTGAAATGTATGTTTTATTTTTATTTTATTGTTTTTAATATTATATCATTCATAAACGTTTTATGAACAGATTAGCTAGACACAAAAAAAATTAAGCTACTTTTCCTTTAAGAACTGTTTCAAACTTTGTAAATTTAATTTGTAGATTGAAAAGTAACAGGGTGTGTAGTTCAAACATAGGCAAAACAAGAAACTAAGTATCGCGCGGATGAAGGGTTAAATAAAATGTGATATACAAGAGAGAGGATGAAAGCATAATTAAAATATAAATTAAAGTCCCTAGCTACTGGCCGGGGGAGTTGTCTGTGAGAAATACAAAAATAAGATACAAGCTCGAATAAGTGTACCAAACCCCCATGTTTTTTTTCACTCATACGAGTTTTTTTTTCAGTAGTGGGTGTAGTATCAGCAGCCCAGCTGCGGTCCCTGGCACGTGAGGGATCTGAGAGCAAGCTGGAGCGAGCCGTAATTGCTGGGCAAGGCCGTAGACTGCTGGCCGAAGCTGAGGCCTTACCAGCATCACACCATTTACCAGCACTGGTCGCGAAATGTGATGCTCTTCATGCCGCTGTGGAGAAGGGATCTGTATTAGAGCTTCAGGTAATTATCTTCTCCTGTTACTAAGAATCTTTACGTACTGAAACCTTTCAACTAGAGGAAGCTGGAGCGAACCCTAAATGCCGGACAAAGCCATAGATTGCTTGGCCGAAGCTAAGGCCTAACCAGTATTACACCATTTACCAGCACTGGTCGTGAAATTTGATGCTTTACATGCAGCTGTGGAGAAGGGATCTTTGCTTGAACTACGGTTACATACCTATATTATACACCTACACTTTATCGCTAGCTAGCTTTTAGCTTTAGAGCAAGTTACAGCGCTTATTAATGGACAGAGGACCGCTCAATTCGCAAATATGGCGTATTACGAGTATATTTAACTGTAGGGAGTGTCACATCACTGCTAGAACTATGTACGTGTATCTATTATGTGTTACAAGTCACATGTATTTTATTTAATGTCTAGTGCGCCGGGCGTAATTTTTACATGCAAACTGTTGTGCAGTAAGCCTCAAATACTGTAAACGATAAAGTAATTAACTATGTCTTAAAATGTAGTTATCCAAGCAAAACCATTGTCTTAGTTTTTTAATGTCTAATAAGATTAACTAACTTTTACCATGCTAACACTTTATTGCTACGAAGTAAACAACGTAACAGATGCTACGAGATTTCGTATCACTTCCTACGCTTTGTTGTAGCAATTACTGCAACTTGCTCTAAGTTACCTAATCACCACTATTTCATTCCTAACATAATATATTTAAACCCAGCTCTGCACTCATATGCATGATATACACATAAAAAACCCTATCTTTTAAAAAACACAACAAAATTCGTTGCATACTTTTAAAGATAACTTACATATAAGGGGACAGGCATTTTCTACTATGTAGTGGTTTTCTCTCTGTGTGAAAACCGATATTTTTTTCCAGATTGGGTGGATCGAAAAATAACTCATAAATTTGGCAACATATTTAGGAGAAACAACAACGAATTATGAAAAAATAAAGATACATTGATAGTAAACCAATAACATGTAACATCTTATAAGTACGAGTACCTCTGTTTTTTTATATCAGTAAAAAATATGTTATAGAGAGGGGCAGTATTAGTTTGTTACCTTCTTCATGTATTTACAGGAATTATTAGAAGCAGACTACAACCGGCGCAAGTTTGTGATGTGCCGTGATGAGGCAGGTGTGGGGTTGTTACATAAAGCTGTCTATTACGACTACATGGATATCGCGCGGTATCTCGTGGAGAATTACCCGCAACTTGTGCATATGAAGGACTCTGTAAGAATTTGCTTTTAAAATTGATGAATCATATTCTTATCTTATTTTTTTACAAGAAATGGGTTTGCACTTGACCGTATTTCGCCTGATGGTAAGCAATCATTACGGCCTAGGATGGAACGTGCTTACCCAGTAAGAACCGATTCACTCTCGCTTTGAAGATATCTAAATCTTCACTGAATTGAACCCTCAATATATTGTTTTATATCTACTCGGTGTCAATAGTTCGAATGAGACCACCCCATTGAAGAAACAGTTGTTCAGACAGACAAATTCAATTTTATCTAGAGGTGGCATTTTCCGTTTGTCGTATGAATCGTAGAAACAGTTTATCTAATTAAGTTTTTGAAAATAAAAATGCTTTGATCTGCAAACAATTTGCTTCAAAAACAAGTAACTCATAACTCGATTATTTGTTAATGTTAACCTAGACTATAGGTCTCATTTATATAATGCTTAAGATACATAAGAATAGATGGATATACAAAAAGACGGCAATATTTTTTTGTTTCTTTTATTCGAACACAGGAAGGACGCACCCCTCTCCACTACGCAAGCGTCTCCCGCTCCCCGGCGGACGCAGCGTGCTTACTCGAAGGAGCAGGCGCGTCCCGCAGCGTCCGGGACGCATCCGGACATACAGCAGCACACTACCGAGCCACAGGGCGAGCGAGCCTCGTGCTACCCACTGCGGACCTGCCTGCTGATCGTACACCTGGTAAGTATTTTTTATTTCTTTAATATTACAGTGTTAGGAGAACTGGGTTGTCCCACTAAATGACTGAATGCTTGACTAATATGTCTCCAATACTTGCACGCCTTTAATCAAAATCTTATTGTTAAAAAAACCTTAACTGTTCTTAAAAAACTGAGCTTGGTTCATTTTCATGAAGTATATGGTTTGCCGCATGATAATATAAAATAGCCATTTCCAATGTAAGCACCATTTATTTAATTCTAATATACACTAACAAAATCCAGTTGTATCCACCTTGCTTTTCGAATACAACAGCTAGAGCCACGCAAAACGATTCAAGACAAACCTATGGCATGTTTTAGTAACTTGTCTGGTTTGCAATTAGTTATATCGTCACCTCAAACTTATTGCCTCGCTTGTTAAGTACACCTGCACCGAACACAGTCCACGCAAGCGTACACACAACACTTGAAGCCGCCGCGTTGACCGCACACGGCGAGCTGGCGAGCGCTGCAACGGACATGCCCGCTGACAGGGGCCCGCCTGGTCAGTACCTATATAGTTTTATATAGAGATATTATTTTCACAAAAATACTGGTACATAGCATAGCACAATAACAATGGCTTATTATTACAATAGATTATAGAATAGCGAAGTTACCTAGTGTTTAATTTATTTATTAAATTATTTTATTTTATATTGTGGTTGCAAGAGAGTTTACTGTTTTAATTGCAATACAATTAGTACGCAGTTTGATACACTTTTTTATTGCTAGCCTATAAGTCAGTTTATTTGAGTTTTAAAACTTAAAAATCTTCTTAGCTTGATACACTGTTTTCTTGGTAAGATTGTTTGTATTTAATGTAAACAAGTAGTACACGTAGTGCACGTATTTATATTCATATTTGTAGTTTTGTAGGAATAGATAACTTTTATAATTGCATTATTTTGATAACATTATTTTCAGTTAATTTCAAATGAGTTTTTGTGTACAAATAATCATTTTACTAGATCCATTCGGTTAATTATTTTTATATTATTAGTCGCGATTGTACCTAGATGGATTAATAAGGCGATTATCAAATACTTTTAAATTACGACAATACCGCTACGGTGTTGGGGCTACATCGCAAGAAAAGCAATTTGTAATCTTTGAACTTAGATTTTTTACAAGCACGTGACCTTTTTATTTTTTTAAATCATGTTATTGTTTTTAAGAATTCTATTTTAATATTTACCAAATTTACGTTAAAATGTAAGATATAACCTTATCGTAGGTAAATATGGTGGTTATTGTATCTCTATTATATTGTTAATGTTTTTTTCAATGGAAATTTAGTTGCTACAGATTTTGATTTTATAGATTACAAAAGTTCAAAGAATGCCATTTCATGTATTTTTTTCATCAAACGCTTCAGTTGTGTTATCTAAAACTTACATAATTATAAGTCTAACTCTTGAACAAACTTAAAGTATTACTAAGATACTAGATATATATTTAGCTTTTTTTACGTGGGATTTTTGGTGATGGTTTACGTTTAGTGGTTACCAATATGTGAAACTTAATACTAACAATATTTCAAATAGAAAACTCTCGACGCTAGAGTTGTAGTCTCATACTTACTAACATTATATCAAACATTATTATCTATTTACGTATAATTTTTGAACATTCGTGGAAATCGCTAATATTAACATAGAAAGCAAGTCATACAAACATTGTTTTCCAATAAAGTGTCACCATTTGAATTATTCATTAGACTTACAAACGAACCCACTAACAGACTATATTACTCATCGAAACTCATTCAAATAAAACCTAGTAAAAAAAGTAAAAGTACACTAAAAATATGTTTATTTGCCATTTGAAAACTTAACCTACATATTACAATATTCATATTTTAGTTAATTTACAATACAATAATAGTGTTAACAGTAGACCCCTAACTAGGCGTTAGCCTGTATCTTGGTGGTCCAATTATAAAAGATCCTGTTTTCCTGAAAGAAGTTGACGCTAGTAAAAGAATAATTTCACTACTATTATAGTTCCAATAAGGCATGATTTAATTTAGTTGTAATAGTGAGTGTCTTTATTTATTATTCCTTTGCTACTAAACAAAGAAAAGTTTTTTTTTTAAATTAATAGGTTTTAGTTATTAATTAATCACTGAAGGGACCACCGATTCTCATCAAATTTACAAATTGGTAGAAAGATTTAGAGTGCGATTTTTCTCTAAAGCTATCAGCTATCTAAGCGGGTTTCACAACGGAAAATCGACATACATAGTAGTATAGGGTCAATTTCACAACACACAGTAACTTCTTGTTTTGTATCATTTGGGTCAGTCCCTCATTCAATTATACCTAATCTTGTAGTCTAATTCTTAACCCTGGTTAAAGCAGCTAAAATCGTGGATACCACTAGTACTTTTTATAATATGGTCAATTTCACAACATATTGAAAGTTCTAGACTATTCTAGACTGTTTCAGGTAGAACAGTCATCCAATCATACCTCCGTGGGTGTCAGTTGATGGTGTCCCCACACGCCACTCCCATCACGGGGCAATTAACTGTATACCGTATTTGCTCTGGTTAGTCGTGTTGATAGCTTGTTGGTCATTTGTCAAACAACAACACAGATATTGCCCAGATTGTTTATCACGAAAATTGTACTAGCATATTTTCAAATGGATGACAAATCATAGAACGTCATAGTTTTTTTTAAGTCGTAATAAAAAGTACAACTACAAGCTATGAATCGGAAGGGGACGAAGGGAAAAAAATAAATCTTCTTTTCGTATTTCGGAAAAATAAGCGATCCATATCATATCATATTACACTATTTTAGAGATGAAGTTAGTAAGTATTCCAAACGGCATTTATTTTTTATTGTATTTACGAAAGAAAAGTTTGTATGTATGTATTATATCCATTATCTAGTACCCATGATACAAGCGCAAGCTTAGTATGGGGTTAGATAGCGCTGTGTGATATGTCCAAAATATGTATGTTTTTATTTTAGAAGCATACCCTGCGGAGCCATGGCCCGTACGGAGCATATTCCAAATTTCCAATTTCTACAAATTTCATTGAAGCAAATATCCAGCGGTGTTTTAATACAAATCAACTAACTAACAAAAATAAGTTTCTTCACCAGTCCATCACTTCACCTTAATGACATAGTTATCTCCACGATATCACAAGACTGTCCATCCCAATGTTTGGAGCACATTAATTTCATTAGCACGGAAGGCTTGGCAGTTGGCAGGGCGGGCCTGGTCGCGTGATCATGCATATTTATACTGAAAGCCTTTCATTCTGGACCTGCCCCTGCTTCAACGACACTGAATAGTAAAGGACAACCCTAGCAAGCCTTGTCTGTTCTAGTATCACTAATAAACAGTTAACACATTTTTTGTAAATAGCTGTTTTTTATATGTTTTTCTGTATGTTTTAGTCATTTTTGTATATACTTGTGGAATATATGTAAATATGACTTATAGTTATTTTCGTAAGTCCAAAAAAAAAGTTATAACATCAATAAAATTAGCATCGCTAAGTGCGCTTACAAAATGAGCTGAGAGTTTTTGCAGTATCAAGTTAAATTTAATAACTTTTGTTGCTAAAATATTACGCTAGCTTTAGCTAAGTTCAAGGACATGCACAAAATATACAGAGAACTGTACTACACAATTTAGATATCAAAAAAAATAATTTGTTACTGATTTTTTCAAACTAACCATTAAAAATTAAATGTTATATTGATTGGTTTTCGGGCGACGAGCGCAATCTCTTAGTATTACTTTTTTGAGATTTAAATTTGGCTTATACTATGCGTTCAGACCATTCCATTTATATACTATGGCAGCACCCCGCTCCCATAAAGTTTATGTTTAACAAACTACCGCCATTGGTGGACGTTTCAAGTAATCTACACAGGTCATCTATTGCATGGATTATGTAAAGTATTCTTAGTCTAGCAACACTCGAGGTATAACGTTACATCATTATAAAGGGTTGAATATTCATACAAGGCCCTGTCTGAATGTTTGGTGAATGCTTTTATGGCTCGTAATTTTAGGCCTAAGGTCTAATGGACTATATTTTGTTTCACTTTTGTTTTTAGCATTGGTTTGGCTTGGAATTACAGTGTACACTTTGCCAAAGTACATAGGTGAATAAAGAAACAATCACTGATTCGTAAATTCTGTCAAAAAAAAAACAAATAACGCACTTGTTTAATGAAATGCTTCCATTAATTTTATAATTGGTTTTGTGATGCACTGTCACAAACAAACTCACAGACATTTCTTCTTTATATAATTATTGTGGATTAAATTGGAAATTGAAACTGTAAATTTCAATTTAACAAAATTTACAGGCAAACTTATACCTAAGCAGGACTGAGAATAATTTACTCTCGCTCGTGAATCGAGCATAAATAATATGAAAATAAACTGAGTACCATTTACTAGCGAATTCACCTTAACTGAAATATGGATGAAATAAAGCACACGTAACACCATTACAGTAACAATTGAAATTGCTATTCAAATAAGCGCTGCTATTACTTCCACTCATGCTTTATTCGAAATAGTACCAAATTCATAAAACAATCGTTTTTATCGCTTAACCTGAAGTGAGAGTTATAATAGCTGAAGTATAAGTCAAGTATTCCAAAGTTCTAAGACTTCTTGTTATGTTAATACACGAAGAGACACGCGAACTTGTTGCGTTGCTTTATGGTTTACTGTCTCTGAATAGAGCTTCATAAAACCAGAATCGGTAGTGATTGAGTGCTAAACTTATGGTGAGGAATGACCAGTTAATAAAGTAATTTGTTAAAAAATACAAACAGCGTCGTTGAATGCAAATAATAGCAGTTTCTTTTTCAAAACAAACCACTTCCAAATGTAATAGGTTCTTACTTCTTCTGATCGAATGAGAGTGGCCAACAATGGTGTCGAGAGTTTATCAAGCCGCTCTAAGGGCCACTGACATGGCTTAACAACTGCCGTACTAGACAAACCGGGACCTACAAGTTAACGTGCCATCTGACCCACAGTTTCTTACTAAAAATATTACTTTTACTATTTAGTTTTGTATTGTGTAATATTTTTCGATAATTTTATTTGTTCAAAATTGTGTTATATTATACAATTCGGAATGTTTCTACAGTGCAAAGAATATGTCAGTATTAATAATAAATAAAGTTTTTATTCTTTTCGTAGTCATATTCGTTTGTTCTCATAGTGCTGAATTTTACATCTTCTCTCAACACCAGAGTTGGCCACTCTCATTTGATAAGAAGAAGACAGCTTTAAAAAGTTATTTCTATCTAGCAGTTAGTAACCTAAGCCTCGTAATAAAATATTGTACGTAATTATTCAGGTACTGAATTAAAATAAGGTTTATGAAATTTAGTAGCCGTAGTAAATTTTACTGTTAAATTATACGAGCTTATTACAACAAACTTTCCTGTGTACGTAACTAGTCAAGGACTAATTTGACACGTGTAAACTAATAGCTTGCTTGGATATAACAATACTTTTTTTTTAATTTACCAAGCAATAGTATATTGTGTAATTTGTTGTTTTCAATAAATATGTGCTGTAAATACAGTGTGTAATTAATATAAGAAACTAATTCCTCCGATTTTTAAGCCGGTTTAAATTACACCTCTATAAGCTCAAAAATATATTTTTTCACCTAAATCTATGAACCATTCTATATTTGATTTAGATGTCTAGTTCTATATTTTACCTGTATAACTATGGCACAAAGTATTCTACCTTTTTAAGTGAAATATGCTTACTAATCCAATGAGCAAATGTTTTTTTCTCTAAATTTAACAGGAACGACTAAAGGTCATGACAGGGTAAGGGAACATCTTGTGCTAATAGCTTATCCATTGTCTATTGTTCTTTATGATTTCCTCTCCGTCCTACGGTTGCCTGGAAGTGATCGCTTTTAGAAATAAGGCCGCCATTTGTGGCATAAGATTTAAAAAAAAAATATTATTATACTAAAGACATATATTTCCATCTTCGAAGTAAATGTGTAAATAATCGATAAAAAAATATCGATATTGCACAGCCGATGAAGTTGAAGCGTACTGTGTACATGAACATCTCGCGTCGTAGTGTGCGTGCCGAAAGTGTGTTAGTTTTAGTAAATGGTGACACCTGTTTTGTATCGAATAAAGAAAGAATTCGCCTCTAGTCACAGGGCGACAAGCATGGACTTCAAAGCTCTGTGTATCGCACGTATATTAATATATATGTAGCTAGGTAGCCTAAGCACTAAAGATCGCAATTAAATTTATTAGTAAAATCTCGCGAAAATATAAAACTTAAATATGGACCACGTCTGCAAACAAATATCTACTATCTACGTATCATATCTAGATCTAAACAAAAGCACGTATCCTAAATGCAAGCCCAACAGCGCGCATCCAAACGAATACAAAGTCAAGAGAGCATGAAAAAGCATGTCTGTATCCAATTGCACCCCCATCTCTACAGGGCTACTCCCACACGTTACTGGGACCTCTAGTACAGCTGCGTCGAGACCACGACCGATAAAACTACAATCACGATCGAATTACAGTTATCAAAGACACTAAATAAAGAGAGATGACCAGAAGGTTGCAAAATAAAAATAATCGTAAAAAAATGTTAGGTCATATGTAACTCTGTACACAATACTATCTCCAGACGCGACGCTACTCGACTTCTGTACGGATTAAATTAACAACAGCAGTTGAATAGTAGGTACTTAAATTGATGGATAGCGGTAGGTACTTTGTTAGCGAGAATATTGGAGGGTGCAGCGATTCAAGATATTCGCAATCTATATTGTTTAAACAAACATTGGTTGCTACACCAGATCACGTTCGTTGTTTGTGTTGTGTTCTATTTTATTTGTGTGTCCAATAAAGCGTTAATCTATCTATCTATCTATCTATTTTTTTTTATGATAGGTCACAACATTAGCAGGTTGCTGAAATTTAGTATAGCACTTACTAACGTTGCGACCAGAAAAAAAACAACCGGTAAAGCTAAACGGCTAAGCTAAAGGCACAAGAAGTTCTCTTGATCTGCTATTACTTTTAAAACTTACAACATAGATTTAAATGCCATATGAATTCTCTGTACCCCAGTTCTACGTATATTACGGTCCAAGCATTCCCAATGCCTAATGACAGCTGTTCTTTCGAAGCCCGGTGTAGGTCACATGTCGATCGATGCTTCATTAAACATTAAAACGTGTCTGTCTAACTCGGACGGAATGAACCTTGACATGGAAGGAAGAGCTGAGTCAAGCTCATGACTAAGTTTTATGTTATGTACTCGTACTAGTAAAATTGTAGGTGTAGCTTGTGTTTGTACGGCAGTCGTTTAGCCATCAGAGGCCCCGTGGTATAAAAAATCTCGACACCAGAGTTGGTCACTCCAATACTAACTTACTTACTCGTATAGGATGCCTGCGACTTTGTTCGCTTGTTTTAGTGAAAAGTAGTCTACGCCAGGGGTACCCAATT
Source organism: Macaria notata (assembly GCA_927399415.1). NCBI lineage: Eukaryota > Metazoa > Arthropoda > Insecta > Lepidoptera > Geometridae > Macaria > Macaria notata. The sequence goes on from OV656737.1 coordinate 4,979,555, forward strand.
TGTTTTTGTCAAGGAACTCTAATTGACTATACTTTTCCTAGCGGAACCCTACGTTGATAACTGGGAATTTGCCTACCTTATAAAGGTATACATGAAAAACAATGATTTTTTTATGAAATATTTTTTGTACATTTACTGTAAATATGTAGGTTTTATCATTTTTTGAGTTTTATTTTATATTTTTTACGGAACCCTTGCGGCCTTTCACGGAACCCCAGGGTTCTGCGAACCACCTTTCGGGAACCGCTGGTCTACGCCACTTTCAAGACCTCCGGTTACCTTAATTGCTAAAATCATGATGATCCGTTCAGTCGTTTGCGCGCACGAATGAACAGACAGACAATCTTGTACTGTATCCTCCTGCTTGATCGTATCCCTCATGTCTGAGGATCGTAACCCCCAACTCCCAGCACCTTTGCACCCCGACATTAAGTATGCCATCAAGGAGAATGTGCTTGATGCTTGGACTGTTGTTGTTTAAATAAGAATTGATTGAGGTAAGGGTTAAAATTAATTCTTTAGATAGATGTTGCTGAAAATTCGCTTCTTGCGTAACATATTTTTATTGAGATCATAATAAATTTATTGATGTATTATTATGTTAGATAAGTACTAGTATTGCGTGTGTGCATATTATAGTTATATCATTATACGATATATAAATAATTCTAAACACTCATGTGAAAAAAGCATATGATTATTAAAATATTAATTGTACATATTTTATTATAATATTATGTATACAGCATTTCAAATACACTTTATTTATTGATTCCTATGAACAAATAATTAAATAAATATTTCGGGACATTGCACACAACGCCATCTAGCCCCACACTAAGCAAACGCTTGTGTCGTGGGTACTAGATAACGGATCTTATACTTATATACTTTTCTTTTGTAAATACATACTTATTATACATACAAACGACCAGACTCAACACAAGTAATTATAAATTTAAATTTCATAAATACTTGTGTCAAGCGGGAATCGAACCCGCAACCCCTAGATTAGAAGGCAGAGCCACTACCAACTAAGCTAACAGGTCAGTCGAATGTTTTTCTTTTTGCATAATTGGATGAATTATGAGTGATTGATTGATTGATTGATACTTTATTGGACACAAAAAAACATAATACACAAACAGAAAAGAAAATTAATTAAAACTAATGCCACAAATGGCAGCCTTATCGGTGGAGTGGTTAAATTCTAAAACAATTTAGTAGCACTAAAATGCCCCTACAATACCTACATACATAGTCTAAACTTCCATAATGACATGAAATTGGTATACTTAAACACATGTAGGTAGGTATGCTCCTTAGCATATTTCAAACTAAAGGTTTAAGTAAATAATGGCCAAATTGCTCGAAACTACCTCACTCTTTAGAGGTTGCATAATTGATTTAACTTTTGCACAATTTTTGACCATTTACGCTATTTACGTCTAAATATAACTTCTGATGTATTTATCTTCTTTGGTTCTGACATAAGTTGCTATATTTGTTATTATTATTATTTTTTGACTCTTGTATTATGCTATTATGTATGTATGTATGTATGTATATATGTATTTATTATTGTTATATTTGTTTATGTTTATTCATATAAGAAGTATAAACATTTGCTCTATTTTTCATTATTTTATTTAATATCTAAAACACCTCGTCCTACTCGTTTCGTTTCAAAAATATATCCCTGCCAGATTGGTTGCCTGGAAGAGATCGCTCTTAGCGATAAGGCCGCCAAATAAGACGCTGATTTTAATTTGTATGTTTTTTTGTGTGTTGTTTCGTTTGTGGTGTTTTAATAAAGTATTTATCTATCTATCTGATGGGAAAAAAGTTAAGGTGATTTCACTGTGTCTATTTCAGCCGCTAAGCCATGTGAGAGGTCCTTAGGGCGGCTTGATAAACTCTCGATATCCGACACGGTCTTTAGCGATCACAGGGAAGAATTTATAGCATAGCAAGGGCCCGATAGTAGATTTTATTTTGTTATACAAATTCATTTTATTTTTTACAGAAACTTACAACTAAATTATATACTTTATAAGATTTAGCTTAGTAAGTAAAAGTTATCACTAAATAAATAATAAAAATTGCTATTATCCCGATACAACGCAGGTAAAGCCAACAGTTAGGGAGACTTTATTTACAATAATAAAATATAAAAACAAGTGAAGGAAAACTAAACATACTACTTCTAACTACTACAAAAAGGGGCACTTAGAAAATCTTTAGAAAAGCCTAAAGATAATGTAAGTGCTCCAGCCCACTACCAGAGGGCAGCGTGCCCAGCATGCTGGCCGCATTACCACGCTGGATGGCAATGCTGATACGTTGAGCCAGAAAAAGGCCAGCATTTTGGTCACGCGTCGCGTCAACCAAGCGCTCCGAGAGGTTTTGGAAAATAGTATGGGCTCCCGGACCCCACGGCCCCAAAGTCTCGACTCCAAAAGGCTCAAAGATGTAACCTCGGCCGAGGTTAGCATATTTGCGTCTCTTGTGATGCTCGGCAATAATAGCCGCCGCTCCAGCCCGACACCGTGTCATAGACAGATGAGACGGTGCCAATGTGTCGACGCAAGTTGCGTCCCACACAAGGGGCCGACCCAACTTCCAGGGCACAAGAGTCATACCGTCAGGTCTTTTTCCATCGTCACGTGCTAGGCCGCTCGGTTCGAGCATAGCTGCAACATTGGCAGTGGAAAAAGCCCGTCGAATGATGTCGTTCAGACTAGCGTGGCGGCTAATTCTACCAGCACTCCTCGAACATGAGAGGCCGTGGTGCCCGAGCTGGTCGACATCAGTACCACACTGGCAGCGATGCGGTTCACAGCTCCTCGCACCCAAGCGCAGGCTAACCGCGAGTCGAAAAGCTGTCGGATCTAAAAGGTTACCTGTATTAAAAGAGGGCATGGCCTGCAGCCAAAGACCGGATTCCCACACACTGACCGCAAGGATGCGGGCGCGATCCGCGAAACTAGTACACGTATCGAGAAGTGATTTCCGTGCTAGTTCGCTGATCGGCCGATCCCACAGTCTCTGGGAACGAGGTGTTGTAGGAAAATCGGTGTTTGGACAGGCCAGGCGCTACAACCAGGCGCAACTACGCCAGACGGGCCTAAAGCGGGTGCGAGGATTTTTTGGACCAATTCGTAAGTACCGTGGACAGAAGCCAAAAATGCTGGTAAAGCAACACTTGAAATTTTAATTTTTTTTGCCAACAGTTTGTATTTGTAGTAATATTTTTTGTGACACATAGCTGCTAAACAATAACATGAATTAAGTACTTGGCAAGTTTACAATATCGTCACTCGTCACATGAAAGTAAGTAATTATGTGAGACTGGCGTGAATTTACTTACGCTGTGCTAGCACGGTAGAAAGACAGGCTACTTTTGAATAATTTATAATAAAAGAAGTTATTTTTAATTAATGAAATGTAAAATTTCCACATTCTATTTTTAGGATGGCCCGCTCTTCGGGGAAATAGATATTGTCAGAAGCCGATTTTTTTATAAAAATATTAACTGATTACTTGAATATACATCCATATAGTGCATACGATGATTAATTATGGTTTGTTCACTTTAATTGATTTTTTATCTTATTTCTTCTAACCTATTACCAAAATTTGGACTTTACAATGTGTTAGTAGGCTATAAACTGTAATGCCTTTAGGGTTTAACTTTTTTTTTTACTTGCATTAAATTCTAAATTATTCAAATTCAGACAACATTCGAAAGAACACGTTGGTTTTAATGAAAAACCTATTGTTTAGAAATATATACATTTCTATATGAGTTTCATATAAAGTCCAACTTTAACCATACATTAACCCATTTCTGCCAGTCTTGTCGTAGACGGCCCCACCTTTATTTTAGTCCAGTATTCGATCGAACGCCATTCGATTTGTTAAAACTTATGGCATCATACTTATTGGACACCTCATTAGAAAGTTACAGCTGCGTGCGGAATGGTCCGTGGCCGTGGTGCCACGCTGTCCAAGTTTAATATAATTTGTAGAAATAGAAATATCTTTATTGAGACATACACAACACGTTAAGATTGTAATGTCCCAATACAGCCGCAAGCCTAATGCTGGTAGCATGGGGCCACCAGCGCTTTGAAGTTGTCAACGTCATTTCTAACAGTCAGTCACAGCCATACGGATACGTTGCTGCACTCAAGGATTTTCATCCGTCTCGCTGCACTGCATACAAATTGCAGACCAGCTGGGTCTGCAATTCCTACTATATCATAAATAATCTGCCAGGTTGCTGAAAGTTAGAGACGCGCGCTATCTAAATACAGGTCTTTTTTATGTTCTTCTACTTATAATATATAGCAGCAACTAAGGTACTTAATTGTATGCTTTATGTATTGTAAACTCGTTGATTTGTGTACGTAGAATGAATTGAATGAAATATATAGACAATTAGGTGTCTAAAATTTACATAGTTCACTCCAATTCGATTGGTTGCGCGTCATTCGATCGGTCTGATTGACACGCACCTCACCACCTCATTAACGTAACGGCCTCAAACTTTTACAATACCACCCACGGGTTAGGAGAGTTCTTCGAAACGGGACCGTTTCTATCGAGAAATCGATGGAACACCGATATAGAACTAAATGTGGTTACATCACTATCACAGAACTAGATAGGTACTTGAAGTTTAGATGTGTTGCTTTAACTTGTTTAGGTATTTTTTTCTTTTTACTTTAACATAAAAAAAAACTTATATGTATAGAAAATATAATGTAACTTCAATTTAAATTCATCCATATTATTATTTTTCGCATTTCATCGCATGCGATTACCATTGTTAGGCAAAGGCCGACGCGGTCAGTCTTTAGATGGGTTCATTTTGGGCGCATCCGTGGGTCAGACGACACGTTAAATTGTGTGTGTGTCTAGTACGGCAGTCGATAAGCCATGTCAGAGGCCCTTAGGGGCGGCTTGATAAACTCTCGACACCAGAGTTGGCCTCTCTCATTCGATAAGAAGAAGAATTTAAATTTTCTAGATTCAGTTTAGATATATCGTTATTTGTATAAATTAATCTTAATGTACAATTCAGTTCATGCTACGTAGCGAATTATACATAGGTACTTTTAAAATACAAAACTTATGAATGGTAGAATACCACTCGGCATTAAAACTTATGAATAGAACTTATGATAGAGAATAGATGGTTATTATACTTTAACAATATTACATTTACAATATTACATTCACACGTAATACAGACAGGTACGCATTACCCCACACCAGACTAACAAAGACTGGTAAATCATATAAAATTAATGCTATCAAATTTTATAACGTTCTTCCAAATTGTATAACGGAAATGAATGACAGAAACTTTAAAAAAATAGTAAAGAAAACTTTTAATTGAAAAAGCATATTATTCAACGGGAGACTTTTTGAAAGACAAAAAGACATGGCATAATCTGTATATTGACACGGCTGCATTGAATAAATGAAGCCGGTTGAAAGGTTGTAGTTGTTGTTATATTGTATTCAATTTATTTTGGTATAGTAGTTAAGATAATTTTTATTTATTATTCTAATTGAATTTGTTTTTATAATTTAAATGTATTTTTTATAGTATGCCTTTGGCATCATTTATTATGTACTAGATTTGACATTCATAAGTATGCAAAACTAAGTTTAGTTTTAACCCAAATGAAGAAATAAATGAATATATATGAATAACAGTATAAAAACCCATAGGCACCCGGTGTATTATTATGCTGATTAATGAAACTCGATACCATATTCCTGTTCCTTTTGTAAAGAAGCCTTGACCTTTTTAGATCCATAACGTAGCCGTTGTAACGTTGTATGGTGATTAAAATTGAATATATGTACTTTTCATTGCTTTGCTTTTTAATTCGTGATATTGACGGGAAAATACAAATTATGTGAACAATCTAATATCACGGAAAATTCGTTAACATACATTTCTGTATCTAATAGTTAGAATATACTGAAGACGTAAAACGAAAATGATGTATAATATCTTAACGACTTAATGAAACGTTCAGACCGTATAGCTTTTTATAACCTTTATATTTTAGGACCTTTGTCGAAATTCGACTATGCCGGTCAGTTACACAATCAAAAATAACAAATATTCATTATAATCTACACATGATTCAGCAAATCTAAAAATAAACATGACTGTATTTAACTATTAAGAAACCATCCGTTTTTGTATACAAATAGTATTGTATAATATATCAGAAGTACTTCATTTATTATAACCTATATATTTCCCTCTGTTCCAGGGCTCGTGATCAAGCGTCACAACATACGAATATGGTGCCACGACTGCGACATGTCGCGGCTGCAGCGCGTGGTGTGGGAGGGCCACGGCACGCGCCTGCTCAGCGAGGTCTCCAACCAGCCCGTCGTCAGGAAGTTTCTGGAAGCTGTTCCTTACATCATGGTATGTAACAAACTCCAGAATATTCCACAAGCTGTTGCTTACATTATGGTATGACCGTTCCAGAATTTCCCACCAGCTGTTCTTTATTCATAGTGAGCGAACAAACAAATCAAAAAACATTATTCAAATAAACAAGAATAATTGTTAAAAAGACTACTTAACCTTTATTTGTTCAATTTTATTGTTGAGAATAAACAGACACAAATTTACAGCAAAATTACACCACCCTTCCTTTCTTTTTTAAGCAATTCTTGTATTTATCTATCACTTTTCAGAATACAATCAAGGACATTCATCAGGCAGTAGTGGACAACGACTTGGAAGCTCTGATGAAGCACTCGGGAGACCCTGTGCCACCGCAGGCCCTGTCTAGCAGGGATGCCAATAACATGACTGTCACGCATAAGGTACGTCTGCATACAAAAAAAACTTGATGCTAGTAACATAAACAATAATACACGCATTAGATTATTTATAGTTAAACGCAAACCTTCAAAAAATTCAAATATTAAAACGACCAGCATGTGTTGAGACATTATGTTGTAATTAACGGATAATGATTAATAGTACACGGAATTTAATTGTAATCTTTTAATGCATTTCAGGCTGCGGGTCTTGGCTTCGGTGGTATACTCAAATATCTAACCGACAGATATCCGCAAGGTATCAATGACGTAGACAACGATGGACGAACACCTCTGCATTATGCCGCAGCCATGAGAGATGATCAGCATACATACAACACATTGGTCAGTTTGGGAGCCGATGAAAGCATTGTTGACAACGTAAGTAAATAATGACACAAACATGTTATTTACATTAAACACCAAGACTTATTAATTTAAAGTGGTAGTTAAAAGCATGTTTCTATTTTAGAAAAACAAAACAGCTGCCTATTACGTCAATAGACCCCAAGATATAGACAAAAACTTATTCAAAACAATACCAGATGCTCCGAGAACACCTTCTAGTGCTTACCCACCGTCTTGGGATTGGAAGTTATTAGACAACTACGTTATAAAAGACGCTAGTAAAAAAACAAGAAAGAAAAATTTTAGAGCATCTACTGAAAATATTTCATCGAAGACTACCACTAATACGGTATCCGATAGCACGGTTGACTACAAAGCTTCTGCAATGAAAGCTAGTAGTACGCACGAATTCATTAAAGACTTGCCCGATTTAGATGAAGCAAAACCTCCTAATGCAGAAATAGAGCATAAAGAAGAAAATGAAGTAGAAAGTAACAAGGTAAGAAAATGCACGTACCACAGTCACCGATTTTCGTTGATTTGCTTGGCTTATCGAACGACATTTGCATGAACATGATTTTATGTATTTTAGGAAACTGAAGACGAAGAAGAACATCATGAAGAACCAGAAGTTATTAATGATGAAGAAATACATCATTCAGGCGAAGAAACCGATGAACCTGCTGAACTCCCGCAATCCACAGATGATCAACCTTCAGAAGATAACGTTAGTGATGAAGCTGAAAATACAGTAGATAATCACAATGAAACACCAGAAAAAAATGAAACAGTGTTACAAGAGCCTGATGAAACAGAGCATGAAGACACGCATCATAGCACACATGATCGTCATAACGAAACAGGAGAGGAAAGTAATGAACAAGTTGATCAAGAAGATCATCCTCGTGATGAAGATCACAAAGATGATGAAGAAGATGATGTGACACAAAACGGTCATGCTGAAAATACTAAAGCCGGTGAAGATAATGTTGAGAACACTGAAGAGTTGGAGCAAACTGGCCAACAAGAAAATGAAACACATGATGAATCTGACCATAAATCTGAAGAGGGTGATCAAGAAAACCACCCAGCTACACCCAATAAGAAGCTAAGGAATTGGATAAATAAGGAAAATGATGATTCCACAACAAATGAAGGTAATAACAACAGTAGTGTCATTGAAGACGATGATGACGTCCAAGTACAAGGTGACGCTAGTTCAGAATATAGTGAATACAATCTCAAAAGTACAGCAGAAGCATCCGACATCGGAAGTGCCAAGATAGGTAAACATGAAATCACTTCTGGATCTGCACACGAAACACTCAAAACATAAATAACATAATTACTACTACCAATAATGAAAGGGTCCCAGACAAGTTCAATATTTTTCATTATTTTGCTAATTAAGGACGCGAGGGCAACGGCCAAAATACTCAAGAAAGTCTGATTGAAGGCATTATTAGTGGTGAACCGGAACAGGATTATCAGGATGCAAGTATCGTTCATAGAGATGAATCGGTTCACGGAGAAGTTCTCGTTGTTGTAAGTATTATCTGTTAACTGTACGTCAACTAAGACAATACGACAATACATGGAGGTAATACGTAAATAAATTAGCTGATTGTGGTGTTTATTAGACTAGAAAGCATCATTGTTGCACTGTGTACTTCTCACAGGCACCTTGTAACACCACTGTCATGAATTGATTTGCTAGCTTTTTAGTAATTGTCAAGTCAGTACCTTAGACCGCGATTGCGTTTCACAAGACTAGATTTGGAACATAGATCCGTTTTGATTTACAAACTGTATATCATATCCACAGAATAATGAAACAGACCCAGAAGTATCAGATTTGATAAATACTGCTAATATGGAAATGTTGGCTACGTTGGTATTGAATGGTGAAGGAGCAAGATTGATTGGAAGGCAATCAGGAAACGCGGAGTTGCAAAGTTTTTTGGATAATGTACCTTCGTATATGGTAACTACAATTTTTATTCTAAGCCTTTTTACAATTTTTATTGGATAGTTTATCAATGAATGTGATAATTTCCAGCAAAAAATAAACCAAGTACACGTAGCGGCACACGATGGGAATTTAAAAGACTTACAGTCCGCATTAGACAGGAGAAAATTTGCCATTGCACGAGACCCTATGTCACCGAATGGAGCCACCCCCATGCACGTCGCTACTGTTTTCGGAAAAACGAATATTATAAAATACTTAGGTTCCAGGTATGAATTTGTGAGGTATAAATACATATAAAATTTTATAACGTCTACACACGGTTCAAAACAATAACTTGATGCAATTGTGAGACAGATTTCCAGAAACATTATCAGCAGTGGATTTTGAAGGGCGATCAGCTTTACACTACGCAGCTGTTCTCCCTGATAATGGACATTATTATAACTTGATGCAACAACTGGGTGCAAACTCAAAGGATTTGGACGATGTAAGTAGCAATAGCGCAAACAGAGAAAAGCCAACTAATTACTGAATTAATCTCTAAAATAACCGTTTCTTTTAGAATGGGAATTCGGCTGAGGACTATGTTAAAGACCCCAACTTACTTTCTTATCATCAGCTAATAGCAGACTACGGAATAAGTGAAGAAGAAGCTACTAAAATGTTTTCTGACAAAGGTAATAATTATTTTAAGCATAGTATAAGTAGTTACATGGCAATATTCAATCGTGTTCATATATCAAAAATTACGAATTTAATACTTCTGTTTGAGTATAGTGCCGGATGACCGCGTGTCGTCACGACGCAGTTTAGACGCACCTGAGGCTTTGGATACATTGGATAGATGTTATCGTCTACTGTCTTCTGCTAGACCTTCAAGGACACCTCTATCAGCTTCATCCAATAAAGCAACGCCCCCATTAGTATTGGGAAGGTTTCTGAAGAAACCAATATTCGATATAATAAAATATAGAATCACGAAACTCGACCACGACCTGTTTGATGTAATATGGCCAGCGGTGAAGAAACTGCCGGATAATAGAAACCTAGTCCAAACAGTGGAAGAAGATTTTCCTGGCGGAGTGACAGCTCCCGATTATTATGTTTATGAAGTTTTCCGTGAATTCTTAACACCTCTTATAAAAGACCTTCATAATATGCACGTTGGATCCGAATTGCCACCACACCCTGAGTCAGATTTTGTGAAATCATCAACAGTAAAGTTATTTAACGAACCTCTAGTCGAATTGAACATCGATCCAAACGACGATTTTATCTTATCTGGTACTATTGAGTGTTCGAGAAATCTGAAAGATTATGAGCTACCTCTGAATCTTAAAATCGGAGAGTTAGAAACAATTGAAAGAATAGTTACGACAATATTGTCTGAAGAGAGTTTTACTAAGTTTAGCGAGCATCCAAATCCAGAGGCGGATCAAAGAGGTGGTACATATTACACCTTGAATGAAGTTTTGGAAAAACCATCAGAAATATGCGCTTTCTTGGCTTCAACTGGTCTGTTGATAGCATTATGTGATAGAGATGAGATAGACGACTGCACTCGACTTCATGGCAGACATTGGCCTTACGGGCGCGGCGTGTTCCTTAGCGATGATAAATCTATTGCAATATGGATTAACGTTCACGATCACATTAGAGTTCTGGTATCTACTGCAGTAGACGCTCCGGGAGAAATAGGCTTGCCCTTCAGCAAACTGTCATATATCATGACGTACCTGCATGAAAAACTCCAGTTCACATGGGATGATAAGCTCGGCCATTTATCAAGTAGACCGACATTTTTGGGAGCTGGCATAAGATTTAGTTTAATAGTAAACTTTCCTGGGCTTTCTAAAGATCCAGATAACATGAAGCAACTATGCGCTATGAGAGGTCTGCAGTATCGAGAGACTTTGAGCGCAGATATAGCAAGAATCAGCAACTACCAATGCTTGAGTGTCTCCGAAACAAACTGCTTCAATGATTTTTCGACAGCCTCGTCTAATTTACTACATTTGGAAAAGGATTTATCAATGCAGAATTCAGCTCACATTGCAAATATGCTGACAAACATTTTTCGACGGAAGAGAAATAGTTTGGCTGACTTGGAAAGCCCGGAGAAGAAAGAAAAGCAATAAATAATTCTTATTATTTCTTTAGTTTTTAATTTAGATTATTTAGCAATTGAGTCACATAGAAAGTTCACTTTATTTTTATCGAATGTTGGAAAGATTGTGCTGATGTTAATAATGGCTACGGATTAGCATCGGAATTAGGTCAGTACCTTCGTGTTTGTGCGTATAGCGTGGTGTGACGTATACTTGCATGGATTTGTTAACAATAGAAAACTCAAGACAGTTTTCGCGCTAAAGCTTTCAACCTTGCACGCATCACCGGCCATTTTTGTCTTTCCAACATTAGATACATCACGTGTGACGTTAGCTATTGACGAATAGCTTTTGTGGTGTTCATGTCCTATATTTAACTTGATGTATTTCTAGGTCGATAAAATACCAATCACAGAGATATACCGATATCAAAGATGATTAATATTAATCACCTTTGCCTGTATCGATAAAATTGCTCGAATCACCTCCCTATTAATGACCTCATTTCCACAAACACAAAGAATAACCAACAGCAGAAAGTAGTTATCCATCGATCGGTACAAAAAGGGCATATCAATCATGACTGTCATTTGTTAATAGACCGTTTTCTGACCAGTTTCCGCCTTCCCCCTTTTAATAGCCCCCCTGCAGGTGTGTTTCTGTGAACCCCTCCACGTATACCACATGTTTCGACGTCACAAAGCAAACTGACGGCCTTGGTAGTTAATAATTGATCGCTTTCAGGGCCAGTCGTCCCCGACAATGGGGACATTCCCATCTTTCAGACCGAGGAGGGCAGATACCTCGCGAAGTGTAAGCTCTATTTTAATTCAGATTCAAAATGGGAAGTGAGGGAGGGGAAGTAGTTGTTCATTCGGACGATGTGTTCGCAGCTCTCGGCGACCCTTTGATCAAAGGTCTGACCGAGGTGGCTAACGTGAAGCCCAAGGACCCGGTAGCGTTCCTCGCCAGCTTCCTACACAACTTCCCGGAGCACGAGAAGCCTAGGCTGGGCACGCCGCAGGTAATAACTGAGGGTATTTCAAGACTTGCTAGTATTACAGTTGATCATTCACATTTATCAAAGAATTTATGTACATAGATCTGATTTGAAATTCTATGATAGTTTTTCTATATCATCAGCCAATCAGATTGAAATGTGACCGTCCTATTTTGGATACTCTTTTCACTGATAATTGCTTTAAGTTTCAATCATCATCATCTGCCCGTTTTTGATAAACATAGACCTCTACTACGTCACTCGGATTTATCTGAACTGTTCTTATTTGGGAAAGTCCGTCAACGTACTACATATACCATTTGGCAATATTTAAAAAAAAACTGAACATCACACATTAATACAGGTGACGCAGTCCAACCTGATAGTAGCTCAAGAAGGCGAGGTTGAGAACGATCACTCTGCAGCCCTGACAGCGGCGCCCAAGCTGCCCCGCAGTGCGACCCGCACGGCGACCAGACCACACCGGCCCATAGACGTCGTCACCGTGGACCCGCAGCCAGCCACCAGCCCGGATGCGCCGGAGACTGCCTTCAGTAGCGCCAAGAGAGTAAGAAACTTGTGTTACTACGCCAATAGAGTAAAGAACAAACAATTGACGTAAAGCGACACAAGTGTTTGCTTAGTGTGAGGCTAGATGGCGATGTGTGCTATGTCCCGGTTTTTTTATTAATTTAAGTAATTAAAAAAATGTTCCGAGACAATTCACACATACTACTGTGGTACCCAAGCTAATTCGCAATATGGGTTGTACAACTAAGCGCCCACAGACCTATAAATGTATCTTATAAACACACTGCTAGCACCGATCTTCCGGTGTTAACGAAACAAAATACTAAACTAGTCAATAAACGCAAATTATCATAGAAACCAACTAGCTCATTATCATAAGGTTAGAACCCTATCGTAGCGCAACTAAAGTCTTATATTTTCAATAGAATGTGACTCGTAGCATATCGTAGTATGATTGTTACAAAAAGCGTAGCACAATGCTACGATCACGTAGACAGTGCGTAGCGGTTAGATACGTGCTACGGCGATCTCATTCCTTTTGAGGGTACAAAAGGAAATATTATAGTGAGAAAACAAAATAACTCTACCTCCCAATTAATATTTCAGGACGAGCACGGTCAGTCGATGCTGCACTTCGCAGCAGCACGGACGCACGCTCGCAACGCCCTCTTCCAACTGCTGCAGGAGTCAGACGTCAGTCTTGGATACAGGGACGAGCTGTACAGGACCGCGAGAGATGTCTCCACTCAGGCCAATGTACCGGAGAATACCACTGAGATAGATCGATTCGTTTTGCATCTAGCTGCGAGAGGTACCTATAAGGTTTATCTGACGTAGGTACACATACTTACCTACTTTGATATACCATCAGGCAAACTATGGGCCAGTTCCAGTGAAACTCGGTCTTAGTTAAAGGTATACATTAACTTTATCCTGCCGTGGGACACAACTAATTATATGAATGAATATTCATTTTAATTTGGACAGTCAATATTTGACTACCAGTACACCTGGAGCCTATACACTGATATTAGATGGACTTCTCTGGTTACAAATATTCCATTTGATTGCAGGTGAAACTGAGAAGATCATGGAGCTACTGATGGAAGGCTACGACCATATCCTGGACGTGGTGGACGAGGAAGGTGCTGCCATCACGGAGGTGGTGGCGCAGCGAGGAGACTCCGCCATGACCAACCTGCTCGCTTCTATACCTGGCTTTGAGGTTAGTACCGGAACCATAAACTTAGGTCTACTTAGGTCTATTTAGTAGTTGTTTAAGGCTCAATTTTGCGCATGCCGAAAGGTGGAATTTGGAGACTGTTTTTTTGCTATCCCAAATTACCAAAAAAGACGGATAATACGTTATAAATAAAATAAAAATAAAATAAAATGTTTTTATTTCGGACAACATAATAGATCCAGAAAATGTGTTAGTAAACTAAAAACTATGAAAATTAAAACTAGTAAGGGTTAGTACAACTAAAACTAAGTGTTCTAAGGCGAGTATAAATTTGTTTTTTAATAAGTCATGTACTTAGGCGGCATGCCCTGTGGAATCATAGTCCGCACGAGATGCCTCCGTACAGACGCCTGCGGGTCGTCCGCTATTACTTTCAGGATGCTGTTGTCACTGCCCCGAAGCCTCCTCACCAAAGATGCTACCTTCTTTCTAATGATGGCGTGGAAGCCGTCTGTGTGGGATTCGGCAAACATTCCGGAGGCACTACAGAATCTGGGAAGTTTCAACAACATCCTGAAAACATTATTATATTGGATGCGCAGAGTGTCCAGCGACTTCTGTGAACACCTGAACCACAATGCACCCGTGTACAGACCCTGACAATACGCCTTGAAAAGGGTAATTTTAACTTGATCCGTACATCGGGCAAACCTGCGGGCCAGCATGTTCCCTCGAGCCGCCAGTGCTCTGCGCTCCCTCTCCACGTCTTCATCGTCCTTAAGGTCGTCGGTAAGTATATGTCCGATTATAGCAACACACAAAAAAAGAGGAAGTTCAATCCAGAAAACCAACCTATTAAAGAAAGAAAGAAAGAAAACATTTATTGTGACAGATTTTAAAAACACACAGGAGTAAAAACAAACATAAAATCTGCCACAACACAGCCCCAACTCAGCATAATGCTGGTTGTATGGAAGTATTACTAGAAGTGTGCTGGCCTTATCGCTTATAATAGGTATGTATTTCCAGGAATCTCGCGATATGCTACTAGCAGCGGTCCGGCGCGGCGACCTGCCCGCTGTAAAAGCGGCTATTGAAGCTGAAGGTGGGAGAACTCTGGTCCGGAGCCACAACTCCTTCGGTAGGACAGCGCTGCATATCGCCGTGCTGGCGGAGAATGAAGAGATAGTCGCATATCTGGCTGAGACCTGCCCAGAACTGCTGCGGATTGGGGATAATGTAAGATATAATAAATATTCCGGGACATATCACACAGCGCCATCTAGCCCCACACTAAGCAAACGCTTGTATCGTGTATATACCCGCTATTCATACTTTATAGGCGTCAAATCTATGTATATAACCTACTTTATAATTGTATTTTTTAAATTCACAACGAGCAGAAAGAAAGATATCTGGGAAACTAATTAGTTACGGTAAATTTTATTATAGACATACTTGTAAATATGTAAACGAACTTATGCAATTTTTAGTACAGCTTAAACGACAGTTAGGTCTCAATAATGAACTTAATATTCCTGCATTTACCTTGACAAAAATATTTTATAATCCAATATTCCATTCAAGGCACTAAAACATAATAAAAAGTGTCAAGAGACTTCGTTTTTCCAACGTAATCTGATAAGAATTAAGTGTTTTCGCTTCTGAGCCCAGTAATAAACTTCCTGCCAAATAAATCAGCCCTATAACAAATTTCTACGTGAACGGTAAAAATACACCGTAGTTGCGTGATAGCAAGGAATTTATTTGAGTTTCAGGTGTAAACGATAAATTTATGCCAACACTTTGATGTTTTTGAGGCGGTAGAAATAAATTCCTTATGAAAACTTACATTTCATTACTAAATATTTGCCCTTCTAGTGGTTAATTGGCGTTAATTGTACACGAAATAATAGGAATTACCTTCGACCATGTAGCCGCGGCATCAGTTCTTACGTATTATGAGTAGTGAGAGTAAAATTGTTTAAGATTATGAACTAGTCTCTACCCATTGATCTCCATCAGTACAAGTGTAGGTACTGATGGAGGTCAGTGTCTCTACCACAAAATGAAATATTGCTAAGGCGTAAATTAGCTATAAGCCTACGAATTTTTGTAGGAACAACTTGAACTAGTTATCAACACTTAACTTATGAATAACAAATCACACTTATATTTGTAAAAGCTACAGCTGTAAGTGTGTGCTATTACATCTCCATGTTTAATGAAACTTGGTAATGGAAATCATATCATATACCCTAAATTATAAATTAACACATCGATTGTCTTCACTCGTTCTATAATATACAAATGCGGACGCATGCATCGCACTCTCGGGGCCCTGATCGCGATGCAGAGGTGGAACACCCCAGGTTTTTAGTGGGTATGCCTGGCCTTCTGGCCAGGTTTTCCTGGGTCAAAAAAAAAAAAAAAAAGGTTGGGGATATTATTTTATAAATTGTTTTCACACTATTCCTTCTACGTACTTAATGGAACCCATAGCGAAGCCTAAGATAAATCACGGTTATGGGAACCCATATCGTATTTATTTATATTTCTCATTAAATAAGTTTATAAGTAATAAACTAAGACCAGTATTTCTGTTTTTTTTTCAGCTGGAACGCACCGCCCTCCACTACGCGATGGGTGTCCAAAAGATCGAGTCCCTGAGCCGCGTGCTCATCCGCGCGGGAGCCAAGCGAGTTCTCAAGGACCTGAAGGGACGCCAGCCCTCCTACTACTTCATGAACAAATCCGATATACTACGGTTGCAGGAGGAAGAGGAGATATATTAGATGTACAAGATCTTTACAAGGACTGTCTTTCGAAGTTGTTATACTAAAGTCTCGTTTCGGAGAAGGAAAGAGAGCATAAAAAAAGATCTCTGTGTTAACTATGGCAGGAGCATAAGAGACATGTGTAAAGCACTTACTACACTTTCTGTTTCGAGACAAGGTTTCAGTAGGACAAAAGGCAGTCCATTGAAAAGTTCGAAGAAATTCAGCCAAAACATAATAAATACGGTATTTTAATGACTAATGAATAACCAGCGCGAGCGGATTCAATGTTTCAACTCGCGTAACGAACTTATTACTAACTTTTAAACAGTTTGTTGTCGTTTGTTACAATGTAAGAACAGGCTTAGTCAAGTCATAGTTGGTATTCCATAGTCTTTAAAATACCTTACAAATACTTGTAGTAAATATTGAAAGAAGTAAATAATAGAGTAGGGTGAAATATTCGGTGGAAAGAATAGGTGTGTGTTTTTAGAGAGAAAGAAAAATATGCTTAAAAGAAAACTCAATGAAGCGACGGTATTTTTGCAACAATGTTTACGAAAGAATTCAGAAGATATTGAAATGTTTAGATACAACCAATTGTACCAATGTAGATTTAATTATGTTAGAAGGTTCTGGAAGTGGCTTGACCAAGTTTTGTAAGCAGGCTGTATGTCAAGTTAAAGGAGCTTTTTATTACGCACATTATTGCAATCTGCAAATTTTATTACCTTTTTCTTTCCTAATTGTATAAGATAGGTACACGTGCAAATCTTTACGAGTCGTGAGATGTTTTTAGATAACACAACGAAAAAAAAAGTTACGAATTGGCCGAGACGCATAACTAACTCTGAAAAATCACACCTACAAATAATTATTTACTAATGTCTTTATACAGATTTTTAACTAAATGACCATTTTTTCCTAACTTGCTAGAATTCTCGCCCACGGCTTGTAAAGATTTGCAACTATGGTAGCGTGCCGAAATCACTAGTAAAATGTAGACATCGATCTCAATTTTTAACGTAGTCTTAATTATATTTTTAAGTAAATTACCAACTTGGCGGGACCCTGCTAATATATTTCAATATAAGACTTGTTTAAATAAAAAGTCGCATCTAAAAAGTTTTTTTTTATTTATTTTAACACAACTAACCTTGATGTAAACAACAGCTAATACAAAAGTTAATCTAAAATCTTTAAATTTAATCTAAAATAAATTACATACATAATTACGAGTACACTAATAAGTAAAATAATAAGTAAATACCTACATACATAGGGCCACGTTGGGACACTAAAATATTTGATCTTGACTTTCCAACGATCGAGGTTGATGTCAATCGAGTAGAATGTAGAATGATCTCATGAGAGAGGTTTCCAGGGAACAGGGTTTATGTACATCTGGGAGACGGAACCTCGCATGCCTGCGACAAAAATATTAAGTAAGTTTATAATTTCGTATGTACATACCTGATAAGCTACCTACATAGATCATAGATAGTTTATCACGTACATACGAAATTATAATCTATGATCTTCTGAGAGATGTGGAAAAGAGCTGAGTAACTGGTGAGTGTAGAAAATAATCTGAAGTGCATAACGGTTGTTAAAAGCACTTTTGGCACGTTATCATGACGAACAATTTATCATGACAAACACCCGTGACTTTACATTTAACGCAACATCCAACCCAACCAAATCATAGCATCACGTAAAGGGTATTTTTATACACGGTCACCCATCCAATGCAAGCCGTAACCCCGTTATAAAAGCCTTACATATTTTGAACATTTCTCGTGTTTGACTACACCGCGCCCAGATCGCTGTAGCCTGTGCAGGCCAGGCAGTAATGCGTGTGGTGTAGTGGTGTATTATAAAGGTACTTATTAAATTGTAAAGTCCTATCTGTTAATTGATTAACACTATTCAGTACAAATATGTACTCACTAAGTTCTCCCTGGTTGAGCGGCACCGGCAGCGGCTTGTTCTTGCTGGTGCGCAGCCAGTCGCGGTAGGCGCGCTCCGCCGTGGCGCGCCGCCGCTCCTCCTCGATGGCCGCGCGCGCCGCCTTGCGCTCCGACCGCGTCTTCATCACTAATAATAATGATAATGGACAGACGCTGCTATTTAGGGCCATTATATAAGTATTATATCCGTCATTTAGTACCCACGACACAAGCGTTTGCTTAGTGTGGGGCTAGATGGCGATGTGTGCAATGACCCGGAATATTTATTTAGTCTGTAAATATTTCATACATAGCAGCAAGGACAATCAATCAAAACTACTAATATCTTATTCGTAGTGTAGGTAACCCGTGTTAACCCAAGAAAATAAATAAAAGGGTCTATTCTACCACTACATCAAATTGTCCTCCAAGTCCGTTTAAGCGTCGGTCTGCTCAGTTCTTCTACACTGGCGCATGATTCTCTCTGCCCTACATCTCCTCTTAGAATCACTTGTCTGTTAGACTATATTGCGTTAATAGTAGGTATGTAGGTACTTACATTTCATCTCTTCTTCCTTCTTCTTGATCCACTCAGCCAGCTTCTCCTCTTTCTCCTGTTCCTTCTTATTCCGGTCTCTCTCGGTCTGTTCTGTTCTTCTGTACTGTCGCATGATCTCCTCTGCCCTGCGTCTCTCTTCTTGCAGGCGCTTGCGTTCCAACCACCTCCGGTAAGACTCCTGCCGCTGTTCAGCTGTGGTCGATGATGGAGTGGGATTCTTCGGCTTCTGGAGACGGGCTTTCTCGCGTTTCTGGTGAGAATAAAAATCAACTAGCGAAAGGCAGGGATAATAATAAATATGGCCATAAAGTCTTGGTAAATTAAATATTAACAATACATACTCGACTTATAATTATTTTACAGAATTGAGGGACCGTCGACTAAGTTGTTGCGTGCCAGCAATAATAAATCAAACTGCATCGACTGAAAGTTAAAAATTGCGGAAATATATCATGTGGCCTGTCATTTATTTATTTATTTATTTATAACGGTACACATAACAGAATGAGTTCATATATAAGCCAAATACACATTCAAAACTGGTTTTGAACCAGAACAAATTCCTCAGGTGAGTGTACACAGCTTGAACAATAATAAGACATAATTCGACTAAATACTTATAATATAACTAATGGCCCAAGTCAGTAGCTCCAGTGTTTTTTTCAGCTACTGTTTCTTACTGTATGTGCGACTTTAGAATGAATAATTACCTCTGCTTCTTTCCTCGCCAGCCACTGCTCGAAAGCCGCCTGTCGTTTCTTCTCGTTACGTTCTCGCTCCTCTTTAGCCGTCGCATTGGTGGAAAGAGACGCAACCGACAGACGAAACGTGTCTGCGCCTTCCTCACGATACGTGCGATCGAACCGAGGAGTCTCCTCTTCATAGTGACGGTGGCTGGGTTCTGGTCCCGGCAGGCGGCAGGACTTCCGCTTCACGCTGCCTGACGACTGACTGGAGTCGCGGCCGCTCAGCAGCGGCGTCGAGTTGCTCCGGTAGGTGCTGTGCGGGTGCGGCGTGACGTCATCCGAGTACGAGGCGGTGTGCAGTGACGTCACGGAGTGCGTGGACTCCACGGGCTCGATATAGATGGCGGGGTTGATGTAGCGCGTCCTGCCCTTGCTCTGGCGCGAGGCGAGTGATTCAGAGTCGCTGTGACACTGCGCGTGCTCCCCCGCCCCGTCGAACACGTGGGCGGAGCGCTTGCCCTGCACCTCCGCGGGCCGCGTGCGAGCGCTGTCCCCAAAGTTCCCTTGACCCTCGCTCGCCATCTCACTGCCCCCGAACATGGAACGTCATGAACAAATTAACACGAAATAAAATAAAATACCTACAAAAATATAAGAAATTGGATGAAGGAAGAACGTCAAAAACTTACCCGAAAAGTCACGTCAATTGCACTTTTTATGTCATATCTGATTACCTGCGTGTAGGTGGCCAATTATTTGTAAGAAAAAGGTTGATACAATTTTATGAAGAAAGGTCAGTAAGTATGGGTCCTCGTCAGTTTCACAAATATATAAACGATCTAATATGGATCCTATGAGCACAACTATATTAGGCTCTCCTGAAACAATTCGTTGCTTGATCATAGGCTACCTAAGAAACTTAAATATTTATAATTTTCTATTATTAGTAAAAGGTACTACTTCACCCTTTACTACCGACATTTTAACCATACCAGTCACATGTAAAAGTTCACCAAATATCATAATTTCTTCATCTGCACTAACCTAATCCCAAACAATTACAAAACTAAACAAAAAAACAACTGTATTCCACATTCATAGAAATGTATTTGTCATTAAAGTACATAGTGGTTACACGTTAAATTAAATATTGACTGATAGTCAATTACATCACTTGTCGGGCGCGCGGAGTCCCCGGGCTTACGCTAGAGGGTCCTACTCAGTGGCCAGGTCTGTGGGATTGGAATCTTAACAGTATTTTTATTTGCACTTATTTTAAAAAAGATTGTCTTAATCACTGCTGTTCACGTCATAGTTTCATAGCAAGCTCTCATTTAACTTCCTTCTTATATATTTGAATCGACGAGTAATAGTTAATCGGCCCTTTTTTCCGCACTTATCGAATGAGAGTGGCCAACTCTGTTGTCGAGAGTTTATCAAGCCACCCCAAGAGCCTATGGCATGGCTGATTACAATTGAAATAGTGACTAAACAGGAATCTCCTTGTCACAGCGACCTGAACCATTTTTTAAGTATTAGTAATTTAAATTTCAGTTTCATTTGTTGATTATTTAATTGTATGAAGTTCACAGATCAAAGATATAAGTTCACTTATCACTCGTCGACGCTTTACAAGTAAGACAGTTATCAACAACGTCCACAATAGACCAGTACCAGAATTTATTGTAAAAGCAGATCCGTGTCTGACACAGATCTCGACTTTTCTCTCAGTCTCAGTATAACACCATCAATGCTATGACACCAGAACATGATTTCAACTCATCTATTCTTTACTCACTAGCTTCAAGTTTAGCACCCAGTTACTCTAAGTCAACCATGGGCATTGAAAAGAAAATCCTTCAATCAAACTTACAAAATGAGACACAACTATGAAATTGTCACCCGGGAAACAGAAACATCTCGTCCGGGTGACAACACTTCTTTACTCATGTTTTTGTATGTATTAATATAGTGAACCTAGATGTAAGTATTTTTGAACATCGTTTTCTTACATGAAATCTTAAAAATCTCTCCCCAATTTCATAACAACAGGGCATACCACATGTAAGAAAATGAATCACTAGAACCTTTGTGAATCAAATCAAGCTAGTGAATAAAGAATTCGATAACAATTAATTAAGTATTAACAGTATTGTTTTCTAAGGAATTACTATTGAGATTAACTTAAGGGGCAACGGTTGAATGCAATCCGTAGCTAGGGAACTTCATAATTTTCTAAACAGAACAATTGATAATTAATACTGTATGTTAAAATAGGTACATTTATTTATAAAATTGTTTGTTCACATCATAATTTCAACATGATTAATTGACAAATAGATAATTGAATAAAATAAATTCCACATTACCACTGCATGGCAGTTTCAGTTTAAAATTACTAATACCGAACATTGAGCTAAAATAAAATCGGCTGTAGATGATGATGATATAGAAAAAAGTCACCTATCCAAATGCAATTCCTATACCAATTGCATATGACCAACAGTGGGAAACTATGAGATAAAATAAAACCGGCTGTAGATGATATGATACAGAAAAAAGTCACCTATCCAAATGCAATTCCTATACCAATTGCATATGACCAACAGTGGGAAACTATGAGATAAAATAAAACCGGCTGTAGATGATATGATATAGAAAAAGTCACCTATCCAAATGCAATTCCTATACCAATTGCATATGACCAACAGTGGGAAACTATGAGATAAAATAAAACCGGCTGTAGATGATATGATATAGAAAAAGTCACCTATCCAAATGCAATTCCTATACCAATTGCATATGACCAACAGTGGGAAACTATGAGATAAAATAAAACCGGCTGTAGATGATATGATATAGAAAAAGTCACCTATCCAAATGCAATTCCTATACCAATTGCATATGACCAACAGTGGGAAACTATGAGATAAAATAAAACCGGCTGTAGATGATATGATATAGAAAAAGTCACCTATCCAAATGCAATTCCTATACCAATTGCATATGACCAACAGTGGGAAACTATGAGATAAAATAAAACCGGCTGTAGATGATATGATATAGAAAAAGTCACCTATCCAAATGCAATTCCTATACCAATTGCATATGACCAACAGTGGGAAACTATGAGATAAAATAAAACCGGCTGTAGATGATATGATATAGAAAAAGTCACCTATCCAAATGCAATTCCTATACCAATTGCATATGACCAACAGTGGGAAACTATGAGATAAAATAAAACCGGCTGTAGATGATATGATATAGAAAAAAGTCACCTATCCAAATGCAATTCCTATACCAATTGCATATGACCAACAGTGGGAAACTATGAGATAAAATAAAACCGGCTGTAGATGATGATGATACAGAAAAAAGTCACCTATCCAAATGCAATTCCTATACCAATTGCATATTACCAGCGAACGAAGTCGACTGATAATTACAATAAAGAAACAAGTTCCCTAGCCCCGGGGGCCTACCGCCTAAGAGTGAACTATACAATTCCTATCGTTTATGACGTCATTTCAAACATTTGCGGTACCAAATGACGTCATAAACGATAGCAATTGTTTTAGTTTACTCTCAGGCGGTAGGCCCGGACGGCATTTCACCCTCGTGCCTACGCGTAGTGCTCGGTATTTGAGCTAGTAGAGCGACTCGGCGTTGGAGGAGCGCGGCTTCTTGATCTTCTCGAGGTTCTTGATGACGATGTCGTGCAGCCAGCAGTAGCGGTTGCGTATCTCGCACATCACCAGCCACAGCGAAAGGTACTCCTTCTCGTCCAGTTCCTGAGGACAAACACAATGTGTTGTAAGGGAACATGTTTAAGTCTTCTGCTTCTTATCGAGAGTGGCCAACTGTGGTGGCGAGTTTATCGAGCCGAGAGTTTATGGATTAACGACTGCCGTACTAGACAAACAGCCGGAATCTAAAATTGTACATGTCATCCGACCCACAGAAGCGCCAAAAATGCCACTTTTCGGCCACCCATCCAAGGACTGACCAAGTAGACCTTTGCTTAATGTGATTACCAATCTTAAGCAATGGTCGACGCGGTCAGTTCTGGGTGACCGAAAAGTGAATTTGAATTTGAATTTGGTAGTATTATCGCGGTTTCACTCCCATTGTATCATTGTAAAAGTAGATTATGTCACTTACAAGATCGTACACTATCAACATACCAAAAATCATGATGATCTGTCACTCTACTGTGGTGTGAACCAAAACTGACAAACCAACAAAAATAATTTTACTTTTATATGATGGCATACTCACTCTGACGGCTCTTCTGTAGTCATCAATGTGTGGGTACTTGGCAACCTTGGATACAATCTTGGCCCTTGAGATGAAGTACCGCGAGATTTGGTCGAAGAATGCAGCCGCCTCCGACTCCACCGACTGGATCTCGGCGAGGGTATCCTCTTGCACTGACACACCAAAGTTGTTACCGTCTTCAATCTTCGGAATCAGGAACGAAATCCACATTTTCAGCTGGAGAAAGAAGTATAAAGTGTTTTGAGTTCTTGGGTTTGAGTAGTTTATTATTATTTTAAATGTTTATTGTTTAAATTTTTATAGTCAAATTTCATGTGCTTGTTATTGTACACCCCATGTAGTCTTTTTTTTATATTTTCCTCTCCATCCTACGGTTGCCTGGAAGAGTTCGCTTTTAGTGATAAGGCCGCCATTTGCGGCATTAGTTTAAATTAATTTTTCTTTTTCCATTTTGTATTATGTTTTTTATGTGAGTGTCCAATAAAGTATTTATCTATCTATCTAGCCTACTAATTAAAGTACTTATAGAAAAAATATATACTTCATGCAAGTTTTGTTTCAGAGAGTAGGTACCTAGTAATTTTATTAATTTTGTTTTATATGTGTGTGACAATAAAGAATTATCTATCTATCTATCTACCTAGCATCTGTGTGTAAGATTCAATTTGTAAATATTCATATACATTTATTTAAAAAAATTACAATCTTTGTATGTAAGTACAATGATGTACATAATATATAAAAAATATCATTAAAAAACTTAAAACAAGTGGTGCCAATTTGTAATTTTATTATTATGTAGCTCTAAGTTTATTAGGTATTATGGAGTTGTTGATACTCAAATTAAACTGTTAATCCAGGGTCTAATCTATTCCCATATTAAAATTTATTAAAACCAGTAAGTCCTTTGAATGTGACAAATAAAAAAACACACACTTTCATCTAAATAATTGTTATGCCATGACAGTTGTTCATTTCCACATTTATAATAAAGGCGTACATAAAATAAGAATATGCTGGTATTAAATATTTTATTCACATAAGTTCTAAAGTCATTAGCACTTGTGACATAATGAAAAATTAAACAGAAGCCTACCATTACTGAGCAATTTTCCAACTATGCTATTTCATCAATTGATGACTAATAAGGTATTTCAGTCACATATGCTAGACATGTTCTAACAAGTTCACACATGCTTGTCCAGAATGTACACAAACATTATTAAATAATGTTTAATTGTATAAATTCTTTGATAATATTTTAGAGTAGCTGTCCAATCTAACAAAATAAGGTAATAAATCTTCATAACAGGGAATCTTATATTCTGATTGCCAAAAATAATTGTCAAAGTTTTATCTCTCAGCAGGGCAAGCACGGCATAAGGACTAAGTCTTTCCACCATTTTTATCCACTTTTAACCACTTGGCGTATGGTGACTGACAGGTGAGAGGTGGATAAAATGGTGGAAAGACTTTTAGTCCTTATGCCGTGCTTGCCCTGCAGCTGTTCAAATCATAAGACAAAGAAAAAAAAACTTTCAGAAGATTTGATAACCTCCTTTTTTTGGATGTCGGTTAAAAACATCCTAACAACATAACTAGAACGACAGTAGCTGATTTACTGTTGTAACTGTAATACAAAGAAGGGAAGATGATGTTGATAAAGACTTACCAAATTAGAATCTTCAACAAGATCCCTAATGTGTGGTTTGACGAGGTGTATAAGATCACTAAGAGGCTTATTGCAGGGCACTGTGCCGTTGGGCAGTGAGTACACTCGAGTGCCCTCTAGTGTGGTGTTACTGGAAGCTTCTGATGTGTCCACCCGTGGTCGCTTGGCATTGGGCTCATCTTTTGCAATCGCTGGAGGTGGTACTGGAATGTTTAGATCCTGGAAGAGAAGCACAATATAACCCTGTGTCACTAATAAATAAGTAACAATATACAATCAAAAGATTTCTAAGTGATTAAGTGAGTCCTACACTAGGTTCGAGACCTGTAATCATATGTGGTCATACAAATTAATTTATCCACTATAGTGTGGTATGGTGCAGATTTCTATGGTATGAATATACCTACCTACTGCTGTATCAGTGCAATATTAGACAAATATTTACTACTGACAGATACAAGTTAGATACCAAATAATAGAATGGAATATGAGCCAAACTACGCATATTATTACTAAGCAGACCATTGCACTCAAATACTACTTAACTAAGTAAAGGATTATATTGATATTAGTAACAACAAAATAGCTTAGTTACATGAGAGTTAAAGTTACTTAACTCCTAAATCATCATGATTTCAAGTTTTTCTTGTAAGGATATATCTTAATGTATAATCTATTGTGATAAATACTAACCTGGTGAACATCAGACAGGTTTCGATTCTGAAAGTTTGATGTTTCCAATAGCTCATTGAGTTTTACTATCTTCTCAGGGAAGCCTTTTATGATCAAGTGTTCAGCTTTCTGCTTCAAGGAGTCTTTGTACTCTTGCACCTGAAAGCATACGTAAGCAAATATTACTAACGGCCATTATGAGTTGCTACATTTCAGATAGCCACCCCACGGCTGTTAGCGTTGAGGTTATGTTGACTATTCATCAAGGCAACTTACAGACGACATTATTGAATACTCCACGAGCCGGCGCGGTGTCCAACCACAAAACAAATCACTGGCTTACAGCAGGTTCCAACGTAAATAGATTTTTACCAGTTAAATCTATAAAACTGTATGTAAGGTCACGCACACTAATCAACGTACGCTACCTACCAGTGCTCGATCGTGTCAAACAAAGCGATGAAACTATTTTATACTTTAGAAATTACCTTCTTCGCTACGTCTGTCATTGTATTCGATGATTTTTTTCGGGATTTTTAAGAAATAAATCCCTTGAATAATAGTAATTTCGGCTTTTTTTCAATAATTTTTAGAACAACTCGTGTGCGCAAAATTACTCTAATGAGTGAACGAAAAGAACAATTAAGAATGATAAGAACGGAAACCTTGACAGAAAAGCAAAGTTTTTAGGAGCCTCTGGTTACTTGGTTACGTTAGGCCTCCACTTGGCCTCCTCCACTATACTGAGGATTTGAATTTTGTTGTTTGAACAAAGACCATCAAATCTTGATTTGAACGCAATTCTAACTTAAGAAACTTAAAATTCAATGAATAGAAGGTGGGCAAGAACGTCAAAAGTTGTACACTGCTTAAAAATTTTGCTTCATTTTTTTTTGGCAGAATATCCTTTGATATTTCATATGAATGATCTCTAATAATTCTTTTTTCTGAAAATCTTAAAAGTTTTCTTGTAAAATCGTTTTTTTGTGAGAAATTATCAATTTTCTAACAGTAGGCATTCATTTGAATCCTGTTCGTTACCGACTGTTTTTGGTTCATTAGGATAGTAAAATACATAAATATGTGAAAATATTATTTATTAAACGAAAGGAAACATGTTTTTTTACATTTTAAATGTAATAATCAGTTTATTAACATAGAAACACACCAGATTTATCTACCTTTCCTGTCCAGTACGTTACTCATAGTATAAAATGTATCACAAAGTTTATCATAAAATTTACAATATTGACCGTTTACATAATAACCTATTTGAATGTATTGTATTTTAAGGAGTAAAATTATTTCTATGAATAATATATAAACGTATTTTAAATATTTTTAATATAATCAACATTTTAGGAACTTTAGTTTAGGGGACAGTCTCGTAACAGGACATGTTCATAACGAACAGGACATTGTAGGGTTAGGTTTACATGACGCTTAAAAGTAGGATAAACTAAAATAATATAAAAAGCTTGAAACATGGACCGAAATCGTTATCATTATTTATTTAGCCTAATACACTAACAGTCTTGTCGTAAAATTTGATTTCATGTATTTTAATTTGGACTTCAAACCTGAATCCGAGTCTCGACTTTTTCTGTTGTTCATTGTTGAGCTATTAGAACCTGTTCTTAGCGCAACTCCATCTATATTGTCTTCGTTTTGATTTTCATTTCCTTTTTTTTTCCTTTGCCTTTTTTTATATCTCCATTGTTGTCTTATTTTACTTTTTTTTTCATCATCGAGCTGTGAATAAATTTTCTTTCTTTTAATTTTTATGCGTTCTTTGTCTTTTTTCTTCTGTTCTTCATATTTTTCGGGATTATCTTTTATTTTTTGGCGATAATGGCGCATTTTTTCAGCTGGCGTTAGCGCCATCTTGAAATCTGAAATTCCATTTAGAATATTTATTATTTTAAACACTAATGTTGTAATTTTTTTCTGTTGTTTAATGATCAATTAAAAAATTTCACTCCAGAAAACGGAACTTAAATGAAACAGTATACATTTAAATTATGATTAGTAAAAATGTCTAATAGTAAATATGAGTCTAAATAAAAAGTAAAAAAGGCGAGTTTGCACCATGTAAACTTTGCATTACGTGGTCCTGTCCGTTACTTACAAGTCCGGCCTATACGTTACCACCGCTATAGTCACGGACAGGAGGTAACGGAATCGGGTATTCCTATACGAAATCATATTATTTCTACAATTGCTGATATTTATCACACATTTCTTCACACTAAAGTAATCTAGAATAGTCAATTTACGTAATTTATGTAAAATATGGCTTGGAAACACATTTTAACATTAAAAATAACACAAATTTACTCACCGGACAGCGCCCGAAAAAACACTCCTCTCGCCAAACGCACAGAAAAGAACAGCTGTTTTAAACGAAATGGTTGATTCAAACATAGACATCCCTTTTACTTTTTTTATGTCATATTGGGGTGTTGCTATTTAAATTAAAAAATAACTACCGCATCGAATAAAAAAACTTAAATTTGATACAAAAATGTGGTAACGGTGCCCGGACATGTCCAGCAGGTGCATATGCCGGGGACAGGTTTAAATTTACTTTTTTAGAAGAAATTCTAGCTCTGGCAGTAAATTGCGCTTAAATAATAATTAAAATCCCGCCAAATTTCAAATACACAACCAGAAATTTGCCACTGTAGTATTATTTTTTATAAGAAACTGCCGCCAAATGCTGGTTGTTTTTTTGGGGACAGTACTACACACTAAAATTGCAAATTTTTAAACTAATTTTTCTTTATTTTAATATAGTTTTATGCGTAATATTTTAACAAATATAGCATGCCTATTTCATCTAAAATCAAATAACCGGGTGACAATTGTCGTGAAAACCTTGAAAGCAGCGAAACAGTATAATATCATTCGGGGACATGTAAAAAAGTACCATGTACAACTTTTGACGTTCTTGCCCAGGTATTCTTTGTCATAGACGAATCAAGATTTATTCTAAACAAGGTAAAGATTATTATTAATTTTCTGCAACATAGGTATATTTATTTTTCTTCAAAAATAATTGTGTTACCTTTTGTAAGTTTAATTCAAGTTGTGTATCTTCAGAATTCATATTTTAATTATTTATTTGATTGTTGGCTATTTTTGACATTAGGTATAAACTTATAAATTTTTTTTATGGATGTTGCAATATATTTTAAATTAAATAGCTATTTGGCTATACGGACAGAACATTAATAACCTGTGGACTCAATCGTCGGATTCAAAACAGAAACATAACCTAAAAACAAAATATAACCTCCCTCAACTGTGTTCTGTTTATAGTTTAGAAGTAAAATTATCTTATATTTAGCTATCATGAGTACTTTTAAATTCAATTTTTCTGGCGAAGACAATATATTGGCAAATGGTTCGCAATTAATTCAAAACTAAGTTCTTATAAAAATACATTTATTTATTACCTACTGTGTTTCTGCCTTTTTACAGATGAATCAAACAATGAAGCTAAAATTGAATGGCTTGAAAGTCAAGAAATATTATTAACAAATCAAATATATAGTCTAGATAAAGTCGCTGATCGAGCTAAAATATTTGTATGTGGTGATGTTGAAATTGGTCATATTGTTGTAAAGAATAATGCAGCATTACAAGAAGAAACTAATGATGTATGCAGCATGATTAAATTATCTCAACAAGAACATAGTGACTTGATTGCTGGCAAATATGAAGGTAATATAATTCATATATATTCTTAGCGATAAGGCCGCCAATTAAAACGCAAATTTTATTTTCTATGTTGTTTTGTATTGTTTTTGTTTTTTGTATGTGGTGTTTTAATAAAGAATTTATCTATCTATCCATCTATCATATAATTTTATACAGTGCTACACTTTCTAACTCAACATACCTACCCTGGTTATACCACATAATATTATACTTAGGTAAATGTGTTCTGTTTATTAAACTTTGGTTTACCTACTGATATTTCCAGGTGGTATGAAAATTTGGGAATGTACAAGTGATTTAATTGAATATTTGGAAGAAGAGAACAACAGTGTTTCTTTAAACAATAAAAAAGTTTTGGATCTTGGATGTGGAGCTGGTATACTTGGAATAAATGCTTTCATGAATGGTAGTAATGTCACATTTCAAGATTATGTGAGTTTTCACTTTGATCGATATACAATATATTTAAACATCACATCCATTACCACCTACATACCACCTTTTGTACATTTTTTTTGTTATTCCCATAGTGTGCAATATGTCTTTCAATATTTCATATAATTAATTTAACGATTTATTTCAGAACAAAGAAGTCATAGAGCATGTGACAATTCCTAATGTTTTACTAAACATTGAAGAAGATGAAAGAGAATCAGAAATTAAAAGATGCAGATTTTATTCTGGTGACTGGGAATCTTTCAATAGAATAAGTGATGATGTGTACGACATTATCCTTACATCAGAAACTATATATAACACACAAAACTACAAAAAGCTCTTAAAGCTTTTTTGTGATAAATTGAATAAAAATGGTGAAATATATGTAGCTGCTAAAACATACTACTTTGGAGTGGGAGGTGGAACTAGACAATTTGAACAGAGCCTCAAAGACAATGGGCAATTAGAAAGTAAGGTGTGCTGGAAAAGTACTGAAGGAATACAGAGAGAAATAATAAAAATAACAAGGTCTGTGGAAACATGAGAAACTATTTAATAAATGTACCTATACTCATATTAAATGTTTAAATAATTTATAACATCTTTTATGTATCCTTAGTTGTAGAAATTATGGAGACAGTCTCTCATAAACCCACCCATCTTCTCCAGTATGAAGAAGTTTTTCATCAGGTACTTCACCCTCCTTGGGTTTCCGGAATTTAATTCGGTCATGCAAACGGTCTCGCTGACCCTGCCAAAATTCAACTGCCCTCGGGTGAATGATATATCCTCCCCTGAAAAATACAAACAGATATGTATTTAAAACTTGATATTGTTAATTTGACGGAAGATATAATAATTCCAAATAAATTGGAAGATTTTTCTTACCAATACTCAGGTTTGGGCACTTCTTTTTCTGGAATCATGTACTCGGCCTCAAGAGTAGCCTCACGCTCACATAGAACATCTCTGGACTCAATGGGCGTACTCTGGTAACTAGCGCAAGCAGCTATTTGACTTGGCACTGGGCGGCTATGGAAGTATTGCGTCGACTCTTCTACAGATAACTTTTCAACTTGACCCTCAATTCTTATAGATCTGTTCAAACTTTCCCAGTAAAAGGTTGCTGCTACATTGGAATTCTCATTCTGAAAAAATGTGTAAATAAGATTATTTAAGTACGGTTTTATCTGATATGAAACCTTAAAGCTACCAATTTTTATACCCAATAACCATCTTATAATGTGTTCTATTCATCATCATTCACAGCCGGTTTCGTCCCACTGCTGGTTATAGGCCTATCTCTTAATATGCCATTGGCCTTCGATATTTAGCCAGCCTCATCCAGTATTCATCTGTGACAGATATAATATCGTCGACCCATCTTGTAGCGGGACGCCCGACGTTATGGTGCCTAGTCCTTTGGATATATTGGATATGTAGGTATTGTATTATGGATTTATGATTTTATTCTACTTACCATTTCTCTAGCTTTGCGACTACCATAGTTGGTGAAAAATTTAAAGCCTTCTTTCCCATAGCCCTTGAGTAATACAAATCTTGCAGAAGGAAAACCTTCCCTGAAAGGTAACAATTTTATTCAAGTTAGAATAAAATAACTAAACTTAGTTATACAAATACCTATCCATAGAAACACATATTTGGTCATGGATTTTATTTTAATTCTTCTTGAAAAACTGTTCTTAATGAGCAAAAAAAGCCATTGTAAAATTTAGCACTTACTTGGAAACAGTAGCTAAACACATTGCATTCGGCTCCAATATTTCTTTTTTAGAACACGCCTCTTGGAACCATGAATGGAACTGGCCAAATGGATCTTTAGAAACCAAATGTTTCTCTAAAAAAGTGTCATCCTTGTCCTTGTATCTAATTCTCATACCTGTAATTAAAAAATATTGAAAGAACAATGGCGTAAACGTAATACCTACTGACATGACATTCCAATTTTTAAATACTTGAATAAAACAATTTATTCATATTTTACTTACCTCCAATGTCGATACTCATCTTGCGCAAACTAGATTTAGTTGGACGCAATAGAATATTGTTTATGATTGTAATATTCTTGAAAATCATTCAAATATCACCAAATAAACGTTTGTGCACAATCGGAATAGAACTGGCACTACGTTTTATCTAACATAGTATAATTGAATTGTGATAACTAAACTACTGACTTGTCAATATAAGTACCAACTCTACATTCAGATAAAAATATATTTGGAAATTAAATTGTACCGTGTCGTATAACCAGAAAGTTCAGAAGTGTACAGTGTGCATAATAATGAGTTGAACGAGTTTTCTTATCACAGAGTCGATGATAATACGTGCATTACGTGCAAACAAGTGAAAATCAAGAAAAACATGACTAATACTACACAGAAATCAGAATGTACAAATAAAAACTCGTTCATTTCATTCATTCAGTTGAAAATAGCTAAAATAGATAATTTTATTTTTAATATTACATGGCAATTTCAGAATTAGTTGCGTTAAAAGATTATAAGATATATATATATATATTCAGATACGTGTACAGTTTATATATGCTCTCTCGCTCGTAATCATAATATTAAACAAGGGCAGAGAACGAGATCGTTTTAGTTCAGGCATATAGTTTTTCTCTTTAACATTTTGAGCATACTTGTAATGTATTTTTTTGTTATTGTAATTTTTTTATAGTGTCGTCAAGTCGTCACGTCGCGTCATTACGTTTTTCATTTCCATGTTATGTTGAAAATACGTGATAGAATAGAGTATTGAAGCCGAAACTTTATAAAATATTACCTTTGTAGTCAATAGTCATCACACCATGGATTCCGAAGTAATAAAGGAGAAAATCCACACGGAGCCGCTTCTGAACGATCCACGATACATAACCTTACTCAGCCTTATTGTTTTACTTTTTACCCTAAGTAAGTTATTTGCATGCATTATTTTATTGATAATATTGAGAAGCGAGTATACTAAGTTTACTAAGACAGAAATCCGTCTTCTCTAGTACTATATATCGGCTTTATTACACCCATGAGGTTGCAGGAGTTGGTAGTCAAGTCATTTTCCTTTGTTCTGGCCGGGCCTCACTAATCGTTTTATTTGTCTTTGTTGTGTACATACTGATTATTTTAAAAGAGTTTAGTTCTAGTATGTTCTCTCGTTGCTTTATTTATTCATGTTGTATAATTTAACTCCGTGATTTACAATAATTGTATATCTAGTTTAAGATTCTGTGCCCATGTGGATCAACCCCTTAATTGCCTTTTTATTTCAGTTTTCTTTTGGTGCTTCTCAAGAAGACGCCACTCTCGCAGATCAGTTCTCCTGACAGGACTCTCAGACTCTGGAAAGACTTTGCTGTTTGTTAGGATTGCCTACTCACAATATCGGCAGACTTTCACATCTATGAAAGAGAATGTAGAGGATTATGTCACCTCTAATGTGAGTATAGAACATCTATAAAAAAAACTATTGTAAGAATAAAATAGCTAAAGTCATCAGGGATGGCATACCCTAGTTAAATTTTCAATTTACACACATAGGCAGCCTTTATTTCATTGCTTACCTATATGATAACATAGATTCTGTACAAACATATTGGCAGCAACTGAGTAACCAATCTAAATAAAATGTAAGTCATATATTATTTAAAGACACATTTAAACCTGAAACTTAAAACCTTATTGTTATTTTCTTTGCCTAGCTTATTATCTTATTTAAACACTGCATCTTTATTTGTATGTGACATCACTTGCATCCCCACCTTTTTATTGTATCTTTTATCTCTCATGTTTATTAGTATTATTTATTTATTATTTTATTATTTATTTATTTTTTAGTTTATTATTTTTTTTTCTCACCTATTATGAGTACCTTATTTTATATGATTGAGTTGTGTGTTGAAAGATCAGTCAGTCACCTCTGCATTTTCTATATTAGCATACTAGTGGGTGCTCGCAGCTTCACTCGCATTAAGAAGTAAAACTTGCATCCCCTATTTCACCCCTTCAAAAGTGGCATCTCTAATCTTAGTAACTGACATAGTGATCTACCAACACACAGCCCAAACCAGCTGTGTGTTGGTAGATCACTATGTCAGTTAGTGTTTTATATATTTAGATACATAGATTTTATTCCTAAAAAGCAAGGAAGTTGATTTGGTTTTCCCAAATTACCACTTGTTTTGTTGTATATTTCAGAGCACCCTGCGTCTGGTAGACCTGCCGGGGCAGGAGAGGTTGAGGAACAAGTTCTTTGACCAGTACAAGAGTAGTGCCAAGGCCATCATCTATGTAGTGGACTCGGAAACCATTCAGAAGGAAATAAGAGATGTTGCCGAGTAAGTTCATTTAAAAAAAATTAAATGAGTTATTGTAGAGATGAGGTAGTTTTTAATGTTTAACTGAAACAAGGTTGCACTTGACCATAGTTTGCCCAATGGCAAGCAACAGCTATGGTCTAAGATGGAATGTGTTTACCAGATAGGAACCGGTTCAATCTCACCTAAAAGATTGTTGGAATATAGTTCATTATATTAGAGTATTGACATATTGACAAATAATAATATTCACTTCGTAAATGAAACTCTGGAAAAATATGTTGTGTGTTTCCACTGCAACTGCTACTGAAAAAACACTACATATTTTTCCAGAGTTTGATTATGGATTTCCGCAAAGTAGATAGATAGATAAACTCTTTATTGTAACACACATTGACAAAAAAAAAACAAACACAAAAAAGTAACACCTGATTCAATATTTTATTGACTTATAGAAAGTAAAAATAAATTATAGAAACTGCTCCACAGATATGAAGAACATTTCTATCAAAAGTATTGTATTTGCTGTTATAGTGTGATCTGATGTTTATAAAAATGGAAATATTTATTAGAAGACTTTTTTTAATTTAATCAATCCCCAGATACCTGTACACTATCCTGGCTGACCCGGTGGTGCAGAGCAACTCTCCTCCCATGCTGATTCTGTGCAACAAACAGGACCAACCCCTGGCCAAGGGCAGCCAAGTCATCAAGGGACTGCTTGAGAAGGAAATGTAAGCATAATGTTCATTATATCTTTTTACCCATTCCTCATTCTTTTCACTAAAAACATTTTGTAAGAAAATATATTAAAACAAAACCTAAATTAGGCTTTGGTTTTCTAGATGCGAGTTTTTTTTAGATTTATATATTTAGACACCAACAATTCGAGATCAACTATCAGTCTATCTTTCTTAGTTTGTTTGGAAATAGGACACGGCGGACTGCATGCAAGACCTTTCCTCTCATTGGTGGAGCGGTCATCACTTTTCTATCCATTCTTATGGCTTGTTATCTTTTCATTGTATAAGTAAATATAATCATTCTCACAATGCTTGAATATCTATCTATGAATATTGTCAGGCATGTGTTTGAGACATTGGTTTCATTTGTGGGAAACAAGCCTTCATGAAATACAATCAATATAAGGTATTAATAATTTTATCAAGTTCTCAATGATTTATTGTATGGTAAATATCTAAAGCCATAGTATTATACAATATATAATACATGCTTGGGACACAGATGACAAACAGTTCATTCTACCTGCTATTATTTAAATAAGAGATAATGCCACATTTACTTGTTGTTGGTAGCAAATACAGAGTATAAGACATACTCTATTTGCTACATACAAGCTTTCATCGTATAATGTTTCATATAATTAAATAAATGTTATTTTTCTCTTACAGAAACCTAGTCCGAGTAACAAAGTCCAACCAACTCCAATCGGTGGACTCATCCCAGTCATCAAACACATATATTGGCAAACAAGGCAAAGACTTTGAGTTCTCTCATCTCAGTAACAAAGTGGACTTTGTTGAGGGGTCAGCAAACACCGGAGACGATGATAACCCTTCAGATCTCAAGTCTTTGGAAGATTGGATCGCTAAGCTGTAAATTGTAAGCTTATATCGGCTTTTTATACTTGGACTAGACATTGTGAATGAAGTAATAACTCTACAGAAAGAGGTTTCAATTGTTATCTAGTTTCAAGGCTATTAAAGTACATTTTTACTATGATGCTAAAAATAAATTGGCGCCAATGTTTTCTTATATATGACAATTTGATATTTTTTAATAAAATAATTACAAAGGCTCATTTCGTAATCAAGAAGTGAAATTTTTAGTAAGTTTACTTAATTCCGTCCTCGTATTTGCTTTGCAATATCTAATTGACTAAATGTATCCTAGACTTTATGTCATAAAACCGGTGTAAAAAACCGGTATAATTAATAACATACTTTATGTTCCTCTCTATGCTTATTGTCGCAAATGTGTTGCTTGTGCATTCCCATTTTTATTGTTAAGATTTCCTGTTTCTTTTGCGCTGTTTTAGTAAAGAATCAGTTTTGCATTTACCTATATCCAAATAAACTTAAGTTTTGCGATTTTGTCACTGGCT
Organism: Macaria notata; assembly: GCA_927399415.1. Taxonomy (NCBI): domain Eukaryota; kingdom Metazoa; phylum Arthropoda; class Insecta; order Lepidoptera; family Geometridae; genus Macaria; species Macaria notata. The sequence continues at coordinate 5,016,782 of OV656737.1, forward strand.
AATATGAATGTGATTGAAAAATGTTTTGAAGTTTGTTTGTATAAAACGTCTAAATTGTAGATTTATTGGAGAGAAGTTCAGGATTTGATATGATATAATAATTTAGTCGAACTGGCAGTCAAATGATGAACCTCAAATAATGCTAGGCGGGACACTTGGCCAGGAGGGGTGACAACAGATGGAACAAGGCTCTGACTGAGTTGTGGCCGAGAACAGGTACATCAAGCGTCAGACGTCCAGCAGCGAGATGGGTTGATACAGTATCTGTCGCGAGTCTAACCTGGACGAGACTGGCACATGACCGAGACTGTTGGCATGACAAGAGAGGCGTATACCCAGCAGTGGGAAAAAACCGGCTGTGGATGATGATAATTATAATTGAGACATTATTATGAATGAAACTGTCAAACAAAGTAACGTGATTATTACAGTGATAAATATACTCATTTGATTTTCATATTGTATTTACTAATTTGATTCTCGAAGAGATGGTCTGTACTTTGTCAAGACATATTTTATCGAATAAAGCTTGACTGATTTTTTATATTTGTTTTTTCTTTGAATACCTATACCTGATAGTGGTACATGTAAACTAATTTTTTTAAAGTTTTATACCATCAATCATGAATAATTTATTTAGGGGTAATGGTGCACCACCTGCAGGGCTAGCACGGCAAGGGGATTAACAGTCTTTCCACCATTTTAACTACCTGTCACCACTATGTGGATTGATTGTGGTGGTGGATGAAAGATTCCCCATGCCATACTAATCCTGCTGGTGAGGGTATACGCGGTCCGTACCCCCCTGACGCGGACTGTGCAATGAGGTCTTAGGAATTGCGGAGGAGTATTGCTTGATTACGTACTGAAGTATTCAACACACTTGAATGTATTCATTCATGTAACTTCACATTTCACTCGGCATATTAACATCTTTTAATTTTTGGTTCAGTTTTGAGTAAATGGAGTAAGTACTATTTGCTTATTAGCTACTGTTAAAAAATATAAAGCCATCCTCGAACCTATTGTCATCTAACCCCAATATCTTATACAAGCAACGTTGTGACCCTCTGAGTCAAAGAGTGCAAAGTTTTTGTAATGATTGAACGATGACTCGACAAAATCAGGAATAACCAGGATGAATACTTGCATTGATTATCCTAGTTGTTACTTTTGCATATTCATGATGTAATTTATTGACGAATATCGACATGTTCACAAAGAGAAAGGTATAAAATTTCCTTGCGTGTTCATTATAGATTGATGCATATTATGTTGCTAAAATGAAAGGGTTAAAATCAATAGTTTTTGCACGTAACCCGTGCATCATTAAAGGGGGTATTATCTTTCTTTTCATTGAAATTCCTTGCATATTGATAGCTTTATGCATATTCATGTGTTACCCATTAATTTGATGAAAAATCGATTGACTTCTATTGTTATATTGTATGTTATTGATTAGTCATTTAGTTAATGTAACCAGTGTAACCACTATAATATTGATAACGGTATGGTGGAGCATATGAAATATCCAAGATAAAGTTAGAAAAAGTAAACTGTGAAATTTGGTAGATTTTCTTTTTTGTTGCAATTCCTTCATTTATTTTCTTAGACAGTAAAGACCTAAGATAAAGTTCTAGCTATAAATAAAATTACGTAGAAATTGAAATTAACTGCACACCTAGTTATATACTCCATATAGGTCACAAATATTTGAATTCTTCAATAAGAGTAAATATATTTCCTGTGCCCAACTACCACAAATAGGCGTCATAAACTAAACAGCCTTATTACGATCGCTTATTTTATTTCACTTTTCGAAAATAAAGTGTTGGTGCTATTAAATTAAATTATGATTGCGTTCATCAGTCGATGCCAAAACTGGCTGTGTACTGCTGTACTTGGTATTAATATTAAGTGCGTAATGGTCGTGTTAAACTCATAAAAACGGCCGTAAAAGTTAACTGTGAACGGTGGATACATGAACATTATGATCGCGCTTGCAGGAGGAAGTTTGCTGCCAGTTCGACGGAATTTTGTGTGTAATACTTAAGTAAGAATTCAGGTAAACTATACTGGTAATCTAGCAACAAATTCAGAAGAAAGGAAGTTATAGAGTAAAATAAATAAATAAATATAAATAAATATTTCAGGACATATCACACAGCGCCATCTAGCCCCACACTAAGCAAACGCTTGTGTCGTGGGTACTAGATAACGGATATATACCAATGTAACATTGTAAAACAATGTAACGCCTGATTAAATTATTTTTAAACAAATTTATTGCAATAACGTCAACACAGGCGTCATTTTAGTGTCACCAAATTATTAAAATACTCGTGTTAATTTTCTATTGTTACAACCATACTATACTATACAACCTCTAAATTAATTCCTGTTGAAATGGGCTCTTATTAAGTCATTATCAGGGGCTTAAAAGTTACAATACAGGAGTATTTTTAATAAATAAAATCATACTTATAACGTAAGCAAGCGTGCTACAGTGGAATTTTACATGCAGGGCAGGCTGTTGTCATACACAAACCAACTGGGCCACAAGTATTAAAAAAAAACATGCGTTATAAGTAAGTTTCTCACGGCAAAGGCTTACGGGGTCCCACGGTGACCGGCGGGTGTCCTACCATTCATACTCGGCACAATAGAACCTGCTAAGTGCCAACTGATTGAATGGACCTTATATAGAGCAGAATCGAGACACTTGCGGTTCTCACAATGTGTTACAAGATAATTGAAGAATTGAAGTAATCGACTCAAAAAGAGATTTTTTAACTCAATTGACGACTCGATTAAATCTTTTTAAGTAGATGCTGCTAAGTGCAGTTTTTGTTTTGTTTGGGGTTATTTTAAATAATATTCCCAACCAAAAAATGTTTTTTTGCAAATGCTGGTTTTTATTTGCGATTGTTTAAATCGAAATTTTCTATATTATTATTATTTTCTACTTTGTTTTATCAGCGAACCTACTAACCCAACCGGGATAGATTTAAATGATTAATACCTAGTAATTAGAGACATACTCGTATAGTGTGAGCCTAACATTAAATACATAATAGAACAATCACTCGTTCGGTAAATAGAGTACCAGCATGATTATGTTACAGGACATGAATGAAATCCGTCCTTTACAGCAAATCCTAACAAATGCCATTCCTAAATTATCTTTTCATACATTTATTCTTTCATACAAAAACTTGGACAACAGTAAGTTGTACTTAGGTTTTGTTTCGCGTAAATATATAAATAACAACTATTTAATTACGTATCCTCACATATTTCCTGTAACATACTATACTACCTACTACGAATGAGTAAAACTTTTTACACCGGTCGACCGTAGCAGACCGTAGCTAATACCGTATCAAAAGACCAATCAAACTACCTTTGTTGCACTTTTTTCGGTGCTGTTCAATAGATTTTTTTGAAGTAGTTGCAAATTCGGATGTGTTGTTGAGGAAAAATTCCCACAGTAGGTAACACAGTAATGTATGTTGTGTGTTTATTCGAAGATTAATACATGTGTATAGAGGACATTTTATTACAGTGTACATCATTTTCACTGAAAGAAGCAATACCTGGGTGTCTTATAAGCCCCCAACTCAAAGCCACTGAAAGGAATACATATTTCAGAATATGCCACCTACATTTTGCTGCAATAACCACTATAAATTATACTAATATTAACAAGTCATTAAACATATCAACGTAAACAAAAAACTCGCAGTGTCATGACTGTGCGCATTTCGGTCTACGTTTTATATATATTTTTGGGCACTCATATAAAAAAGCGTTGACCAAAATGTCATTGGTCATCTATTGATGAGGTCGAAACACGATCGACGCAGTTGGCATATGCAAAGAGAGGTCTATGCCCAGTAAAGAAGGCTGTGTATGATGATGATGATATAAAAAGGCTTCGACTGCCTAGCCTCACGTACCCGTAAGGTTGTGTTACATACATTATGTACATAAATGCCAAAAGATATTCTAATCCAAAATACCCATTCATGGTAACTTCAGCTGATGACCAAATGCTTGAATAACATGCATGTAAATAATTTAAAAAAATGTGCATTTGGGCATGTATATAAGTATGTATTTTGATTGTGTAGGTATCCGGTCCCTTCATTCCACAGCTAGTCGGTCGTAATCCGAGCGCGCGCCAAACAGGGTCCGTGGCGAATGGCTAATTATTTTTAATCAAGGATTAATCGAATACCCCGTCATCAGCAGGCGGATAAAGGAGATTTTACGTTCTCACTTGTCATCGTATTATTGCACTGCGACCAGTCAAGTGTTGAAACAAGACGAAAATATGCCTACAAACTACATAAATGTTAAAACTTGTATACTTAAAATAATACAAATAAATATTTTTTGAATAAATATCACAGTCATCTCCTTTTTCCCCATTAGTCACATCACTCATACAAGTTTATGGGGTATTTTCGAAAAAATAGAAACCTAATTTACAATTTAATAAATATTCCTGGACGTTTCATACAGTACCATTTAGCCACATCAAGGGCATGCTCTTATGTCATAGGCACCTACTAGATAACGGATTTAGTACAGTGGATATAAGATGTAATTCGATTTAATAATTACAATTTAAAAACATTATTACCAAATGATGTTTGACCTGTTACTATTAAAAAGAAGTGCAATATGCACATCTTTTCCAGTACATTGAGTAGCTGTCTTTTGCATTGTCGAAATATAATTTGCTCAAAAGCAATAATCTGCAATAATCTTTTGAAATACTTGGCAGCGGCTTGTGAAGAACAAACAGGCCGCTGCGTGTGTGGTCCCAGATATCGCGAATTTCAATATTTATCGATGAGTAAGCTCGTCGGTTTAGCATCATCGCGCTGTTATGCAAAATTTGCGAGATCTCGATATCTCGCGTGGGATACTATATTTTATGTTAATTTGTCGGCGCCGATTTGGTAAGGAAGTATAGAATTGAGTTTATGGAGGAGTTTGATTGTGGATTTGACTCATTTAAAGGTATGAGTTTGCTGGAAATAATCTTCTTACTCTAAGCTGTTGTACTTACATATACGTTATAAATAAAAAAACCGTGAAACTTACATACATACCTACGTGGGTATGTTATGCGTAAATAAGCTGAATTAATTACTCATTTATTAGCACTAAATATTTCGTTCTATCCATTGATAGTATGTCTACAATAACCTACTAGAAGCTACCACATGCAGAACTGAAATTAAATATTTAGTAAGTATTCGGTACTGTATTCTGATAGTGATGCAACAACGATTTTTAGTCCATTAGAATTGCGTTTTCTTTGAAACAGCTGGCTTAATTTTTTAAGTTTGTTTATGCCCAATTTGAAATTCAAAGGCTTTACTTACATCATATATTCTATGGCTTTGTATATATGTTGCCAAAGTCTCTTTTAAAGATAATTTTCATCTACAATATCGACTCGACTTCTTGAATTCTTTCGATTTTACCTATATATCTTACTATGCAACAGTCCAAAAAGTTCATATGAAAATAGGATCTTCACCATACACTTAATCAATCTCTTGCTCGTTAAGAGTGTACAATTAGCCAGTTAAGGCGCACCAGAGCCCTCGCGGGCCCTTATACGAGGCTCCTTTGTCGGCCTTGTTGACATTTTGTGGGGCAAATCTTCATACCGCGGTGCCTTTGATGCAGTGCACTGTGTATGCAGTTTTCAAGCTTCACTATTATGGGTATGTACCTACCGACTTACAACTACTAATACTTTTTTTTAACTTTAACGGGTTTGCACTTGGCCATAGTTTACTTGATAGCATGCTTACTTGATAGAAGGCTATGGCCTAAGATGGAGCGTGCTTACCCGATAAGAACCGATTCACTCTCGCTTTGAAGATCTATTATTATTATTTTTAAGTCTTTTGATTATCTGTTGTTCTTTTTCCTTAATGTATGTGTGTTGTAATAGTTATGTCTATCGATTTTGTGTGTGTATGTGTTTTAGGTAAGTAATTATTAAGAATTTTATTGAAATATACTTTGTAAAGAGGACTAAATATAGGAACTGCCCTGTTTCTTATAAAAGTTCTTTTAGTTTTTTTGTGATTGACCTAATAATCTTGCATTTGTATTACCATCAATTTGATTATAATATAATAATTAGCTAACGTATTCTATATCTTAACTAGTGGGTGCTCGCGACTTCGCTCGCATTAAGAAGTAAAACTTGCATCCCCTATTTCACCCCTGTAAAAGTAACATTTCCAAAAATCTTTTCTTAGCGGATGCCTACGTACGTCATAACATCTACCTTCATTCCAAATTTCAGCCTGATCCGTCCAGTGGTTTGGGCTGTGCGTTGATAGATTAGTAATATAAATTATCAGTCAGTCAGTCAGTCACCTTTGAGTTTTATATATACATAGGTGTACTCAAAATGTTACTAGTAAACCACATGAACTATTTATTTTAACGAGTAAAAGCGTAAGTTATCTCAAATCACGTGAGATCCGATACTGCTTCAACAACTACTTCATCTTCTCTCCTTTGATGTGTTCCGCCATTTTATTTAATTTTGATGTATACGCCCTCTATAAATATTGCAGGTAATTGGTCAGTTTTTATTTTCCTCAACCCGTTTGTCTACGAGCCATATTTAATCTTGGTTGAAGAAATCTTAAAGCATAATGATCCGATTTTTATGCCTCTACTTATTCAATATATTTTATGAAATATAATTTCAAGACCCATATTTTAGTTGGTAGTTATTTTTTTATTGATCTGGATTATATAAAATCTTGGCTTTTATAATATAATGGCTTGATTGTTTAGATTCTCTATTCTTTTCAAGCCTAGTTACTTATAGAATCCACGAGTTAAATTTCTTTACCATAGATATCTAATAATGAAGAATATTTCTATGAGAGAAGATTAACTCTGGTGTAGAAAGCTAAAAAATTAAAATCATAAATTTTTAGAAATAGAATAGAAAAACATTTATTGAGACAGATTTACTAAATGCACACACACACACACACACACATACATATATACAATAAATAAGTCTGCCCCAACTCAGCATATTGCTGATTACTGGAAGCAATCAGCGCTGGTCTTCCGTTGGGGCTGGCTGTGACATCACATACGAGACAATGATTTAGTTTTAAAAAAGGAAATGATAGAGCTAAAATAAAAAAATAATATTATAATTTATAATTCGACGTAATCTGACCCATAAAAGCATTATTTGTCATGCCTCTTTATTGGTCACCCATCCATAAACTGACTGCATCAAAAAACTTAGTTACCTAATCGCTAATAGATATCGTAGTCTCCTTATTGTCTGGTCTTGAAACCTGAAAAACAATCTTGTTTTAACTTTGTAGGTCTACCTAGTCTGATGTCACCGCCCTATTCAGATGCAGCTTTACCATTGGTTAATATTTGTATTAAAAAAAAAGGATTGAATAAAGGTATTTCTGACTGTTGATCTGTGTTTTTCTTCACAAGTAGTTGTAATTGCCAATGAGCTATGTTGTACAGAATCAGGCTCTGAATTTTAATGATGGAAGATTGATGAATATGCAATATGGAATGGGTAATTAAAATCATACATTGTAGTTGATCTGTTATTTATGTGTAACTTTGTTTGTGGCTAAATATTTTCATTAAAACATAGATTCACCTACTTTTTCCAGCGAATGAAGCAAAATGTAGCACATTGCTCCAATCAAGAAAACCTTTCAAAATAAAATCAAAATGCTTCAATCCCCTTACTACCTACCTAATGAATAACCTGCCTTCACCTCGACTTGTACTGTGCCCGTACATAACATCTCGCAAGCTGTCACATTCGTTTTGATCAAACGCGATCGGTCCCAGCTTCCCTTCAGCGAACAATCCAGCAAAAATAACAAATTTGATTTTTATTAATTGAACTGCCAAGCGGAGCAATCATGCGACGGCAAGAACAACGGCCGCACATCTGCGCCATTTATTAATACCGTCGATAATAAAACATTTGAAACACGTTCTTGCGAATCAATACTCGCGTTCGCCGAATGAATTATTTATGTATTTTATTGTCGCTTTATCGCCCGCATCTCGGCCTGTGGCGGGCGGATGCCGCGCGACCTCCTCTCTCTTGAAATAATAATCAGAACATAAGTAATTTTATTTTTGACAAATAACTGGGCAGCGGGCGCGGGCGCAGCTTTTTGTGGGAGCGGCTGCGGATTCCAGCTCTCCTGTCTGCCTGCCTGAATAAACATAAGGTTGCCGGTATGCAGGGATCGTGTAATTGTCACGAACCGCACAAGAAAGCGGTCTGGCGGACTAAAGACGCTTTTAAAGGATCATAAGTAGTCATTATCATTAAATTTTAACTGGAGTTTTAATGGATAAGCTTTAGGTACCTAATTGCTTTTTATAATTACTGAAAACTAAGCCTCTTTAGGCGGTCTTATATCGACAAAATCTGATTTAAAAACCTCTTAAAAGTAAACGCGCATCAAGTACCTATTGCATTAGGCGAAGCAGCAAAAACTGCATCCTGTCGTTTCTTACCAAATATCGAGTCATCATAATCATAATCATAATCATTTTATTTCGTAAATTATTTACACGTCAATACAAAAATTATAAAATATTAACAATTAACAATATTAACAATATTAACAATCGTCGATCAAAATATATCGATAACAAACATCGATACTCATCGTACTTTATCGCCTTCCTGTGCAATTTAGAAACGTTTAAATTTAATGCCGGCGAAGATTTTATTATGACGATGTTGTAAAAACCGGACAAATCAATCCAGCTGGACGTTTGGGATGTTTCCTGTGATTGTATCGCTTGGACTGAGGTTTCATAAATATCCATGCGCATTTATAGTACCTACTTCATATAAAATTAAAAGAAAGAAAGAAAAATAATATATAAAAGAAAAACTTAAAAGCTTGTTTGTAGGTTGATTTACAGCTTTTATGATCATCATGTTTTCTAAAGTATTGCATTATATAGGTGTCTTGATCCTGAAAATGAGAGCAAAGCTATGTGTACCGCTAGTATGTTTACAAATGAATCTGCAAAGCCTGTGGATTTGAAAAGACGGTGCTTGGACAGTTATTAATAGTGGTTTATAGCCTGTGGGTTTGCATCAAGTGGTTGCTTGGCATTTACTAAACTAGCAGCATCCTGCACCTTTATCCGCCTCGATCCGAGATAAAACGTTCTCTATGTCGCGAGATGGGTCGACGACATCGTCAAAGTCCAACCTGGATGAGGTCTGCACAAGATCGACGCAGATGGCACATACAAAGGGAGGCCTATACCCAGCAGTGGGATCCCAAGGGCTGTGGATGATGATGTCTCGAAGCAAAGTGTAAAAGATCTTATAAAAAATTACTCGAATAAGTTCAGCTCGTAAACCTTTTTTAAAACAAATACGTATTAGATTCATGTTTAAATAAATAATAAACGTTTATTTGACCTTATTACAAAGATGCATGTATAGTAAATGTGAACATTTGAAGTTGTACTATGAAATAGGACTTAGGACTGTATAATAGTTGTTTGATCAAAATATATATATATATATACATATATATCCTGTCAAGGAGTTCCAAAACTTAGCTGTACTAAAAAGTAAGAAAAATAAAATAGGTAAGGAAAAGAAAAGCAAAATAAACACACTAACACAAACTTTCGCCTTCACGATATTGGTCTGAAAGCACGCCCATGCCGAGTTCCAGGTTGCGAAGTATAAATCATTGTCATAAGCCTCCAGAGGCGCTGTCGGTAACGATTGAACTCATTTGAAGGCTTTCAAGGAGGCTCGTATGCGTGAAACTGTGTGATGGATTGAACGAGGTACAGTAATGTTTGATATAATGTATACAACTTATTTCTTACTTGTAGGCACACATAGAAAAGGAAGTATAGCTGTCTCATGCCTCTCTGTTTCATATATTAATGAAGGCGACAGTTTGTGCGTGATTGTGCATTTCTGTTACTTCCCGCTCAAATGACTGAACGGATTTGAAAGAAATTTGTTATGGATGTAGTTTAGACCCTGAATTAACACAGGCCACTTTTGATCCCGAAATAACACGGGTAACGCCGTAAGGCACTGCTAGTAATGTTAAATATTATGTTAATATATGCATGGAACGTAGAGTAGATCAAGCTAGAAAATTAACTTTTACCACAGTGGAAGTATTTGTAACATAAACCACTTTTAAACTATTATAAAGGAAAGCCTTGAGGCTTGATTCTGAATTTTATGAGTTGTTACTCCGATTATTTGTCAGAAGTCATCAGCATTACAGTAGCGCATTTAATATATTATCCTATTTAATAGCTTTGTTACTATAAGCGGACGAGAAATGGTATGCAATCCAGGGCACCTGTAGAACTATACATGGTTACTTGAAAGTAACTTAACATTCCAATGCTTACATCTTGAATAAACTGTCTTGAGACTCTATTTAGTTGATAAAAATTAAGGGAACGAACCAAAGATGCTGAATTAATTGCGAGCCAGTTTTATTATAGTGCTATTTCCTAAAATAAGTACAGTACAGTAGGGCATGCATAGACCAAATTCAAAAGAAAATGTCATGCCGTACAAGGAAGTAAAAGATAAAACAAAAGACTGATAATCATGGCGGCAGCGTTACCATTAAGAGAGTAACTCTTAAATTTATAAGAAGAAGAAAAAAAAACAGTTTTCACTGCTAACCTAGAACAACAACGCATATTCAAACCAAATCGCCTTTTCTCCTTTAAGTGTACGAAATTGCCTCAAACTGTCACATTATACCTACAACGCGATATAAAGGTCATAATAGCGGGTTTATCGAAAAAAGGTTCTATATTCCACGGTATAATGGTCATGCGTTTACGTATACTTATAATACCTATATTTGCATACGCCTGCGGTTTTGTCTGCCTTGATTGACAATGAGTGCTCATTAGAGTCAGATTCGACGAGCCTCCCTCAAAACAAGACATGGCAGAGACGCATAAAAATGAAAACAAATATTACTCGCAAGTTCAAAATCAAACAAAAATGCAGACGTAAAAAGACACGTGAGTACCTCGTAAGTATGGTTGTTATTTTTGTGAGGCAGTTCTTTAGATTTAACATATTGTAAAGGTTAAGGTATTTTTTATTATATGAGTAGCTTAGTTTGTACTAAGAACCAAACTTGTTCAGATTATTTGGATTGAAATAAAAGGACAGCAATTATGAAGCATAATAAGTTATTGATTCTTCTTATTTCATTAATATAAACACAATGACATAAATAAATAAGGTATACATATTTAACGTCTTTGTCTTCTATTTTTTAGTTGGTTTTTATAGTTGTATGACTATATCAATAAAATAATTAAATATGAATGAAATTTTGATTCTATATGTAAAATATACATTAAACCGCAAAACCTCTGCAATTGGAGATAAATTACCTTACCGTCGGCGTTTTAGTCAAACATTTTGCAAAACATTATGTTGATTCGTGGAGCGCTCGAATAATAAATGTGTTTTTATCAAAACCCGCTGCATAACAAATGGCGGGACAGATAGGGGCTGCACAATGATAACCCAATAAACACGTTATCGCTTTCATAATTCCAACACATATATGGCAAATAACTCAACATAGTTCCTGTGATAGTAATATCGCGCGCTATACCTATTTGCTTGCAGATTGATCTAACCATGGATGCGTGATAGGGCGTATGGCCGACAATATCATTTTGTGCAGTATGGTAAACGAAACAGTTCATTACAATAGCATCACAGAAAACTCACAAATAGATACATTAAAATTCTTGTCTATCCTATGAGCCATCCCTTCTAGGTGACCAATCTAGCAGATTATGATCATGGAGCGAGAATAGTTGTAGACGAAGTACAAATACAAATACAAAATTATTTATTTGCCAAAGAAATTTTGTCACGAAATGTTTCGAATCCTCTGACCTCGTGGTAGCCGTTAGGCTGTGTTACGAGGCCAAGTAGTTAGGTATATGCGGATTATTTAACCTATGGGCTCCCACAATGCCGGCCAAGTATTTTAATTAATGCCACACCACTACACATGAATTTTCTGCGCATTTCGCCGATTAAATTTTTCTCTGGTCTCGCCGCTTATCGACAATCGAGCTTAATTCTTTGGTTTTTACTCGCCGTAATAACAAGCACACGAACTTACATATAATCTTACAGCAGGGTAGATAAATCCTTCTTTGTAGGGTAAAAGATTACCATGATTACAGTTTTTTATAATGTAAGGCCTTGCAGTTACAATTATTTTGCTCTAACTACTTATAAACGCAAGTGTTTAAATTTTTTCAATAAGAAGCTATGTTTTATAGTATTGAAAATTATTTACGATTTTCAAGTAATTAGGACCCAGTTCTACCATGAAATGATCCTGAATTGAATGCGAACAAAACATTACTTAGGTCATGTGCCAATAATTATCTTGCAGAAAGCCGGAGCAAACATCGCGAACCCGTTTCGCAGCCGCTTAATTTGGCAAAAAGTGACACGTCATCAATATGTGCCAGATTCGGACGCGGAGAAATCTTGAAGGCAGGAAACGAGCGCGTGCTGCAGTATCGATGAATGCGGGTAAAGTATCGATAAATTAATGCTCACATTCGATTGCGTCCGCCATACTAATGGCGACACGCGGCGCATCACTTTTTGCCTGCGCGGTCCGGCCATTCAGCCACCCATTGATATCCGACTCGATTGTAAAAACTGGTCAGCTCCTCACTAGTTAACGTTACAGGTTCTTGCAGCTTACACAAGGACGTGATCGGTTCTTGTTTTGAAAGGATGAGTCGAATACTGATCGAGTCGATTAATCATTCGATTATGCTCAAATTAATAACGTATCATAATTGTTTTACTAATGTTTGTGTGTGATTGATGATTATATTGAGGTATGATTTTTGTTTTGAAAACCATATAAAAGGAAATTGCAGAGGGTTAGTTCAAGATTTTCAACTCTGGGTAAAAATGGACAGAATACTATTTGATACAAAAAAGACATTTATAAGATTTGATAACCTCTTTTTTTAAGGCGGTTAAAAAAAGCCAGTTAACCGAATCAGAAGCTCTAAAAACAAAGTACTAGGACGCCAAAAATATCATTATTGTCATAAGATACATCCTAATCATTATGTTTCTTTCACTTTGCAATTGTCACTTATATAAAACTCTAAGGTGACTGACTGACTGACTGACTGATATAGTGATCTATCAACGCACAGCCCAAACCACTGGACGGATTGGCTGAAATTTGGAATGAAGATAGATGTTATGACGTAGGCATCCGCTAAGAAAGGATTTTTGGAAATGCTACTTTTAAAGGGGAGAAATAGGAGACGCAAGTTTTACTCTTAATGCGAGCGAAGCCGCGAGCATCCACTAGTTCATAATAAAGATAAACCAATCTCAGGTGTAAAAAACAGCTTCCAATCCATAAAATTAAGCGCAACTACACGTTACCAATAAATAAATCGACAATTTACAATTATGGCTGTTTTATTACAGTAACTGTTCGAAAGAAGTGTTCCAAATTAGTATTTTATGTGTATTGTAAACACCCATAAGTAATGCAGCCAAACATATGTCATAAACATCGAATTCACACCTATACTATAAAAAAGGAAGTTTGTAAGTGTGTATGTTTGTTTCCTTTTATTTTTTTAATAGCTGGGTACATTTTTGTGGTCAGGAGATAAGTATAATAAAATTACGCTTTTCGTTAAAATATGCTGTTTCTTACAATACAATATCTCTTTATTGCAAACCAAAATTAATTACAATATTAAAAGGACTAAAACTTTAAATAAATGTACAAGTGGGTGGCCTTATCACTTTGATCTCTTCCAGGATTCTTCTTTCTTGTCTATTTTTAAGGCAAGTAACACCGCCTGTCACCGCTAGTATGGTATAATTACTTGCGCAAGAATAAAATTATAGGCTGTATAACTGAAATAAACTTTATTGTTTGAAAGAGAAGCCTGAGGCCTAAATATTTTAATGTTTCTCCATTTGTTTATATTAAAAAAACTCTGAGTAATTTTATGCAAAAATGACAGCTTAACACAATCTTTCCTAAGTAAACAATAGTTTATATTCAAGAATTATATTTCAAGAATTAATTCAATAATCGCATATAATACTCACGCACGCGTATATATAAAGTGGGAATTGGGTATGTTGGTTTGTTGGTAGTTCCTCCAACTATAACTTATATATATATATATATATATATATATATATAGGTATATATGATTTGTTGGCATGTTTGTCATTCACTAGTCTCAAGATGTAGTGACGAATAATTATTGTTTACATATAACTTTAAATAAGAAGCTCAAGAACAACGATCGGACTTTTGTTATAAGAGCTGAAACTTCCTCTATACATACCCCAACACACGAAAAAACCGTGTTTCATTTAGCTATGTAAAAGATACTCCGGACTTAGCTCGTATATTATGAGGATATAAAGAAAATAAACAGATACAAAAAATCAATACGTTCCATTACTCGGTTTAGAAGAAGGCTAATATATACTTTCACGTTACTATAATGATAATGATGTTGGTACGCAAAATTTAATTAATTTAAAGTCGCAGGCAACAACTAGTCTTCCAAAAGAAAAATAAGAAGACTTTCACATAAAAGTTAACGCGTCACTTTCCGCGAAGGCTGTCACGCGCGTGGAGGCTGTTTGCACGAAATGTTGGTCCATCTCATTAGCAGTCATTACCATCACATGCCAGCATTGCTAGCTAAGTTTACTGTACCAAGGTTGAGTGTTAAACCCCTATGCGTGATAAATAATATACTTAATCTATGTGAGTGTCGTTTCAGGCAATTGGTCAAATGCCCGACAGTTGAGAGTAAAAGATGTTGCACACGAAGACGCAATTTAGAGACTTTTTTACAGAAGTCGAACATTTTAGCAAGCTTTGGGTTTTTATTTTTGACTAAGTAGTATATATTGCTAAATCAGTTATACTCATTTACTTACAAATAAATCTGTACTTATTTTAAAGTTTCTTTGTCTCTTCAAATCACAGTAATACGAGTTTGACTCACAAATTGACCGCAATAAACTTTTAAGTCGCACGTAAAAACAATCGCGCGCTAGATCCTGAGCCTTATTTCGCAGATCGTGCGTCGCGCGTGTCGCAGTGCGCACACGAGCGGCGCACGCGCATGTTCCACACCGCTGTGCGCGCTACATTTACATAATTCGTGACGCAAACTATCAGATCACATTTACGTAAACAATGATAACATGATCATTCCAAGTTACGTAACTGGAAAACCATAATAATCTCGATATCTATTCCATGATCAGCAACAAGTCTAAATAACATGTTTCCTAAGTCATCTAAACACATAACAAATCAATAAAAACATACTTGGTATACCACAGTGCGAATAAAATGTCCTATAGAAAAGACATCAACGCGCTCTACGTCTTTTCGAAGTAAGCGCTACATATACATAAATAAGTAGTTATAAGTACTTATCCCCGTAGAGATCACTGCACTGTTCGTTATTATTTTTACGCTCCTGAGTTAGTTAAGTAAATTTATCGAAAAGCAATAAAGAAGCTTGTTATAAGCCGCGTCCAATTTGTTTGCTTCGTAAAAATCGATAAACTCTCTCTGTTTTTACGTTCGAAGCGCACTTTACACCGGCTCGAGAAAAACTTGTGCGCGTTTAGATGAAACTAACGAGGCGACCTCCTGCGCAGAGCTCTGGTTTAATTGATAATTCCAGAGAATAACGGCTTGTCTCTAATTGAATACAGCGGTCTCGAATTATTTCAATAAGAAAAGGCAGGCAGCGGCGCCGTGGCAAATTGGTCGCTCTTTTCCTTTTGTGAGAATATTCACCAGTCAATTGCCAGCCGTATCCTATTGGTCGATTTTAATGAGGCCCCGATCAATGGGCGTAATTATTTCTTGTATCATTCTTTGTAGGGACGCGAGCGCGCTGTCAGCTCATAAGGCGAGGCATACATTCAGACAAGGCGAGTTTATGCAAGCGTTTTTGCGAATACCCTTAAAGGGAAACCTGGGCATATCTGGCTCGTGATATTCGATGCAAATTGACAGCTCATTTGGTTGATTGGCTCTGTAGTTACGGTACTCATGTTACAGATATTATTTTTCAGTATTGTAGAGACCATAATATCACTGAATTGTGAGAAAGTAGCATCTACATCTACGATGGTTAATGGTTTACCTGAGCCGTTTTATAGCTCAACAGTCCTATTTTAAATTAGATTATAAATAAGTGTAAATATTATAAGAACTTGTGTGTCCAATAAACATTTATTATTATTTATTTATCCTCACTTCGGCGTAGCTGTGGCAAACTACTGGTCCAAATCCATATAGATAAGAATAAAAACACACAAAAAAATAACATGAAAACAAAAAATATAACGGAAAGAAAAAAAAGTTCAGTCACCGACACGACGAAGAAGAAGCTCAACCATAAAAGAATCTTGTTATCTATTGTTTTTCCGATAGGTTCATTTTCATTTCGTAGTTAATTGACTAAATCAAACTTAAGATTAAGACAAAAAAAAGCATTTAGTATTTTATAGTTTACCTATTTATTTTGATATGTCTAAAATAAACACACTAACCTAACCTACTAGTGAATCTTCAGCGATTAAAATCTCATTGCGTGCGCGTGCTATTTTAATAGCCAGTATCGTGTTCTGATCTAATAAATTGCTAGATTAATTTAAAAATGCTTCGCACGTGCTCCCCAGATGTCGAAGGCATGTTTACGACGGCCATGTTTTACGGTTTTGCAAATGCCAATTACTTATTTTGATTTGTTATTCTATGCATTACAAATTGAGATCGAGAAAGAAGTTGTCGTTTGGTTTTATAAGCTGCTGTGTTTTATGTTGTGCCTAGAGGATTATAGCTATAAATGTATGAGGTAAATACAGATTTGAAGTATTTACCATTCCATATTTATTGTTTTTAAGACGTTTAGATAATGTGATATATTTGCTTGTTTGATTACCTAAAGCACTATTGTGATTGTAGCAGGAGTAGATATGTATTGAAATGCACCTGACTCTCATATAATGCTTCTGGAATACACTATTTTGATAATTTTAATTTTAACTAAATACTTTTACAGTAACATGTACCTAATGAAAGCATGAATAATCACGAACTCTACAAGCATTCACGCTTTATATAATCTTCTTCTTCAAAATATATAAAACTCAAAGGAAAGTGACTGACACAGTGATCTATCAATGCACAGCCCAAACCACTGGACGAAGGTAGATGCTATCTATGACGTAGGCATCCGCTAAGATAGGATTTTTGGAAAAGCCACTTTTAAAGGGATAAAATTATTGGGGAATTCAAATTTTTCTTCTTAATTCAAATTCAAAATTATTTCAAATTCAAATTCAAAATTATTTATTTTCATAAAAATGCACACATACTTACTAAATATCACTAAAGCACCGTACTAGACGCCGGTGCGTCTGTGTCACGGAGATTAGTTCCTTCCGGGGTCTTATTTTTGGAGAGTATACATTTTAAGTTTTAAATATTTACTTTTACAAAATAGAATTTAAATTACATTACATTTAATGCGGGGTAGCCGCGAGCAGCCACTCATATAGGTAATAAAAATTTACCTCTCTCTCATATATATTTAAACAAATCGTTAATTGACCATTGAGTTTACTTAATTTGAATGCTAATTTAATTAATAAACAAACCAATCAAATATTTCGACCTCTTCTCAGAACACTCGGCAAAGCAATCAGCGTCACCTGACTACTCATTAACTCAACTTCTTAATCCAGGCTTTAATTGAAATGTTAACTTACAGCCGATAACAGTCTCACAAGTTAATGTCCCGTCAGATTACGTACTTTATCTTGTGTGTGACATCCCAGCCTGGCATTAATGGGTGTAAACTCAGGTAAAGAAACAACACTAACAGTGCTACTGAAGGTACATTAATTTCGACGTACGCAGAATTACGTGAATTAATTAGAAGCCATCGGCAAAGAAAATTAAGACTCTTTGGTTGAAATACTTTTAGAGTGCGTGATTAATTTTTGAAACGCAGCTGCTGTTTTGTAAAAATACGGATTTAGAGTGATACAGAAAAGATTATGGGCTTGAGTGCTCGATTAATTTGTTGATAAACGTCCTGATTCTCAAAAATGGTGTCGGTATGTGTTGCTGTTATGAATTGGTTTTAAATTAATTTCGATGATAAGGGGAATTATATTTTGGATTTTGTCCGGTATGGATTAATTTGGAAGATACTGGAAATTAATTAATGATGATAAGTATAGTGACATTTGTGCATTTTGAATCATGTTTTTGGCTAATTACCATACAAATCATTACTTTATATGCCCATACCTAAAGTCATTTAACAATAGCATACCTTTAGGTATCGATGTATGGTTTATTGAAATAGACTTTAATCGATATCAACAACTGTAACAAATATGTCTATAATCGATCAATCGTGTAAGTTTGCCATTTTGTTTTTATTAGCTCGCTATTAATTAGACCTGTCATACTTAATCAATGCTCTTTTAACACAGACACTTCTCACTTGTGTTTTGGCTTAAATAAGATATGTTATATATGTATATTTTTATTAAAGTTTCCGTTGGACTATGTCTTATTAGAAAGCCTATACCCAGCAGCGTCAAGGGTTGGAGATGATGATGATGATGTAAGCAGCTAAGCTTTAGACGCAAATCATGCTGTTCTAATTGGATTTATGTATATGAATCTGCAGCTATTTATCGACAGCAATCATTAGCATAATCTTTAAATTATATGCATTTTTCCTGGTATGACTTCCCGTGACACGAAAAAATGATTTTTTAAATTTTTACCTTCGATCAAATATAACCTAGATCACGCGAAAGCGCGCTAAAAGTAACCAAACTAAACAGTGCCTAAATTCACACTAAGCACTGTTTTGCCGTCAGTGACGCGCCGACCGTCATGTGAAACAATGCCGAAGTGTGCTGTGAAAAGTTGCAAAAATAACACGCTTACAAAGAGAAAACAACATGGGATTTCGTATTTTCGGTAAGTTTTATACTTTTTACAAATACTTACAGTGATTAATATTCGAAAAAGTCCAGTTATCATCTCCAAATTAGTATTTCTAGAATTTAAATCCTTTTATATTTGCTTCGCAGTTGTCTCTTTCGCACGCATAATAGAGTTAACACGCGAGACAAGAACAAATTAAGCCTGATTTAGAACAAGTCTAATGGAGTCCCCGCATTCTTTTTCTTAGACTGTAAAATGGATGTAGTTTAAAATCTACATTTTGCGATTCATTTTTATATTTAACCATTAGGAGTATGATTTACTATTTTTGATTTAGTTTATCTGATTCTGATTACGATGTACGTGTGTTAATTTATAAAGATGATTTAGTTGTCCCTACGATGTAGATACTTTTCATTGGTACATTCTCGTGTTGTAGATTATAATAATAAAAGTAACAATTTACAATTCTATTACAACTACAGTATAAGTAAGCAACTCCACTGGATTCCATGTTCTATTATAGTTTTTACAGTCAGGGTAATAAGAACGTCCTAATGTCGGACGTGTCATAAGTAATTTTGAGCGTTATGTTAGTAAGATAAAGTATAATTTGACTAGACGCCACAGCGGAGGGCAATAAAATTTTATGAGCTTTCGTCAATGCCGTAGCGAAAACGCCATAAGGTGGTTAGGTCATTGTTGAAAACTAAATTTTAGCGTACTGCAATAAGGTTTATTATTATTAAAATATTTAAATGGCTTTGTGATACTATAGTAATATGCATGACATGAATGTATATCTCAATAGGTAGGTAGGCATAGTAAACTCAAGCCGGTTTTTTGCGTTGTGTCACTACAGCATGTTGCATCTAGTTATAATTGATCGAAGATTTTTACTTTCAAGATATACCCATGTTTGTGCAATATTAAGTTTTACAAATACTACAGATTTTCTTTAATTAAAAAAATACCTACCACTAAACCCCACGTAGGCGCAACTTGACGTAACTTAACAAAGCTAAATGTGCCTCTGCAACCTCCTCCCACGCCTCTAGCCTTTTTTTATTATATAATTAACTTTAAAGCCTGCCATCGATCGGATCCTGTAGGTGCAGTAATCCACATAGTACTGTAACTGACTGGTTTTATGTAAAAAAAATGTAAGCGTATAAAGCAACAAAACAAACGAAAGGCGCATCGAGCGTTTGTTAGTAATACTAGGTTTTTTTTTCACTTTATTGTACATCGCGTTTTTTATTGACCAATTGGTCTAGTTAGATCTCTTTAGCCAAAAGTTGCTTGGATGAGTTCGCTTTAAGCACAAAGCCGACGCAACAATCTACCATCAATATAGTATATAGTGTTTAACTATCTATTTATCTAATCTATGTTGACTTATTAAGTTGTGGAACTCCTTGCCTGACTCCCTACGCCTCTGTATCTTATCGGGTAAGCACACTCAATATTCGGCCATAACTTTTGCTTACCATCAAACAAACTATGGTCAAGTGTAAACCCGTTTTAATAAAAAAAACTCATGACCAAATGTGATGGCCAGACTTGTCTTATACTATAGGTACTATGTCACTAGATGGAAGGCTCATAAATACCGGTACTTATTGATGACTGAAGTTGCCAACGGATAAGTTAAAGTTTAAGCATATCTGGTGCGTGGGATACTTACTGCGGCTCAGATAGTGGGCTTAAGTCGAGGTTTTGGGTAAATTATAGCGTTAAGAGATCATTTATTTTAAAAGAATTGTTTAATTTGTTAAATAATACATTGAAACAATTAACAACACTTGACAGGTTTGATAAATAGAATTGAGTACCTACCGACTATTACATTTACTACCATCAGCAAAAACTCATACCTATATACATATATATAAATGTATAGCTAATATCACGAAAGAGCACCGAAAATGTTGCATATGGGGAGAGAACAGTAGATGAACAAAAAACAACAGATTGCTTATCTATACTAATATTATAAAACTGAAGAGTTTGTTTGTTTGTTTGTTTGAACGCGCTAATATCAGGAACTACTGGGCGAATTGAAAAATTCTTTTTGTGTTGAATAGACCATTTATTGAGGAAGGCTTTAGGCTATATAACATCACGCTGCAACTAATAGGAGCGAAGAAACAATGGAAAATGTGGAAAAAACGAGGAAAATTATTCATCTTTGAGGGCTTCTGTTGCGTGAGCTGCGAAAATGGTTCAAGATATCAAAAAATATTTATGAAAGAATTAATGCCCAAAATAACTATTCCACGCGGACGAAGTCGCGAGCACAGCAGCTTGTAATATATAGGTATATTCAGTATACATACAGAACGACTGGCACCTAACGCATAGCCTTTTAAAGGTGACATTACTACCTCACAAGTAACAACTTCTGTTCTACTATTAGAAACAAATCTGCTACACTATAAAAAAAAACATTTCCTGACAAAATGTATGTAGAATTAATACTATTTTGTGCATTTGTAAGACAAAATCAAAATCATTTATTTGCAGACTCGTAGAACAAAACTGGTAACGTTTGATTATCTTAAAACACAATTCTTTCGTTACCTGAACTTAGTATATTAACTACGTATATATACGTAGTGGTGCATATAAGCCGTCTTTATACGTGCCAGTGAGTTTATGGTGATTACCTGGCGCAGTGATCGGTGGTCGGGTGCCGCAGTAACCTTCCACCGGTTCCGGCTGCTCCATTGTTCCTCCGCTAATTGAGTCGATGCCACTCATAGATTGTCTGCGGAAGACGGCCGGGTTTAACTGTGTGGTTAAACTGAGGTTATAAGTGGACTGAAACGACTAAAATTAAATAAAACATGGGCTTGATCGATGTTTCGTTTGTTTGAAATGGGAAATATCTAAATATATAAAACTCAAAACTGACTGACTGACATAGTGATTTATCAATGCACAGCCCAAACCACTGGACGGATCAGGCTGAAATTTGGCATGCAGGTAGATGTTATGACGTAGGTATCCGCTTAGAAAGGATTTTTGGGAATGCCACTTTTAAAGAAGTTAAATAGGGGATGCAAGTTTTACTTCTTAATGAGAAGCCGCGACTAGTTGGTTTAGTTAAGTGAAAAGTAAGATGAAAGAACACGTGCTGTATTTAATTTTTAGATCTGTTTGAGGCATAACTTAATATAATATGTTCTTCCGATGACCAAAATTATGAGGTAAAATAAATTATAGTGGTAATATAGTTGAATTCCTTACAAGATATGACTAGGTATGTACAAAGTTATAGTTACGTAAATCATCAAAAGCCAGCCATATTGAATAAAAATTCCATCATTAGAGTCACAGTAAAGCTGCAAACTAACCATCAGTTATCACCTTGGCCCACCGTACGTTTCTGTAACAGATCGTTAGAGCCCGCTACAATGAACAAATCGAATCTGTCACGGCTCCCGCGCACCGACCTCACCGATTACGCACCATTTACTTGAAATATACTGTGAAATATAATTGAAAATAAAAATACCTAAAGCACGCTATGTATATTATATATATATATATATATATATATATATATATATATATATATATATATATATATATATATATATATATATATATGTGTGTTACGGTAAATGTAAGTTATCGGTAATTATGTATAATCGATTTCAAGAAATACAAGAATAAATAAAATAAATAAATCGCTCTAGTAGAGGTACGGCAAGGAGGCACTGTTATACATTTGAGGTTCCAAAGACTCCCCTGAATTATAATTTGCCGGTCTTCAAGTCAAGAGTTAACCGGTTTCTTCTAGGCAAGCTTATATATATATATAACTGTATTCTACTATAACTGTATTCTGTATTGTATGTGAATGCAGTAGAAAGTTGGCTGAGGATAATGATGATTTTGTAAGATCCGATATATGTATCGGATCTTCACCAGTTCTCATCATATTTAGTTCAAGCACCAACCCGCTATCTCTTATAGTTTTCGAGATCCCTTATGGTACTCTAAGGTCTGATGGCCAAAGTGATGGAGTTACTCGGCCTTCGGCCTCGCATCCCCCTCACTTTGACGTCGCATGTACTGCGTTGTCATATTTCTAGAAAAACGCTAATAGTTTGGCTGCACTCTTACGTTTTCTCATCAGGGTCACCAGGTAGTCCAGATCTTCCATAAATCTTGTTTTGATAGTTTTTCCTTTATGTGGGCGCTAAAATCTACCTCTGTACCAAATTTCAGCTCTCTAGGTCTATGGGAAGTACTAGTTCTATTTTGATG
This sequence comes from Macaria notata, assembly GCA_927399415.1. Lineage (NCBI taxonomy): Eukaryota > Metazoa > Arthropoda > Insecta > Lepidoptera > Geometridae > Macaria > Macaria notata. The sequence goes on from OV656737.1 coordinate 5,040,199, forward strand.
ATGAGTGAGTCAGTGTCGAAAATGCGAAACTTTGCATTAGCATAACTTCGGAACTAATTGATCTACCAACTTGAAATTCTGGATTTCAAGTGTGTTATTACGAATTTCTAGATGACGAAAATTTTAGCGTTTTAATTCTATCCAGAGGTTCTCAAATAGGGGGCTGAAAATGCGGCGAAACGGTTCGAGAAAAGGATGGTACGGCAGTTTGCTTCGCGCTCGACTGCCGTGCCCCCAGATAATTACCGGTAAATGTGATTGATTCGAAAATTTTTCCACTTTTACCAAGAGCACTGGTAATTATGCATAATTCCCGGTAATTATACATAATTCCCGCATTATCCACATTTACCGTAACATATATATGTCGACTGACAGCATCAGGATTAAAAAACTGATTAAATCTCTTATCAGATGGGTCCTGTTATAAACAAGAATAGCGATTAGTTGATAAAACCTTAGTACTATTTCAGATCCTTGAAAATTAATGATAATCACAGGCACTGCAATAAACTGATAGCTAGATTTATGCTTTTTGTTAGAGTTGTTACTTAACATATCGACATAAAACTAACAAGAATCATCGCTACATCGTGGCTATAGACAAGGTTCCTGATAATTGAAGCTTTGAATATTACGCACGAATTTTTATACGTACATTTTTCCCGACTTGGAAAATAGAGCTATCATTAATGGTAATGGACTGACAGTTAATTATACAGAATATTGATTGGTGCATTGTGTTCCATATCGCTCCTTTGATCGCCACAAAAACTGCGTCGACTTTCAATGGGCTATTACGGCTATTAACAGTTCTATTATAAGCTGTGAAAGCTATGAAGTTTTGTTCACATACGAGTATACTAATTAGATTACTGTATTTCAGTTCTTTGCATGCAATGTAACTTTGTATAACCAAAACCTTGATTTTTTACTTAGAATGAAGAGCTACTATAATCAGTAACGGCAAAGCAAGTGTCAAAACGATTATGTAACTTTTTCTAAAAAAAAAAAGTTAATAAGTAATGCATCTAAAGTACTAATTTAAGGTAAAACATTGATAAAATTAAAACATTACTTGATAAACTCTCGACACCAGAGTTGGCCACTCTCATTCAATATGAAAAAGAAGATGTAAAAAAATTACTAGATTCTATATTTTCTACGAATTCAATGAAAGTAAGTTGGCAATGCCATGTTTGAAACAACAAAGGCAATCCAAAACTTACATAGTACGAAAACTTAAAGTCATGTTGGCAGCATTTTCTTTTCACACTCATAAAGACGCCACACTCACACTACAACCAGTTCGCACTCAATAATTAAGCTTAATAACATAATTTACAAAACTAATTAGCTCAATAATGATCTACAATTCACTATTGACAGTTCTATAGTACCCGTGAAGGCAAACGCATTGATTAAGAAATCTATTCAAGGAATATGTAATTACAGTTTTCAAGCCGAAGCCTTTGGTCGGTAATAAGTTCGGGTTAAGGTAAGGTAGGTACCTAATAATTTGTTATTAGAGAACAAAAAGAGTTAAAAATAAAGAGGTCTAAAGGTAAATTGCACTCATACTCCAACAATATATTATAATAATAAGTCTCTAATAATTATCAGTAAACTTCCCAATATCGTAACTAAGCAGCTTTTTCCTCAACTTTCAAAGCCTCCAGCTATTTCCACAGACTATCATTAAGCTAGAATAAAACCTCTATAGCTATTAAATGGGTGCATAAGCAATCAATAAGTTGCTAACGTTTTACTGTCCACTATGTCATCATTCTGTATTGCTAGTGCTTAGCTGTTTTACTTGTAACCGTGTAAGTATTTTATTGAGTGCCCATAGTTAGGATATCATGATTATCATATTACAAATCAGCTCATATATGTAACTAAAACGGTTTTCACTCACGTGCTATTCTACCGTTTTAGTTACATATTGACAAAAATGTGTCACGAAAGTTTTAATAGTTAAATCAGCTCATTTTTAGAGACAGTATGAAAATTATTTTTTTTAATAAATAATAATAAATATTCCGGGACATTGCACACAGCGCCATCTAGCCCCACACTAAGCAAACGCTTGTGTCGTGGGTAGGTACTAGGTAACGGATATATTACTAATATACTTTTCTTTTGTAAATACATACTTACTATACATACAAACGACCAGACTCAACACAAGTAATTATATATTTTTTTTAAATGCATAAATACTTGTGTCACGCGGGAATCGAACCCGCAACCCTTAGATTAGAAGGCAGAGCCACTACCAACTAAGCTAACAGGCCAGTCAAATTCAAATATCGTTTTCATGCAAAAACTGTTGGGTAAATTTTTGACAATGTTATTCTATGTGCATTTGTCTACACAAGCATTATTTTATCCTGGCTTGCACGGTTAAGTAATTCGGGGTAAAAAATAGTCCGTAGTGTATTCTAGTCGTCTCATTTCTGCCAAATCCGATTAAGAATAAGCCAATGAAGTATTTTGTCTGATCTATCAACAATCTAACAGATCCGTGGCTCATAAGGTTCTCGTTCTTGAAAGTAATTACTGTACTCATAAAGTAAGGCAATAAGGCTACACACACCGACCATAGCGCACTTTCATTGCAACTGGATGTTAGTGTGCAACCAATAAGAATTAGTTGATAATATGAACTGGGGTAAGTAGATTTCAGTTCCGTTTGGCCCTAGCTATTTTACATAAGTTACTTTTTCAGATATTTTTATTATAACAATTGGTTTTATGCACAGTCTTACGTTTTTTTATTAATTTATACGGGCACCGAGGTGTTGTGAGAAATTACATATGTATATGGTGATTTGACCAAAACTCGCCGTGTTGCTGGCACCCCCACGAACTCAGTCCTCTGTTCAGTACATATTTGGCAGCCAAGGATCCCCGTTGTTACAAAAATTTGTACAAATTAAAGATTGTTTGAACAAAGAATATAAATTTGTACATATTTATTTCAAAAGGTTGGATAAGGTTGGTGGCAGAAAATTATAAATTTAAATGTAATACCAAAAGTGTGATATTAACTGTAGTACCAATTGTAAAATTGAAGAGTACAATCAGCACTGTTTTAAGTTTAGTTTATATACATATGTTATCAAATATCAGCACAGCTCAGAGCTATGAAGGTCGTTGCGACCAACCGGTGGGTCGTGTTAGGTGCAGATTTACGATGACAAGTCAATGTGGCTGCGGACACGTCATGTGGCTAAACAGGCTCTTGAATGTTGCACGTTTTACTTCTCTAAACTGCCCTTTGTAGCTAACAATCGATGCTTGCCTCTTTAAAAAGGACAAAGAGTATGTAAGTGTGATTGTGAAATGTGAACTCACCGTGCTATTCCAAACGTGGTTTAAATGTTAGTTTAGAACAAAGGGAACTATGAAAATAAGAGTTTATTCTTGTTGTACATACATCACATACAAACAATTAGAACTTTAAAATAAAACTTTAAAGTTATCTATGACAGATCGATTTTTTGATAGAAGAAAACAAAATTGAAATCAAGTTGAAAGTCATACCTAACAGCATTTATCTTAGTAAATATCAATAGGCATGTCTTTCCTATCTTAGCAACAACACTTTTCATTTACTAGTGTTGACCTCCAGCTATGCTCCCGGTCAATGAGGCGATAAAGTGAAAATTATAATAACTTTCAGTAGTTTTCATCTTTAGAGACAATTTATGCAAAAAGGAGAAAGCTCATAGAACATGTCTTTAGCTAAGTGAACTGCTCAAATACGGTAATTGCTCGTAAAATAATAGTCAACCTTATTTAAGCATGTTTAAGTTAACACCCTGAAGCGAATTCCTGCGGCAAGTTTCACAAACATCATATTAAATCGTCTAAATAGATGTCTCTGTTTTATCGAGCGATCTTTAAGGCTAATTAGGCGACATAAAACGAATTTTTATGCACGAAATTAAGCCTTCTCGGTATGTGCAAACTGTTTCTGGCAACTCGCGCGCAATCTTATAAGTCTGCTCGATAAAAATCGACACCTGGGAAGTGGTATTCAATTAAGGAGATAGAAATCTGGAATGGGTAAGTGAATTAGTGGGTGTTTAAAATAACGATAGCTATCAGGACTGTGGGGCTTCATCCCAAGCTCATACCATTTCCATACGATAATTACAAAAACTAACAAACAAAATTTTTAAGATTTTATATGAATGTCGTTTAAGGTTATTAATATAAAAAATCGGTTCATAATATTAATTGCATACTTAGTTAACGTTAATACTTTTCTACTCGATGTTCCAAAAATAACTTAATTCCCGTATTTCATATCTATAGGCGCATAAATTTAACGGCGTTTTCAAAACTTTTAATGGCAAACTCGGAGAGCGGCAAAGAAATCAAATATGTAAACAGTAATTTCCAGTATCAAACGACGCCCATATCAATAAAATTTTACACTAATTACTTATCATTTTATATCGGTGTAAATACAGGTGCCGCTTTTTAATTGCAGCACCCATGCTAAAATATTAATTAAGAATGTTTCTAAAAAATAGTTTTAGAATTATATAATGTAGGTATCACACAAAATGTAGTTTCATAAACAATGGCATATAGTGCAATTTTCTACAAGATACATAGAATTCGATAAATCTAAGAGCAATAACATATTAGGTACTCTATGGCAATAACGTTTCAGTAAGAAATATTACAAGGCCCTCGATTCCCTTGTAATTAATTAGTAATTATCAAGAAATAACACGCTTATTATCCGTGTAATCGCTCCCTTTCATAAATCGAATGAAATTAATTTTCATTAAAATATTATGTTGCTTCGAATTCGAGTGTAAGGTTTACGACTTACAATAGATAAATTTATAGATATACTTTCTTATTAATAATGTTACGGAAGCGGGTTCAGGGATAGGAAAGAAACACCGTTTTCATTTTGCACAACGTCACTCAACCTTTATATTTTCACCACCCATTCCCGCCAAAACTAACTTGTCAAAAATAACTAATAACCTATTTACAAAAACAAATGAGTTCCTATACCTACATAAAACAAAACTACATTAAAGAAAATAGTTCTTACACCTACATTCAATGAGGTTAAACGTCACAATAATAAACATAATAGTAGTTTATGCAACTGTCATATACCCGTGTTATATGCAGTTGCATACACTACTTTATCTTCACTAATGCAATTAATCAAACAACAAGAGTAAAAGCTGACAATAGTTAATTTTTCATATAATTTTCTAGATTTTTCTGGCAAAAGATTGTGAGTTACTTTAGTTGCCAATTCTAGAATATGCGGTGGCGTACAAATATCATCGTCGCTATCCATTTTTAACTTTTAATTTGTATTTAAAAAATACAAAACACATTGCGAATCATTAAATTCACGCGTACGTGTATTGTCACAGTGATTTTGCCGCCATTAAAATCTAACCAACGAGAGCGCAGCGCGACCAACCTGATTGGCCCTGCAATCAGGTTGGTCCACGCTTTTTCGATGTTATAATGAGTTATTACGATATCGATGTGGATATTATAACATCATGTGAAATTGCTTAAATTGAGTGTTTTGTTGTCTGTGCTATAACAGTAGTAATTATAAGTCAAGTATTGGAAACATAAGTAGAATGTTACAACATTAGTGTAGATAAACATTTTTACATGCACACATTTTGTTTTTTTTTTTCATTATAAAGCACTTATCTATAAGTTTAAATTCATAAAAGCTCCCAAATCAATATTAATGCGGGTTTATTCTTGAAATACGAGTATATAAAGCCATGATGTAAAATAGTTTACGGTCAAATCTAAGATCAATTCACCAACATAGTAAAAGATGTACCAAAATAATAACAAAGAGCAAGGTTTCTATTAGACACGCTGGCCAGGCCAGGGGCAGAGGTGTGAATCGACATTTAATAAAATAATTTGTCCGACTTAATGTGTTTTTAATGACTTCAACCGCTCGCTTGCGGAAGAGTCTTTTTTCACAGAACTTCGTAATTCGCACAAGCGGGTCTTGTTCAAGTAAGTGCCAGCCAGCTCGCGGTAATTAATGAATTAAAAGTCACAAGATGTTATACCTATGTAAAAAGCGAGTGATGCTTAGCGGTTCCATTGTCTGCTTTTCATCCAGACGCACCCTGGTTCGAATCCAGGCATACACCAATGACTTGTATTTTAAAGTTATGTGTGGATTTACACTCGCTTAACGGTTAAGGAAAACATCGTTAGGAAACCGACATGTTTGAGGACCACAATATCCGAGGACATGTGTCTTCCGTGGATGGACCTGGGCGCCCACCACGATGTATCAGCTCCAAGAGAACTGTCCTAACGAACTAATTCTGCGGGGGAGTCACGACCCTCAGTCATGAGGAATACGCCTCTAGAGAGAGATATTATATGTATGTAGATCCAGTAGGTACAGGCATGCTCCATCTAAGCCCACAGTGTTGCTTGTAAAAGTATCGCATCAGGTGACCTAAAATGCCTAACTTTACAGTGTTAAAAATATATCCGAAACCCAGAGGAGCTCGTACACATGTCCCTTCCTGCTTGTATTTTCCTTATTAGTGTTGAAACCACCAGCAGAATAAATTCATTGGGGATGTTTTCTAGGGCAGATTCATGATAGATTTTTAGGTACTTACATATGCATACTAGTATAGGACAAATTGGTATAGCTGGTATTAGGCAAAGCATTCGTATCTTACATTCCCTATTGTGATGATAATCTGTCAGTTAGCTTTTATTAATTTCTTTTAGAAAGGCTATTGTGGCAATTTTTACAGATTTTCTGTAACAGTATGAAGGCTTACGAAATAAACTTTTTTAAAATAGATAAGATAAGCTTTAACTAGTGTTCAGGCTCACTTTATTTATTCAAATTTGGTGATATAGAGATGCACGCGAACCGATAGCGGTCTCATATCGAGAGACAATCAATTAACTCGAGCGCAATTCGATTATTGATTTCGTAATTAAATCGCGCTGGTGGGCGTCTCGGACTCGATAATTCATCGATGATTCTTTCAGATATTTTGTTGATATTCGCGATTAAGTTATTAAGGAAGTAATATTGAAATGTCGATCGCACATATCGCCTTAAAGACGCTTTATTGCCAAATCTAGGTATATTTATGAATTCAAATTACCGACATATTTTTAAAATGGTATACTCTATACAATTTTATTCAAAAGGATTTATTCTGCACATTGTAAAAGGCCATGAAGCAGCTACTTTTACGGCGAGGACGGAGAATAAATGGCGGATTCCGGTCGCTTGTAAACATACTCTAAGCCACAATGCATGCAATTTAGCCGCGCGATGGCTGACACTGCGCATAAAAGAAGAAAGGAAGAATTATGCGTTACAGCGCGTACAAAAAGCGGCGAGATAACGTAATTATTTACCGCGCGATTGCTTTATTGCCACGTATGCAAACATTTTAACTTTAAACTCCGCTCGCCGACCATAAACGAGTACAAAAACCTCGGTGCTTAATCATGTCTCTCTTAATCGATTTTTGAAAACCCGATTCTTATTTTTCACCGGCCGTATTAAATAATCTCGACGGCAAATGAGACTAAATTGCACACAATTTAATCGTCCGTGTTATTGGCGAGCTTTAAAAAGCAATTAACGATTAATTAAGGTCGCTGTTTATAGTTTCAGTGAGTGGTCGCGCGTTTTTCTTGGGCCACAGGCGCGAGCGCAGGAGTCGGTCCACTTTAGTCACGCTGCAACGAATGCGGCGCACAAAAAGAACATTCTTGGCTTCGTTACATCGAAAAAGGTTGTAGCATCACAATAGGCGGGAGAGAGAAATAATTGGGACCCCCTGTCTTAGCGGCGACTGGCGGCTCATCAGTATGCGGCAGGCCGGCCCTCGCCGCCGGAGCCCCCAGCCGGTACAAATTGCCTCCGTCAGACATTTGAAAAACTACAACCCGCTTAGTCTTTTTGTATGTAAATATAACCAATGTGTAAATTACTTACCTTGCGCGCTTTGTACTCGACCAAACGAGAATACGTCTCGGGAACTTTGAGTGACAAACACCGCCAAATAGCCCCATGAAACCTCAAACTATAAACTATACGAAGCTACCATTTGCCGGGTGTTTGTACCCATTTAAAAGTCAATCATTGTCACTGGGACGACTTGTTTGAAAATTGCATTTGCATTCCCATTTATAGGAGACGCACGGTTTTCGACCTGTTAAGTTGTCGTTTAAGGGAATCCGAATGAGCGACAACGATTGTCCATCAAAGACCATGTAAGCAGCGCGGGACGAGAACATTCCTTAAATGCAAACAAAGTGCGCTAAGTATTTACTGTAGATGTACCTAGAAGATACGTCTTGCAGCGCTCGTATACTTACTAGTCAAACAGCAATAAATATTGTATCAAAATTGCATATTTACTTGCAAATGGGCTCTTAAAAGGCGCAAATTGAATTAACATCCACTTTGCATAACTGCGGAGGTAGTGGGCGGCGCTCGAAGTACAGCGCCATCAATTAAATTTTAATTTTCGATAGCACGAGCCTGAGCTGCTGTAATTGTGGCGAGCGATGATTGCTTTATTGGTCCCCGTGTTGCGGCGGACATCTGCTCGGCCGTATAATGCGTCCTCAGTTCACGCCACGACTCTCAAAGCACCGAAAAAGACAACAACCTCCGTTCATCTCGCAGACTACGTAGGCGTCGCCTCCAGACGAACTCTGAATTTAAATAACCCGTTTCGGCTACCGCTGACAAAGCCTCCGGATTAGATTCGGGGTCCTTTGCTTAGGGCAGGTAGCAGGTAGGTAGATGTGTCTCCTGCCGTCGCTAGCTATTTATAGTGGCTTAATTTCGGTTAGACGCAGGCGGTGTCCTCTCAAAGTCTCGGAGTGACGAGGCGCAGGTAGCGCGTTTTTGCAGGACCTAATTTAAGGCTCGGAGCGCGCGCGTTGATCTCAGTCCCACTGTTTTGTTTGTTGCATGACCTCGCACGAGCTCCGCACGTGACTCCGCAAGTCGTGCTAAAAAAGGGTTCTTACGAGTAGTTTTAACGGTCGCGTCCTGTGTTTATGCATCTTGTGCAAGATCTCGGGTAAATAAGGCGAGAGGATCGGATGCAGATGAAGACGCTGGCCGGGACGTGCGCTGCCTACCGCTGCCAGTTAATGGCGAGTTATTGTCGCGGCGAGTTCACATGCGCGGCGTCACGAGCCCTGTTTATGTAAATATGGCTTTGACGCAAATGATCCTACTCGAGTTACGGGCAGGTAATAAACGTCGCTTTATGGACGCTCCTATCTGACGATCTTGAAATAAAATCCTGACATTCGACGTGCAATAATTTATTTATAGGCCGGTTGTCCAGCGAGCCATAAAATAGCATGATAAGGACTCTTATATCGTGTCTTAAATTAACTGCGAAGGTGACTCACAATGATTACATGCCTAAAGATGAAGAAATTATTTCTTTCTTCTTTTGTGCTATAAAACAGAGACATGGGTCCTCTTAATTGTTTTCATGTCTATTTTTATAAGGACGTAGGTAAAGTAAGTACATACACCCATATATGTACTTAGTCAGTACACGAAATGAATTGTAGCTAATATGCCTATACTATACGTATAATAAACACAAATGTTATATATGAATGTATTCTTAGTACGACTGTGTTGCAAGGCAGGTAAAGTGACACATATCGCGGTGTTTTATAATATACTCGTGTGTCGGGCGCGGGCCGTAAAACAAACAGATTGCATCTCCAGTCGGCCTCTGCCGTCTGACTCAATGTGAACATGTCTCTGCTATGAAAAGGCACCGATTTAGGTCTTAATATATGTATATGTACCCATAGAAGTATAACACATATGTACCAACATAATTTAATATAACTAAAATATATAATAATAATAAATATATATAAATAATAATTAAAATAACAAATTTTGGTTTAGCAACCCTAGATACTTTTTTGGCATTTATATTGCAGCATTTTAGCAATATGTCACAATGACCTTACTTGTATATAACAGAACGTAATGGAAGAAAAGCTTTCAAAAATGGTTTTATACAATGAATTACTATGTACTGAATGCATGGTAAATAGTGTAAATATCTAGAGTACTTAGGTATCAAATTTAGTTAAAGTATTTATTTAGAACTAACTAGTGGGTGGTCGCGGCTTCGCTCGCATGTAAAACTTGCATCCCCTATTTCAGCCCTCATTTCCAAAAAGCCTTTCTTAGCGGATGCCTACGTCATAACATCTACATTCATTCCAAATTTCAGCCCAATCCGACCAGTGGTTTGGGCTGTGCGTTGATAGATCACTATATCAGTCAGTCAGTCAGTCAGTCAGTCAGTCAGTCAGTCAGTCAGTCAGTCACCTTTGAGTTTTATATATGTATAAAGATATAAATATAATATAAAGTCGAGCTACTTCTATCTTCTTTTAGTAGGTACCTACGCCTGATATATATTTTGTTTTCCAACTTTCTTTGCAAAGGAACCAACAAATCCCAATGATGACTTTCAACATTATAAACACGCGTAATGAAGCTGAGATATGAACATGGCTATGTTCGTAGACAATATTATCCACAGACACCTTACCTGTCTTCTATGTAAGAGTAAATTAATTAAAATTCAATAAAATATAAATGTGTGATCTGGCATACCTACCTGTGAAGAACACTTAACATTTATTGTAATGAAACCAATGAATATATCACACTGGCTTTAAGCATATTTAGCTGATATGTCCCAAATTATGAATCCATTCCTATCATGTGTTTCTTGAGACGAACCAAACAGAAAACAGTTATATTTATAGCTGATAGCTGACCTATCAACTTAATAATGTATTTGGTATTAGCTGCTCTCATTCTTGGACCTCTTTCAGGATGACAAGTAGTGTATGTAAATTATTACGTGTTTCTACATCCACACCAGAAACACGATGTTTCGTCAATCTTTTTCAGCATGAAAGAGGGATAATACTTATTCATCAAAATTGTAATAAAGTTTCTACTGGTTTATTACAGGTATAATGTTATAATAAGATTTTTTGCCATAATGAACCTTCTGTGTATTAAAACGTCGTTGTTTACGTAACTGCGCAAAAAGCCTCACGATCCTTGTACCTATTACCCATACCTAACATTACAGGAGCCTGGGAACCAGCAGCGGATTCTTTTCGAGGATTATTCCCTTGAAAAAGTAATAAAACTACATGCCGCTATATGAGGCCTGATGACGCTTGATGGCAGATATTAGTGGACGGTTTGGAGAATGCTTCCTTTTTTGACACGTGAATGTTTTGACAGAAGCCAAAAGAATGAACAATTTTGTGAAGAATTTAAGTTACTGTTTTAAGAGTAAGTTTGAATGAGAACTACATTGCTTGAAGACACAAGGTGCGGTGTTGGTGAGATCTTGAGAGCCACGGAGGCCACGTTGGTTAGGAGGAGAGGTGTGGCGGTGGTATATGGAGGAACACACCTAAAACCATCAAGTTTGTGGTTTGAAGTCGGTTAAGGAGCAGTCGCAGCGGATAAACACTAAGTACATATTTTTCCAGAGTTTCATTTAGAGTAAGTTTTGAAATACATGTAACCACCGAACATATACACTACTACGTAATGTAAATAGCAATTGCGATTTAAAAATATTGTTACACCAAACTAACCGTATCCCCAGTACTATTAAATAATAACTTTGATATTAAATAAGTAACTAAGCCGCGCCAGAAGTCATAATGCAAACTGTTGCAATACTTATTTCTCAAAAAACGAACAAATGAAACACATTGCACCTATTTATTAGATTCTTCTAAATAATTTATGTATCGTAGATATGAGAATGAATGTATAGAGGTATAGATACTGTGATACGTAAAGAAGCAAACAATAGAAGCCGAGTCAAATATTAGAGGCAGCATAAGGCGCATACCGCCGACACCGCACCGCGGGGCAGGCGCGAGCGCAGGCCGCGTCTGTAGGTGGCATTAGCTACCAAAGATGAGAGGCGTGCGCGGGGAAAGGTGCGCCGGCGCACGGGCTGTACCATCACGCTAAACGTTGATATCCATCTCAGTAAAAATGATGTTTAAGTAAATAAAACAATATTTAAGAAAGAAAGCAAGTAAATTTAATGTGTAATTCACATCTTTAACTATTACACGAAGAATACGTGGAATCTACCATCACATTCCTAATTTCTCTTTGGGATGTCATAATTTATTTCAGCTAAAGTAAGGTAATTCTTGAAATCGCATGTTTTATAAATGCATAATAAGTTAATACATAATATAGTATTTATGATCATACAGGTGTGCCTAATGTATGTTCTTGTAGGATAAATATATATCGTCAGACAAATGTCGATATATGTATATTTGTAATACAAGAACATTCATTAGGCACACCAATTGAACTTGGCTTGTACCTATTTCGGTAGGCAGTGGTACGTAAGCCGTCGATTCAATTCACAGAAAAAGCCAAGTAAGTATGTACTCGTAGTTCTGAAAATTCGTTTGTTGGATAACGCCTCCGACCTCTACATGTTGGTAGATCGATCAACGAATATACAAAAAAGTTTAATAGAAAATTCTGAAAGTGTAGAGTGTGTGGTACAAGCCCGGGTCAGAGAGGCCGTGAGAGCGCGCGCGCGCCGCCGGTTCCCAGGCACGCGCGCGCCGCGACGCCCGCGCGCCCGCCGCGTGCCCGGCGCGGCGGCGTCTCATGGATGTGATATACTGCGTGCTACGTACTGCGTAGGTAGATAGAGTTAGAAGTTGATATTTGAATGAGTATTGTAAGTATAATATATTGGGAAGGAAAGGATACTCAGAGAGAGATTGTTTTCAAGTTCGGAAGCCAACAAGTTTCTTGTGTCATCTATATATTTATGCCAATATGATTGATTTCATCTTTATATCTTCGCTTGCGTTCTCGCAATCTGGTGTAGCGTGAAAGACGGACAAAAAGCGACAAACGAAAAAACTCAGTTTTGGTTCTTAGTATGGTATGATCTACGCTAATATGAGAATGTAATGTGAGAGTGTGGTTTGAAAATATATGGATATTAACTTCAAAACATATTTCTTGCCAAAACAGGGTTAAGTTTGAATCCAGCCTGTTTGATGGCATTTCTGTAAGTGGGTAATTTTATTATTGTCATCAACTTATGAATATCGTGGTTTCATAGACTTTGTCAGAGTTTCACACCTGAGTACAAACAAACTCATGAGTCACAAACTATATAATATATAATAATAAATCCTTAACTTTTCCCTGTAGGTGAAAATGTTGATATAGGAGTGTATAACACTCGTAAGTAGTAAAATAGATGTCACCTTCTAGGCAGATGTTTTTGTCATATATAACCCTTTGTGCTTAATCTCAATACCTTGGAGCATGTACTGCAGGGAGCCTAACATCTAACCCATCGAAGCTACAAACCTACACACAGCATAGAGGTACATCTATGGTCGTGTGGCAGCAAGCCTGCGAGGTCGCGGGACCGTGGGACCGGAGCCGGCTCCTACACAGCCTTCATACCTACATTATACAACCTCTTTGTATACGTAGTTCTATGTTTTATGTGTACGTAGATTCATGTGTATTGTATGTACAGTGTGTATGGCGGCCCATCTTGGATTAAACTACCTACCTATGACGCAGATAAAAATATTTCTTGGTTAAGTATGTATAGTTAAAACAAGTACTTATAGTTTTTATCTTATAGAAAACTTTAAGCGTTTGTTTGTTTTGCCTAACCAAGAAGGTAAACGAGGTAAATAATATATGAAAGTTGAACTACTCATATGGGCTGTTAGCTTAGTGACTGGCCTGTTAGCTTAGTTGTTAGTGGCTCTGCCTTCTAATCAAGGGGTTGCGGGTTCGATTCCCGCGTGACACAAGTACTTATGCATTTAAAAAACAAAAATTATAATTACTTGTGTTGAGTCTGGTCGTTTGTATGTATAATAAGTATGTATTTACAAAAGAAAAGTATATAAGTATTATATCCGTTACCTTGTACCCACGACACAAGCGTTTGCTTAGTGTGGGGCTAGATGGCGCTGTGTGCAATGTCCCGGAATATTTATTTATTTATTATTTATTTATTTATTTGACACAGAATAAATTTATTTTGCACACACGCTCAAGTTAATACGTCAAATGTAAACTAACACAAACATTAGCACGACACGCTCGAAAGCAAAGCCTATTTATCCAAACTTTCCTCACCAATCATCAAATAGAAACTTTTAAACACCGCGTACAACATTTACAACTGGCAATTACAAGTCGGCGCATTCAAATTAAAACGCAGCCAATTCCGCGTCGGCAATACCTCATTTCTCGTGCACATCTTAATTTTATGTTCGCATTATGCATTCATATTCGCGGCTGTGACGGCCGTCATTTCTAATTTATGCGCGGTCGTGCGCAGCTCGCCTGTGCCAGGCTGCGCACGCGCCGGCACAGTCGTGATCCGCTGATCCCACAGAGAATTAGATCCTACCACTACTTGCATTCATGTAGCCAGTATATCTTGACCCCCACCTGCGATACAATACTGTATAGACACAATACAATCTGGATAGTTCAAGTGTACCTGGTCGGTAGTTACAAAGATCGCACGTGAAGTGATGCGTGAGGATCCTTCAGTCACGGTTGAGTTTGAACGTTCTATTCTCAAGTGCGGCGGCGCTGATTGATATGTTTACGTGTGTTTTACCTGTTTGCGGAGTTGGGTTCAGATATTGCGTAGATAAGAAGGAAGGAGAATTTATTGTTGCTTTGTGTGTGATGGAGAGGTACACATTTTGTCGTTTTAAGTATTTTAGTGTTTGATAGTATGCTTTTATCAAAAAATATGGGAGGAAATAGGAGTACATAGGTACAAGAAGAGCAAAAATAAAAGAAATTTCGTATCAAATCTTGTTTCATATTGATACTTTATCCATAAAAGTTTTTCAACTAATAAATAAAGCTCGATTATAAGAAAGATGTTTAGACAAGCTCAGTCACATTCATAACATTTTATCACCTTTCATCATGCTTTCATGCACCTGCTAGATACATAGGTACCTACATAAAACACATACCTTTCCAAGCCTTATAAAGTAGTCTCTAAGAAAATGTACATATCCAAGCTCTGCCTTTTTATCAAATTCCCGTGCTTTGAATCTGCAAGGTAACAAGCCGGTGAATTATAAGCGCATAGAAGGAGCCGCACAATGAGATACAAATAGAAAGGCTTAATAAAGGGCAGATGCTCGGATGAATGGAGAGATGCAATCACGGAGCTTTCTAGATGCAAGCCTTCATTGCCGCACGCTCCGACAATTAATAGGCAAAGAGATTACGGGCTTTTTCAAGAGTTTTGTTGGTATAGTTTGTTTATATATTTTTTGTAGTGCTCGTAGTACATATATGGAGATGTGGATGACAAATATATTAAACTATTGCTTTAAATAGATTAACATTTTATTTATATGTGTATAAAAAAGAGAAGATATATTATATTATTGCTTAAATTAACCTATTAGTTGTTCTATCAATTGAATACGAGAATACAAGTATTATGTTTAGGATGATTGAGGGAAAATAGCCTAACCTATTGACAGGTAAAAAAAGCTGAAGTCTTAGATATGTAAATACTGTAGAGAAAAAGTATTTGACCATTTGAGCGCAATAAAAAAAGGTTTGTGAAAGTGACTTCAGGCAAGTATCTTAAAAGCTTCCAATAAAAGCAAAACTTAACCTTTAGGTACTATAAAACATACTTTATAAATCTTTAATGTGTCTGAATAGTGAAGGTCACCATTACAATGGTACCATAACATTACAATTAAACATTTTCAAAAGCTTAATGCCTAGTAACAAGTGTATAAACGAAAAGCTATTTATTTCATACGTGAAAGTTATGCATTGGACTACTACGTTGCCTAAAACTATGCCTACATAACCAAAACTATTATCGAAAGTGGATCATGCCTTTAATGGAACTGTACATTTTAATAAAACTTTATCAAACATAACCAAAACCAGCTCCGAGAGTGTGATTCTTCTTATCGAATGAGAGTGGCCAACTCTGGTGTCGAGAGATTATCAAGCCGCCCTGAGGGCCTCTGGCATAGCT
Source organism: Macaria notata (assembly GCA_927399415.1). Lineage (NCBI taxonomy): Eukaryota > Metazoa > Arthropoda > Insecta > Lepidoptera > Geometridae > Macaria > Macaria notata. Next base: position 5,056,374 of record OV656737.1, read on the forward strand.
CAACGACTGCCGTACTAGATAAACAGCCGGGACCTACAATTTAACGTGTCATCCTACCCACGGAGGCGCCCAAAATGGAATGCCACTTTTCGGTCACCCATCCCAGGACTGACCGCGTCGACCATTGATAATCTCATGCGATTGCCTCCGCTAGCTGAGCTACGGGCGCTTCAAATCAGTGAGGTTATTATACCTTTGTGAATGCCCTTTGCGAATCTCCCCAAGTTATTGTCCTCAGGTATAAAACTCCTTAGTCACAGTGACTCCGTCTCTCGCGCCCGAGTCTCACGGTGACTCTGTAATACCGGTAGCTGCACGTCTACAGAACGAAATAGCTGATGTGGAATAACGAAGTTTGCACCCGCTCATTATTGGCGAATTATTGCGGTAGGGAGGGGAAAGCTTTTGTAAATTTTGTATAAAATACAACTATTTAAATAATTTCTCGGTTTGTTTGTGTGCATTACTTATATGAATTATAATTACATAAGTTAAGTAAATAGGAAGTAGATACTAAACTTTTCGATAGTTAGTTTGAAAACACCATCTTAATGTCCTTCGATAGTTAGTTTGAAAACACGATCTTAATGTCCTTCGATAGTTAGTTTGAAAACACCATCTTAATGTCCTTCGATAGTTAGTTTGAAAACACCATCTTAATGTCCTTCGATAGTTAGTTTGAAAACACCATCTTAATGTCCTTCGATAGTTAGTTTGAAAACACCATCTTAATGTCCTTCGATAGTTAGTTTGAAAACACCATCTTAATGTCCTTCGATAGTTAGTTTGAAAACACCATCTTAATGTCCTTCGATAGTTAGTTTGAAAACACCATCTTAATGTCCTTCGATAGTTAGTTTGAAAACACCATCTTAATGTCCTTTTCAACTCTTCTCATGTTATGGGGAACGACTGTTGTGATAAATATAGTGAGTTAATGACTCTCTCAAACTACTTTACCTTTTTCTTGTTGTATGAGTGTCTAATTATTCTAATGACACTTTCATCGCATATTTAAAGTTTTGTTAGTAAATAATACTTACTAATTACTACATATTGTTATGCAATAAAATTTTCAATAATTGATTAGTTGAAAACATACAACCAATAAAGTCATGAGTTAATAG